>CM061142.1:623358341-624654621 GCA_030789695.1 Scilla litardierei
CAAAGGGAAAAACCACATGCTTTTGCAGATGCCTTAAATTCATGTGTACATAGCAGGCATGGCATTACAAAGTTTATTATCAGTGTCTACATCTCTATTGTAATAAAAGGTTTAGTTCTCACTCTATTTGTTAGGGCATAGAAAGATAGTTATTTAGATAGCTCTGCATAAAAAAAAGTCCTACTATTTAAATCCATATAATTAACGCTCAAATCGAAAAGTCATATTTTTGCTGCATTTTGGTCCTAAAATGAAACTAATAATCAATCTACACTATACTGAAAGAGTTTGAGTTTGAAATAAACAATCTACACTAGATTAACAGAGCATGAGTTTCCTCCTTTGTTTCTTTAATTAATGTCTATGAAATTTCCTCCACTACACAGAAATTGTACGATACAACATGGCTGTAGTCTCTACCAGTGAATGCAATATGGAAAGCCAAAAAAACAATTTTCTGCCAATATATTTTCTAATTGAGAACAACCACCACCAATTCCCCTACACCAACTACTCCTCCTGATTCAATACAAAAAGATATAATATCCCCAACAACCTATCTGTTACAAAGCAATCGACCTCACTGATGACATTTTTTCTGTAAGCTAAAACTACTTTAACTGGTTCATAGAAGCAAAAGGGAAACTTCAATACATAGAACTTTCACAATAAGTTCTCGAGAGAATTAAGCTGACAATGATGACCATTGGGACTATCAGTATATATTCCTGATTTTGCACAAAATTTCTAACGGAGTAAAATCTAGATGGAAATAATAACTAATCCACACTATATTGAAAGCATATGATGTGAATTAATAACTGGCTACACTATATTGAAAGAGTACAAGTTTCATCCTTAGTTCTGACATAATCTCTACGAAATTTTCTCCTCTACACAGAGAAATAGTATGATACAATACCAAACTCATATATAACCCATGACATGGGTTCACATACCTCCTATCTAGCTCATTTCACATGCTACCATTGGTCGACCGAGTAAAACTTGCATCACAGTATCATTTAGCTGGAGAATTAAGAAAAGGTTTTACCAACAAAATTGTCACTCAGCGACGCTCAACTCACACATCGAATGGCAAAAAAGTACACAAACCCCCTTACATAATTGCATCGTATTAGTTTTATTAAACTTAACTTTATATATTAGTTCTCCCCTTCTCAACCACTACTCTAGATTGACAATTTGACCTCTCTCATTAGTCCCGCATATAGCCACTCAATTGCCGAAGTTGCAGTGAAATCTGCAGAAACTTAACAAAGAGAGAATTCATATATTTTTATTTCCAGGTATAGTTTGCTAACAAAAATTGATATATCATATTTGGACATACATATTGCAAATACGTTGTATATGATTTGCAAATCCAGTTGAATCCTCTCATTAGTCCCACATATAACTAAAATGGATACATCATATTTGGCAATACATATTTAGTATGCTATTAATTAAATTAAATTCAACCCTGAATTGTTCTTGTATTCATGCCTCACGATCTGTAACCAGTAGAATTGCAATCAGTGTTATTAAGGATACTACTTGTTCAGCAGACGGTTCCTTGAGGAGATAAACTAGGCAGAGAAGGACAATGAACTCGTTAAATTTTATTCCCATGTCTTCATTTATATCACATGCCTCAAAAAGATCATTGATCTCCTCTTCTGAAAAATTGATTTCCAGCTTCTGGAAACAATGATGCAGTTCATCTCGATCTATTGTACTATTAGAATCTTCATCTGCAAAGATGTCCAAAAAATTATATTAGCTGTCAACAAAAATGAGCAGAAATGGAAATATTGAGGCTTAAATAAAGGCCACAGCTCCGGTTATATTTCTGGTGGACATAACTCAAATGTGTTCCATAATATGGTTCAGGATATACTCATAAGCTAATCAATAGTGTAATCAGATAGAAGTAGTTCTAATCTGTTTATTTTCAACAAAATGGGGTGCTTATTCTATAACATCATTTGCTTATTTGATGCACTTATATCATGTCATAAATATTCTATTTTCTTGACTACACATATAATGTCGTTAGAATCTGAAGAAATGAAATATTTTCAGGTTGGAATATTTTTATCACCCGAGTTCTTGTTGAGTCTAATTCTAGAAGAAAGTCCAACGACACGTATAAAAGTGACTAAGTGAAACAATTTCAATATCATGACGTTCTCACATCAAATGGAACAAGGATGAGCATTAGGTGGTCCAATATATATTAACAATTATGATCGGATTAAATTTGCCTTCTTGATTACCAGGATCTCATATCGATCTCAAAACTAAAAGGAAAAGCAAAAATAATTTGTTCAAATGCTATGGAGCTTTAACTCAGATTTCAGACCTACCATAGACAGAGAACTCAGAATGGAAAACTACTCACCAAATTCCTCAAAGATTGACTTGCACTTTCTTAAGCTCTCATCAATTTTTGGAAATTTCATAATGATGCTGTTGAATGATTTCATGGTAGTTCCTTGTAAGGCCCTCTTTTGCATTGCTTCAACCATCTTTGCCTCAAGCTTTGACGCTGGTGCACTCTGCTTTATTGAATCACTTCTTGCAAGCACACCACCCATTTTGGTGAAATGAGTAAAATGGATGCAGAGTATTGGTCCCTTATTTACCTACAGAGCTGAGATAAATTTAGAATTATACATGAAAGATTATCTCAATAACTGACAGCTAACCCAACACACAAAGGAATAAATGGTGCACAGGAATGCGTCGTAAAAAGAGGGTGGGTCATAAAAAGAACTTCCACACGTTGTCGTGAACAAGCAAAAGATGAAAATGCTAGAAATATTGAAATCAAAATTAAGTGTGCATTTATAGTTTAAGAATGCCAAAGTATACACTTAAGGTTCAGAAGTTTTCTGAAGAGAATCTTATTAGTCGTAGACACCGAAAACATGTGTGTAAACGAAGACAGGTAACTTCCAAAAATATAAATTGCAAACAAGTCAGTCTACTGATTACAAAAAATATCAAGATTATACATGCATACTATATTCCATTAGTAAACTTTCTTACATTGTGGCTGAAAAGTCCACTATATACATCTTTTTTGAAACAATTGGTAACATTCATCTTGATCTACACCAAGAAAAAACATAGATACCAAAAATCTTGTGGTTTCCATAATATTTGTCCATGCATCGAGTCAATTGAAATTTAATGATACCCTAGATCAACAAACAAAGAGCATGGGGTTCACTTGATTTTTGATGTATCTTGGTTTTAGAATATGAAGATCAAAATGAATGATACCAATTGTCCAAAAAAAGTGTCGAGTAAAATTTTCGGAGGCCGATGTCCATATGAGAAAGTTTATTCATGTATGAACCCCATTATTCTCATATATTAATTTCAAAAACTTCTTGGACACATCCTACATGACTCACATACTCTGTTTACATTACATGTCGCTATATCTATGAACTGCTTATTTACTGGCATCTATATAACGATGACTATATTTTAATGGAAAAGGCTATCAAAATGGGGATTCACATAAAACCATAAAGAATTTAAATATGTTCCAGTATAAAATTTGAGATGCATTAAGCTGCTCTATATAAACCTGAAAAGCTATGGCTATTCCTTTCGCATAGTAACAAAAATGTGACTGTAATAAATGCATGTGATTGTACGAATGGAGATACAAGTCTAAACATTCGATGCATGGACATGTCTCCTTATGAACGTATCGATACACCCTATCTTTCTTGGTTACATACTAGAAATAACATGTGTACAAAGTGCACGGGCACCCCCCAAAAAAACCCAACACAATCTGGACGCAAGACCCAAAAAGGTTCAAATGGAAGAGTGGGTGTGAGTGCAGGCATCCTCTAGGGGTTTTAGGGTTTTTATGGGGGGGGGGTGTAGAGTTCGATTTGTTTTTGGGTATTGTTTGAGCTTGTGGTGTGTTTTTTTGGTTTGTTTTTGGGTGTTTTTTGAATGTGGGTGTGTTTGTGGTGTTTTTTTGGCTTTTAGACCCTTGGGGGTGAGGTGGCAATGTGACATTGCCACATAGAACTAAAGGTGCCACATAAGACAATTCAAAAACATCCCTCAAATGTAGGGTTACTATTTTAGGGATTATTGAGGGGATTGATTTTTCCCTGCATGTGGTGGGGTATTGGCTTCCTTTGCTTGCCTTCTCTTTTGCTTGGTTTAGGCTTTGACTTCACTTTTGATTGACCTCAAAACTTTCGACTTCCATGTTTGCTGATCTGGAGCTTTTGGCTTTACTGTTTGTTGTTTGTTGGTCTGAAGCCTTCGATATTTCTGCACGCTGACCTGAAGCATTCGGCTTCCCTATTTTCTGACCTTGATCCTTTCAACTCCCTTGTTTCTTGTTGTTGGGTTGTAGTTTCTTCCTGTTTGACCCTCCAGTGGGCTCGAGTTCGCCCCCCCCCCCCCCCCCCAACAAAAAAAAACATGAAGACCTTTATCAGGTTTGATAAATTTTTAATTCTCAATATTTCATTGATTTCAAATAAACTAGTCTAGGGTGTTTTATAGACTTACAACCCAACACTTCTCATATTCCCATCCGATGTAGGAGTAAACTCACCCAAGAGAAGAAAATAGAATACCATAATTAAACACAAGAACCAACTTCGAATCAAGTCCCACTTGGGCTTGAGCCCAACCATAATGAACTACACTAAGGCATAGGTCGTTGTCTTTGCGTGTAGACCTTGATGTCCCCATCACATTCATTAGGCGTGTGAATGTGCTAGGAGCATTAGAAAGATCAAAGGATATAACATTTCATTCAAAGAGACCATCCCTCATTCTAAAAGTAATTTTCCATACGTCACAATCCTAATTTGAATCTGATGGCAGCCACTTTGCTGATCAATTTTTGAAAATATGGCAACACCATAAAGTTGGTCAAGAAGATCATTAAGGTAGGGAATTGGTAATTGGTAATTGATGGTTATCTTGTTCACAGCTCTAGTATCAATGCACATTCTCCATGAACCATCTTTCTTCGCTACAAGAAGCGTTCGCATATCACAAGGACTCTTACTTTCCTGCACCAAGCCCTTTGCCATAACGTCATCAACCTGTTTTTGCAATTCCTTGTGTTCCTTCAGGCTCATTCTATATGCAACCTAGATGGGACTCACCCACCTAGAACAAAATCAATGCAATGTTGGACATCACTCATTGGATGAAAATATTGTCAAGAAAAATTTTATGAAATTTGTCATTCACTGACTGAATTATCGGTGGGGGAACCTTATCGACAACCTCATTCCCTTCAAGCACAGTAAGAGCATAAGAAACATGAAAGCCATTGATAAGTTTCTTAATTCCAGATTTAGAAATCAAATGAGCTCTTTCTCTATTATAGCTGATTTTGAAAGAAATTCTGGATTTGAAGGACCCAAAACTATACTTTCCATCTTTAGCAAAAAAAGTGTTCTTGTAACCATCATGCTGACTTTTCCTATCATATTGACATGGACGCTCAAGCAAAATATGACACGCATCCATAGGGATAACATTGTACCACATCATCTTTGTATTTTTTTAACCAATTGAAAAAGAAATAAGAAATATTTTAGTTACCTTTTTCTCATGACCCTGAAAGAAGCCATTTAGTTTGCAAGGTTATGGGCGAGCCTCTGTTTTGAGTTGTAATTGTTTAACCATTTAAGTGATACAACATTCTCGCAAGGTCCGCTATTAATAATGATGTTGCAAACCTTTCCATGAGAGCTTCATATCCTACAAAATATGTTTTGACGAAGCCAATCATTGTCTTCTTGTGGGTAGCATTCAAATTCCTTTGCACAACAAGCATCTCACCTTCATCGGCACAAGTCATCTCTTCATCATTTTTGCAGCATCTTCATCTTCTAATTCTTCTTCAACAATAGCGATAACTCTGCGATTTGAACATTGAGAAGTAATGCATCCATAACTATGGTATTTGAAACATTTTCAAGAGTAGTTAGATGAATTTGTTTGTTTCAGAGTCTCTACATTCTCATTCGATGATGGTCTTGAAGGAGGGCCCTTTGCACTTGTTAATGGCTTATTGGATGAAGAGCCATCATGATTGAAAGTACTCTCTTGCTATCTTAATTTAAAACTACTCTTTCAGGCTACCTTTTGTTGTTTTTCCCAGGCAGAAGCAAGCTTTCTTACATCATTGACGGATCAATAGGGTTGCAAACGACTCACATTAATGATTGCTTCTTTTAATCCACCCAAATAACGTGCTATGGTCTGCTCCTCAGGCTCAAGAACACCACATTTTAACAAAGTGCTCAAACTCAATCGTATATTCCTTGACAGATTCTTCTTGTTACAAATTGTGGAGTAAAAGGAAAGTATCATGCAGATAGATTTCCAGAAGGAACCTCCTCTTTAATTCCGTCTTCATTTTGACCCAAGTTCTGATTTTGCTCTTCCCCTCGTGATTCCTTTGTTCTAAATATCCTCCCGCCACAAAGAAGCATATTTCTTTCTTTTCAACGCAACAAGCTTAACCTTCTGGTCATTAGAGTCTTCTTTGAATTCAACCCCCATTTCATAAGTGTGAATCCAACAAGGAATTCATCGGGTTGCATTCTCCCTTCAAACTTAGAGATATCAACACGCACAATCACATTGCATTCTCCCTTCAAACTCAGAGATATCAACACGCACAATCACATCTTGTTGATTGTCTCGATTTCAACAAAGTCATCGATGACAATAGGAATCATCATTATATCCAGAAACCATGTGATAGCTAAAAAGGATTGAGATTATCACCATTCACTTACTGACAAACGATTTTCAGAATCACCATCATTGCTTGCTTCACATCAATCTAGACATTGTTGGAGCTCTTAAAGCTGCCTTTGCAACTCTTCCATCATAAGATCAGGAGCATTTCTTTAAATTGATGTATCACATCAAACACGAGCAACCATGATATACACCTAGTTAGCAACAAGTCAAATCTCTAATACAACTTGATACCGGGTTGTATTGGTAGAGTTGAGAAATTGGATTAATTTAGAAATTTTGGATAAAATATCAGCTCCTTAAGGATACAAAAGCGCCACATTGAATGAACCAGATTAAGTGATAAAGACATTAACCACTTTAAGAAAATTCATCATAAAAATACAGAACAGGATAAGCTAGTCACCACTCAAGGGAGAAAACCAATGAGATGCAGAACTAGATAAACAAGCCAATGCTCGATATTTTCATTCCTCACCTTACAATTAAGCTCAATATATATATAAAATCTTTGGAACAACCCTCTAAGCATAGGATAAATGTAAAATTATGATAACAATGAATGTTTAATTAAAAAGATATGAAACAAAGACCAAGAGATACACACCAACCTTGACTCATTAAAGCACTTTGAAAACCCAGCCATCATAGTAAAAAGTAAACCTCCCTAAAAGGAATTAACTTTAACCGGGAATAACTAATTAATGATCAGTTTGATACATATTAAATTAGTCTTTTAATCTTCAAATCTGCAAAGCAGCGTAGAATTGGTGGTTAATCAAAAGCTGAATTTCTTGAATTTGAGTCATTACTTCAAAATCCAATTGGTTAGTATGTTTTAAAGACAACTCTTATGTCAACAGTGGACAAGGAAATGATGTTCATAAGAAGCCACCTTGATGGGGATCAAGTTTTGATTAGTTAAGTTTAGTTAAATTTTATTTTGATTTTCAGTTAGGATTTTATTTGATTTTTCTGTTAGGAATTTTGTTTAGAATTTTAGTTAAGATTTTATTTGTTTTTATTTGATCTTATCTATTAGAATTTTATTTGTTTTTGGTTATTTGGTTGTAAAGCCTATAAAAGGCCTAAGACTTGTTTTCAATGAATGAAGGAATCAATGAATGAAATAAAAGAATTGCTTTGAGAAAAAAGGTTCTCTTTTGAATCTTTCTTGTGCGATGCAGGGGAGTAGGCACAAGAGCGCCTTGGCGAGAAGTCTAGATCTCTAAATCTTTGACATGCTGATTTGTCAGAGTGTGCGAAGGATGGCCTGAGTGAGAAGCTCTCAACATTCCTTATCAATTTAGGATCCCCAATTTTCTCAATTTGTTCTACCCCAATTTTTCCACTTTAAACCCCTAGATGTATTAGTTTTTTATTTTTCCTCTTTAAATCTTTCGTCCTGCATCACACCTC
The DNA here is from genome assembly GCA_030789695.1 of Scilla litardierei. Taxonomy (NCBI): domain Eukaryota; kingdom Viridiplantae; phylum Streptophyta; class Magnoliopsida; order Asparagales; family Asparagaceae; genus Scilla; species Scilla litardierei. The sequence continues at coordinate 623,366,544 of CM061142.1, forward strand.
GTTCAAATAGGCTAGCAATTTGCAGCTTGTCAAAGACAATCAGAGCGAAGTGAAATGCAAAAAAATGCTTTCAAATATTCAAGGGAGACATAATTGGCTTAAGTAGCGTATTGCTTAAATTTTGGGTGATGCAAGGACTTGTCTGAAGGCAGTTAATAAAAAGAGAAGCATTTGTCGGAAGAAATTAGAACATGGTTCAAGATTTCGGCCGATACCCATGGGTTTCGACTGTTTCATTTTGATCTCGGTAGGTACCGAGACCGAACTCGAGGTTTGTTCCGGTCTCGGCCGGAACGTTGCCGTTCCGGAAACCGAAACCAACTGGAACGGCGACGTTTCGGCCGAAACTAATTTAAAAAGGAAAAGAGAGGAAGAGGAACATCAAAACAAGAATGGAAAAATGATTAAAACCTATCAATGTTCTACAACTACATCAAAAAAGAAGAAGAAAAAAACAGGAAGATGAAGAGAAAGAGAGGAGGGGAGAGAGAGAAACTTACCTCACCTCCCAGCTCCTGGCTCCCACCTCCCACCGCCTCTGAAGAAGAAGAGGAGTTAGGTCGCTGATCATTCCATATTTTATACCTTTTTTCTGCATGATTTCATAACGTTTTAATCGCCCATATTACGTTTTTCACGATTATTCGACAATATTGCGATGCTTTTCACTATTTCTTTTTTTGTCGTATTTCAGAAAATATGGAGCGATTTGGAGCGAAAATGAGATCAAAGGAGTTTCACGCATTATGGAGTGTCGCCCACGGCTTATTTGAGGACTTCTCAGCGATGGAGGATGAGCGAAAGAAGAAGGAATTCGATAGGAGCGACGAGGAAGCAAATAGGAGAAGGAATAAGCTCAGGAGCACCTCACTCGGCCGAGCAAGACTGCTCATTCGGCCGAGTGAAAGATCACCATCGCCCGAGTAGAACGGATACACACCAAAGATTTCAGACGTTCACTCTGCCGAGCAAGGATTTCCGTTCGGCCGAGTAAGAAAGTTCACTCGCCCGAGTCAGTCAGGAAATTCAAACAGAAAAGAGCCGAAGCTACTGGAAAATCTAAGGAAGCTCACTCGGCCGAGCAAGATAGCTACTCGGCCGAATGAAGAAGCCTGCTCGGCCGAGCCACCCCAAGAGACGGACCCTGAAAACCCCGAAGTTACTGTTATTTTACAGGGTTTGTCACTCAGGCGAGTGACAAGGGCCACTCGGCCGAGTAACCCTCTCTGCCTGCTGCTAGAAATGCGAATTCTGGGCTGCGCAGGGGCAATTTTGTCACGATTTTTTTGGACGATTTTGGCTTGTATTTAAGCCATGTTTTTACCCTAGTTGTAGGAGAGACTTGAATTATTTTTTTAGACAGTTCTTTTAAGTTTTTGACTGCTATTCTTTGGAGAAATCTCAGCTGGAGATCATTGGCTACTTCATTGGTTTGTTCTTTCTTGTTAAAAACTCAATTTTTATGAATTGTTTCTCTTTTGCAATGAATTGTGCCGTGATTATTATTGCTATTTCTGAGATTTTCATGATGATTAATGAGTAGTTCCGTCGTTCTAGGGCCTAGAGATGAACCCTATGGACCCGATCTTTTGAATTGTGATGAATTTATGAATTTGTTGCTAGAATTGATAATGGTTAGGTTGTGATTGATATATTATGAGTAGCTAGGAATTCATATCGATTGGGATTTGCAAGAGATTGGATCCCAATTGATAGGAAGGCCTAGATATTCGATTTAGATCGATAATTGAATTTCTCTAGACTTGGTTTGCAAGAGATTGGACCAAAGCTAGGATTTTTAATTATGAATCTATATTAATATTCGTTTGCGAGAGATTGGACGAATACGAATTATCATAGCCTAGATCGTAGCTCGAGTTTGCACGAGAGTGGGCTCGAGATGCGATTGGACAATGATGTCGTTCTTCATGCTAGCGGCTTAGGCTAGGGTTTGCACGAGAGTGGGCCCTAACCTAGGTTTGCTATAGACAAGTAATAGCGCGAGAGCGTAAGCTTAGTTCCACATTAAGTTGCGACTAGTTCACATATACTCAAGCTTAGCAACAATGAAATTTACAATTCACAAGGATGAGAGACGGTCCGTAGTGGGGATTTCCTATCCCTAGACGTTTTATTATATTGATATTTCTTGCTATTGAACGATTGTGACGATACACAAAATTACTCTTCTTCTCTTGATAGCTAGGTAATTAAAGTGAGATACTGTCAATTGTCCTCCCTGTGTTCGATACCCGCTCGCCACTACACCGTGCGCTTGTGGTAAAATTACAAGTCGTTTTTCGGGTGTATATTCGGACGCGATCAAGTTTTTGGCGCCGTTGCCGGGGAGGCAACCGTATTTTATTTTCATACTTAGTTATTTCTTTTTTTATTTTATTTTTATTCTTTTATTCCTCTATCAAGCTAACAATTCCATCGAAGCTCTATTTTCTGTGCATGTACAGGAGATCGACGGAGCATCAAGAAGATCTATTATTTGATTCGGAGATCGAGCGTACCGAAAGGAGACTTAGAGCCTAGAGAAGACTTAATATAGAGGACAATTGCATGAACCGACAGGAAACACCGGAAGAATTAGCGACACGCATGGCGAGGATAATTTCTATCAGAGATAGGCTACGGCCTAAGACTACTTCCACTACTTCATCCATTGCTATACCGGAGTTGGTGGCGGATAAGAATTTCGAGCTCAAAACGAGACTTGTGGTTCTAATGCAACAAGACCCATTCCATGGGAACTCCCATGAGAATCCACATTATCATCATCAGCTATTCTTGTCCAAGTGCGCCACCTTTCAGATGCCCGGTGTATCGGTTGATGCAATCCGACTGCGCCTCTTTCCATTCACTCTCAGAGATAAATCTCTATATTGGTTGAGGACGCAAGCGGATGGGATCTTTACTACATGGGATGAGTTGGCGAGTGCCTTTGTTGATAAATTTTACCCACCATCCAAGACGGTGAAGATAAGGAGCCCACTCATGTCCTTCAAACAAGGACCACAGGAGACTCTGTACGAGGCATAGGAGCGCTTCAAAGATCTCCAACATCAATGCCCTCATCACAGCATTGAAGCATGTGAGCTAGTACACAGCTTTTATAATGGACTCCAACCGGACACCAAGCAAATCATAGATGCAACCGCCAATGGAGCCATTCTATCCAAGACACCGGATGAAGCTACGGCCCTATTAGAGGAGATGGCCTCTAATAATCAACAATGGGGCGACGAGCGAGGACATTCTTCATCCTCCTTGAAGCCAACAAGCATATACGAGGCCAAGGCCGTAGCGGAGCTTTCTACGAAGTTTGACTCTCTCCACAAGGTCGTGGAGAGATTGGAGAAGTTGATCACCGAGCCGCACGGAACTCCCGCCACATCTACACCGGGAGGTAATATAAGTGATTGGCAAGACCAATCTCAAGCTATTTTCGTTGGAGGAGAGCACGGAGACGGTGCTATAGAGCAAATCCAATATGTTGCGGGGAACACCGGTTATTGGGCTAACCCGGCCGCGAGGAATCTTCCGGCCTTCTCGTATGCTAATAATGACGGAGCTTTAAACCCGCCGCCGCCGCAACAACCTTAAGCTCGACCTTCACCTCCACAACCTCAATATCAACCGAGAGGGCCGCCACAACAAAGCTACCCGCCTAGGCAACAAGCAGGACCACATATGCCGCATGGTTATAATCAAGGGTGGAGAGCTCCAAACCCACGACAAGCACAACCGAGATCGGATCATGAGGCTAGGGTGGGAGAATTTATGGTGGAGCAAAAGAAGATAAACGCTAGATTGATTGCACAACAAGACTCTCTCAATACCGTAGTGGCTCAACTAGCGGAGCAACTTACATTGCTCAATAAAAATACTCAACAATTGCCGGCTCAACCGGAGCCAAATCCACGGGGGAATACCGACCACATCAATGCAGTGGTGGCGGTTACTACAAGGGGCGAGAAGGACACTACTCCCGCCATGGTCCAAACTAAGGAGCCAGTGGAGGAAATTCTTGATGACAAAGAGCTGGCTATTGAGGAGGAGAGCCAAAAAGAGCCACAAGAAGGCGGAAATTCTAAAATTAGGAAACCGAATGAGGAGCGCACCTACATGCCCACCGGTGCCCTTTCCGCAACGGTTGGCAAGAGCTAATATTGAGAAGCGGCTTGCCAAATTCCTTGAGTACTTCCGAGGGGTAAGCCTCAATATACCTTTCTTGGATGCTATCGTAGAGATCCCGTCATATGTCAAGTTCTTGAAGGATTTGATTTCGGGGAAGAAAAGAAAGGAGAAGGTAATGCTTGCCGAGCAAGGAACTTGGTTCACCCGGAAGGAGGAGCCGACAAAATTCAAAGATCCCGGAAGCTTTCGCATCTCATGCACACTTGGAGGAGTCCCGCTATAAAAGTCTTTGGTAAACATGGAAGCAAGTGTGAGCCTAATGCCCCTAAGCATGTTTAAGAGATTGAATACAGTGACCGACTTGAAGCCAACGGATATGAGAATACAACTTGCGGATGGTCGGGTTACTAGGCCAGTGAGAATTGCGGAGGACATACTGCTCCAAGTTCCGGGGGGAATATGCTTGCCGTGTGACTTCGTCATTATGGACATCAAGGAGGAGAGCGATACTTCACTTATACTTGGACGCCCCTTCTTAGCCACCGCCGGCGTGATAGTGGACGTGAGAGAGGATATTTTATCTTTGAATGTCGTAAACGTCGAGGTTGAGTTCCATATCCCCAAAGCGATGAAGCACATGCCCTACCAAGAGGATGTCGACTATGTGGACCTCCTTGATGAGGTGATCGATGAAGCTATTCCACATTCTATTGGCGCCTTACAGGATGACGGCCTTGAAGAAGGCCAACCTTCTTGCGATGGAGGAGAGTTGGAAGACCCTTCGGATGACTCTATGGGAGATGACAAAGAAGACGACGCTGATGTCGCGAGAATAAGGGGGCTATGCAAGCTCTCCACGACCAACAATTTGAAGAAAGCTCCTGTGGATAAGAAAGCATCATCGCCGGTGAAGAAAAAGATTGGTACAAGCTCAAGCTTGGGGGACTTATCCCCTAACACTACCCATGATAAGGGGAAGCCGAGGAATGACCACGAATATCAACAACCAAATCCAAGTGGCATTCCTGGCAAATTTGACGGGCGCATCTCGTATGCGCCAAATATCGCGCATTAAACGAAAATCACAAGGGGTCGAGCTCAAGACCTTAAACGAGCGCTTGTCGGGAGGCAACCCGACGGTTTTACATTATTTTTAGTTGAATTCTATTTTTTTTAGATTTTTTATTAGTGTTAGAGTCTAGAGTCAATAAAAATTGTGACAACGGGCTCTATTTTTCAAGACAGGAGGTGGAGAACGAGAAATCATTCATATTGAGGATGACCATGGCAAGGAAGAGCGCTCCAGGAATGCGCTTAGGCCTTAGGAAGAGGAAGAAACTGACGGGGACAAGAAAAACAGAGAATGACGCAAAAAACAGAGAGCCGAGAGTGAAAACAGCTAGCCACCCGGCCGAATGAACTTTTCATTCGGCCGGGTGAAGACTCTACTCGGCCGAGTAGAGTACCGATCAGGGAAGATCCTACAGACCAACTCTCTGTTGTTTTTTGTGATTTACAATACTATTGCCACTCGGCCGAATGACTATGTTACTCGGCCGAGTGAATCTGATACCCTACACGCTTCAAAAATCGCTGAGTGGCCTTGCCACTCGGCCGAGTGGAAATTGTCCATTCGGCCGAACAGGGAAAGTCACTCAGCCGAGTCGTAAGTATTGGGAGATTTTGAAAAAAAAATTTATGGCGAGCCGTTCGGCCGAGTGAACGCGTCACTCGGCCGAGTCGCCACATCCTTATATACGCTGCGGGCGCAGCGCAATTTTCGAAAACCCAAAATTCCCAAATTTGCTTCGCCCAGCGCCCGAGCCCCTTCGACTCCTCTCGCCCAAACCGCCTCCTCCTCGCCCGAACCACCCGACGCCCGCCGACCGTCGCCTCACCTCCGGTCGCCGCCGAGTCGCCGCCGACTGTAGCCTCCGGTCGCCGCCCCTCCCGCTGCCGTACATCCCCATTACGCCCGGAAACCTCACTTCTTCTCCATTTTCACCAATCCTTATGCCCATTGCACCCCAAATTCAAATTAAATCATATTTATATCTATTACCCTCTATCTTCCCCATGTATATTGATTATCATTCGCTGATTTGGTTGTTTGTGTTTCAGGTTAGCTTGTGGGAGCTTGGGGGAGCTTCTGGATGCTTGGAGCTTCGCGGAGGAGGCGATTCTTCGCACTCTTCATATTTTGCTCTCGCGGCGTGCTCAGGTATACTTGTTCCATTTTATAGCACGTCGCATTTTCATTTGGTGGGCACGTCTCGCGGTGCACATGCCGCCATGCCTTAGGCCACGCACTCGGGAGCTCGCTTCCAAGCGGAAGAAGTCAGGTGATCCTATCTCCTCTTCCGCTAGGGCGGACTCCCCTCCACCGAGCCCACCACCCACACAGCCGCCTCCTACCGCACCCATTCCACCACCTGCACAGCCTGTCCCGCGTTCGATGCGATGGGGATCACGTTCAGAAATGACGCTCAGCGCACCAGATTTGAGCGTATCTCTAATCGCTCGATCGTACCCACTAGGTTCACGCACCTAGCTGGCCTTGAGCGCCTAGGTGTCCTAGAAGAGCTACTCCAGTTGTATGACAATGTGGAGTGGCGTGATTTCTTGTCGGTGTCGGCGGACACTTACATCCGCCTGACACTAGAGGTCCTTAGTTCTATTGACCGGACCCCTGGAGGATGCTCTTTTCGCCTGATGGATCAGGAATGCGTGGTCACTCTTGACATGCTCCGAGCATTCTTCCAGTGGCCCGCCGTCCCGGACACAGACCGAGCTTACAGCCCCACGCATATCCCACCGCCGTCATTTGACACCCACCGCCCGTCGTCCTCCACCCGTGCCTTCGCATTGCACAGCGCCTCTTGGCGACTACTTTTTTTGCGAGGTACGAGCCCGGGACGTTGTCGACGCCAGAGCTCTACATGCTCTACGCGATGATGCGTTCTAGGGTCTTTTATGGAGGAGACGTTCTAGTCCCCGCCATAGAGATTGATATCGCCAGTTGGTACATCGACTGCATCATTATTTCTGTCGACGCCTATCTGTTGCGGCGGCCTGATTACCCTCTTGGCTCTTTTGCGCAGAGTTGACCTCCCAGCTGGCTTGTTGAGACCACCGGGCCCCACCTCACTCTCCATAGATGTCATGGCCCAAATGAGGATGTTGCGTCCTCATGGTCAACGCCACTGGGTGTGGCTGCACGATCCCCACGGTGCCGATTACATGATTCTCCCGAGCCCTACTCGGACGCATATTGGACCTGTGGGCGGGGAGTGGATTCCAGCGATGGATCTCCTCATTCCCGTCGCATACGTGCTAGAGCCTGAGGGTGCTCAGCAGGAGCCCCTCCTTCCACCGCTTGACCCCGTGATCCCTCGGCCTGCACATGCTTCGTCTGCACCTCCCGACACCTCTGTCCACACTTCTGTTAGTGTCGGGAGCACCTTAGCTGAGTCCACCCACACCACCACCACCACTGTGCCCATGTCGATAGATCACATTTCTGCTGCTAGCCCCGAGCGTCCCCCCACCGTAGTTGAGTGTGGCGAGCCTTCTTTTGCCTCCGGGGTTGAGACCCTAACCACCACCACTGTGCCCATGTCGATAGATCTCATTTCTGCTGCTAGCCCCGAACGTCCCCCCACCGTAGTTGAGTGCGGCGAGCCTTCTTTTGCCTCCGGGGTTGAGACCGTATCCTCACTTTTGTTCTCGGCTCCTGGGGAGTCATTTTCTGCACCCTTCACGACCTCCCCAGTCGTCGACCTCACTGTCTCCACCGCCGCTGTATTCTCCGAGAGTGTCGTGACGTCTGTCCCCACGTCTGTGTCACTGACCTCTCTGCCCGCCTCGTCGCTTGCCACCATTGCCGTTTCTGCTGCTGCTCCTTCCTCTTCGACCATTCCCGCGTCTCGGCCTCCCACAGAGGCTGAGCGACACTTAGCGAGCACAGCACCACCTCACCACCCCACTGTCGCACCCATCCTTTACAGTAGCCGAGCGAGACAGCCCCGCTCTTCACATGTTCGTCCTGCTCAACCCTCTGCTCCACCTCCCCCGACACCCTAGTTCAGCACCTCCGTGCTCTTGAGGGGATAGTGAGTGGACTTAGAGCAGATTTTCGGGCTCTCTCCGCTACTGTCAGTGCTGTCCAGACCTGAGTCGCATTGCTTCTTGGTATTCAGGCGTGCCTGAACCAGATCCTTGAGCGTCTGCCTCAGCCACCCACCCCCACCCAGCAGCCTCCACGACCACCACCTCCGCCACAGGACGATGCTGGTGCACCCCCACCCACCTAGGCACACACTGGATGCCTTCGCTTTTTGCTGTTGTTACGCTGTATATTTTTTCTGAGCCTGCTGATTTTGCACCCCTCCTCCACACACGTTTTGGTCACTTTTTGGTCATATCTGTCTATATCTTTTTGGAAGTGAGGGAGTATTTTTGGGGACACCTATCTGACGCTATTTTGATCTCTGATTGCATCGCTTGCATTCCCATCGCATACTTTTTACTTACTTTCTTTCTTTTATTTTCATGCATGCATCCTCACCCTCCCCACCCACATTTTTGCCTCTCGGTGTGCCACACTTTGCACATTGAGGACATTGTGCACTTTAGCTTGGGGGAGTGAGTTCTCTCGCACTTTTTATTTTTGTCGCCTTTTATTTTCTTTTTCCCACATTTCTTCGTTTTTTTCACTTATTTTCACCCCCCTTTTTCATTTTTTTCGCCATGCATCACGTTTTATTACTTTTTGAGTGTGTTGCATGTGTACAGTAGTTTTTATTCTTTTTTATCCTTATTTCTTTTATCCTTTTTACTAGAGATGAGTTTTCTGTGATGATGATGACGTGGTATTAGCTTATCTCTATATGCATATTATTTTGTCATGCCATAGTTTTTATTTCAGATATCATATGATATATCTTGCTTTGCATTTGAGATAGTAACCCGCACTTTCATGTATGTATATGGATGAAATTTTTCTATTAACTGAGTCTGATGATTTTTACTGTATACTCTTCATAGAAAACACACCAAGCTTCACGCATTGATTGCTTATATCTGAAGTACTGCTTTCTTTTCCTATATCACTTCTTATTGCATGAAAATTGTACGCTTCACTTTCAGGTTGACTGAATGTATGCTAGGTTGATATACTGGATTAGTTTACTTTCTGAGATTAAACTGAGTAGATTACATTACTCTGCTGAAAGTTGTCGTGCACATCCTATAGAGTGAACCGAGTGTTACATATATTTCTATCTCCACATATCTTGAGCATTATTTCTATACTTAAAATCATTGGTGAATCTCCCTTTAGCGATTCTTATATTGGCATTTTCCCCGCTACAAAATCTATGCTCCATATCCCCAAAATCAAAAAGAAAAAATACATGTATATCTTTTTATCTTTTGATTTGGGATCACAGATGTATATATGATTGCAATGAAAAAAAGGAGAAGAAAATAAAAGAAAAGAGAAGTTCATATATGATCCCATCTCATACTCTCTCTCTTTCTCCCCTCTTTTATTTTAATTTTTGGAGCTTCAAAAATGGGGAATAAGCTTATTGATTCATCTTATGCCACCACGCTTTTAGATAAGCTTGGGGGAGAGGATCCAATGATGTGAGAGAGTGACTACTTGATTGTGCATGACAACTCAAGCTAGGTAATTTTCTATACTCGGTGAGATTACTAAAAGTTTTTACGAAATCTAGGAATTGAAACTTAGCATGCATTTTATGAAAGCCATACCTTTCTATTCTTATTGATCCAGTTTGTGTGATATCTCTTATACTCCAAATAGAAAGCATTCAATTGAAAAGTGTGTGGTCTATGATTATGTATGTCGCTTTAGATGCTTCAGACGATGTTAATTCTAGAATGATTCCATATTTCATACTATTTTGCTATTCTTGGGTTTCTATTTTGAATGCATCCATATGATTATAATATCGAGATAAAAATCTTTGGCATGTGCTTTATATTCGTCGTGTGCTATATGAGTAAGCAAACCCCACGTCCTGAGAAAATGATCTAGCAACTTCCTCTTTGTTTTCCTTCCTATCTTCTCTCTTTCATTTTTCCTTTCCTTTATTTTTTTCCGCCGGGTTCGCCTTTTGCTTGTCTTCCTCGAGGACGAGTACGAGATAAGCTTGGAGGATTTTGATCACTCCATATTTTATACCTTTTTTCTGCATGATTTCATGACGTTTTGATCGCTCATATTGCGTTTTTCACGATTATTCGACAATATTGTGATGCTTTTCACTATTTCTTTTTTTTGTCGTATTTCAGGAAATATGGAGCGATTTGGAGCGAAAATGAGATCAAAGGAGTTTCACGCATTTTGGAGTGTCGCCCACGGCTTATTTGAGGACTTCTCAGCATGGGGGATGAGCGAAAGAAGAAGGAATTCGATAGGAGCGACGAGGAAGCAAATAGGAGAAGGAATAAGCTCAGGAGCACCTCACTCGGCCGAGCAAGACTGCTCATTCGGCCGAGTGAAAGATCACCCTCGCCCGAGTAGAACGGATAGGCACCGAAGATTTCAGACGTTCACTCGGCCGAGCAAGGATTTCCGTTCGGCCGAATAAGAAAGTTCACTCGCCCGAGTCAGTCAGGGAATTCAGACAGAAAAGAGCCGAAGCTACTGGAAAATCTAAGGAAGCTCACTCGGTCGAGCAAGATAGCTACTCGGCCGAATGAAGAAGCCTGCTCGGCCGAGCCACCCTGAGAGACGGACCCTGAAAACCCCGAAGTTACTGTTATTTTACAGGGTTTGTCACTCGGGCGAGTGACCAGGGTCACTCGGCCGAGTGACAGTCTCCGCCTGCTGCTAGGAATGCGAATTCTGGGTTGCGCAGGGGCAGGTTTGTCATGATTTTTTGGACGATTTTGGCTCGTATTTAAGCCCTGTTTTTACCCTAGTTTTAGGAGAGACTTGAATTATTTTTTAGAGAGTTCTTTTATGTTTTTGACGGCTATTCTTTGGAGAAATCTCAGCTGGAGATCATTGACTACTTCATTGGTTTGTTCTTTCTTGTTAAAAACTCAATTTTTATGAATTGTTTCTCTTTTGCAATGAATTGTGCCGTGATTATTATTGCTATTTCTGATATTTTCATGATGATTAGTGAGTAGTTCCGTCATTCTAGGGCCTAGGGATGAACCCTATGGACCCGATCTTTTGAATTGTGATGAATTTATGGATTTGTTGCTAGAATTGATAATGGTTAGGTTGTGATTGATATATTACAAGTAGCTAGGAATTCATATCGATTGGGATTTGCAAGAGATTGGATCCCAATTGATAGGAAGGCCTAGATATTCGATTTAGATCGATAATTGAATTTCTCTAGACTTGGTTTGCAAGAGATTGGACCAAAGCTAGGATTTTTAATTATGAATCTATATTAATATTTGTTTGCAAGAGATTGGACGAATACGAATTATCATAGCCTAGATCGTAGCTCGAGTTTGCACGAGAGTGGACTCGAGATGCGATTGGACAATGATGTCGTTCTTCACGCTAGCGGCTTAGGCTAGGGTTTGCATGAGAGTGGGCCCTAACCTAGGTTTGCTATAGACCAGCAATAGCACGAGAACGTGAGCTTGGTTCCACATTAAGTTGCGACTAGTTCACCTATATTCAAGCTTAGCAACAATGAAATTTACGATTCACAAGGATGAGAGACGGTCCGTAGTGGGGATTTCCTATCCCTAGACGTTTTATTATATTGATATTTCTTGCTATTGAACTATTGTGATGATACACAAAATTACTCTTCTTCTCTTGATAGCTAGTTAATTAAAGTGAGATATTGTCAATTATCCTCCCTGTGTTCGATACCCGCTCGCCACTACACCGTGCGCTTGCGATAAAACTACAAGTCGTTTTTCGGGTGTATATCCGGACACGATCAGTCGCGTGAGTATTAAGTAAATGAGGGATGCTACTCGTATTACACATTTTGCTAAACATATTGCATTTAGTTACAAGTTTGCCATTGTCTTTTATAATTTTTAATGGCAAACTTGTAAATAAATGCAATATGTTTAGAAAAATGTGTATGTGACTAGCAGCACCACTAGTGAATATTGAAAGTGAAATTAATATTTACAAGTTTGCCATTGTATAAGCAAAATATGTTTAGCAAAATATGTATTTCTAATTTTTGATGGTATTATATAAATATGTAAATACATATTAGTATACAAATTTGATAGTAGTTGATAGTATTTGTTTAATACTTTAGTTGTTAAGTATTTGACACTTTAGTATTTGAAAGTAATAGGTAGTATTCGATAGGTATTTAAATATTTAAAACTACCGATACGGACGAAACGAAACGCAGTTCTAAAACCATCGAAACGGGAGATACCGATACCGAACCCCAAATTTTCAAAAGACCGATACGGAGACCTAAAACCCTGATTTAGAAACAATCAAATGAAGGGTGAGAAAGAAAAAAGAAAAATACGAGCAGTGACAAAATGTCTGCATTTTCAAAGCAAAAGAGTTTAAAGAGCCCAAATTTGCTCTCATCAGATCCAAAAATCCTCGTGTAGCTCGTCCATTTGATAGATTGGCGAATGAATGAAAATTGAAGCACATGACACTCAATGAGGGTGAGAGAAAGAAATGGGGAAGTTGACCCATTCTTAGGTTAGCATTATGGGATTATGCAATCGGAGTCGCATTCCATGCACTTCGCCTTCTAGAGTTTTGATCTTATGTAGGAGGCCATCAACAAGAATAGAGCAAGATAAAACGGGCCATGCTATTATCAACTGATGCCTTTATTAAAACACGTATATGAGGTAGATGGTACTTTGAAGAAACAAAAAAAGATGCATGGAAAGAATATGGATGCAACATTTTCACCGCTGGATGAACCAATAGAAAGCATAAGACTAATGAACCGTGCATTACAAGGAAGGCACACGTTTTATCAAACCAGACGAGGACTCCGACAAAACATATACAATGGAGTACATTTTCAAATGGGTATAGGAATGTGTTAGAGACACAGCACATACTAGGCCTCTAACACTAGAGACTCAGCCAATACTAGGCCTCTAACACTAACCTTACTAAGAACTCATTACATACTAGGCCCATAACACTGGACTCACATCCCAATTATTAAGTATTAGCTAGCATCCAACCCAAAACCAAATGGTATTAGTTAGAGATACCCTCTAATACTTAAACATTTCTTCTTTGTTCATTTCTGATGTGGGACTAAGTGGGATCGTAACACACCATTACGCTTTCGATAGCCGTCGTCCACGGTGTCCACACGGCGATGCCCACTCTAAGTGGCACACTCTGGCTCTTACCAGGTCACCCCCTTTTAGGTCGCTCTTTTCCCAGGTCATCCCTTCTGCAACGTAGGTTGTAACATGTGGCTTACTCTAATACCATTTGTTGGAGACACGGCACATACTAGGCCTCTAACAATAGCACATTTATTAGAAACACAGCTCATACTAGGCCTCTAACACTAGCCTTGCTAAGAACCCATTACATACTAGGTCTATACCATTGGGCTCACATCACAATTGTTAAGTATTAGCTAGCATTCAACCCAAAACCAATTGTTATTAGGTGGAGATGCCTCTAATACTTAAACATTTCTTTTCTTAGATTCATTTCTGATGTGGGACTAGGTGAGATCATAACAGAATGCATCATGAATATTGGAAAGCATCATGTGATATAGGCGGCCAGCAATAGCCTTGAATCTAATATGTAGGCAAAGAAGATAATGAATGTGACTCTAACCAAAATTATTTTGGAGCAGCTTTGTAGCACATAAGATCGATCTAATATTGAACATTAAAAAGATTACAAAAATACAACGTACTAATTGAGTAGGCAAGATCGATCATTGTGTTTATTTATTCGCATCATAGCACTCTAGCATTGATGCGTCAATTCGCCAATAGAAGAGAGCTAGTGTGACTCGGGGATGAGGCTCGCTATTGCTTTCCTCCATTTTAGGTGTTTCATTGATAAGAAAATGCAGTTGGTGAGTATGGTTTCTTCTGCAGGTTGGGATGCGGATCAATCATCAATAGTTGAGGTTTGTAAAAGATAACGGAAATAAAGCTACAACAACATATTAGAATGTATTTTGGCAGGATGCCTAACTCATTGTGACATACAATCCTCCCTTTAAGTTGTTGAGGATAGTTGACACAAATAGGATGCTTTCGATGGGTTTTGTACCCTGCGTGTTGTAAGATGTCAAATATGATATTAAGACTGCTTGCAACAAGAAAGAGAGTTTATATTGGTCAATCATTGATAACATTAAGGTGGAAAAATATAAGATTGACAGCCTTTTGCATTCAGCAGCACACTACTTGAATCCCTAGTATTGTTATGCAGATAAAGTAATCCAAGAGAACATAGTAATGAAGATTGCAAGCATGCATTGTATTGATGTTTTCTAACCCATGTATGAGATCCAAGATAAGATTGGAGCTGTGAAATTTCTTAAACACAAAAAAGGACTCGAAAGGTGGTGGATGGCGGAAAGGTATCGAAAAATATTTAAATGAACTGATAATTTTTAGTCAAGCATGGATTGAGGTTTCAGTTGTCTCAAATAGGTGAAACAACTAGGTTTCGATAGTCACCGAGACAAAACCGACAACCAATCTTGGTTTCATTCAGCTTCGACTGACATCAAAAAGAAGCTTGGCATCAAAAAGTTAGAAGGAGAATTAATCAAGTAGAAGCCTAGCATCAAAAAGTGGTGTGCACGGAAGAAACCTTATCAAAGCATCAACCCGCACAAAATATCAATGATGTGTTGCACAGAGAACAATTGAGGAGGAAAGAGGGAATCACCAAACAAAATTGTCAGATGTCATGTGATTCAAGCAAATGTTTTTAATTGCATGCATGGGACACATGCATCGAGGGCCATTATACTAAACCAATGGTTAAAGCAAAGGTTAGGGTTTGTTTTTATTTAACTAATTAAAAGTTAACCCTTTGTATTTTTGTGTGTAAGGGAAATATAATGGCAGTGGGCGGCCAATATCTCCAAGCACCACATCAGAGCCGAGAACGATGAGACACGGATGCACTTTTTGCAGAACAGTCCCCAAGAGTTCAGGAATTGCGAAAAGACACCTAAAAATTCGTGAAGCCCTATTTCACAGCATAGACCTCCGATTGATGAACGGTCAGAACCATTGCAGAGCTGTCTATGAGCAGATGATAAAAACACATCGACGCCACAAACTGAGCACCCTCAACTTTTCTATTAATACTTTTGTGGTATATCACGATTTGATCCTTGTATTTTTATTCTACATTTTTTTGTGGTGAGAGAGCTACGTAGGCATATTTCTAATATTCTTGATTCACATGTTTGTGAATCGAGGCACAATCTAGCTAAATAGGTAAGTTCAGTTGAGCATGTGATTTGCAAATATATAGAACTTGTAAGCGTGGAGCATGGGATTTACGAGTTCTAAGTGCCTATAGGCGTGTTGAGACTGATTGACCTATTAATGGATTTTGGGGTTGTTGAAGTAGGTCGAGATTCAGCCGAACCAGGTTTGTGATTGGCTACGATTTTTCTGTTTTTATCTGCATGCGTATTGCACATTTTTTTTATTTTACCGATCACCATATTCACCCCCCTCTAGAGTATACTTTTCGTTACTACATTTAGGACACTTCTTGAACACCCCAACTACACCAAATAATATAATTAGTACAATACTACAATGCCTTTTTCAACCTGGTAGCTTTTGCAGGCAAGATACTGCTACCATAACGTCAAATTTTTGTGGGTAAATTCTGGCCAAATCTTTAGTTTATTACCCAGCGTATCACATACAGATTTATTTACATATTTGCACACACATAATCAGAACATAACCTTATGCCCATATCAAGATTTACATAAGGTTCCAATGTTAGACACATCAAGGAACACAAACCCTTGACACGTCTCTCCTATTGACATTACACCATGTCATTGTAGAGGTATTGAGAACATTCCATGTTCTTTCTTGGCGTCATCAATCTTTTGTTCTCGCAACAAACAAAGTAAGCTACTTTAGACCAAGTTCTTCATCAAAAGACTAGTGATTAATTAATCTCAAAAAGATAGTGATGCGTTCATGGTGTTGGGATACACAAAAATGCAAAAAATGAGAACATAGAGAGAGAGAGAGAGAGAGAGAGAGAGAGAGAGAGTCCTGCAAAAGACCCTTTTGAGCTCTCCACTGTACAAGGGAACTTTACACAATATTTAAAGTTCAATTTCCAGCCATAATCAAGCCAACTTTCGGTTTTTTAAGGCATTGTTCGGATAGACATAATCCAAAAGGATCTTAATCCTACATTTCATTTTTCTAATGAACTGGGAAAACACAATGACCAACGTGTTTGATGAAAATCCTAAGAATTACAATCCAAAAGCTAGCCCAATCTTTCTAATGAAGAAAGGGAGATCAAGACTCAAGACATCTTTGTTTATCCAAAGGATCTCTTTTAGTTTTAGTTACATAAAGTAAAACTTTAAATTTGTTATAGAGTTAGTGTGGAATCCATTTAGCCCGTAGCCAGATTTTATGTTTCTCTGTCATGTTTTTAAAATGTGAATTTTATTGTTCTGCCCAAGTTTCCTAACAAAAAGGAAATTGAAACACAATGTTCAAGCTTATAGACCTAGATTCCGCAGGCAAAAAAGGGAACCAAAATAATTAAATTATACTAGAATAACAAGACAGAGGCTCACCTGGCCCCCTACAAGAACCCAACATGCTCCAATTAAATTCTCATACACCTGACAGACACAAGACAATGCCCACCATCAGCAACAAGAAGAAAAACGCATCCCTTGCAAAGAGTCCATGTTCACTGATCATGCAATCCAAAAAAAACAAAAAATAGGCAAAAATAAAAAAATAAAATGGCAAATGCCCACAAACGTTTGGATATTTCCAAGGGCAATTACACCAAGAGCCATCACTGACATTGATTGAACCCCATATCAGAACCAAGAAAAATTAAGGGGAAAAGGACATGGAAATCATACAAACACAACAAAATAACATGATAAAAAGCAAAAACAACAAATACCCAGATAAATTAAGATGGGTCCGAGCGCATTAATACCAGAAGGATGGGAACTTCTTGTTGTTCCTGGATCGAATCAAAGTAGACGCAACAAAATATGCCCCCAAAAAACGAAGGAGAATTGATTGGTCCGATGAGGAAAAGCTTTCGATTTTGAAGAAGAAAAAGGCGACGAGGGTTGGATCCTATATTAATAAAAACATTAAACAAAAAATTGATAATATCTTATGGGCTTTTGGGACCGTCGTTAGTGCTAGGATTAACACGTGTGGCCGGCAGTGGAGATGGGCCCGCTGGGCCTCCGGACAGGGAAGAAAGCATATTATATCGTTGATTCTCGAAGTAGAGTGTTGTTATTTGCACCACACTGTTTTATAAATACACCACAAATTTTTTTGCTTTCCAATTTTAACCCCAACATATCTAATTTCACCACACATCATCCCCTTCCTAAAAAAACACCGTTTCTCACCCCCAACGCCTCGAAATTGATCTCATCCAGTAGTAAATAGCATCGAATGTTTATAGTGCATATCAATGGCAGCACCCCATTTTACAACCATCCATTAACCTCCCAAAGATTTGCACAAAATCACTCCAACTCAAAACTCTTCACATCTATTTAACTCAAAACTGTGTGATAATCTTGATAACCATTTTAATAGGCCTGAAGCGACACTGCAGCAAGCACGTCAAAGAAGCACAACTAAGGGGCACATAACGAGCAATTCCATCACGAAATCTGCTCTCAAGCAATTAGCTTTAAGATCTAAACATCTAAAATCTGACTCAAGTTATTCGGGGGTAACCTTAAAACAAGGCGATAAGCAGAAAGAAGAAGAATATAACAACACAACCAAAAAAAAGACACATCTCGTTCCATTTCCCCTCTATCAAAGGCACAGCCAAGCCTAACCCTCTCAGGCCCAATCCCCTCGCAGTGCACTCCCATCCGCGCCAAGTTTTCGTCCTACTCGAGCTCCGACGGACCTAAAACTGACGGCTTTCTTTCCTCTGTGAGCCTCCAAAACTATCCTTTTTTTCTTGAATTTCTTTTGATTTGATGGGTTGAGAATTAATGCATGCTTGCAGGCGGTCGGAATTTTGCACCTCGGGGTCTCGTTCGAATTGGTCCTTGTATGTGACTTCTTGCTATGTGGTGAAATTAGATGTGTATGGGTTAAAATTGGAAAACAAAAAATTTTGTGGTGTATTCATAAAACATTGTGGTGCAAATAACAGCACTCCTCGAAGTAACCCCTTCTGGTTTTCTTTTTTTTTTGTCTTTTTGATACATAGGAAAGCACGGATAATGGGATCTAATATTGGAGAGACGTAGAATACCACCAAGTCTTTTGGTTTCTGATGCTCTAGGTTATTCTACGAATAATGTAAAACAGTTCACATATGAGGCTTCAAAGGACCGTCAATCTTCCTTTTTTTTTTGGACGATCAGATCCGTTCATTTTGACCTACATTTCTTTTGTAACAACCGGGGTTGGAAACCCGATCATTTTTGATGGGATTACCAACTCCTCGTTTTAAGTTTTTTTCCTCAGTACAAACTACAATGAAATGAAGTGGACGGAGTTGCATTTTAACAGTACACGAGTTGACTGGAATTATCAACCCATGTTGTTTTTTCAGCTTCATATTGCGAGCGAAATCCGATGTGACCATAAACTGACCGGTTTTTATGAGACAATTGATGAGGTTTTAACACGAAGACGCAAATTAGGGACTTGTAGTATTACTATTAATGACATTTCCAATGTTTAAGTTAGCATAGCTCCATGGGGAATCTCGAAAATGAATATATTTGGGTTGTTATGCATAGGGGAGACTTATGGTCTCCCCTCCCTCATTTATCCATCATTACACCCCAGTAACTAGTAGTGGGGTGAACCTTTGGTATACTTGAGACTATTGGTCTCCCCTCCATATGATGAAAAAATAAAAGGGGACCACGGGCTATTGCCATGGTTGATCATCTTCAAACACGTTATCAGCACGATCAAGCTCTAAAAAAAAATTTGAGCCACGACTTGTAGTTGCGGCAAAGCTCTTGCGACGACGATCGATTAATTACTTTCACGGCATTGCGTGAGAGGGGATTATATTTTTTATATCTACGGATTATATTTGTTCTTCCCTAAATCATCGATCTAGAGGTAAAATTCTTATCCCGTAGATATAGATTATACAATATTCTATTTTTACGTATGTATGTTGATTGTATTTATCAAATCAACATATCATTAAAATTAAAAAACAAAACAAAAATTCCCCAAATGTCGAATTCCCTGAAGGAATCGAATTAAAATTTCCTGTTGGATATGCCCCAAATTGGATTTTCCCCAAATTGGATCAGAAATCGTTGCTCTTGTTCATCTATTGCATTCCGATTTCTCTCTAATGTCCCCTGTTATTTCTGATCGGATGTTTGGAAATAGCGATCGAGATGGAGGACGAGACTAAGCACGAAATCGATTTTTAATATATTATTTATTAGAAAAAAATTGATATGTGAACCCACTTATCAATTTATATTAGCACCAATTTGCACAGCTTGTATAAAGAAATAATGCACTGTATCATGCTTTGCATTGAAATTCCATGATGTTTTTTTGGATGGTCTGTAATTATCCAAGCAATTTCAATGATTGAAATTCCATTCTGCTGGTGTATGGCCGTGCGACAATCGGCGGTGCACGCACGGTTCTGGCTACTAGCAATTCGGTGGTGCAGTAGATAGAATGCGCCGGAGAGGGGGTTAGCATCCAATCGGGTCGTAGCCCCCCCCCCCCCCTCCCGTCCGGGGGGGGGGGGGGGGGGGGGGGGGCTCCCTGTAGGAATGATAGCCCCCCCCCCCCCAAGTCGGGGGTTGGCCTACCACAGCGCCCCCCCAATGTCAGGGGGCCGATCCCTTTGGGTCGGATCGAGCGCCTCCCCCGGGGGCCGATCTGTCGAGGGGGCTCATCCCCCCCCCCCCCCCCCGTCGGGGGGCTCGTCGCTGCAAACCGTCGCCCCCCTATCAGGGGGGTCTCCGACGGCGCCGCCCCCCCTCTGTCGGGGGGTCTCCGACTGCGCCGCCCCCCCTGTCGGGGGGGTGGGGGGTGGGGGTGGGGGTGGGCTCTTCATCCCGCCACCCTCCTGTATGAGGGGCTTCGCCGACGCCGCCCCCCTGTCGGGGGGCTCATTTCCTGCGTCGTAAGGATTAATTTCTGTCGGGGGCTCATATTTCCTTGATGCTAGCGAAATTGGCAGATCAAAATTGGGGATTTGGGGGAGATGACGATATTGAGGATTGTGGATAGGGGGAGATGAAATTGTTTTCAATTTCAATGTTTTGGGGGCTGAATATTATTTTTGCAACACTAAACATATGGGCTATTAGCCCATTAACCAATTTATCATAAATAAATATATAAATTTTTTGGCTGTTCGGCCTGAAGCTCGGAGCAAGCCTTAGGGTTTATATTTAATATTTGGGGTAGTTCTGTTTTAAATATACATTTAACTCAGAAAAATTCAATTAAATCTAGAAAAATATCAGAAAATACCAGAAAATTACTGGAAATTCTGACAAATCTGGATAATTGATGTGTTGCATTAATATATTCTATTTGGGATGATTTTTGTTTTTGGTCCATATAATATCAAGAATATCGTTATTTGCATAATTTGGATTAATTAGTATTTTTATATTTAATAATTATGAAAGGTCCTGAGATCGCTTTGCCGTTAGTTATCTAACCTAACGGTGCATGATATGTCTCTACGTGGCCCAAGTAATTATTAAATATTTTATATTTCTCCAATAAATTACATGTGATGTTGATTAAATTAAATTTGATGTGTAATTCATTATTAATCGCTTTATTTTAAATTGGATAAAAATTACTTTACGTTTTAATAATTACAAGGATCCTGAGACCCCTCTGTCGTTAGGTTAGTTACCTAACATAACGGGTAATGACGTTTCCCCGTGGTCCAAGTAACCATTAAACGTAAATTAAATATATTTATCCAATAAAATTGCCTGCAATTTTGAATAAAATGAATTG
The DNA here is from genome assembly GCA_030789695.1 of Scilla litardierei. Lineage (NCBI taxonomy): Eukaryota > Viridiplantae > Streptophyta > Magnoliopsida > Asparagales > Asparagaceae > Scilla > Scilla litardierei. Next base: position 623,387,895 of record CM061142.1, read on the forward strand.
TTTATGCCTGTGATGTTGCATAATTATTTTATTAAAACTACCTGAAATGTTAGTAAGACTATGTTGTGGTTTTTGGATCGGTCGTTATTAGTCACCACCATTTATTTTTTCTCGCATTTTATTTTATCTTTTTGATGAAAATGTAGTGAGGAACTATATGTAAAAGCCAAAGCCCGGAGAAACTTCGCTTGAAAACGAAGGAAAATTGCTAATGCTGGGGCCCCCAAGAGTTTCCAAGTTGTAATTTTAAATTTTCTCGTAATTCGAAATGTATCAGGAACTTTGGACTTTTATGATTTTTAGTGGTGACCGGCCGATCCCCACAACTAGTTTAGTTTTACTACTATGCATGTCTTAATTTCTAAAAAATAATTCATGCTTATTCCATGCTTTGATGAATGACAAAGATTGCGAGCGTCGTTTTTTTTGTTCTCGATGCGTCTGAAAAATAAATTTTGAGCTGGCAGCTGGACCTGAAGTTCCATCTGCGCTCACGGGGCATAAATCACACTATTCAGGCTCCAGCTACGGTTGTGGCAACTGATGAAGGGACTTCTACTATTAGAGTTTCCGATATAAAGAAGGCGAAAGCCATTATCTATATCAGGATACATATTGATCGAACACTGAAGGCCGAATATCTGACAGTAGAAGACCCTCATGAACTGTGGACCGCACTTAAGGACAGATACAAACATCAAAAAGATGTTATCATCCCTCGTGCACGTTATGAGTGTGAAAATCTCTGACTGCAGGACTTCAAGTCTGTGGCTGAGTATAACTCATCTCTCTATAACATCACCTCACGCCTGAAGGTGTGTGGTAAATAAGTCTCGAAAACACGCATGCTTGAGAAAACATATACATCCTTCCATGAGAAGGATGCTATTCTCATGCAATAGTATCGTGAACGCAAGTTCACGAGGTAATCTGATTTACTCTCTTGCTTTCTTATGGCAGAACAGAACAGATACCTCCTACTGGCCACTCATAACATACGCCCTGCTGGCTCTCCTCTCCCTGAAGCTCACACAGTTTCTTCCCAGAAGATGTAGAACAAGCATAGAGGAAGATTCAACAAGGGGAAGCTGCGAAGAAGCAGACCAAAGCTCCTCCCTAGAACAACAATAATGAGGGGCATAAAAAGAACACGTGGAAGAGGAATACCTCTGACATATCTGCTCCCAAGAAAAACTGGGAAGACAAATGCCACATATGTTGCATGACTGGACATTGGTATAGGGTCTGTCGTACTCCACGCCACCTCCAAGATTTGTATATGGCAAGCTGGAAGCCTTCCGCAGAAACAAATCTGGTGGACATACAGCCTCCAACTTGGTTCAACACCGAGGATTTCGAGAATGACGATCTCCTTGACTAAACCAAATTTAGTCATTTTTCAGCCTTTATCATTAATGTTTTAAATGTATCTTAAATTATGTCCTCTTAATTATGAATCGAATGTAGTTTTACTTTTCATAAAAGTTTTTACATTCTTTTCTAGAGATGAAGTGTGAAAGCCTAGTGGATTGTGCCTACATGCACACGATCCTTCGTGATAGATGCTATTTTAATAGCATCATAATTATTATGGTCCCATCACTACATTTTCGGGACTAAATAATATAATAGAAGTCTCAGGTGAAGCAATTTTATTGCTCCCAAACCAAACACAAATTATAATAAAAGATGTTTTATTTTGTTACGACCTAAAGATCGTAAGAGTCAGACTCCCCCCACCCGCCTGCTCCGAGGCACGCAACCCACGACCGACGGGGAGGCGCGGCCGGGCCGAACAGCCCCCGAGCCGGTCGACCCGGCCGGCCCCCATGCACCACAACGCCCGGGATAGCATAGCCCGGACTTTAGTTCGTCACCAACGACAAACAACCTAGGATAAGGACACGACTGACACATACGCCACCCGACCGTCTAACAAAACACCCCCAGGCGGTTGAGCCGACTGACATTAATGCTTTCGGCCCTGACATCCCGACAAAGCGCCCCATGGCCGTCGCGCCGTCTGACAAAAGCAGGTCAGGCACTCCTGTTCCTGACGTCCTTGTCCGAAGCTTCCGCTGACAACCGAGCCAGCTCAGCACGTCTAGTCAGCATGCCAGGTCAGCCCTGCCTAGTCATCTCCCGTCAGGTATAAATACCCCCTCTCCTCTTACGGTGGGGGGGGTTGGCAAATTCTCTCTCAATCTATCATTCACACACGAGAGCAAAGATCGTCCATATCTTTGTTCTCCCACTTATAGCTCGCCACGTACGGTCGACACACCGTTAGTCCGACCGGCGTGCCTAGCCCCCGTTTTAAGTCACATTACTGACTTAGGCATCGGAGGGGCTAAGGGTTGGACCCCAACCCCGCCCTTCTGACGAGTTGCTCGTGCTGCAGGAAAGCTCGCCCCTTGGTCGACGTCAACTTCAGCCTCCTGCCATCCAGTCCTCCTCTGTCGCGTCCGGTGAGATTCGACTCCATGGCCACCCCCGGCGGCCAGTCCAACCTCTTCACCCCACTAATCACTTGTTAAACAGTCCACCTAAACCCTCTTCTCAACATAACCACCGTGCCCTTGGTTCTCTACAATACAAATTCATTGTACGCGAGTTCCACCTCGTAACAATTGGCGCCGTCTGTGGGAACGAAGGGTCACACCCATGTTAGACTCCATGCCGATCACTCGGAACCCTGACCACGGCAAGGATCCCGTGGGCCAGGAGCCGCACTCTCTACTAATCACCCCGGTGCCCGACCCCCTTCCGGGGATGGGCACCGAGACTGACCATACGTCGGCCCACGCCGTCCTGAAGAGCTTCGAGGCCGTCACTCAGGCCAGGGGAGGTTATCCGGTGGCGGGGACGGAGCCTCAGCCCGGCCCCTCGGGGCCCCAGAACGTGAGGCGGAATATCCACCCTCAGTTCGAGGAGGAGGGGGAGAACAGGGGTCTGGAAGAGGAGATGGAAGTTGCGCGGCGATGGAGGCGGCCGCCGTGCAAAGGCGTTTGGACGAAGCGGCCGAGACCGCCCGAAGGGCCTACCAGGACGAAGAGGCCGCCCGCCACCAGCTCCGCCTCGTCATCGCGGAGCGCGAGAGGCTAAGGAAGGAGGACGAGAGCAACCGAGAAATCCTGGAGGTGACGGCGACGGGTCGGCGTCTCGGGGACGGGCGGGGCCCGTTGTTGGCCAGGTCCCCACCGGGAGGAGGAGGCAGCCCGCATCGCTTTCACCACCACTCCGATCGCCTGCACGAGGAAGCCGTTTGTCGACAACTACGCTTCCTCGCCGCCGAGCGCGAAAGGCTCCTGCGGGAGAATCAGGAGCAGATGAAGGCCCGATGGGAGTCGGCCGGGAGGCGATGGTGCTGGGAGAACCGTAGCCCGCAACCCGTCGAATCCTCGACCCGGGGAAGGAGCCCCGCCAGGCGACCGTCGGGCTACTCCCCGGGGCCGGAGGACCCTCGGCGGCCGAGGCGCGATCGAAGCCAGACCCCCGAATGGCGGAGGGGGGAGGCGCCCCATCGCCCTACCTATCTGGAGGAGGCCACGCCGCTTGCACGGTGGATTACATCCGCCCCGAGGCCCGTAAGGTTCAAACCCCCTCACTTGGCCACGTACAACGGAAGAGGCGACCCCCTCACGCACGTGCAGCAGTACCGGGGGGCAATGGAGGCGCAAGATGTGGATGAGGCGTTCCTATGCCGGCACTTCTCCCAAAGCCTGAGGGACACCGTGTTGGACTGGTACTTCGGCCTGCCCGCGAGATCCGTTGGGAGCTTTGGCGAGCTATCCCACAAATTCTGCAAAGAGTTTCGGGCCGGGTGAACGAAAAAGAAGCCCTTGGACTATCTCAGCACGATAGTCCAAGGAGAAGGGGAGACAACTGGCAGATACCTCCGCCGCTTTCAAGAGGAGAGACGGGCGGTGGTGACATGTGGCGATGAGGTGCTTATGCTGGCCTTCAAAACGGGGTTGCGGACTCGGAGCCTCCACAAATCCCTGCTCCGGGATCCGCCGACCGACTATGAAGCGTTGGTTGCTATGGCGGAGAGGAATGCGTTGGCCGAAGAGACTCTCGGCACAAAGGCCTTATTTCCCCCGGCGAAGCCACTCCAAGGAGAGCCCCGGTCACACCCTCGGCCGAGGCAAGAAGAGGGGCACCGAGGTCGCGACCAGCTGGCCCAACCAAGGCGGGAACCGGTGGGGCGACGCCCGCAAGACCGCCCTGGCCCGGTGCGCGAGTTCGCCCCGGCCCAAGGTCCCCCCTCCCCCCCCCCCCCCCCCCCGAGTCGTCCCGAGACAAGAAGGCCCCCTACGGGCACATTACACGCAACTCAACGCCCCCCTGATCGAGGTGATGGCCGCGGCTACAAGAGCCGGACTGCTGCCGGAGCCGCCTCAAGAAATGAAGTCGGATCCGGCCCGGAGAGATTTCAAAAAATACTGCCGATACCACCGAGACCATGGCCACGACACCGACGACTGCTTCACCCTCAAAAGGGAAATCGAGCGGCTGATCCAGGCGGGCCACCTAGGGGGCTTCGTCGGGGGCAGGAGACCGGACCGAGAGGAGGGTAACCACCGAAGGGCACGGAGGGCAGACCCTCCTGCAAACGGCGAGCAAGAAGAGCCTCACCCCCCGAAACCCGTCATGCGCATAAACACGATATGCAGTGGGCCATCCTCCGGAGGAGCGTCGTCGTCAAGCAAAAAGGCGTACGCGAGACAAGTGATGACGGCGGGTCTTGGAGGGGATCCGAGAGGGAGAAGGATAACCTACCCTCCCATTACTTTCAGCGACGAGGATCTAGAGGGAGTCGAGCTGCCCCACGACGACGCCATCGTCATCGAGGCCCAGATAGGGACGGCCATCGTCAGCCGCCTTCTGATCGACACAGGGAGCTCCTGTGACATCCTGTTCATGTCCACAATCGAAAATATGGGGTTAAGGCCGACGGATCTGAGACCCTGTACCGGACCCCTCGTCGGCTTCACCGGTCACTCGACCCCTATCGTAGGAGTGATCACCTTGCCGATAACCCTCGGAGAAGAGCCGCAAGTCGTCACTCGGATGACACTGTTCGTTGTGGTCGACATTGCGTCGGCATACAACGGGATCATAGGACGACCTTACATGGCAGCCATTGGAGCGCTCCCCAGCCTTCTCCACCAGATGGTCAAGTTCCAAACCCCCCGAGGGGTGGGATTCGTACGGGGAAGCCAGAAGCTGTCTAGGAGCTGCTACGTGGGGTCGACCAAGCACAAGGGACCAGAGCTGAACCTGAGGATCGACTTAACCGGGCAGAGGGACAACCCCTACCATCAAGAGTTAGCTCTAGCTGATGGCGCCGCGGAGGGGAACAGGACTGGCCGCGCCCCCCCAAAGTCCCCCCTGAGGAGGACGGGCTGATCACTCGGAAGGACGTGGAACGCCAGTCGTGATATTGTCGGGAACTGTAAGTCATGAATGAAATATCTTGTCCCCTTTTGTATCTTCGAATTTTGCCTTTTCTACATGAAAATTTCAGTTCAAAACGCGCAAGACTCCGGGGCAGGACCAATCCTCGCCACCCAAACTGGAGAGGGGCACGGGCCGAGCTGCGCGCTCCCCCCAAAGAAGACCTCCGGGGCAAGCTTACGGAGCTTATCCACCCAAACCGGAGCGCCACATGCGGGGTAGGCGACGACCCAATACCCGTCCGACTATAGAGGCTGCGGGGAGGCGACGGCCCAATACCCGCCCTCTCAAAGACTCCGGGGCAGGACCAATCCTCGCCACCCAAACCGGAGAGGGGCACGGGCCGAGCTGCGCACTCGCTCCCCCCCAAAGAAGACCTCCGGGGCAAGCTTACGGAGCTTAGCCACCCAAACTGGAGCGCCACATGCGGGGTAGGCGACGGCCCAATACCCGTCCGACTATAGAGGCTGCGGGGAGGCGACGGCCCAATACCCGCCCACTCAAAGACTCCGGGGCAGGACCAATCCTCGCCGCCCAAACCGAAGAGGGGCACGGGCCAAGCTGCGCACTCGCTCCCCCCCAAAGAAGACCTCCGGGGCAAGCTTACGGAACTTAGCCACCCAAACCGGAGCGCCACATGCGGGGTAGGCGACGGCCCAATACCCGTCCGACTATAGAGGCTGCAGGGAGGCGACGGCCCAATACCCGCCCTCTCAAAGACTCTGGGGCATGACCAATCCTCGCCACCCAAACCGGAGAGGGGCACGGGCCGAGCTGCGCACTCGCTCCCCCCCTAAAGAAGACCTCCGGGGCAAGCTTACGGAGCTTATCCACCCAAACCGGAGCGCCACATGCGGGGTAGGCGACGGCCCAATACCCGTCCGACTATAGAGGCTATGGGGAGGCGACTGCCCAATACCCGCCCTCTCAAAGACTCCGGGGCAGGACCAATCCTCGCCACCCAAACCGGAGAGGGGCACGGGCCGAGCTGCGCACTCGCTCCCCCCCCCAAGAAGACCTCCGGGGCAAGCTTACGGAGCTTAGCCACCCAAACCGGAGCGCCACATGCGGGGTAGGCGACGACCCAATACCCGTCCGACTATAGAGGCTGCGGGGAGGCGACGTCCCAATACCCGCCCTCTCAAAGACTCCGGGGCAGGACCAATCCTCGCCACCCAAACCGGAGAGGGGCACGGGCCGAGCTGCGCACTCGCTCCCCCCCAAAGAAGACCTCCGGGGCAAGCTTACGGAGCTTAGCCACCCAAACCGGAGCGCCACATGCGGGGTAGGCGACGTCCCAATACCCGTCCGACTATAGAGGCTGCGGGGAGGCGACGGCCCAATACCCGCCCTCTCAAAGACTCCGGGGCAGGGCCAATCCTCGCCACCCAAATCGGAGAGGGGCACGGGCCGAGCTGCGCACTCGCTCCCCTCCAAGAAGACCTCCGGGGCAAGCTTACGGAGCTTAGCCACCCAAACCGGAGCGCCACATGCGGGGTAGGCGACGGCACAATACCAGTCCGACTATAGAGGCTGCGGGGAGGCGACTGCCCAATACCCGCCCTCTCAAAGACTCCGGGGCAGGACCAATCCTCGCCACCCAAACCGGAGAGGGGCACGGGCCGAGCTGCGCACTCGCTCCCCCCCAAAGAAGACCTCCGGGGCAAGCTTACGGAGCTTAGCCACCCAAACCGGAGTGCCACATGCGGGGTAGGCGACGGCCCAATACCCGTCCGACTATAGAGGCTGCGGGGAGGCGACGGCCCAATACCCGCCCTCTCAAAGACTCCGGGACAGGACCAATCCTTGCCACCCAAACCAGAGAGGGGCACGGGCCGAGCTGCGCACTCGCTCCCCCCCAAAGAAGACCTCCGGGGCAAGCTTCCGGAGCTTAGCCACCCAAACCGGAGCGCCACATGCGGGGTAGGCGACGGCCCAATACCCGTCCGACTATAGAGGCTACGGGGAGGCGACGGCCCAATACCCGCCCTCTCAAAGACTCCGGGGCAGGACCAATCCTCGCCACCCAAACCGGAGAGGGGCACGGGCCGAGCTGCACACTCGCTCCCCCCAAAGAAGACCTCCGGGGCAAGCTTACGGAGCTTAGCCACCCAAACCGGAGTGCCACATGCGGGGTAGGCGACGGCCCTATACCCGTCCGACTATAGAGGCTGCGGGGAGGCGATGGCCCAATACCCGCCCTCTCAAAGACTCCGGGGCAGGACCAATCCTCGCCACCCAAACCGGAGAGGGGCACGGGCCGAGCTGCGCACTCGCTCCCCCCCAAAGAAGACCTCCGGGGCAAGCTTACGGAGCTTAGCCACCCAAACCGGAGCGCCACATGCGGGGTAGGTGACGGCCCAATACCCGTCCGACTATAGAGGCTGCGGGAAGGCGACGGCCCAATACCCGCCCTCTCAAAGACTCCGGGACAGGACCAATCCTCGCCATCCAAACCGGAGAGGGGCACGGACCGAGCTGCGCACTCGCTCCCCCCCCCAAAGAAGACCTCCGGGCAAGCTTACGGAGCTTAGCCACCCAAACCGGAGCGCCACATGCGGGGTAGGTGACGGCCCAATACTCGTCCGACTATAGAGGCTGCGGGGAGGCGACGGCCCAATACCCGCCCTCCCAAAGACTCCGGGGCAGGACCAATCCTCGCCACCAAAACCGGAGAGGGGCACGGGTTGAGCTGCGCACTCGCTCCCCCCCCCCCCCAAAGAAGACCTCCGGGGCAAGCTTGCGGAGCTTAGCCACCCAAACCGGAGCACCACATGCGGGGTAGGCGACGGCCCAATACCCGTCCGACTATAGAGGCTGCGGGGAGGCGACGGCCCAATACCCGCCCTCTCAAAGACTCCGGGGCAGGACCAATCCTCGCCACCCAAACCGGAGAGGGGCACGGGCCGAGCTACGTGCTCATCCCCCCATGAAGACCTCCGGGGCAAGCTTGCAGAGCTTAGCCACCCGAACCAGAGCGACATATGCGGGGTAGGCGACGGCTTGATACCCACCCTCCCCAGAGAGGGCCTGCGACCCCTCTCCTCATACATCGGGAAACGAATCAGGGCTCGCGAATCGAGGCAACCCCCACGCAGGGCCATCACTATGGAGTAACGCTTGACACCTATAAAGCCGACAACCGAAATGACTCGTCAAGCCAAAAGGACGCTCGGGACGAGCACCACTGACAAACGGCACGCCCGCCGAAAAACAGGAGCTGAGGAGTCACGTCAGACGTCACCCGTCGGGAACGGTCCCCAAGGAACGCAATTCCAAGATGGCCCCAGCTCATTACGATGAGGAAAGGGAGGAGGCGAAAATACACCATTATAAATCCCCCCCAAGCCTCTTCAGAGTGGAGGGGGGCGAAAGAGAGAATATGAGGAAAGGCCCATCCGTTCGCCACTCTCTCCCCCTAGAAGACGCGGAAAATGCGAGAACCACCGACTGCTCTAGTAAATGACCCCCAACAGGATATTCCTCTTACACGAGGGGCACCCGGCCTGTAGCTCCCGGCCTTCCTTTAGACAACTTAAGACATGGGAACTGGAGCTCCAATGGCATGCCATGCCCCTCCACGGACGCCCTACGGACGCAGGCGCGGCTGGCAGACAACCCGATGGACGTGACAGACCTGCCAAATCACCCCCATCGGGCACCCCAGCAACTACCATCGTCGCCCCGACCACAGGGGACTTGCCCCCGAGCGCCGGAGCACTCCAACGCGCTGTTCCGCTTACACCTGTAGCGCCCCACTTTCCACCCCTCGACTTCTCCTGGACCACATACGCCAGGAAGACGCACGGATTGACAGCGGACCACATCCTCTCGCGCCTATCACACGGCGACTCCAGTCGGTAGGAGCGCCAAGGCCCCGCGGGATAGAGCAACCACCAAGGACTCCCTCTCCCCCCAATTCTGGGAACGAGGGCCAAAGCCACTGCCCCCGGCACCGACACAACCGTCCACCCCTACCCCGAGCGGGAACCCTCTGATGTAACTCTACACCCCTTTTAGGGGCACGACGCCGGGGAGGGACGCATCAAATACGATGAGGACGTCAACCTAACTAGAACGATTCAACGCTTCGCCTACGGGCCCGTCCTGTTTATTAAAATAATAATAATAGCTGATGGAAAGACTATTCCCAGTTGACCACTAGCTATAGCTCAGGCACACTTAGGCGTGGAAGCAACCCCCGAAAAAAGAGACTAACCCGCTGTAAATTTTCTCGGTCGCACTACCCAAAACAAAGGGAATTAACAGAACTCCCCCAACGTCGGGATAGAGACAGCCGCGCCAAAGCGTAACTCTGAAAGGGAATTTCTGCACACACACACAGATAGAAGATCCCAGAAAAGTGCGGGTATCAACCCCACAAAATTTTACTTTCTTTCTTTTTTAAGTGCCTATACAAAACTACTTGGTTACATTTCCCGCGTCGATGGCGCATCCGCCAGACACGGCGTCCTCCCCGTCACCTTCCGGGGAATCTCCCACCACCCCGCCGGTCTCTGCCTCGTCGCCCTCCCCTCCGTCGCCATCCCCATCCCCGTCGCTGCAAGCTGCGAGTCCGTCAAGGTCGAGCTCAACTGGCGGGGACAGCCCCGCCACCCTCTCCTTTATCCGAACCAAGCAGGCTTCCCACCCCTCCGCCCGACCTTTCTCAATACCCCGGGACATCGAATCTGTGAGGGCAGGTATGACGGTATTCTCCTGATACGTGCGAAATTCATCGACCCTGCGAGCCAACTCCTCCTCGGTGGCCTTGGCACGTCCCGCTAGATCCTCCGCACGAGCTTCCTCCTTCCCAAGGGCCTCCTCCAGCTCCTTCGCTTTCTCTCTAGCCCCGGCCGCCTGCAGCTCATGATCGGCCACAACCGCCTTCAGGCGCTCTACCTCCGCCTCGTATTGGCCGCACCTCTCCATCTCCTTCGCCAGGTCCTCGCCAGCGCTCTTACGAAAGGCGGCAAACTCAGCCACCACTCTAGACACGGCACCCTCGGCCTTATGTATGGCTGACACGTGCCTCATCATCCCAATCATCAAGTTGACGGCCTGAACAAAGAAAAGCGGAGAAGAGAACCCATTTAGGGTGTTCAATAAAATTCGCTGAAAAACGTCATTCGTCGTACAAAACCTACCTGGACGCCGTGCAACACCGCGGTCCCACATAGACCCTCGGGCTCCACCGCTTCCAGCGCCACCCTATCGCGGGGCAAGAAAATGTTCTCCGCCAGCCTCGCCACCACGCCTCCGTCCTCGAACACGGACTCATCACTTGCCACTTTGTACGGCGCCCGATGAAGCGCCTCATCGGAATAACCCTCGACATCGGTTCTCTTGGCCTTGAACTTTACCAATGAGGCCTCACAGCGGGGATCGGCGGGCCGCTCGAGACCGAACAACGGACAACCATAGGGCCAACTGTCCCATCCGGTAGACCCAGTCGGGCCACCTGACATTTCGGCCCTCCCCGACTGACCGATAGCGGCCGCCCCCTCCACTACTGTAGGTGCCGGGGGGCTAGACGACCGCATCCTGGGGGCTTCCACCCCTCCCCCTGTCGACCCTTCGTCCCCGACCTCCAGGTCGATGACGGGGTTTACCATCCCTTCCCCGGCTCCACCCTCCTACTGACCGGCTCCCCCCGACCCGGCGCATCAGGGACGGACGACCTCGTCGGCCTCTTCCTCCTCTTCGTGGGCACCGGCACTCCCGCCGAGCGCCCCACACCTCCTTCCTCTCGCAACCTCTTGGGGCCAATTCTCGACGACGCTCGCCCCGCCTGCTCTGAGGCGCGCTGCATCATTTCCTCGAGGGAAAAACTCATCGTGCGACCTGCCAAAGAGAGAAATTTCAGCGTAAGCACTTCAGATACACTAACACCAAAATCTGTTGTACCTTTGGGCCAGATGTTCGCCGCTATCGTCTCAGCCCGAGCGAGCATCCGGTAATCTCGGCCCTCCACTGGTATGGCCATTAAAAGATGGGCCACCATTTTCTCCTCATCCCCTAATTTAACCCCCTCCTTCGCCTCGGGATTCAGCTCCGCCCAATCAGATCTTATCAGCACCTCCTCCGGCACGCCCACAAACACATACTGCTGGCGCCACAATTTAATTTTCCCGGGCAACCACCTAATGAGCGGATGTCTCTTTTTCGAGGATAGATAGTAGCAGGACCCCAACCTCTTCACTGAGAAGAAATGGCGAAATAAGGACAGGGATGGGCAAACCTGGTTACTCACGCACAGCACTAGGAACCCCACAACGGCACTGATGGCATTGGGCATCAGGCGATACAAGGGCAACTCCAGGAAGTTCAACACATCCAGCAAGAAAGGATGGGGGGAAGCGCAACCCTTGCTCAAACGAGGAGACATACACCCCCACCTCCCGGTCGCCCGCGAAACACACCCTCTCTTGCGGCTCCGGTTCACGAACCGAATACGGTGGCCTGACATACATCTCGAAGATCTTCGCAATGGATTTCTTCAGCACCGACTTCATGCCCGCAATCTTGAGAGGCACCTGATCTCCTGTCTCCGCGGCGGAGCTCCCTTCCCCAACCACCCCCGACCCCTGACCACGAAACGAAGACATCGAGGAAGACATCTATAAAACGGGCCTCTTACCTAAGGGGTTCCAACAACTCGGGCATCTACGTTACTTCGTCGACCGCTCCCACGAGGACGACTCCGACAAGGATAATGAAATCTCCGACGAGCTCCAGCTGCTTGCCAAAAATCTTCGCCCCCCTCCCTGAGCTCTCTTTTACGCGACTGCACAAAGCATGATGACCGTCGACCTCGAGACACGTGTTACCAATCCGGTCCCTATCCAACACCGACCCACGTGTTCTGACGCTTCGCGTAATGGCAAACCGTCAATTCTGCCACGCGTCATCACTGCAGTGGTCGGGTCGCTTCGGTTCCCGTGCGCCGTCGAATCGCCAGGATGACGTCTAGTCATACGACCGCCAACAATTCCCGCCCAAATCCCGGCGAAATGATTACCCCCATTCGAAATTACTCCGCCCTTCGCCTCTTCTTTCTATGCGCCGCGTGTCCCGAGACTGAGTCCGACCTCCATCGGGGCGGCCAAAACAAGAAGGCGTCGCTCGTACCAAGGAAGTGTCCGACCCCCATCGGGGCGTCCGAAACAGGACTCCGCCGCCCAACTAATCGGGGATCTCGGTTTCAATGCTTGGCAAGCGTTCTTACGGACCAAGCAACCTTGCCCCGCCTCTGATCCACCGGGATTCACGCTGGGCTTCCGAGCAAACCGCTGCTAAAACGCGACATATCTCAACTCCCCTCTCCCGACGACCTCGGCAGAGCGAAGTTGGCGGCAAATACGTCCCTCACAAAGCTGACGGTCTACGAACAAAACAAGGAAGAATACAGTTCGACACAAGACCAACACAATCCATTTACCCAAATAGCAATACCGTACATGGAACCTCCCACATACTACAACAAAACATTGGTTATAACCCTCACACAAGAAGGTACGGGCCTCCCCAAGCCCACCCTGTTAGCGGCGCCACCTCTCCACCGACCGAGCCCTCACATCTCTCGCCACTTGTCGAATCCCCGCATCCTTAGCCTCGTGCAACATCGGCACAACATGCTCGTTATGATAGCGGCGGATAGCGGCTTCGATCATTTCGCCTTCAGCTTCCCGTTTTTCCTCCAACCGCCGCTTCGCAACACCCCTCTCCCTTTCTCGGTCGCAAGGGCCTCCTTTAGGCCTTCTATTTGCCGCCTCTGTACCCCGATCACCGCCTCCTTGCTAGCCACTTCCGCGGTATGCTTCGACCGGATGTCGTCCCTCTCTCGCGTTACTTCTTGGAGTTGGTTCTCGACCATGGCTTTGGACGAATCGAAATACGCAGCCCGCCCCTTCTCCACCTCATAGGCCTTTCTAACCCTCTCCAGCTCCGCCTCCGCGTCCCTCAGCTTCGCCTTGACCTCGGCAAGGTTCGCCCTCGCTACCTCCAGAGACGCCCTGGTGACGGCCACAGGAGCACGGCCCCGCAGGGATAACACGTTCGCAACCATCTACAGAAGACCCGAATCAGCGGGGCACGAACAAAGAAAGCCCGAGGGCGAGGAAAGAAAACCGGCTTACCTGCACGACGTGCCATATAGCCGAGCCACACAACCGTTCCGCCCCCACACGAGTCAAAGACTCGCGATCGCGCGTTAACACGCAATACTCTGCGAGGCGCGTCGCCACTCCCGCATCCTCGAATACCGACTCGTCGCAGCCTACTCGAAAAGGGAACTTGTGGCGACGGTCATCTGGATACGCCTCGACCTCTTCTCGGGTCCTCTTAAAACGAATAAGGGCGCCCTCACAAGCTGGACTCGATGACCCCCCCATTTCCCACGAAGGGATTCCGTATGGCCATTTTTGAACCAAAGGCGCTCGGCGAGGTTCGACCACCCCTGATACCCTCGACGGAACGGAGGGTCTGGCCCCCCGCGCGGACGCGCCCTCATGAAGATCTTCGCCGTGCCCATCGGTAGAGATACCTGGCCCGGCTGCCCTCCGTCCTGGATGCGCCCTCTCCCCACGGGGAACCCCGCCTCCACGTTCCCGGGATCCTGCCTCGCGCGACACCCCCTTGCCTTTCCCACGGGGATCAGTATCCTCCGAGATCGGGGCTCCAGCCGAACCTGACACCTCCTCCAGCCCCCGCATCGCGTCCCCGCCTACAAAAAAAAAGAAGAGAAGATCAGGGCAAGCCTAGCCCAGAGTTTACAAAACATCAAAGATACCTAGGGCCCAAAAGTCCTGAGCGAGCCGACTGCTCAGCGTCAGACTCGCCAACTGACGGTGCGCCTCGGGCAGTTCCATCAAAATCTGAGCTTTGGTAATGTCCTCCCCAGTCAGCTCCACCCTTTCATTTACTAGGGGATTCCGCGCCCCCCAATTCGACATCAGCGCCACGTCGCTTGGCCCCGTCACGAAGGCAAACTCCCTCATCCAATCGCCGACGTCGTCGGGCACCCCGAGGATAAGTCCTCGCCCTCTCCAGTCACAAACACAATGATACATTCCCCTCTTCCGAATCACGAAGAAATACTGGAACAGCGCCAGGGAGGGACTCAAGGAGCAAGCAAGGCAGAAGACGACAAACCCCACTAACAAGCCCCAAGAACGGGGTGCTAGGGCAAATATCGGCAGCTCCAGGAAATTCAACAAATAAAACAAATACGGATGGATCGGGAAGCGGAGCCCCAACTCGAATGACCGGACATAGACCCCGACCTCATTATCTCCAGGGAAACACACCGCTTCCTCTGACCCGGGAACCCGAACCTCATAGGGCTGTCGCACGAACCGCACGCGAATCTCCTTGATGTTGATCCTATCCAACCTACATCGGAGGGATCCAATCGCTCTCGGGACAACGGATCGCCATGACCCTCTTTCCCTGGGCCACCGCACCCCCGGCTGCGACGCCCCCTCACCCACCAACTCCTCCTCCCCCACTTGGCTACCGCCTCCAACCTCGAAACGAGAAGCCATCGGTCGGAAAGGAAGGAAATTAATTGTTATTACCTGTCTGATCCCACAAATCCGGAAGGCGTTTGGAAGAAGATGACCGGCGGCGGAAGCAGCAAACTAGCCAGCCAGCGACAGATTGAAGTATCGAACACCGGAGGAGAATCGGAGAGAGATAAAAACTCCCGCCGACCGCCTCTCAGACCCTTTTATTTGTAAAGTGGGCCACCGGGCCATCTCGGCCATCGGCCTTCCGCCACGCGGTGCCCATCGGGATGTCCTCGACGCCTCGACTGGCGTGAGGGTCACTTCATCCACGCGTCGCGAAGCCAATCGTGGAGGCGCTTCGTCTTCCTTTACCCCCTCTCAAATCGTAATAATGACCACTAAGGCGGGAGTTCCGATGCTGCCGCCGCCACCACCGGGCGTGGGCCAAGGCCCTTACTGATGGTTCAGGATGTCGTAGATGGTTCGCCCTCCGAGCCGAGCCGGGCTACCGCCTCAGACTCGAAGGCCGGGGGCAATTGTTATGACCTAAAGATCGTAAGAGTCCGACTCCCCCCACCCGCCTGCTCCGAGGCACGCAACCCACGACCAACGGGGAGGCGCGGCAGGGCCGAACAGCCCCTGAGCCGGTCGACCCGGTCGGCCCCCATGCACCACAACGCCTGGGATAGCATAGCCCAGCCTTTAGTTCGTCACCAACGACAAACAACCTAGGATAAGGACACGACTGACACATACGCCACCTGACCGTCTGACAAAACACCCCCTGGCGGTTGAGCCGACTGACATTAATGCTTTCGGCCCTGACATCCCGACAAAGCGCCCCCTGGCCGTCACGCCGTCTGACAAAAGCAGGTCAGGCACTCCTGTTCCTGACGTCCTCGTCCGAAGCTTCCGCTGACAACCGAGCCAGCTCAACACGTCTAGTCAGCATGCCAGGTCAGCCCTGCCTAGTCATCTCCCGTCAGGTATAAATACCCCCTCTCCTCTTACGGTGGGGGGGTTGGCAAATTCTCTCTCAATCTATCATTCACACACGAGAGCAAAGATCGTCCATATCTTTGTTCTCCCACCTATAGCTCGCCACGTACGGTCGACACACCGTTAGTCCGACCGGCGTGCCTAGCCCCCGTTTTAAGTCCCATTACTGACTTAGGAATCGGAGGGGCTAAGGGTTGGACCCCAACCCTGCCCTTCTGACGAGTTGCTCGTGCTGCAGGAAAGCTCGCCCCTTGGTCGACGTCAACTTCAGCCTCCTGCCATCCAGTCCTCCTCTGTCGCGTTCGGTGAGATTCGACTCCGTGGCCACCCCCGGCGGCCAGTCCAACCTCTTCACCCCACTAATCACTTGTTAAACAGCCCACCTAAACCCTCTTCTCAACATAACCACCGTGCCCTTGGTTCTCCACAATACAAATTCATTGTACGCGAGTTCCACCTCGTAACATATTTTCTCCATAATCAAACAGAAATCTATTAGGTTTCAAGGACATCCGTTTAAATGGATATTACTTGGAAACTGGTGATTTCAATAGTGTTGAATAATTGTATGTTATTCGTCATAAGGATGGTATTAAAACCATCCTAGAATGTTTTAAGAGACTCTCATCGACCCTTTATCAACATACATCCAACTTATAGAAGCTAATCTGATAGAGCACCAGCAGTGTTCTACATCACCAGAATTCAATCTCTGGCAATTATAGATGTTACGACCTAAAGATCGTAAGAGTCCGACTCCCCCCACCCGCCTGCTCCGAGGCACGCAACCCACGACCGACGGGGAGGCGCGGCCGGGCCGAACAACCCCCGAGCCGGTCGACCCGGCCGGCCCCCATGCACCACAACGCCCGGGATGGCATAGCCCGGCCTTTAGTTCGTCACCAACGACAAACAACCTAGGATAAGGACACGACTGACACATACGCCACCCGACCGTCTGACAAAACACCCCCTGGCGGTTGAGCCGACTGACATTAATGCTTTCGGCCCTGACATCCCGACAAAGTGCCCCCTGGCCGTCGCGCCGTCTGACAAAAGCAGGTCAGGCACTCATGTTCCTGATGTCCTCGTCCGAAGCTTCCGCTGACAACCGAGCCAGCTCAGCACGTCTAGTCAGCATGCTAGGTCAGCCCTGCCTAGTCATCTCCCGTCAGGTATAAATACCCCCTCTCCTCTTACGATGGGGGGGGTTGGCAAATTCTCTCTCAATCTATCATTCACACACGAGAGCAAAGATCGTCCATATCTTTGTTCTCCCATCTATAGCTCGCCACGTACGGTCGACACACCGTTAGTCCGACCGGCGTGCATAGCCCCGTTTTAAGTCCCATTACTGACTTAGGCATCGGAGGGGCTAAGGGTTGGACCCCAACCCCGCCCTTCTGACGAGTTGCTCGTGCTGCAGGAAAGCTCGCCCCTTGATCGACGTCAACTTCAGCCTCCTGCCATCCAGTCCTCCTCTGTCGCGTCCGGTGAGATTCGACTCCGTGGCCACCCCCGGCGGCCAGTCCAACCTCTTCACCCCACTAATCACTTGTTAAACAGCCCACCTAAACCCTCTTCTCAACATAACCACTGTGCCCTTGGTTCTCCACAATACAAATTCATTGTACGCGAGTTCCACCTCGTAACAATTGGCGCCGTTTGTGGGAAGGAAGGGTCACACCCATGTTAGACTCCATGCCTATCACTCGAAACCCTGACCACGGCAAGGATCCCGTGGGCCAGGAGCCGCACTCTCTACTAATCACCCCGGCACCCGACCCCCTTCCGGGGATGGGCACCGAGACTGACCATACGTCGGCCCACGCCGTCTTGAAGAGCTTCGAGGCCGTCACTTAGGCCAGGGGAGGTTATCCGGCGGCGGGGGCGGAGCCTCAGCCCGGCCCCTCGAGGCCCCAGAACGTGAGGCGGAATCTCCACCCTCAGTTCGAGGAGGAGGGGGAGAACATGGGGCTCGTCGAGGAGGTCGCGGCCCAGCAGAGGCTCCTGGAAGAGGAGATGGAAGTTGCGCGGCGGTGGAGGCGCCTGGGGGAGGCGGACGCCGTGCAAAGGTGTTTGGACGAAGCGACCGAGACCGCCCGAAGGGCCTACCAGGACGAAGAGGCCGCCCGCCACTAGCTCCGCCTCATCATCGCGGAGCGCGAGAGGCTAAGGAAGGAGGACGAGAGCAACCGAGAAATCCTGGAGGTGACGGCGACGGGTCGGCGTCTCGGGGACGGGCGGGGCTCGTTGTTGGCCAGGTCCCCACCGGGAGGAGGAGGCAGCCCGCATCGCTTTCACCACCACTCCGATTGCCTGCACGAGGAAGCCGTTTGTCGACAACTACGCTTCCTCGCCGCCGAGCATGAAAGGCTCCTGCGGGAGAATCAGGAGCGGATGGAGGCCCGAGGGGAGCCGGCTGGGAGGCGATGGTGCTGGGAGAACCGTAGCCCGCAACCCGTCGAATCCTCGACCCGGGGAAGGAGCCCCGCCAGGTGACCGTCGGGCTACTCCCTGGGGCCGGAGGACCCTCGGCGGCCGAGGCGCGATCGAAGCCAGACCCCCGAATGGCGGAGGGGGGAGGCGCCCCATCGCCCTACCTATCCGGAGGAGGCCGCGCCGCTTGCACGGTGGATTGCATCCTCCCCGAGGCCCGTAAGGTTCAAACCCCCTCACTTGGCCACGTACAACGGAAGAGGCGACCCCCTCACGCACGTGCAGCAGTACCGGGGGGAAATGGAGGCGCAAGATGTGGATGAGGCTTTCCTATGATGGCACTTCTCCGAAAGCCTGAGGGACACCGCGTTGGACTGGTACTTCGGCCTGCCCGCGAGATCCGTTGGGAGCTTTGGCGAGCTATCCCACAAATTCTGCCAAGAGTTTCGGGCCGGGCGGACGAAAAAGAAGCCCTTGGACTATCTCAGCACGATAGTCCAAGGAGAAGGGGAGAC
Source organism: Scilla litardierei (assembly GCA_030789695.1). Classification (NCBI taxonomy): domain Eukaryota; kingdom Viridiplantae; phylum Streptophyta; class Magnoliopsida; order Asparagales; family Asparagaceae; genus Scilla; species Scilla litardierei. Next base: position 623,406,817 of record CM061142.1, read on the forward strand.
AACGGGCAGATACCTCCGCCGCTTTCAGGAGGAGAGACGGGCGGTGGTGACATGTGGCGATGAGGTGCTTATGCTGGCCTTCAAAACGGGGTTGCGGACTCGGAGCCTCCACAAATCCCTGCTCTGGGATCTGTCGACCGACTATGAGGCGTTAGTTGCTATGGCGGAGAGGCATGCGTTGGCCGAAGAGACTCTCGGCACAAAGGCCCTATTTCCCCCGGTGAAGCCACTCCAAGGAGAGCCCCGGTCACACCCTCGGCCGAGACCGAGGTCGCGACCAGCTGGCCCAACCAAGGCGGGAACCGGCGGGGCGACGCCCGCAAGACCGCCCTGGCCCGGCGCACGAGTTCGCCCCGGCCCAAGGTCCCCCCCGAGTCGTCCCGAGACAAGAAGGCCCCCTACGGGCACATTACACGCAACTCAACGCCCCCCTGATCGAGGTGATGGCCGCGGCTACAAGAGCCGGACTGCTGCCGGAGCCGCCTCGAGAAATGAAGTCTGATCCGGCCCGGAGAGATTTCAAAAAATATTGCCGATACCACCGGGACCATGGCCACGACACCGACGACTGCTTCACCCTCAAAAGGGAAATCGAGCGGCTGATCCAGGCAGGCCACCTAGGGGGCTTCGTCGGGGGCAGGAGACCGGACCGAGAGGAGGGGAACCACCGAAGGGCAAGGAGGGTAGACCCTCCTGCAAACGGCGAGCGAGAAGAGCCTCACCCCCCGAAACCCGTCATGCGCATAAACGCGATATGCGGTGGGCCATCCTCTGGAGGAGCGTCGTCGTCAAGCAAAAAGGCGTACGCGAGACAAGTGATGACGACGGGTCTTGGAGGGGATCCGAGAGGGAGAAGGATAACCTACCCTCCCATTACTTTCAGCGACGAGGATCTAGAGGGAGTCGAGCTGCCCCACGACGACGCCATCGTCATCGAGGCCCAGATAGGGATGGCCATCGTCAGTCGCCTTCTGATCGACACAAGGAGCTCCTGTGACATCCTGTTCATGTCCACAATCGAAAAGATGGGGTTAAGGCCAACGGATCTGAGACCCTGTACCGGAACCCTCGTCGGCTTCACCGGTCACTCGACCCCTATCGTAGGAGTGATCACCTTGCCGATAACCCTCGGAGAAGAGCCGCAGGTTGTCACTCGGATGACACTGTTCGTTGTGGTCGACATTGCGTCGGCGTACAACGGGATCATAGGACGACCTTACATGGCGGCCATTGGAGCGCTCCCCAGCCTTCTCCACCAGATGGTCAAGTTTCAAAACCCCCCCGAGGGGTGGGATTCGTACGGGGAAGCCAGAAGCTGTCTAGGAGCTGCTACGTGGGGTCGACCAAGCACAAGGGACCAGAGCTGAACCTGAGGATCGACTTAACCGGGCGGAGGGACGACCCCTACCATCAAGAGTTAGCTCCAGCTGATGGCGCCGCGGAGGGGAACAGGACTGGCCGCGCCCCCCAAAGTCCCCCCTGAGGAGGACGGGCTGATCACTCGAAAGGACGTGGAATGCCAGTCGTGATATTACCGGTAACTGTAAGTCATGAATGAAATAACTTGTCCCCTTTTGTATCTTCGAATTATGCCTTTTCTACATGAAAATTTCAGTTCAAAACGCGCAAGACTCCGGGGCAGGACCAATCCTCGCCACCCAAACCGGAGAGGGACACGGGCCGAGCTGCGTGCTCGCTCCCCCCAAAGAAGACCTCCAGGGCAAGCTTAAGGAGCTTAGCCACCCAAACCGGAGCGCCACATGCGGGGTAGGCGACGGCCCAATACCCGTCCGACTATAGAGGCTGCGGGGAGGCGACGGCCCAATACCCGCCCTCTCAAAGACTCCGGGGCAGGACCAATCCTCGCCACCCAAACCGGAGAGGGGCACGGGCCGAGCTGCGCACTCGCTCCCCCCCAAAGAAGACCTCCGGGGCAAGCTTGCGGAGCTTAGCCACCCAAACCGGAGCGCCACATGCGGGGTAGGCGACGGCCCAATACCCGTCCGACTATAGAGGCTGCGGGGAGGCGACGGCCCAATACCCGCCCTCTCAAAGACTCCGGGGCAGGACCAATCCTCGCCACCCAAACCGGAGAGGGGCACGGGCCGAGCTGCGTGCTCGCTCCCCCCCAAAGAAGACCTCCGGGGCAAGCTTGCGGAGCTTAGCCACCCAAACCGGAGCGCCACATGCGGGGTAGGCGACGGCCCAATACCCGTCCGACTATAGAGGCTGCGGGGAGGCGACTGCCCAATACCCGCCCTCTCAAAGACTCCGGGGCAGGACCAATCCTCGCCACCCAAATCGGAGAGGGGCACGGGCCGAGCTGCGCACTCGCTCCCCCCTATAGAAGACCTCCGGGGCAAGCTTACGGAGCTTAGCCACCCAAACCGGAGCGCCACATGCGGGGTAGGCGACGGCCCAATACCCGTCCGACTATAGAGGCTGCGGGGAGGCGACGGCCCAATACCCGCCCTCTCAAAGACTCCGGGGCAGGACCAATCCTCGCCACCCAAACCGGAGAGGGGCACGGGCCGAGCTGCGCACTCGCTCCCCCCCAAAGAAGACCTCCGGGGCAAGCTTACGGAGCTTAGCCACCCAAACCGGAGCGCCACATGCGGGGTAGGCGACGGCCCAATACCCGTTCGACTATAGAGACTGCGGGGAGGCGACGGCCCAATACCCGCCCTCTCAAAGACTCCGGGGCAGGACCAATCCTCGCCACCCAAACCGGAGAGGGGCACGGGCCGAGCTGCGCACTCGCTCCCCCCCAAAGAAGACCTTCGGGGCAAGCTTACGGAGCTTAGCCACCCAAACCGGAGCGCCACATGCGGGGTAGGCGACGGCCCAATACCCGTCCGACTATAGAGGCTGCGGGGAGGCGACGGCCCAATACCCGCCCTCTCAAAGACTCCGGGGCAGGACCAATCCTCGCCACCCAAACGGGAGAGGGGCACGGGCCGAGCTGCGCACTCGCTCCCCCCAAAGAAGACCTCCGGGGCAAGCTTACGGAGCTTAGCCACCCAAACCGGAGCGCCACATGCGGGGTAGGCGACGGCCCAATACCCGTCCGACTATAGAGGCTGCGGGGAGGCGACGACCCAATACCCGCCCTCTCAAAGACTCCGGGGCAGGACCAATCCTCGCCACCCAAACCGGAGAGGGGCACGGGCCGAGCTGCGCACTCGCTCCCCCCAAAGAAGACCTCCGGGACAAGCTTGCGGAGCTTAGCCACCCAAACCGGAGCGCCACATGCGGGGTAGGCGACGGCCCAATACCCGTCCGACTATAGAGGCTGCGGGGAGGTGACGGCCCAATACTCGCCTTCTCAAAGACTCCGGGGCAGGACCAATCCTCGCCACCCAAACCGGAGAGGGGCACGGGCCGAGCTGCGCACTTGCTCCCCCCCAAAGAAGACCTCCGGGGCAAGCTTACGGAGCTTAGCCACCCAAACCGGAGCGCCACATGCGGGGTAGGCGACGGCCCAATACCCGTCCGACTATAGAGGCTGCGGGGAGGCGACTGCCCAATACCCGCCCTCTCAAAGACTCCGGGGAAGGACCAATCCTCGCCACCCAAACCGGAGAGGGGCACGGGCCGAGCTGCGCACTCGCTCCCCCCGTAAAGAAGACCTCCGGGGCAAGCTTACGGAGCTTAGCCACCCAAACCGGAGCGCCACATGCGGGGTAGGCGACGGCCCAATACCCGTCCGACTATAGAGGCTGCGGGGAGGCGACGGCCCAATACCCGCCCTCTCAAAGACTCCGGGGCAGGACCAATCCTCGCCACCCAAACCGGAGAGGGGCACGGGTCGAGCTGCGCACTCGCTCCCCCCCAAAGAAGACCTCCGGGGCAAGCTTACGGAGATTAGCCACCCAAACCAGAGCGCCACATGCGGGGTAGGCGACGGCCCAATACCCGTTCGACTATAGAGGCTGCGGGGAGGCGACTGCCCAATACCCGCCCTCTCAAAGACTCCGGGGCAGGACCAATCCTCGCCACCCAAACCGGAGAGGGGCACGGGCCGAGCTGCGCACTCGCTCCCCCCAAAGAAGACCTCCGGGGCAAGCTTACGGTGCTTAGCCACCCAAACCGGAGCGCCACATACGGGGTAGGCGACGGCCCAATACCCGTCCGACTATAGAGGCTGCGGGGAGGCGACGGCCCAATACCCGCCCTCTCAAACACTCCGGGGCAGGACCAATCCTCGCCACCCAAACCGGAGAGGGGCACGGGCTGAGCTGCGCACTCGCTCCCCCCCAAAGAAGACCTCCGGGGCAAGCTTACGGTGCTTAGCCACCCAAACCGGAGCGCCACATGCGGGGTAGGCGACGGCCCAATACCCGTCCGACTATAGAGGCTGCGGGGAGGCGACTGCCCAATACCCGCCCTCTCAAAGACTCCGGGGAAGGACCAATCCTCGCCACCCAAACCGGAGAGGGGCACGGGCCGAGCTGCGCACTCGCTCCCCCCGCAAAGAAGACCTCCGGGGCAAGCTTATGGAGCTTAGCCACCCAAACCGGAGCGCCACATGCGGGGTAGGCGACCGCCCAATACCCGTCCGACTATAGAGGCTGCGGGGAGGCGACGGCTCAATACCCGCCCTCTCAAAGACTCCGGGGCAGGACCAATCCTCGCCACCCAAACCGGAGAGGGGCACGGGCCGAGCTGCGCACTCGCTCCCCCCAAAGAAGACCTCCGGGGCAAGCTTACGGAGCTTAGCCACCCAAACCGGAGCGCCACATACGGGGTAGGCGACGGCCCAATACCCGTCCGACTATAGAGGCTGCGGGGAGGCGACTGCCCAATACCCGCCCTCTCAAAGACTCCAGGGCAGGACCAATCCTCGCCACCTAAACCGGAGAGGGGCACGGGCCGAGCTGCGCACTCGCTCCCCCCGCAAAGAAGACCTCCGGGGCAAGCTTACGGAGCTTAGCCACCCAAACCGGAGCGCCACATGCGGGGTAGGCGACGGCCCAATACCCGTCCGACTATAGAGGCTGCGGGGAGGCGACGGCCCAATACCCGCCCTCTCAAAGACTCCGGGGCAGGACCAATCCTCGCCACCCAAACCGGAGAGGGGCACGGGCCGAGCTGCGCACTCGCTCCCCCCAAAGAAGACCTCCGGGGCAAGCTTACGGAGATTAGCCACCCAAACCGGAGCGCCACATGCGGGGTAGGCGACGGCCCAATACCCGTCCGACTATAAAGGCCGCGGGGAGGCGACGGCCCAATACCCGCCCTCTCAAACACTCCGGGGCATGACCAATCCTCGCCACCCAAACCAGAGAGGGGCACGGGCCGAGCTGCGCACTCGCTCCCCCCCAAAGAAGACCTCCGGGGCTAGCTTACGGAGCTTAGCCACCCAAACCGGAGTGCCACATGCGGGGTAGGCGACGGCCCAATACCCGTCCGACTATAGAGGCTGCGGGGAGGCGACGGCCCAATACCCGCCCTCTCAAAGACTCCGGGGCAGGACCAATCCTCGCCACCCAAACCGGAGAGGGGCACGTGCCGAGCTGCGCACTCGCTCCCCCCCAAAGAAGACCTTCGGGGCAAGCTTACGGAGCTTAGCCACCCAAACCGAAGCGCCACATGCGTGGTAGGCGACGGCCCAATACCCGTCCGACTATAGAGGCTGCGGGGAGGCGACGGTCCAATACCCCCCCTCTCAAATATTCCGGGGTAGGACCAATCCTCGCCACCCAAACCGGAGAGGGGCACGGGTCGAGCTGCGCACTCGCTCCCCCCCATAGAAGACCTCCGGAGCAAGATTACGGAGCTTAGCCACCCAAACCAGAGCGCCACATGCGGGGTAGGCGACGGCCCAATACCCGTTCGACTATAGAGGCTGCGGGGAGGCGACTGCCCAATACCTGCCCTCTCAAAGACTCCGGGGCAGGACCAATCCTCGCCACCCAAACCGGAGAGGGGCACGGGCCGAGCTGCGCACTCGCTCCCCCCCAAAGAAGACCTCCAGGGCAAGCTTACGGAGCTTAGCCACCCAAACCGGAGCGCCACATGCGGGGTAGGCGACGGCCCAATACCCGTCCGACTATAGAGGCTACGGGGAGGCGACGGCCCAATACCCGCCCTCTCAAAGACTCCGGGGCAGGACCAATCCTCGCCACCCAAACCGGAGAGGGGCACGGGCCGAGCTGCGCACTCACTCCCCCCCAAAGTAGACCTCCTGGGCAAGCTTGCGGAGCTTAGCCACCCAAACCGGAGCGCCACATGCGGGTTAGGCGACGGCCCAATACCCGCCCTCTCAAAGACTCCGGGGCGGGACCAATCCTCGCCACCCAAACCGGAGAGGGGCACGGGCCGAGCTACGCACTCGCTCCCCCCAAAAGAAGACCTCCGGGGCAAACTTACGGTGCTTAGCCACCCAAACCGGAGCGCCACATGCGGGGTAGGCGACGGCCCAATACCCGTCCGACTATAGAGGCTGCGGGGAGGCGACTGCCCAATACCTGCCCTCTCAAAGACTCCGGGGTAGGACCAATCCTCGCCACCCAAACCGGAGAGGGGCACGGGCCGAGCTGCGCACTCGCTCCCCCCCAAAGAAGACCCCCGGGGCAAGCTTACGGAGCTTAGCCACCCAAACCGGAGCGCCACATGCGGGGTAGGCGACGGCCCAATACCCGTCCGACTATAGAGGCTGCGGGGAGGCGACGGCCCAATACTCGCCCTCTCAAGGACTCCGGGGCAGGACCAATCCTCGCCACCCAAACCGGAGAGGGGCACGGGCCGAGCTGCGCACTAGCTCCCCCCAAAGAAGACCTCCGGGGCAAGCTTACGGACCTTAGCCACCCAAACCGGAGCGCCACATGCGGGGTAGGTGACGGCCCAATACCCGTCCGACTATAGAGGCTGCGGGGAGGCGACTGCCCAATACCCGCCCTCTCAAATACTCCGGGGCAGGACCAATCCTTGCCACCCAAACCGGCGAGGGGCACGGGCCGAGCTGCGCACTCGCTCCCCCCAAAGAAGACCTCCGGGGCAAGCTTACGGAGCTTAGCCACCCAAACCAGAGCGCCACATGCGGGGTAGGCGACGGCCCAATACCCGTCCGACTATAGAGGCTGCGGGGAGGCGACGGCCCAATACCCGCCCTCTCAAAGACTCCGGGGCAGGACCAATCCTCTCCACCCAAACCAGAGAGGGGCACGGGCCGAGCTGCGCACTCGCTCCCCCCCAAAGAAGACCTCCGGGGCAAGCTTGCGGAGCTTTGCCACCCAAACCGGAGCGCCACATGCGGGGTAGGCGACGGCCCAATACCCGTCCGACTATAGAGACTGCGGGGAGGCGACGGCCCAATACCCCCCCTCTCAAAGACTCCGGGGCAGGACCAATCCTCGCCACCCAAACCGGTGAGGGGCACGGGCCGAGCTGCGCACTCGCCCCCCCCAAAGAAGACCTCCGGGGCAAGCTTATGGAGCTTAGCCACCCAAACCGGAGCGCCACATGCGGGGTAGGCGACGGCCCAATACCCGCCCTCTCAAAGACTCCGGGGCAGGACCAATCCTCGCCACCCAAACCGGAGAGGGGCACGGGCCGAGCTGCGCACTCGCTCCCCCCAAAGAAGACCTCCGGGGCAAGCTTACGGTGCTTAGCCTCCCAAACCGGAGTGCCACATGCGGGGTAGGCGACGGCCCAATACCCGTCCGACTATAGAGGCTACGAGGAGGCGACTGCCCAATACCCGCCCTCTCAAAGACTCCGGGACAGGACCAACCCTCGCCACCCAAACCGGAGAGGGGCACGGGCTGAGTTACGCACTCGCTCCCCCCTAAAGAAGACCTCCGGGTCAAGCTTACGGAGCTTAGCCACCCAAACCGGAGCGCCACATGCGGGGTAGGCGACGGCCCAATACCCGTCCGACTATAGAGGCTGCGGGGAGGCGACGGCCCAATACCCGCCCTCTCAAAGACTCCGGGGCAGGACCAATCCTCGCCACCCAAACCGGAGAGGGGCACGGGCCGAGCTGCGCACTCGCTCCCCCCCAAAGAAGACCTCCGGGGCAAGCTTACGGACCTTAGCCACCCAAACCGGAGCGCCACATGCGGGGTAGGCGACGGCCCAATACCCGTCCGACTATAGAGGCTGCGGGGAGGCGACTGCCCAATACCCGCCCTCTCAAAGACTCCAGGGCAGGACCAATCCTCGCCACCTAAACCGGAGAGGGGCACGGGCCGAGCTGCGCACTCGCTCCCCCCCAAAGAAGACCTCCGGGGCAAGCTTACGGAGCTTAGCCACCCAAACCAGAGCGCCACATGCGGGGTAGGCGACGGCCCAATACCCGTCCGACTATAGAGGCTGCGGGGAGGCGACGGCACAATACCCGCCCTCTCAAAGACTCCGGGGCAGGACCAATCCTCGCCACCCAAACCGGAGAGGGGCACGGGCCGAGCTGCGCACTCGCTCCCCCCCAAAGAAGACCTCCGGGGCAAGCTTGCGGAGCTTAGCCACCCAAACCGGAGCGCCACATGCGGGGTAGGCGACGGCCCAATACCCGTCCGACTATAGAGACTGCGGGGAGGCGACGGCCCAATACCCGCCCTCTCAAAGACTCCGGGGCAGGACCAATCCTCGCCACGCAAACCGGAGAGGGGCATGGGCCGAGCTGCGCACTCGCTCCCCCCAAAGAAGACCTCCGGGGCAAGCTTACGGAGCGTAGCCACCCAAACCGGAGCGCCACATGCGGGGTAGGCGACGGCCCAATACCCGTCCGATTATAGAGGCTGCGGGGAGGCGACTGCCCAATACCCGCCCTCTCAAAGACTCCGGGGCAGGACCAATCCTCACCACCCAAACCGGAGAGGGGCACGGGCCGAGTTGCGCACTCGCTCCCCCCCAAAGAAGACCTCCGGGCAAGCTTACGGAGCTTAGCCACCCAAACCGGAGCGCCACATGCGGGGTAGGCGACGGCCCAATACCCGTCCGACTATATAGGCTTCGGGGAGGCGACGGCCCAATACCCGCCCTCTCAAAGACTCCGGGGCAGGACCAATCCTCGCCACCCAAACCGGAGAGGGGCACGGGCCGAGCTGAGCACTCGCTCCCCCCAAAGAAGACCTCCGGGTCAAGCTTGCGGAGCGTAGCCACCCAAACCGGAGCGCCACATGCTGGGTAGGCGACGGCCCAATACCCGTCCGGCTATAGAGGCTGCGGGGAGGCGACGGCCTAATACCCGCCCTCTCAAAGACTCCGGGGCAGGACCAATCCTCGTCACCCAAACCGGAGAGGGGCACGGGCCGAGCTGCGCACTCGCTCCCCCCCAAAGAAGACCTCCGGGGCAAGCTTACGTTGCTTAGCCACCCAAACCGGAGCGCCACATGCGGGGTAGGCGACGGCCCAATACCCGTCCGACTATAGAGGCTGCGGGGAGGCGACTGCCCAATACCCGCCCTTTCAAAGACTCCGGGGCTGGACCAATCCTCGCCACCCAAACCGGAGAGGGGCACGGGGCGAGTTGCGCACTCGCTCCCCCCCAAAGAAGACCTTCGGGGCAAGCTTACGGAGCTTAGCCACCCAAACCGGAGCGCCACATGCGGGGTAGGCGACGGCCCAATACCCGTCCGACTATAGAGGCTGCGGGGAGGCGACTCCCAATACCCGCCCTCTCAAAGACTCCGGGGCAGGACCAATCCTCGCCACCCAAACCGGAGAGGGGCACGGGCCGAGCTGCGCACTCGCTCCCCCCCAAAGAAGACCTCCGGGGCAAGCTTACGGAGCTTAGCCACCCAAACCGGAGCGCCACATGCGGGGTAGACGACGGCCCAATACCCGTCCGACTATAGAGGCTGCGGGGAGGCGACGGCCCAATACCCGCCCTCTCAAAGACTCCGAGGCAGGACCAATCCTCGCCACCCAAACCGGAGAGGGGCACGGGCCGAGCTGCGAACTCGCTCCCCCCAAAGAAGACCTCCGGGGCAAGCTTGCGGAGCTTAGCCACCCAAACCGGAGCGCCACATGCGGGGTAGGCGACGGCCCAATACCCGTCCGACTATAGAGGCTGCGGGGAGGCGACGGCCCAATACCCGCCCTCTCAAAGACTCCGGGGCAGGACCAATCCTCGCCACCCAAACCGGAGAGGGGCACGGGCCGAGCTACGCGCTCGTCCCCCCCCCATGAAGACCTCCGGGGCAAGCTTGCGGAGCTTAGCCTCCCGAACCAGAGCGACATATGCGGGGTAGGCGACGGCTTGATACCCGCCCTCCCCAGAGAGGGCATGCGACCCCTCTCCTCAAACATCAGGAAACAAATCAGGGCTAGCGAATCGAACCAACCCCCACGCAGGGCCATCACTGTGGAGTAACGCTTGACACCCATAAAGCCGACAACCGAAATGACTCGTCAAGCCAAAAGGACGCTCGGGACGAGCACCACTGACAAACGGCACGTCCGCCGAAAAACAGGAGCTGAGGAGTCACGTCAGACGTCACCCGTCGGGAACGGTCCTCAAGGAAAGCAATTCCAAGATGGCCCCAGCTCATTACGATGAGGAAAGGGAGGAGGCGAAAATACACCATTATAAATCCCCCCCAGCCTCTTCAGAGTGGAGGGGTGCGAGAGAGAGAATATGAGGAAAGGCCCATCCTTTCACCACTCTCTCCACCTAGAAGACGCGGAAAATGCGAGAACCACCGACTGCTCTAGTAAACGACCCCCCAACATGATATTCCTCTTACACGAGGGGCACCAGGCCTGCAGCTCCTGGCCTTCCTTTAGACAACTTAAGGCACGGGAACTGGAGCTCCAATGGCATGCCATGCCCCTCCACGGACGCCCTGCGGACGCAGGCGCGGCTGGCAGACAACCCGATGGACGTGACAGACCTGCCAAATCACCCCATCGGGCACCCTAGCAACTACCACCGTCACCCCGACTACAGGGGACTTGCCCCCGAGCGTCGGAGCACTCCAACGCGCTGTTCCGCTTACACCTGTAGCGCCCCACCTTCCACCCCTCGACTTCTCCTGGACCACATACGCCAGGAAGACGCACGGATTGGCGACGGACCACATCCTCTCGCGCCTATCACACGGCGACTCCAGTCGGTAGGAGCGCCAAGGCCCCACGGGATAGAGCAACCACCAAGGACTCCCTCTCCCCCCAATTCTGGGAACGAGGGCCAAAGCCACTGCCCCCGGCATCGACACAACCGTCCACCCCTACCCCGAGCGAGAACCCTCTGATGTAACTCTACACCCCTTTTAGGGGCACGACGCCGGGGAGGGACGCATCAAATACGATGAGGACGTCAACCTAACTAGAACGATTCAACGCTTCGCCTACGGGCCCATCATGTTTATTAAAATAATAATAATAGCTGATGGAAAGACTATTCCCAATTGACCACTAGCTATAGCTCAGGCGCACTTAGGCGTGGGAGCAACCCCCGAAAAAAGAGACTAACCCGCTGTAAATTTTCTCGATCGCACTACCCGAAACAAAGGGAATTAACAGAACTCCCCCAACGTCAGGATAGAGACAGCCGCGCCAAAGTGTAACTCTGAAAGGGAATTTCTGCACACACACAGATAGAAGATCCCAGAAAAGTGCGGGTATCAACCCCACAGAATTTTACTTTCTTTCTTTTTTAAGCGCCTATACAAAACTACTTGGTTACATTTCCCGCGTCGATGGCGCATCCGCCAGACACGGCATCCTCCCCGTCACCTTCCGGGGAATCTCCCACCACCCCGCCGGTCTCTGCCTCGTCGCCCTCCCCTCCGTCGCCATCCCCATCCCCGTCGCTGCAAGCTGTGAGTCCGTCAAGGTCGAGCTCAACTGGCGGGGACAGCCCCGCCACCCTCTCCTTTATCCGAACCAAGCAGGCTTCCCACTCCTCCGCCCGACCTTTCTCAATACCCTGGGACATCGAATCTGCGAGGGCAGGTATGACGGTCTTCTCCTGATACGTGCGAAATTCATCGACCCTGCGAGCCAACTCCTCCTCGGTGGCCTTGGCACGTCCCGCTAGATCCTCCGCACTAGCTTCCTCCTTCCCAAGGGCCTCCTCCAGCTCCTTCGCTCTCTCTCTAGCCCCGGCCGCCTGCAGCTCATGATCGACCACAACCGCCTTCAGGCGCTCTACCTCCGCCTCGTATTGGCCGCACCTCTCCCTCTCCTTCGCCAGGTCCTCGCCAGCGCTCTTACGAAAGGCGACAAACTCGGCCACCACTCTAGCCACGGCACCCTCGGCCTTATGTATGGCTGGCACGTGCCTCATCATCCCAAGCATCAAGTTGACGGCCTGAACAAAGAAAAGCGGAGAAGAGAACCCATTTAGGGTGTTCAATAAAATCCGCTGAAAAATGTCATCCGTCGTACAAAACCTACCTGGACGCCGTGCAACACCGCGGTCCCACATAGACCCTCGGGCTCCACCGCTTCCAGCGCCACCCTATCGCGGGGCAAGAAAATGTTCTCCTCCAGCCTCGCCGCCACGCCTCCGTCCTCGAACACGGACTCATCACTCGCCACTTTGTACGGAGCCCGATGAAGCGCCTCGTCGGAATAACCCTCGACATCGGTTCTCTTGGTGTCACGACCCGCTTCCCTAAATGGAGGCGAGTACGTGAAAAGGTCCGCACGAGAGTGGAGCTGTGAAGCCCCAAACCCGATAAGCGTCCACAATACATAAACAGGTCCCTGTAACCACAACAGAATAGCAATAATAACACAAGGAGAGACTGAAATAAAAGTTCCACATCTCACAAATATTGTCCAACATCACAAATAAGTTCAACATCCAGAAAAGCCACCAGGCTAAAAGAAAAGAGTCTAAAGGCCCAGAACAAGGCCAACAAAACGACGACATAACAAAGTATAGGTGCTACGCACCGATAACAAAACAACTGTCTAACAAAAGTGAAACACAACGAAGGCACTAGGACTGGTCCCCAGTGTCCACGTACACCTCGTCAAACTCAGGCTCGGGCTCGGCGTCAGCAAACACCTCGTCCTCAACAAGGTACTCGGGCTCAGGATCTAACATGTGTCACCCAAAAGAGTAAAGGGGCACATGTCAGCAAGTCTAAAAGACTTGGGCAAGGAAACTGAAAGTAGGCAACTAGCAACCTAGCAGTTTAGTATGCATGACATGACAGCTAAGTATGATGCATCAGTTTAAAAGAGAGGCAAGCATGCACAATGTAGCAAAAGCTACCAAATCACTAATCACTTATCATTTAACACTTATCACGTAACACTTATCACTTATCACTTACCACTTATCACTTAGTGCATAGAGAGTCCACCTGCTGGCCAGTTCGTGGCTCAGTCCGCTTATCTCTATCACTGTTATTCATTTATCACTGTTTATCACTTAGTGCATAGAGAGTCCACCTGCTGGCCAGCTCGTGGCTCAGTCCGCTTATCTCTATCACTGTTAATCACTTGAACACTAGAGATTTCACCTGCTGGCCGGAGTGGCGGATCAGGCCACTCGGCTCAGTCCGCTTATCTCTTACCCCACCCATATGTGTCGAGCGTTGGGGTTTCCAACTACAAGGCTCTCTTCTGGAACACGAGCCAGGAAAATAATAGCATTGTAGCGTGTACTACACAATCACGACGACAAACAAAATGCAATGCTAGGAACAGATAATTGCGTACCGTTAATTGAATTTAAACGTGACAGGCAAGATGCAATGACATGAACATATTCGCGTACCGTTAATGGAAAGTAAATATGACATGGTAATTGTGCAACATGATATATGTCGGAACTAGCTTCGTTGTCAAGCTAGTTCCCCAATTTGCGCCTAGGCGAGTATCATTTCGTCGCCTAGCCTCTTTTACGCCTACATTAAGCAAGTGGCCTAAAACATGGCCTAAACCCTAGGTGGCAAGTTTCACTTGCCTAGCACCGGGGATGACGACCACTTCGTCACACGGATGCTAATCTACGGGGAAATCGCGAGAGAAGGCGGAAGAAACACTCCGGGGAACCCTAGGATCAGATCTGGAAAAGATTGGGGGAGGTTGGAGAAACTAGGGTTTTGGGTGATTTGGGGGTTTTGATGGATTTCGATGGAGATTTGGGGAAGATGAGAGGTGGAATGAGTGAATGGATGGATTGGATGATGGATTTAGGGCTTGGAATGAAGGATTGAAGTTTGGAGGAAGATGGGGGCTTGGAGGGGAAGATTTTAGGGTTTTGGATCGTGTTGAGGGAGAAGAAAACGTTTGGGTTGGGTATTTATAGGCTAGGCTGGCGGCTGCCCAGAAATTAGGGTTTTAACACAGACTAGTCGGTCAAAGAACAACCACTGACCGACTAGTTTGGCAACTAGTCGGTCGGTCGACCAACGCAGACCGACTAAGTGTAAACAGTAACTCCTGAACGAAAAATAGGATTTAGAGTTAGTCGGTCCATGAACAAATACTGACCGACTAGTTTAGCATCTAGTCGGTCGATGAGCGTTCTTAGACCGACCAAGAGCAAACAGTAACTAGACTGTACAGTAGAACCAAGAATTAGTCGGTCTGAGTACAAAACTTAACCGACTAGTTTAACAACTAGTCGGTCGAAATATGAACTTAGACCGACTAAGAATAAACAGTAACTGATACTAAAATTTAGATGATGTGTTAGTCGGTTAAAGAAGCATTGCTGACCGACTAGTTTGCAACCTAGTCGGTCAACCAACGTTCTTAGACCGACTAACGATAAACAGTAACTCCTGAGAAATTTAGAAAGCTAACTAGTCGGTCCAAGAAGGATTGCCGACCGACTGGATCGTCATCTAGTCGGTCGGTGGCCCTTCTTACACCGGCTAATGAGCACAGAAAAGTACCGATACGGAGCGCGGGGCCCCGGGATCGATTCCTAAGACTCCTAGGCTTGATCTAATAGTTAGATACGATCGTTATGAAGTCCGTCACAATTGACATACTTCGAAATCGACAATCCTAAGGAAGAAGCGAGAAAATACGACGAATCGATCGAAAATGAAATCTACGGAGACGAAAACCACACATGAAGGAGAAAATCCACCAAAACATATATTATATTATATTAAATCCAGATACATGAAAAGCAGTCGTTACATCCTCCCCAACTTAAGAAAAATTTCGTCCTCGGAATTTCCAAAAACTCACGAGTCCGGAAACAAAAGTGGGAAACGCTCTCGCATCTCATCCTCATTCTCCCAAGTAGACTCTCCAGGTGAACCGTGTCGCCACATCACCCTCACAAGATTGACAATCTTGTTCCGAAGCGATTTCTGACGCCTGTCCAGAATCTGCACTGGATGCTGGTCATACGTCATATCGGGGCGAACGGTAATCTCCGAAAAATCCACCGCATGAGACGGATCGCTAATGTATCGACGAAGCTGCGACACATGGAAAACATTGTGAACTCCTTCCAAAGATGGCGGCAAGGCCAAGCGATAAGCTACCTCGCCAACCCTCTCCAAAATGTCAAACGGTCCAATGTATCGCGGGCTCAACTTCCCACGCTTCCCAAAACGAATCACACCACGATTCGGGGAAATCTTCAAGAACACATGGTCGCCCGGCTGAAACTCCAAAGGACGACGTTTAGCATCCGTCCAATGCTTAAAACGGTCCTGAGCAATTCTCAACCTCTCCCGAATATTCCTGACGATATCCACGGCCTCCACGATCATCTCAGGTCCCAACAACTCCCGATCACCAACGTCATCCCACCTCAATGGCGATCGACATTTTCTCCCATAAAGAGCGGCGAAAGGCGCCATGCCAATACTCGCCTGGAAGCTGTTGTTGTAGGAAAACTCTACCAGATGTAGATGGTCCTCCCACGAACCCTTGAAATCCAACATGCACGCCCTCAGCATGTCTTCCAAAATCTGAATCGTCCTCTCGGACTGGCCATCCGTCTGCAGATGGTACGCCGTGCTGAAACTCAGACGCGTACCCAAGCTCTTCTGTAAACTCTGCCAGAACTGAGATGTGAACCTCGTGTCTCTGTCAGACACGATACTCACGGGGACTCCATGAAGTCGCACAACCTCCTGCATGATTCACGTTACATCACTATCCAAACTAGGAAAAGGAAATAAAAACGGAGAGTAAAAGAATTCTACCTCCATATATCTCCTTGCTAGCGCCTCAGTGGACTGTCCCACTCGGAATGGAATAAAGTGCGCAGATTTGGTCAATCGATCGACGATCACCCAAATCGCGTCATTCTGCTTCGGACTCCGAGGTAGTCCAGTCACGAAATCCATAGTGATGTGTTGCCACTTCCACTCCGGAATCGGAATCGGTTGTAGCAACCCGGCCGAACGCTGATGCTCCGCCTTCACTTGCTGGCAAACCAAGCACTTGGCTACACTCCGAGCCACACTCCTCTTCATGCCATGCCACCAATAATTCAGACGAAGATCCTGGTACATCTTGGTGCCACCAGGATGCACAGAATACGGCGAACTGTGTGCCTCCACCATCAACTCCTCTCTGATATCCCCAGCTGGCACACACAACCTGGCTCCGAACCTCAGCGAGCCATCCTCATAAATCAAAAAGTCAGTCCGCAGACCGGCTTCCACCTGCTCCCGAATCCTCACCAGCTTCGGATCCTCAGCCTGGCCAGCCTTAATCCGATCCACGATCGTCGACTGTACATGCATGTACATCAACAAAGAAGCCTCTCCAGGAAGAACAATCTCCACGCCAGACTCGCAAAAATCCTGCTGCAATCTCCACTGCGAGGTCAAAATCATCACCGCTGGAAGCCTACTCAAAGCATCCGGAACCACATTCACCTTGCCAGGGTGAAACTGCAAATCAATATCATAATCCGCCATAAGCTCCAACCAACGACGCTGTCGCACGTTGAGCTCCTTCTGAGTGAAAATATACTTCAAGCTTTTGTGATTGGTGAAAATCTTCACTTTCTCACTCAGCAAGAAGTGCCTCCAAATCTTAAGAGCAAACACAACGGCAGCCAACTCCAAATCATGCGTCGGGTAATTCTTCTCATGAACCTTAAGCTGACGAGACGCATACGCCACAACATGCCCGTGCTGATGCAACACGCAACCGAGACCCTTGCCAGAAGCATCGCAAAAGATCTTAAATCCACCACTGCGATCAGGCACAACAAGAATAGGGGCAGTCATCAACCTCTCCTTCAGAACACCAAAAGCACTCTCACAATCACCCGACCAAACAAAAGCAACATCCTTCCACGTCAACCTGGTCATCGGCTCAGCAATACGAGAAAAGTCCTTAATGAATCGCCGATAGTAACCAGCAAGTCCAAGAAAACTCCGAATCTCAGATGCTGACGACGGAACAGGCCACTCCCTGATGGCCCTAATCTTCTCGGGATCCACTGAAATACCATCTCCAGTCACCACATGCCCGAGAAAAGCAACTCGATCCAGCCAAAACTCGCACTTCGAAAACTTAGCATACAACCGATGCTTCCTCAAAATCTCCAACACCGTCCTTAAGTGCGAGGCATGCTCTTCCTCCGACTTCGAATAGATCAGAATGTCGTCAATAAAGATAACGACAAACTTATCCAAAAAGTCGTAGAAAATCAGGTTCATCAAATTCATGAAAACTGCAGGCGCGTTAGTTACGCCGAAAGGCATAACCACAAACTCATAGTGTCCATACTTCGTCCTGAACGCTGTCTTCGGAACATCTCCCTTCTTCACCTTCAACTGATGGTAACCACTCCTCAAATCCAGTTTAGAAAACACCCTCGAACCTCCAAGCTGATCAAAAATATCATCGATGCGAGGCAACGGGTATTTATTCTTAATGGTCACCGCATTCAACTCCCGATAGTCCACGCACATGCGTCGCGAACCATCCTTCTTCTTAACCAACAACACCGGTGCTCCCCACGGAGACACGCTAGGATTAATATAACCCTTCTGCAAAAGCTCATCCAACTGCTTTCGCAACTCTTCCAACTCTGCAGGTGCCATACGATACGGCGCCTTCGAAATCGGCTGCGCACCTGGAACAAGATCGATAGAAAATTCCAAAGCTCGATCAGGCGGCAAACCAGACATCTCCTCGGGGAAGACGTCGCCAAAATCTCGCACCACAGCTGGCCACTCCAGCTCCATCTGCATAGCCACAGCCTCCACCGGCCTGGCCCGAAATCTGACAGGACCAAGCGAACTGCTACCATGACTGAACTCAAATACTGGATGTCCAGGAATCTCGAACACCACCTTCTTCCTCCTGCAGTCGATCGTAGCATAGAAGCTCGCAAGCCAGTCCATCCCAAGAACTGCATCATAGTTGATGATGTCGTGGACAATGAAATCAGCGAAAAGCTCATGTCCACAGACCACCAACGAGCAAGAATTGCAACCACGATGCACCGAGACCACACCATTCCCTGTAACGATATTCCAACTCTTCGGAAGAGGGGAAGTCGACAAGGAATGCTTCTCCACGAAGCTCCGAGAAATAATGCACATCGATGCACCAGAGTCAAAGAGGACTCGTGCAGGAAATGTGCACACCAACACCAAACCTAACAAGCAATTAACAATCAAACCCTAGTCTAGCAAACAACCATGTTCAAGCAAACAACACAATCAAACAATCAAAACCAGCTCGGAAAATAACAGCTAGATTGAGGATTACCTGCGATAACCTCATCCACAGCCTCGTTCTCCACAGCGGTCATCAGAAAAGCCTGCCTCCTCGGCGGGACAGCCTGCCGAAAAGCCTGCCCCTGCGGAACAAGAGCTGCTCCACGACCAGCAGGAACAGACGCTCGCTGCTGCAACGGCTGTGCTGCAACAGGTGCCCTCCAAGGCTGCTTCAACCTCGGGCACTCCCTGATGGCATGGGAGGGATCTCCACAAGCAATACATTGCCCGAAGAACTTCCTACACGACTCCTTAACATGGCCCTCCCTGCCACAGAAATGGCAAGTCCTCCGAACAGGCCCTCCTAACCTCTTAAACTGAGCAGACTGAGTAGGCCTGAATCCAGGTCTAACCACAGCCCTCGCCTGTTCCACAGGCCTCTTCCCAGCACCAACAACAGATCCCCTCCTCTGGTTCACAAGCAGCTCCTGCCTCTTGGCAGCGACCAAAACCTTCTGATAAGACTCCCGGTCAGAAGAGGTCACAAAACTCTGGAGCTCCGAAGCAAGCCCCTGCAGGAACCTCTGAGCCTTCTCCTCAGCGTCCTGCACCATCTTCGGTGCAAACCGACTCAGCCTCATGAACTCTTGGTGATACATGTCCACCGACGAGTTCCCTAACTTCAAGTCGATAAAACGCTGCAGCATCTCCTCCCTGGCAGCTTTCGGGAAGAACTCACCATCAAATCTAGCCTTGAAGGTAGCCCAAGCTATCGGCTCCACCAACAACTTCTCTTCCGCATCCCACCAATTCCTGGCATTATCCTTCAGCTGCCTCTTCGCCAAATCAACCCATCCAGCCGGGGTGATCTTGGCCATCTTCAGATTGTCCTCGATGTTCCGAATCCACTCATCGGCAGCCAGAGGACCCTCAGAACCATCAAAATATGCGGGACCCAGCTCCCGAAATTGCTTCGCTCCTGGCTCAGAGCGAGGAACATCCGGAAGAGCCCAGGCAGCTCGAGCAAGTGGAGCATTCTGGACTTGCAAAAGCACGCCCTGCTGCACTTGCATCATCTGGAGCATCATCCGCATCATCTCACCGCTGGTGGGTTCCCGCTCAGGCTCCTCATCATGAGGGACCGCACCACTACCACCACCACGGGTGAAACGCCTTCCTGCCATCTAATGACACAGAAAACGAATCAGATTAGACTCATAGCTTATGACTCGGACGTCGAACTTAATTTATTGGACATTCTAATATTGTTATCGCTATTCCAAAAATCGCAGTTACAGAGGGACCTGCATGGGCCACCACTAAAACCTGTCACGACCCGCTTCCCTAAATGGAGGCGAGTACGTGAAAAGGTCCGCACGAGAGTGGAGCTGTGAAGCCCCAAACCCGATAAGCGTCCACAATACATAAACAGGTCCATGTAACCACAACAGAATAGCAATAATAACACAAGGAGAGACTGAAATAAAAATTCCACATCTCACAAATATTGTCCAACATCACAAATAAGTTCAACATCCAGAAAAGCCACCAGGCTAAAAGAAAAGAGTCTAAAGGCCCAGAACATGGCCAACAAAACGACGACATAACAAAGTATAGGTGCTACGCACCGATAACAAAACAACTGTCTAACAAAAGTGAAACACAACGAAGGCACTAGGACTGGTCCCCAGTGTCCACGTACACCTCGTCAAACTCAGGCTCAGGCTCGGCGTCAGCAAACACCTCGTCCTCAACAAGGTACTCGGGCTCAGGATCTAACATGTGTCACCCAAAAGAGTAAAGGGGCACATGTCAGCAAGTCTAAAAGACTTGGGCAAGGAAACTGAAAGTAGGCAACTAGCAACCTAGCAGTTTAGTATGCATGACATGACAGTTAAGTATGATGCATCAGTTTAAAAGAGAGGCAAGCATGCACAATGTAGCAAAAGCTACCAAATCACTAATCACTTATCATTTAACACTTATCACGTAACACTTATCACTTATCACTTACCACTTATCACTTAGTGCATAGAGAGTCCACCTGCTGGCCAGCTCGTGGCTCAGTCCGCTTATCTCTATCACTGTTATTCATTTATCACTGTTTATCACTTAGTGCATAGAGAGTCCACCTGCTGGCCAGCTCGTGGCTCAGTCCGCTTATCTCTATCACTGTTAATCACTTGAACACTAGAGATTTCACCTGCTGGCCGGAGTGGCGGATCAGGCCACTCGGCTCAGTCCGCTTATCTCTTACCCCACCCATATGTGTCGAGCGTTGGGGTTTCCAACTACAGGGCTCGCTTCTGGAACACGAGCCAGGAAAATAATAGCATTGTAGCGTGTGCTACACAATCACGACGACAAACAAAATGCAATGCTAGGAACAGATAATTGCGTACCGTTAATTGAATTTAAACGTGACAGGCAAGATGCAATGACATGAACATATTCGCGTACCGTTAATGGAAAGTAAATATGACATGGTAATTGTGCAACATGATATATGTCGGAACTAGCTTCGTTGTCAAGCTAGTTCCCCAATTTGCGCCTAGGCGAGTATCATTTCGTCGCCTAGCCTCTTTTACGCCTACATTAAGCAAGTGGCCTAAAACATGGCCTAAACCCTAGGTGGCAAGTTTCACTTGCCTAGCACCGGGGATGACGACCACTTCGTCACACGGATGCTAATCTACGGGGAAATCGCGAGAGAAGGCGGAAGAAACACTCCAGGGAACCCTAGGATCAGATCTGGAAAAGATTGGGGGAGGTTGGAGAAACTAGGGTTTTGGGTGATTTGGGGGTTTTGATGGATTTCGATGGAGATTTGGGGAAGATGAGAGGTGGAATGAGTGAATGGATGGATTGGATGATGGATTTAGGGCTTGGAATGAAGGATTGAAGTTTGGAGGAAGATGGGGGCTTGGAGGGGAAGATTTTAGGGTTTTGGATCGTGTTGAGGGAGAAGAAAACGTTTGGGTTGGGTATTTATAGGCTAGGCTGGCGGCTGCCCAGAAATTAGGGTTTTAACACAGACTAGTCGGTCAAAGAACAACCACTGACCGACTAGTTTGGCAACTAGTCGGTCGGTCGACCAACGCAGACCGACTAAGTGTAAACAGTAACTCCTGAACGAAAAATAGGATTTAGAGTTAGTCGGTCCATGAACAAATACTGACCGACTAGTTTAGCATCTAGTCGGTCGATGAGCGTTCTTAGATCGTCATCTAGTCGGTCGGTGGCCCTTCTTACACCGGCTAATGAGCACAGAAAAGTACCGATACGGAGCGCGGGGCCCCGGGATCGATTCCTAAGACTCCTAGGCTTGATCTAATAGTTAGATACGACCGTTATGAAGTCCGTCACAATTGACATACTTCGAAATCGACAATCCTAAGGAAGAAGCGAGAAAATACGACGAATCGATCGAAAATGAAATCTACGGAGACGAAAACCACACATGAAGGAGAAAATCCACCAAAACATATATTATATTATATTAAATCCAGATACATGAAAAGCAGTCGTTACACTTGGCCTTGAACTTAACCAATGAGGCCTCACAGCGGGGATCGGCGGCCCGCTCGAGACCGAACAACGGACAACCATAGGGCCAACTGTCCCATCCGGTAGACCCAGTCGGGCCACTTGACGTTTCGGCCCTCCCCGACTGACCGATAGCGACCGTCCCCTCCACTACTGTAGGTGCCGGGGGGCTAGACGACCGCATCCTGGGGGCTTCCACCCCTCCCCCTGTTGACCCTTCGTCCCCGACCTCCAGGTCGATAACAGGGTTTGCCATCCCTTCCCCGGATCCACCCTCCTGCTGACCGGCTCCCCCCGACCCGACGCATCAGGGACGGACAACCTCGTCGGCCTCTTCCTCCTCTTCGTGGGCGCCGGCACTCCCGTCGAGCTCCACACACCTCCTTCCTCTCGCAACCTCTTGGGGCCAATTCTCGACGACGCTCGCCCCGCCTGCTCCGAGGCGCGCTGCATCATTTCCTCGAGGGACAAACTCATCGTGCGACCTGCCAAAGAGAGAAATTTCAACGTAAGCACTTCAGATGCACTAACACCAAAATCTGTTGTACCTTCGGGCCAGATGTTCGCCGCTATCGTCTCAGCCCGAGCGAGCATCCGGTAATCTCGGCCCTCCACTGGTATGGCCATTAAAAGCTGGGCCACCATTTTCTCCTCATCCCCCAATTTAACCCCCTCCTTCGCCTCGGGATTCAGCTCCGCCCAATCAGATCTTATCAGCACCTCCTCCGGCACGCCTACAAACACATACTGCTGGCGCCACAACTTAATTTTCCCGGGTAACCCCCTAATGAGCGGATGTCTCTTTTTCGCGGATAGATAGTAGCAGGACCCCAACCACTTCACTGAGAAGAAATGGCGAAATAAGGACAGGGATGGGCAAACCTGGTTACTCACGCACAGCACTAGGAACCCCACAACGGCACTGATGGCATTGGGCATCAGGCGATACAAGGGCAACTCCAGAAAGTTCAACACATCCAGCAAGAAAGGATGGGGGGAAGCGCAACCCTTGCTCAAACGAGGAGACATACACCCCCACCTCCCGGTCGCCTGCTAAACACACCCTCTCTTGCGGCTCCGGTTCACGAACCGAATACGGTGGCCTGACATACATCTCGAAGATCTCCGCAATGGATTTCTTCAGCACCGACTTCACGCCCGCAATCTCGAGAGGCACCTCTCCTGTCTCCGCGGCGGAGCTCCCTTCCCCAACCACCCCCGACCCCTGACCACGAAACGAAGACAACGAGGAAGACATCTATAAAACGGGCCTCTTACCTAAGGGGTTCCGACAACTCGGGCGTCTGCGCTACTTCGTCGACCGCTCCCACGAGGACGACTCCGGCAAGGATAATGAAATCTCCGACGAGCTCCAGCTGCTTGCCAAAAATCTTCGCCCAACAACCAGCTTTGCTTCGCCCCCTCCCTGAGCTCTCTATTACGCGACTGCACAAAGCATCATGACCGTCGACCTCGAGACACGCGTCACCAATCCGGGCCCTATCCAGCACCGACCCACGTGTTCTAACGCTTCGCGTAATGGCAAACCGTCAATTCTGCCACTCGTCATCACTGCAGTGGTCGGGTCGCTTCGGTTCCCGCCCGCCGTCGAATCGCCAGGATGACGTCTAGTCATACGACCGCCAACAATTCCCGTCCAAATCCCGGCGAAATGATTACCCCCATTCGAAATTACTCCGCCCTTCGCCTCTTCTTTCTATGCGCCGCGTGTCCCGAGACTGAGTCCGACCTCCATCGGGGCGGCCAAAACAAGAAGGCGTCGCTCGTACCAAGGAAGTGTCCGACCCCCATCGGGGCGTCCGAAACAGGACTCCGCCGCCTAACTAATCGGGGATCTCGGTTTCAACGCTTGGCAAGCGTTCTTACGGACCAAGCAACCTCGCCCCGCCTCTGATCCACCGGGATTCACGCTGGGCTTCCGAGCAAACCGCTGCTAAAACGCGACATATCTCAACTCCCCTCTCCCGACGACCTCGGCAGAGCGAAGTTGGTGGCAGTTACGTCCCTCACAAAGCTAACGGTCTACGAACAAAACAAGGAAGAATACAGTTCGACACAAGACCAACACAATCCATTTACCCAAATAGCAATACCGTACATGGAACCTCCCACATACTACAACAAAACATTGGTTATAACCCTCACACAAGAAGGTACGTGCCTCCCCAAGCCCACCCTGTTAGCGGCGCCACCTCTCCACCGACCGAGCCCTCACATCTCTCGCCACTTGTCGAATCCCCGCATCCGTAGCCTCTTGCAACATCGGCACAACATGCTCGTCATGATAGCGGCGGATAGCGGCTTCGATCATTTCGCCTTCAGCTTCCCGTTTTTCCTCCAACCGCCGCTTCGCAACACCCCTCTCCCTTTTCTCGGTCGCAAGGGCCTCCTTTAGGCCTTCTATTTGCCGCCTCTGTACCCCGATCACCGCCTCCTTGCTAGCCACTTCCGCGGTATGCTTCGACCGGATGTCGTCCCTCTCTCGTGATACTTCTTGGAGTTGGTTCTCGACCATGGCTTTGGACGAATCGAAATACGCAGCCCGCCCCTTCTCCACCTCATAGGCCTTCCTAACCCTCTCCAACTCCGCCTCCGCGTCCCTCAGCTTCGCCTTGACCTCGGCAAGGTTCGCCCTCACTACCTCCAGAGACGCCCTGGTGACGGCCACAGGAGCACGGCCCCGCAGGGATAACACGTTCGCAACCATCTACAGAAGACCCGAATCAGCGGGGCACGAACAAAGAAAGCCCGATGGCGAGGAAAGAAAACCGGCTTACCTGCACGACGTGCCATATAGCCGAGCCACACAACCGTTCCGCCCCCACACGAGTCAAAGACTCGCGATCGCGCGGTAACACGCAATACTCTGCGAGGCGCGCCGCCACTCCCGCATCCTCGAATACCGACTCGTCGCAGCCTACTCGAAAAGGGAACTTGTGGAGACGGTCATCTGGATACGCCTCGACCTCTTCTCGGGTCCTCTTAAAACGAATAAGGGCGCCCTCACAAGCCGGACTCGACGACCCCCCATTTCCCACGAAGGGATTCCGTATGGCCATTTTTGAACCAAAGGCGCTCGGCGAGGTTCGACCACCCCTGATACCCTCGGCGGAACGGAGGGTCTGGCCCCCCGCGTGGACGCGCCCTCATGAAGATCTTCGCCGGGCCCATCGACAGAGATACCTGGCCCGGCTGCCCTCCGTCCTGGATGCGCCCTCTCCCCACGGGGAACCCCGCCTCCACGTTCCCGGGATCCTGCCTCGCACGCCACCCCCTTGCCTTTCCCACGGGGATCAGTATCCTCCGAGATCGGGGCTCCAGCCGAACCTGACACCTCCTCCGGCCCCCGCATCGCGTCCCTGCCTACAAAAAAAAGAAGAGAAGATCAGAGCAAGCCTAGCCCAGAGTTTGCAAAACATCAAAGATACCTAGGGCCCAAAAGTCCTGAGCGAGCCGACTGCTCAGCGTCAGACTCGCCAACTGACGGTTCGCCTCGGGCAGTTCCATCAAAATCTGAGCTTTGGTAATGTCCTCCCCAGTCAGCTCCACCCTTTCATTTACTAGGAGATTCCGCGCCCCCCAATTCGACATCAACGCCACGTCGCTTGGCCCCGTCACGAAGGCAAACTCCCTCATCCAATCGCCGACGTCGTCGGGCACCCCGAGGATAAGTCCTCGCCCTCTCCAGGCACAAACACAATGATACATTCCCCTCTTCCGAATCACGAAGAAATACTGGAACAGCGCCAGGGAGGGACTCAAGGAGCAAGCAAGGCAGAAGACGACAAACCCCACTAACAAGCCCCAAGAACGGGGCGCTAGGGCAAATATCGGCAGCTCTAGGAAATTCAACAAATAAAACAAATACGGATGGATCGGGAAGCGGAGCCCCAACTCGAATGACCGGACATAGACCCCGACCTCATTATCTCCAGGGAAACACACCGCTTCCTCTGACCCGGGAACCCGAACCTCATAGGGCTGTCGCACGAACCGCACGCGAATCTCCTTGATGTTGATCCTATCCAACCTACATCAGAGGGATCCAATCGCTCTCGGGACAACGGATCTCCATGACCCTCTTTCCCTGGGCCACCGCACCCCCGGCTGCGACGCCCCCTCACCCACCAACTCGTCCTCCCCCACTTGGCTACCGCCTCCAACCTCGAAACGAGAAGCCATCGGTCGGAAAGGAAGGAAATTAATTGTTATTACATGTCTGATCCCACAAATCCGGAAGGCGTTTGGAAGAAGATGACCGGCGGCGGAAACAGCAAACTAGCCAGCCAGCGACAGATAGAAGTATCGAACACCGGAGGAGAATCGGAGAGAGATAAAAACTCCCGCCGACCGCCTCTCAGACCCTTTTATTTGTAAAGTGGGCCACCGGGCCATCTCGGCCATCGGCCTTCCGCCACGCGGTGCCCATCGGGATGTCCTCGACGCCTCGACTGGCGTGAGGGTCACTTCATCCATGCGTCGCGAAGCCAATCGTGGAGGCGCTTCGTCTTCCTCTACCCCCTCTCAAATCGTAATAATGACCACTAAGGCGTGAGTTCCGATGCTGCCGCCGCCACCACCGGGCGTGGGCCAAGGCCCTTACTGATGGTTCAGGATGTCGTAGATGGTTCGCCCTCCGAGCCGAGCCGGGCTACCGCCTCAGACTCGAAGGCCGGGGGCAATTGTCATGACCTAAAGATCGTAAGAGTCCGACTCCCCCCACCCGCCTGCTCCGAGGCACGCAACCCACGACCGATGGGGAGGCGCGGCCGGGCCGAACAGCCCCCGAGCCGGTCGACCCGGCCGGCCCCCATGCACCACAACGCCCGGGATAGCATAGCCCGGCCTTTAGTTCGTCACCAACGACAAACAACCTAGGATAAGGACACGACTTACACATACGCCACCCGACCGTCTGACAAAACACCCCCTGGCGGTTGAGCCGACTGACATTAATGCTTTCGGCCCTGACATCCCGACAAAGCGCCCCCTGGCCGTCGCGCCGTCTGACAAAAGCAGGTCAGGCACTCCTGTTCCTGACGTCCTCGTCCGAAGCTTCCGCTGACAACCGAGCCAGCTCAGCACGTCTAGTCAACATGCCAGGTCAGCCCTGCATAGTCATCTCCTGTCAGGTATAAATACCCCCTCTCCTCTTACAGTGGGGGGTTGGAAAATTCTCTCTCAATCTATCATTCACACACGAGAGAAAAGATCGTCCATATCTTTGTTCTCCCACTTATAGCTCGCCACGTACGGTCGACACACCGTTAGTCCGACCGGCGTGCCTAGCCCCCATTTTAAGTCTCATTACTGACTTAGGCATCGGAGGGGCTAAGGGTTGGACCCCAACCCCGCCCTTCTGACGAGTTGCTCGTGCTGCAGGAAAGCTCGCCCCTTGATCGACGTCAACTTCAGCCTCCTGCCATCCAGTCCTCCTCTGTCGCGTCCGGTGAGATTCTACTCCGTGGCCACCCCCGGCGGCCAGTCCAACCTCTTCACCCCACTAATCACTTGTTAAACATCCCACCTAAACCCTCTTCTCAACATAACCATCGTGCCCTTGGTTCTCCACAATACAAATTCATTGTACGCGAGTTCCACCTCGTAACAATAGACTAGGTTACCCAGGATCGGTAATGATGCCGCATCATAACCCAATCCCATAGACATAATTTGAAGAATCTGAAGATTCTTCTAAAGGGTGATTTTTCTTGTCCCCGCATGTTATAAGGGTAAATTTAATCACGAGACCATCCTACCTGAAAGTGGGGTTTGAGTCTCCTTGCTTCTTGGAGAAAATACAAGGAGACATTTGTGGGCCAATTCACCCATCAAGTTCTCCATTTCAGTACTTTATGATGCTGATAGATGCATCTTCATAAATTTATTTTCCATACTAGGCTTACAAAACTAAAGCCTGAAGCTTCTGAGACCATTTCTTGGGACACTAAGTCTTTGTCTCAATATGATCCACGTACTGATCTCTGTGAAGATGAGATCCTGAAGAAACTTCACATTCAAAATACTTTTACTACCGGACAAATTTACTGATAACCAGAAGATTATTAGATCGCACGTCCCTGCTGCCAATACGCCAGCTAGAATTGACATCCCCAAAGACGGGTGCAATCCACCGGCAACATAATCGGTCGTACCTCAAATAAAAAGAGGACGACCAACTTGCTCCTAGGATAAATTCGCTCGTAAGAGTAATATACCTGGAGTAATAAAGAATATCCCACCACAGGATGCTGAGCTCGGACCGGTAACATCTGTTGAGTATTGGACTTCTCCCTACTTGGTGTTAATGATGAGCAAACATAAATACTTGTGACTAATCCCCTATTTTGCAGTTAATCCATTGTCTAAGCTAGTTATGAAGATCTACTAGCAATGGATGACTCACTAACTTCATTGAAGGCAAATGACATGAATTGGATGATCGTAGATTATGATTGAAGCTCCGTGAAGACTTCAAGCTCATACGATAGAAAGAAGAGATTATTCGTCAATGTAATTTTTCTTTTATCTCTTCTAGTATGTAGCTTAGAAGTAGAACTTTGATGGAGCACTCACACACATCTACATTCCGTCATAGGACTTCATTAGATCATGTGTCCTTTGATCCCAATTCATTTCTTTTGTGATTGTGCTAGGATTGTTTATAACAGTCGACTGCTGAACAGTTTACAGTCGCCTGCCTCAAAAACAGTCGACTGTGTTTTGTTCTACAGTCTCCTGTTATGCACATACTATTACAATACAGTTTTGGGCCCTCTCTGATTATCTCGCACAGGCTACTGATGAACTATACACAGGCGCATGTCCAAGTGATAGTCGACTGTGTTTTGTAAATCAGTCGCATGTCTATCCTTTGCCCAAACTCTGTTTGATCTGACTTTTACGGCCAGTCGACTAATGCTGTATATACAGTCGACTGTCTCTTGGATCAGTCGACTGTCTATGCTGCACCAGTCGTCTGTCTGTGAGTCATTTCTTTGACTCAGCTCTCTGGAAATTTCTCAGGCTTTTGACAGGCGTCTGTTTAAGGATTTACAGTCGCATGTTCTGATTTACAGTCGACTATGTTCCTTGCATCAGTCGTCTGTCCTGTTACTTGTGAGATTTCCAGTATTTGTCTAACTTACACATCTCTCGGCCAGTCGCCTGTCGAAGAAATTACAGTCGCCTGTTGGTTTTACAGTCGACTGTCTTTGCTTCATCGGTCGACTGTTCACGTGGTAAGTTACCGTTATGAATTCTCACCTACCCTTGCTGACTGTGCAACAGTCGACTGTGGATTGTTCAACAGTCAACTGTCGTGAGTTCAGATTCTATGCGTTAAGATTTTTCTCACGGATTCCAATTGGGTTTTTGCCTAAACTATTTTGTGGATTTGAGAAAACTATAAATAGAGCTTTTACTGTTCCATTGGAATGTTACTCATTCATTGCAAAATCTCTCAAGCTTTTATTTCCAAAGGTCAAAGCTCTCAAATCCAAAGCCCTAAGTATTTCCAAATCTTGTTCTCTTACTCTCCAACCTAGAACCAAAGAGTGATCTTCTAGGCAATTGATGCAGTCAAGAGAAAGGGCTTCTCCTCTCTTCCAAGAGAGTTCTTCAACACTCACATCACACTCCTCCTTCAAGTTCTACTTCAAGGCATAGATGATTGTAAGTATTGTTTTCATTATTTCATAACTTTCGTTATTTGAGTTGTGCTCTCGGTTGTGAGAGTGGTTTTGCTTGCTCCCTAGTTGTGAGAGTCAAGGACATCGATTGTATTCGATTGCACTTGTAGGGTTGCTACAAGTGGGCTTTAAGGAAACCTCAAGTTAGGGTTCTAACTTGAGTATCTGGTGGTATCCGGTTGGTAGGGACGTAGGATTACCGGGAACAAGTCGGGAGTTGACTTGGGTAATCCGAACCCTTGAAACATCTCTGCGTTTGCGTGTGTTTCTTTTTGGGTTGTTTTTCTATTCCGCAATATTTGTTGGATTACATTTTATTTGGCGTAAATTCCTTTTAAATTTGCATAAACACTATTCAACCCCTTCTAGTGGTTTTCCCCATAGACAGTGTCCTTGCAACCTCTCCTCTCCTTCAGTTCCCCAAAGAGGACAATACAGGAGAAATATAATAAAAATTCGTACGTACTGGGGAGGTACTGAACATAAAAGCACTGTCGTCGTCGACGACTTCGCGTTCGATATTGCTATTCACGCCGCTAAATGCGACGATGATATCGATCCACTATCTCTAGCTAAATACAAACGCAGAGATGATTGGCCAAAGTGGAACGAAGCAATAGGAGTAGAGCTGGACTCACTCTTGAAACGCAAAGTCTTTGGACCAGTAGTCCAAACACCAAAACGTGTAAAACCTGTGAGATACAAGTGGGTATTCGTAAGTAAAATAAATAAGAATAATCGGATCGTTCGCTACAAAGCAATGCTTGTAGCTCAGGGATTTTCCCAACGAACGGGGATAGATTATGAATATATTTCATCGGGTTATGCATACGATCACATTCTGATTGATAATAAGCTTAACATCAATATAAGGCCAAGAAATGCAGCTCATGGACGTTGTGACTGCATATCTATATGGCAATATAGATAAAGATATCTATATGAAACTTCCAGATTGTTTCAAAATACCAATAGAAATAAAAGATAGACATCGGGACGTCTATTCTGTTAAGCTTACAAGATCATTTATGATCTTCAAACAATCTGTAAAAAAATTTGGTTTAACAGACTGAGTGAATTCCTTGTTCAACAAGGTTTCACCAATAATGAAGTCTGTCTGTGTATTTTAACCATGGGAACATGATTCGTAATAATAGCCGTCTAAGTAGACGACTTAAATCTCATCGGATCTCCTGCAGAGATTGATGATATATCTGCAAGCCTCAAACTAATGTTTGAAATGAAAGACATAGGCAATACTAAATATAGTTTTGGCTTACAGATAGAAAACGTCAGCGGAGGAATCCTGAAAAATTACTGAAAAATTTCCAAATGGGATAAATGTCATCCTCTAAGTACACCAATGGTCGTTTAGATCCTTGGATGTACATAAGGACCCCTTCCGTCCGCTGGAAGAGGGGGAGGAAAGGTTAGGTCCCGAAGTACCTTAACTTAGTGCCTTTGGAGCACTACTATATCTGGCAAACTGCACGCGTCCCGACATAGCGTTCGCAGTCTTCCTACTAGCCAGATACAGTTCAGTGCCTGCAACGCCATTGAAACGGAGTAAAGCAGCTTCTGCGCTACCTCCAAGGGTTAGTTGACCTGAGATTATACATTCCGAAAGGTGGATTTTCCACTTTGATTGGTTATACAGATGCAGGTCACAGGTCTGGTCCTTACACCAAGAAATCACAAACTGTTTTTGTGTTCACCTACGGTGGTACAGTCATCTCCTGGAAATCTGTGAAGTAAACCACTACATCTATCTCTTCCAACCATTCCGAGCTACTGGCGATCCATGAAGCAAGCAAAGAATGTGTATGGCTTCGTTCAGTCATTCATCACATCTTAGTGACTACCGACCTGAAGACTGGTGACCTTGAGCCAACCACGATAGTTGAGAACAATGCAGCATGCATAGCTCAACTACAGATTGGTTTCATCAAGGGCGACAAGACGAAGCACATATCTCCTAAGTTCTTCTGGACGCACGGCCTACAAAAGGAGAAGCAAGTCGAAATACAGCAGATTCAGTCTCGTAATAATTTAGTTAATTTGTTCACTAAGGCTCTGCCTTGATGTATTTTTGTAAAACTTGTAAAAGGAACTGGAATAAGACAGCTGAGAGACCTACAAACCTGGAGCTTGTACGGATCGGGGGGAGTAACCTGTGGTTTGTACTCTTTTTCCTTAAGACTGTTGGTTTTTCCCACTAGGTTTTCCACATCTAAGGTTTTAACAAGGCAAACACGTTTACTTTGAATCCAGCAGTATTCACCCCATTAGCATTATGAATCCTGAAGTATTCATATGCTAAGTTCAAGGTAATGGATACATAAGAGGGAGTATTATGAGTAGGAAAGACTTATGGTCTCCCCTCCCTCATTTATCCACCATTACACCCCACTAACTAGTAATAGGGTGAACCTTTGATATACTTGAGACTATTGGTCTTCCCTCCATATGATGAAATAATAAAAGGAGACAATGGGCTATTGCCATGGTTGATCATCTTCATGTTGTAAAGTTCTTTGATCTTCGAGGAAAATTAACCAAGGCCAAGTCATCTTAATTCTGAATAATAAACATCACATTCTGAAGCTATGAATTACTGCAAGCCATTGTCACCAACTAATTTTATAACAAACAGGCTTCAACATCGCATTCTTCATTTCACAACATAAAGCAAGCGTATCGACAGCCTATCCAACAAATATTGCAATGATGTTGAACTGACAGGATAAATCTAACTGAAATACAACCAAAAGAGCATCGAGAAAACAACCATATACTCCCAAAAAAAAAGGAAAAAAAGAAAAGCCCTCCACGGTCACTTGCTATTTGTTAGCCTGAGTCACCTAACAGAAAAAAGCTCACACATTTCGACCCATCAGCTCGCTGTCTCAAGTTAGAAAAGAATGGGAGAGAATCAAAGCCTTCTACGGTTGACTGATACACTTCAGCAAATCTCTCCCTCAGTATGGTACAAAGTTGAGGCCTGCGGCGGTCTAGGCGGCCGACTGGTGCCTCTTGTGGTGGGGCCCTCGCCTGAGGAAGCAAAGCCTTAAGCGCTGGCTCAGCGTGTCGCCTTTCTCTAGCTTTAATCGCTGCTTTGGCTTCTTCAAAGCGGCCACCCCTTTCGTATTATCCTTCAGCTTTGATTTTCCTTGCATTCGTCTCAGTGGTGTTGCAAGCGCCCTAAATGTCTTCTTTAACCAAAAAAAAAAACAGAAATCATTAGCAAAGTCTTGCCAAAGGAAGTAGATGGAATCGAAATCTTTCGAGTAGAGAAGCTTCAACCGAAGAATAATCATGTTTGTGCTTCTTTGTCGCCTGATGTTGAACCGAAGCCTGCACAGAATCCGCAATGCTTTCCTGCAAGAGGCAGCTGTAGACATGAGACAAGCTTCACACAAAGCAAGCCCAGTTGGCAACTAGGGAGACCTACAATAATGGTATTCAAAATTCCATCCGAACTAAGGGTCTCCAAGGTCTCCGTGTGGAGGGAAAATGACGGGGGTTGCCATTGAGAGTTTTGTTCATATACAATGATGGCAACCAATAAGCAAAATGAGACAGGTTGACATAGAAAGAATAGCAATCGAGGCCAATAAAGTCGGGGAACTCACAGTTCTAGATGACAAGAGTTGTATAAGAAAGGAAACACTTGAACGGACACATTAATTTTCAGAGGAATAACTGGACACCTGGAGATTTAGAAAACCCCTTCTTTGGAAGCGGGAAAAGCTTAATGATGGGGATATTAGGTAAGAAGGAACCTGTTCCTTGCTGTTGGATACCCCAGGGCCATCAGCTGGAGATGACTCCTCACTCCCTCCACTTAAAGAGGAACACCTTCCCCAGCTCTCCCTGTTTGAGCTTGAATGAGAGCACCACTCCTCATTCTGCACGTTGGCTTTATCCTGGATCAGATAAAAAAATAAAAATTCACAATGACTACCATGTTTAGCTCCATATGAGCTGAAATTGTTGAAATTTGGAGATTAAAAAATTTCATTATATTTATGTACATCAAAAGTAATTTCAGAATTTGTATCCATACATTTTATGGTATTTACATACATCTCCTTATGACTATTTATGTAAATATCCCTAAAATTTTAATTCTATATCGAATTTGCCCTCTTGTCAATGACTAGGTTAAGGTGTTAATAAGGTACATCAACAAAAATAACCTTTGTTAATTGACATCATGCTTAATGTTCGGAAGTTAGAAACCCTTCAGACATGTCGTTGGTATCACCTCGACTTATTCCACTTGCAATTTCTCCTTGTATTTGACAATCTTGCACCATCAATCAGAAATTTGGGTGCTAAAGAACATTTGGGTTATCGAAGTGCGGGAGCCAATAATCATCACTAATGGTGGCAAAGAAGATAGCAGCTAGTGGAGAAGGAAGATAGGTTGAGAATGCAAAGGCAGAGGCGACAACCGCCAACGCTGTCCATGAAGTACGGCAATAGGCTTAATAATGAGATTAAGCATTCGTTTTATGATGCAACCATGAGAATCGTATGGTTGGGATTAATGAGGAGAATGGGAAACTAATGGGAAAATCAATGGAGATGAATTAAAGAAAATATTGTTAATGGATGATTAGTAAGTACATTCCATGAGGACAAAGAGAATGAAAGCAGATGGAAGGATTTGAATTGGATATAATTGTTATTGGTTTGAGAATTGAGGTGTGAGAAAGTCGGGGACAACTGAAGGCCAATATTGTCACTTAAGTCTTAAATCCAACCATTAATAACTTTAAAAAAATTACAGGTAATGTGTCATTTGATAACAAAGATTTAATAAGAAATTTTTTCAAATCATAATCAGAACAAAAGGTTATATGTAGAATATGCATAATGAGAATATGTAAATGCTAAATCCCCAAGTTGAAAAGATGTTAGAGAGGTAAGGTCTTATCTCTCAGTTTCTTATATGCCCTTTTATCTTAGCAACATATGAATAACTTACGAAGAATCTTCAGCTAATAAGCAACAACCTATAGAAGCACACGTCACAGATTTATACTCTTGGTGGAATACCTTTCATGTTATCCGTGTGTACAAATTTATATATGTTTTCATTAGCAAATTCCCCCAGCAGCAAAATTCAAAAGCCAGATATCATGGCAAACGCTCGAAGCATATTGAAATTTACACTTCCCCGCACAAGTTTGTTTATTTCAGATAGTT
Source organism: Scilla litardierei (assembly GCA_030789695.1). Taxonomy (NCBI): domain Eukaryota; kingdom Viridiplantae; phylum Streptophyta; class Magnoliopsida; order Asparagales; family Asparagaceae; genus Scilla; species Scilla litardierei. Next base: position 623,441,852 of record CM061142.1, read on the forward strand.
ACCACATGGTACATGCCTTTGAGATACATAAAAGTAAATGGATTGTGTAACAAATTTAAGATAAGGAAAATAATCGAATTGGCTAATAACTTCCAAGGTTATCGTAGAGAGTACATTTTCCCTTGGCTATATTTTTCCTGTTGGCAACTAGCTTTTGGCATATGAACTAGAAATAACGTAAAATCCCTAGTCATATGCTAGTTCAACCATCCAGCTTCTGACCAAATTGGATGCTGAACAAGCTGCTTATTTGTTTTATTTATCTCCAGTCGTTCACAACCAGCCTTTGCATGTGAACCAATAACTATTAGAAGCTTAAGAGTAATGCAGAGTACCATGAGATTATAATGTGATCTGGAAAAAGGAGGAATTTTTATTAGATCTCAAAAGAAAGATACAAAAATAGACCTCCTTCGAGAGAATGCCGCTCTCTTAGCTTTTCCTTCAAATGAAAAGCCTAAACCTCCAAGTTCTAGGATTCTATAGACTCCTAGAGGGTTTCTTTCACACAATTGAACATAGATCCTCTAACCCTACCTGCCACATAATAAAACACTGTTTGTGTCCAGAAATTCCAGAAATTACAAAACTGCACCTACCAAAATTACGAAAACGCCCCTGGTTTAGCCCCTTGCTTTGCCACACCTCCATCGTAACTCCTTCGCCTCCTTTGGTGATCGCATCATTATTCCCCCAAAAGAGTCACATTGTCCTCAAGGTGGAAATCTAAAAACTGTTGATGTATAACTTCAAACGCTCCCAAGTAGCATCATAGTCAGGTAACCCTTCCAGCAGATCAATACCTCTATGGCCCCGGCATCCCCTTTCTAGCAGATCAATACCTATATGGCCCCTGCATCCCCTTGACGAACCCCATTTACCTCCAGTGGCTCCAGGATCACCTCCATATCCTCAGTCAGAGTATGACGTAGCATAGATGATGGTGTGTGATCGTCAATAGCTTGATGCAGCTGTGATACATGAAAAACTGAATGTATAATGATGACGGTGGCAACTTCAGCCTATAATCAACTTCTCCCATCCTGGCATCTATCTCGTATGACCCAAGTAGCGAGTTGTAAGCTTCTCATTACGCCTGTGGGCTAAAGATCTCTAGCGGTATGGCCTCAGCTTCAAATAAACCATGTCTCCTACTGCGAACTGGACTTCCCTTCGATGTGCATCCGCCTTCTTCTTCATTATCTGTTGCCCTCTAGCCAAATGCCTTTTCAACTCCTCAAAGACTTTGTCCCTCTCCTCTAAGTACTACTCGACTTGTGACACCGACGTCAAGCTGTGACCATAGTGTATCGAATATGGAGAGTCACGACCATACAAAATCTTGAAAGGTGTGGTTTGTGTAGATGTATGATAGGATGTGGTGTACCAATATTCCGTCCACACCAACCATCTCGTCCACTGCTTAGGCACCTCTCACATAAAACAACGCAGATATGTCTCGATACTCTTGTTGATTACCTTCGTCTGGCAGTTCGTATGGTAGGCCGTGCTCCTCTTAAAGGCGACAGACAACCCCTTGTATTTTGAAGAGTTCCCTCCAGAAGAGGCTCGAAATACATGATCCCTCGGAAACAATGGACTCAAGAAAGCCATGCAATCGTACCATCTCTCGCATGAAATCTGTCGCCACTGTCGCCACGTTATACGTATATTGAAGAGCCACACAATAAGCATAATTGCTGAGGCAATCAATCACAAGTATGACTAAAAACGCTCTGATCTCGGAAGACTTTTGATGAAGTCCATGGTAATCTCCTCCCAGACCCTATAAGGCAAAGAAAGTGGATGTAGTAATGTTGTCGGATCCATCGCCAAGTATGTGTGACGCTGACAAATGTCACAATTAGCCACCATCAGGGCTACATCTTATTTCATCCATGTCCAATACAGCTCCCTGGCCATCTGTCGATAAGTCTGTTGCGTCATAGAATGTCCTCCAATAGCATTGCCGTGAAACTCCTGAATGATAGACTGAATAAGAGTAGAATTCCTAGGCAACACCACCTGCTCTTGTTACAACCTCTACCCCTTCATAGAATTTCTCGGGTACTCTATCGATCCCTATAGTAAAGCGGCCTCTATCTTCGTTAGCCCCTCATCCGCCTCAATTTCGTGCAATATAGACTCCCAATCAAGTATCGCTGGCACTGATAAAGCCGCCAACAATACCTCCTCACACCGACGTTAAAGAGCATTTGCCACCTTGTTCTCTAGACCCAGCATGTACTGGATCTTGAAATCATACCCTAAGAGTTTAGATAACCATCTCTGATGCTCTTCTGTTACCATGAGCTTCTCCAACAAGTATTTTAGGATCCGATGATCTGTGCGCACAATAAATCTTCTGTCAAACAAATACAGTCGCCACTTTTACACTACTAACACGATGGTCATCAACTCCTGCTCATATACAGATTTGAGGCAGGCTCGTACCGGCAACGCCTATCTAAAGTAAGCCACCGGCCTTTGGTCTTGCATCAACACCGCACCTAACCCATAACCAGAGGCATCAATCTACACCACAATCTGCTGAAATCTGGAAAACCAAGCACCGACACAATACACATGGCCCGTTTCAGGGCCTCAAAAGTTTGGGACATCTATCCGCTGACGAATTTCTTGTAATACACTATCAGCCCCAAAAAGCCTCGTAAAGCACACAAGGTTGTCAGTCATGGCCAATCCAACATAACTGCAATTTTCGATCCATCCGCTGCCACCCCCTCTGCAGAGACCACATACCCCAAGTATTTGACATTCAACTGCATAAATAGACACTTCTTCGTATTAGCATACAATAGGTGATCCTGCAGCTCACGTCAGACTATCTTCAGGTGCCCTAGATGCTCCACCATGGATCGGCTTCAGCTATATATCAGAATGACGTCGAAGAACATCAAGACGAACCTCCTCAAGTCAGGACAAAAGACCATTTTCATGAGAACCTAGAAGGTGTCTGGGGCATTAGTTAAGCCAAAAGACATGACTAATACTCATTGTGACCCTCGTGTTCCTGAAAGCTGTCTTGAAAACATCTGCAGCTCGCATCTTGATCTAGTGATATCCTTTTAAGTCGATCTTAGAGAAGACCGCTGCTCCATGTAGCTCATCTAAGAGTTCATCAATCTGGATATGAAATTTATTAGGTACTATTTACTTACTCAATGCACTGTGATCCACAAGAATCTTCAGATGCCATCCTTCTTTTTCACCAACATGGCCTTACTAGAAAAAGGGCTCTCACTGGGCTGTATCATGTCGGCCTGGATTATCTCCCCTATCGTCCTATTGATACCATCCTATTGATCTCATATTTATGTACATGGGGTATTAGTAGGGCATCATACTGATGGGTGAGACTCACTCTCGGAGTACAATGGCGTGCTCGTGGTCCCGTGGGGACGGAAGTCCACGAGGCATCTGGAACAGCCCCTCGAAACGGATCAAAATTAGATGCACCTTTGTGGGAATATCCTGCTCCTCCTCAACTGTTAAGCCATGCAGCTCCACTAAAAAGCATCATCCCTCTGTCTGGATAACCTTGGTCATGGTCTTCAAGGAAACCATAGACCGGCACAAACTCATGTCGCCCTAGAGAATGACTGTCTTTTCCTTCCAATTGATTTGGGTGTTTCCCAAAGATTGTAGCCACCGCATGACCAAGATAACACCGATACTCCCCATGTCCAATGGTAAGAAGACATTGATGAACTGCACCCGCTAGAGGGTCAAAAAATCCCGCGGCACACCCCTCTACTACGCTCCACCTGCCATGTCCTCATCATCACTCCAAAACTCCCTGTGTCGACGAGCTGTAGCCCCTCCTGATCCACCATCCGGCTGAAGATAAAATTATTAGTCGCCACATTGTCAATCAATACCGGCACATCATGATCTGATATCCTCCTTGTCAACTTCATGGTGTGATTCAGAATGAACCCCATTATGGAGTTTAATAAAACCTCCACGAAATCATAGTGGGGATACGTCTGGTCTGCTATCTCCTCTGCTTCAACCTCCACAACCGCTTCATCCTTGTCCACATCATTTGTTATAAGCAGATGTAGTGTGTGGTCTCCAATTCGGTGCCCTGGTGTAAACTTTTCATCACATTTAAAGCACAAGCCCTTCGCACAATAGTCTCCAGTCTCAACCTTGGTCATGCACTTGAATTGTCCAATGGTCGTGCCTCGCTACCCCTCTCTGCATGTGAGTCTCTCCCTGGTGGTGTCTTCTGCCCTACTATTGGCACCTGCCATGTCCCCATCATCACTCCAAAACTCCTTGTATCGACGAGCTATAGCCCCTCCTGATCCACCATCCGGTTGGAGATAAAATTATTAATCGTCACACTGTCAATCAATACCGGCACCTCCTGATCTGATATCCTCCCTGTCAACTTCATCGTGTGATTCAGGATGAACCCCATCGTGGAGTTTAATGAAACCTCCACGAAGTCACGATGGGGATACGCCCGGTCTGCTATCTCCTCTGCTTCAGCCTCCACAACCGCTTCATCCTTGTCCACATCATTTGCTATAAGCAGATGTAGTGTGTGGTATCCACATCGGTGCCCTGATATAAACTTCTCATTGCATTTAAAGCACATTCCCTTCGCTCGATAGTCTCGCGTCTCAACCTCGGTCATGCACTTGAATTGTCCACTGGTCGTGCCTCGCTACCCCTCTCTGCCGGTGAGTCTCTCCCTAGTGGTACCTTCTACCCTACTATTGGCACCTGACTACGAAAAAGTAGACCGCTCCATGTCCCCTTAGCTTGTCGCTCCTCTGTGAGTCGATTATTTACCATCTATGCTAACTCCATTCAGTCCAACTGCCCTTTTAGTTCATTGGATGCGTAGCTCAGCCCGAATGTTAGCCTTGAGACCCGTCATAAAACTCCCCTCCAAGGACTCAGCAGATAATCCTAGCACACGATTTGATAGCATCTCAAACTTCTTGATGTACTTCCTAATGTTCCCATTCTGTCTAAGGGCAAATAGTTGCTCATGGTCTCCCCCGGGTGTCGAAATATGTGAAACAGTCGGTTCTTAAATTCTTCCCATGAATGCACATGTCGTCTCTGCTCTCTCCACCGATGCTAGGATAAGGCTTCACTCTCCAAACATATCCCAAACACCCTCAGTTTCTCCACTTTAGTAAGGCACGTCACCTCAAAGTACCTCTCTACCATGTAGATCCACCCATAAGAATTTTCTCCTTCAAATATCGACACCTTTAATTTTCTGACCCAGATGTTTGTGTTGAAATCCCATTGTGCTGCTCTCCTTCGATACTAATCGTAATAATATCGTCGATGCGGGTCTCGTGGTACAACAAAGTCTCCCAATCTGCCTCCCTCTTCTCCATCGTCGTTTTCCCAACCGACATCTCCACAATCAGATCACATCCTCCATCTTCTGCACACTCCAAAATTTCATCGTGATAATCATCGAGCTCCTTATAGTCTAGGACACATCATCGAGGTCTCTATCCTACAAAAAGCAAGACCGCGGTGCCCCCAAGGTCTACTAGATCCTCAATGGTGCCCGATGCCCTCGAAGCTACTCGCCGAACTCCCGCCAGGCCGCCAGGGGGTCCCTTGGCCACTGGCGGCTCGGTTGCTGCTGACCGAGACCACGACAGGCTGCCGTGGGGCCGTGAGGCCCCTGGCGGCCCAGCTGGGGCTCAGTTGGGCCCTGGCGGGGCCGCCAAGGCCTAGCGACTCAGCCAGTGTTTAGCAGAGTCCTGACAAACCGCCAGGAGGCCGCAATGCGCTTGGCGACCCCGTCGGGTCCTGCCTCACATGATGTGCGGCATCCTATGGTAAAGGCGGGGGATCGCAGCCCCGTGCGATCATCTGCCTCGTCCTCAGATTTCAAACATGTGTCAGATAGAAGTTCTTCCACAAATTCGTCTACTTCCTCCTTTCCTTTTGTCAGAAGTCCCTTTTTTCCTCGCTAGATCTGAGTTGATATCTCCTTTCTTGCCCAGATCCGACTTCTTTGCTCCTTGCATCGCTGCGAATTGTTGCGAAAGGTGTTTGTTGAATATTGGACTCCCCGGATTTGGTTTTGATGATGAGCAAACATAAATAATCCATGAACTAACAATTTGTGAGCGCAGTTTTGGAGATCGTCGCCAATTTCACGAGAACATTCAAAGCGACATCTCAACACTTCCCAAAGCTTGTATTCATGCCTAAAGCTTCGCTGAAGCTCATGCGCAGTTTTGGAAGTTATGAAGATTCAATCGAAGCTCTCGAAGACCGTTTATTAAGGTTTTATTTATAGTCTTTTAGCTTCGATATATAGAATGTTAAGCCTTGAGTATATCTTACGTTTCTACCTTCATTACGCTCATTTCGTAGCTTTAGGATCCTTGCACAAGTTCATTCTATCTTCCTCGAAGCATCGCGCTTCGATTCGGACTTTATTGTGCATGTTAGTTGGTACAAGAACAAGTACTGACCGACTAGATGGTGATCTAGTCGGTCGGCAACTCTTCTTGGACCGACTAGTTTGATTCCTTAATTTCTTGGACTTTACTGTTTACAGTTAGTCGGTCTACGTTGACTCACCGACCGACTAGTTTGTGAACTAGTCGGTCAGTGATGCTTCTTTGACCGACTAGTTGTGACTTACTGTTCATGCTAAATTTCTCCTAAGCTACTGTTTATCGTTAGTCGGTCTAAGAACGTTTGGTGACCGACTAGTTGACAATCTAGTCGGTCAACTTTTGTTCTTGGACCGACTAAGTCAACTTGTGTTCAGACTATTTCATTTTGCCTCTTAGTCGGTCTACGTTCACTGACTGACCGACTAGTTGTGAAACTAGTCGGTCAGAAAGTCTTCTTGGACCGACTAGATTTCTAGGTCTGAAATTCTATCTCTTCTCAGATCTTCACTTAGTCGGTCCATGCTGTTTGAATGACCGACTAGTTGATGAACTAGTCGGTCAGTGATTGTTCTTTAACCGACTAATTCTCACAGATTTCTATCCGTTGGAGAATGACCTAACTTGTTTTTATGGGACCCTATAAATACGAACCTAGGTCATTTCTATCTAGGTAAGAGCTTCCATTCAGAGATTCATTGAGATCAAAAGAGATAGCCATTCTCACTCTAATCTAAAGCTCTCTTCCTCACAAGAAACTCATCCTCTCTCATTTCTAGATCTAGAATCCATCTAGAGAGAAGGTTGTTCTTGGTGAGCTCTTCAAGCTATTGCTTGATCCAAGTCTCCAAATCATCCCTAGGCACCGATTGCTGGTCATTTCCTTGGTGCTAGGTCTTGGTGACTTCATCTTCCTCAAATCCTTCATTTCACCATTTGGGTAAGAAAAACTCAAGGTATAGGATTTTGTGGTAAGATTGTTTATTTCATATTAAACTCTTTAATATTGCGTTGTGATTCTCTCGGTTGTGAGAGAAGGTTGTGATCCCGGGTTGTGGGATTCACGTTTGCTATTGCATGTATGATTTGATCTTGTGAATGTTTTTCACAAGATATTCATAGTGGAAATCTTGAGTTAGGGTTTCTAACTCAAGTATCCGGAGGGGATCCGGGTGGTTGGGACGTAGGATCACCGGGAACAAGTCGGGGAGACTTGGGTGGATCCGAACCCATTAACATCATTTGTTAGCATTGTTAATTTTGTTGTTGTCATTCAATTTAAGCTTCCGCAAATTGATTTGGTAGTTGTTTGCAATTTAATTTGGAATTATACTCCTTATTATTTTAAAGTACTATTCACCCCCCTCTAGTACTTGTGCAGTAGCCTTAATCCTATTGAGATCATCATGTTCCTTATGCTTATCCACGACATGCATCACGTAGAAATCAACAACGCATGCATGCTCCCAATAGGATTAAGGCTCCCAAAATCTTCACAATTTGGAGCCCAAAGGACACAAACATGGATGAAAAACAAGTCTACATGAATGATTATTTTATGAATGTAGTGGATAATGATAATTATGTGGGGAAGTCTAAGTCCAATTGGACTTGGCTTCCAAAGGTCTAATCTTTTGGACCCAATGACCTTGGGTACCATGATACGATGTTTTCTATCTTTAGGTACTCAAGAAAAAGAAATGGAGCAACAAATTTAAATTTAGCTCCAAGAGGAATTGGATACTCGATAGCGGGTGTTCAAAACACATGACGGGTGACGCTCAATTGCTCTCCGGAGTGGTTCCCATTGCAAATGGAAATCGCGTCGTATTTGGAGGCAACGAGAGCGGAACCATCGTCGGTGTTGGTAAAGTGGGTAACCCTTCTAAACCCTTAATTAGTGATGTCTATCTAGTTAATGGTTTAAATCATAATCTTATTTCAATAAGCCAACTTTGTGACAAAGGTTACAAAGTTAGCTTTGTGAAAGGATTGTGTCATATTTCAAATGATAATAATAAATTATTATTTTCCGGCACACGCCATAAAGATATTTATATTTTGGATCTTCCTAAGTCATATGAACAATGTCTCGTTGCCAACACAAGTGAACAACACTTATGGCATCGACGCTTTGGACATGTGAACTTTGGAACACTTTATAAACTTTCGAAATTAAATTCCATTAAAGGTTTTCCGAAGCTCGTTTTCGAAAAGAAAAGTTTTTGTGATTCTTGTCAACGTGGCAAGCTTCCTAAATCTTCATTTAAACCTAAGAAAAGCATTTCTACGAAACGGCCACTAGAGCTATTACATCTAGATTTATTTGGGCCAACTAGAGTTGCTTCCTTAGGAAATGCGAGATATGGACTAGTCATCGTTGATGATTATTCAAGATTTACATGGGTATTTTTCTTATGTAATAAAAATGAAGCTTTTGAAAACTTCACAATATTTGTGAAGAAAGTACAAAATCTCATCGGAACCACCATCACTATTCGTAGTGATCATGGGGGTGAATTTGAGAATGAGTCTTTCTCAAATTTTTGTGATGATCTTGGAATTACTCACACGTTTTCTTTCCCTCGCGCACCTCCTCAAAATGGTGTTGTTGAAAGGAAGAATAGAACGCTTGTGGAGTGTGCTCGCACTATGCTCGAAGATAGTCAACTTGGCTATCAATTTTGGGCGGAAGCGGTACACACCGCTTGTTATGTGTTTAATAGAATACTTTTGAGGCCCGGCACCAAACAAACTTGCTATGAATTGTTGTTTGGTAGATTGCCTCAAGTTAAACATTTTCGTGTTTTCGGCGCAAAATGTTTCATTAAAAACACATGATAATTTGGACAAGTTTGATCCGAGATCGGATGAGGGGATATTTGTTGGGTATTCCTCACGTAGCAAGGCCTACCGGATATACAACAAAAGATCCTCTACGATCGAGGAATCACTTCATGTCTCTTTTAATGAGAATTTTACTAATTCTAGAATTTCAAATGATAATGATTCTATGGATGTTTTATGTGATTCGTTTGAGAATTCTAAGTCTATTGATTCAATTGATTCTATTGAGACTAACCCGACTAATGAAGTTGTTGAGAATGTGCCTAGTGATCAAGGTATTCCCAAGCGGCTTCATACCGTTCGCGACCATCCCCATGAGCAAGTCATTGGCAATATTAATGATAGTGTCAAGACGAGATCTCAAGTCCACCACTTCGCCAATTGTGCCTTTGCCTCATCGATAGAGCCAAAGAATATCGTTGAAGCGTGCGAAGATAGTGCTTGGATCCTTGCCATGGAGGAGGAACTCATTCAATTCGAGAGGAATGAGGTATGTGAGCTTGTTCCTTTGCCATCGAAGAACCACACCGTCATAGGGACAAAGTGGATCTTCAAGAACAAAACCGACGAAAATCAAGTCGTCGTCCGGAACAAAGCTCGGTTAGTAGCTCAAGGCTATCGCCAAGAGGAAGGTATCGATTTCGAAGAATCCTTCGCTCCGGTAGCTAGATTAGAATCAATTAGACTTTTATTGTCTTATGCATGCCATAAAAATTTTAAGTTATTTCAAATGGATGTTAAAAGTGCATTTTTAAACGGCGATGTTGTTGAGGAAGTTTACGTTTCTCAACCTCCGGGCTTCATAAATGAAAAATTTCCAAATCATGTTTTTAAACTAAAGAAAGCTCTTTATGGTTTGAGACAAGCTCCTCGAGCTTGGTATGATCGCCTAAAGAATTTTCTTTTGGATTTGAATTTTAAAATGGGCGAAGCCGATTCTACACTTTTTGTTAAGCATGCGAATAATGATATTTTATTAGTTCAAATTTATGTTGATATCATTTTCGGTGCTACTAACTTCACTCTTTGCGAAGAGTTTTCTAATGTTATGAAGGACCAATTTGAGATGAGCCACATGGGCGAACTCAAATATTTCTTAGGTCTCCAAATTCGCCAATTGAACGATGCAATCTTCATCCACCAAACGAAGTATACGGTGGAGTTGCTTAAGCGATTTGGAATGGAAAGTGCTTCCGGGAAAAAGACTCCAATGAGCACGACTACGCATCTTGACAAGGATACGGGCGGTAAGGATGTAGACATTCGTCTATATCGAGGTATGATAGGTAGTTTACTTTATCTTACCGCAAGTAGGCCCGATATTATGTTTGCCGTATGCATATGTGCTCGTTATCAGTCTCAACCTAAGGAGTCTCACTTAGTAGCGGTAAAGCGTATTTTCCGTTATCTAAGTTACACTTTAGATTTTGGATTACTTTATCCGAAATCTAGCACGTATGAGTTAGTCTCATACAGTGATGCCGATTATGCGGGATGCAAATCCGACAAGAAAAGTACTAGTGGCACTTGCCATTTTCTAGGAAATTCTCTTGTCTCTTGGTTTTCCAAGAAGCAAAATTCCGTATCACTTTCAACCACCGAGGCGGAATATATTGCAGCCGGTGCCGCTTGTGCCCAGGTTCTTTGGATGAGACACATATTGAAGGATTTTTGTATTCACTGTGATACTAGCCCTATCATGGTGGATAACCAAAGTGCTATCTGTCTTTCAAAGAATCCGGTGCACCATTCCCGATCAAAACACATAGATGTCCGACACCATTTCTTAGATGATCATGTTGCTAAAAAGGACATCATTTTAGTGTACGTTAAAACCCAAAAGCAAATCGCCGATATTTTCACGAAACCCCTAAAGGAGGACTCCTTTGTGCGGTTGCGTCGAGAATTGGGGATTATGGGTGAATCCGAGATATAGGATTCATATTTAAACTCAATCATCTTGCATGCTAATATATTTCGCGATATTTCATTCATGCTAGATTTGTTGAATTTTTGGGAATTTTATGAGATTTGTTTGAATTTATGATCGAATTCGTATTTCAATGTCGTATTTAAGATTTCGACGTTTTATGGGGTAATTTAGATGACTAATGAGAGTGTTAAGATGTTTCATCCAAGTGGTTTGTGAAGAGAAATCAATTATCAATTTTTGGACTCTTCTAGTCGGTTTCAGTTCACTTGTCAACCGACTAGATGCTCATCTAGTCGGTCAGCAAGTATACTGCGACCGACTAAATCTTGCCCTAAAATTCACTGTTTGCCTCTGTTTCGACTTAGTCGGTTCAAGCTCATTGACCGACCGACTAGATCGTAATCTAGTCGGTCAGTGCTTGAACTGTGACCGACTAAGTGGGTTAGGACAGTTGTGTCTTTTCCTCTCCCGACCGACTTAACCTCAATTCAGTCGACTAAATCTCATTTTAGTCGGTCTCTTTCTCAGCTCAAGCCCGAAAACCCCAAACCCCCTCCGTGCCTCTTCACCTTCCCGTCGACTCCGGCCATCTATCCGGCCATCGCCGCCGTCCGCCGCCGTCGCCTCCTCCTCCTATGTATCTCCCTCCTCCTCCTAGGTCGATTCCTTCCCTAGGGTTTGTTTTATATCACTTCTAGCTCCTAGGGTTTCAATTTTAACCTAGGGCTTGTGAAATCTAGGGTTGGTATTTCCGATTTATATTGATCTCTAGGGTTTGTCGCTCGTTGTTTCAGTTGCTTGTGCTCGTCGTGCTATGGCAAAGACGAGAATTCCTATCGCCTCTTCTGGGGCTTCTCCTATGACCGTAGGGCCTTCCGACCCTAGGAATCCCCCTAAGCCTAAACGTCGTGTCAAATCAACCCAAGCTTCTCCGTCTTCGCCTCCTCTGAAGAAGCAGAGGACGGCGACCGTAAAACCCCGTAAATCTAAGACCAAGAAGGCCATACTCCACTCACCCTCTACTCCTCCCGATTCCGACACTGAATTTATCCCTGAGGATGAGCCTAGCACTAAGGAACCCACTCCTCCACTTCGTCCTAGGACTCGCCAGCCAAAGGGAAAGGGCCCAATACCAGCGGGGGGTGTTGACATATCGTTGTGTCGCGATGACCCTTTGTGTCTCGCGGCCTACAACCGTATTGAACACTGCCCGATGCTATTGGAGCACTACGTTCAGTTTTCGGATTTCCTTGGCTTAGCCGATCTCCTCTCCTATAGTGGTCTCCTTGATTATCTCCGATATGATCCTAAGGCCAATCCCAAACCATATCCTCGCCTTGTGAAATTATTCTATGCCAATCGCGTTCGAGGCCAGTACGATGTCAGTCACTCCATTGAGACTACTGTCTTGGGAACTCCTATAGTTCTCACGGCAGAAATCTTGGGGGAGATTCTTGGCTGTTCGTCGTGTGGTCTCCTTCCTTCGGACATTTCCGTAGACGATATTTCTTCCTTGGATCAGTCAGTTCTTTCAGATATCTTCCAGGTTATCCCATCCGCATTCATTGGTGTTCCATCGAAATTTTTCAAGCCGAATGCGTGGGTCCTTAACCTGATCTTGAAGTCTTGCTTACTCCCTAAGTATGGATCATCTTCACTTCCATCCCAGCCGTTCTTGAAATTGATCTACGCTCTTTTCTTGGGGTACGAGATTAATTGGGCTCGCGTGATACTCGATAAGATGGATTCTTTCGAGTGTATACGCAAGACCAATAAATCTGCGCATATTCCATACCCTTGTCTGTTGACCCTTGTGTTTCATCATTTCCGAGTCCCTCTCCCTCCTGACGATGAGCGTCCCTTGGGTACTCCTCTGAACGCGACGGCCGTGAAGAAATCTCTAGCGGCGCTTCGTCACGTGCAAAGGTCTACCGCATCTGCTTCCCAGTCCACTCCGTCAGCTGCTGCAGCCCCCGCTCCTCCTGCCACATTAGACGATGTCGTACGCCTACTTCGTCAGCACGACTCACGTTTGGCTCGTACTGAGGAGGTAGTCTGCCGTATGGCTCGTATGATGGGGATTGATCTTCCTCCTTCAGTTTCTGAGGCCGAGGAGATGGACGATGAGGAACTTGACGAGCTTGTCACTTCCTTAGCCCGTGGCGATGAGGCCACTGCTGCTGCTGCTGCTACCACTTCAGCTCCTGGAGATGGTACCACTTCCGGTGCTCCAGAGACGTCTGCTTCAGCTCTTCAGACTTCTGAGCCTGCTGCTGACCTTGTTGCCGAGCCTGCTGATATTCCTGTTGACACATCTGCCGTCGAGCCCGTCGTTGACGTCTCGACTCCTGTCCCGACGATCCCATCTGTTGAGACACCTCTACTCCCTGCAGAGCCTGAGTCCACTCCGTCGACTGGACCCACGGACACTGCAGATCCAGCCACTTCCTCGTGATCGTTTGTTCCGAGGACTCTCCATTACGCTTTGGATGATATATCTTAGTGAGAGTATTTTGGGTTAGGATAGAGTATGAGGGTTATGATATTTTGATGTATTTTGGATGATGTCGATGATGTTATATTTTGATGTGGATGATGATGTTGTATTTATTTTGATGTGGATGATGATGATGTATTTCTTTTTTGATGGGTATGTTGCATTTGATGTATCAATATTATTTTGATGTACTCATGATGTTCTCATTTATATATATACATCGTCGTTCTCTTTGTCTTAATTCGTCGTGCACATTTAATATTCGTTCAATCCATGTGATGTGTGAATTCGTCGCTCGACGCATGCAAACTTGGTTAAATAGATTTAAATTCTATAATTGTATAGAATTGTTTTCCATGCACAACTTTAGCCAAGATTATTGAATATTGGAGAGTATGTTTCTTTATTCAAGAAATGACTAATTATTTGGTATTTTTGATGATTTTGATTTTTTTTTGATAATGGACATTTTGGCACACCTTGATTTGATTTCCACATTTTTCCCTTGGTGTCAATTTGGTCCATCGTCATTGTCTACGACTCCCGATGTTGGATTTTCCATTTCCTAATTGTTGTCGTTGTATGCCCCCCATTTTTGGGATAATGCCAAAGGGGAGAGATAATGATACTAAATAGCGCAAATGAAAATTTAACTCAATTTCCAAGAATCTAGTTTGATATGTTAGATTCAGGGGGAGTTAAGATATATATAAGGATTTTCAAAATCCGATATTTCAAAAATCGATTCTCTTTATTTATCTTACTCGTCTGCTTGATGCAATTCATATATATTCATTTTGGAATTAACGTGTCATCAATGCAGGGGGAGTAAGTATTTTACATTTGAATCATTATTTTTGATTATTATTTATGTTGGTTTGTCATCACCAAAAAGGGGGAGAATGTTGAATATTGGACTCCCCGGATTTGGTTTTGATGATGAGCAAACATAAATAATCCATGAACTAACAATTTGTGAGCGCAGTTTTGGAGATCGTCGCCAATTTCACGAGAACATTCAAAGCGACATCTCAACACTTCCGAAAGCTCGTATTCATGCCTAAAGCTTCGCTGAAGCTCATGCGCCGTTTTGGAAGTTATGAAGATTCAATCGAAGCTCTCGAAGACCGTTTATTAAGGTTTTATTTATAGTCTTTTAGCTTCGATATATAGAATGTTAAGCCTTGAGTATATCTTACGTTTCTACCTTCATTACGCTCATTTCGTAGCTCTAGGATCCTTGCACAAGTTCATTCTATCATCCTCGAAGCATCGCGCTTCGATTCGGACTTTATTGTGCATGTTAGTTGGTACAAGAACAAGTACTGACCGACTAGATGGTGATCTAGTCGGTCGGCAACTCTTCTTGGACCGACTAGTTTGATTCCTTAATTTCTTGGACTTTA
Organism: Scilla litardierei; assembly: GCA_030789695.1. Classification (NCBI taxonomy): domain Eukaryota; kingdom Viridiplantae; phylum Streptophyta; class Magnoliopsida; order Asparagales; family Asparagaceae; genus Scilla; species Scilla litardierei. Next base: position 623,456,951 of record CM061142.1, read on the forward strand.
CTGTTTACAGTTAGTCGGTCTACGTTGACTCACCGACCGACTAGTTTGTGAACTAGTCGGTCAGTGATGCTTCTTTGACCGACTAGTTGTGACTTACTGTTCATGCTAAATTTCTCCTAAGCTACTGTTTATCGTTAGTCGGTCTAAGAACGTTTGGTGACCGACTAGTTGACAATCTAGTCGGTCAACTTTTGTTCTTGGACCGACTAAGTCAACTTGTGTTCAGACTATTTCATTTTGCCTCTTAGTCGGTCTACGTTCACTGACTGACCGACTAGTTGTGAAACTAGTCGGTCAGAAAGTCTTCTTGGACCGACTAGATTTCTAGGTCTGAAATTCTATCTCTTCTCAGATCTTCACTTAGTCGGTCCATGCTGTTTGAATGACCGACTAGTTGATGAACTAGTCGGTCAGTGATTGTTCTTTGACCGACTAATTCTCACAGATTTCTATCCGTTGGAGAATGACCTAACTTGTTTTTATGGGACCCTATAAATACGAACCTAGGTCATTTCTATCTAGGTAAGAGCTTCCATTCAGAGATTCATTGAGATCAAAAGAGATAGCCATTCTCACTCTAATCTAAAGCTCTCTTCCTCACAAGAAACCCATTCTCTCTCATTTCTAGATCTAGAATCCATCTAGAGAGAAGGTTGTTCTTGGTGAGCTCTTCAAGCTATTGCTTGATCCAAGTCTCCAAATCATCCCTAGGCACCGATTGCTGGTCATTTCCTTGGTGCTAGGTCTTGGTGACTTCATCTTCCTCAAATCCTTCATTTCACCATTTGGGTAAGAAAAACTCAAGGTATAGGATTTTGTGGTAAGATTGTTTATTTCATATTAAACTCTTTAATATTGCTTTGTGATTCTCTCGGTTGTGAGAGAAGGTTGTGATCCCGGGTTGTGGGATTCACGTTTGCTATTGCATGTATGATTTGATCTTATGAAGGTTTTTCACAAGATATTCATAGTGGAAATCTTGAGTTAGGGTTTCTAACTCAAGTATCCGGAGGGGATCCGGGTGGTTGGGACGTAGGATCACCGGGAACAAGTCGGGGAGACTTGGGTGGATCCGAACCCATTAACATCATTTGTTAGCATTGTTAATTTTGTTATTGTCATTCAATTTAAGCTTCCGCAAATTGATTTGGTAGTTGTTTGCAATTTAATTTGGAATTATACTCCTTATTATTTTAAAGTACTATTCACCCCCCCTCTAGTACTTGTGCAGTAGCTGGTAGGGCATTACAGTGTTGTGATACTTGCACGAGGGCTTCCAACGCTACACTCGTCTTTGCTTCCAATGCCTTCATCATAGACTCGATCGACTACAACCTTTCTTCCATTGATTTGGTTCCATCCTTCATTGATTTCGTCAATACTTTCACCTCGACATCAAGTTTCTTCTCCAAATCTTTCATCTTTTTCATCGTCACCGCGGCCATTGAAACCAAGATCGATGCTATGATAACAATTTGATGTGATCTAGATGAGAAATAAAGGTACAATTTGGATTTTTATGGTGGATTTGAGAAAAGGGAGGAATTTTATTAGATCTCAAAAGAAAGATACAAAGATAGTAGACCTCTTTCGAGAGGAGGCCGCACTACTAACTTTTACTTCGAAGGATAAGGCTAAACCTCCCAGATCTAGGGTTCTATGGACTCCTAGAGTGTTTCTTCCACAAAATTCAACATAGATCCTCTAACCCTAACCACCACCTATACCACCTAATAAAACACTGTCCAGAAATTCCAAAAATTACAAAACTACCCCCTGAAGGCCAAAATTATGAAGACGCACATGGTTCAGCCCCTTACTTTGCCGCACCTCCATCGCACCTCTTTTGCCTCCTTTGGTGCATCACGATCGCATCAGATTACACTCAAGGTGAAACATGCCAGAATGTTGATGATAGAGTGATTGGATTCAACAAATGAATAATTTTCAGAGCGCTAGTCATCACCTGTGAAGGTAAATCTTCAAAAGCATTATCACCCACCTCGGTTATGGAGTTGGCTTCATCAATTAGAAAATTCTGCATTGATCACCGCAATAATCTGAGAACTGACTTTTTTTTAGGCAAGGTAGAAATATGAGAGTCAAATGAATTACCGCTTCATCTTTCACAGACAGATTAGATACACTTTCCGATATCAACTCAACCACTGATTTCGCAGTAGAACCTACAAATCAACCAATCTGTCAGCAAGGGACAACCAGCAATACTCTACTTACATGTTCCTGACGACACCAAAAGGAGTGCCATTTCGCTGACACTTGAGGCCGTATTGGCCAAGGCATATGCATCAGTTGAAGGTTTCTCCTTTGGCGTATCCAAAAGTCTCAAGAGAAACAGATTAGTACAGCATCTCGCAAGTCTTGCCTGATCTGACTGGAATGCCGGCAGAAGCTGATGATGAACTTGCTGCATTGTCACCACCCGAACGTAGACCATTGATGATATCATATAACAAACCCTGCAAATAGCCCACATAACGATTTCAGCAATTAGCATCTCCACAAAACATTAATATGACTATTGTCCATTCTGTAAACATATGGGAAATTAACCAAATCGATGACCCCTGGTCATCCAACTCCAGTCAATGATGTGCTACAAAACCATTACACCAAAGCAAGAAATACAACAATAAGAACACCACCAAGAAATACCCCCATTGCATGTCTCATGGTAAAAGGTTGGGGGCAGTGGGAGGCCATAGTATCACGTATTGAAACTTTATGCATGCACACACTGATACAAAATAAATAGATGAATAAATTGGGATTGCAGGAATAACCTCATCTGTACCAACTCCCAGATTTCCCAAATCATAGTACTTTTCCACCTTATTTGAAGGTATCGAAGAAATGGGAGGAGGGTGAAGCACATTGTAAAAGAAGATTGAAACAGAATCATAGTAGAATTGTGGTCTAGGCGAGTTGTGGTCACCCTCAAATTTGATAATATTCTTGTCTCCCTGCATAAAAAGCCAACTCCTACAATAAGATGCATATCTGAATACATTTCAGTTCCTCCCCAAGTACATAAAAAACTAAAGTAGGTAATGCTTCCTTACGGCGTATGACTTGTATATTAGATCCGAGTGATGAGGCTGAACAAATATGTCTTCGGAACCGTGTCCAAATAATACTGGAATAAAAGACTTTGATGCGAACTGCCAACAAAAACAATAATACATTTCAGGGAAGATTGGCGACACAGTTGTTAAGTCATGGTAACAGATATGACTGGGGGGGGGAGGTGCAATGATTTGACCATGCAGCATAGCATATGCTATAGGTTAAGTTACAATGAAGCCCTTCAACTTTAAGGCAGATTAGCACCATCAACTTTTCGAAGGGAAATCAATTAGCATTCCTGATGGGTTTCGTTTTAAGCCAACACCCACCTGACAATTTGCTAGAAGCGCTATAGTTTTTGAAGTTAATGGGCGAAACTGTGCTTATTGCTGAAGGTAGCAACCATAATTACCCACCTTGTAAATGACATCGGATGCATATGAAAGTGAAACAATATGTATGTTGTGCAAGGACAACCTACTATTTAGCAACTGTCTCCCCAAAAAGAGTCATGTAAATTGATCTTATTGGGATGGCTTAAAAAGCTGAAAAATATTTTTAGATTTATACGCGGTAGCGCAACTTCTATTAAAAAATTGAGGCTGTTTCTCTAAAAGGTTTGGCACCACTGATGGAGAGACAGAAAGAGTGTGTGTTGAAGGGTAGTGAATAAGAAATGGTACATAGAGAACATGACTACAGAGTAAAGAAATGGGAAACCTGATCTGGATTACCATTGCCAAATGGTCCAACGATAATAAATAGATATATATTTTTTAAAGTAAGGGCAAAGTTTAATATATGTTCAGAGTGGATTAACTCATAATGGAATATTCTCTGACTTGGCAACGAGGATAGATAGGAGACCAAACACACATTATAAGTTACACAGAGAGTACATAGTATTATGATATGGTAATAAGTGCAAGACTAGTGAAAGTTTAAAAAAGGGTGAATTCCGCTAACACCCCCACCCCACTATTGCATGTGTATCACTAGACAACCTTAACTATGAAATTAATAGAAAATATCCTTGTACAGTATGTGTTAATAACCCTACACCAATACTTTTAGGGCGGTTTCTATTAATTCCATAGTTCATATGTTTTTAGTGGTACACGGGCAATAGGATAGGGGATGTTATAGGAATTTACTATTTAATAAATAAGTCAGAAAGAAGGAAGATAAAAGTGTTGTTAGCAAGGGTAAATGCAAAGTATATGATAATTTATATAATAAGTTGGAAACTACAGAATAAAGGTGTGTGCATGCATGCATTAAGGTCAGAAACCGGGAGGAAAGTAGAAATAGATGTCTAAGAAAAACCAAGTCCATCAAGAATGAAAGCAACGTTGATGTGGAATGAGCCACGAGTATGTGCAAATTATTTTGGAAATTACACTACACCCACGAATGACTTACTATCGAAAAAGTAGAAGGAATTAAATTTTGTTTAGGATTTTTTTTTTAGTTTGAAGTTGTTGGCAGTTTCCATTAGTTTAAGAGTTTTATTTTATATTGAGGTCTTTTTGTAGTCATATTTATAAAAGGTAATTTTAGAATTCTAAATAGGATATGATTAGTTTTCTTAGCCTTCAAGTTTTCTTTCCTTATAAAGCGCATTTCTACCATTCAATTTTTACAGATATGAATTATGAAATAAAGAATTGAAAATTGAGAGAATTATTAGTAGTTAGCCGGAACCATAATTTCTTCTTTGAATATTTTTGCTTGCGATGTACCCAGACTGGATGAGTGATTTGCCTGGGTAAGAGACATAAACCGTTATCCATTTTAACCATATCTTTTAGTTGAAAACCTGGATTGTTCTTTTCCAATTACACAATTCCCACCGCAAATTTTAGATCTAATCACTCTCTACTGTCACGTCCCGTCCTTTGATATCAAGCCCAAAATTCATGTACTTCCCCATCATGTCCTTCTTAAGATTAGTAATAATGAGAGTTTTAGTCCACTTTTATTACAAAAAAGTTTTTGTTCATCAATATTGTTCATGGTATTGTTCATCGATGTTGTACATCGTACTGTTAAGCGGGACTGTCTGAGCCCATTTTGATTATTTTTTTGAGCCGTTTAGAACCGGATTTGAGCCAGAGCAAGCTATTAATCTTTTGAGTATTTAGAAGTATTTGTACTTTTGTGCAAGCTTATATGTATTTTATGACAATACATGACTCGGAGTCAGCTTTATAAATTCAAAGTTGTCCCAACTTTTGAAGGATCCAATGGCCATTATAAATATAAAGATAATGCGCTTGCTGCAAACTAACTGATAAGCTTATATACCTAACACAAGCTAGCAATAGATGCCTATTTTTGTGGTGTAGATTATGGTAAAGATTTTCAACAATGGTCACTACTGAAAGTCAATTTTTAACATCAGTATCTCTCCAAACATCTACTAGAGCATTGTGCTTCGGAAGCATCATCAAATCGAAGGCCTAAGCAAGAACTGAAACCATTGGCAATCTTAGCAAGGATACCAACAAAATGTTCCAAAAAATTTATGTTAGACTAAAGTGGTGGTTTCAAAACATGAAACACCACCTGAGACAACCAGAACTGAGCCTCGGTCGATACCTGAAACCATAGTTTTAGGTTTCGGCCGAAACCGACCGGTTTCGGCCGTTTCGGATCGGTTTCGGAGGGGACCGGTCCGAAACCACACGTTACTTCTCGGTTTCGGCCGTATCGGCCGGGGTTTCGGTCGTATCGGCCGGGGTTTCGGCCGTATCGGCCGATACCGGCCGAAACTTGTCTGATACCGCTTGAAACTTAAAAAAATGAAAACAAGACGAAGGAGGAGGATGAAAAATCACCAAAATCCAGAAAAAGAAGAAGAAACGAAGAGATGGACGTACCTCATGGTCGCCCGCCTCCCGCCGCATCCCCGAAGAAGCCCGCCTCCTGTAATTTGAGGTCTTACATAGTAGCATATTCTAGCATTTAATTTAAATTTTGTTTGCACGATGCAAGTGCAGTTGTCCAACACATGCTAGCATTTATTAAGAAGTTTGACCTTTTGAGTGAGATGGCCACTAAAGGCTTTCCATTTAATTACAAGCTTGACATTCAGCCACTAAAGGTTTTCCATTTATTTACGAACTTATCATTTTCAGCCACCAAACCCTTCCATTTATTCAAAAGCTTGTCAGTCTCATTTATTTTCAATCCTGTTGATCAAAAAATGTAATATATTTAGCATAATACTTTTAACAAAATGTGTAACTAGTAAAAAAGTATTTGTGCTAATATTTGATAATATTTGATAGTATTTAATAGAGTTTTAAGTATCTGAAACTACCGATACCGACGAAACGAAACTACCGTCCGAAACCACCGAAACGGACGATACCGATACCAAACCTAAATTTTGGGAAGAGCGAAACCGAGACCGAAACCGAGACCTAAAACCTTGCCTGAAACAATACCAAATCCTGCCACTATCAAATTTCGAGCCTGATTAACAACCTGAACCTAAACTGGAATTGAGGTTTATTCAGAACATGCTGAACCAAAAATAATGCTTGAGCTGAAATCAGATTCCCAAATTGAGCTAGAGTTGATGATACAAACTGAGCCCAAATTCAAGCCATAGTTAGAGCCCGAGTTGGAACCATAATTAGTAAACATTTGAGACAATCGATCTTGTGCCAACACTTAAACATAGACATGTTGTAAGCTGCTTAGTCTTAAGGTGAATCCAATCTAAATACAAATCCAAACTATCATGCATAATCACATGATTTTGTTATTCCAATTTTTTTATCACATGCTTGTTGACATATTTGGCATATTTTTGTCGTGTGTTTCTGGACCATTCTCCCCAGAACATTGCTTGACTAACCATCTGACTTCACTTTAAAACTTGAAGATAATTTAGTTTTCCAATCACGAGAGATTTGATGTGAAACAAGCCACACGCATGTGTACACTATTTTGAGAATTAATGAATGGCTTACCATGGAAGAATGTAAAGGAATTGGAATTTGTTTAGAATCTTTGTTTGAGTTTGTTATGAGTTTCCTTTTGTTTACGAGTTTTATTTTATTTTGAAGTTTTCATAGCCTTATTTATAAAAGGTAATCTTAAAATTCTAATTAGGCTGAGATTTGTTTTATAAGTTTTGAGTTGTATTTCCCTATAAAGCCCTTGATACCTTTCATTATAATAGATACGAAGAAATGAAGAATTGATAACTGAGAGGAGTATTAGCGATATGTGATGAACCCTAATTTCTTCTTGGCAATTCTTTGCATGTGGGTGGATGAGTTGCCTGAGTATGTCAGTATAACTTTTAATTTTATCTTTTTTAGAAACCTCTAGATTTGTTTCTCTCTCAATTACCCAATCCCCACCACAAACCCCAGATATACCCTTTCCGTTATTGTGTCCCCATCAAATGTCTAGTAAAAGAAAAGGAAATCAAAGAAAAGTGTTTTTCAATGGGTTGTTTTATAAGAAGTAGCACAAGAGATATTTTAGTTTGAGGCAAGTAAATACATGGTAAGAACCATTGGTATTTCCCAAAATAACAACATAAAAACATAAAAAAGAAAAGAAATCAAAATAGATTTAGTAAAGTTAAAAACAGATTGAATAAAATGGAAATTTGGATTAGAAATTGAGCGTGTCCCTATTGACGCTTAAAAAACTTGGAACCAAGTGGTTTATATATCAAAGCAACATCATGAAGATAAGGAGAATTCATGAAGATAAGGAAAATGCATGATGAATATTGATTTGAATAAGCATTTTACTATATATGCAAAAGGATAAATATGAAATATAAAATTATACAAATTTTTTGTGAAATCAAACTTATGAAGGATGCAATGAAAAATGGAGGACAATTGAGAAATATTAATAAAAGAAACAATAGCTTCTAGACATTACTTTTATGCCAAGGAAGCTGTTTACTCATTATAGCGCTTGATAAGATTTAAAAATAAGAAAAAAGAGCTATGTGTGATTAAGAAGAATGCATAATACAGTAGAGGCTCTAAAGAATTATGTGGTGATTTTTAGAAAGAACCAAACATTAATTTAATTTTATTGGGGCAAGTATGATGAAGTAGTAACTAGTGTGAGAATAACTAGAGAGATATTTCGTCCCGATCACTATAGCCTTACATTAAGGGTCACCCTAACCCTTGCATTGTGACATTAGTTAGGGATGTACTTACTATGAATACTCAAATCAAAGTTCAGTGGTGTGCAGTGTCTATTGAAATTGCATTAATTGATAGCCATAAATGAGTAATTTCCGAATCAGAAGTTTGCAAATAAGTAGCAAGCAATTGATAAAACTCAAACAAATCTAAAAATTTTATTAATAGAAAACTGAAAATAAATGGATAATTGGCTACAATCAAAGGGGCAACCTCCCTCCCAAGACGCCGATTGATAGGGGACGTCCGCACCCTCCCGAAGAACTATAAGAAATCTCCTCTCATTCACCAAAATATCAAAATATGCATGAGCTAGGGCCGGCCGGCCTTTCCCCCCTCAAATACCAATTCACTTAATTAGCAATTTACAAGTTTGCCTCTATCACAAATAAAATAATAAAAAATAAGCCTAAAGGTTGTGAATACGTCTTTGTATCATGCGGTTGAGCCGGCTCCTCTGGTGCGCCGCCTAGAGTATGTGATGAGCCCATCACTACTCCCCCCAAAAGAGCCACCTTGTCCTCAGGGTGGAAATCGAAAAACTGTTGTGCCATGACGTCCACAAACTCACAGGTGCTCTCATGCTCCAGCAAGCCTTTCCACCGCACCAACAATTTCCACTTCCCAGCACCCCTATACGCACCCCCTTCAACTCTTCAGGCTTCAAGATCACTTCCATATCTTCTGTCAATGTCTCTGTAAGTGAAGGAGATGTATGTTCTCCAATCGCCTGGCGTAGCTAGGACACATAGAATACATGATGGATGACAGATCCTGTGGACAACTTCAATCTGTAAGTAACTGGTCTCACCTTGGCCTCTACCTCATAATACCCAAAATATCCGGGGGAGAGCTTCTCATTTCTTCTATGGGCTAGATATTTCTGTCTATAAGGATGCAATTTTAGATATATCATGTCTCCCACGTCAAACTGCACGTCCCTGCGATGTGGGTCAGCACTCGCCTTCATGATCTACTGAGCTCTAGCCAGATAGAGCTTTAGCTCCTCCAAAATCCGATCCTTCTCTGCCAAGTACTGCTCCACCTCCGAAACTTAGGGTCGTCTCCCGCCCCATAATGCAACAAGTGTGGAGGATTCCGACCATATAATATCCTAAAAGGAGTTGTCTAAGCTGCTGTGTGATATGAAGTATTGCACCAGTACTCTGCCTAAGCCAGCCAACGGGTCCACTCCTTTGGGCTCTCTTAAATGAAGCACCGTAAGTCTTAATGCTCTTATTGACGACCTCAGTCTGGCAGTCCATCTAGGAATGGTATGATGTGCTTCGTTGCAACACCGTGACCTACAGCCTGAAAAGCTCCTGCCAAAATCTGCTCAAGAACACATTGTCCTTATCGAAGACAATGGGCTTAGGCGCCCAATGTAAGTGAATGACCTCCCTCGAAAACACCTCCACCACTGAAACTACGTTGTAAGGATGCCTAAGTGGTATGAAATGTGCATACTTGCTGAGGCGGTCTATCACAAGTATCACTGTGAACCCTCTAAACTTAGTCAACCCATCAATGAAGTCTATAAATAGATCCTCCCAGACATGCTCTGGCAAGGATAACTGCTGTAGCAAACCTCCCGGGGCATACGTCATATACTTGTGACGCTGGCAAACGTCACACTCCGCCACCATCTTCGAAACATCTTCTTCATATCCTTCCAGTAGATCTCTCTCGCTAATCTCTGATAAGTCTTGAGGACCCCCGAATGTCCGCCCACGGCACTGATGTGAAACTCCTGGAGAATAACTGGAACATGTGTGGATGTCCTCGGTAACACCAGGCACTCCCAATATAGTAATCTCATGTCCCTGCAAAGCATGATGATAGGAACCAAATGAGATCTGAAATTTATTAGAATAAACTGAAATAAAATAAGATATGTGATTACAATTTTAGGGGTAATCGCCCTCCCAATACGCTGATTAATAGAGGACGTCCGCACCCTCCCTAGAACGAAGTCTTCTCCCTCAGAAATATCTCTATGATTAAAACAATAGTATGCCTAGGGCCGGCCGGCCTCCCATCCTATTTATAATAATCCAACTTAATGTCTAATTACCCAAATCCCCCTACATTAATAAAATAACACAAAACACCCCAAAATAAGCCCCATTTGGGCCAGATCTAACATTACTCCACCCGCAAAAATCCACATTGTTCTCAAGGTGATGCATGAAGTGTGTTGCCATCCATTCCAAGTAGATTGTAGGCCTCCTCCCAGGTCAAAAGGATAAAATTGGTCTCCCATACCTTCAACGACGTCCTGAACAAGGTCCTCCATGACACAAACTGAAATGCTGCCGCTCGGACAGACGTCCGATTGAAAACCAATGGCCTTGGGGCCATTTAAGAGTGTCGACTGGCCAAAACGGGTCCTGAAAAATATCGTCGGGCCAAGGCGAGGCCCAAAGGGCGATGTCGGGCTCCCACAAGTATGCAGGAGGGTCATTGACGTCGCCGCACTGCTGGAGGGGCTCCGTCGCACGCTGTTTTGGGCCAAACACGACAAAACCTCTCTGTCCGGCGCCTCGTAGGGGATGTCGTCGCTGCGGAAGGGGCGGCCGCCCCCCTGGGGGGCCTAGAGGGGTTACGCCCCTGCAGTTGGGGCGGCTGCCCCATGGGGGCCCTAGAGGGGCTGGCGCCCCTTCCAGAGGGACGGCCCCCTTTGTTTTGCTGCCGAAAACGATGCTTTTCGTTGTTTCGTCACCGACAAAGACGTCTTTTACCCCAGATCTGGGCTTTCGCGCAGATCTGAAATTTCTACCGCTTCGATAGCCTCTTCTTTCGCTTCTTTATCAGCGATTTCGTCTTTTAATTCATCCTCTTCGAAAATCCCCTGGGATTTGATCATATCGATGTCTGCAGCTTCATGAAGACCCACCACTCTGTAAGCCTGCTCTCTATAAACAAAAGCCATCATATTCTTTGTGTCGTAACCCAAGATCTCCGAACCCAATTCTATGCAACTTTGATAGTTTCCAAGCACCAGATAACAACCCATCAAATGTTTTAGGCAATGCAAGTGTTGAGCCCCCTTAACTGTTGGATTGCGATCGAAGTGAGATTTTGCAAAAATATATTCAAAAACTACCTTACCTTGAAGAACCTTTCCTTTCGGTATAGATTGTTACCCTTTCGCCACCGCCTCCGAGCTTGTTGTAGCAAATCACACATGGATCGTAGATGCTCTGATACCAAAATGATAGGAACCAAACGAGATCTGAAATTTATTAGAATAAATTGAAATAAAATATGATATGTGATTACAATTTTAAGGGTAATCGTCCTCCCAAGACACCGATTAATAGGGGACGTCCGCACCCTCCCTAGAACGAAGTCTTCTCCCTTCAAAATATCTCAATGATCAAAACAATAGCATACATAGGACCGGCCGACCTTCCCGCTTATTTATAATAATCCAACTTAATGTCTAATTATCCAAATACCCCTACATTAATAAAATAACACAAAACACCCCAAAATAAGCCCCCTTTGGGCCGGATCTAACACATAGCCTGAATTATTCGCTGACCCCTGCAGCAGTGATGCCCGAATACCTGCCAACTCCTGGTCCTCCTCAACCTCCCGCTGCAATGGCTCCCAGTCCTATAGCACCGAAACCGACAAAGCTACCAAATATATATCATCCTGCCGTGACAATGCATCTGCAGCTTTGTTCTCCAGCCCTGGGCGATACTCTATCTCAAACCTGTACCCCCATCAACTTTCGCAGCCATTTTTGATGCTCCTCTGCTACCATGCGCTGCTCCAACAGGTATTTGAGACTCCTCTAATCTGTGCGAACCAAGAAGCTCCGTCCTAGCAAATACGGCATCCACTTCTGAATGGATATGACTATAGCCATCAGCTCCCTCTCATAAACAGACTTCAGCCTGGTCCTCGCTGTCAATACTTGGCTGCTGTTATAGGCAATAGGTCATTGATCTTGCATAAGCATCGCCCCCAGTCCATATCCCGAAGCATATGCCTCCACAATAAAGGGTCTCGAAAAATCTGGTAACGCCAACATTGGTTAGGTAGTCATTGCCTTTTCAAGGCTTCAAATGCTAGTGTCGCCTTGCCACTCCAAACAAACTGGTCCTTCTTTAGCATCTCCGTGACTGGCCAAGGGATCGTACCATAACCCTCTACGAACCTTCGGTAGTAGCCTGTAAGACCAAGGAACCTCCTCAGCCCCTGAGAGTGGTGGGGCACGGCCAGTCCAGCGTCGTCGCTATCTTCGCCCTGTCAGCTGCTACCCTCTCTGAGAACACCATGTCCCAAGTACTCCACATATGGCTACCTAAATAGACACTTCTTCCTGTTTGCATACAGCCGGTGGTATTGCAACTCCTGGAAGACTACCTACAGATGGTCCAAGTGCTCCTCCACGGAACGACTGTACACAAGGATATCATTGAAAAACACCAATACAAATGTCTAAGGTAAGGACGGAATACCTTATTCATCAATGCCTGCAAGGTAGCAGGTGTGTTAGTCAAGCTAAAATGCATTACTAGGAACTCATAATGCCCTTCATGCATCCTGAAGGCAGTCTTGGGCACATCCCCTTCTCATCCTGATCTGATGGTAGCCTGACTTGAGGTCAATCTTTATAAAAATGGCTGACCCATGCAACTCGTCCAGGAGCTCGTCAATCATCAGTATGGGAAACGTATATGGCACTGTCTCCTTAGTTAATACTTGGTAGTCCACACAGAAGTGCCAACTCCCATCCTTCTTCACCAGCAGCACATGACTAGAAAAAGGACTAACACTAGGCTGGATAACCCCAGCCTAGACCATCACTGCCACCATTCTCTTTATCTCATCCTTCTGCGCCTGTGGGTAGCGATAGGGTCTCATGCTGACGGGAGACACGCCCTCTCGCAGAACTATGGCGTGTGCATGATATCTAGGCAGTGGAAGACCTCGAGGCTCCTTAAAACCTCCTCAAACTGCTCCAGTAATGCCTGCACCTCACATGGAATAGGCTACCTACTACCGATCTCAGCACCACCCTCTCCTGCTAACGTGTGTAGCTCCACCAGAAACCCACCCCCTCTGCCTGGATGGTCCTTATTATGGTCTTCAGCGAGACCAAGGCTCTGCATAGACTGTGGTCGCCATGTAGTACCACTGCTCTCATGTCCTTCTGAAACTCCATCCTGAGCAACTTCCAATTCACCTTCATCTCCACAGCGCCTGTAGCCACGTCATACCCAAGATCACATCAATACTCTCCAAGTTTAAGGGCAGCAAGTCTGCTAGCACCTATACCCCCTGCAGTGTCAGCACCAGCCCACGGCACACTCCTCGACTAGTTTCCTTCTTGCCGGTCCACATCATGACACTGAAACTGCCATTGTCTATCGGCTGAAGTCTCTGCTGCTCTATCACCTTCCTGGAAATGAAAGTTGAGGGCATCAAGTCTCTGCTAAAGTCTCTGCTGCCCCACTATCAATCAGTACCTTCACCTATTGGTCATAGATATGTCCCTTAAACTTCAAGATATGGTTCGGTGTGAACCCTACCACGGAGTTTAAGAAAACCTCTGCCACGTCCAACTGATGGTGATCTGCATCCACATCCTCGATGGCCTCATCCTCCACCTCTCATCATTCTCGTCCTCAAGTAGCAAAACCTGGAGCTTGCGCCCTGCACACCTGTGCCCTGAAGTGAACCTCTCTTCACACTTAAAGCAGAGCCCCTTCTGACGCTTCTCCATCATCTCTGCGTCAGTCATCCTCCTGAACTGGCCCCTTGTTGGTAGGGCACTGCTCTTCTCTTCAGTCTTCCCCTTATTCACCTGATCTGACCATGTAGCCGCCTTCAGCCCACATGCCGCTGCTGGAGCTCCACGCGAAACCTGCCCACCCCAACTGCCCATGGCTTTCCTCTCTTCTATCTGGTGGTCATCTACCATCTGTGCCATCTACATGACCTCCACCGGTCCCTGAGGCTTGTATGGACGAATACCTGAGCGAATAATGGACTTTAAGCCCTTCATGAAAATACCCTCCAGTGACTCGTCAGAGACCCTTCGCACTCGCCTTGGGAGAGTCTCTAACTTCTCTATATACTACCTAACAGACCCGTCCTGTCTGAGTGTGAACTACTGCTCCTGGAGGTTCCCCATGGGAGGCTCCCGAAACCTTTCCAATATGCGGTCGTTGATCTCACTCCCAACTGTGAAATGGGCGCCGATGCTCCCTCCACTGATACCACCTTAGAGCCTTCCCCTCCAGACATACCGCCACCACCTCTAACTTATGGGCCTCAGTCATATGGGACACGGTAAAGAATCTATACGCTCTATAAATCCACGCAAGTAGATCCTCCCCCTCGAATATGGGCATCTTCAATTTCTGTACTCTGCTGTCCACCCCAAAGTGTCCCTGATCTGTTCTTCCGGCGTGGTGTCTCTGGCAGTTGGGATGGTAAGTATATATGTGCCCCCTCGAAGCCCCCTTGAGCCTCATCCCCCTCGTCTATAGTCTCACTAGTCATCACCCCCAATCCCTCCACCACACTCCTTCTCGAAGTCTCTGTAACCTCCTCCAATCTCTCCAGTGTAAGCCTCATAAGTGCAGGGTGGGTGTCGTCATCTATCGTCGTCATACCGAGGATCTGGGGGATCCTGAAACCCTCCTCCATTGTCATACTCCTGAAAATCCCCCGGATAGAAATCTACGTCGTACGCGCCTGTCTGGACGTCAGGAAGTGGCTGAAAATCTCCATCGGGCCCGTAAACCCCTCGTCGTGGGCCCGAAGGCCGTGCGTAGCTCGTTGGGCCTCGTGTGGACCCAGGCGGCCCTAAGGAAGGGCCATCGGGCCATGTCGGCCACTGTCGAGGCCCCATCGGCCCTGCCGATGGTCAGCAGGGCCCGCAAGGGCTGCTGGAGGATCGTCGGGGCCAGGGCGGCCCTGGAAGAGGGCCACCGGGGCCTGTTGCCGGTTCATGTGGCCTGCGCGGACATGGGGACGGCCCCGGAGCCCGCGCAGAACTGCTGTTGTTAGTGGTTATGCAATATGCCAAATATTTGGACCTTTATGTTGTGTCATTGTTCCATTTATAAAATGTTTCTCTTAATGTTATTGTTATATTGTTTTCATGTTTCATTATAATAATGTTTGAATAGCTATTTTATGTTATTCTAAGCATCCATATGCATTCATCATTAAAGATATAATGATAAATTAAGACTAGTATGAGTTTGGTTGATAATTATAAGATATATATGTATGGTGATATAAATCAAACTTATAGGTACTTGTTGAAAAACAAAGTACTGGATAGACTCGCTATGAGATCATTACATGGATCAGTGTCATAAATGAGCTCATAATAGTTATGTCATAGAATCCTTAGACCTGAGATCATCACAGTTTCCTACATAAGGAACATCATGTTTTGACAAAATCAAACGTTATCTTTAATCAAATAATCATAAAGGTTATGATTGAACATGATGTGAATTATGCAGGTGAAAGTGAATGAAGAAGATGGAATTTGTCCCTCTCTTATAAGATAGATATCTAATGTGCCCCTCGATAAATAAGACTGAGAAGTGCATGGTCGTGCTCAAATGAATGTCATTTGATTTTATCAGTCTACTTAGTAACAAGAAAATGAATGTTTGAACAATATAAGTATGACATTGTCCATGACTTATGTTCAAATAAGATACCATATGACA
Organism: Scilla litardierei; assembly: GCA_030789695.1. NCBI lineage: Eukaryota > Viridiplantae > Streptophyta > Magnoliopsida > Asparagales > Asparagaceae > Scilla > Scilla litardierei. Next base: position 623,472,945 of record CM061142.1, read on the forward strand.
AAAGGATTATGACGTGTTCTATTGGTTAGGTTAATATCGGACTAACGATATTCATATTAATTGGGTAGTCATAATGTCTTGCTAGAGACCCAATTATGACTTGTGGGCTTCTAATGGGATTAGACCACTGCCAATTTGATATGAGCCATTGGATCGCACATAAAGAGCGTAATGGATGAGATAGGGTTTAAACAAGATTTCGAATCTGATTTGAAATTTAAAATAAGGTGAAATATCTTAACTCTCAGATATTGTATCTCGTTAAGATATTATCCCTAAGATATCGATGTGTAACTTAAACGTGTTAAAGAGTTAACGGATGATATATCTTGTTAAGATATTATCCCTAAAGATATCGTTGCGTAACTGAAACGCGTTAAAGGGTTAATGTGGGATTCTATATATGATATAGAGATGATTTTCAGTCTTTTTACGCATTCAATCTATCTCTCCCTTTTTTTATGAAAAGCAAAGAGCGAGAGAAAGAGAAACCCTAGTTGCAGAGAAGGAGCTAGCACCCTCGCAAATCCTGTTCGTGACGTTCGCGTGTGGATACTGATAGAGGGTGGTCGTTCGTAGAGCAACACCAGCAATCTGATACATTCGAATCGTCAAAAAGGTTAGTAATCTGATCAAATCAATTTGAAAACGCATGGATCTTGGTAGGTTTCTATTTTTCCGCTGTGTATAAACTAGTTTATGCATGATAGAATCCCTAACAGTTGTGGCCAGCAGGATGGCCGGCCAAGGTCATCAGCCCCCCACGCGCTTCCCGCCGCCAATGGCAGAGCCGGCCGAGCCCCTAAGGTGGTCTTAGGGTTTGGACGACCATCCTCTTGCCTTCGTTGGGTCGTGGCGATGTCCTCTTCCCTCCACGGCTCCTCTTCGTCTTTGAAGTAATCGTCGATGTCGAAAAGCAAACCCTCAATGTAATTCTCCATCTTTTCCTTCCCCTTCTCCAAAGGAGACACCTTTTTTGAAGGGTTAGGGTTTGTGCCATCGTTTCCACCCTTCGCTATGAAGACCGAAAGTTGGGAGATGATTTGCGCGAAGGCCTCGTCTTGTTTATCTTGCTTGGCCGAGATCTTTTCCATGAGAACCGTCAATCGTGAAATCTCTTCGCTGTGCTCCGTTAGGATTTTCTTCACGCCCTCAATCTCGCCATTGAATTTCTCCTCCACTGAGTCGCTCTTTAGATCATGTCGCTGCCGCCATGGATCGTAGACGCTCTGATACCAAATTGATAGAGCTCCAATAAATCTGAAATTTAGTAGAAATTGAAAATAAATGGATAATTGGCTACAATCAAAGGGGCAACCTCCCTCCTAAGACACTGATTGATAGGGGACGTCCGCACCCTCCCAAAGAACTAATCTCCTCTCAATCTCCAAAATATCAAAATATGCATGAGCTAGGTCCGGCCGGCCTTTCCCCCCTCAAATACAAATTCACTAATTAGCAATTTACAAGTTTGCCCATATCACAAATAAAATAATAGAAAATAAGCCTAAAGGTTGCGAATACGTCCCTGGATCATGCGGTTAAGCCGGCTCCTCCTCTGGTGCGCTGCCTAGAGTATGTGATGAGCCCATCAGCAATTTGCACAGATGTCATTATGTTGAAGACCCGCCAACGCTAAAATACACCTTGAAGACCAACTTTTTTATCCTGACGTGCCTAACCCATGTCCGACAATCACCTTCGTTGTTTGAGCTCACATTGACATTGTGTTGAATTTATGACAAGACAGGAGCTAGGTCGAGAGGTGTGCTCATTGATATATAGTTAACTGGTCTCATCGGTTTTGGGAAAGCAAGAGAGAAGATGAAAGAATTCAATCGACGGTAAAAGTATAAAAATTACAATATGAAGAATAAAATTCTCAAGTGTGGCTTTAAAAGGGGTGTTAACCAAGGGCAGTTCTCCTAAGGCAAGACCGATGCAAACAGGCACAAGAGGGTTTTGGAGAAAGGAATGCTAAACAGATTTTTTGCACACATCCATACAGGATGGCAATTGGGTCACATGGGGACAAGCAAGTGCCAACCAGTCGGGTCTGGTCAGCCTTGACCTGACTTGCCATATGGCTGACCCAAACCCCACTCGAATAGTATTCGGGGAGATAGTTTATTACCCTAACACAAACTGCTGATAATTCAGTAACGGAGTAACCTACTAACCTGAATCACACATGACTAACCCGGTTGCTAGATGGATATAATCTGATCAGACATGGCAAGTGGCAAATTTTCATGGAAAAAATATAAACATTCATGTTAGGGTCACAAGTTATACTAACAACAGTGGCAGCATGAGGGGGATAGGAACCAGGGTGGGGGCAAGAGTTAACTCTAAATATACACACAGAAGATTTAAGCTAAATCAAAGTACAAGTGAGAAGTTAAGGAAAACAGTAAATGATCTCTGCATATAAAATACATGAAAATGTAAATAGATGATAGGGAGAGAAAAACCAGTTTAAGTTAGAGATCAATAGTAACACATATGAGACTTTAGTCCCCCGCAAATTATTAACACCAAAATACATGTGTGTGTACAGTTCTCGTTAAGATTGATGATCCAGAAATGGGTTCGTTTGCTTATCAAAATTTCAATACAGAGTGATTTTTCTTTAGTCCCAAATCCAGAAATGTATTTTCTTCTTCAGTTTTTAATCCGAATGAATGAGGCTTGTTCTTCGATTGTGTGGCAGTTTTGAGTGATAATGGTACATATCACAGTGTGTGTGTGTTTTTTTTTTGTTGATGTATTGTTAGAGAAGTTTAAGTGGATACCAAGAGACTCTAGAAAAAGATCAAGAAAGTTTAGGGCAAGGTTAGTGTTTAAATTGGATATTAAATTAAAATGAATTCTTAAACAGATCCATAAAAAATCAAAATTTACATGCTTTACTTTGTATATGAGATCATGTCTGAGACTCTTGACCATAAACAGGCCCAATTATCCCGACAGTGACCGTGTAGGGTTAACCAATATACATTAGCATCAGGTTGAGTTCAGGTTGGATCAAGATTGCCAACCATACATATGTGCGCATTTTTTATTTTATTTTATTTTATTTTATTTTGGTTGGGGGGAGGTGCTCATCAAAGAATGAAACTCGTTCTCATTTTCTTCATATGCAGTTGAGAGAAATATAACAAAATGAGCATATTATAGAACAGTTTTGGGTTAAACAGTCGCTTATGTTCAATGGAATCAAACCTGTAAAACATTAAGATCCATAATGTCAAATTTAGCCTTCTTCTGAATGACCCGCCGCATGTACTGGACAGCCATTTTCACCTGATTTAATGATGTTTCCAAAGGCATTATCAATACAGTGAAATGTAAACAGAGCTGCTTTATAGAACAGAAAATAACTTATTAGCAGATAAGATTCAGAAAGATTCAACCAACACCTGAATACTTTCCAAATTGACTTTTTTCATATGAGGGCTATGGCGCAGGAAAAATTTACTCTCAACCCCTCAGTCAGACGAAGTGAACCATTCAAGTAGATACTTAACTCTTAAAACACATGTACACCAAAACTCTTGTGATTCCCATGTTGTTTGCAGTTGCATCATATAATTGAAAAAATAACTGTTTTCAATAATAGAACATATTCACCCGTAGATCAATGGGCAAATAACAGTAAATTGCAAGGTTTTCGATGAACATGTGTTTTAAGTCATACAAGTCAACATAAACAGTCCCAATTGACCAAGGGAATGGAGACCAAACTTCGCAGACACCATAGGAGGACATTTTCCCATTTACATATGATACACATTGATCTCAAAGACTTAAAACTGTTCGGAATATTGTAGTTCAGAATTTATTTACTTTATCGTCCCAACCAGCATCATATGCCTATGTAAACTTAACCAAGAAAAGATATAGCTGTACTGTGAATTTAGGAAGTCGGATCTTGTAAACATCCACAAGCTCCAGCATGAGCTCAAACAAGTTAGAGAAAGAACTGTCCAAAATCATGCCACCAATTGAAGGGTCTTCTGCTCCATAAAGAAGACTGCATATTCACAAGAACAAGATGTTGATGACAAGGAAATACCTGATGATAATGTTAGTCCAGTTGAAAGAAAACTAATAAGACTGAAACCTTAAATGGCATCTACGCATGACTGTATAAGTATTCCGATTCATGCATCTCAGTTATCAACCATAAAGCTTCTGCTACAAAAGCAAATATTTGCTAGAAAAATAAATAGAAGATCTTCCGCGCTCAAGCTACCTATAAACACAATTCCAAGAATTTAAATTTTAAAAAAGCTTATCCAAGAAGACGTTCAGGAGCTTGTCCACATAAATTTTTTTCTTCCATTCAGCTCAGTTAAGGACCGTCTCCTTCGTTAAATTAACAACAATATATTCTTTTTAGTTGCTTACGTATATGTTTAGGCTTCCTCCAGTTCTTGTTTATTCCGTTACCTAACAGTTCTATTATCAGTTTCCATGGCACATGTCAAACCATATCAATCATCTCTCCCTCATTTCTATCCTCACTTGGATGATATTTCTAACTTATGGGTCTACTTGTATCTTATCCTATCTCTAATTGTATTTGTAGCCTCAACATTCTCATTACAGCTACATATTTTTCCGACATGATATTTCCTAATTTCCCAACATTCTGACCCAAAGAATAGAACCAAATACATAACTATATTTTGACAAAATTCGGCAATAGGTTTAAACGTTGAAAAAGGTTCAACAAATATAGGAGTTGATCCGAAGATTTTTGTTGTGTTTTTCCTGATGTACTCAGTTTTACGAGGGCATGCCAGAATGCATGTCGAAGTGGGCTTTAAGCCTGGTTCTCCAAGAGCATATTCTGTTTTGTTATCCAAAACATCTTAGAATATCAAGAGTTTTAAGGCCATGCCTCTCAGCCTGTTGGCAAAAGGCCAGTTTAGGCTTGGTTTTCCGCTCACAATGGGATAAATGCTTACCATAAACCATGTTTGACACCACTACATATGCTAGGTCCATTATCGCCATTCAATGAATCTCAGGCCTTTCTTTTACAAATATAATAGACATGTTCTAACAATAGGCCATAAACGTAGTATCCACGCATAAAAAATTTCGATACATCTATATGAACAACTAGCACTTGCCAGCATCGCTATAAATTGAGGGGGAAATGGGCAGGTGTTTTCAGGCAGAAAGCATATTATTACAAACAGAAGCTCAAACCATGAAATGAAAGCCATACTAGATAATTATGATTAAACTACATGGATTGTGGAAGCATAATTAACAAAACATGAGTCACAAACAACCTCAACACTAGTGAGATTCTGGGCATTGATTCTAGAGTAGTTGCATACCTAGTGACTGCACCCATGGATCGCCCCCATAGCCCTATACATGATACCCGTTTACTGCTCCGCAAATAAGAGACCACAACTTTTCGATATGAACATCTATATGAACATCTAGCACTTGCCAGCATCGCTATAAATTGAGGGGGAAATGGGCAGGTGTTTTCAGGCAGAAAGCATATTATTACAAACAGAAGCTCAAACCATGAAATGATAGCCAAAGTACAACATCATACTAGATAATTATGATTAAACTACATGGATTGTGGAAGCATAATTAACAAAACATGAGTCACAAACAACCTCAACACTAGTGAGATTCTGGCCATTGATTCTAGAGTAGTTGCATACCTAGTGACTGCACCCATGGATCGCCCCCATAGCCCTATACATGATACCCGTTTACTGCTCCGCAAGTAAGAGACCACAACTTTTAGATCTTCTTTCTGACAGATAAACCATCAACAACATTATATTGCAAGAAAATCAGAAGATTTTCAGTAGGTAAACACTGATAGGCAAATGAAACAAACTCAAATACCTCATGCCAACCAAGGCTGACATAATCACCCCCAGAGAGTCCAGAGCCCGAAAAGTCAAGAGCAAAAACAGTAATATTTGAAGGAAGAAGGATGACAGCTGCCTCATTTGCGTCTGCTCTACAGCCACTGCATTTGGACATAAAAATAAGCACCACCACATCTTCTGAAGAAAATGAAAAGGAACCATTGCAAAACACAAAATAGCAACTCTCACAAAGCCAATGGCATGACCTCTTTCTGACACATAGCCCCAAGCTAACTGATATGGATGAAATGAGTTTTATTTTACTATATGATACTTTTTTGGAGAGGAAGCATGAGTGGGCCAAACAACGGATGAAATGGATGTCGAAGGATGAACAAAATACATTGCCAAATCAAAGTTGCCACAAACTCTAAATAATTTATTTACTATTTATAAATATCAAATCCAAACTTCAACCATAATAGCAGCAGTGTACTCAAGTTAATGATATAGGAGGCAAGGATGTTAAAATAAATCACTAACCTATTTCCATGGCAGTAAATAACACAGGGAAGAGCAGTGTTCTCCAGGACAACAGCGGGAACATAGTGACTGCACTGCAAGGTATGACCTCTTCCATTTGTAAGCTGAAAAGTTTAAAAAGTGTTACGCAAGTTAGGCAATATATGGGGAATAGATACGGTCTTATCATGAATGGTAGAAAGACAGAATAAACCTCGACAAACTGATCTCCGTACTTGCCTCCAAATCTTGACGTCTATATTTTCTACCAGCAAGAGTGAACTCTGATTCCCATAAATACTGGTCTGGATTATATTCTGCCCTGCACATCACAATATTAAACAATGGCCAAATATTTGAAAGCTCATATCGTGTATATCAGTTGTATTGTGCCCAATAGGGTCTCTGTGCATGGTGGAACTCCTTTTTTTTTCTTTTTTCGTGGTGGTGGAGTTGGGTGGGTGGGTGGGTGCAGGTGAATGAAATAGAGAGGAGGAGGGTGAGGGGAGTACGTACAAATATGACCTTTGGCATTTAACCAACGTAGCCAAACCGGCATATGGCAAATGAATCGTGTGTCCTCTTTACATAAATAGCCAAATTGGGAAATGAATCGTGTATCCTTTGGCATTTAACCAACGTAGCCAAACCGGCATATGGCATATGAATCGTGTGTCCTCTTTACATAAATAGTCAAATTGGGAAATGAATCGTGTATCCTTTCTCATAAATATCAATGAGAATGAAGCATTTGGCTGATTATGGCATGACTACCGAACTTCGTGCAGAAACTAATTGTTATGCATGCAATATTAAGTCTTAGAATTGAAAACATTTCTGCTGAGACAAAAACATGATTGCAAAGAACTTAGCAAAAATATTAAAACTTAAATAACTCTCTCTCTAAACAATGGTGGTATCACCGACGATTATCCTTGCTTGCAAACAAATACAATCCTCAGACATTTAGAACAACAGCCCTTAATGACCAGTAAGAGAAAGATAGTAGATATAATTGTTCAATTTTTAAGTGTGAAAATGATGTGATTTATGCGCACAAACAAGTAAATCAGCGAATATTTGTAGAAAATATGAAAAAGGTGGAAACTTTGAGTGAAATTTAACGATGAACAATAAGATAATGGATCTCTTTAAAGAGGAGACCCTCTCTCCAAGCTTTAGATGCACGGACTAAAGCCTACACACCGTCGAAGTTGACGCCTACATGTTCTTCACAAAATTAAGCATAAAAAATAATAACGACTAGACCTAGAATATAAAATAAGGGAAAAAGTCCATATCTATGTTGAAAGACAAAAATGCCCCTCCAGGAGTTAAGTCGTGACCTCACGTCTCGTCCTCCTGGAGTTAGTCACCAACCCAACTGATGGCTTGTCCCGCACGATCGCATGGTGCGAGTGGCCACCCTCATCATGCGGGTCTGCCTCCTGTGGAAGCGGCGCGCCCGCATCAATACCCGCCCGTAGAAGAGACACATTGTCTTCTAGGTGGAAATCTAGGAACTGCTCATGCATCACGTCGAACGCCTCCCAAGTAGCATCACAGTCAGGTAAGCCAGCCCAATGTATCAGCATCTCCCTCCACCGACCCGGGCCATGGCACACGGCTCTCACCTCCAGCGATTCCAACAGCACCTCCATGTCATCAATAAGTGTGGACGGTAACGCTGACGACACCATATGATCACCAATCACCCTCCGTAGCTGGGACACGTGAAAGACTGGGTGTATCGCTGACGTAGGGGGTAACCTCAGTTTGTATGCCACCTGACCAATCCTGGCCACAATCTCATAGGGCACATAATATCGTGCCGCTAGCTTCTCATTACTTCGTTGATCTAGTGATCTCTGACGGTAGGGTCACAGCTTCAAGTATATCATGTTGCCCTCATGAAACTGCACGTCTCGACGGTGCACGTCGGCCTTCGTCTTCATTACCTGATGTGCCCTCGTCAAATGCCTCCGCAACTCCTCCAGCATACCATCTCTCTCCCCCAAATAATCCTACATATGTGACACCGGCGTCCCCCGGTGCCCATAACGAATCAACTGCGACGGGTCACGACCATATAATATCCGGAATGAGGTCGTCCCTGCTGAGGAGTGGTATAAGGTGCTATACCAGTACTCCGCCTAGGCCAACCATCTGTACCACTGATACGGAGTCTCCGAAGCAAAACATCGCAGATACGTCTCTATGCTATGATTCACCACCTCCGTCTGATTGTCCGTCTGGGTGTGGTAGGCGATGCTCCTCTTGAGTACAGTCACATGCACTCGAAATAACTCCTTCCAGAACCCGCTCATGAAGACCTTGTCTCTGTCAGACACTATAGCGCCAGATATCACATGCAATCTAACCACCTCCCGAATAAAAGCGGCTGCCACGGATACGGCCATATAAGAATGCTTCAACCGAATGAAGTGAGCATACTTACTAAGCATATACACCACTACGAAAATCACTGTGTACCCATCTGATCGTGGCAGTCCATCTATGAAGTCCATCGTAAACTCCTTCCAAACCCTCTCTGGCAAGGCTAACGGCTGCAACAACCCCGTCGGTGCCATGGCCATGTATTCGTGACATTGCCAAACGTCACAAGCAGCTAGCAAACGAGCTACCATCTTCCGCATCCCCGGCCAAAACACCTCCCTGACCATCCTCATGTACGTCTGTTGCACGCCCGAATGGCCCCCCACCGCTGTGCCATGGAACTCCTGAAACAGTGTCGGTATGAAAGTTGATGTCCTCGGCAACACCAACCTCCCCTGGTACAACAACCGACGTCCCTCCAATGAGTATCCCTTCGGTCCTCCTTCCTGCAGCGCCTCACGGATCTGTCTCAACTCTGGATCTGACTCTGCCTCTTATAACATCGGCTCCCAATCCATCAACATAGGCAAGGAAAGAGCCCTCAAACTAGCCCCTCCCCTCTGCGAGACAACGCATCCGCCGCCTTATTCTCCAACCCCGGTCTGTACTCAATGTCAAAACGGTATCCCACTAAACTTGGACAGCCATCGATGATGCTCCTCTGTCACCAACCGCTGCTCCAATAAGTACTTCAGACTTCGCTGGTCCGTCCTAACCATGAAGTCTCTCCCCAACAAATATGGATGCCATTTTTGGATGGTCAGGACGATCGCCATTAGCTCTCTCATATACTGACTTCAGTCGTGCCATAGACGACAGCACCTGACTGAAGTACGCAATCGGTCGTCCCTCCTGCATCAAAACCGCTCCCAAGCCATAACCCGACGCATACGTCTCTACTACAAATGATACACTGAAATCTGGTAGAGCCAGGACCAGTGCCGTCGACATTGCTACCTTCAAGGCCTCAAAGGCCTTGGACGCCTCCTCCTTCCACTTGAAGCTGTCCTTCAGCTGTTCGGTAAGGGGCCATGCTATGGTGCTATACCCCTTCATGAACTTTCTATAGTACCCTGTCAGCCCAAGGAAGCCACGTAATGCCCTCAGCGTCGTCGACAGTGGCCAGTCCAACATCGCATCTATCTTCGATCTATCAGCCACCACTCCTGCCTCAGAAACAACATGCCCCAGATACTCAATCTGCCTCTGCCCAAACCTGCACTTCTTCTGATTCGCATACACCTGATGTCCCAACAACTCCTGAAAAGCCAACTCCATGTGCCCCAGGTGCTCCTCCATAGTCCTGCTGTAGATGAGTATATCGTTAAAGAACACCAGGATGAACCTCCTCAAAAATAGCTGGAACACCTTATTCATCAAGGCCTGAAAGGTCGAGTGAGCATTGGTCAAGCCGAAAGGCATGACCAAGAACTCGTAATGTCGCTCGTGTGTGCGAAACGCCGTCTTCGGCACATCCTCCGGCCTCATCAGTATCTGATGGTACCCCAATCTCAGATCGATCTTCGAAAAGACCGATGCCCCATGAAGCTCATCCAACTCATCGATCACTGGAATAGGAAACTTGTCGGGGACAGTTTCCTTATTCAGTTTCCTTATTCAGTGATAGGTAGTCAACGCAGAAACGCCAGCTCCCGTCCTTATTAACTAGTAACATCGGGCTAGAAAACGGGCTAACACTAGGCTGGATCACCCCCTGCTTGCATCATCTCTCGTACCATCCGCTCGATCTCATCCTTCTGCATATGCGGATACCGATATGGCAGTACACTCACTGGTGCCACTCCATCACGCAACACTATCGCGTGCTCATGTCCCCGAACCGGTGGTAAACCCTGCGGATCCTGAAAGACCTCCTGATACTGCTCTAACAACTGCTCCACCTCTGCTGGGGTTTCCTCATGTGGCTTCTCACCCTCTGTCATCATTCCTCGGTACTCAACCAAGAATCCCTCTCCTGATCTCTGTAGGGCACGCAATATGGCTTTAAAAGCCACTAAGGAGAAACAGAAGCCGGGGTCATCTGTCAAGACCACCGTGCGATCTCCTTCCTGGAACTCCATCCTGAGTTGCTTCCAATTCACCTTCACCTCGCCCAACCCCTTCAGCCACTATACGCCCAAAATCACATCGACATTGCCCAACTCCAGGGGCAAGAAATCCTCCACGATCTGCACCCTATGCAAGGTCAAACACAGCCCCTTGCACATCCCACTGCTCTCCTTCATCCTCTCTGTCCCTAACAGTATCCTCCATCCTCTCTGTCCCTACCAGGACCGTAAACTTCTCCAAAGTGCTCAGCTGTAAACCATGATGATCCACCAACTGTCGAGAGATGAAGTTGTGGGTGGCCCCACTATCTATGAGTACCGTCACCGTCGTGTCGTCCAATCGCCCCAATAGCTTCATGGTATGGTTTAGGGTGAACCCTACCACAGAGTTCAGGGACATCTCTGCTGCATCCAGGTGGGACTTCTCCTCTTCCACGACCTCCTCTACCTCATACTCCTCATCGTCAACATACCCCTCCTCATCTGGCACTATAATGATCTGCAACAGGCGACTCGCACATCGATGACCAGGGGTAAACCGCTCATCACAGCAAAAACATAGTCCTTCTGCCCGCTTCTCCCGCACCTCTGCCTCTGTCAGTCACCTCTCCAACGTCGCTGGACGAGCCTCTCCTCTGGCCTCCGGTACTCCTGTAGGAGCCGTCTATGCTGCTGCTGCTGCTGGACGGAGATTTGGGGCCCCCAGGCTCCCCGTATCCGCCTCTCCTCCGCATGCTTCTCCTCCACCTTCTTACGAGGCGAATCAGGTCCTCCAAGCTCCCAAGGCTCTGCATCCTCAACTCGGCCCGTATGGAAGCCTTCAGTCCCCACATGAAGTTCCCCCATGAGTATCTCCTCAGTGACGCCATGAATTCGGCCCGAAAGCAACTCAACCTTCCTAATGAAATCCTGCACCGTACCCACATGTCTAATTGCTCTGAGCAACTCGTAGAAATCTCCACCCGGTGTCTCCTGAAATCGATCCATCAAGTATGCCGTCAATTCTGCCCACGAGTAAAAAGGATTCCGAGATATCCTACACTGATACCATGCCAACGCCTCTCCCTCAAAATAAATGACAATGGCATGTAAGACCTCCTCCGTGAATCCCATCACCTGAAAATACCACTCTGCTCTGTAGATACACCCATCCGGATCGGTCCCCTCAAACACCGGCATTTTGAGCTTTTTAATCTCCTATCAGCATTGACGTCTTCATACGCCGCTCCTTCAGCCCTCCTCTCCTGTGGTACATACACCCGTCCAACTCTCACGAGCCGCGACCCAAAGGTGGGTCAATCTCCTTCCACGCATACTCCTCAGGCCACTGTGGTCTGCCATCTGGTCCCAACCCATTAGGTCCTCCGAAAATTCCATGTGCAGAGGGTTGTCCAATTCGACCTCCAAAGTACCCCAGGCCTCGTCCACGTCCCGGAAAGCCCGAAACGCCTCTCGGGGATCCACTGTCGCTGGTCGCCCCTGTGGAGGGCCTTCCCGACCCCAACCAGGCGAGGCAGGGGCCCACAAGGAGGGCCAAACAGGGGGCCCTTGGCCCCTGTTCTACAGGCCGGGCCTTGCGCGGCCTGCCTGCGGCTATTGCAGGGCTGTGCGGGGCCCCAAATGGTGTCGCGCGGCCCCGACACCGTGCTGAGGGGCCGACGAACCCTCCAGCTGGTTCGTCGTCCCCTCCACGACCGCTCCGGGCCCCCCTTGCGCGGCTAATCACGACGAGATTGTGACGTCGGCGGAAAATCCGGGAAACATCGCCGCTATCTTCGCTTTGTGGGCCCTTTGTTGTTGAATATCCGGGTCGGAATCGTCAAAGACCTCCTCTAAGGTCTCTTCTTGAGTCTTCTTCCCCTTCTTCTTTTCCTTTTTCGCCATTAGGGTTTGAAAAAGTGGGCCGATTTGACCAATTTCCGCCCTCATCGCTCGTAAATCGCCTTGCATATCTTCTTGCGTATGAGCGACGTCCTTGAACCCTACATTGATTCTTTCATTCGTGGCCTCCAATTCTTTGTTGATCTTCTCGGCAACCCTTGAATCTTCTCATCCACTGAATCGGCCTTCAATCTCGTGCCCGTCGCCATTAGATCTACCACTCTGATACCAATTTGATGCGATTTATGCGCACAAACAAGTAAAATAGCGAATATTTGTAGAAAATATGAAAAAGGTGGAAACTTTGATTGAAATTTAACGAAGAACAATAAGATAATGGATCTCTTTAAAGAGGAGACCCTCTCTCCTAGCTTTAGATGCACAGACTAAAGCCTAAACACCGTCGAAGTTGACGCCTAAATGTTCTTCACAAAATTAAGCATAAAAAATAATGACGGCTAGACCTAGAATATAAAATAAGGGAAAAAGTCCAGATCTTATGTTGAAAGACAAAAATGCCCCCTAGGAGTTAATTAGTGTCCCCACATCTCCTCCTGAAGTAAGTCACCAACCCAACCGATGGCTCGTCCCGCACACGATCGCATCGTGTGAGGGGCCACCCTCATCATGCGAGTCCGCCTCCTGTGGATACGGCGCGCCCGCATTAGAAAACAGACCTTTAAATAAAGACGAATTGGAATCTTTATAAGATAATTCATATTCAATGAGTCACAGACTCACACCCAAATACACAACAGATATGTATAAAGATCTACAAATTAAGCTCAACTACCTTTAGATCATGCAGCTGTCATATATGACTGTGATAGGCAACTTTATGATCCCTTAGTATAAAACATAAAGATTTATAAACTGTGTGGTTGTATGTAAGGACCCAGACTCGGGTGCCGTCACACACACAATAATTTTGCAGGTCTTGCAGTTACCAGTGAAGTCAATATAGAGATAACATAAAACATTTATAACAAAATTTTATAACAAAAATGGACATACTCGTTTTATTTCATCCTTCAAGAAGTACATTGTTTAAAGCTAAAAGGAACTCCATTTCTCAATTTCGAAATACTAAAAAGAAATAAATAAAACAAAGACAAGCATTCTCCTGTCAACTCATAAACTCTCAGAAATCAGCGTCGTCTACCGGAAACTCAGAATCCTCGTAATGTGAAGCATCCTCGCCGATATGATCGTCACCTAGCGAAACAGAGATTGAACCACAATCAAACCAGTAGATTTAACCTCACTAAAACAGTTAATTAATAACTTGCAAGAATTTAATAGGCATGCAAGGAAAACTGTGAAGAAAAAGTACTAGGTCATCTCTATTAATCATAATGGTATATTAACTACCAATTCATTTAGTGTTGTGACTTATAACAGGAGAGCATGATGTGCAACATGAAGTCCACATTGGATCGCAGGACGATACCCCAGGCAAAGTAAAAAAGAATAACCGTAGCAAGAACTCAGGATCCATAATTAAATATCCTCCCAGACAGTGGCCATAAGAATGGCTTCAATCGCTCCCGCACTCTCTCCATTAGAAGTTACCCAAAACCCGTGTCAAGTCAATTGATGTTATTCTAGTTCTAAGTTATGTTGAGTGTCATATCCATAGTCCCTAAATTACATAGTCAAAAGCTACACAAAATCTATGTATCTCATGTCGTATGTCAAGTACAGGTGTCCAGTATTCAAAACCTAAGATCAAGTATTTAGTATCTAGTTCATGAAGCATAGCATTAGTATAAGAAACAAGTGTAGTATCCAGTTGCGTTCATCAAAACATTTAACCATTTAAGCAACCATCGCATGCATTTAATTCAAGGCTCAACATTTGAAAGTAACAATCAAGAAGTTTTAAATAAAATAAATAAGATTTTGACTCATTAGGGATCATATTCGACAACCCAACTTAACCCAATAACCTACCAGCTTGGTTGGAGGATTCGCCACGTCCGGTATAAACTACAAATTAATAAAAGAAAATATATTTTATCTGAAACCCTTTTTAAGAAAACTGCACAGATACTGCACTCAAAAAGCCATCAGAAACCCCCAAAAACTGCACCGAAACTGCACCCAAACTACACCCAAATAGGGATTAAACGGCACCCAAAACAGGCACCAAACTGCACCTAAAAAGGCACAAACTGATCCAAAACAACACCCAAAACAGGGCCCACAGATCCACAAAGAAACAATCAAGGGAGCACCCAACAGGGACAGCCAGGGGACACCCAACAGGCTACCACAAGAGGGAAACCCCCACAAAAGAAAACGGCCGAGCAAACCGACAGGACCCAACGGATGACCGGCGATAAAAACTCCCCCGGCGGCCAGTGGGGTTGAAAAGAAAAAGACAATGTCTATAGAAATTACTAAAGACAACGGCGAGGGTCGTCGATACGTCTCGGGTTGTCGGGTTGTCGAATCATTAGGGTATAGCCCCTCAATTCTAACACTACATCACGCCCCTACTCGAAAACAACCGAAAAGAATAAAGCACAGCCATGGTGAATATTGCTAAAATTTAAACATGCATTCAACATAATTAAACAATTATGTAAAATCTTTAGGGGTCGAATCTACCGTTCACTGGAGTTTACGAGAGGAAATTAAGAAATCTGAAGCCCCGGAGCAAAAGCTGAAACCCCAGGATCAAAACTGAAATCCCAGGAGCAAAATCGAAGCCCCAGAAGCAAGATCCAAAGCCCCAGGAGAAAAACCGAAACCCCAGGAACAAAACTGAAACCCAAGGAGCAAGATCCAAATAATTTTTGGCGATGAAAAATAATTTCTTAGCTTACCTTTGCCCTAGAAATCAAGGGGATTTATGTAGAGGAGAGAAGAGCGCATGAGTGGTAGAGAAGATCTCTCCGTTGAGATCTCGGACCGAAAAATCCGGAGGAAGAACCACCGAAATATCTTAGTTTATGTTTTTTTTTGAAAAAATGAGGCGGCTACGTTTATTCTTCGCCACTCGCGAGAGAGGGGGAAGGGGAGAATGGGTCGGGTCCTGAGGGAAGGGGGAAAAGAATAAGCGTTTAATTATTTAAGTGGAGGGGGAAACGGGCACGTCGGCTGGGCTTTAATGCAAAGGAAAAATAAAAAAGAAAAGGGAAAAGAGAATGTGAAAAAGAGACTTGGCGTTTTTTAAAGTAAATGGGTCATTACACCTTATCCACCTTCAAAGAAATCATGTCCTCGGAATTCAAAGAATCACTAATCGGTGACTAAGTACGGATATCGCTCTTTCATCTCGTCCTCTCGCTCCTAGGTAGCCTCTCATAACGAATCACGATGCCACATCACTTTGATCAAGTCCACAACCTTATTTCTGAGAGCCCTTTGTCGCCAATCAACAACCTCTAATGGCTGTTGTTCATAGCTCAAATCTGGCCGCACTGTGATCTCTGAATGACCAACCACATGAGTTGGGTTTCCCATATACTTCCGCAGTTAGGATATGTGGTATACATTATGCACCCCTTCTAGAGATGGAGGCAGTGCAAGTTTGTATGATACCTCGCCCACACGGTTGAGTATGTTGAAAGACCCAATATGTCGTGGGCTAAGCTTCCCTCTTCGTCCAAACCGAATCATGCCTCTGATGAATGAAATCTTCAGAAAGACATGATCTCCAGGCTGGAATTCCAAATGCCCACCGTTTTGAATCTGATCAGTGTTTATACCGGTCATGTGCCACTGTAGTCTCTCTTTGATGGTTCGTACCACGTCCACTGCTTCCACAATCATTTCAAGCCCAACCAATTCTCGATCTCCGATGACGTCTCAGCTCAAAGGCGACCAACACTTTCTTCCATATAAAGCCACAAACAGTCGACATTTCAATACTCGCCTGATGACTGTTGTGATCAGCAAATTCCACGGTGTGTAAGTTGTCTTTCCAAGACCTTTTGAAATCCAACATGCATGCTCGCAACATGTCCTCCAAAATTTGAATAGTACGATGTGACTGCCCGCCCGTCTGACGATGATATGATGTACTGAATTTCAATTACATACCCAACTTCTCCGATAGACTCTTCCAGAAGTGAGATGTAAACCGAATGTCCCTATCTAAAACTGTACTCACTGGGGCCCCGTGTAATCTCACAATTTCTTCCATGTATTTCTTGGCAAAGGTCTTTGTAGGCTGACCGCCCCTGAAAGGAATAAAATGGGCCGACTTGGTTGATCGATCAACGATCATCCAAACAGTGTCATTTTGCTTTTTGCTCTTGGCAAGTCCGATCACGAAGTCAGTCGTGATATGTTGTCACTTCCACTCAGGGATGGACAGTGACTGAAACAGACCGGCAATGCAGTGATATTCAGCCTTCAACTGCTGGCACACCATGCATCTGGCCATACTTCACGTCATACTTCTTTTCATTCCATGCCACCAATAATTTCGTCGCAAATCTTGGTACATCTTAGTGCCTCCTGAATGGATGGAGTATGGAGAACTGTGTGCTTCCTTTAGTAGCTCCTCCCTGACATCTCCCAAAGGCATGCATAATCTATCGTTGTATCTCGGGAATCTATCTGCATGTATCTGAAATTCTGGTCTCTGTCCCGCCAATACCATGTTCCCGATCCGTTGAAGCTTTGTATATCCTGCATGTGCAGCCTTAATCATGTCTACCAATGTCGACTGTATCTCAATTTTCATCAATGAAGAAGTCAATCAGGGTAACACCACATCTATTTCCATTTCACGGATCTCCTGCTGTAGCCTCCACTGCGTCGTAAGCGTCATCACTCCTAGAAGTCGGCTTAATGCATCAAGCACCACATTGACCTTCCCAGGATGGTACTGGAGGTCAATGTTGTAATCTGCCATGAGCTTGATCCATCGCCGCTATCGCTGGTTCAGCTCCTTCTGCGTGAAGATGTATTTTAAGCTCTTATGATCCGTAAATACCTTCACGTGCTCCCCAAGTAGAAAGTGTCCATATCTTGAAGGTAAATATTACTGCCGCCAACTTAAGTTCATGAGTGTGGTAATTCTTCTCGTGATTCTTCAACTGCCTTGATGCATATGCACAACACGTCCGTGCTGATGGACACACCCAAGGCCCTTGACGGGCGCATCGCAAAACACTTCAAAGTCTCTCGTACGATCTGGAATGACCAATATCGGCGCAGTCGTCAACCTCTTCTTTAACTCTTGAAATGCATCGTTACAAACCTTTGACCACACATATATTACATCCTTTCTTGTCAACCTGGTCATGGGCTCTGCGATCCTCGAAAAAATCCTTAATGAACCTCATGTAGTAACCAGCTAGTCCCAAGAAACCTCAAATCTCTGATATTGTCTTATGAACTTGCCAGTTTTGGACGGATGCAACCTTTTCTGGGTTCACAGCAATTCATGCTTCTGAAACCACGTGGCCTAGAAAAAACACCTTGTTCAGCCAGAACTTGCACTTCATGTACTTAGCATATAACTTGTTCCGCCTCAAAGTCTCTAGGACCGTCCTCAAATGTACGACGTGCTCTTGTGCATTCTTCGAGTATACCAATATGTCGTCAAGATATACCACTACGAACTTGTCTAGACATTGGTACAATACTTGGTGCATGAGATTCATGAATACCGCAGGTGCATTGGTCACACCAAATGGCATTACCAGATACTCGTAGTGTCTGTATCTCGTGCTAAATGCCATCTTATGCACATCCTCTTTCTTAACCCTAAACTGATGAAAGCTGGTCTTCAAGTCCAATTTAAAAAAGGCACACACTTCCCCAAGCTGATCAAATAAGACGTCGATGCAGGGAAGGGGATACTTGTTCTTCACCGTGAGCTTGTTTAGTTCCATGTAATCAACGCACATCCGTCTAAATCCATCTTTCTTATTCACTAATAATATTGGAGCGTCCCACGAAGACACGATGGGTCGTATCCGTCCTTTCTTTAAGATATCGTCTAAATGCGGTAAGCCTGTCTAGAATAATGTTCGGCCCCAGGCACTAACTCAATTGCAAATTCGACTCCGCGGTCCAGATGTAACCCATTAAGTTCATCCGGAAACATGTCCAGGAATTCTCGAACTACTTCTGGCTTCTCTATCTCAATATCCATATCAATTGTTGATGTCGATCTAGCTCTGAACCTTACTAGCCTCTCTGTTCTGACAAATTCGAATCTGGGTTAATTTGGTATATCGAACACCACTCTTCCTTTGCGACATTCAATCGTGGCGTAGTGTATCGCCAACCAATCCATCCCGACACTACGCCACCCAATCCATCCCGAGAACGACATCAAAACTTGGCATGTCGATAACGATAAAATCTGCATGCAGTTTGCATCCGCATATTACCACGGGACAGGAAAAACATGCACCGGTAGTTGTCGGTACTCCACTGTCCGTGTTAACGTCCCAACAAGAGGCGATGGCAAAACATGAATGGTGTGTTGGTCGACAACCCATTTAGACATGAAGCAATGGGCCACTTCCGAGTCGAATATGGCGAGGACAGATCTACTGGCGACTAGTATAATACCTAAGTTCATGGATACTAAGTCTAAGCATACTTATACTAACGTATGAAACAAAAAACAATAAAAATGTAAACTACGTACTAGTGATAACTTAGCCAGCGGCCACTGCCTCGTCCACCGTCATAGTAAAGGCATGGCGTTTAGATGACTGTGGACCTGAGAACTCGCCTGCTGATACACCTTCTGCTGAGGTGAAAGTGTGGTCCTACGCTGAGCGTTCCCTGCTGGAGCTGGAGCAGCTGCCAGTGCAGTGGTCTAGGCTAAAGCCGCTAGTCTCTGTCCTCTATGCGGACAGTCTCTTACAGTGTAATTTTTGGCACTCAGACCAGTCATAAGTTTAGATTAAGCCGACAATCTGGATTGATGTGACCCGGCTTGTTGCAATAGTGGAAGATATGAGTCGGTCGTCAAGATTGTTGGTGTGGTGCAGGCCTCTTAAACTGTGTCTGCTGCATAGGCCAGTGGAGCTGCCTAATAGGAGCAGGGGGGTCTATGATGTCCTATAGAAACTGTCGAGGATGAAGGTGGTCGTCGTGGAGGTAACACTCCCGTGCTCGCTCTCTTCATACATACTCGAAATCCCGAGCGGTGGAGAGTACAGCTGTATGGGTCTTCAGATTAAACCTGACCAGCTTCTCTTAGATATCAATATTTAGGTCTTGTTGGAATCTCTTGGCACGGGCTAGGAGAGTGGACAACATGTCCTTAGCAAACCTGCTAAGCTTAGAGAGCTCAGCAACGTATTCTTCCACGTCATGGAGCCTTACTTTAGTCCTACAGATTGTGCCCCTAGCTCCATCTGCGCCTCAGGTGAAAAGTATTGGGCATTGAATGTCTCCTTAAAAGTGGCGCAAGAGATCAAATGTGCTTCCTCCGCAAAATACCTCCATATCCTGGCCTCCTTGGTCAACTATAGCCTTGCCAAATCCACCCAGGAATCTGCATGAGTTCGTACAGCCTTCAACATGTCAGTAGTGGAGCGCAGCCATTACTCTGCAGCCAGAAGGTCCTCTCGTCCAGTGAAAGTCGATGAGCGTAGTGCCCGAAACTGTTGTACTTCCCCTTCGTGCATGGGTTCCTGCCACATGGCCTCTTGCCACAGGGCTTGAACCATTTCTCGCAGTGCTTCATCAGATATCTGGTGCACCGTCGGAGGCTATCCAGTGGCTGACGTCGTTGGCATTGAGGTCAACATCAGGATTGGTATTGTGGACGTTCTCATTGATGATGTGGTTATCGACATAATTGTTGACAACGTGGTTGTCATTATTAGCAACTGGAAATTCCTTGTCATCTTCTCGTTGACAATAGCAGGATTGTTTCCCACGGTGGTACGTGCACGTCAGTTATAAGTCTTCGACATTCTGTCATTCAAGGACGGATGTCAGTCTATAATTTGAGTATTTTATACATATTTTCTATTTATCCTATAATGTTCACAATGTGGTTACACGGACCTGCATGGGACACCACTTATAACACCCCAGACTCGGGTGCCGGTGTAATGGCACATTTACTTTACAAACATCAATTATCTCTCTCTTTTTCACATTCTCTTTTCCATTTTCTTTTTTTTTCTTTTTTCTTTGCGTTAAAGCCCAGCCCACGGGCCCGTTTTCCGCTCCACTTAAATAATTAAACCCTCATTTCTTTTTTTCCTTCACTCAGACCCGACCCATTCTCCTCCCTCGCGAGCAGCGAAGAAGAAACGCAGCCGCCTCATTTTTTTCAAAAAAACCATAAACCTGAGATTTTCTGGCAGTTCTTCCTCTGGATTTTTCGGTTTAAGATCTCAACGGAGAGATCTTCTCTCCCTCTCACGCGCTTCTCTCTCCTCTATATAAATCCCCTTGATTTCTGGGGCAAAGGTAAGCTAAGAAATTATTTTTCATCACCAAAAATTGTTAAGATCTTTCTCATCGGGTTTCGGTTTTGCTCATGTGGCTTCGGATCTTGCTCCTAAGGCTTCGGTTTTGCTCCTGGGGCTTCAGTTTTCTTAATTTCTTCTCGCAAACTCAGGTGAACAGTTTTCTTAATTTCTTCTCGCAAACTCAGGTGAACAGTAGATTCGACCCCCTAAAAATTTTAATTAATTGTTTAATTATGTTGAATGCATGTTTAAATTTCGGCAATCTTCGTCATGGTTGTGCTTTGTTCTTTTCGGTCCTTTTCGAGTATTGGCGTGATGTAGAGTTAGAATCGAGGGGCTATCCCCAATGATTCGACAACCCCGGCAACCCGAGACGTATCGACGACCCTCACCGTGTCTCTAATAATTTCTGTGGACATTGTCCTTTTCTTTTCAACCCCACCAGCCACTGGGGGAGTTTTTACAGTCGATTATCTGTCGGGGTCATGTCGGTTTGATCGACCGTTTTCCTTTGTAGGTTTTCCCTCTTGTGGCAGCCTATTGGGTGTCCCCTGGCTCTACATGTTGGGTGTCCCCTGGCTCAGCCTGTTGGGTGGCCCCTAGAATTGTTTCTTTTGTGGATCTGTGGTCCCTGTCTTTGTCTTGGGTGCTGTTTTGGATCAGTTTGTCACTGCTTTGGGTGCAGTTCAGCCCCTATTTTGGGTGCAGTTTGGTGTTGTTTTGAGTGAAATTTAGTCCATGTTTTGGTGCTGTTTGGTGTTGTTTTGGGTGCAGTTTAATCACTATTGAGTGCAGTTTGGGTGCAGTTTTCGGTGCTGTTTTGGGTGCTGTTTTGGGTGTTTCTGGTGGCTTTTCAAGTGCAGTATTTGTGCAGTTTTCTTTTAAAAGGTTTTCAGATAAAATATCTTTTCTTTTATTATTTTGTGTTTTATACCGGACGTGGCAAATCCTCCCACCGAGCCGGTAAGTTATTAAGTTGGTTTGCCGAAGCTGATCCCTAGTGTGTCAAAATATTATTTCTTTTATTTAAAACGTTTTCTTGATTGTTACTTTCAAATGTTGAGCCCTAAATTAAATGCATGTGATGGTTGATTAAATAGTTAAATGTTCTGAAGAACGTAATTGGATACTACACTTGTTTCTTATACTGCATGATCCTTAAGATAACATCTGCCAAATGCAATGCTTCATGAACCCGATAATAAATACTTAATATTGTTGAATACTGGACACAAGTTCTTGACATGCTACATGAGATACATAGATTCCATATAGTTCTTGACTATGTAATTTAGGGACTATGGACATGACACTCAACATAACTTAGAACTAGAATAATAACACTTGACTTGACACGGGTTTTGGGATACCTCATAATGGAGAGTGTGTGGGAGCGATTGAAGCTATGCTTATGACCCCCTGTTTGGGAGGATATTCGATTATGGATCCTGAGTTCTTGCTACAGTTATTCTTTTTAATCGGTCCGGTGTAGCGCCCTGCGGTCCAAGGTGGACTTCACATTGCATCGTGCTCTCATGTTATAAGTCACGGCACTAAATGAATTAGTAGTTGATATACCCTCATGGTTAATCGACATGACCAGGTTAGTATCTTTTCTTTACAGTTTTCCTTGCATGCCTATTAAATTGTGATCCATAATGTGTCAAAATCTTATTTCTTTTATTTAAAACGTTTTCTTGATTGTTACTTTCAAATGTTGAGCCATAAATTAAATGCATGTGATGGTTGATTGAATGGTTGAATGTTCTGATAAACGTAACTTGATACTACACTTGTTTCTTATACTGCATGATCCTCTAGATTACATATGCCAAATGATATGCTTCATGAACCGGATACTAAATACTTGATTTTGGGTTTTGAATACTGGACACAAGTACTTGACATGCTATATGAGATATAAATTCCGTATAGCTCTTGACTATGTAATTTAGGGACTATGGACATGACACTCAACATAACTTAGAACTAGAATAACGCTTGACTTGACACGGGTATTAGGGTACCTTATAATGTAGAGAGTGCGAAAGCGATTGAAGCCATGCTTAGTGCCCCTGTTTGGGATGATATCCGATTATGGATCCTGAGTTCTTGCTACAGTTATTCATTTTACTCGGCCCGGTGTAGCGCCATACGATCCAAGGTGGGCTTCACGTTGCACATCGTGCTCTCCTATTATAAGTCACAGCACTAAATGAATTGGTAGTTGATATACCCTTATGGTTAATAGCATGGTTTGACGTATCGGCTGATACCATTAAGTATCAGTCGTATCGTATCGTATCGTATCGGTATCGGCAGTTGACGATACCGAAATCAAAGGTTAGTTTCAGTATCGGCCGATACTAAACGGTATCGGTCAGTTTCGGCCGAAACTGACCGATACCGTTCACTTACCGGTCGAAGACGGATGAAGAATAATGCATAATTAAATAAAATAAAAAACCCCAAAAATTTCGTGGATTAATAGGTTGCATAGAAAGCTCGGTTAAAAGAGAGGAGAAAATCCTAGGGTTTCGGCTTGAAAATGATGAAAAATTAAACGAAGAAGATGCAGAACCAAGAAAAAAATTGCTGAAAAAAAGAAGAAAACCGACAAAAGAAAGATGATGAAAAAATTATACTCACCTCATCACGTCGCCGCCTCGCCGAACCTGCCCCCTGCCTCGTTGAACCCGTCTCAACCACTTAGCATGAGAGTGAGAGTGAGCAAAGGGAGAGAGAGAGGCCCGAGTCGCCTTTCAGGAGATGTTACGTTCTTTAAAAGGGTAAACTTGTAAATAAGTGGTATGTGCGTAAAGTAAAACAGTCGGTGCGCATATCAAGCGGATATTTTGTGGCAACCCTGTAAATAAGTGGTGTATGCGCAAAGCAAAATGGTGGATGCGCAAAGCAACGCCCAACGATTTTTTGGCAAACTTGTAAATAAGTGGTATGTGTGCAAGGTAAAACGTTGGGTGCGTAAAACAAGCTTTAGGATCTATTCATTTATCTAATATTTAGCATTTAAGTACCAAACTTTAGGTATTTAGTATTTGATATGATTACGAACTCGAATTTAGTTTATAGTATTTAGTTTTTGATAGTATATGGTTAATATTTTAGTTTGTTAAGTATTTCATATTATTTGATTGGTTTAGATTTAAGAACTTCCAAAACCAGCACGGTGTGTATATAGGTATATGCATATTTAAAGTATCTCCGAAACCGAAATCGATACCTGAAACGAAACTACCGAAACTAGCGATACGGACGAAACCGAAACTTGCTTCTGAAACCGCCGAAACGGTCGATACCGATACCAAAACCTAAATTTTGGGTAGAACGATACCCAGACCGAAACCGAGACCTAAAACCTTGGTTAATAGACATGACCAGGTTAGTACCTTTTCTTCACAGTTTTCTTTGCATGCATATTAAATTCTTGCATGATATTAATTAACTGTTTTAATGAGGTTAAATCTATTGTTTTGTTGGTAGTTCAATCTCTGTTCCGCTAGGTGACGATCATATCGACGAGGAGGCTCCACCTTACGAGGAGTGAGTTTCTGGTAAACGACGCTGCTTTCTGAGTTTCTGAGTTGACAGGAGAATCCTTGTCTTTGTTTTATTTATTTCTTTTTAGTACTTCGAAATTGAGAAATGTAGTTCCTTTCAGCTTTAGACTGACTATGTACTTCTTGAAGGATGAAATAAAACGAGTATTTCCACTTTTGTTTTACATGTTTCCTGTTTATCTCTATATTGACTTTATTATGTGTGTGACGACACTCGAGTCTGGGCGTTACATTATAAATCTTGTGTTTTTATCTAAACATAGATAAGATATATGGCCTAGTATTAGTACATATAATCCTTTGAATTTGACCTATCTATTTCGCAGATTTTTTGCAGATGTGCATGGATTATAACTTCAATTGCCAAATAATGCAGTCCATACCATAGATATAACCAACTTGCAACGGAAACGCCATAGATATAACCAACTTGCAACAGAAACGAATACATTTTAACCAAACAACTATGCGTAGGAAACCTAAGAAAGCATTTAAAATTTGTAACACATATTGTCGAGTAATTATCAGTTTCAATAGCATGCACTTTAAAATTAGGATAAACTATCTTGTGGTTACATTGCTTGATTTTGATTTCGGAGAAAAATGCAAGCACAAAGATGATGCTTCGCGGTCATCTAGCATCATATTTGCTTTTAGTTTGACATTTAATGAAAAATTATAATAATTAAGTGGTTGACTGCATGGAAATCTCCAGCAAACAGCGCAGACATGATAGCTAATTATGGTTTATAGAAGTAGTAACAATAGTTTGATATCGGAGCTAGAGCTTGCAACGACAAGCAAAAAAATGCAAGCACAAAGATGATGCTTCGCAGTCATCTTTGCTTTTAGTTTGACATTTAAAGAAAAATTAAACTAATTATGTGGTTGACTGTATGGAAATCTCCCGCAAACAGCGCACGCATGATGGCTAATTATGGTTTATAGAAGTAGGAACAATATTTAAGATATGTAAGAGTGCTAGACAATACACGTGCACTGCTCTAGCAAACTGATAGGATCCGAAAGAAAATCTGAAATTATATTAATAAAACAGCGAATAAAAGATAAATTGGCTACAATTGATAGGTGTAACCTCCCTCCCAAGACGCCTTTAAGCGAGGACGTCCGCACTCTCCTAGATCTACCTAAGAATTCTCGAAGAACTCTCTTTCTAATTATCAAATAACTCTCAATTTCAGCATGCCAATAAATGACGGCTAGACCTAGTTTAAATGAGAAACCCCTCCTTGTAGTGCATAAAGCAATCCCCCTGACTTGTTGTGCGTCCAGTAATTCCTCCATGCCTTGTTGTGCGCAAAGTAATTCCTACATGA
Source organism: Scilla litardierei (assembly GCA_030789695.1). Classification (NCBI taxonomy): domain Eukaryota; kingdom Viridiplantae; phylum Streptophyta; class Magnoliopsida; order Asparagales; family Asparagaceae; genus Scilla; species Scilla litardierei. Next base: position 623,498,998 of record CM061142.1, read on the forward strand.
CTTGTGTGCATAGAGATTTTCCATCAAATATCAGTCGCATCACTACTCTGCCCCTAAAAATCCACCTTGTCCTCAAGGTGGGGCATGACGTCCATGGCGGCCTACTCCAAGTGCGTGCAAGCCTCCTCCCAAGTCAAAATGGTACAATTGGTCTCCACCGTCGTCAACAACGTCCAGTTGAAAGCCACGGTCGTCGCCAGTCAGATCTGAATGTCCTCTATACTCAAATCTAAAATGTTAGCGCTCTGAAGGACCTCGAACTGAAAACCAATGGCCTTGGGGCCCACGTCGCCATCCCGGAAGCTCGAATGTTCGCTATCTTGAGCCCAGAATGCGGAAAACTTGCTGTCCGGCGCCTCGGTGGGCATGTCGTCGCCGCTTGAGAGGCGAAAGCCACCATGGGAGACCATGCAGGGGCTGTCAGGGCCTGCTGGGCCTCTGCAGGGGATGTCGCGCGCCTGCTAGCCTCTGTAGGGCCTGCCGCGGCCTGCCGCCTTCTGGATGTGACCCGCCGCCTTCTTGATGTGATCCAGATCTGACGGCTAGGTTTTTTCTTCTTGGGGGATCGCCATCGTCTTCCACCGTCGCCTTCATATCTGGATCTGAAAATTTCAGATCTGGATCTGAAAGATCTGAAATTTGTAGATCTGGGCCTTTCTCGTCCAAAGTTGACGTCTTTTGCCCAACATTAGGGTTTTTGACGGCATTCCCCTATTTCGCCAAGAGAAGCTCAATTCGCTCGATCCCTTGCATGATCTCTTGACGCCGTTGTCTGGACTCTTGGAAGTATTGCATGTGATCCTCTAATTTCTTCGTCGTCAATCTGCAAGGTGGCATCCTTTCCAACTGGATTGAAGAGATGAATTTAGATATCGTCAGCGCCGCCATGGATCGTCACGAGCTCTGATACCAAAATGATAGGATCCGAAAGCAAATATGAAATTATATTAATAAAACAGCGAATAAAAGATAAATTGGCTACAATTGATAGGTGTAACCTCCCTCCCAAGACGCCTTTAAGCGAGGACATCCGCACTCTCCTAGATCTACCTGAGAATTCTCGAAGAACTCTCTTTCTAATTATCAAATAACTCTCAATTTCAACATGCCAATAAATGACGGCTAGACCTAGTTTAAATAAGAAAACCCTCCTTGTAGTGCATAAAGCAATCCCCCTGACTTGTTGTGCACCCAATAATTCCTCCATGACTTGTTGTGTGCAAAGTAATTCCTCCATGACTTGTTGTGTGCATAGAGATTTTCCATCAAATATCAGTCGCATCACAAACCCTCCTAACCATCCCATGACGCGGGCCTCACATGGATGTGGGTATTTCTGTGGTTGCGGAATTGTGTACAATCGATTTTGTGAGAAGTGTGGGTGCATGCGTGGGTGTGGCCTTGGGTGCATGTAGGCGTGGCCCACAAGATGACCATGGCCACCATTCTATCAACCTCTTTGTCCTAGGTGAAAGATTTCACCCTCAAATGTATAATAGATAGCAAAGTTCAAAGTATCATATATTAATCCAGTGATGAGCATATCATGCATTCATATGGTACAGCCACCTCATTAGAAACTGTACATATATACAAGTATAATCATCAATTAATTTATATATCATATAGTATTGTAGATTGACTTTACAAAAATGAAAGAACATTGTAACTTTTGTTCAAATAAAAGTAACACTAATATAAACAAATCCTGCACCATGAGTTCTTTGAGTTACCGCATTGAAAAGACCAATGCATGTTTGTATTAAAATAAAAATATCTCATTCTTACACTGCCGACACTAAATCATATTTTAATTAAATATGATCATCAAACAAGTCAAACCCCATCAACAGTCTGGCATACTACAGAATCCATTGTTTTTGGGGGATAGACGAGAAACATTCATAAAAGGCCAGGTGGACAGATGATTGAGAATTGTGGACATAGATAATCAAATGTAGCAGTAAGGAACCAGATCAAACTATCGTAATTCCATTCTGGTATGTTGGAGCTAATTGAACGCAGATAACTTGGTGTGTACGCCTTGTAAAGTTTGTTGATGGGAATTCAAGACTTTTACGGGAAGATCCCCCACTTTGATTTGTTTGGAACACCATTTTTAGTTATAGTGGTTTCTACATCATTTATATATATGGCATCTGCATCCATGAATTTGAGCAGTTGTGTGGCTTTCACATTTCCTAGTTATAGAGATTACTACATCATTTATATATATGGGATCTGATCTGTATCCAAAAATTTGATCAGTTGTGCGGCATTTGTATGTCTAAGTATTGGCTGAAAGATCCTCACAAAGTAGAACAATCATTTGGCACAGATTGGTTGAGATTGTTAATAATAATAGTTCCACAATGGAAATTTGAAAGAATGTGATGTTCATGTATTAGTGATTAAGCCACTATCCATAAGCTTAAACCTTTGAAGCAGACATGATTCAACTACTGGTTTATAGCTTCATCAATCTCAATAGTTGTGGACCCCCTCTTGATCTTATCATGTTCTAACATTATATCAAAGCTACTCAATTCCTAAGCAATCGTCGCATAATAGGCTCGTCCGAATTCTCCCTTAATGACCTAACCCAAATTCAAATCAATATGAATCATGGTATCATGTCCCGATTCACATGTTCCATCATGTCTTGTAAGGACATAATAGCTTCTTCCCATAATCCAGTAATGTAATTAAAAAAGTCCAAACTCATGGTTCACCTTGAATTTGAGGGGTGTTAAGAATAATAGTCTTGTGGAAAATTTAAAAGAATGTAACATCCATATATTAGTAGTTAGACCACTAAACATAAGCTTATGCTTTTGGGTTAAACATGGTTTCCACCACTAATTTATGGTTTCACCAAAATTATTAATAGTAGCCGCACTCTTGAGCTATCGTGTTCTAATATGATATTAGAGCCCAGAATCCACCCTATCACCAAATTTGAAGCCTCTACAGTTAAGTACTAACTCAATCTGAATCATTGTTTCTGATCATCTGTCACCTGATTCCAAAGCCTCCTTGTTTAAATAAGAACTCAATTTGAATCATCCTTATCCAATCTGACCATCCAAACCCATAGCATGGTCTCAGTATCCATCTAATAATCTTCCATAAGGAAAAAGGGAAAAAAGAAGTCCAATTTTAGGGCACCCACTTCAAGTTTTGAAGTGTTGAGAATAATAATCCTACACTGGAAAAATTGAAAGACAGTAATATCTATAAATTAGTAACTGTGCTCTACCCATTAGCTTAAGCTTTTTAGTTAGATATGATTTCAATTATCGGTTTATGATTTTACCAATATCATTAACTGTGGACCCTTCTCAAGCTATCATGTCTCCTCTCTTTCTTAACAGATATCAATAAATTGTACCAAATCCTCTTAGCTACTAGGAGAAAAGAAAAAAGCAAGCTTCCTCAAGGAAATACTCTAAACCCATGTCTTCTGCTAGCTAGTTTCATCCTTAATGATATCTAGATCCCACCAATCAATTGCTAGACTTTGATACCTATTTAGCATGTCAGTGCCAAAGCTAGGGGTCTCCGATTATAACTCTTCATTTGCCAACCTAGTGGCAGTTATAGTCGGCTTCATTCAAATATAGCCCTCCTTTCTACTAAGGACACTTTGTTTCTGTTTTTCCCTTACTTTCCTTCTCTTTGTCTATGGCTGTCTAAGAAGATGCAATGTATATTTCAGATTTAATAGTTAGTAAATTGTCGTATAACCTACTTCGATATTAGCAACTTCCTTTCCTCCATATGCATATCAAACCATTTTTAAGAATTTTACCACAAATTCATTTTCATCAACAACAAAAATTCCAAATGAATCCACTGATATATTCCTCGTTATTGCAAGAAATTGTCTAAAGCATAATCATAAAAGTATACAATTCAGTGCTAAAATATGTGGCCAATTCTGAACCATGTTAACAGTTCCATATTTTCTATTTATTATATTGTTTAGCTTTCCACCAAAGAAGCATAGCAAACATGGAGTAACAGCATATATGGTTTCATTTATACTCAGACATTTTACATGCTAGAGCAGTGTCTAAAATTTCCATATCAGTTCTTAGCAAAAATAAATTGGCAATGAAACTAGGAACCGAAACAGAAGAGCAGGACACTGTTAAACTGTAGTATTTCATAGTGACAAGTCAAAGCATAAATCCATGTATACACATATGGAGACTAAAACTAACACATATAACCAGTTCAGCAAAAATCCTGGAAAGGAGCTAAGTATGAGTACCATGATTCAGAATAGAAATGGAAATTTAGAACATAAGCTATATAAAATATAAATGACTAGATAAGGGCTTCAGATTGTAACGGATTGAGAACAGGACACAAACCTAGGAGGCCGTATTACAAAGTTGATAAATTGATCTATCATATTCCTTCCTTAGAGCGACTCCGCCCTATGGAATAGAATGGCGGAGTCTCTGGGAACATTAAGACCTCAACGATCCAACACGCCCTAATATAATGGACCTGAAATTAAGTCAGTTGCAAAATGAGTTTTAGCAAAACAGGATTAAATCCCAAAAAATGAACTAAAAGAAACATGCTTAGTCCTTCATTATTTTGTCTTAAAACCAGGTAACAGAAGGGAATAATGATGGAGAAGAATATGAGAATCTGATATAAGCTTTCAGAAACATGGACTAGTACTCACATAGTTCATTTTTCTATTATAAATTTCACATGAATTGCCTGAAGGGAGTTGCTACGCGCACATACCGTTTTACTCCAACGCACAACCAAAATTCCACTGATTTACAAGTTTCACATTCAAATTTTCTCAGCGCACATAAGTTTTAATCCCCAAACTGTCACGTTGTGCATGGTGAGTAAAACGACGATCACCTCCTCCAACAACTTGAGTTGCAGTAAATAAGTGGCGGCGGCGGATGGATGTTCTTCGAGTTGCCGATCAGGCGCCAGAATCCGATGAGGGGGTCCCAACGGTCGAGGGTCTTGTAGCATAAAGGGAAATTGGAAGTATGTGCGTGTAGCAACTCCCTTGCCTGAAACGCTTTCCTTATAAAGCTCACTCCCTGTGAAACCACAGACTTTCTAATCCACCAAATGCCTATAATCAACCAAAATCTCATTCGCAGACCAAGCACTTGATTATCCCCAAATATATACATGAATAATAAAAGTTCCAGCAGTTCCAAAATTAGTGAACTCCGTTTCTAAAGCATTAACACCAACTTCCAAAATGTCTTTTCTTTTCCATTAAAAAACAAAAAGAGTTCCATGATCAAACCATAAAGAATGCTGCTGTTTTCAGCATAACTTTCCAAATACCACCAAAATAACCAAAATAACATATTAACGCCTTAAACCAACATAAAAGAACCTATTTCAATAAACTCAATTCTTCCTATTTATAATCTTCCCTTTTTTTTTTTTTTTTGGGGGGGGGGGTGTGTGTGTGTGTGTGTGTCAAAAGACTTAATCAACGAGAGAAGAAGAATAAGAAGAAGAAATGGTTACAAAAAAGATCCCGATTCATCATAACCCCCAAATTTGTACCAAATTCTCAAATCTAAACCAGAGCCCTAGAAGAAAAAATGATCATGCACCACCCTTCCCGCTTCAAAAACATAAAAACGTCCCAAAATTACACATGCCATTACTCTAAATAATCGCGGAAAGTTGCACTTACTTCGAAATTTGTGACAAATCTCTCGAATAACTGACTGAGAGATCAAAATCACCGCAAAATTAGGCCATCGTTAAGATTCAGAGCACAAAAACGCCTCGCAGACTCAAATCTAAAACTCAAGCACAACCGAGCACCTAATCGCATGTCCGAAACTCGAAATGCTCGCCAAGGCCGTGGAATCGAATGGCATAGGTCAGAAACCCTAACGATCGGCGGCTAATAGAGAAATCGCAGGCTCCGAAGTGTGAGATGTGAATAGAGGGATCGAGGGGCGAGCGAACCGACAATTCACGTGAGTGAGAGAAACGAAAGAGCGGAGGAGAGAGAAAGGAAAGAGAACTGTTGGTTTGATTTTTTTTTTAAGGGCAAAAATTGTTTAATTGTTATAATAGGTAGAGAAAAGAGTAACTATCTGGCAAAGAGTCATGGTTCTATATTTATAATCTCATAGGGAATGTGAAGAGACATAGATGTCAAAAGTCTCCATTCTCTAATAAATGGAGAGTAATAGAGGGATAAAGTGGTGGGGAGGCCAAAGGCCTCCCTCACTCACAACACTCCCCTTTATCCATCCATTACTTTGGTCTTAGCTTATAAATCTAAGGGGATGGATACTTCTGGATCCTGAGTAATCGTGTTCGCCTCGTTAAAACCTTAGCTGTGGAAAACCCAGTGGGAAAACCCAACAGCGTAAGGGAAAAGAGTGCAACACACAAGTTACTCCCCATCATCCGTACAAGCTTCAGGCTTGTAGGTCTTTCAGATGTCTCATACCGATTCCTTTTACAAGTTTTACAAAAATACATTTCGGTAAAGATTTAGTAAAAAGATCAGCTAAGTTGTTGCAGGACTGGATCTGTTGAATCTTGACCTCCTCGTTCTTCTGTAGATCGTGCGTACAAAAGAATTTGGGAGAAATGTGTTTCGTTCTGTCGCCTTTGATGTAGCCCTTTTTGAGTTGTGCTATGCATGCAGTGTTGTCTTCAAACAAGACAGTAGGCTCAAGATCACCAATCTTCAGGACAGTGGCATCTAGGATATGTTGGACGACGGAGCGAAGCCAAAAAAACACTCTTTGTTCGCTTCATGATTCGCAATGAGTTCAGCGTGGTTGGATGATGTTACTGTGGTGGTTTGCTTTACCGATCTTCATGAGATAGCAGTCCCTCCATATGTAAACACAAAACCAGTTTGTGATTTTGCTGTGTGATGATCAAATTGGTAACCTGCATCAGCATAACCAAGCAACTGGGAGGAGGAACCTCTCTGGTAGTAAAGTCCCAGATCTATAGAACCCTGGAGGTAGCGTAGAAGATGCTTTACTCCGTTCCAGTGGCGCTTTGTATGCCCAGCACTATGTCTGCCAAGTAGATTAATTGCGAAGCTATATTGGGACGCGTGCAGTTTGCCAGATATAGAGGTGCTCTAATGGCACTGAGGTAGGGTACTTCAGAACCCAGTAACTCCTCCCCTCTTCCAGTGGCCGTAAGTGGTCCTTATGAATATCCAGTGATCTCACGACCATAGGAGTACTTAAAGGATGACATTTTTCCATTCTAAACTTGTTTCAAAGTTTTCTTGTATAATTTGATTGGTGTAACAGGATTCCACCTCGTATGTGTTCAATCTGTAAGCCAAGACAATACCTTGTTTTGCCTATGTCTTTCTGTCACGCCCCGCTTCCCTAAAATGGAGGCGAGACGTGAGAAGGTCCGCTCAAGCGTGGAGCTGTGAAGCTGCACGCCTGATAAGCGTAAATTTAGTATAAGCAGGTCCCTGTAATTGCAAACGAAACAACAATGATAATAATAATAAGATGAGACGGATATGAAATACCAATCCCACAGTTTGTCCACCAAAATATTCAACATCACAGAAAAGCCACCAGGCTAAAAGAAAGAGTCTAAAGGCCCAGAACAAGGCCAAACAAAACTCAAACATAACAGAGTATCAAACTATGTGCCACGCACCGACAACCTAAGCAATCTAACAAAAACTTGTAACGGTCGGTTTCCGATCGTAAGTTCTTCGTGCACGTGTGCTTGACCGTGCACGTATTTATTTTAGAATTTGTTTGTTTCCAAACCCTATCGTGTGATATGTCGTTGTGACCCTCTCTGAGAGTACTACATTTGTCGTGTTGACTTGCAATGTCAATTCACGGGCCGTTCGCCCACGATTTGACCTTTTCCGAGGAAACGTCGCGTCTCGCACTTTTGACTTGAGGCGTTTTTATTTTTAATTTCGTTTCTCGTCATCGAAATTGTAATCCGTCTCTTCCGACTTCTCGCTCTTGTCGCCCCGGTCGCCCCGGTATTTTTCTTATAATTTTCGGGCACCGTTTGACCCTTGTGCACAAATAAAGCCGGTTAATTACGAGAATACCCCTAGCAAACCTAACCCTATTAAACTCTAAATAAACCCTAAACCTAGTTAAGTGGCAGCCCCTCACGTGTAAGCATCCCCTTAGTCACGTGGGCCCCACCCCTATAAGAAAAACCCTAACTTCTTCTAAAAAGTTCACAGCCGCAACACATTGCATTGCGCCGGCCCTAGAATCAATTCTACCCACGCAAACACCCTCTCCTCAGCAACCTAGCCGCCGCCGGAGCTCCTGGTCGCCGCCGACCAGCCTCGCCGACCTCCCCCTCTCGACTGCAGCCCCGACCGCCGCCTGTCGCCGCCGCAAACCGCTGCAAACCGCCGGAATCCCCAGCAGCAGCAGCTGCAGCTTGCGACGGCCACCGCCGCCGCCGCCGCCGGAGCCTCCCCTCCGTCGCCGTGGAACCCCCTCTGCTCCCTCTCGCCGTTGACAGCGACCCCAGGCCGCGATACTCTCTGAAACAGCGAGTATACTCGCTGTTTTGCGTGTTTGGCGTCGTACCGTCGCGCCGCCGAGATCTCGTCGCCTCTCCTCGCTGTTGGAGCCCTCCGACAGTCTCCTTCATCTTCTGGGAGTACTCATCGGCATCCCGGACTCTTCCTACGACTCCCGACGTCGTAGACGTTGGGTACGACGAACCGTTCATCTCATTTGCCGTTGCAAGTTCTCCGGAAGCCGTAGTACGCCTACCCGACGCGCTGCTCGCTGTTCACGCGTCCCGTCCGCTGCCCGGAACGTGTCTGGCTACGCTGCCCGTAGCCGAGACGCCGCTAGGAGACGATCCGTAGCCGTGCCAGTCAGATCGGTCGCCGTTCAGACACTACGTCCGCTCTACCCCAGACTCCGGACAGGTTGGTTCCCCTATCTCGTAGCAAAACCCCCACAGTAGCAAAACTGAGAACCTAAGTAAAACTGGCAACTTAACTCACTAAATTTAGTTTCTGCTCTCTTAAATCGATGTATAACCGTAGACCGACGTTGGACTTTTTGACTGTGCACATAGGGTAGAATCGTCGGATAGGCTGATCGGACAACTTGACTCGTGACGGTTAGGGTAGCCACGTTCAACCTAGAAATGAACTTAAATAGGATTTGACGAAAATCGCGACTTGACGCCGTCGCCGTGATCTCTTTTCAGACGGACTACCGCGGACGCGACGCCCGGACGAGACGCCCCGGACAGACGACGCACCCGCTGTTTCAGGCAAGTGTACCCACTTGCGATTTGACTGTGCTTTAGTTCTAGTTTGTAGAACTGTTAGTTTGTGTGTGATGAGAACCGGACGTGAAATGATAGCGTCCGGGACGACCCGTGACGGCACAGACTTGACGACGAAGTCTGAGCCTGACAACAATGAACTGCTGACAACATAGGACTATCTTGTGTGTGCGTGCGTGTGGACCCCCTAGAATAACTTTCCCTACACTTGTCATGTCGTGTCCTGTCACACAAAAAGCTTTCGGGCGTTTCGGATGCTTCCCTTGCGGAAGTGATCCCCGTGATACAAAAAGCCTTCGGGCGTTTCGGATGCTTCCCTTGCGGAAGTGATCCCCGTGATACAAAAAGCCTTCGGGCGTTTCGGATGCTCTCCATGCGAGAGTGATCCCCGTGACTGTTATACAAAAAGCCTGCGGGCGTTTCGGATGCTTCCCTCCGCGGAAGTGATCCCTGTGACCAAAAAGCCTTCGGGCGTTTCGGATGTTTCCCTAGCGGAAATGATCCCCGTGAATCTTGTCCTGAGTTCCTGGGTTGGGGTTGGGTTGAGCGTGCGCACGGCAAGAGGGTCTGATCCCCCTCGAACCGTAAGGCGTGAACCCTTTCGTGTCTTGTCATGTCCCGTCTTGTCTTGTCCTGTCCGTCACGTCCCGTCTTGTCCTGACACCTGTAGGTTAGTCCCGTAGTCGGTAGCACACGCTACGTCTACTGTTTGCTACGTTTACTTTTCCTGCTACGCTACTTTTCGTTTCTCAGTTATAACCCCAGCATGTTAAAACAACCAGTAAATCATTGTTAAAAGTTGATACACTTGCAGTAGAGTCTGACAGTTTGTGTAGACTTTGCCTGACGTACAGTTCCCTTCTTTTGGTGATGTACGTCAGGTGTGGAGCCAGAGTACGAGTACGAGGCGGACTTGCCAGCTGACCCAGAGCCGGAGGACGTTGATCCGGAGTACGACCCGGAGGAGGACCAGAGTTAGAGGCCTCGTGTTGCTGATCCAGATTTCTGTTCCAGTTTAGATTGGGTGGGTAGCACCTGTTGCTTTCTTGTTTAGGTTGGGTGCTTGCACCGTTAGTTTCCCTTTCAGCAGTTGTAGCCGTTTACGGCATTTTCTTTAGACTCTCAGTACTTGATGATAAATTTTGGAATGAAATGAAATGTTTCCTTTCTGTACTTTTTGTTATTTCGTACTAACTTGCAGGGACCTGTACCTTCGCTATGGAAAACTACAGACGCTTATTGGGTCTGGGCTCTTGCCCCGGCCTAAGCGGGCCTTCGTCACGCTTCGCCTCCGTGTTTTTGGAAAGCGGTGCGTGACAAAACTAGACGTACACACTAAGACTGATCTCCAGTGTCTACGAAGTCCTCGTCCAACACGGGCGCAAGCTCGGCGTCCGCAAACACCTCACCTTCAGCAAGTAACTCTGGCTCGGGGTCTAACATGTGTCACCCAAAAGAGAAAAGGGGCACATGTCAGCAAGTCTAAAAGACTTGGGCAAGGAAACTGAAAGTAACTAACAACCTAGCACTTATAATATTAAACAATGACATGACAGTTTAGTTTGATGCAGCAGTTTTAAAAAAAAGAGAATATCACGCACTCACGATGTAGCGAAAGCTACCAATTCACTAATCACTTATCACTTATCACTGTTTATCACTTAGTGCATAGAGAGTCCACCTGCTGGCCAGCTCGTGGCTCAGGCCGCTTATCTCTATCACTATTTATCACTTATGCACTAGAGATTTCGCCTGCTGGCCGGAGTGGCGGATCAGGCCATCTCGGGGCTCAGGTGGCCGCATATCTCTTACCCCACCCATATGTGTCGAGCGTTGGGGTTTCCAACTACAGGGCTCGCTTCTGGAACACGAGCCAGGAATATAAGTATTGTAGCGTATGCTACACAATCACGATGACTAATCAATATGCAATGCCATGAACAGATATTTGCGTACCGTTAATTGAATTTAAACATGACATACAAACATGATGAAGGTGACGGACCAAGCTTCGTTGTCAAGCTAGGTCAATGGCGTCTAGACGGCTATCCTTTCACCGTTTAGTCTCTTTTACGCTAAAGCAAGGGAAATGGCCTAAGACATGGCCCAAATTAAGAGATGCAAGTTTCACTTGCCTGATACCAGGGTTGACAAGCAATGAAGATCGTCACAAGCTAAACTACGGGTGGATCACTGATATAGCAAAACAATTATTAGAACAATGATTCTAAATCGTTTTCTTAATGGAACCCTAATCATCTAATAATCCATTTTATTAGGGTTTCACAATGTCAATGCGGGTTATGCTAAAACTAAAGGAATCGAGCTTTACCGTGAAGAAACGAAGGAACGATGCCGAGCAACCATGGCAACGGAAGAACGATCCGGCTCAGATCTGGAAATGAGTGAAAAATCTGGAGAAATGGGTTTTGATGTGGATTTTGGGGGTTTGATGAAGGTTTGGGGAAGATGGAAGGTGGGTTGTGACAAGGGAGGGTTTGGATGATGGAGGATGAGCTTGGGATGAAGGATTAATGGTTTGAGGAAGATGGGGGCTCAATGGAGGAGGAATTAGGGTTTTAGGTCATGAGGAAGAAGAAGAAAATGTTTGGAGGGGTATTTATAGAGTTTGGTGGCGGCTAGGGCAAAACTAGGGTTTACAGCACTGGTTAGTCGGTCAAAGAACAACCACTGACCGACTAGTTTGGAAACTAGTCGGTCGGTTGACCAACGCAGACCGACTAAGAGTAAACAGTAACCCAGACGAAAATTAGGATTTAGATTTAGTCGGTCAAGGAACAATTACTGACCGACTAGTTTGACATCTAGTCGGTCGATGAACGTTCTTGGACCGACTAAGAGTAAACAGTAACTCGACTGTACAGAAGAACTAAGAATTAGTCGGTCTGAGTACAAAACTTAACCGACTAGTTTAACAACTAGTCGGTCGAAAGATGAACTTAGACCGACTAAGAATGAAAAGTACTGATACCAAAAATTAGTAATTGAGTTAGTCGATTAAAGAAGCATTGCTGACCGACTAGTTTGCAACCTAGTCGGTCAACTAAGGTTCTTAGACCGACTAACGACAAACAGTAACTCCTGAATAACTTTTCAAGCCCGCTAGTCGGTTCAAGAAGGTTTTCCGACCGACTGGATCGTCATCTAGTCGGTCGGTGCCCCTTCTTATACCGGCTAACGTGCACCAAAAATTCCGAAATGGAGCGCGAAGCTCCGGGATGGTTTCCTAAGTCTCCTAGGCTCGTTCTAACTCTAAGATATCGACGTTATGAAGCCCGTCACGAATGACTTACTTCAAACACGCCGACCGACGGAAGAATCTAGAGAATCACGACGAAACGAACGAAAATGAAACTACGGAGACGGAAAAGGAAATCTCAACAAAGGAAAACAACCAAACATATAAATATTTATAATAAAATCCATACATGAAAAACCAGTCGTTACACTTTCATTTCAAATGTATGCTTTAGGCTTTCAGATATCTCATTGATCTCTGCGGGAGATCATATGAGATTTAAGTCATCAACATAAACTGCAACGATGACAAATCCTGTTCCCGTTCTTTTGATAAAGATATACGGGCAGACTTCATTGTTTTTGAATCCTTGCTGTGCAAGGAAAACACTTAGTCTGTTATACCACATCTTTCCTGATTGCTTTAGACCATATAATGATCTTTGAAGCCTTACCAAGAAGACGTCCCGAGGTCTCTCTCTCATCTCTGGGGGTAAATTAAACCCATCTGGAAGTCTCATATAGATTTCTTTATCTATATCGCCATATAGATATGCAGTTACAACGTCCATGAGCTGCATTTCTAGGCTCTTCAGAGATGATATGCTAAGCAAGAATCAGAAAGTGATCTCATTCATGACCGGGCAATATGTATCTTCATAATCAATTCCCGGTCTTTGGGAAAATCCATGTGCTACAAGGCGTGCCTTGTAGCGTACGATCACATTTTCTTTATTTCTTTTTCTGATGAAGACCCACTTATATCCCACAGGTTTAACACCTACAGGTGTTCGGACTACTGGTCCAAAGACTTTGCATTTCAAGAGTGAGTCCAGCTCTACTCTTATTGCCTCGTCCCACTTTGGCCAATCATCTCTTTGTTTCATTCCGCTAGAGATCATGGTTCGACGTCATCATCGTATTCAACGACGTGAATGGCAATAGTGAATGCAACATCATCGTCGTCAACTGTGCTATTTCTGTCCAGTACCTCTACAGTACGTACGTAATTTAATGATGTTTCTCCTATTGTTTCCTCTGCAAGAAAATAAGGAGAGGAGAGGAGAGGAGAGGTCGCTGGTCTGAGCTCAGCATTCTGTGGAGGGATCATCTTATTATCACCAGGAATCTTCCTCTTTCGAGAAACTTTATCTTTTGAACCTGGCGGTCGTCCTCTTTTCAATTGAGGTACAGTCAATTCTGCTGCTGGTGGATTGCATCCATCTTTGAGGATGTCAAGCCTAGCTGGCGTGTTGGCAGCAGAGACGTGTGAACGAATAATCTTCTGGTTGTCTGTAAATTTATCTAGCAGTAGGTGTACTGTGTTCTGAATGTAAAGGATCTTCATGATCTCATCTTCACACAGATTAGTACGCGGATCATAAATAGACAAAGACTTATTGTCCCAAGAAATGGTCTCTGAAGCGTCAGGCTTCTTAGACTGTGTGCCTAGTTTTGGAAAAGTTTTCTCTTCGAATTCACAGTCATCAAGACGTGCCTTAAATGCGTCCCCCGTAAGGGGTTCCAGGTATCTAATAATAGAGGGTGAATCAAACCCAATATAGATACCAAGACGATGCTGAGGACCCATTTTTGTCCTCTGAGGTGGTGCTATTGGGACATATACTGCACAACCAAACACTCTCAAATGAGAGATATCTGGGGGTGCACCATATGCTAGCTGCATCGGGGATAATATATGGCCACCGTAGGGCCTTATCCTAATCAGCGATGCGGCATGCAATATAGCATGCCCACAAGCATCCACATGCACCTGGGATTGCATAAGCAATGGACATGCAATCCATTGTAGTCTCTTTATAAGAGAATCTGCTAATCCATTCTGGGTGTGAACATGAGCTACATGATATTCAACTTCAATACCCGTTGCCCGGCAATAGTCTTCAAAGAATTGCGAAGTGAATTCCCCCGCATTATCAAGACGTAATTTCTTGATATGATTATCGGGGAAATGAGCACGCAACCTACTTATTTGTGCCAATAGCTTTGGGAAAGCTAGGTTGCAAGTGGACAATAGGCACACATAAGACCATTTTGTGGATGCGTCAATCAGTACCATGAAATACCGAAATGGACCACTTGCGGGGTGAATAGGCCCGCAAATGTCGCCATGAATTCTCTCTAGGAAGCCAGGAGACTCTAATCCCACTTTCAGGAGGGAGGGTCTCGTTATTAGTTTTCCCTGAAAACAAGGGGGACATGGAAATTCACCCTTTTGAAGAATCCTCAGGTTCTTCAAATTATGTCCACGTGATTCAGAGATAATGCGACGCATCATAGCTGATTCGGGGTGACCAAGTCTATTGTGTCAGAGTTGAAACTCTGGCAATGAAAGGCACTTTTGGTGCTAAGTCATATTGGCTTCTATTGGTTGAATATACGTGTGGTAGAGACCCGACGGGAGTCCCTTAAATCGTTCGTGGATGGACTTCTGGCCATCTTCTGGACGAGTTACATACATATATTCAATATTTTCTTCATCTCTAGTTTCTAAGTGATATCCGTTAAAACGAATATCTTTGAAACTTAAGAGATTTCTATTATATTTTGGAGAGAATAATGCATTTTGTATTTTAAGTCTTGTGTTATTTAGGAGCAATATGGTTGCTTCCCCAGATCCTTCGATTATGTTGGACAGTCCTGAAATCGTAATAACAGGACCGTCATATTTGTTTAAGCTATTAAAATAGTATGGATCGCGAAGGATAGTGTGCATTGAGGCACTGTCCACCAGGCACTCATACTTCATCTATATATAAGCAAAATGAAAGTTTATTTAAGTAAATGAAAACTAATAAAAGTGCTTTCAAATCAAACGACAGATGAAGCTACATGAATTTAAATGCATAGATATAAAGTAGGGCTCAATCAAGCAGGCGTCGTTTTCGAAATATTTTGTAGTGAACTTGGTGAGCGGTTGAACTGCCGCCAAGTTTGTTTCAGGCTGAGACTTCTGGCTTGCCTGATACAAATCCTGGAGGTGCCGAGGAGTGCGGCAATTTCTGAACCAATGTCCAGTCATGCCATATTTATGGCATTTATCCTCCCATTTCTTCTTAGGAATTGACACTGGATCAGTGTTCTTACGCTTCCATGTGAAATTTATCTTCCCCTTGTTGGTGTTGTTGGTCTGGGGTGGTGCTCCTCTTGCTGGCTTCATTACAGCGTTTTCTTTGTTCTTTCTAAAATTCTTCTTCTTTTTCCACTTCTGGGGAGAAACATGGTGGGCTTCAGGGATAGGGGTAGTACCAACAGGGCACAAATTATGAGTGGCAAGCAGTAAATCTCTATTCTGCTCTGCCGTAAGAAGGCAAGAAATCAGATCAGAGAACTTCGTGAAGTTGCGTTCACGATTCTGTTGCATGAGGATTGCATCTTTCTCATGAAACGAGGTAAATGTCTTTTCCAACATGCGATGCTCAGTCACTTCTTCACCGCACAACTTCAGGCGTGATGTGATATTATGAAGTGCAGAGTTATACTGAGCAACAGACTTATAATCCTGAAGTCTGAGGTTTTTCCACTCATAACTGGCACGTGGTAATATTACATCAATTTGATGTTTATAACGTGTCTCCAGCGCTTGCCACAACTCCAAAGGGTCATCTACCGTTAAATATTCGGCATTTAAAGTCCGATCTATGTGTCTCCTGATATAGATAATGGCTTTCGTCTTATCTATGTCGGAGAATACGGTAGGAGAACTGCTAGATGGTTGTGCCACTTTAGGGGCACTGCTAGCAGGTGTCTTGGCCACTGCGGGGCCAGAATAGAGTTGAGAAGTACCATCGAACGCAAGTGGAACTTCAGGTCCACTCGCCAGCTAAGATAGTTCTTCCCCGCTGCATCAAGAACCTCGAAATCGACGCTTGCCAATTTTGCCATTTTAATCTATGCAATTTAAATAGGCATGTATTCATAACTAAACATCATGCTTAAAAGAAATAAATAAGAAAAAATGCGGGGATCGGCCAGATATCATAAAATGTCCAAAAGTTCATAAAGAAGAAAAAGAAAAATACAATTTGGAAACCCTATTTGGGTCCAAGATATATGCAATCTCCTCCATTTTCATAGGTAGTAACACCGGCCTTTGGCATTAAACATAAATTCCTCACTACAAATTTCTCTCAGAAAAGAAAAAGAAATTACAAAGAGAATAAATATAATAAAAAGGGTATCTAAATATTGGCCGATCTCTAAAACCGCATTTTGACTTATTTAAACATCCACGCGGTTATATATGCAACATGCAAATAATAATAGCGCAGTATCACAGACATTACAAAAATCATCAAGCCCAGATATTGGATAAAATAGTTTATTTAAGTTAAAATGATTGGTTGGACCACGGGGAAACGTCATTCATCTTTAGGTTAGTTAACTAAAGACAGAGCAGTCTCAGGATCCGTTTAACCAATTTAACTTAAATTAATGATTTATCCAATGCTTAAGACATTTAATAATTGAAAAATAGCAGATAAAATAACATAATCCGCAAGTCCTGTGGGTTAGAGGCGGGCAGCAGGCCCGATAGCAAAAATAATAATCATATTAATTTGCAATGTGATTAACTGGGCTTCTGGCCCAAATAAATAGACAAACTAAATTATTATTCTGATTTGGGCTGCTGGTCCATAAGCAAAATAATACTCAGTTTAATAGTCAATGTTATGACTTGGGCTTCAGGCCCAATAAACAGCCAAACTAATTTATTATACAGTTTTGGGCAGCAGGCCCATAGGCTGTAAAAATTAAAATCAAATTTAACACAAGTCCAAAAAACAAACTTTAGGGTTAAGGAATGCCAAAAACCCCCAACCCCTCATCTTACAGATCGTGCCCCCTCTCCCCTATCTACGTAAAATTGCAGTCGCCACCGGCGCAAGTGGGAGGATCCCCCGTCAGAGGGGGATATGGCCGGCAGAGAGCCCCCCGTCGAATGGGGGGGGGGGTGCACCAGACACACAAAGAACCCCCCATCGGAGGGGGGTGGCGCTCAGAGGAACCCCCCCCCCGTCGGAGGGGGGGTGGCGTAGACAGAGGCCCCCCTGCCGGGGGGCGAAGAGCAAAGCCCCCCCCGACGGGGGCGGGGAGGGTCGGACAGAGCCCCCCGACGGGGGGGGGGGGTCGGACAGACCCCCCCGTCGGGGGGAGGGGCGGGCTGCACAGAGCCCCCCCGACTGGGGGGTCGGACAGATGACGGGCCCCGTCGGATGGGGGGTGCACCAGACACACAAAGAACCCCCTGTTGGATGGGGGTGGCGCTCAGAGGAACCCCCCGTCGGAGGGGGGGTGGCGTAGACAGAGGCCCCCCTGCCGGGGGGCGAAGAGCAAAGCCCCCCCGGCGGGGGCGGGGACGGTCGGACAGAGCCCCCCGTCGGGGGGAGGGGCGGGCTGCGCAGAGCCCCCCGTCGGGGGGAGGGGCGGGCTGCGCAGAGCCCCCCCCCGACTAGGGGGTCGGACAGATGACGGGGGGGGCGGGCTGCACAGAGCTCCCCCCGACGGGGGGCGGTTGGACAGAGCCCCCCCCCCGTCGGGGGGCAGGCGGCACAGAGCCCCCCCCCCCCCCCGACCGGGGGGGGATAGAGCCCCCCCCCCCCCCCCCGTCGGGGGGGGGGGGGGGCACAGAGGACCCAGAAAACCCCCGTCGGGGGGGGGGGGGGGGGGCACAGAGGACCCAGAAAACCCCCGGGGGGGGGGGGGGGCACTTAGGCCGGACGTCGAATTTATAGCCCTAAGGACCCAGAAAACACTACAGTGGTATAAGGCCATGTCTACATGCTCTACAATTTGCAGTTATAAAATGTATGTGATACATCATGTTTCTCCATCAGATGGAGGTTTTATTTAAACTATTAAATTGTCGTTTTCATGTGCTGAATTTTGAAAAATTGTTTTTGAAAATTAGATCTAATTATAAAATCATGAGATGATTTTAATAAGTTAAATCTTTAAAATTATATGATAATTTTTTTATGTAACTTAGATTTATGAGATAATTTTAAGTTGCATGCTTAGCTAAATTGTTTAGTTGATAATGGTTATATTAGTTTTATTGATTATGTGATAATTCAAGAAAAACTATTAGGATAGGCATTAAAACCTTTTAGAAAATTATAAGATAATTTTTGGACATGATAAGATTTAAAGTTGTTTAAATGCATAATACATGATTAGGATAGCACCTTAATAAAAATTCATTCCTTATAGTTGATAAGGACATTAATAAAAGTTATTAACCAATCCTAATAATTTCGAATTTTAGGATTCAACTAGTTGATAGGATTAACTAGTTTTAATGAAGCCATTTATAATTGATTGCAAACATATGAATAATTAGTTTCCTTTAATGGACCATGATCCGGTCTAGTGTTTTTTTTACTAGTGTTGTGTATCACCCTAGCTCGACTGGGGATAGTGATCTTGGCCTAGCCAAATCCCTGGCCGTGTTCCGCTGGACCGCAAGGATGCAAATTATGATTATGTGACATCATCGATTATATTTAGTCAATTACGTTAAAAATCTTCTTCAAGGTTAGCCGTATCCATCCTTGTTTTTGGATTAGGGGGGCTAAAAGACGACTGTCATGGTTGTTGAGTCTCCTCAAGCTATGACATGGTCTCTTTTAGAAACCGACTCCATCATACATGTGATGTAGTCTGGTATTAACCCAAACCGTCGGGTCTCCTCGAGTATCGGCGTAAGTTTAATATTAGACATGAAAACAAGGGTTCGACTAGACCAGTCATTATGGTTTGTTGAGCCTCCTCAAGATCATGCGTGACTAGGGGTAAAAACCAATAGGGAGTCACATATGATGTGATTGATAATGAGTTTATTTACCAACTGCAGAGTCGATCAACTTGTTGAGTCTCCTCAAGGTTGTGAAGCTCAGGGTGGTTGGGTCCCTATCCCATTAAATAACTATAGTTGAATAAAAAACCATTTTAACTATATTTAAAAATGATGAACATATGCTAAAGTACGATAATTCTATGTTTTACCAAAATGGAATCCAAAATCATAATATCCTTAAAAGCAATAAGTCAACTGGACAAAATGATTAGTTAAGGAATATTTGTTAAACCAAACTATATTCTCAATGATATTAAAAGTGTCATTCCCAGCATTGAGTTAAGGACAGTGATTTCCTTAATCGCAAAAGTCTAACACAATAAAAGCACGCTACTTAACTCTCGCCCATATGAACATGTGCAACTTAAACATACCGATGTTCAAAGTATGTTTCTCCATATAACTTGTTGAGTCTCCTCAAGGTTGTATGGAAAATAATTTCAATCTGCAAGGTTTGAAAATTCGATCAAACTGTTTGATTCGAAGATGAGTGTAAGAGTGGTGCAAGACAATGTATCCAAATTAGATCTTGAGACAATCAACTCGTTGTGTCTCCTCAGCTTGTAAAGCTTAAGTGTTTGGATGCATGTGATGCTTGTATAGCTAATATTTGTGTTAGGACATGAAATATCTAAATGTGATTTAGAAAGGTGAAGGCACTAAGGAAAATTCATTGAGAAAGAATATTTGGTTTATCATACTGGTAAGGCCAAAAATGACCGAGACCGTTGTCTAGCTGACGTGGACCATTCGTGCTGAGTCAGAGCCTTGTTAGCGAGTGAAGTGGGACCCTAGATTAGCAGAACCAGGGTCAGTTGATGGATGTCGGTTAGGATGCAATGCTTGATTGACCCTCGAGCAGCTTGTACATCGATGGTTTAAGGATGGGAAGCTCGGAAGCGACCCTCGCAGGAGTCAGAGGCTCGTTGATCTACACCACAAAGCAACGTCAGGGGAGTCGAATCTGGGTCCCAACCCAAATCCCCTCTGATGCTTAAGTTAGTATTGAAACTTAAGAAAAAGAGGGAGCTTGGAGCAGCTGAGATCGACCCACGGAGGGTCGTCTCAGATCTGACGTCGCAAGCTCTTTTGTGAAAGAATTATCAGCTGAATGGGTAAAGTCTATGTATTAGATCTCGTACCTTGGGAATTGGAACCTTTTGGTATTTATAGACCTCATGGGTCCTTTTAGTGACGTTGTAGAGATAACGGTCACCCATTATGGTACCATGATCACCCCTCTTTAATAGAAGCAAACGTTGCCCATGTTCGCGCTATTTATGAAGCCGCCTTCAATCACACGTTCGAGTGGTGGGAGTGCAATGGGCGATTGGCTGGTTGTCTTTGACCGAGTCGATGTCGGGCTTCTCTTGTGGGCCTTAACTTTTGTCGGTCGATTTGTCTTGAGTGCAGGCCCAATGGTTCAACACATATGATAAGGCATAATAGGAGGAACTGAAAATGGGACATGTTAATGTCTAAGATTTCAGAATAATTGTTATACAAAGGAAGATAGTCTCACATATTGGCTAATGAACAAAAGTTGTCTTTAGGCCATATGGAACTTATATCACAATTGGCGAATGTCGTCACATTACTTTAGAAGAAATGTTTTTATATGATTATACTGTATAACAATGTTGTATTAAGAGTTAATACATGAATACGCAAGTTAATTGCAAATCTTATACATCAAAATAAGACTAGGACGTACTAAAGAGACTAAGCTTCACAAGTCACATAAAGAGGGGTCTGACCGCTCGTATTATGAGTCGAAAGACACTTGTGAATCTTGTCTCAAAGGTATGATGGCCGAAATTCCATCTGTAAGACAGTGTGAGAATGAGTTGGTGAACTCGTAGTCTCGTACATACAGATGTACCCGGATGCAAGTCAAAATAAGCCAGATAAGGTATTCGTATTTCATTACGACACGTGTTCTTGATGAAACACAAGTATGATAAAATAGAGAACACAATGAAAGAAGTATTTGAACTAATTCGATCGGATCGAAGAGTCGAATACTTAGTATGTAATTCGTGCGTAACTAAAAGAAAATGAGATTTTCTCTCAGGTCAAGTCTTTTAATACATCGGTGTGTTAGAGAGCATAAATCATATTCTGTTAGACTTAGTGCGATATATGGCTAGTGACTCTGAGTTACAATCCTCATTCTGGGTTAAAACCCAGATAATAATGCCTAGGCATTTGATAAGGTTATGTTAGAAACTTATAAATATAGTATTCCTCAAATTAATTGTTAAGAAGTCACAAGGATTATTCGAGTCTCGTGAGACGATAAGTCGAGTAAAAATCATAGTTGATGATGACTTAGCCAACTTCCAGAATGCCATTCGGAGTAGTGACTCTGATTAATAACTTGATGCAATCCGAAATAGGGTCCTTGCACGTAAATAAAGTATGGACTTCAGTTTACGTGCCCAAGGAACGTGGTTCTTTTGGCTGCAAGTGAATCTTCGAGACAGAAGATTAGTGTAGATGGAAAATAGTGAAGTGCAAGTTATGCTGGTTGAGAACAATTATCATCAGAACTCCTATAAACGGATTGTGATGAAATTTTCTCGCTAACAACTGTGTACAGATCTATTCGGATTAGACTCGATGTAAATGCTCATGATGACTACTAAAACAGGAATATATATGTTTTCTAAATATGATTTAGAAGAACAAACTTATAGAGTTTTCAAGGTCAGTGAGAGCAAATAAAAGGCATGCGAGGCATCAAGGAGCAGGAACATATGGTTTGACAAAGTGGTCAACGAGTTTGACACTTTATCAGAAATGATTATGAACCGTCTAAATGACCAGTAACTAATTTGGATTATTCTCGTAAGGTACGATGAGCTGGATGAGATCTAGGCAAGACATATATTATGGATTCCAAGGGACCAAGGGAATTATTTGGATGAGATTCAAAATGCGTGGTCCAAAATGAACGTAGAAACCTCTTTAGTCTATACAGTAGACGGTTTAGAAGATCCACTCACGAAGGCTCTATCACATGAAGTCTAGAAAGACTTATGTGTAAATGCGGTATGAGATGCCGGGATAAATGGGCCTCAGTGCAAGTGGGAGATGTAGCGAGATGGATTTGCCCTCGAGGCAATTAATCTCTATGTATATGTATAAACGTCTTGTTCAAAATAACAGTAAGTTGTTTGGTAAGAATTTACCTAAGTTAATTATAATGTAGTCTTCATTAGAACTTAGGTATAGTCTTGAGACTTAATACGAGGTCAAACATGTATCAAGATGGAGATCTCGATCATGGAGAAGTGTTTGACCGATTGTAGCATAGGTCTAAAACCGCTTGTGGTCGAGGATGTTTCGAGAAATGGATATCGACACATCGGATAGACGTGTCGTAGTCTTCACTATGTAATGGTGACAAAGATCTTATAGTCGTTTAACTTTGCGAAGTCTAAGACGAGACACAAGTGCTCATTGTAGAATGAGTTAACCGAACGACCCAACAATAGTTATCATATGGTTTATATTGACCAATCTGTCACTTAGTGATGATATTCATGTTGGTCTTTTGACTTGAGGTCATTGTACGAACCTGTGCGTGAACGGTGTTACTTAGAACACTGATCTAGCCTCGGGAAAGCCCCGTTGAAAGGTCTTTGGTTGGGAGACATTTGAAGCGTGCGAGGAGAGTAATGACCAAGATAGGATTCGTCTCACCTGGTCAAGGGGGTTAGTGTCGCAGTGTTAGTTCGATCTTTAGTGAAAACTCTGGGTAGAGTATGTTAGAAGAAGTCCAACATCATTTGACTAAAGATCGATGGAGACTAACCAAGTTCAAGTTACTAGGGTTGACAGTTGACCATACCCTAGACTTGACTAAGCGGCATAGTTTTGACGAAGAGACTAAAATTGTGGTATTCATCATGGACACAGTCAGGGTGGTTCCGACAATACTCATGTCGATGAGTTAACTACATAAATATGATACCAAAACAGGGACGTCACCTGTTACTCGTGGTCACTACCGTCTGGGGTTTCGAGCCCCACCTATAGTATGGTCAGGCTGTAGGGTCTCACACATAGTGAGAACTTTGTCAAGTAATATGTAGCATTGGGGAGAGAAAATGCATTTGATGCAATGGACAGAAAACTGCAAAGATTTTGCAGTAAGCTTACAGACTCAGGATAAATGATCCTGAGTACAAGTGGGAGATGTTGAGGGATGTATGCCTTCAGTTCATTTGTATTTGATACAAATGGTTTTTAATATTAGATGTGGGAAATTTTGCATATGATGCAAATGGAATTAAATATGTCGTAAAATGTTAACGTGCATATTCAATATAATAAACGCAAGGAAAAGGTTATCTGGATGACGGGATCGTCTCGGTCTAGATCCAAGTTCAAACGGCGTCCAAAACGGACGCCAAACGCACAAGTTAGAGCCTTAATAGCCCATTTGACCCAAATAAGGCATTGTGGGTCGGGCGCGCCTGACCCGCAGGCCAGACCCATGCCCGCTTGGGCGGGCTGTAACGCCCTGCTATCGGGGGACCATTACTTATTTGATTACATTTGCACGTCTACAGATCACCAAAACAATATATCCACAATACAGAGATGTACCAATACTCAAACCAGAGTGCATTATCACAGTCCATAATTGAAATACAATAGCACTCTCACACCGAATACATGAAAGGAAGTACAGAAAGGAAATACAGAAAGGGAATACAATACGCACACCAACTCAATTATCTCTAGAAATCAGCAGTCTCTTGGTCAAACGCTGGATCCTCAAACTTAGAGGCCGCTTCTTCGGTCTGTTCTCGTCTGCCTGTGCCATAAAATGGAACCGTAGGTAAGTCACAATAATTCTAAACATAGAGAGGAAGCAGTGCACAAGTATGACTAAAGCAGGTGATAAAAAGTAACTACGTATAAGCAAACTAGAGCAAAAAGTAAAGTACTGAGTAACAACTGTGACAAGGCATCCATAACAGAGTAGTAAAGGTAAGCAGAACTGAAAGAAGACAACGAACTGTACTGTGGTAGTGCAAGCGGTGAATAAACTAAAAACTACGTGACTCAAGCCGGAGAGTATGATATGCAACCATTGAGTTCATCTCTTGCTTGGGTGCGCATTACCCAGATGGAATTGACATAGGTAGGAGGAGGTATTTGCCGACGCATGTAGCATGTAAGGTTTTGCCAACACATGCATCTATGTTTGTCGACACATGCAACAGGTAGATGAACTCCAATCACTCCCACACCCTCTCAAACTATGAGTTAACCCACAAACCCAGCAGTGTCAAGCGTTAACCCGTTGTTCTAACATGAAATTCCAATACAGCTTCCAAAAGAACTTTACACGACATTCCATGAATAGTTTCATGTGACAAGTAAGAAAGGCAAGAGTGAACAAGACGAGATAGTGGTAGTGTGATGAAAGGTTGAAGAAACTTATTTGAATGTATTTATAATCAATGGTTTCAAACTGATTGGAATTCTAACATTGATCCATGCATACACGGCTAGTCAGGGTTGGCCAAGCAGGTCACTATACCTGCTAGCAGGGTGATCCAAACGTTGGCACAAATGATCCTAGACAGCGGGTGGTACCAATGTTTAAGAATGCCAATTATTCCATCGATTATATTAACAAAAAGTAGAGTAGTTCATGTTTATTTAGAGTTCCATACTTATTTAGATCTCTACCACTAAGGTAGTTAAACTGAATCCACTAATTGACTTTCTTAAAACCAGAGGGAAAAGTAATGCAGATGCTAGGAAATTTGAGGATAAAGACAAGTCCAACAAAACATCGAATACAAAAATTGTTGGTTTAAGTGAATATTCGTCGTGCGATTTTAGTTTCCTATTAAATTAGGTCTCTAGTTGTTGGTTCAAGTCAATACCGTTCTGAGGCGATATATGTCCTAATTTCATGCTCGTACACTATCTAGTTTTCTAAATTTAGAATTCGTTGTGACTTACCAGTTTCAAGGTGGTTGTGGTCGGCTGGGACTAGAGCTAGATCTTCCAAGGGTACTGGTGTATGAGAATCGGTACTTGAAATCACAAGAATTCATCGGTTATAAGCCGTACCATTTTCTACCTATTTATCTCAACCGTTCTTTATTTTATAATAGATTGAAAAGGTGTCGAAAAGCGTTTTAAAATTTTATACGGGCTAGATATGAGAAAATAATTTTACCTAAGAAGGAAATATTTTTCTGAAGCCTCTGGGTAATTTTAAATAATTTTTAAAAGCTCAAAATGAATTTAAAAACTAATTTTAATTAGTTATTGTAAGCGTTCAATAATTTCTTCTGAATGAAATACGTATCAGAATGTTTCAAGTAAGCTGTCAAAACGAGCGTCTCGTTGAATACTACAACAGATAATTTTTTCATATATCAGTTTCCGTGAAAAATTTAAGATATGAATTATTAAGTGAAAATATCGTAATTAGATTTTAGCTTTAAAAATTTGCTGTGAAAAATACACTCGCATGATCGAGATGAAATTAGTGCCAGTGCGTTCGGGACGTCATGTTCGATTTTCTGGACCTGGTCTTGTATTTTTTTGAGGCCTATAGAATTAATTATGAATTTTAGATTAGAAAACCCATATTATATAAATTCAAATACATGTTTATATATGCCTATACGTATTTCGTATAAAAATACATTTCAAACTTAACCTTCTTCTTCTTCTTCTTACGTTAACAGGGGGTCCTCTAGCTGCGGCGAGCTGGGGTCGGAGGGAGGCGACGACACCACGAGCGACGGCGGTTCACAGTGGCGAGCGGTGAGCGGCGGCGAGCGGGAGAGGCTGGGCTCGTGGCCGAGGGTTGCTGCAGGTTGCTGGATGGTGCCGCAGGGTCGTCGGGGATCGGCAGAAGGTGGAGGAGGGTACGAAGAAGGGGCAGTTGGTGACGAGGGTGAGAGAGGCAGAGTTCTCGACGAAGGCGAGAGGTGATGGTGGTGCAAGCTCGAAGGGAAGTCACGGAGCTTGCGGGCTGTCGGGGGCTGAGGTTGATGGCGAAGTGGTGTCGCGGGGTTGTCGGGGCAGCGGCACGAGTAGTGGAGCATGCAGCACGGTGGTGGCTCCACCGGAGGGTGGCAATGAAGGTAAGGGGACACGTGGAGTGTGACAGCGGGAGTGTGAGGGAGAGCGAGAACGGCTGTGAGAGAGTTTAAACAAAAATATATGTTTAATTTGGTGATTAACTAGGATTAATGGGGATTTATAGGGTTAATGGGTGCATAAACCCACCATTACCCCATTTAATGCCTTAATTATGGTAGGTTAGAAATCTTGACTAAGTTTAGAAAAAAAAATGTTAAAACGTGGAAACGTGTTAAGCATTTTGGGGGTTAAAGTCATTAGTAAAATGGATTAATGTAAGTAAAGTAATTACTAAATAAGTTTATGTAATTAGTAATAACTAATATATGATTATATTGAAATATCAGTTTCTTTATACAAACGACTCCAAAAAATTACGGAAAAATAGCCACGGGTTCGTATCGTTATGAGGATCATGAATATGGAGTCAAATTTAAGGTCTTAGTGACGAAAAAATTAGAAAAAAAAATCATTTGCTCATTTTTAACTTGTTTGATACTATCATGAATACGGAAATTCGTGTACGCTGAAACCAGACTGTTACATCCTACCCTCCTTATAAGAATTTCGTCCTCGGAATTTCTCGAAACTTCATGAAACTGATAATTTCCGTTATCAAGAAGCTCAAGCAAATAAATGATAGAATGGAAGGATTAACGGATGATAGCAATCTAGTAAATCAGGTTGTAAATAGCATGTAATATAATGTGACATCATAGCATCAAGAAAACAAGCGATGATGTTTATGAATACTTACTATTATCATCACCATAGCTTCCGCAACTAGTCTCGAGACTAGTAAGATCCTCCGACTCGGTAAATAGATATGGGTAGCGTTCTCACATATCATTTTCTCGCTCCTAAGTAGATTTTCCAGGCGCGTCGTGACGCCACACCACTTTGACAAGGTTGATAACTGTAATGCCCTGCTAAGCTACTGCACAAGTACTAGAGGGGGGTGAATAGTACTTTAAAATAATTAAGAGGCTAATTCCTAATTACTTGCAAACTCTACCAAACAATGCGGAAAATGCGGAAATGTAAATGTTAGACAACAAAGAAACAATCGCAAACAACGATATTACTGGGTTCGGATCCACCCAAGTCTCCCCGACTTGTTCCCGGTGATCCTATGTCCCAACCACCCGGATCCCCTCCGGATACTTGAGTTAGAAACCCTAACTCAAGATTTCCACTATGAAATACTTGTGAAAAACCTCCACAAGTCAAATCATACACAAAGTAATTTGTGACTCCCATAACCCGGGATCACAACCACACTCTCACAACCGAGAGTGAAACTTACAATAGAAATTGAAATGAAATAGAACTTCTTACCGACAAAATACCTATGCCTTGAGTAATGCTTACGAATTAGGGCAATGATGATTTTGAGGAAGAAGAAGTGGCACCAAACCCTAGCTCCAAGATGTAGATCAGCGATGGAGAGCTATGGGGATGTTGGTGACCTAGAATCAAGCACTTGGCTTGGAAGGCTTCACACTCAATGAATCTCTCTTTGGAAGTAAGAGTGAGGAGAGATTATTGAATGGAATGAAAGAGCTTTGAATGAGCTTGGAATGATTTCTCTTGATCTCTAAACTTGCAATAATATCAGCCTTGACTGCAATGAATGCAGCCCATCAAGTATTTATAGGATAAAGGAGAGAGAGAAAGAAAAACGTTTCAATTAATGCTCCAACGGCTCTTTTCTGAACCCAACTAGTCGGTCAAAGAACAACCACCGACCGACTAGTTCATCAACTAGTCGGTCGGTCAATTAACGTATACCGACTAATGGAAGAACAGCCAAAAGGTTGAAGCACAGACAAAAGGAACTAGTCGGTCCAAGAAGAGTAGCTGACCGACTAGTTTCACAACTAGTCGGTCGGTTACTCAACTGAGACCGACTAACAGATAAAACTGAAGTCTGAGCACAAATTGACTTAATCGGTCCAAGAAAAAATGTTGACCGACTAATTCACCAACTAGTCGGTCGTCAAATGAGCATAGACCGACTAACGATAAACAGTAAGTTAGGTGAAAATTGGCATGTACAGTAAAACTCAACTAGTCGGTCCAAGAAGGAAAGTTGACCGACTAGTTCATCAACTAGTCGGTCGATTAATGAACACAGACCGACTAATGATAAACAGTAGCTCAGGCTCAAATGTGCATGTACAGGGAAAGCTCAACTAGTCGGTCACAGAAGCATCACTGACCGACTAGTTCACAAACTAGTCGGTCGGTGAGTCAACTTAGACCGACTAACTGTAAACAGTAAAGAGCTTAGAATAGACTAACAAAAACTAGTCGGTCCAAGAAGCTTTGCCGACCGACTAGATCACCATCTAGTCGGTCAGTTCTTCTTCTTGAACCAACTAACATGCACAAGAAGTCGCGAATCGAAGCGCGAAGCTTCGGGAAAGATTGTATGGACTTCTACTAAGATCCTAGAGCTAAGATATGAGCGTTAAGAAGATTTAAACCGTAAGACCTACTCAAGGCTTAACATTCTACGAAAGAAGCTTAAAGACTATAAATAAAACTTGACGATACCGTCTTCAATAGCTTCAATCGAATCTTCATGACTTCTAAAATGGTCCATAAGCTTCAACGAAGCTTTAGGCATACGATCACGTGCTTTGAGAAGTCTTGAGACGTCGTAATTGATATTCATATGAATTTGGCGACGATCTCCATAACTGCGCTTACAAAGTGTTAGTTCACGATATATTTATGTTTGTTCATCATCCAAAACCAAATCCGGGGAGTCCAATATCCAACAATAACTCTATTCTTGAGGGTTTTCTGTCGTCGATCCATGATCTTGACTGGTTGCTGCTCATAAGATAGATCCAGGTGAATAGCAATCACAGAGTAATCCACAACATTACTGGAATCACTCAAATAACGTCATAGCTATGAGACATGAAAGACTTCATGTACTCTCTCTAAAGCAGGTGGCAAAGCAAGGCAATAGGCCACTTCGCCTACCCATTCCAAAACATCAAATGGGCCAATGTATCATGGACTAAGCTTCCCTCTTCGTCCAAAACGAATCATTCCACGATTAGGAGAGATCTTCAAAAACACATGGTCGCCAGGCTGGAACTACAAATGTCTGTGCTTTACATCTGCCCAATGCTTGTATCGTTCCCGAGCCAATTGTAATTTCTCCCGGCTGGTCCTGACTACATCTACTGCTTCAACAATTAATTCTGGCCTGACGAACTCTCAATCACCAATGTCGTCCCAGCTCAAGGGATAACGACACTTCCTACCTATAGTGCTGCAAAGGGCCACATACCAATGCTGGCCTGGTAGCTGTTGTTGTATGCGAACTCCACGAGATGACGATGGTCTTCCCATGATTCTTTGAAATCCAGCATACATGCATGCACCATGTCCTACAAGATCTGAATCGTGCGTTCCGATTGTCCATCTGTCTAAGGATGATAAGCTGTACTGAAGCTTAAGCGAGTCCCCAGACACTCTTGTAAACTTTTCCAAAAGTGAGATGTGAATCGAGTGTCTCTGTCTGAAACAATACTGACAAGGACACCATGAAACTTCACTATCTCCTCCAGGTACTTCCTGGCTAATACCTTGATAGACTGGCCCACTCTGAAAGGAATACAGTGCGCTGATTTGGTCAATCGATCAACGATCACCCAGACAGTGTCGTTATGCTTCGTACTCTTGGGCAGTCCCGTCACAAAATCCATTGTAATGTATTGCCACTTCCATTCTGGGATGGGCAAAGGCTGTTTGAAGCCGGCAGACCGGTGATGTTCATCCTTCACCTGTTGGCACACTATACACTTCGCCACGCTACGGGCGATGCTTCTCTTCATACCATGCCACCAGTAGTGTTGTCGCAAGTCTTGATACATATTGGTACCGCCGGGATGGATGGAATATGGAGAACTATGAGCTTCCTCCAATGTTTCTTCTCTGACGTCTCCAGATGGTGCACAGATGCCGTTACCGAATCACAAAGATCCATCCTTGTAGATCTTGAATTCAGGCCGCTGGCCTGCCATTACAATGTCTCTGATCCTTCGTAGCTTCTCATCTCTTGCTTGGGCAGCCTTGATCATGTCCATCAAATTTGACTAGATCTGAAGGTCGAGTAACGAAGACGTTACTCCTGGCAATATTACACCCATCTCCATGGCTCGTATCTCATGTCGTAGCCTCCAATGAGATATGCGGGTCATCACCACAGGGAGATGACTCAATGCATCTGGTACGATGTTGACCTTCCCAGGATGGTACTGAAGGTCAACATCATATTCTGCCATTAGCTCCATCCATCGTTGTTGTCGCATGTTGAGCTCCTTCTTTGTGAACAGGTACTTGAGAATCTTGTGATCTGAAAATATCTTCACATGCTCGCACAACAAGAAGTGTCTCCAAATCTTCAGGACAAAGATAACTGCCCCAACTCAAAGTCATGAGTGGGGTAGTTCTTCTCGTGGTTCTTCAGTTTTTTGGATGCATAGGCAACGACTCGGCCATGCTGATGTAGCACACACCCAAGTCCTTTGCCAGATGCGTCACAAAATACTTCGAAACCTCCAATCCTGTCAGGAATGACTTGAATCGGGGCCGAAGTTAATCTTCTCTTCAGCTCCTGGAATGCATCTTCACAAGCCTTCGACCAGACAAATACCACATCCTTTCTCGTCAATCGCGTCAGAGACTCTGCGATCTTCAAGAAGTCTTGGATGAAGCGTCTGTAATAACCGGCTAGTCCCAAGCAGCTTCGAATCTCTGTTACAGTTTTAGGGGCTGGCCAGTTTCGAACAACTGCTACCTTTTTGGGGTCGACAGATATTCCTTCTCCCGACATGATGTGGCCCAGGAAAGCCACATTGTCTAGCCAGAATTCACACTTACTGAATTTGGCATATAGTTGGGTTGTCTCAAGGTTCCAAGACCTTCCTCAAATGTTCTTTATGCTCATGGGCGTCCTTCGAGTAGATGAAGATGCTGTCGATGTAGAAAACTACAAACTTGTCCAGATGGTTATATAGCACCCGATTCCTGAGACTCATGAATACTGCAGGCACATTAGTCATGCCAAACGGCATCACTAAAAACTCGTAGTGTCCACATCTAGTCCGAAAAGTGGTCGTGTGAGCATCCTCCTTCTTGACCTTCACTTGATGATACCCGGTCCTTAAGTCCAACTTCAAATATACGCTCGATCCTCCAAGCTGGTCGAAAAGGTCGTCGATGCAAGGCAGATGATACTTGTTCTTCACTGTCATCTTGTTCAACTCGCGGTAGTCGATGCACATGCGCTGGGATCTATCCTTCTTCTTCACGAGTAGTACAGGGGCACCCCATGCAGATACACTGGGTTGTATCCATCCCTTTCGTATAAGATCATCCAGCTGAGCCCGAATTTCTTCAAGCTCAGGTGGTGCCATGCGATAAGGTCCCTTGGATATCGACTGTGCACTGGCAATAGATCAATGGTAGATTCGAGGCCGCGATCCAGAGGAAAACCTGAGAGTTCGTCTAGAAATACGTCCATGAATTCTCGTACTACTTCAGGTTTCTCTTGCTTAACTTCCATTGCAGTTGCCACTGCCTTCGAAAGTATGGCTTTGAACTTCACTGGTCCTTCTTATCTGCTTCCGCAGAGAAATTCGAACTTAGGATGTTTGGGTATCTCGAATACTATCCTCCTTTGACGACAGTCAATAGTAGCATGAAATGTCCCTAACCAATCCATTCAAAGAGCAGCATCGAAACTTGGCATCTCGATCACCATGAAGTCGGCAAATAGATCACGTCCACAAACCACTACAAGACATTGAAGACATCCGTTATTTATCAGTATGGAACCGCCAGCCTTGTCGACCTTCCAACGAGCAGTCAGAGGTTCAACGGGGACGGTGTGTGTGTTGACGATCGACTCGCCAAGAAGCAATGTGTGTCTCTCGAATCGAATAAAGTGAGGACGGGTTTACCAGCTACTAAGATGATACCTGTGATCACTTGGCCAGTAGCTTCGGCCACTTATAAAGTCATAGTATAAGCTTGGCACCTTGTAATGACTCCAAAATTAATATACGCGTATTTATACGTATTCTTGGGTGTATATATTTGCGTATAAATTTGGTAGTCTTTATGTATTTTTCATTAATTTTATTAAGCTCAAATTATTATTATTATTAAATAAATTTTAGGGTTTTTAGCATATTCGTCCCTTAAATCTTGCGTATTTTGATATCCGTCCCTCAAATCTTCATATTTGCCCTCAAGTCCCTCAAAAGTTAGTATTTAACCTTAATAGTCCCTCTCACTAACTATCTGTTAAAATCTTAACGGAAATTGGAATATTCCGTTAAAGTAAGGGACTATTAAGGTTAACATTCAAAATTTAAGGGACTATTAAGGTTAAATACTAACTTTTGAGGGACTTGAGGGCAAATTAAGGTTAAATACTAACGGAATATTCCCATTTCCGTTAAGATTTTAACAGATAGTGAGAGGGACTATTAAGGTTAAATACTAACTTTTGAGGGACTTGAGTGCAAAAATAAATATTTGAGGGACATATATCAAAATACGCAAGATTTAAGAGACAAATATGCTAAACACCCTAAATTTTATAAGTCATGTGATTTAAGTTAATGGAGCATACACAATAAATACTAGTATTTGGGGATGTATTTGGCGTATTAGTATGTATAATTACTTTCCTAAAATCTAAATCCAAAATTTTTCCCCTTAAGACACATCACCTTTGATGTGTCATTAATGGCTTAGCCCCCACCAACTCAATTGCCATGTGGCAACTTGGGAGAACTAGGGAGAGGTGATGAGGATGTGAAGGGAAATTTGAGATGAAATCAGAAGGAAAAAAGAAAAGAAAAGAAAAACATAGAAAAATAAATCACCCCCTCTTCCTCTCACGCTGCAGCTCTCGCTGGCACCCCTTGTCGCCATTTCCCTGAGCGAAACCACATCCAATCTTAACCCTATTGAAGAAGAAGAAGGATGAGGAAGGAGAGCTAGCATTCAGAGGGTCAATCAAGGAGAAGAAGGGCCCCAGAATAAGTGTAGGACAAGCTCAGATAGGGTTCTGACTATGTTTGATAGGAATCCTTTAGAATCGTGTGGAAATTTGATGTTCATCGTTGTCGTTGTTGTCAAATTGACAGCAATCCAATGCAAGTTTCCTATGAAATTGAAGGATGGAAAGTGAACAAATGATGAAACGATGATGAATATGAGAATGAGGTATCAAAATGAAAGTAATATGACATATGAAATAAGTGTGAGAATGAGAGTAATAGTCTAAAGTCCTCGATCCATTCAGAAATGGGTGAGACTTTAGATGTGGGTTTTGGGGGGAAACACGTGTAAAGGATAGGTCTTAAGGAGCAGACATAGCTGAGACCCCCACTTGCACTCATGAGCAAAGGAGATGGTTAAGTCTGGACATAGCTTGCTCTCACTCGCACTCCTGTGAGTAGGCAGGGGGAGTGGGTAGAGTTAGAGAGGCCGGTGGTGTACTCGTGATGCACCATGACAGGTAATAATGGTTTGCTCCGTTTTCCACCGAAAACCCGAGATTTCTTACTCCCTTCTGAGTGGTTACGAGAGGCCCCTCCAGTGTTCGTGTCGCTGGTTGAGGTACCACTTTTCACCTACCCTGGATGAAGTCCAGCTCCTTAAGTGTCTTATTTTTACACGGGTTCCCAAACATGTGAATTGATAACTTAAAGTAATTGTTGTTTAGTTCATAAATGATGTTATCTCCTGTTTACTTGTTTCTCTGTTTACTTAAATGCTATTACCTCATGTCAACAAGTTCTTATGTTTACTTTCGGCACTTCGTTGTTCTGCAAGGATGCGCACCCCTAAAAAAGGTGATGCACACCCTTACCCCCCAAGTGCAAGGGTGTCAGAGCAATATATTCTCGATGAGTTTGGGTCCACAGGAAGGCGGTTGTCACACTACCTATCGATCCAAGGCTTGGTTAGGCTTCGAATGTCTTATTAGGTGGAGATGGATTACGAAGGAGGTCGCAATAGCGATGGAAGTGGAATGCGAGGGTTTCACGATCAGCAATGCACGACCAAAGACTCCACAGAAAAAGAGAACAAAAAGAACAAAGAGAAAACAATCGAGAGAAAGATCACTAGGATATCAGGAATCCCCGCTGGGAATTTCGGGTTTGAATAACGAGTTAAGGTTCCTTTCGTTGGACGATGGGTGAGGGTAGGAGTGTCACATCCGGAGATGGAAACGAGTACTTAACTTTCGTTGTTCCTACCCATCTAACGCATTCCTATGCAAAGCCGTGCTCTCGCAGTCAACTTCGCATGGGAATGCATGCATTAAGCTTGACACTTGGTCCCGCCTCGCAGATCCACATCCACTCTCGTGATCTACGGAGTGCGACGCTATCATATGGTTGGTTCTAGCAATTGGCGTGCTCTCGCAGTCATCGACTAGCGGATTGGGGATTAGCGGTTGCCCTGGCTCTCGCGTCACTCTCGTAATCACGAGCCCCGGAGAACGGCCACTAAGCCCAAATCAGATTCGTGGGGATTCTCCCCAGGATACTGAGCCGCCTTCGCGATACCCCGATTCTAAGGCCAATCCCCCAAAACCCTTGTTCAAACCTCCATAGGGCAACCCTAGATTCGTCCAACTAAGGTTTAACCTATCATCCAAATCTTAGAATCCAAGGGTTCATCCCTAATCCTAGTAATAAATCTTCATTACACAAGAGATGTGGACAACAAGAATCAAGTTCGCAAGCAAGTAAAACGAAAGCAATAAAGGATTCAAATAGCAAAACACATAAGAAAGACAACAAAAGAGATTTAACAAGGAACAATACTTATCTAATGAAGACCAAGAGGGGGCCTAGGGCATAGCCTAACCTCTAAAAATCATCCCCAAAGACAGAAAATAAGAGAAAGGGGATAAAAAACCGGCTCCCCAAATGGTGGCTCAACACACACACACACACACACACACACACACACAGCCCCCCAAGAAAAACCCTAAAAAGTGCCCTAAAAGCAGTTTCCCGACATGGCGCTTGGTCAAGCGTGCCATAGCGCTCAGCCGAGCGCCTTCTTGGCTCTTCCAGCTGTAGGAATATGATGCCCTCAAGGCCATTTATTCCTGTGTGAATAGCACAAACATCTTGTTCGAAATAACAGTAAGCTGTTTGGTAATAATTTATCTAAGTTATATTGTAATGTAGTTAACGTTAGATATCAACTTAGGTAAAGTCCTGAGACTTTATGCAAGGTCAAACGGGTATCGAGATGAGTATCTCGATCATGGAGAAACGTTTGACCGTCTGTAGCATAAGTCTAAAATGGTTCGTGGTCGTAGATGTTTCGAGACAAGGATATCGAAACATCGGATAGACCATTGTGTCTTAGTCTTCACCGTTTAACGGTGGCGATGATCTCATGATCGCTTGACTTGGCGAAGTCGATGACGAGACACAGGTGCTCATTAGAATGAGTTCACTGAACGATCCACTAGAGTTATCATATGGTTATATTGACCAATCTGTCAGTGATAACTCTGAGTGATGATAGGATAGTTGGTCTTTTGACTTGAGGTCATTTTGACGGACCTGTGCGTGAACGGTGCCACTTAGATCAACTGACCTAGCTTCGAGGCAAGGCCTGTCGAAAGGTCTTTTGATTGGGTGTCACTTGAAACGTACGAGGCGAGTAATGACCAAGAGAGGATTCGTCTCTCCCGGTCAATGGGAGTTAGTGTCGTAGAGTTAGTTCGGTCTTTAGTAAAAACTCTGCGCAGAGTATGTTGGAAGAAGTCCAACATTAGTTGACTAAAGATCGATAGAAACTAACCGGAGTCAAGTTATTGGGGTTGACAGTTTTGACCGTACCCCAGACTTGATCTACACGACACAGTTTAGACGAAAAGACTATAACTACGGAATTCATCACGGAAACAGTCAGGTGGTCCTGACAATACTCATGTCAATGAGTCAACCACATAATGATGATTCCTGAAGCAGGGACGGCAACCACTGCTCGTGGTCACTGCCATATAGGGCTTCGAGCCCAACCTGTTGTAAGGGTCAGGCTGTATGGTCTCACACAGAGTGCAACGCTTCGTCTAGTAAAAGGTAGAAAATAGTTAGGGAGAAAATTTTGCATTTTGATGCAAGGGATGAAATAATTGCATTTAGTGCAATATGGTAATTTAAGCTTAGATAGGGACTATTTTGCATTTGATGCAAAAGCGATTGAATGTGTATTAAATTGTTTAATACAATATTTAATAAAATAAACGCAAGGAAAAGTTCACGGGTAAGACGGGAATGTCCCGGTCTAGACCCAGGTTCGAACGGCGTCCAAATCGGACACCAAATGATCAAGTTATGCCCAAAACAGCCCAAAGGGTCAGATCAGGCCAGACCAGGCAGACTAGTCTGAACCTGGTCTGGCCTGCTGGCCAGACCCTGTCAAGCCCAAGCCGGCCTGGGCCTGGGCGCCCAGACCCGCCTGGGCCTGGGCACCCGGCCCAGGCCATGGCCCTGGGCGCCTGGGCGCAGGCCCAGGCGCTGTGCGCCTGGGCCTGGGCCCAGGCGGCCCAGGACGCCTGGGCGCTGGGCGCCCAGGCGTTCTGGGCCGGGCGCCGGGCGCCAGGCGCCTGGGCGCCCGCGCCCAGACTTGGGCGCCCGTGCCCAAGTCTGGGTTTGGGCGCCCAGTCAGATTGGTGGGTCCCGCTTGTGCAGAAAATTCTGCCCTAGGGCAGAACAGATTTGACGGCTCAGTTTTGTGAAAAACTAGCCTAGGGCTGATCTTTGGACACTCAATTGGAGGGTCAAACGACCTCCGATTGACGAACCGTTTTTTCCTATGCGTTCACCATTGAACGCTTGTCGTATTGATAGGTTGTATCAATCCTGAAGCTCAACGGTGAGTGAGTTAAAATTCACGGAAGTTTGCACTTTGTGAAAGTGCAAACTAACTTGATTTTATTAACTCTATTTTTAGTCCCACATCGGATTTTGAGAAAAGGGGAGAGTCCGCCGCCTATATAAATAGGGGTCTCCCCCCTTTCTCAAAACTCGTCCCAAGCTCTAGATCTGAGCGGCTCTCGTAAATGTTGGAGCACGCTCGGATCTAAGCATAAATAAATATTTCTCTATCTCCCTAAAATTCTGCCTTACTCCTGCGGGCTCTAGCAAAGCCACAAAGGAGTTCGGATTCTGGATCCGAAATCTTGGCGGAGGTTTCACTCGCGTGAAACTTTCTTCGGCGGTTGGTTGGCTCGGCGGCACGGGGATTGATCGCCTCGGGATGCGGAGCGGTTCGAGGAGCGGTTCGGGGAGCGGTTCAAGGAGCGGCTCGGCGTGGGACGGGAGCAGCTCGGAAGACGGCGCGGAACATCTCGCCTGCTCCAGGGCTGAGATTCCGGGTATGTGGTTAAAGTAGTTTATTAGCATTAGTTTAGTTTAATCGCAGTAGGCTAGATCCTTCTTGGGATGGTCAGACCCATCCCAAGTCGGCATAGTTCTTGGCATAGGGTCTTGGACCTTAGGGCCAAGTTAAAATTGTTTTAACTTGCATGTTAATCTAGATTAACTGTTTTTCTTCCGCTGCTTTTGGTTTTCCTGTCTATGTTCCGTCCGACTTAGGACGGGACTAGAGTTTTTGTGCCCTAAGGGAACGCATTAATTCCCTACAGTGGTATCGGAGCCAGGTTTGCGTAGCGATCTAGGTACTGCGATTAATTTTAAACTTAAGAATGCTTTTAAATACTTTTAAAATGTTTTTAAAATTATGAGATAAATTTTAAAAATGTTTTAGATGTTCTAAAATTTTTTTTTATGAAATTTTTGAACATGGAAATTTTTTTTTTTAAATGACGTTTTAAAATTTATGTGATAATTTTTAAACTAATTTTAAATCATTAAAAGTTTAAATTAATTTTGGATGCCTAAAATTTTTTATTTGATAAATTTTTAAGCATGAAAGTCTTTAAAATGGTGTTTTAATTTTATGAGATAGTTTTAAAACTGATTTTAAAGATTAAAATTTTTATGCGATAAATTTTTTTTAAATAGCATGCAAAGTTAGTGATTTTAAAATTAAGTTTTTTTTTATGAGATAAAAATAAAATAATTTCAAAATCATATTTTAAATTTAATTGTTAAATTTATGTTTGCATGCAAAAATAGTTTATGCGATAAACTTAGTTTATTTAAATGTTAAATAGTTGTGCACTATCTTTATGCGATAAATTAGTGTAGCTTTATTTTTTATGGCTTGTTAATCTTGTCCCTTATTTGATAACACAAGACAACCTCTTAGGTTAGCCATTAAAAATGATTAAAATTTATTACTTGAATTTTAATGACATGCTATGCTTTAATAAATCATTAACAACAATATTAAAGACCTAATTCCTGATTAGGGTAGTCCTTTAAATGAATTTTAAATTCTAATTGTTATAATTAATTTTCATTAAAGGACTTCGCTTCTAGCGTTGTTAATAAAATTTATTAAAATCCTAATAACGATTAGGGTAGCACGTGAACCTTATAGTTGATAAGGACTTAATAAAAGTTATTAAACAAATCCTAAAAATTTTGAATTTAAGGATTCAACTAGTTGATAGGATTAATTAGTTGTTAATAAAAGCTGTTTAGTCTATGGCATACATACAAAAATGACAAGCTTCATTCAATGGACCATGATCCAGTCAATGTGCTTGGCTAAGAGTTCTGGGTCAACCCTTGCTAGTCCAAGGGGTAGTGATCCTGGCTTAGTCAATTCCCTGGCTGAGTTCCGCTGGACCGCAATGTCGCGAGTCATGATTGTATGACACCCTGGACTATATCTAAGTCAAATACGTTAATGATCTTTTTCAAGATTAGCCGTAGCCCTCCTTGTTTTAGGGGTTAGCAACTATAGGGCCCGTGTTATAGTTGTTGAGATACACTCAAGCTGTGACACATCAACCCTGTAGAAACTAACTCCTTAAATACATAAGATGAAATCTTGACTAACCCTAACCGTCGTCTCGTACCCCGAGCGCCGGCGTAAGTTAAGTCAACGATGTAGTCTGACTAGATGTAGTCTAAGACCTGACCCAAACCAACGTGTCGTGCATACACCGAGCTGAGGGCAAGTCAGGCTAGACATGAAAACAAGGGTCCGACTAGACTAGACATTGTGATTTGGATGAGCACACTCATGATCACAAATGGCTAGGGGCAAAAACCGATTAAGAGAGTCATATCCGATATGATCGATGAAGAGTCATCTTCCGATCGCAGAGTCAATCAACTTGTTGAGCTACACTCAAGGTTGTTTAGACTCAAGGTGATTGGAACTCTTACCCATTATTTTTAATTCGATTAAATCGTTCGTTATTAAGCTTTAAAACGTTCGTAAAAATAGTGGGAGGATATAGATAGATAAAAGCCAATCTACCTATATTTAATATTGAACATATGCTAAATCTAGGGCAAGAATATGTTTACCGAAAGAATCAATTGATAATATTGAAATTAGTTAATTGGTCATAAAGTTGATTAATTGAATATCAAGTTAAATTCTAATTGATGTAATCAAACTATATTCTCATTGACATTAAATGACCTTCTAAAGAACAGACTTAAGAAATATGATTTCATTAAGTTTTGGGTCCAACAAATAAATTAAAGCTACATGTCACTCGTCTCTATATGAGGCAGCTTGAACATATAGGACATTCAAAGTATGTTTCTCCCTACAACTTGTCGAGCTACCCTCAAGGTTGTATGAACAAACAATTTTGATCCGCAAAGTTCGAGAATTCGATTAAACCGTTTGAGTCGAATACGAGTGCATGAGCGGTGCAAGACTATGTATCCCAACCGGATCTTGAGACAAGCATCTTCTTGAGCTACACTCAAGATTGCAAAGCTCAAGCGTTTGGATACATAAGTTGCTTGCATATCTATTTATTTATGTTGATATCTAAATGTGATTTAGAAAAGGAAGAAGGCACTTCGGAAAGTCAATAGAGAAAGTTAGTTTAATTTATCATTAGTAAAGGCATAAGTAGGAGGGAATGAAAACGTGACATATTTTGATGTCACGATTTCAGAATAAATTGTTATACAAAAGACGTTTAACACATTTTGACGAATGTCGTCACATTGCTTCTGAAGTAATGTTATGTGTTAAGTAATTTGTAAATAACTAAATATATATTAAATGTTAATATATAAATACACAAGATAGTAGCAAACTTATATGGTAAAATTAGACTAGGCCGTATCTAGAGATTAAGCTTCACAAGTCACATAAAGAGGGGTCTGACCTCTCGTATTATGAAGTCTACGGACACTTGTGAGTCTTAGCCTCTTAGATACAATGGCCAAAACCCATCTGTAAGACAGTGGGAGAATGAGTTGTCGAACTCAGTCTCTTACATACTGATGTACCCGAGTCTATTTTTAACAAAATAAGTTATTCGTATATTTTACTAAGACACGTGTTCTTGATGAAACGCAAGTCTGATAAAATAAAGAACGAAGTGACCAAAGTATTTAAACTGATTCGATTAGATCGAATGGTCAAATACTTAGCTAAATAAAATCTTGTGTAATTAAAAGAAAATGTGATTTTCTCTCAGATCAAGTCTGTTAACACATCGGTGTGTTAAAAGGTATGAATCACACCTAATTAGATTTAGTGTGATCCATTGTAAGTGACTCTGAGTTAACTCCTCCCTCTGGGTTAAGTCCCAAATAGTAATGCCTAGGTTTTGATAATGTTCTTTGAGGACATTGTCAATAATATATTCAATAAATCAATCGTAAGGAAGTTGTATTATTACTCGAATTTCGTGAGACGAAAAGTCGAGTTAAGACATCATACCTGATGATGACTTAATCAACTTCTAGGATGAAATTCGGAGTAGTAACTCCGATTTAAAACTTGATGCAATCTGAATAGGTCCGTGTGCGTAAATAAATTTGAGAATTTAGTTTACGTACCCAAGGAAAATGTTTCCTCACTTACTGCAAGTAAATCTTTAAAGTTGAAAGATTGGTGCAGAAAAGAAAATAGTGAAGTACAATACTGTTGGACGGGAACGGTTTTCATCCTAATTTCTTTAAAACGGATTATGATGAAACCGATTTCGCCAACAGATGTGTACAGATCTACTCGGACCAAAGCCGATGTAAAACGCTTAAGTTGACCATGAAAATTGCAGCATTCACTTATAAGTTCGTTTTTCTAAATATGATTTAGACGGACCAACTTATATGAATTGGCCAGAGAATTTTCAAGGTCAGTGGGAGCGTGTAAATTACATGCGAGACATCAAAGAGATGGAACATATATTTTGATTAAGTAATCAAAGAGTTTGATTATTTATCAGAAATGAATATGAACCATTTGAAATGACCAATAACTAATTTAAAATTATTATCGTAAGGTACGATAAACTGGATAAGATTCAGGGAAATAAAATATTATAGATTCCGATAGACCAAATGAATTATTTGAATGAGATTCAAATGGTTGGTCTAACATAAACATAGAAACCCCTTAAGTCTATAGTGTAGACGATTTTAGCAGATCCACTCACGAAAGCTCTACCACATGAAGTCGGAAAACTTATGTGTAAAAACGATATTAGATATCAAGATAAATGGGCCTGAGTGCAAGTGGGAGATGTAGGAATATGATGCCCTCAAGGCCATTTATTCCTGTGTGAATAGCACAAACATCTTGTTCGAAATAACAGTAAGCTGTTTGGTAATAATTTATCTAAGTTATATTGTAATGTAGTTAACGTTAGATATCAACTTAGGTAAAGTCCTGAGACTTTATGCAAGGTCAAACGGGTATCGAGATGAGTATCTCGATCATGGAGAAACGTTTGACCGTCTGTAGCATAAGTCTAAAATGGTTCGTGGTCGTAGATGTTTCGAGACAAGGATATCGAAACATCGGATAGACCATTGTGTCTTAGTCTTCACCGTTTAACGGTGGCGATGATCTCATGATCGCTTGACTTGGCGAAGTCGATGACGAGACACAGGTGCTCATTAGAATGAGTTCACTGAACGATCCACTAGAGTTATCATATGGTTATATTGACCAATCTGTCAGTGATAACTCTGAGTGATGATAGGATAGTTGGTCTTTTGACTTGAGGTCATTTTGACGGACCTGTGCGTGAACGGTGCCACTTAGATCAACTGACCTAGCTTCGAGGCAAGGCCTGTCGAAAGGTCTTTTGATTGGGTGTCACTTGAAACGTACGAGGCGAGTAATGACCAAGAGAGGATTCGTCTCTCCCGGTCAATGGGAGTTAGTGTCGTAGAGTTAGTTCGGTCTTTAGTAAAAACTCTGCGCAGAGTATGTTGGAAGAAGTCCAACATTAGTTGACTAAAGATCGATAGAAACTAACCGGAGTCAAGTTATTGGGGTTGACAGTTTTGACCGTACCCCAGACTTGATCTACACGACACAGTTTAGACGAAAAGACTATAACTACGGAATTCATCACGGAAACAGTCAGGTGGTCCCGACAATACTCATGTCAATGAGTCAACCACATAATGATGATTCCTGAAGCAGGGACGGCAACCACTGCTCGTGGTCACTGCCGTATAGGGCTTCGAGCCCAACCTGTTGTAAGGGTCAGGCTGTAGGGTCTCACACAGAGTGCAACGCTTCGTCTAGTAAAAGGTAGAAAATAGTTAGGGAGAAAATTTTGCATTTTGATGCAAGGGATGAAATAATTGCATTTAGTGCAATATGGTAATTTAAGCTTAGATAGGGACTATTTTGCATTTGATGCAAAAGCGATTGAATGTGTATTAAATTGTTTAATACAATATTTAATAAAATAAACGCAAGGAAAAGTTCACGGGTAAGACGGGAATGTCCCGGTCTAGACCCAGGTTCGAACGGCGTCCAAATCGGACACCAAATGATCAAGTTATGCCCAAAACAGCCCAAAGGGTCAGATCAGGCCAGACCAGGCAGACTAGTCTGAACCTGGTCTGGCCTGCTGGCCAGACCCTGTCAAGCCCAAGCCGGCCTGGGCCTGGGCGCCCAGACCCGCCTGGGCCTGGGCACCCGGCCCAGGCCATGGCCCTGGGCGCCTGGGCGCAGGCCCAGGCGCTGTGCGCCTGGGCCTGGGCCCAGGCGGCCCAGGACGCCTGGGCGCTGGGCGCCCAGGCGTTCTGGGCCGGGCGCCTGGCCCGGCCCAGGCGCCCGCCTGGGCGCCTGGCGCCAGGCGCCAGGCGCCAGGCTGGCGCCTGGGCGCTCGCGCCAGGCGCCAGGCGCCTGGGCGCCCGCGCCCAGACTTGGGCGCCCGTGCCCAAGTCTGGGTTTGGGCGCCCAGTCAGATTGGTGGGTCCCGTTTGTGCAGAAAATTCTGCCCTAGGGCAGAACAGATTTGACGGCTCAGTTTTGTGAAAAACTAGCCTAGGGCTGATCTTTGGACACTCAATTGGAGGGTCAAACGACCTCCGATTGACGAACCGTTTTTTCCTATGCGTTCACCGTTGAACGCTTGTCGTATTGATAGGTTGTATCAATCCTGAAGCTCAACGGTGAGTGAGTTAAAATTCACGGAAGTTTGCACTTTGTGAAGTGCAAACTAACTTGATTTTAT
Source organism: Scilla litardierei (assembly GCA_030789695.1). Classification (NCBI taxonomy): domain Eukaryota; kingdom Viridiplantae; phylum Streptophyta; class Magnoliopsida; order Asparagales; family Asparagaceae; genus Scilla; species Scilla litardierei. The sequence goes on from CM061142.1 coordinate 623,543,235, forward strand.
TAACTCTATTTTTAGTCCCACATCGGATTTTGAGAAAAGGGGAGAGTCCGCCGCCTATATAAATAGGGGTCTCCCCCCTTTCTCAAAACTCGTCCCAAGCTCTAGATCTGAGCGGCTCTCGTAAATGTTGGAGCACGCTCGGATCTAAGCTTAAAATAAATATTTCTCTATCTCCCTAAATTTCTGCCTTACTCCTGCGGGCTCTAGCAAAGCCACAAAGGAGTTCGGATTCTGGATCCGAAATCTTGGCGGAGGTTTCACTCGCGTGAAACTTTCTTCGGCGGTTGGTTGGCTCGGCGGCACGGGGATTGATCGCCTCGGGATGCGGAGCGGTTCGAGGAGCGGTTCGGGGAGCGGTTCAAAGGAGCGGCTCGGCGTGGGACGGGAGCAGCTCGGAAGACGGCGCGGAACATCTCGCCTGCTCCAGGGCTGAGATTCCGGGTATGTGGTTAAAGTAGTTTATTAGCATTAGTTTAGTTTAATCGCAGTAGGCTAGATCCTTCTTGGGATGGTCAGACCCATCCCAAGTCGGCATAGTTCTTGGCATAGGGTCTTGGACCTTAGGGCCAAGTTAAAATTGTTTTAACTTGCATGTTAATCTAGATTAACTGTTTTTCTTCCGCTGCTTTTGATTTTCCTGTCTATGTTCCGTCCGACTTAGGACGGGACTAGAGTTTTTGTGCCCTAAGGGAACGCATTAATTCCCTACACCAGCTGGCCACACAGAGGAGGGGTAGTTCGGTCGAGTGGTGAAGCCGCTCGACCGAGCGCTCCCTTAGAGGAGTCCATGGCGCTCGGTCGAAATCGATGTCGCTCGGTCGAGCGGTTGGCCGCTCGACCGAGTGAATTAAATGCAAAATTTCCAGAGAGTTGCAAGACAAAAATTAGTAGCTATCTGACGACTGGCTCGGTCGAGCATTAGGTGTTGCTCGGTCGAGCGAGTTGGGTCGCTCGACCGAATGGCCCCTTGTAGCATTACTGCTCCTTCATTGTATCGTAGCTCGGTCGAGCGCAAGGTGCGCTCGACCGAGCGACCTGTAATTCACCTCCGGGCATCTCTCTTTTCTCCTCTCCTCTCCTCTCTTCTTCTTTGCTTCTCCTATTGCTCCCTAGTAGCTTTGATTCGTCAAATGCAGCGCCGCTGGTGCTCCGGTGTCGATGTCCATGCTCGCTTCTCCAATATACTCCGAATCACTCGATATTCCTTGAAATGCAAACAAACGCTCTTAATGTCAAATAGTTCCAGTTACTAGCATAAAAGTGCATAAAATCGGGATTAAAGCGATCATTTTGACGTGTAAACAAATAGATATAATGTGTAATATTATGACACATCAAAATCCCCAAAGCTTACCTCTTACTCGTCCTTGAGGAAGATTAGTAAGAAGTGAACCCGAGAGAGGAATACGATGGAGAGGTGAGGCGATGACGTGCGATGGAGACAAGGGGCTCATTCCTAAACTCAGCAAAATATATACCCAAGGAAAACAAGATTACGTGAACACACATCAATATGCAAAAAGAACACACATACACACAAAATATTTAAGTATTGCTTAAATGATCATATTGTGGATCTCAATAAAAGTGATGAACTCAATAAATGATAAAACGAGAGTAGAGCCACATCCTATCATAGTTTATCATGAAATATGCTAAGTTCACAGAAATGAATCCAACGTCCACAACTCATTCTTTAAGCAGTATAAATATGTCATGATCAAATATTTTCAAGCATGCGTAGTGTTTTGTTAAGCTTCACAGAATGAGTTGGTAAATTCAATTAAGGTAAGGCGTCACCACACTACGCCCGTTTTATGACTCCTAGAACCCATCAACTTTGCCAAGTCTCTATTCTATATAGAAAGTGGGGTAAGGATATGGAATTTTTCTTTTCACAATTATTTTTGGCTAACAATTTTCTTAATATACATATTTTTCTTTCTTTATATACACGAGATAACTCAATATATATATAAGACGGCCTACGCATCTCAGACCAAACAGTCTTGGGGCATTGTGTTACAAGGAACCCCAAGGACCTTTTATTTAAGATATTTGTTTGATTATTGGTATTATTGGGATTTTTGCAAACTCACGTAAATGCGATGGAATGCAAAGCATGATCAAGGATCATTTATTGGCTATTCACAAAAGAAAAAAAGCATAGAATCTAGACATGGCTCGGTTTCAGGAATTCTAATCATCACTACTTTGGTTGTCATGGGGTTATCTTATCTCTTTTGAATTACTAAACATACATGAAGTAATAGAATTATCAATTAAATCACGCAAGTGTCAAATAATTTTCAGATTTGATTCGTTTATTTTCAACCGAACTGTTATGGTTGTGAAACTATGGATTTTACTATGAAAAAACATATTAACAATGATACTCTAATCAAGGATTCAAACTCTAATCTAACAGATATCAGAGTTCATAAAAAATAAATCCACAATATTTCATAGAAAATGAATCATATGAGATATAAATAAATATGTGAACATGGTTCAACAGAAAATTTCAAAGTGTGTTTCACGATGAAGCAAAGTGTGTGCACTGTGCACTCCCCCAAGCTTAAACGTCACATTGTCCTCAATGTGTGTATGACATGGATAGAGGACAACGGAAAAATATGGAGTTACACAACAAAATAATATCTCTCCTCCAAGCTATTTCATATGGTGCCCGGTGTGGATATATTTGCATAAAAATTGGGGAGAGAGCCAAAGTAAGCACCAAAAAATAAGGGCATGCAGTTAAATCATGGAATTGGGTGGGGTGCAAAAGATAAGTGAGCCACCATATGGGGTGAATTTATTAAACTAGGAAAGCATTAAAAATCCTATACGGTCCTCTCGCTATCAAGAGGATTCGTGATTATTCAAAGCATAAAAATTTACACTACACACTACTGGATTGATACCACCTGTAGCAAAAGGCGGATCCAGTATCTTTGACGGTGCAGGCAGCTGCTCTATCTGCACCTTTTGTGGCTCCGCCAGCTGTGTATTGCCACTTATAATAACGAACTCCAGTAGTGCAGCCTCTAGCATCTCCTCACGGATTCCACCTATACCCTGTAGGAGACGAGCTGCATCAGTTTGTCTCAGAAAATCCCCCCCGTGATATATGAATCCTAAAGAAAATCATCGACAGAAATAGTTGAAATTAAATCTAGTTGATGATACTTCCCTGAGATTTCATCTCTACTCTCGTCAACCAAGACGGCTCTTTTCTCGGTGCCATCTCTAAGCGTCTCAGGTAGCCGCTCATGATGCTCCTCAGGTGGCTCATCGATGTGCTCCTTGGCAGGTTCGTAAAGTAGTGACATGTCCAAGCATACCTCCGGTCCATATCCGTATGTGTGCTGCAAAAGGTACGACATGTCAAAAAGATCAGAATCAAAATAGATGTTAAATGGAATACATGGTTCAGAAATGGAATGGGTAAAAATATCTCCTTGAGTGGGAGCTGTAAGCTCTGGTGGGTGGTCCTCTACCGTAGGACCTGTGGGAGGTGGATGCAGAAGCACAACTGAAGGTGGGAAATACTCAGGCTCCATGTGAGTATCTGTGCCTTCATCCTGAGTAGCGTCCTCCTCAACGGTCTGCTCTGGCTCTGCTAGCACGACCTCCACAATGATAGGCTGTGGTGGTGCGGGCTGCTCCATATCTTCAACCTGTGGAAAGGGGGCACGACATCATAGACAATGCCATCGTTGCCTTCGCTGGTCTCGTCCTTGGCGGCAATATAAAAATGCAGGTTGTCTCCCCCAAGCTGAACGTGAATATCATCTTCAATGGTACCTGTAGCAGACATGTGATTCATAATAAAATTGATAAGCACTCGTTCAGATGGATCATTTCCTGCCATAACAGTTAATGAGCCCTTCGATCGAACGGAGTGCATCATGCATCCTAAAGCTGCTGCTAAATGAAGATCATTGATGGTATTCACTCGTATTTTGCTCATAGATTCCCTTGAGGGTCCCTGCAACCCTTTGGTAAAGAAGTGGAGTAGCATTGAGTCGTCAAACCCATGCTCTAGCACCTTTATCAATAAATCTTCGAATCTGTCTAAGACTCGCCAAAAGCATTCTTCATCAGCATGCCTGAAATTGGCAACCCTCCCTTGGTCTATAAAGTATTGGATCGTGAAATTTGCTCCAATAGGGGGTACCATCGTTGCGCTAAATATGCACCTGATAAAACAAAGATAAACAACCAGGAAAAGAATGTCAGTGGCACAAGAGAGATAAAGATAATAATATTGTGGTGGCCGGGAAAATCTCTTTTTGTTTATTTTTATAAATTTTAATTTTTATTCGAAGTCTAGCAACCTAATTGTGATAAATAGATAGTATGGCGGAACGCCTCCCCGGCAACGGTGACATTTTTTTGTTATGCAAGGATGCACACCCCCAAAAAAGGTGATGCACACCCTCACCCCCCAAGTGCAAGGGTGTCAAAGCAGTATATTCCCGATGAGTTCGGGGTCGAATCCATAGGGAGGTGGTTGTCACACTACCTATCGATCCTAGGCTAGGCTAGACTTCAAATGTCTTATTAGGTGGAGATGGATTATGAAGGAGGTTGCAATGGCGATGGAAGTGGAATGCGAGGATGTCACGATCAGCACGGCATGACCAAAGACTCCACAGAAAAAGAGAACAAAAATAACAAAGAGAAAACAATCGAGAGAAAGATCACTAGGGTATCTGGAATCCTAGCTAGGACTTTCGGGTTTAAATAACGGGTTAACTGTCCTTTCATTGGACGATGGGTGAGGGTAGGAGTGTCACATCTGAAGATGGGAACGACTACTTAACCTTTGTTGTTCTTACCCGTCTAACGCATTCCTATGCAAAGCCATGGTCTCGCAGTCAACTTCGCACGTGAATGCATGCATTAATCTTGACACTTGGTCCCGACTCGTAGATCCACATCCACTCTCGTGATCTACGGAGTACGACGCTATCATATGGTTGGTTCTAGCAATCGGCGTGCTCTCGCAGTCATCGACTAGCGGATTGGGGATTAGCGGTCGCCCCGGCTCTCGCGTCACTCTCGTAATCACGAGCCCTGGAGAACGGCCGCTAAGCCTAAATCAGATTCGTGGGGATTCTCTCCAGGATACGGAGCCGCCTTCGCGATACCCCGATCCTAAGGCCAATCCCCCAAAACCCTTGTTCAAACCTCCATAGGGCAACCCTAGATTCGTCCAACTAAGGTTTAACCAATCATCCAAATCTTAGAATCCAAGGGTTCATCCCTAATCCAAGTAATAAATCTACTCAATCATTACACAAGAGATGTGAACAACAAGAATTAAGTTCACAAGCAAGTAAAATGAAAGCAATAAAGGATTCAAACAGCAAAACACATAAGAAAGACAACAAAAGAGATTTAACAAAGAAGAATACTTATCTAATGAAGATCCGGTACATAAACATCCAAGAGGGGGCATAGCCTAACCTCTAAAAATCATCCCCAAAGATAGAAAATAAGAGAAAGGGGATAAAAAACCGGCTCCCCAAGTGGTGGCTCAATACTCATACACACACACACACACACACACACACACACACACACACACCCAAGAAAAACCCTAAAAGTGCCCTAAAAGCAGTTTCCCGACATGGCGCTCGGTCGAGCGCACCCTAGCGCTCGGCCGAGCGCCATCTTGGTGCTTCTAGCTAGACGCACGGAGGAGAGGTCGCTAAGTCGAGCGGTGAAGCTGCTCGACCGAGTGCTCCCTTAGAGGAGTCAATGTCGCTCGGTCGGAATTGATGTCGCTCGGTCGAGCGGTTGGTCGCTCGACCGAGTGAATTAAACACGAACTTTCCAGAGAGTTGCAAGGTAAAAATTAGGAGCTCTCTGACGACTAGCTCGGTCGATCGCTGGGTGCCGCTCGGTCGAGCGAGTTGGGTCGCTCGGCCGAGTGGCCCCTCGCAGCATTGCTGCTCCTTCATTGTATCGTTGCTCGGTCGAGCTCACAGAGCGCTCGACCGAGTGACATGGAATTCACCTCCAGGCATCTCCTCTCTTCTCCTCTCCTCTCTTCTTCTTTGCTTCTCCTATTGCTCCCCAGCAGCTTTGAGTATCAAATGCGGTGCCTCTGGTGCTCCGGTGTCAATGTCCATGCTCGCTTCTCCAATATACTTCGAATCACTCGATATTCCCTTAAATGCAAACAAAAGATCTTAAAGTCAAATAGTTCCAGTTATTAGCGTAAAAGCATATAAAATCGGATTAAAGCGATCATTTTGATGTGTAAACAAATAGATATAATGTGTAATATTATGACACATCACACTTGCATGTCATAATGTGGTTACTTATGCACATTTGCCAAGTTTCAATTTAAATACCTGCATGTAATGTCGTGAATACTTTGTATGCACTGTGACCCTTACGTGTTAGGCCACCCCTCCTAGATAGGTAGTCTGGTTCTAACTGGGTCTACCTAGCTTAGTTAGGAATCCTACTGGGTCACGCGTTGACGTGTCCCATTTATTTTTCAAGGTCTAGAAGCAGGATAGTCAGAGCAGAGCTAGACTCAGGAGCTACTCATAGATGGAGCCTTAGAGGGTAGTTTGGTCCAGTTGTACATCCAGGGGTAGTTAGAGAGTGAGACTTACTTGTACAGAGTCTGAGTGTTTTCCTTTTGGCATTCTTTGTGGGATTTTCTTGTTTACTTTCTTTGTACTCAGTTCAGAGGTGGTGTATGTAAAAGATGTATCAATGTATTTAATAAATGAAATGGTTTACTTTTGTTTAGTTCTCTGTGTTAATATCTGTGATGGAGCTTTACTTGTACTTCCTAGCACGTGCGTGGTGACCTGCAATGTTCTTTTTACTCTCTTCCTTTCTCTCTTTCTACGTTACACTAGTTGATCTGGGAATACTTGGTACAGATTCGTACTTCGCGGGTATCATAGAGAGCAGGTCGTTACAGTTGGTGGCCCATGCAGGTCTCCACACTGCGACATACGTAAGGTAGTACGAGTAATATTCCATAGAGGTAGATGAGCCTTAAGGTGGGTAGATATCCAACCTTAGGATAGAACCCTGGTACTAGAAGTTCCAATGTACAGAATTACTGCTGGGTAGATAAGGATAGTTGTTTGTGTATATGTATGGCTATTGTACTTTATATCCATATGTCGTATAGTTCATCAACATACTAACTTGTATATATGTATATATGTATATATGTATATATGTATATATATGTGTGTGTGTGTGTGTGTATGTATGTATGTATGTATGTGTGTGTGTATATATATATATATATATATATATATATATATATAAACGTGTAACACACAAGCAGATAAAAAGGCAGAAATCGTAGCCAATCATAGATGATGCTAGATGTACCCTGGTTCTGTCGAACCTCTACATACTCCAGCAATCCCCAAAGTCCACATTAGATCAATCAGTTTCGCCATTCCTACAAACCCTTAGAACTTGCAAATCACATACTCCACGCTCACAAACTCTATACACTCGCAAATCCAATGCTCAACTGAACTAATTTACCGAGATGGATATACAAGTTAGTATATTAATGAACTATGCGACATATGGATTGATTTGTATATAATGTGAACGTTATGTGTAGGTCTATACATAGATTTGTATATGTCACTTATGTGGGAATAGAAATACTATGTGCATATTAATGTATTGTGCATATGCGGTGATAGACATGTGATGATATATATACTATGTATATGAAGGACTGAATAATTGTATGAATGAATGTAAATGTTTACATGACATAAGAGCGTATGGTTATTTATTAAACGTTATTTATTAAACATAGGGTGTAGCATATCCGAGTGTATAAATAAGGGTGTATGTGTGTACTATGTGTATTAGTATTCAAATAAATTTGAAATTTACATATGTATACTAGTGAAGTGTTGTGTGGATTGAATATGATGTATGTGGTAGTGTGTATACTTATAGTTGATATTAAGTAAAAATTATTGGTGATACGAGTATTTATGCATTCCTGACCATATACTTGTGATTATATACGAATGTATCTAGGTATATCTGTAGATGTGTATATGTATGTGTATGCAGATGTGTATAAATGTATTAGTAAATGTATATCTAATGGATGTATATATATGAAGTATTTGTGGGTCTCAATATTAATGCATGAGTAAACTCAGAAGATATGTGTTGGTATATAGATGTTTGCTTGTAAGCCTAGGTAGAGGTATATTTGGATGTATAAGAGTTTATGATGGTATACATAAAGATATATATATGTGTGTCATTATGTAACCATGTGAATTGATAGGGTGGGATATTTATATGTATAGTTGTATGTATGCATGCTCGCCATGTTGAATGTATCTGGGATTAAGGTAGATGTATAGGTATGTAGTAGTGAATCTCTCTCTCTCTCTGTGTGTGTGTGTGTGTGTGTGTGTGTGTGTCCATGAGAGGAGGGGATGCGAGTGACCCTGGCGGCAGCGGCGGAAAGATTTATGTCCAGTGGGGGGATGAAAGAGGCAAGACTTCAAGCGATGGAAGTGGAAAGACCACAGATCCTGAGCATGGTTCGGATCCAAATGAGCGTGAATGACATCAGGTCACGCGGAAGGGAAACAGCTCGGCTTATCAGCCTCGTGGGAGCCATCTACAAAGAGGGGGGGGGGGGGCTCAGATCATCAGGCGAAAATGGCAGATGCAACATGGTGTTTGGGCGCCACAGATGAGGGTTAATCCAAGGCCGAATAACTCAGATATTGGAGTTGCTCGTCAGGTATTTGACAGAGTGCCTGTTAGACTTAAATTCTCTATAAAGATAGATGCATCCGCGACAAAGCTATCCTTTTCAGACGTCTGTGCTAATAGGTGTACTTATGAGGAATCTATGGGTATGACTCTTATAGCTCCATTGATCAAAGAGGATGGGTCGGTGGTTGCAAAGGTTCCATGATCCTTATTGGAACGTGGGGGTGAGCAATGGAAAAACACCCTTGTCGGGTATGTGTTAGGTGACGTTCCCTATTATGGGCAGATCCGGGCATGGATGGATAGATTGTGGAAGCCCAAGAAGGGTATTCAAATCTATATTAGAGATAATGGTTTATTTTATTTCAGATTTGAATCCAAAGATGAATGTGATAGAGTGTTACAAAGTGGGCCTTGGCTATTTGTTGGGCACTTGGTTGTGCTACAACGATGGAGTCCAATACTAAGACATGATCGTGACATGCTGACGTCGGTTCCTGTGTGGGTTTAGTTGCATGGAGTGCCTCTAAACATGTGGAATTTAGACATACTTAACATCATAGTGTCTGTTTTAGGCACACCATTGTGCTTTGATCGTGCTACGGAAAAATTAGAAAGACTAACCTATGCTCGATGCTTAGTGGAGGTCGATGCTAAAAAGCCATTACCTACTTCAGTAGCAGTTGAACTTGATGATGGGGAAATATTTACAATAGGTACAAAGTTTGAAGGGGAGCCGCCACGTTGTAGCCATTGTATCTGTTTTGGACACTCTGATGCTCAATGCCCGATGCTTGTCAAGCTCCATTCAATCCAAGAACCGATTGAAGTGGTGGCATTAGATGTTGAACAGGTTCCTACTGATAAACAGAAGGGAAAGAAAATAGTAGGGAATGCCCCAGGAAATGCTGGAGCACCTATTGGAGTGTCTATTGGCCAGTCTGGAACAAAGGGCAAGGTTATGCAGCAAAAGCCTGTTGATGAGGGACTGGAATTGAATGCAGTGCAACAAATTTCTATCCTGAAAAGGGATATGCATAAGGAGATATTGCTTGAAAAATCAGTCCCTGAGGAGGTGCCCTCTGTTGAAGAGGGTGAGTTGATTTCAGGAATAAGATCCTTAGATGGTGGGGAGATGAATGAGAAAGTGGAGAATGAGCAATTTCAAGAGGATGCACATGCCAATAAGCAAGGAATTGAAGCAGCCATAATCACAAAACAAGGGAGTCTGGCACAAAATAATCAACCAGTTTCTATACCATCTCTCCTGGAGGATGAGCATGGCTCTGAAATTAATAGGTTCCCAGACTCAATGACTTTTGTTAATCCTATCTGGGAACTGGAACAGGAGGTAGCAGACAACATTTTGGAGACGGCATGGGTGGCTAAAAAGAAGGCAACTCAGTTATCAGAGGCAACAAATATAATGAAAAGCACGAGACTGAAAGGGAGCATTCTTGTGCGGCAACAACCCAACCCCAATCAATGATAGTTTTCATCTGGAATACACGGGGCCTCAACAACTCGGTGAGGCGGCGAGATCTTCGTGATAGGCTTAAAAACCTGAAGCCTTCTGCGGTGATATTAATGGAGACAAAACTGAAAACTGAAATGATAAATAAGAAATCGTGCATCCCCAAGCAATGAAATTTAATACACAGCTTTGATAATCATAGAGGAGGGAGGATCTTGCTTGGTTTTGACCCGGTTGTCTGGATTGCGAATTTAATGTCCAGTTCCGAGCAACATGTAACGGTGCGATGTTGTAATGCGGGGGGCTTCTCCATGGTATTTACGGCAATATATGCTCTAAATTCTAGTCATGAGAGGAAGAGATTATGGCATATTCTGAGTCAGGAGGATTTTAAGCTAAAGAATGAAGCTTGGGTGATTGGAGGAGATTTCAACTATGTACTCTATGCAAAAGATAAAATTGGGAGGCGCAAGTTGGAGGTGAGTATGGTGGAGGATTTTAACAATTGCATAAATGATTGCGCTCTCAATGAACTTAAAAGTACATGCATTCGATTGAGCTGGTGTAACAAACGGCTGGGCAAGGGGCGCATAGCGGCCCAACTTGATAGAGTCTTCTGCAACGCAGAGTGGATAAACAAGCTTCCAAAATATTTTGTGGAATATCATGACCCTCACACGAGCGACCACTCCCCGATAATGATCAATTTGCATACCCAGATACCATCTAATCACCATACCATTTAAATTCTTCAACCATTGGACGCGTTGGACAGGATACAAAGAGCTCCTTGAAGCAAATTGGGGCCAATACATTTTTGGCACTCATATGTTCTGCATTGTCCACAAGCTCCGTTGTCTGAAAATAGATCTACGCATCTGGGCCCGGCAACAAGCTGCCGCTAATAGCATTCCAGATTGCCGCAGGCAGTTGACTGACCTTCGCACTAGACAGAAATTGCATATGGACACGGACCTGCAGCGACAAGAGTAGACTTTATCAAATAAATTAGCTAATCTCCTAGAGATGGAAGAGGAGATGTATCTTCAAAAGAGCCGTCAGGATTGGATGAGTTTGGGAGACAGAAACACAAAGTTTTTCTATACATCTATGAGAGCAAGACAAGGTCACAACAACCTTGGGCATTTGGTGGACGTAAGCGGTTCTCAGAACAAGACATACGATGATTTAAGATCGGAGGCAGCTAGTTTTTATGAGGAATTATACAATCAAAGAAATTATTGGAGGATCTTTCCAAAGTTAACTCCATAACGAAAGGTAACTTCTGAGGCAGCTGGTTAGATGATAGGAGGGTGTCCAAAGAAAAAAAATCAAGATATCAGTTTTCCATATTGGGGCCGATAAAGCACCTGGGCCTGATGGGTTTAATGGCTACTTCTACCATCACAGTTGGCTCTTGATGGGTGATGAAGTTACATCAGCTGTGCAATCCTTTTTTCGTACTGGGATCCTGTTCCGCAAGGTAAATCATACCTTTCTTACATTAGTCCCCAAAATTCTAATGCCATTGGTCTAGGGGACTACAGGCCAATTGCATGTTGCAACGTGCTATATAAGGTCATCAGCAAGGTATTATGCAATAGACTCAAAGAGGTTGTCCACGAGCTGATATCGCCAAATCAAGCAGCCTTTCTTAAAAATAGGCTCCTATCAGATTGCACCCTTCTAGCAGATGAACAAATAAGGGATTTCAGTAATTCAATGGGGGCCAGAGCCTGCCTCAAATTAGATTTGAGGAAAGCTTTCAACAGTGTGAACAGAGAATTTGTCTATTATATTCTGCACCAAATGGGTTTCACTCACAGGTTCATCAACTGGATTAAAGAATGCATCTCCACCCCGACCTACTCCGTTATGGTAAATGGTTCCCCAGTCGGTTACTTTGAGGGCAACAGAGGGCTGCGGCAGGGAGACCCTCTCTCCACTTACCTATTTGTGATTGTCATGGAAGCCTTCTCTCTGCTGGTAGCAAAGGCAATTTCTACTTGATCCATCCATCCCATGAGGCATACAGGTTCTATATCCCACCTGCTATTTGCTGACGATCTTCTAGTTTTCTGTCGAGCCAACCTTCATTCATTAAATGGGCTTAAACCCCTCCTAGAAGATTTCACCAATCTCATAGGGCTTCAAGTAAATTGGGATAAAAGTGCTGCCATATTTAGCAAGGGTACTAAAGATCCTTCAGGCTTGGCTGAATATTTGGGGGTTAAATTGGCGACAATAATCACTACCTACCTGGGTCTCCCATTATCTTCAAAATACCCAAAGTCTCCCATGTATAACAGAATGGTTGTCAAGCGCATAAAGAGACTTTTGGGTTGGACTTCGTCTCTCCTCTCCATCTCAGGTAGAATTGAATTGGTGCGAACTGTTATATATGGTATGGTCTCATTTTGGATGCAAGCTTTTTGCATCCCTATTTCTGTTCTACGCACTATATATTCAGCTTGCAGGAGATTTGTTTGGGGCTCATCGCGCATCTGGTCCTGGAGGGATGTATGCATCCCCAAAGAGGAAGGGGGTGTGGGGGCATAGACAGCTTTCTGATCTCAATTTAGCATCAGGGGTCAGATTAACTTGGAGGCTATTATCTTCAGATGGATTGTGGGCAGAGCACATGCGGAAAAATTATGGAGATACAGATGCTTTCTATGCGGCTGAAGGGACGACTTTGCATTCAGGAACATGGAAGTTCTTGCTCCACTACAGGAACATCTCGCAGAAGCTTATTAAAAGGGAAGTGCGAGATGGCAATTCCACACTTTTCTGGCATGACAACTGGCTACCGTGCGGCCCCCTGAAAAATCTACATGCCATCCCAGTAGGAGCAAGTAACAAGCTGGTAGCAGAGTATTGGAGAGGGGCAGACTGGATTGAAGATCCACAGATTCAGAATATCCGCCCCCTAATGCAACAATTCAGCCTGAAGCGTGGGGTGAACTCGTGGATGTGGTCGCCAGGATCGATTTTCCGGTTTTGGGATGCTTGGGAAGGAGCCAAAAGCCAAGGTATGCTCTTCCCCTATTACGAATTGATTTGGTACGCCCATCATATCCCTGTGATGTCCCTAAACCTCTTGCGTTCTTTCAAAGGAAAACTGCTAACTAGAGATACTCTCGTTAAATGGGGGTTAAATTCAAATGCTAATTGCATGCTATGTGGAAATAATGTTGAGGAGAATATAAGACACATATATTTTGAGTGTGATTACTCAAGTTACATTTTGCGTAGAAGTCTCCTCAAGCTGGGGGTCTGTGCACCCATTCAACCTATATTAGGAGAGGTTGGTGACTATTTCCTGCAACATTTTTGGAAGAAAGATGTTATGAGTTTGCTTGCAAAAATTTCTCTTGTGGCCTTGGTATGGCATGTTTGGAAGGAGAGGAATAGAAGAATTTTTGATAACACCAACAAATTCAAAACTCAACTATTTGAAGACATTGCAGCAGATATTAGGACTGCATTGAAAGATTAGGACATGTCTGATGAAGATGCGGCAGAAGCTCTTTCAAATTGCGAATTTCGATATGAAGGCTAAGAGAGAAGAATATTTTTGTTCTTTTTCATGGTATTTTTTATTCTTTCATTTGATAGGTGCTAGGAATTGATAGTTGAGAGTGACGACGCTTGTGCCCTCTCATCTCTCTATTGAATCCCAACACCTTTTTTGTTACCACGTTGTATTGTTTGTACAGATTTACTTAATAAAGAACACTTACCTTTATATATATATATATATATATATATATATATATATATATATATATATATATATATATATGGGATTAATGTAGAACAGGTGGCACCTGATCCAATGGATCAGGTGCAAGACACAAAAAGATGGGGCCCCACGGGTACAAGCCCATGTGGGAGCTTGTACTTCCCACCTTTTTGTGTCTTGCCACCTGATCCATTGGATCAGGTGGCAGCTTTTCTACATTAAATCATATATATATATATATATATATATATATATATATATATATATATATATATATATAGGAAAAAGGGGATCTAAGGTGCCTCCTTAGATGAAAATCTAAGGAGGCGCCCCTATTTCCCCCCATCTCCTACAATTTTTTTGGAAATTTTTTTTTCATGGGGTTGTTGTTCACATCATGGATGATCAACATACCAAATTTCAAGGGATTCCAATACTTTTTGAGCCACCATCTACCCCTTACTATTTCAACGGTCTAAAAACGTGCTGAAAAACCCACGAAGTTGCAAGGGGTAGATGGGGGCTCAAAAAGTATTGGAATCTCTTGAAATTTGGTATGTTGATCATCCATAAGGTGAACAATATACCCATGAAAAAAAATTTCAACAAAAATGTGTGAGATGGTGGGAAATGGGGGCGCCTCCTTAGATTGAATCTAAGGAGGCACCTTAGGATCCCTTTACCCATATATATATATATATATATATATATATATATATATATATATATATATGGAAAAAGGGGATCTAAGGTGCCTCCTTAGATGAAAATCTAAGGAGGCGCCCCCATTTCCCACCATCTCCTACAATTTTTTTGGAAATTTTTTTTCATGGGGTTGTTGTTCACATCATGGATGATCAACATACCAAATTTCAAGGGATTCCAATACTTTTTGAGCCACCATCTACCCCTTACTATTTCAACGGTCTAAAAACGTGCTGAAAAACCCACGAAGTTGCAAGGGGTAGATGGGGGCTCAAAAAGTATTGGAATCCCTTGAAATTTGGTATGTTGATCATCCATAAGGTGAACAATAAACCCATGAAAAAAAATTTCAAAAAAAATGTGTGAGATGGGGAGAAATGGGGGCGCCTCCTTAGATTGAATCTAAGGAGGCACCCTAGGATCCCTTTACCCATATATATATATATATATATATATATATATATATATATATATATATATATATATATATATATATATGAGAGTGTATGATTAATTGTCTGCATCTGTCTTGGTGTGCCTATGCCTCTGCTATATATATAGTGCTTTAAATAAGCTTATTATATGAGTATGATCTAAATATTTGAATGAAATAATTTGAATAAAGGCATGTGTGAGAATTAGTATATATGTTTAATGTTATGTATTAAATATCGCTAAGACATATATAATTAAATTGTGTTGGGTTGCCATTGTAGTGATATATACATAGTATGAAATGAATAGATATCTATTGCATGTATCTGTCTTATTTTAGAATGTATATAAGTAAAATAGAATGTATAATGGCGGAAGCATCTAGGAATGAAGGGGAATGTGTATTAGTATTATGTGATACACGTTTTACTTAAGTATGTATGATTAATAGAGGGATGTGGGTGGACGGTGAAATGTGTACGATGTATGACTGTATTTAGTATAGACATGAGGTGTTTGTGTATATGAATCTATAAATAATGCTACTTGAATGTAAAGTATTGGATTATTATATATGTGATCTATATTCAGATATGTACTTGAATGGAATACGGTATGTGAATACTCAACTATGTGTATATATTCTTGAGTGTAATATACACTATGACATATACATACCCCCCCAAATAATGTACACGCAATGTGATATGTGTATAACTATAAGTGTGTATCCCTGGTTGGGTAGCCCTTAAATCTATTTGACCTTCAGATAAATTTCTTAAACCTTGATTTTAGAAAGTCCAAGGGCGGACTTTGTTTTTAATGTGGGTAGAATGTAATGACCCCAAAATTAATATAAGCGTATTTATACGTATTCTTGGGAGTATATATTTGCGTATAAACTTGGGAGTCTTTATGTATTTTTCCTTAATTTTATTAAGATCAAATTATTATTATTAAATAAATTTTAGAATTCATGTGATTTAAGTTAATGGAGCATGCACAATAAATAATAGTATTTGGGAATGTACTTGGTATATTAGTATGTATAATTACTTTCCTAAAATCTAAATCCAAAATTTTTCCCCTTAAGACACATCACCTTTGATGTGTCATTAAGGGCTTAGCCCCCACCAAATCAATTGCAATGTGGCAACTTGGGAGAACTAGTGGGAGGTGATGAGGATGTGAAGGGAAATTTTGAGAGGAAATCAGAAGGAAAAAAGAAAAGAAAAAAAACAGAGAAAAAGAAATCACCCCCTCACCCTCTCACGCTGCAGCTCTTGTTGGCACCCATTGTCGCCATTTCCCTGAGCAAAACCACATCCAATCTTAACCCTATTGAAGAAGAAGAAGGAGGAGGAAGGAGAGCTAGCGTTAAGAGGGTCATCAAGGAGAAGAAGGGCCCCAGAATAAGTGTATGACAAGCTCAGGTAGGGTTCTAACTATGTTAGTTAGGAATCCTTTAGAATCGTGTGGAAATTTGATGTTCGTCGTTGTCAAATTGACAGCAATCCAAAACCACACGGTCGTATGGCGAAAACCATAAGGCCGTGTCACACTTTGAAGGATATGTGTCATGTTGCACTTTAGAAAATTTTGCACTTTAGAATCCACACGGCCGTATGGATTTCTCCATACGGCAGTGTGGCCATCAGACCACACGAGCGTGTGACCTCTTTCAGCCAATTAAGATCCACACGACCGTATGGATTTCACGATACGGCCGTGTGAATCTTTCAGCTTTCATTATTAAATCCACACCGCCGTATGGAAAATTCCATACGGCCGTGTGGCCATCTGTATTATTTTGTTGATTCATATGTTTTAAAAATGCAATGTTTTGGATGTTATTCATGCAGTAATAATGCTTCAGTTCGTATGTTAGAAATCCAGGATAAAGTGTGAAATTCATGATGTTACCATTAACATAATGAATCAGCATATCAAGTTATTATTGGAATTTACCATATTGAATCTACAAATTGAATCTGCATATCAAGTTATTATTGGAACTTACCATATTGAATCTACATATTGAATCTACATATTGAACCTGTATATCAAATTATTCTTTGCATTATTGGAACTATTTGTTAATACAGGCACTAGTTTATATGCTATCAAAAATGTTAAATGAAGAATCATGCTAGGATATATCCATGATTAGTTTGTGAAAGAGAATCATATGTTAATCTTCTCCATTATTTTTGTTATGCAAGTTTCCTATGAAATTGAAGGATGGAAAGTGAACAAATGATGAAATGATGATGAATATGAGAATGAGGTTCCAAAATGAAAGTAATATGAAATATGAAAATAAGTGTTAGAATGAGAGTAATAGTCTAAAGTCCTCGATTCTTTCAGAAATGGGTGAGACTTTAGATGTAGGTTTTGGGGGGAAACACATGTAAAGGATTGGTCTTAAGGAGCGGACACATCTGAGACTCCCATTAGCACTCCTGAGCGAAGGAGTTGACTAAGTGTGGACATAGCCTGATTCTCACTCGCACTCCCGTGAGTAGGCATGGGGAGTGGGCAGAGTTAGAGAGGCCGGTGGTGTACTCAAGATGCACCATGACAGGTAATGATGGTTTGCTCTGTTTTCAACTAAAAACCCGAGATTTCTCACTCCCTTCTGAGGAGTGATCACTCCATATTTTACACCTTTTTTCTGCATGTTTGCATGCCATTTTGATCGCTTGAATCGTGCTTTTCACGATTTTTCGGCAATATTGCGATGCTTTTCACGATTTCTTGTTTTTGTCGAATTTCAGGAGATTTCGAGCGATTTGGAGTGATTCTAAGATACACCCACTCCGGAGCATCACCCATGACTCCTTGGAGGGGAATTTTGCTGTTGGAGAGGAGTGGAAGAAGAAAGAACGTCGTAGGAGCGACGAGGGAGCAAAAACATGAAGTTTGGGCATTTTCAGCATGTCAGTCGGTCGAGTGAAGGAGTCACTCGGCCGACCATCGAGAGCCCGCTCGGCCGACCAGATCGGACACGTAGAAGACTGAGATTCAGTGTGCACTCGGCCGAGCATTACCAGCCCACTCGGCCGAACCACGGAGACCCCACTCGCCCGAGTGGCATCAAGACGAGGGCAAGCAGAAGTCCAGACTTACTGTAATTTTACAGTCGATCCCTCGAGTTTCGACTCGGCCGAGTGAAGAAGTCCCCTCGGTCGAAGCAAAGAAAGTCACTCGGCCGAGTGACTCCCGAGGAGCCGACCCCCAAAAGTTCGAACTTACTGGAATTTGTCAGGGTTTGTCACTCGGCCGAATGACAGTTGTCACTCGGCCGAGTGAGCCGCGCTGCCTGTAGCGTAAACTGCGATTCTGAGGCTGCGCAGGGGCATTTTCGTCACAGTTTTTTGGGCGTTTTTGGGGGGTATTTAACCCCAGTTTTAAACCTAGTTTAGAGAGCTTTTTTTCAGAACTTTTTGCAGCCTGTTTTAGATTACTTTTTAGGAATTAGATTTAGCTTTTAGGGAGGAGAGAAAAGTGTTAATTTGTTGGATGCTATTTTGTTCTTCATTGGTTTGTCTCTCTCCCTATCAAAAACTCCATTTTTATTGATATATTGAATATTGCTATGAATTCTATTGATTTTATTTGTGAATTTCTATTGAATTTCATTATGAATTGTGAGTAGTTTCATCGTCTTAGGGCGTAGGGATGAACCCTATGAACCCTATTTCTAATTTGTGACGAATTGGTGAAATTGTTGCTAGAATTGATTAGGGTTAGTTTGGGATTGATTTAATACGAATAGCTAGGGATTCATACCGATTGGGATTTGCAAGAGATTGGATCCCAACTCGATAGGAAGCCCTAGAAATTCGAATTGGGTTGCAATTGAATTTCTCCGGAATCGGTTTGCAAGAGATTGGACCGAAACTAGGGTTTTCGATTGTAATTCTATACCAATACCCGTTTGTAAGAGATTGGACGGGTAGGAACTATCCCAACCTAGGTCGTAGCTCGAGTTTGCACGAGAGTGGGCTCGAGATGCGATTGAACGATGATGTTGTTCTTCACGCTAGCTTGCCTAGGTTAGGGTTTGCAAGAGATTGGACCCTACCCTAGGTTTGCTATAGATCGGCAATAGCGCGAGAGCGAGAGCTTGGTTCTCCATTTAGTTGCAACTAGTTCACCTGAATTGCAAGTCTAGCAATTGTGACACCTACGAATCACAATGACGAGATACGGTTTGTAGCGGGGATTCCCTACCCCTAGGCGTCTTTATTAATTTGATATTCATTTTATACAATTGAACGAATTTGACCGCTTTTATAGCTAACATCTCTCGACTTTTCATATAGCCAGGTGGATTGAAGAGGACACTGTCATTAGGCCTCCCTGTGTTCGATACCCGCTCGCCGCTACACCGTGCGCTTGCGGTAAGACTAGCGAGTCGCATGCCCGGGTGTGCATCCGGGCATCCGACCAAGTTTTTGGCACCGTTGCCGGGGAGATCATTTTGACGGAGTTCGATTTGGATCACCCGATTATTTTTCTTCAATTTCTTTATTTATTTCTTCATTCTTTTCTAACTCTGTTTACAGCCCTATTTTGCAAGCTCTCCCGAAATTTTCCACAAGATCTTAACAGGTAAAATGGGGGATGCAATTCCAGTGACTGAGTCTGGCCAGGGAGATGATGAAACTTTTGCGGAGCTCCTTAAAGAACTTATTGATGAGGTCCACGCCACCGGAGCTTTTGCTATTAATATCGAGGACCCCGTCGAACAATTGTTTGCTAGCTTTGTGATGGATCAAATCTCACCGGATGGGACTATTGGGGGCGATATCAGAGTTGATGTGAGGAACGACAAGCTATATTTTGAAGACGGTAAAACATGCGTCGAAGAGTACTACACTCCTGAGGAATCCTTCGAACAAACCGATATTCAGGGAGATACACTCTACGACCCCCACTCTTGCATTTATGAATCTGCTGACGTATTTCTTGATCTCATGAATGAACCGGAGCAAGGTGGTGGTCCTATCGATGCTAGCGCAGAATTGGAGAGCGTCTATTCAGATGCACCGTCCTCACTAGGAAGCGAATCTGAGCCTCCACTCGAGAGTGAGCTAAACTCAGATGTTGAATGAGAAGCCAAACTCACACAAGATGACGAAGCAGAGGGTACGGCACCCTTTGAGGTAGAGCTTAAACAATTACCACCGAATCTAAGGTATGCTTTCTTGGGTAGTAAATTGACCTTCCCGGTGATTGTTAATGCCCACCTTGGCCAAGATCAACTTGAAAAACTATTAGAAGTCCTTAGGGATCACAAGGATGTCCTTGGCTACACTATCTCTGATCTTAAGGGAATAAGCCCTAGGCTATGCACGCATAGGATCCACTTGGAACACATTGAAGCCACTTCTATTGATCCTCAAAGGCGGTTGAACCCGAATATGAAAGAGGTAGTCAAAAAGGAAATCCTAAAATTGCTTGAGGCTGGAATTATCTACCCTATCTCTGACAGTAGATGGGTTAGCCCCGTTCACGTCGTCCCCAAGAAAGGGGGGATGACCGTTATAAAAAATGAAAAAGGAGAGCCCATTTCTACACGCACTGTCACGGGATGGCGGATGTGCATTGATTATCGAAAACTAAATAAAGCCACCCGAAAAGACCATTACCCGCTACCCTTCATAGATCAAATGCTCGAATGGCTTGCTAAACATAAATACTTTTGCTACTTGGATGGGTATTCGGGGTTTTCCAAATCCCTTTGCATGAAGACGACCAAGAAAAGACTACTTTTACTTGTCCTTATGGCACTTACGCCTACCGTAGAATGCCCTTTGGTCTTTGTAATGCACCCGCCACCTTTCAGAGGTGCATGACCTCCATCTTTTCCGACTATATTGAAAATATTATGGAAGTTTTCATGGATGATTTCTCAGTTTATGGAAGTGAGTTTGATTCTTGTTTGGGTAATCTTACCAAAGTTCTTAAAAGATGTCAACAAAATAATCTTACTCTTAATTGGGAGAAATGTCATTTCATGGTCACCGAAGGGATAGTGCTTGGGCGCCTTGTCTCCTCAAGAGGGATTGAGGTTGATAAGGCGAAGATTGAGGTAATCGAGAAACTCCCTCCTCCTATTAATGTTAAGGGCATTATGGGCTTTCTTGGTCATGCAGGGTTTTACCGTCGCTTTATCAAGGATTTCGCCTTGATTGCCCGGTCCCTTACCTCCTTTCTTGCTAAAGATGCTCCATTTGTTTTTTCAGGAGAATGTTTGCAGGCGTTCAACACATTGAAGGAAGCACTAATTTCTGCGCCCATCATACAACCACCGGATTAGAGCCTTCCCTTTGAGCTCATGTGTGATGCAAGTGACCAAGCCATTGGAGCGGTATTGGGGCAAAGGAAAGATAGAAAGCTTCATGCAAAATTCTATGCAAGCAAAACGTTGGATGTCGCACAGAAAAATTATACAACTACGGAGAAAGAGCTTCTAGCGGTCGTTTATTCCATTGAAAAGTTCCTCTCCTATCTCCTTGGATCAAAGGTAATTGTCCACACCGACCATGCGGCATTGAAGTATCTTCTAAACAAGAAAGAGGCCAAACCTAGGTTGATTAGATGGATACTTCTATTGCAAGAGTTTGATTTGGAAATCAGAGATAAGAAGTGAACAGACAACGTTGTGGCGGATCATTTGTCTAGGCTTATTCGTGACAAGGAGGACGAAAGTTTGCCCATCGATGACTCCTTTGTTAATGAGAGGCTATACGCCGTAAGGCCTGGGAAAGTTCCTTGGTATGCGGACTTTGTAAACTACTTGGCTTGTGGGATTAAACCATGCGGGATGCCCACACATCAAAGGAGGAGATTTATGCATGAGGTCTGTAGCTATTTCTGGGAAGATCCGTATATCTTTAAGATATGCAAGGATGGGGTTATCCGGAGATGTATTTCTAAGGAGGAGGCCACCTCCATCATCTTGCATTGCCACGGTATGCCATGCGGGGGACATCACACCGCTTCTAAAACTACCGCTAAGATATTGCAGAGTGGATTCTTTTGGCCAACCATGTTCAGAGACACGCACGACTTCGTCAAGGGGTGCGATAGATGCCAACGGACCGGGAATATTTCCAAACGAAATGAGATGCCAATAAGGCCCATTCTAGAGATTGAGCTCTTTGATTGTTGGGGAGTGGACTTCATTGGACCATTTCCGTCAAGCAAGGGTAACAAGTATATCTTATTGGCCGTGAACTACGTCTCCAAATGGGTAGAAGCCATCGCCACCCCTACCAATGATGCGAGGGTTGTCTCCAAGTTTTTCAAGCAGAATATTTTCCCGCGCTTTGGTGTGCCTCGTAATTTGATAAGCGACGGGGGAAGTCACTTTATAGAAAACAAATTTGATGCCATGTTGAAAAAGTACGGGGTAAACCATAGAATTGGCATGTCCTACCACCCTCAAACGAGCGGACAAGTGGAAGTTTCAAATAGAGAAATCAAGCAAATTCTAGAAAAGACCGTAGATCGATCTAGAAAAGATTGGTCCATGAAGTTAAAAGATGCTCTATGGGCATATCGCACGGCCTTCCGCACTCCCATCGGCACCACTCCGTTCCGACTTGTTTATGGGAAAGCTTGTCACCTACCGGTGGAGTTAGAGCACCGCGCGTATTGGGCCATCAAGACCCTCAATTATGACTATAAGAGTGCGGCGGTAAGGCGACTCTTGGACATCAATGAGCTTGACGAAATTAGAAGAGATGCCTACAAGAGCTCAAGAATTTACAAAGAAAGGACCAAGATTCTCCACGACGCCCGCATAACTGTCACGGACTTCAAGGTCAGAGACAAGGTCTTGCTATATAATTCCCGACTCCGACTATTCCCCGGGAAGTTGAGGTCACGGTGGTCCGGACCTTTCACCATCAAGCACATACAACCGGGAGGAGCATTTGAATTGGAAGGGAAAGACTGAGCCACTTTCAAGGTGAATGGGCAACGGCTAAAGCATTATTCCGAAGGAGTCCCTATGGGCGAGGTAAATAGAATATATCTACTCAAGGGACGGCCGAATGACCTTTCATACCTCCTTGATGAGGTCATTGAAGAGGCTATCCCCTACTCCATCGGTGCACTCCACGATGATGGCTTCGAAGAAGGCCAAGATTTGGTCGAAGAAGAGAAGATGGAGGATTCTCCTAATAGCTCCACGGAGAATGATGATGGCGACGCTGATGTCGCGAGAATACGAGAGCTTTGCAAGCTCTCGACATTGAAGAACCTGAAGAAAGCTCCACCGATTCAAAGATCGGTGTCACCGGCGAAGCCGAAGACCGGAACAAGCTCAAGCTTGGGGGAGCCATCCCCCAACATTGCTCATGATGAAGGGGCACTGAGGAAGGCCACTCACCACCACGATCCAAATCCGAGCGGTCTTCCCGGCAAGTTCGACGGGTGCATCTCATATGCACCCAACATCAAGCGTTAATTGAAAATCCAAAGGGGTCGAGCTCAAGACCTTAAACGAGCGCTTATCGGGAGGCAACCCGATGGATTTTGCATTCTTTTTATTTTGGTTCTTATTTTTGTTTTAGACTTTATTAGTGTTTTGAGTCTTTTTGCCCGTAAAAATCGTGACAACGGGTCTTGATTTCTATGACAGGAGAGGAGAAAAGGAGATCTCTCACATGGAGGAAGATAGAGGCAAGGAAGAGCGCTCCAGGAATGCGCTCAGGCCTTGGGAGGAGGAAGAAACCAACTGGAGGAAGAAAAACAGAGAGTAGAGTGAAAACGGAGCCCCGAAGCAGAAAACATCACATCACTCGACCGAGTATCATATGCGACTCGGCCGAGCAAAGGAACCCATTCGGCCGAGTGGGGCACCAACAAGGGAAGTCTGCTGAACCCAACTCTCTGTCTTTTTTGTGCATTTCGTATTACTGTCACTCGGCCGAGTACGTTTAGTCACTCGACCGAGGGAAACAGATACCCTCCTAGCCTGAATATTACCGAGTAGCTTATGCCACTCGGCCGAAGGAGTTTTCTCCCTTCGGCCGAGTGAACAGAAGCCACTCGACCGAGTCGTAAGCGGTGGGGAGAAATTTAAACTCATTTTTTCGTTACGTCACTCGGCCGAGCAACATACTCACTCGGCCGAGTCGTAACTACCCCTATATAAGTAGCAGCGGGCTCGGCGCGAATTCCAACGCAGCTATTCCCAAATTTCCACCCGAGTCCCCGCGACCTTTCGTCTCCTCGCCCGCGACAGCCCCTCCCTCGCCCGATTCACCTCGCCGCTGGCACCGCTCGCCGCACCACCGCCGGCGACGACCCTCCTGACCGCCGCCGACCTCCGACGACTCCCCCCACCGCCGGCCGAGCTCCGGTGATCCCCTATTTCACGCAAAACTCTTTTTCTCCCCATTTTTGACGATCCATAGACCCGTTGAGCTCAAAAATCAAATTAAATTGTTTATCTATCTATTATACCACATCTCCCCCATGTATTTTGAATATTACCCGCTGATATCGTTGTTTGAATTACAGGCTATCTTGTGGGAGCTTAGGGGAGCTTCAGGACGCGATTTTAGCTTCGCGGAGGCGACACTCTTCGTACGCACTTGCTGGCTTGCACTCGCAGCGTGTACATGTACACTCGTTCCCTTTATTGCGCACGCCGCATTATATTTTAGTTGGGTGAGCACTCGCGGCACACATGCCGCCCCGCACTAGGCCACGCACGCGGGGAGCCTCTTCCAAGCGGAAGAGGACCGATGACGCCGGTCCCTCTCACGCTAGGGAGGACTCCCCTCCACCTAGTCCACCACCACCCACACAGCCGCTTCCCGCCGATTCCATACACGCACAGCCCATCCCCGCCGATCCTGTCCCACCACCGGCTCCCGTTGTCGGGCCGCTGGGGATCACATTCAGAGACGACGCACAGCGCGTTCGATTTGAGCGTATCGCCCAGCGATCCATAGTGCCCTCTAGGTTCGCACACTTAGCAGACCTGGACTGTAGAATCCTGTCAAAACAGAGTTAGGATCGATAAATAAAGTTGAGACTTACGCTTGCGTATGCTGAACGGTAGTCTCGGAACTTTGCCTTCGGATTCGCCACGACGGATCGAGTCTTCTCACGAACGGAGTAAGGCTACTAAATCCACAATCTAAATCTCTACTTTAGATTAAGAACTTGGATAAAGAGAGAGGAAGTATTTCGGTAGAGCTTCGCTAGAATGAAAATGCATGCAAGAATGCCATGCAAAAGTGTAAGGAAATGGCTAACCCTTGGGTCTTATTTATAGCCCCCAAGGTAGTTATTTTAGGGTAAATTGTTCATTTGGAACAATTTAACTAAAGCGTACCATCATACATGGCACATTATAAGCTTAAGTTGTACCATATGCATGGTACAACATAAGCTTAAGATATTCCCCCTTTATTAGCCATATGTCGCATGCACTTATGCATATATAATGCGACTTTCCCACTCATCCAGAGATCCTCTCCGCAAGGGAACAGATTCCCTTTGCACACGACTTCGTGTACGCGACGTTCGAGGTCCGTATTCCCTCGTACATCCCCCACAAGGGTGTACAAACGTCTTCCATATCCAACATCTCCCACTCACACTTGAGGGGATTGTAAGAGAACGTCTTTCTCTTAGTTCTTTCATCTATCATACCGAGAAATAGACCGTGCGACCGTCATGCGCGTAGAGTCTGTTGTTGTGCACTTGTTAGAGATACACAACGACCTCGAAGGTGCAAAGTTGAGTAGTTCAACGCATGCTTTACCCTAGATTATTTCTTCACATTTCTTATACTTTATATTCAACAATTGAATCCCATCTGGATTACAATTGGCTGGCCAGCTTTGAATCATTTAAAGTCCAAATGTGAATATGAAATCAATCTTCCTCTTCTTGCGAACCTTCTGATCTTGACTTGATTCGCTTTTCTAACGTGCCCCGCCGAGCCGAATTATCATAGCCCATTAGCAACACGCTAAGATAGCGATCATCTCGTCAAATCTAAAGGAACCAATTGGAGTCCTTGAGGGTAAGAGTTAAGACCCGTATGGCTTTTGAGTCTCACATAATAGCAAACACTATTGCTACAAACTCAGTGGTCGAAATGCATACGTGGTATGAACACGTATTACAACATCACTCCTTTCCCAGGGAGAGTATGTCTTATGATGTTGTTCGGATGAAAAGATCAGACACCACAGTGTCTATCTTTTGAGTCCCCTTACTACTCATGAAATATTCCCGGACTCTCATCCTGCATAAGACAGATAGGATTTAAAAAATCCTATGAGATCTCTTTCAAATATCCTTGTGATACAGATCTCAGATCTTTTGTAAGCATCCATATGATGCAGATCTTTCATTCGACTATCTTGTTTAAGTCACGACTCTAAATCATTTGTCTAATGATTTTGACTTTAAACTAGTCTCATCTCTATCTTATCCATCTGATAAGATAAGGCGGTTGCTCATGTGAGAGAGTCAACCTTAATCTGTCCGACATACACACAATAAAATAGCTGAGACTTAAACACAAATATATATAAAAATCATTTATAAGAAACTTGTATGCAAATTAAACTTTGATCTTCTATAGACATGGGAAATATTACATGATACAGCTCAGCACCTACGCATTCCCATAGATGATAAGTGTTTGAAAAACACATCTCTGAGGATCGCCTTAGTAAGGGGATCCGCTATCATCTCATGCGTGGATATGTATCCTATGTCTACTTCCTTCCGTTTGTCATAGTCCTTCGTAAACTTGAATCGAAGATCAATGTGTTTGGTCTTACAATGAAATTTAGGATCTTTGACATAGGCAATCAAAGCTTGACTATCACTGTATATAGGAACAGTGCTCGAGTTAGTGGCATCCGTTAGCCTGTCTAAGAATTTCCTAAGCCAAACAGCTTCTTGGACCGCCATGCTGAATGCTACAAATTCGGCTTCCATGGTTGATAGGGCGATGCCGGTTTGCTTCTTGCTGCTCCAGGATATTGCACCATTCCCGAGCAAGTAAACAAAGCCTGAGGTAGATCTTCGCTCGTCGAGATCACCTGCCCAATCAGCATCGGTATAGCCTTCGAGTCTCAAGGTATTGCCTTGATAGCATAACGCATAGTCCGCAGTCCCTTTGAGGTATCTTAATATCCTCTTCACCGCTTTCCAGTGTGCCTGTCCTGGGTTGGATTGGTAACGGCTTACCATACCAACAGCATAGCAAATGTCCGGTCTGGTACACATCATGGCGTACATCAGACTCCCGACAGCACTGGAGTATGGAACCTTTTCCATAGCTTTCTTTTCTTTTGGATCTTTGGGACACATTTCCAAACATAGACCCTCGCCTTTGCTTATTGGAGTATCAATTGGCTTGCAGTCCTGCATATTAAATCGTTCTAAAACTTTCTTTATATATGTCTCTTGAGAGAGAGAAAGAAGTTTCTTGGAACGATTCCTTGAGATCTTAACCCCAAGGATATATGCAGCTTCACCCATGTCTTTCATCTCAAAGACGGATGAAAGCCAAGCTTTGATATCCATGATAAGACGCTTATCATTTCCGGCTATAAGTATGTCATCTACATAAAGAGACATAATTACATACTTGTTTTTAATCCTCTTAATATATACGCAGTTGTCTTCGTCGAGCATGGAGAAACCATACGACAAAACGACTTCTTGAAAGCGCATATACCACTGCCTTGAGGATTGTTTAAGACCATATATGGATTTATGAAGTTTACAAACCTTATGTTTGTTTTCTTCTTGTACAAACCCGTTTGGTTGTTCCATGTAGATCTCCTCATCTAGTTCTCCGTTAAGAAAAGCAGTCTTTACATCCATCTGATGTAACTCGAGGTCCAAACAAGCCACCATTGCCAGAATTAAGCGAATGGAGGTAAAACGCACGACAGGAGAGAAAGTCTCTTCGTAGTCTATTCCTTCCTGTTGCGTGAAACCTTTCGCAACAAGGCGAGCTTTATATTTCTCGATGGAGCCATCAGCCTTATGCTTGATTTTGAGAACCCACTTGTTCCCAATGGCTCTACGTCCCTTAGGTAAATCAACCAAGTCCCAGACTTGGTTTGTTTTCATGGATTGAAGTTCTTCTTCCATTGCCGCTATCCATTTATCTTTAGCAGGGCATGTGATAGCCTGTTTGAAATTTGCAGGTTCGTCATCATCTTGTAGTAATGTCATGAATGTTTGAGGAAATTCATCCTCAAATCTCAGAGGTGTTAGCCTCGTTCGATTACTACGTCTTGCTTGAGTTTGATCACTCCCACTTGGAATGACATCACTCCCACTTGGAATAATATCACTCCCACTCGGAATAGGATTGGTATCGTTCGTATCATCCGTTGGTGAAGTTTGAAACGTATTTTCTTCTTCACCAAGAATTCTCCCACTCGAACGTTCCGATCCTACTTGATCCCAAGTCTCAAACAAGGATAAGCCTTGACTTATCTCACCCTGTCTTGGAAACTCGTTTTCCAAGAAGACAACATCCCTCGATTCGAATTCTATTAGACCCCCATTGTCCTCTTGACCGACGAAAACATATCCTTTGGAGTTTTCAGCGTATCGGATGAAGATACACTTCCTCCCACATGGCCCAAGTTTGCCATATTTGTGAGAGGATAAATGTGCGTAAGATGCACAACCCCAAGGTTTTAGAATGCTTAAGTCTGGAGTTCTATTGTTCCACAACTCATAAGGAGTAGAACTTACCGACTTCGAGGGTACACGGTTTAAGATGAATGCTGCCATCAATAATGCATTACCCCAAAAGGTGATGGGCAAATTTGCCTGAGACATCATTGATCAGACCATTTCCATCAATGTCCTATTTCTTCTTTCCGCAACACCGTTTTGTTGCGGAGTATAAGGCATAGTTATTTGATGAACTATGCCTTTTTCATCACAGAGTTCCTTAAAACTCGTTGATTGATATTCTCCACCCCGATCGGTTCGCAAGACCTTTATCTTGCGATCTAGTTGATTTTCCACTAAACTCATATAGTTTTTGAAGCAAGATAAAGCTTCATATTTGTGGGAAATCAAATAAATATGACCGAAACGGGTGAAGTCATCAATGAATGTGATGAAATAGGACTTCCCGCGTCTTGTCTTAACATTCATTGGACCGCAAATGTCCGAATGGATAAGCTGTAATGGAACTTCGGCCCTTGTGCCAGTTCCAAACGGCTTGCGACAAGTTTTCCCTACAAGACAATGTTCGCAAGTTGACATTTCAACTTTTGAAACATTAGATAGCAAGCCACTTTTGGCAAGTCTATCCATTCTAGTTGGTCCAATATGACCAAGTCTTGCATGCCAACAAATGATCTCAGATTCAGAGTTAGAAGCATTTGTCAAATGGAAACTTTCATTTATAGAAGAAGAATCATCATACATTGTGTTTAAAACAATTAATCCATTACAAACATTACCAGACCCAATCAAAGAACTATTACAAACAAGGTCAACCTTTTGTTTATAGAACCTCCATTCATAATCTAAAGACATTAACATGACCACGGATACGATATTCCTTCTAATATCTGGAGCAAAGAGGACGTCGTGCAATAATAAAGTCCGGCCGTTGTCGAGAACTAGCTTGCATGTTCCGACGCCTTTGACTTCAACACGAGTGTTGTTGCCGACGTATATCCACTTTGTTCCTTGAGTTATCTTTCGATACTCTACGAAGAACCTTCTGTCCTTCGCTACGTGGTCTGTGGCCCCTGAATCAATTAACCAAAAATAGTTAGATTCAGCAAGAAACACGGAACTAGAAACACATATGTAACTAGCCCTACAAGTTACCTTATCACTTCCATCCGTACATGTACGGGCGAAGTGACCGTACTTGTTGCACTTAAAGCACTTGATCTTCTTCAAGTTTTTCTTCTTTGAGTGCACATTCTTTTGCCACTTTTTGTTCTTAGTCTTCTTTGATGTTTCCGGTTCTTGCTTTCGTTCGTTCACAAACCTTAAGAATTTATTCTTCCGCTTATTTCCTCCATGTGAGGAACTAGCGGCCATGTGCACTTCTGCACTTGGTTTTGCGGCTTGAATCCGCTCTTCCTAGAGTTCGAGGTGTTTCGATACATCGCTTAAAGGTTTAATGCACTCATTATGAGTGAGGTGCATTTTCATGTTATCCCAGCTATCTGGGAGTGAACGAATGACTGCTTGGATCTGCTGTTCGTCAGACAGCGTAACACTCGCATCCTTTAATTCAGATATGAGATTCGCCATGTGGCGGAGATGCTTTTTCATAGAGTGATCTCGCCGCATCTTGTACGAATCAAATTGAATATTTAAGGAGCGGAGTTTGGTAACCGAAGTTCCACCAAACTTTATTTCTAGCTCAGACCATATGTCTTTGGCTAGGTCGAATTCCCGAAATAGACGCATTATGTCATTGTCCATTGCGGACAGTAACGTAATACATGCTATTTTGTTCTTTCGAGTCCAAGTATCATAAGCTTCCCGGTCCCTCTTGTGTTGGGCCGTATTGCCCAACTCAGGTTCTTCCATTATGTTTTGGAGTGTTTCAAGCACATCTTGCTCCTCCAAAACATATTGGATTTTTATTGACCAAAGTTTATAATTGTCGCCGTTGAGCTTTTCACCTTTGTTAAGCTCTGCGACAATGTTCTTAGAAGCGGTAGACATATTCGATTCAAAAAACTGCAAAGAGAATGAAAAACACGATCAAAATTCTATGCATATAGTTTCGATTCTTTAAACACTTGATAAGTTCCTTGGATGCGTTGAAATGTTACTCTAGAATCGAGAAGTTCACTACGTTCCCAACTACCATCTAGAAGTAACTTTCAAAGTATCCCTCTTACTTATCTCAAGTAAAAAGAAATCAGAAATGATACCCGTATGGTACCAGCAGCGGAAAAATATTTTTGAAAAACATATCTTTCAAAATGGAATAGGTGAGAGTTTGCGCAAAGAATTTTAGCGCAACAATTGCCAAGCCATGAGACCTGTTCTACACACCCATGGGTTAGATGACCATGGCCGGATCGTGGTAGGACTTGGAATTCTAAATTGCGCTATCCCGATTTAAGGACGGGACATAACCTATTTGAAAACATCTTTTTCAAAAAAAAATTTAAAATACATTGGCTAATCTCCGTAGAGTAGAGCACAACGTCATAAGTACATTGGCTAATCTCCGTAGAGTAGAGCACAATGACATGGCTAATCTCGCATGAAGTAGAGCACTATGGCTAATCTTCAAGGAGTAGAGCCCAAGGAAAAACTTCATTAAAATGTTAGCCCCGTATGGGCTAGTCGGCACTGTGGTTAGCCCCGTATGGGCTAATCGGCACATTCGAGTTTGACCAAGGCCTTTTGTCACCCCGTATGGGTCATTCAGCAAGTTCGCGATCGACCAAGACCTTCTGTCGGATTGGTCGACCAAAACGACCAAATTGGTCGACCAATTATTTTGGTCTGCAACTTCTCCCGGCCAGGGCCTCTGCCCTGGCCGAGGCTTGGCCAAGGGCCGACCAGGGCCTCTGCCCTGGCCGGCCAGGGGTCCTGTCCCCTCGGCCAGGGCCTCTGCCCTGGCCGAGGCCGGCCAGGGCCGGCCAGGCCCTGACCGAGGCCAGGGCATTGGCCCTGGCCCCTGCCAGGGCCGGCCAGGCCCTGACCGAGGCCAGGGCGCCGGCCCTGGCCCCTGCCAGGGCCGGCCAGGCCCTGGCAGTGGCCAGGTCGCCGGCCCTGGCCCCTGCCAGGGCCGGGCAGGCCGGCCACTGCCGGCCTGGCCATGGCCGGTCATGGCCAAGGCCATTTTGGCATTGGCCGGCCATGGCCCCTTTGGCCATGGCCGGCCACCCCCTTTGAATGGGGTTGCCGCACACCCCGTCGGAGGGGTGGCCGTGGTGGTTATTGGCCGTAGCCAACCCCCTCCGCATGGGGAGGGGGGTGCATGGCCTTCATAGCCCATTTGGCCATGGTGCACATGCACTAAAATTCATCTTCCCTGATGGGAATAACCACCACCTTCTTCCTCGATGAAGCACCCGTTCGTCGATGAAGCACCCGTTCGTCGAGAAAATGGTTATTTTCTAATGGCCGTGTGCCAAAAAAGAAAAATAACATACTACGTGAACGGTCGGTTCTTCCCGTCACGGAGAGTTCCTACCATATCCGTAATGATAGGAGACCCTAACGTGAAAAGAACAACCGCTGCGTTCTCTCCGTCACGAAGCGTTCCTACCATATCCGTAATGGTAGGATACCCATTCGTGCAAAAGACAACGACTCGTTCATAGTTTCGACGGGACGGCGGTTTGACCGGGGCGAACCCGTATGGCTCTGATACCAATGTAGGATCCTGTCAAAACAGAGTTAGGATCGATAAATAAAGTTGAGACTTACGCTTGCGTATGCTGAACGGTAGTCTCGGAACTTTGCCTTCGGATTCGCCACGATGGATCGAGTCTTCTCACGAACGGAGTAAGGCTACTAAATCCACAATCTAAATCTCTACTTTAGATTAAGAACTTGGATAAAGAGAGAGGAAGTATTTCGGCAGAGCTTCGCTAGAATGAAAATGCATGCAAGAATGCCATGCAAAAGTGTAAGGAAATGGCTAATCCTTGGGTCTTATTTATAGCCCCCAAGGTAGTTATTTTAGGGTAAATTGTTCCTTTGGAACAATTTAACTAAAGCGTACCATCATACATGGCACATTATAAGCTTAAGTTGTACCATATGCATGGTACAACATAAGCTTAAGATATTCCCCCTTTATTAGCCATATGTCGCATGCACTTATGCATATATAATGCGACTTTCCCACTCATCCAGAGATCCTCTCCGCAAGGAAACAGATTCCCTTTGCACACGACTTCGTGTACGCGACGTTCGAGGTCCGTATTCCCTCGTACATCCCCCACAAGGGTGTACAAACGTCTTCCATATCCAACATGGACCGCCTAGGGGTGCTAGAGGGGATGCTCACGTTGTACCACAACGTGGGTTGGCGCGATTTTTTATCTGTGTCGGCGGACACCTACGTCCGTCCGACACTCGAGGTACTTAGCTCGATCGACCGGACCCCTGGGGGATGCACATTCCGACTTATGGATCGAGAGTGCGAGGTCACTCTCGACATGCTTCGTGCATTCTTCCAGTGGCCCGCTGTCCCCGTCCCCGACCGAGCCTACGCACCCACTCACATCCCACCACCATCATTTGACACTTCCACGTTCTGGACACGTATCACGGGCTCCCACCATGGCTTTGACCCTAGTAGGGCCAAGGTCTCAGCGATCCTACACCCCTGCCTCCGCATAGCCCAGTGCCTCATAGCGACCACCTTTTTGGCGAGGTACGAGCCTGGGACGATGTCTACGCCTGAGCTCTATATGCTCTACGCGATGACTCGCCCAGAGTTCTTGATAGGGATAGTGATGACCTGGTCCCTGCCGTTGAGATTGATATCGCTAGCTGGTTTTTAGACCGCATCATCGTTTCGGTGGGCGCTCGCTCACCGATTTGCTGCGGCGGTCTGATTACTTTGCTAGCCCTGATGACCGGCGTGGACCTACCTGCTGACCTTAGACGAGCCCCGGGCTCCACTGCACTCTCGATAGACGTCATGGCCCGGATGAAGATGCTTCGTCCCCACGGCCAGCGGCACTGGGTATGGTTGCACGGTCCCTATAGTGCCGATTACATGATCCTTCCGAGCCTTGCTCGGACACATATAGCACCGGCACACGTGGACTGGCTTCCGGCGATGGATCTCCTGATCCCCGCCGCCTACATGCTAGAGGCCGAGGGAGATGTGCCTGCACCGCCTGCACACCCTGCACCACCAGTTGACCCCATGATCGCTCAGCCTGAGCCTGCACTTTCTGCACCTCCCGGCACTTCTGTCCCCACTTCTGCCAGTGTCGGGGGTACCCTTACTGAGCCGTCCACCACGTCCACCACGCCCACCACGTCCACCACGTCCACCTACGTCCGTCCGACACTCGAGGTACTTAGCTCGATCGACCAGACCCCTGGGGGATGCACCTTCCGCCTGATGG
The DNA here is from genome assembly GCA_030789695.1 of Scilla litardierei. Taxonomy (NCBI): domain Eukaryota; kingdom Viridiplantae; phylum Streptophyta; class Magnoliopsida; order Asparagales; family Asparagaceae; genus Scilla; species Scilla litardierei. Next base: position 623,577,469 of record CM061142.1, read on the forward strand.
ATCGAGAGTGCGAGATCACTCTCGACATGCTTCGTGTATTTTTCCAGTGGCCTCCTGTCCCTGTCCCCGACCGAGCCTATGCACCCACGCACATCCCCCCGCCGTCGTTCGACGCCTCCGCCTTTTGGACACGTATCACGGGCTCCCACCACGGCTTTGACCCTAGTAGGGCCAAGGCCTCGGCCATCCTACACCCCTGCCTCCGCATAGCCCAGCGCCTCATGGCGACCACCTTTTTGGCAAGGTACGAGCCTGGGACGATGTCTACGCCTGAGCTCTATATGCTCTATGCGATGACTCGCCCCAGAGTTCTCGAGAGAGATAGTGATGACCTGGTCCCCGCAGTAGAGATTGATATTGCTAGCTGGTTCTTAGACCACATCATCATTTCGGTGGGCGCTCGCTCACCGATTTGCTGCGGCGGTCTGATTACTTTGCTAGACCTGATGACCGGCGTGGATCTTCCTATTGACCTTAGACGAGCCCCGGGCCTCACTGCACTCTCGATAGACGTCATGGCCCGGATGAAGATGCTTCGTCCCCACGGCCAGTGCCACTGGGTATGGTTACACGGTCCCTATAGTGCCGATTACATGATCCTTCTGAGCCTTGCTTGGACACATATAGCACCGGCACACGTGGACTGGCTTCCGGTGATGGATCTCCTGATCCCCGCCACCTACATGCTAGAGGCCGAGGGAGCTGTGCCTACACCGCCTGCACACCCTGTACCACCAGTTGACCCCGTGATCGCTCAGCCTGAGCCTGCACTTTCTGCACCTCCCGGCACTTCTGTCCCCACTTCTGCCAGTGTCGGGGGTACCCTTGCTGAGCCGTCCACCACGTCCACCACGTCCACCACACCCACCACGTCTACCACCACCACCACTGCTGTGCCCATCTCGGTTGAGCCTATTTCTTCACTTCTTCCCGAGCGTCCACCCACCATACTCGAGTGCGACGAGCCTTCCTTCGCTGCCGTCATAGGGACCCTGTCTGGTTTGATGTCCGCTGGGGTGTCACCTTTTAGTCCTTACACTTCCACCCCAGCGGTCGACCCTTCTGTACCCACCGTAGCTGTCCTATCCGAGAGTGTCGTGACGTATGTCCTCACACCTGTGTCACCGACCTCTCTTGCTGTCTCGTTGTCGATTTTGTCTTCCACTACCACTGCTGCTGCCTCCTCGTCCCAGCATGCGTCCCAGCCTCGCACTGAGGCTGGGCATCCACTAGTGAGCACAGCACCTTTCCTGCACATTCCTGCTGGCCCAATTACTTACACTGCCTGTATCAGACAGCCCCGACCTTCACAGCCTAGACCTGTCCGTCCCTCCGCTCCACCACCCCCTGACGCACTAATTCAGAGCCTTCGTGCTCTTGAGGGGGCGGTGAGTGGACTCAGGGGCGATTTTAGGGCTCTATCTGCCGCTGTCAGTTCCATGGAGTCCCGCGTCGCCATACTTCCTGATATTCAGGCTTGCCTGAATCAGATAGTGGCGCGACTCCTTCCACTACACCCACCCACCCAGCAGACACGCCCACCACCACCCCCACCCCCACCCCCACCTCCGCCACAGGACGGAGATGGTGCAGCACCACCAGCTTAGGCACACCCTTGATGCCATTAATCTTTTTTGTCGTTATGCTGCCCATTCTCTGCTGGTCCTGTCGATGGATTTTTGGCCCCCTCCTCCACGCACTATTTTTGTCCCTACCTTGCTCACATCATTTTGTATCTTTTTTTGGGAGAGAGGGAGAGTTAGTTTTGGTGACACATATCTGCATCACTCCCATCTTTGCATGCATCACTCACATCATCATATTTTCTTTTTATTTTTACCTTTTTTATTTTTTATCATGCATGCATCCTCACCCTCCCCACCCATTTCACGTCTCTCGGTGTGCCACACTTTGCACATTGAGGACACTGTGCACTTTAGCTTGGGGGAGTGAGTTCTCACACCTTTTGATTTTATCACCTTTATTTTTAGTTTTTTCACGTTTTTCCGCTTTTGCACCCATTTTTCATCACTTTTTTCATTTCTTTTACCATGCATCACGTTTTTCTTATTTTCTTGGTGTGCTGCATTGTAAATATCTTTGTTTTTCTTTTATCTTTATTTCTTTCATCTTTTGCTAGAGATGATTTTTCTGTGATGATGATGACGTGGTGTTAGCTTTTCTCTATATGCATGCTAATTTTGTCATGTCATAGCTTTTGTTTCTGATATCATATGCTATGTCTCGTTTTGCATTTAGAAATGGTAACCCACTTCTTTTTCCGTATGAAAATGGATGAAATTCTATTATTAGCTGATGTCTGATGATTCATCTGTATGCTATCGTAGAAAACACACCAAGATTCACGCATTGATGCTTATATCTAGAGTACTGCTTTCTTTTCTCACATCACTTCTTATTGCATGATTTGTACGCTTCACTTCGGGTTGATTGAATGTTTGCTAGCATTGATAAATCTGGATTAGTTTACTTTTTGAGATCAAACTGAGTAGATTAGATTACCCTGCTGAAGTTGTCATGCACGTCCTATAGAGTGAATCGAGAGATACATTATTTCTTTCTCCACATATCTTGAACATTATTTCTCTATTTTAAATTCATTGGTGAATCTCCCCTTAGCAATTCTATTATTGGCATCCCCCGTTAGTATATCACATGCTCCAAATTCCCCAAAACCCAAAGAAAAAAATACTTTTTTATCCTTCTCTTTGATTTGGGATTATTTGTGTATATATGCTATGAAAAAAATGAAAAAAAGAAAAAGAAAAAGATTTGAGAATAAGAAAAGAAAAGAGAAAAGAAGTTCGAAAACGATCACATCTCATATCCTTTCTCTCTTTCTTCCCTCTTTTGCTTTTATTTTTGTTTTCTTTGACTTTTGGAGCTTCATAAGAAACGGGGATGTAAATATTGTTTTGTTTATGCCACCACGCTTATGGATAAGCTTGGGGGAGAGGATCCTATGATGTGTGAGAGAGTGACTACTTGACGGTGCATGACAACCTAGGCTAAGTAATATTTTATACTCGGTGAGATTGCTTAAGGTTTTACGAAATCCAGAGATCTACGCTTAGCATTCATTTCATGAAAACCACACTTTTCTATTCTTACTACTCTATTGTGTGATATCTTTTATACTCCTTATAGAAAGCATTCAATTGCAAAGTGTGTGATCTACGATATTGTATACCGCTTTAGATGCTTTAGATGCTTCAGACGATGCTAATTCTAGAATTATTCCATTTTTCATGCTATATTGACATTCTTGGGTTTTCTATTTCAAATGCACATTTATACTATGATATCGAGATAAAATTCTTTGACATGTGTTTGGTATTCGATGCGTGCTATTTGAGTAAGCAAAACCCACGTCCTGAGAAAAATGATCTAGCAACTTCCCTCTTCGCTTTCTTCTTTGTTTTTCGTTTTTCATTTTCCACCTTTCCACCGTTTCTATTTTTTCTTTATCCACCGGGTTCGCTTTTTACTCATCTTCCTCGAGGACGAGTAAGAGGTAAGCTTGGGGGATTTTGATCACTCCATATTTTACACCTTTTTTCTGCATGTTTGCATGCCATTTTGATCGCTCGAATCGCGCTTTTCACGATTTTTCGGCAATATTGCGATGCTTTTCACGATTTCTTGTTTTTGTCGAATTTCAGGAGATTTCGAGCGATTTGGAGTGATTCTGAGATACACCCATGTAATGACCCTACTTTTCATATACGCGTATTTGTACGTATTTTTGACATAGATACGTCCGTATATTTTTGGGAAGTATGCCCATATTTTTCTTTTAATTATTTGATGTAGGAATTTATTTTAAAAGATTTTAAACTCATTACTTGAATTTAGTAAATGAGAGTATTTGGAGAAATACATGTATTTGGAGTGTATGAAGTATTTCTTCAAGTATTTTTAATTTCTTAAAATACAAAAATCCACATTTTTATTACCATGACAACACATCCTATTAGGTGTCATGTTTTTAGTTAATTAGAGACACATGGCTTATTAGGTGTAAGAAGGAGAGGGATTTGGGGATTCCTAAAACCTATGCATGAAGAACAAAACCAAGAAAAAGAAAAAGAAAATCTCATTTCACTCTCTCCCTCACTCCCCATTTCTTGCCAAAAATTAGCATGCCCCCTTTCTTTCATTTTTCTTCATCATCTTCCTTAGAAAATACTTCCAATTAGCTCCCCTCTTCAACCTCTAAAAAGCCCCAAGATTCCTTTTCATTCCAACACCAAAAACTAGCCAAAATAGCCAAAAATCAACCATATGGAGACAAGATTGGAGCTTGAAGAAGGAGACTAGGAGCTCAAGTTCTTCAAGGAATAAGAAGGGCCAAAGAAATATTTTGGAGGACTTTTGCAAGGTAGAAATTCCTTTCACTTAGGTAGAATTTAGTTTTAGGACAAGGAGATTTGAGTTAACTTTTTCATGCTGAAATTTGATCTAGAAAAACTGAAACTTTGACTAAGTGATGGGGTTAATTGGCTAATGGGAATGCTTTGGATATTTTATATGTTGGGTATATCATTGTTAAGAACAACTTTCATTTAGATAATTTTTCCAAATTCTAGCCGTATGATTTTATAAAAATTTGGATATGCAAACTGGTGTTTCAATCAAAACTGTTCTGAAATTCCAGTATTTTTATTCTCTGTTAAATTGAGAATATCTCCCAACGTAGATGAAAGAAAATTATGAAAAAAATATATGTTACTCATATTGTAGTCCTTAATAACTTTCACGTTTACAAGTTTTGCAAATTCGGACTGAAAGCTAGAGTAAAAACACAGTTTCTAAAACTGGTCTGTTTTTAGACAGTTTTGACACCTTTCAGTAAAACGAGTAGAACTCGATGCACACTTAATGAAATGAGATGTTCTTAGTGCCGTTGGAAAGCTGACTTCAAGATATTCAACCTGTGATTTTTTTAGATTTTAATTCGGTGTGTAACTTGTAGAAAAATGGACTTGAACTGAACTCAGTTTCTGGTTCAGAATTCTGAAATTATACCTGTTAGGAGAAAATCCACCATAAATCACATATGTCAACTGAGCTTATGAAAATTGGTCAGTGAAAGGAAAACACCCATATCTACAACTTTCGTGAAGGGACCAGACATCAATTCTGACTGTAGATAGGCTAAAAGTGATATTCTTTCTGCTGTAACAGTTTTGACAGATTCAAATGCTAATTTTGCTTAGTGCTTATCATGGTGTAGTTTTGTTTGAAGTTAAGTTTGTTTGTGCTAATCATGTTCTCAATGACATGCTCTTGATACATGTAGTTATGCAGATGGTTCATGAAATATTCAATAATATTTAAGTCCAATTTGTTTATGCTTTCACATTAGTATGTTCATAACGATGAGTTTGTGATGATATTCCTTGCAATTCTTTAATTGAGATGATGATGATGATGATGATATTTGTTAAAAGTTGGTTAAAAGCGGTATTCAAGACCGCTAGATGATTCGTTGACAAACGAAGTAATATCTTGAAAACTGAGAGTGAGAATGAGGAATGTATCAGTCCTCCTAAAGGAGGGTGACACGGGTTTGGGGGAAAACGGGTAAACTTTAGGAGTTAAGGAGCGGACATATGATATGAATTCTCACCCGCTGTATCACTCCCAGAAGGGCGAGTTGAAAGGGTTGGAGAGGCCGCTGGTGTACTCGTGATGCATCATGACGGTAATTGATGGTTTACTCCGTTTGTCCCACAGAAAAACCGAGCAGGTCTCGCTCTAGTGCCTTGCCCCGTTCGGGCATAGAGTTGCGAGAGGCCCCCTCCGGTGCCCGTGTTGCTGGTTGGGGTACCATTTTTTCACCCACCCTGGGTGAAGTCCGCCTCCTTAGCGTCCTACGGTTTACACGGGTTTCCAAACATGAGAATGAATAACTTAAAGTAATTGTCTTTTAATTATAATTATTGTTATCCCATGGTTACTTGTTTCTCTGTTAAGTTAATGTTGTTAACTCATGCTGACCCATTCCATTGTTTATTATAAATGTCCAGTGCTTGCATGTTATTATGTTCTCCCACTTACCTTCAGCACTTGCATGTTATAACATGGATACTTATGCATGTTCACAAGTTCTTCTTTGATGCTTATACATCGTGTTGTGATTACTTTTATGTCCTGAGAGCTTTACTTGTTAGACCACCCTCCCTAGATAGGTAGACCAGTTCTAAAACTGGGTTCTACTAGAGTGTTAGGAGTTTCTACTGGGTCACGCGTTGACGTGTCCCCGTTGACTTTCAGGTCATGTGAGTTGGAGGTTGGAGATAGCGGCTGGAGCTTCGGAGTTGGTGATCAGTTGTAGTATTGGGTGGTGAGGGGTGTGATGAGAGACTTGTACTTTTTGGTGTTTCTTTTCGGGTGGACCTTTGTACTTAGAGTTGTGAATATGAAGATGTTGGTGTATGTATAAGATGTATCAATGTATCAATAAAATGGAATATTGTACTTTTGTTATTTTCTCAGTGTTTTTTTTATTCGTGATGGAGTTTTACTTGTACTTCCCAGCACGTGCGTAGTACCTGCAGTGTTCTTTTGTTCTCTTCCTTTCTCTCTTTCTACGTAACACTCGTTGATCTAGGAATACTTGGGACGGATTCGTACTTTCCGGGTATCCTGGAGAGCGGGTCGTTACAACCCACTCCGGAGCATCACTCATGACTCCTTGGAGGGAAATTTTGCTGTTGGAGAGGAGTGGAAGAAGAAAGAACGTCGTAGGAGCGACGAGGGAGCAAAAACATGAAGTTTGGGCATTTTCAGCATGTCACTCGACCGAGTGAAGGAGTCACTCGGCCGACCATCTAGAGCCCGCTCGGCCGACCAGATCGGACACGCAGAAGACTGAGATTCAGCGTGCACTCGGCCGAGCATTGCCAGCCCACTCGGCCGAACCACGGAGACCCCACTCGCCCGAGTGGCATCAAGACGACGGCAAGCAGAAGTCCAGACTTACTGTAATTTTACAGTCGATCCCCGAGTTCCGACTCGGCCGAGTGAAGAAGTCCCCTCGGCCGAAGCAAAGAAAGTCACTCGGCCGAGTGACTTCCGAGGAGCCGACCCCCAAAAGTCCGAACTTACTGGAATTTGTCAGGGTTTGTCACTCGGTCGAATGACATTTGTCACTCGGCCGAGTGAGCCGCGCTGCCTGTAGCGTAAACTGCGATTCTGAGGCTGCGCAGGGGCATTTTCGTCACAGTTTTTTGGGCGTTTTTGGGGGGTATTTAACCCCAGTTTTTAACCTAGTTTAGAGAGCTTTTTTTTCAGAACTTTTTGTAGCCTTTTTTAGATTACTTTTTAGGAATTAGATTTAGCTTTTAGGGAGGAGAGAAAAGTGTTAATTTGTTGGATGCTATTTTGTTCTTCATTGGTTTGTCTCTCTCCCTATCAAAAACTCCATTTTTATTGATATATTGAATATTGCTATGAATTCTATTGATTTTATTTGTGAATTTCTATTGAATTTCATTATGAATTGTGAGTAGTTTTATCATCTTAGGGCGTAGGGATGAACCCTACGAACCCTATTTCTAATTTGTGATGAATTGGTGAAATTGTTGCTAGAATTGATTAGGGTGAGTTTGGGATTGATTTAACACGAATAGCTAGGGATTCATACCGATTGGGATTTGCAAGAGATTGGATCCCAACTTGATAGGAAGCTCTAGAAATTCGAATTGGGTTGCAATTGAATTTCTCCGGAATCGGTTTGCAACAGATTGGACCGAAACTAGGGGTTTCGATTGTAATTCTATACCAATACCTGTTTGCAAGAGATTGGACGGGTAGGAACTATCCCAACCTAGGTCGTAGCTCGAGTTTGCACGAGAGTGGGCTCGAGATGCGATTGAACGATGATGTTGTTCTTCACTCTAGCTTGCCTAGGTTAGGGTTTGCAAGAGATTGGACCCTACCCTAGGTTTGCTATAGACCGGCAATAGCGCGAGAGCGTGAGCTTGGTTCTCCATTTAGTTGCAACTAGTTCACCTGAATTTCAAGTCTAGCAATTGTGACACCTACGAATCACAATGACGAGATGCGGTTTGTAACGGGGATTCCCTACCCCTAGGCGTCCTTATTAATTTGTTATTTCTTTTATACAATTGAACGACTGTGACCGCTTTATAGCGAATATTTCTCGACTGTTTTTATAGCCAGGTGAGTTGAAGAGGACACTGTCATTAGGCCCCCTCGTGTTCGATACCCGCTCGCCACTACACCGTGCGCTTGCGGTAAGACTAGCGAGTCGCGTGCTCGGGTGTGCATCCGGGCATCCGATCAAGGAGTTACGAGAGGCCCATACAGTGCTCGTGTCGCTGGTTGAGGTACTACTTTTCACCCACCCTGGGTGAAGTCCAGCTCCTTAAGTGTCCTATTATTTACATGGGTTTCCAAACATGAAAGTAATTGTCGTTTAATTCATAGATGCTGTTATCTCATGTTTACTTGTTTCTCTGTTTACTTTAATTCTATTACCACATGTCAACATGTTCTTATGTTTACTTTCAGCACTTGCATGTCATAATGTGGTTACTTATGCACATTTGCCAAGTTTCAATTTAAATACCTACATGTAATGTCGTGAATACTTTGTATGCACTGTGACCCTTACTTGTTATATCACCCTTCCTAGATAGGTAGTCTGGTTCTAAACTGGGTCCTACCTAGCTTAGCTAGGAATCCTACTGGGTCACGCGTTGACGTGTCCCATTTACTTTTCCAGGTTTAGAAGCAGGATAGTCAGAGCAGAGATAGACTCAGGAGCTACTCAGAGATGGAGCCTCAGAGGGTAGTTTGGTCCGGTTGTACTTCCAGGGGTAGTTAGAGAGTGAGACCTACTTGTACAGAGCGTGAGTGTTTTCCTTTTGGGATTCTTTGGGGGATTTTCTGGTTTACTTCCTTTGTACTCAGTTCAGAGATGGTGTATGTAAGAGATGTATCAATGTATTTAACAAATAAAATGTTGTACTTTTGTTTAGTTCTCTGTGTTAATATCTGTGATTGAGCTTTACTTGTACTTTCCAGCACGTGCGTAGTGACCCGCAGTGTTCTTTTTACTCTCTTCCTTTCTCCCTTTCCACGTAACACTCGTTGATCTGGGAATACTTGAGACGGAATCGTACTTCCCGGGTATCCTGAAGAGCGGGTCGTTACACTCCGTGGAGGTGGCGCTTGTCGTCGCGCTTGCTGAAACTTTTGTTGCTGAGGGGGAAGTGGTTGTCGTCGCAGAGGAGGAGGTGGTCGTTGTGGAGCGTTCCTAGCGGGGGTGTAATGACCCCAAAATTCATATACGTGTATTTATACGTATTTTTGAGCGTATATATGTGCGTATAAATTTTTGGGGAATCCTTATGTATTTTATTTAATTTTTTCAAGCTAAAAATTATTTTAAAATAATTTAGTATGACATATGATTTTATTAAATAAAATTTATGGTTGGAATATTAATGTCTTGATGAGTATTAAGTATTGTATGTGTATTAAGTGGGTATAGTTATTTTTCTAAAAACAAAATCCTAATTTTTTTCCTAAGGGACACCTCCACCTTTGATGTGTCAAGATATCCTTGATCCTTACCTAACCCAAGGTTTGGTGGCATGCTTAGAGGATTTTAGGGAGATGAGGTGGCTACTGTAGAGATGAGAAAGAAAGGTTTCATTCACTCATTCTCTCCCCAAAGATCAGGCCGAATTCATCCATTCCCATTGGTCACTCTTAGACATTAGGGAGGCTGAGCACCCGTAGGGCTACGCCACCCTCACTCTGCACACTTCCGTAGCATCCATGTCGTCGTTTAGGTGCTGTTGCTCATTCGGGGAGCCTGTGGAGGAGAAAAAGGATTTAAGGAAGAAGGAGAAGGGTTTGAAGAAGGAGGAGCCACAGGGATTTGGGCTACCCCCTTGTCCCTCATCACCCTTAAGGTATGATTCCATCTCCAACTAGTATTAGAGTTGCATGATTAGTTTCATGGTTGTTGTTGTTGTGGTTTTACCTTTTCTTATGTTAATCCTGAGTTTTGTATGGTTGTGTGCGGTGAGCAATCCTGAGTTTTGTATGGTTGTGTGCGGTTAGCAATCCTGAGTTTTGTATGATTGTGTGCGGTGAGCAATCCTGAATTTTGGGTGGTTGTGCGCGGTGAGCAATTCTGGACAGATTTATATGCTGATTGTTTTGCTTACTCCTCCCAATCTAGAATTGCGTTTGCTCTGAAATTTTTATGGCTTAAAGATTGGACTGTTATCTATAACTTTCATGTTGTGAACTTTTATTAATTCGGACTGTAATGAGGATTAATAATTCCATCTTTACAACATGTCGGAATTTCATCCAGTCTGGACACAGTTTGGCAAAACGTAGATCAGTCCCTGCATACTCCATAGATATTGATGATCTTGGTCTCGTTGGAAAGATAACAACTTTTTCTACAACTTTCCGTGAGTGTACATCTTTGAGATTCTAACTGAAACATGTCTTAAACTAGCAATCTTTACGGCCTTCAGAATCTGTCTGAAAAACAGATTCGTCATTTCTTACAAAACAATTCACCATAAATCACCCAGTTCATATTTCTGCATGAAAATTTATAGGTGAATCCAGCACAACTACATCTACAACTTTCATTTGTATTGTATGTGCATGTTTAATACAAAATTACGGAGGAATGTGCTTCTTAATCTGACTGTTCTGTTTTTCCGGCAAGCTGAAAGATTTAAATGTTGTTTTAAGCTCTTCTTGAGGTTAAACTTGCCATTAATGTTCTTAATCATTTCTGTTACATGGTGATGTGTGATTTATGTTCTTGACACATACATATGATGATGTGAATTTGGTTATATGTTTCATGTATATTATGTGAAATGAGAAAGGAAATGCACAAGACGATGCATGTCACAAATGTGTGGTGAAATATGGAAAGAAAAGAAATGGAAAGTGTTATGTTTCATGAAAATGACTAAGTCCTCTTAAATGAGGGTGACATGGGGTTTGTGGGAAACACGGGTAAATTATAGGAGGTAAGGAGCGGACAGATGATATAAATTCTGTCATGCCCTGATTCGACCTATACGCTGAGATACGCGTATATGGCCTCTACACACGTGTAAATCCCTTGAAACACGTGGGAGTAAGGGATACGAAGTCAATATTGGATGGTAGAAGCGTAGGCGTAGGTAGTGGCAGTTTCGTAATTTTTTAGAAGATACAAGGGCGTTTCGGTCATTTGGCCTGCAGGGAGAGCGTATCCGCGTAGCACGTGAGTAGCGCACGTAGTGTGCATGAGATACATGGGGAGTGGGGTTAGGCATGTGTGTGCGCGCGCGCGCGCGTGTGTGTGGGGGCAAGTGTGAAAAGGGTTAGGGTTAATGGCATACTTGTAATTAGTTAAGGTCTGTGTAAGGTAATGGCACAAGTGTAATTAGATGAGGGTGAGTGTATATAGCAATGGCAAACTAGTAAATACATGAGAATAGAGGGTCAATCTAGCAAGGGTATGTTGGTCTTTTATAGTATGCCATGTTTATCTCAAGGAGGATTCTAGAGGAGGAGGAGTCTAGAGGAGCCCTCCCCTTTTCCTTCATCATTCTACACTTTTCTCTCCACCCTTTCTCCCTAAGCTTGGGCTGAAATTCACCATGCTTCCCTCTCATCTTCTCCTACCTACAAACCCTAAAATTTAGAGTAAAAAGAAGAAGAAACCTAGTTGGCTTCAAGGAGAAACAAGTAGAGGAAGAGAAGAGCAAGATTAAGAGAATAGAAGAACAATTTTGAGGTAGGAATCTAACTTGCTTGGAAAAATTTTCATTCTATGATTTTGATTGCAATTAGTATGATGGGATTGCATGTCTTCATGGGTATATGTTTCCTACACAATCTCAAAAGCTTTGGTGGTATAAATTTCATGTTATGCATGCTTGAATCATGTGCTGAAAACGGTCCAGATTTGTCTGAAATTGAACTGCTTGCTGACACCATATGGCTACATGAAACATTCCCAAAAATTTATATGTTATGTATCTTGTAGCTAGGAACAACTTTAGTGTTTTAACTTTTTGCTAATTCGAATGGGAAATGGGTGAAAAAAATTCAGTTTTGAGGACTGCATAGGTTGCAGCCTGCACAGACCCCGTGTCACTGTTTTAGTTCTCAGTCTTTGCACACTTAACGAAATGTTGCAATTCTGGTGCCGTTGGAAAGCTAGCTTTGAGGGCTACAACTTTGCTATTTTGCCCAAATTCTAGTTCAGCCTGCAATTGGTAGGAAACCTGAGTTGAACATGGTGCAGAAATTGTTTCCAGGATGCTGAATTTGCAGCTGATAGTAAAAATTTCACCATAAATCAATCTGATTGAAGCTTGCTCTGAAATTTTTATGGTAGATTCACAACATTTGTCCCTACAAGTGTCTTTTAGATTGCAGATTGAAATTCCCTATAGAATCTTTCATAATGTCTGTCTTTATCAGCATGTTTCAGAGATCAAAGTGCAAGAACTATGTTTTCATGCCTCATATTATGAAATGTTGTGCTATATCATGCCTCTTTTATGTTGGATTGCTAGGACATGATGTGTGCATACCTAAGATGGTAATGCTCGTCTCTTTGAAGTGTTCTTGAATGTTTGGCTAGGATAACCGCTTCCGTCCTACGACGGGTAGGCATCATAGACTGGAATGTTGGATGTGTGTGAACCATAGGGTTATGGCGGGACTGGAGTATGAAGGTGGCGAGGGGATATAAGGGGGACTGTGTGGATACTGTGTGGCCCACTCACCTTATTGGGAGTGGTGGTTTAGTAGTTGCGATACTGAGGAGTTCCTCACTCCTGCCTGGGACGGGGGAGTTGAGAGGCCCGTCGTGCAGTGCCCGTGTCCACTGTGTCGTGTGCATGTTACCACCCACCACGGGTGAGGTCCAGTCCCTCATAGCCACGTGGTTTACACACTTCCAAAATAATTTGTGACATGTATTCCTTAGTATTTGCTTACCTGTCCTAGTGAGTTGTTACCCTTCTGCTGGCTGTATTCAAAAATCATAGAATATTATTCTTTTGCCGAGTTGGTTCCTGCTGGGCACGCTTTGACGTGTCCATCTTTACTTTTCAGGTTCTGAGCAGGTGACACTAGACGCGGATCTCCCTCAGGAGAGTTCGCAATATTGATTTTGAGGCGCCCCTTACTTTTGGAAACGATATAGTGTGACTTCCTTGTAGTGCGTGTTGAGTTGTTGTATAATTAAGTTGACCTCTCTAATTATAGTGTTTTTTGTACCGTGTACTATTTGTGCCATGTACTTGGTGTCCAGTAGTAGTACTTTTGGCTGTATACCCATGTGCAATGGTTTTCTGTTGAGTACTCTCTGTGATGACATATTAAAATTGTTTACTCTTACTTCTGTGTTGACTGTATAATCCAACATTCGCAGCGACCTGCGTTACTAAGTTGTCTTACCTACGCTTGGTGCAATACCGCGGCTTGTTGCGCCCCTGGCCCGAATTCCTTGCCATGTTATTTGTGAGACCGGGGCGTGACAGGTTTTGTGGTGGCCCATGCTGGTCTCTCTCGCTGCGATATGCGAAAGGGGTTATGCAATCAACACTAAAAGGTCATCACATATGGTACTAATCCGCTCCATGATGTTTGCCCTTCTGCAGATGGACAGCGGGAACGGGGCATCCTCCTCTGGGATGGCGCAGTCTGAGGCCTCTCTGATGGAGAAGATACTTATGGGGTTCCAGGCTAGCCTGAGTCTGCAGGCAGAGATGCTCGCCCAGATGCAAGGTCAGAAGACCCCGGGCTTTAAGCAGTTCAGGGCAATGAAGCCCAAGACTTTCTCAGGAAGGGAGAGCTCCCTCGAGGTTGATGAGTGGCTACACAGTACCGAGGACGATCTCACTGCAGTCGGTTCCCTCAGGAAGGTTGGGTGGATGCAGCCAAGAGGCAGTTGACTCACCAGGCTCGGGATTGGTGGGATGCTCAGGAGCGGCATCTGACAGGACCCATCACTTGGAGGACCTTCAGGGAGCGGTTTGAGTCTAAGTTTCTGCCGGAGACAGCAAAGGATGAACTGAGACTGAAGTTTGAGCGGTTGACTCAGGGTGGACGGAGCGTTGATGAGTATGATGCAGAGTTCTCTTTGCGGAGCAAGTTTGCCCTGGAGCTTGTAGCGACCGATGCCACTCGAGCCCGACGATTTCACATGGGACTTGGCCCGGAGTATAGAGGGGCAATGTCTACGCAGAAGTTGGCCACTCAGAAGGATGTGCTCGAGGCAGCTAGGCTACATGAGATCTATTTACGAAGTGTAGGGAAGGCACCGACAGGAGACAGACGGCCACCAGGACCGCAGAAGTCCTTTCCCCGACCTGTTCAGACAGCCCAGTTTAAGAGACCCGGGGGCTCGGTTGGGATGCAGAGGCAGATGGTCTGCCGCGCCTGTGGCAAAGCGGGACATGAGCAGAAGGATTGTAGAGCCTTTTGAGTAGGTGTTACTCTTGTGGTGGAGTCGGACATCTTAGTCGAGATTGTCCACATCAGAGGACGTCCCAGACGCCAGTGGCACCGGTAATGGCTCGGCCTATGCAACAACGTACTCTTCCACCTGCTCTAGAGCGACCCATGCTTCCGGCACCGTCAGGAGCCACCACGCCAGCGCCGCGGGGACCTCCACTAACTCCTCAGCGGCAGGCTTTTAAGAAAGCAGTGTCAGTACTGAGGCAGCAGACCTATATGATGAGCGCAGTGGAAGCTGATGCGTCAGTACCGAGGCAACAGACCTATATGATGAGCGCAGTAGAATCTGAGGGAACGGGCCAGGTCATCTCTGGTATGGCTCTTAACCTTTCCTAACAATTACATTAGTCATTACCTTTATCATGTTGTCTGGTGAGCTTAGTCCCTTGTGTGATTAATAGGTCTTGTTAAGGTAGCCTCTTTCCCTGCTTTGGCATTATTCGACTCTGGGTCTTCCCATTGCTTTCTCTCCCAGCAGTTTGTGGTAAATCAGGCCATACCTGTGGATTATTTCGTTGCTGGGTGGAACATTCACACTGGAAATGGCGTGATTCGTAGTTCCTCCGGTATCCGCAGTTGCCCAGTGGAAATATGTGGGCGAGAGTTGTATGCCGATTTCCTGGTGATTGAGATGCCCACTTATGAGGCGGTGTTGGGAATGGATTGGCTAAGTATGTTTTGCGCCACTATCGACTGCAAGTTAAGGAGGGTAGTCTTCCAGATTCCTGACCATCCGGAGTTTGAATTCAGAAGTGGTAGCACTGCACTGGATCCTGTGAAATTCAGGGCCATACCAGTAGAGGGAATAGCCATGACCATGGAGGCAGAGCCAGTATTACCTAGTGTTGTACGGGACTTTCCTGACGTCTTCCCTGATGACATCTACGGACTTTGTAACGGTCACCTTCCGACCGTATGAATTTTAGCATGTATCTTGTTTAATACGCGTAATTTTCGTATCTGATTTTTATTATTATTCACCGTAGCTCGGGCGCGCGACTGAACCCTGTTTTCACGATCCTCTTGGAGGCGCGATCACCCCAGTATTTTCCTTTTAATTTTTGGATGTCTGTGGACCAATCTGCTTAACACATTTATAAATATTTAAAAAAAACATTTTTATTATAAAGTATTTTCTTTAAAATCTAAATGCTTCTGGACGTCCACTTTCTTACAAGGTATTTATATAATTACTAAATTATTTTAAAACCTTAGCTATATTTTCAAATCTTAACCTAACTATTATTAAATCTAAATCATTTTGAATTGGTCAACCTCACTATTATCAAATCAAAACCAAGCTTATTGTTGTCGGTGTGTACGTTTCCTTTTTGAAAATGAAATGAAATCTTTATCTCATTCTAAGCCAAGGCTCCGTGCTGTCGAGTTTTGAAATCTAAACGTATAAAAAAAATCATAACAGACCCTCCATATTATTTCAACAGGCCAACAACCGTACCCCCCTTAAAATCTCAACCCACTTTCACACGACACCCAACTCTTCTCTCACGTATTGTTCTCTCACCCCTATCCTATTAAAACCTACTCTAGGGTTTCACGTGAAGGGATAAAGCAACAGTCGCACACGAAAAAAATATTTCTCCCCTCTCCCACGCTCATCCGCACGAGTTCCCCTCGTTCTCTCTCCCCCTCTTTTTGCACTGCACCCACGTCGAGAGACCACCGGTTTCTGTGTTCCTTCGGCCAACTGCAACAGACGCCGACTACACTCCTGCTGCATGAGAACGCCGGACCCCCCTTGGAGGGTCGCTGTCCGGTCATCCCACGTTCGCCCACCTCCCTCTCGTTAGAACCGCCGAGCTCGCCCACCTAGCCACCGTCGCTGCCGTGGACGTCCGACTCTCCGTCGTCACCTGCAAGCTCACGCGTAAGCTTCATTATATATAACAGCTCGTTAATTACATAGATGAGTAGGTGTATGTCACCATGCTGTTTCATCACATGCATGGTTATAAATATGAGGTGACCGATTGTAGTTGCAGGTTAGTTATACAATGTTAATGAATTATTTATATAGCATGGGACTATTAGTGATATAACTGCTAGGTTAATAATAATTGTTATTAATAATTTTTCTAATAAGTGCATCTAATAAACGGTTAGTACTATGTTATTTATTATCTGACATTAGCTTGTCATCCCGGTTAAACCCTTCTGCTTAATATCACGAACCTATGACGCAGATAAATCCACGCTACCACAGTCGAGGAACTGGAGCGAAGGCGACGCGATCCGTTGTTTTCGGATCCGACGTCAAAACTTATACGTGACCGTCGAACCAGGTTGGTACCCCGAATTCGTAGCAACCCACACCGTAGTATAATCAAACCCTAAACTAAAACTGGACACCTCAAACTAAATTTACTTTCAGTATCTGTAAAACGCTGCTCACCGTAGGAAGGATCGACAATCGGACAATTATTTCTGTGCACATAGGGTAGAAGTCGATCTAGGCTGATGAAACATCAAAACGTGACTTGTGACAATTTGGATAGTTCCGACAACCTAGAAACAAACCCTAATAGGATTTGTTGAAAAACGCGACCTAACACCGTCGCCGTGACCCTATTTCAGACGGACTACCGAGGA
This sequence comes from Scilla litardierei, assembly GCA_030789695.1. Taxonomy (NCBI): domain Eukaryota; kingdom Viridiplantae; phylum Streptophyta; class Magnoliopsida; order Asparagales; family Asparagaceae; genus Scilla; species Scilla litardierei. Next base: position 623,594,638 of record CM061142.1, read on the forward strand.
CGCGACGCTTGGACGGGACGCTCCGGACGGACGATACGCTCGCCACCGCAGGCAAGTGTACCCACTTGCATTTTTGACCGCGTCTTGGTCTTAAATTGTTAGAACTGTTAGACTGTGAGTGTATAGAGCCGGACGTGAAATGATAGCGTCCGGGTCGCCCTGACGACTTAGACTTGACGACGAAGTCTAAGCCCGACAAACAACTACTTTGACACCGTAGGATTATCTTGTGCGTGCGTGCGTGTGGACACCCTAGAATAACCTTTCCTACAGTTGTCATGTCATGTCACTGTTACACAAAAAGCCTTCGGGCGTTTCAGATGCTTCCCGAGCGGAAGTGATCTCCGTGATACAAAAAGCCTTCGGGCGTTTCAGATGCTTCCCGAGCGGAAGTGATCTCCGTGATACAAAAAGCCTTCGGGCGTTTCAGATGCTTCCCGAGCGGAAGTGATCTCTGTGATACAAAAAGCCTTCGGGCGTTTCAGATGCTTCCCGAGCGGAAGTGATCTCTGTGATACAAAAAGCCTTCGGGCGTTTCAGATGCTTCCCGAGCGGAAGTGATCTCCGTGATACAAAAAGCCTTCGGGCGTTTCAGATGCTTCCCGAGCGGAAGTGATCTCCGTGATACAAAAAGCCTTCGGGCGTTTCAGATGCCTCCCGAGCGGAAGTGATCTCCGTGATACAAAAAGCCTACGGGCTTTTCAGATGCTTCCCGAGCGGAAGTGATTTCCGTGATACAAAAAGCCTGCGGGCGTTTTAGGTGCTTCCCTAGCGGAAGTGATCTCTGTACTTCTTGTCCTGAGTTCTGGGGTTTGGGGTAGGGTCGAGCGTGCGCACGGGGAGAGGGTCTGATCCCCCTCAACCCGTAAGGCGTGAACCCTTCGTGTCTCACGTGTCGTGTCCTGTCTATCTGGTCTTGTCTAGTTCTGTCTTGTCCTGACACCTTTAGGATAGTCCCGTAGTCGGTAGCACACGCTACGACTACTACCTGTCATGTTTCACTTTCCTGCTGCGTTACTTCCTGTTGTGTTACTCTGTTATAACCACAGCATGCTAATTGTAACGACCCGCTCTCGGGGGCCTGTTACTTATTCGGTTTATTTGCAGGTTCCGCAGTTTACCAGTGAATTCAGCATAGCCACAACGCAGAGATGTACCAACAACACTCAAACCAGCTTACAGACTTTATTACTGTCCAAATTAAAGTACAACAACAACCAACACTCTCTCACACCAATACATGAAAGGAAATACTGAAAGGAAATGCAGAAACGGAAATACATGGTACAATACACACTCCGACAGAAAAGTAACTAAAACTCCGCGGTCTCCGGGTCGTACACAGGCTCCTCGTACTCTGGAGCAATCTCCTCAATCTGATCTTCGTCTGTCGGTGCCACAAGTGGAACCGAAGGTAAGTCACAAAGATTCTAAACAAAGAAAAGGAGTACTGTACAAGTATGACAAGCAGAAGTAAAGTACGGTGTAGTGTCTGTACAAGTGCAGAAAGTAAAGTGTTACAAGTGCAGAAAGTAAAGTGCATGACTGTAAAGAAGTAACTGTGCAAGCTCCACTAGAACTACGTGACTCAAGTCGGAGAGTACAATATGTGACCGTTCAGTTCGTCTCTTGCCTGGTTGCTACCCAGACGAATGCCGGTACCCAGGCAGCAGGATGGTTTGCCGAAACGCAGGCAGCAGGACAGGGCGCCGAAACACAGGTGACAGGACAGGTAGACCAAACTCTAGTCACTCCCGTACTCTCACAAACTATGAGTTACCCCAAAACCCGGTGATGTGTCAAGTACAAGTTCTTTACATGATCGTTCCATGAAATGTTCCAAGTCAAGTCCAACACAAGAAAGTGGCGTATGTTTCCGTGCTTCGAGCACGTAGTAGTGCGGTACTACAAGTTCGTACGAGCACAGTGGCTAGATTTCTAAGGTTAGAACCTATCGTGACTTACAGATTTCGAGGCTGTCGTAGCAAGCCGGGACTGGATCTAGGGCTTCTACGGACGTTGGTGCACAAGAATTTGTACCTGCAACACAAAAATATTTGGTTAAAGAATACACTCATTTCCTATTTAATAATTTGGCCGTTTTTTATTTTTAAACGGATTGAAACGTAGTCAAAAAGCGTTCTAAATTTTTCTATAGCCTAGATATGATGAAAATAATTTTACTGCAGGAGGAAATATTTTTCTGAAGCTTGTAGGAATTTTTATAATTTTTAAAAGCTTAAAAATAATTTAAAACTATTTTTAATTAAGTAACGTATTTATTCAACAATTTATTCCGGATGCAATCTACACCGGAAAGTTGCGAATGAACTGTCAAAATGGCCGTCTCGGAGAGTACTTTAACATATATTTTTCTCACATATTAGTGTAGTGAAAATATCAAGTTACGAATTTTTGAATGAAAATAACGTATTTAACCTTTACGTTCGAAAAATCATTCTGGAAAACGTAGGCGTCTGGTCGAGGTGAGACCAGCGCCATTGGATCCGAAATAATGTTTCTGATTTTCTGGAGCCATCCGCACATTTTTCTGGGTCCTGTATTTCAAATTATAGATTTAAAATCATTAAACCTCATTTATTAATTATTAAAAATATGAAATTACGAAATCATACACATATTTACTATATTGCCATTGCGAGTTACCGTCCTCCTCCGCTGTTTACGTTCGCTGCGGGGCGTGGGGATTTCGTCGTCGACGGGGGTGGAGGAAGGCGACGACAGAGGCGGCGACTTCGACAATGGAGGACGACGGCGAGAGGCGGGGGTGCACGGCGGTCGTCGGATGCGGGCCGAGCTCCTGGCGATGGCGAGGAGGGAGTGAGGAGGAGCGGCGGGTTTGGGGTCTTCGTTCTCGGGCGGAGCTCGGGGCTGCTGGTGAGAACGGCGGAGGAGCGCGGAGGCGCTGAGCTCACGGCGAGCGGCGGGAGCTTCTGTCGGAGGCGTGCGAGGGCGGAGGGGCTTCGGGCGTGGGTCGGCAGCCATGGGAGAGCTCGGGGAGGGCGGTGTCTTCGCCGGAGGGAAGACGTGCAGGCGAAGCGGACGGAGGTCGGGGGAGGCTTCGGCGGTGTCTGCGGAGTCGGGGGACAGCGGGCGAGGTCGGCGAGACCGTCGGAGAGGCCTCGGAGGCTGCTTCGCGTGCGGGTTGGCTTTGGTGGACGGAGCAGCTGTCGCTGCTGCTCGATCGGGACGGCGGGGTTCGGTGCGGGCTCAAGCAGAGAGCGCGGGGGCAGTCAGAGCTGTCGGCAACACCGGCGGTGGGGAGCTGGGGGAGAGGCGCTCGGGAGCGGCGGCGTCGGGGTTCGCAAGGTGGGCGGTGTGATCTCGGGGGGTGCGGAAGTCGGAGCGAGTGCGGGGGAGAGAGAGAGAGCATGGGTTTGAGTGATAACGAGAGGGGGAGGGAACGTGAGAGAGAGCCTGAGGGAAATTTTCGAAGTGGGAAGAGAAATTGAACGCGGGGTTAGCCTTGGGTTCGGATTAGAGAGGAAGATGGAGGGGGTTTATATAATTAGTTTAAATTAATTAATAATTAGTTATACTTGGTCAACTAATTATGAAGTTAGGTGGATGTTAGGTATTTCTTTAGACTAAGGTTAGAAAAAGGAGAATGCATGAATCTCGTGTTGGCATACGGGTGAGGGTTAGGTAGGGATAAGTTAATTAGGATAGGTTAAAAGTAATTAGTAAAAAGTAAAACCACCATTAGTGAAAGTAATTAGTAAAATACAAAAACGAATTTCCGATTTTGCCCCTACTAGTAACCGTGTCCGAAAAATTACGAAAACATACCCATGGGATCGTATCGTCGAGAGGATCGCGAATACGAGATCCGTTTCAGGGTTTGGGCCACGGGGATACTAGTTTTTGGCCAAAACGTTTAGAAAGCGGGTTTGTGGGTTCTAGACTGAAATGACATCCGAAAATTACGAAATTAATATGGGGAGCCCTAATTGATCATAGGATGCTACTGCAGAAGTTTGAAAACGTTTTGAAGACGTTTGAATAGAAAATAAATTCGTTGAATCAAAACGGTAATTTTGGAAGATGAATTTTAACAGAACTGTTTTGGGTATTTGAGGAAATCTGAAATTGCTGAAATACTTTATAATAAGTCTAGTGTTTCAAAATATTTTTATAAGAATTTTTGAAATCAGTTTAAACTACTCCTGATCAACCATTACAAAATGTCTTTTAAAATGAAATTACTTTAAATATTTAGTTTAAATGTTTTGGAAAAATACAGGTCGTTACATTCTACCCTCCTTAAAATAATTCCGTCCTCGGAATTTAAAAATCTCTGTTGAAATTAATTGGATTTATGAAGAAGCTCAAGCAAATAAATGATAGAAGGAAAAATAGTAATCAAGTAAATCAGGTTGTAAATAACACGAAATACAATGTGATATTATAGCATCAAGAAAACAAGAGATATTACAAATAAATATATACTATTACTATCACCATAGCTTCCGTAACTATTCCTGAGACCAGTATCGTCACAATAGTTATCCTGCCTTCTCAAGTAGCCTAAAATTAACATGAGATGATAACATCACATGAAAATGAGGGCTTTTACGATGACAACATCTGTTCGAACTTGAAACCTGAGGTGATAAGCCAGTAGCAAGCTATTTAACCACATAAACCGAAATACTATAAAGTTTATTCGTGCTACTGGTGACTAACGGGTCTGGCCACAGATGTTGTTCATAATATAGCATGTATCGACTAATCCACGGGTACCAACACCATCAATTTCCATAATGCCCAACCACATGCTAACGTCCAAATCACCGCCCAAAGGTAAGTACACGGCCAACATTCTAAGTCAGTGCTCCCTGCTAGCATTCCTTCCATCAATCTCCATACTATCCCACAATAAGGCAGGATCCAAGCTCTCATCCAGAGCCAAGCACAAGGCTTACATCCAACTTCAACACCCAAGGCCAATATCATGCCAATAATCATCGCCATCACTCCTTCCGTAGACCAATACTTGATATTCGCAACACCCAACATTACCCAACAAATGAACAACCAAAAACACGCTTTTCCGCAAACCAAAAGAAGTAGATGCAAGAGGAAGCCTAAACGGGATCTCAACCGGGGTGAGACCCAGGGCAGAGAACTCAAGAGAAGCCCAAGGATCACGGCTTCCCAAGATCTCAGCTAAGCGGCGGTAGCGAGGGTGGCGACGAGGGTTGTTGCCAAGGCCAAAAATCCCAAAACATATCGTCGGAGGGCCATCGGTGGTTGCGGGTCCACGGCGGCAAGGGCTGCGGCTGGTTGACGATCCATGGCAGGGACTTCCGATGGAGTGGAGCGGAAGCTGGCGGGGCTTCGGGTGAGATGACGAGCTCGCTTAAGGAAGAGGCCGGGAGGAGGAGGGGCGATGTCTGAGCGAAAAGGGAACCACGGGGTGGCTTGGGAAGGAAGGAGAAGAGGGGTTAAAAGAGAAGGGGGGGGGCACCGAAAGTCATCGGTGTTAGGCGGGAACGGGGATCGAGGTGGGGAAGCGGACAAAGGAAATAAATAGGGGGCGCCGAAAGTCATGGGTAGGTAGTATAGGGTAGGCGGGAACGGGGCTCGAGGCAAGGATGAGGACAAAGGCAATAATGAGGGGAGGTGGTAGGCGGGAAAGAATTCCAACACGTGGAAAAATCGGGTACAAGATGGGAGCAGGGTTAGAAAAGAAATACGAGTTTCAAAAAAACATAACAGCCTATACGTGCACGCTACGTTTGGCTCGTCTCAAAATCTCCAGCATCATCCTCGAGTACTTCTGAACGTCCTTCGATTTGCTTCTGCTGAGGAGCTCGAACTTCTGATGATCGAAAAATTCGAACGCTACACTCCTTAAAATAGACGTAGCTAGAGTTCAAGCAAACTAGAGATAGAAGATTCTAAGAAGGTCAATCGAAAGGTCATCAAGATAAAGGAAGGTTGGTGGTGGAGAAGATCGATGACGTCACATATTTATGATTCACGTCCTTGCGGTCCAGCGGACACGGCCAGGGAAGTGACTAAGCCAGGATCACTTATGCCCAGTCTAGCTAGGTTGATCCAACAGACTTTAGCCAAGCACATTGACCGATATCATGGTCCATTGAAGGAAGATTATCATTCATACGAGTGCCACCGATACAGAAAGATTTTTATTAACAACTAGTTAATCCTATCAAAATTTAGGTTTTGTTAATGAATTCTTATTAAGGCCGGATAGGTCAACTCCATTGGGGTTCTCTGAAGGGTCCCCATCCATCCTTCGAGTGTCAAACCTGCATTCATAGAAAAATGTCAGCTTAGTCGAGTATCGTACACGATACATCCTGGTTTTACTACACTGTTCACGAGGTATTTTGCACGGACCTGCGTGGGCCGCCAAACTTGTAACGACCCGCTCTCGGGGGCCTGTTACTTATTCGGTTTATTTGCAGGTTCCGCAGTTTACCAGTGAATTCAGCATAGCCACAACGCAGAGATGTACCAACAACACTCAAACCACCTTACAGACATTATTACTGTCCAAATTAAAGTACAACAACAACCAACACTCTCTCACACCAATACATGAAAGGAAATACTGAAAGGAAATGCAGAAACGGAAATACATGGTACAATACACACTCCGACAGAAAAGTAACTAAAACTCCGCGGTCTCCGGGTCGTACACAGGCTCCTCGTACTCTGGAGCAATCTCCTCAATCTGATCTTCGTCTGTCGGTGCCACAAGTGGAACCGAAGGTAAGTCACAAAGATTCTAAACAAAGAAAAGGAGTACTGTACGAGTATGACAAGCAGAAGTAAAGTACGGTGTAGTGTCTGTACAAGTGCAGAAAGTAAAGTGCTACAAGTGCAGAAAGTAAAGTGCATGACTGTAAAGAAGTAACTGTGCAAGCTCCACTAGAACTACGTGACTCAAGTCGGAGAGTACAATATGTGACCGTTCAGTTCGTCTCTTGCCTGGGTGCTACCCAGACGAATGCCGGTACCCAGGCAGCAGGATGGTTTGCCGAAACGCAGGCAGCAGGACAGGGCGCCGAAACACAGGCGACAGGACATGTAGACCAAACTCTAGTCACTCCCGTACTCTCACAAACTATGAGTTACCCCAAAACCCGGTGATGTGTCAAGTACAAGTTCTTTACATGATCGTTCCATGAAATGTTCCAAGTCAAGTCCAACATAAGAAAGTGGCGTATGTTTCCGTGCTTCGAGCACGTAGTAGTGCGGTACTACAAGTTCGTACGAGCACAGTGGCTAGATTTCTAAGGTTAGAACCTATCGTGACTTACAGATTTCGAGGCTGTCGTAGCAAGCCGGGACTGGATCTAGGGCTTCTACGGACGTTGGTGCACAAGAATTTGTACCTGCAACACAAAAATATTTGGTTAAAGAATACACTCATTTCCTATTTAATAATTTGGCCGTTTTTGATTTTTAAACGGATTGAAACGTAGTCAAAAAGCGTTCTAAATTTTTCTATAGCCTAGATATGATGAAAATAATTTTACTGCAGGAGGAAATATTTTTCTGAAGGTTGTAGGAATTTTTATAATTTTTAAAAGCTTAAAAATAATTTAAAACTATTTTTAATTAAGTAACGTATTTATTCAACAATTTATTCCGGATGCAATCTACACCGGAAAGTTGCGAATGAACTGTCAAAATGGCCGTCTCGGAGAGTACTTTAACATATATTTTTCTCACATATTAGTGTACGTGAAAATATCAAGTTACGAATTTTTGAATGAAAATAACGTATTTAACCTTTACGTTCGAAAAATCATTCTGGAAAACGTAGGCGTCTGGTCGAGGTGAGACCAGCGCCATTGGATCCGAAATAATGTTTCTGATTTTCTGGAGCCATCCGCACATTTTTCTGGGTCCTGTATTTCAAATTATAGATTTAAAATCATTAAACCTCATTTATTAATTATTAAAAATATGAAATTACGAAATCATACACATATTTACTATATTGCCATTGCGAGTTACCGTCCTCCTCCGCTGTTTACGTTCGCTGCGGGGCGTGGGGATTTCGTCGTCGACGGGGGCGGAGGAAGGCGACGACAGAGGCGGCGACTTCGACAATGGAGGACGACGGCGAGAGGCGGGGGTGCACGGCGGTCGTCGGATGCGGGCCGAGCTCCTGGCGATGGCGAGGAGGGAGTGAGGAGGAGCGGCGGGTTTGGGGTCTTCGTTCTCGGGCGGAGCTCGGGGCTGCTGGTGAGAACGGCGGAGGAGCGCGGAGGCGCTGAGCTCACGGCGAGCGGTGGGAGCTGCTGTCAGAGGCGTGCGAGGGCGGAGGGGCTTCGGGCGTGGGTCGGCAGCCATGGGAGAGCTCGGGGAGGGCGGTGTCTTCGCCGGAGGGAAGACGTGCAGGCGAAGCGGACGGAGGTCGGGGGAGGCTTCGGCGGTGTCTGCGGAGTCGGGGGACAGCGGGCGAGGTCGGCGAGACCGTCGGAGAGGCCTCGGAGGCTGCTTCGCGTGCGGGTTGGCTTTGGTGGATGGAGCAGCTGTCGCTGCTGCTCGATCGGGACGGCGGGGTTCGGTGCGGGCTCAAGCAGAGAGCGCGGGGGCAGTCGGAGCTGTCGGGCGACACCGGCGGTGGGGAGCTGGGGGAGAGGCGCTCGGGAGCGGCGGCGTCGGGGTTCGCAAGGTGGGCGGTGTGATCTCGGGGGGTGCGGAAGTCGGAGCGAGTGCGGGGGGAGAGAGAGAGCATGGGTTTGAGTGATAACGAGAGGGGGAGGGAACGTGAGAGAGAGCCTGAGGGAAATTTTCGAAGTGGGAAGAGAAATTGAACGCGGGGTTAGCCTTGGGTTCGGATTAGAGAGGAAGATGGAGGGGGTTTATATAATTAGTTTAAATTAATTAATAATTAGTTATACTTGGTCAACTAATTATGAAGTTAGGTGGATGTTAGGTATTTCTTTAGACTAAGGTTAGAAAAAGGAGAATGCATGAATCTCGTGTTGGCATACGGGTGAGGGTTAGGTAGGGATAAGTTAATTAGGATAGGTTAAAAGTAATTAGTAAAAAGTAAAACCACCATTAGTGAAAGTAATTAGTAAAATACAAAAACGAATTTCCGATTTTGCCCCTACTAGTAACCGTGTCCGAAAAATTACGAAAACATACCCATGGGATCGTATCGTCGAGAGGATCAGGAATACGAGATCCGTTTCAGGGTTTGGGCCACGGGGATACTAGTTTTTGGCCAAAACGTTTAGAAAGCGGGTTTGTGGGTTCTAGACTGAAATGACATCCGAAAATTACGAAATTAATATGGGGAGCCCTAATTGATCATAGGATGCTACTGCAGAAGTTTGAAAACGTTTTGAAGACGTTTGAATAGAAAATAAATTCGTTGAATCAAAACGGTAATTTTGGAAGATGAATTGTAACAGAACTGTTTTGGGTATTTGAGGAAATCTGAAATTGCTGAAATACTTTATAATAAGTCTAGTGTTTCAAAATATTTTTATAAGAATTTTTGAAATCAGTTTAAACTACTCCTGATCAACCATTACAAAATGTCTTTTAAAATGAAATTACTTTAAATATTTAGTTTAAATGTTTTGGAAAAATACAGGTCGTTACACTAATCAACCAGTAAACTGTTGTGTAATAGACCCTCAGCATGCTAATCAACCAGTAAACCGTTGTTTAAAGTTCGGTGCACTTGCAGTAAAGTCTAACCCTTCTTGTAGACTTTACCTGACGTACAGTTCCTTTCTCTTGGGTGCTGTACGTCAGGTGTTCAGCTAGAGTTCGTGGACGAGGCAGACTCACTGGAGTACGAGGAGCCGAGGACGTCGACCTAGAGTACGTGTTTGACAAGGACCAGACCTTGAGGTCTTTTAGTCGTCACTTTCAGAGGTTACTACTTTCAGTTTGCTTGTAGATAGTTTGTTGCCACGTTTAGGCTTCTTTTTAGACTTTGTACTTGTTGGATATTATATCTCTAATTTAATGAATGCAACTTCCTTTCCGTACTTTCTGTTGTTATGAACTATATTAATGCAAGAACCTGAAAATCTTTTAAAATGGTACCCCTACAGACGCTTATTAGGTCCGAGCTCTTCAGCTCGGGCCTAAGCGGGCCTTAGTCACGTTTCGCCTCCGTCGTTTTGGGAAGCGGGGCGTGACAGGTTTTAGTGGTGGCCCATGCAGGTCATGCAAAAGTTCGGAACAATAAAAGTACCGCATTCATTTAATATCCACGTACAAGTCTGAATTAGGTTTTCCCAGTCTTAGATGGTAGGAAGACTTAGATAGACGTCCCAGTTTGATAGTTAGACGACTTGCTTAAGATTTAGCCGTACCCATCTTAGGATACTTTAGTAGCCTCTCCCTCCCTAGCTCTGACCAAATTAGATTTCTAGAGTCCTTCTTTTAGTTTAGTCGCTCGCCCAACTCCATCGACTTCGGGTCCGACAAAACGTGATCTTGATTCTCTTAGGGCCCTTCACTGAGATTTCTCTATTACAGTCTAGATCACTAGGAAGTCTTAGTGTTGAGCTTTCCCTGATCTTTAGACAGCCCGATAATTAGGAATCTTGGATTTCTATCCTCTTCCAATCGCTACGCTTTTGTGTTATCAGCTGTAGAGTTCATCGTAGCTTTCATGAATCATATCTTAGGCGTATTCTTCATACAATCATGTTTCGATTCACGTGATCGTTTCATGACACTTGTCGATAATTCTTCGAATCCCTCTGTTGCAAATCCTGCTTCCTTTAAAAAGTGTTTTCGAAACTCATTATTAAATTCTTCACTCGGTTTAACTCCCTTGAAAACCCTTTATTATTAAATATATATATTTAAAATTTCTTGCTTTTCGGTTGAAAGTTCCTTCTTGTATTTTGAAATCTCACTGGTCGTCAATTTTCAAGGTACTATCTGGTAATTATTTCTAATCGGTATCTTTCATATTTTCAGTTTTAAAACCTTGTTAACATTTTGATAATTCAATTTATACTTTTTCTGGACTACAAGATTTATTTCTAATCACTTACCGTACATACGTTTAAAATATTTTCTAAACAAAAGGGAACTCCAATTATTTTATTATTATTATTATTATATCAGTTCTATGTTCTTCGTAACCACATTTCAAAATCTTTGTGTAAACTTATTTTCATTTGCAAAACAATCGTTTCCCACCCTACACATCCTTCCTTCGTCTTACTTTTTCCAAAATTTTAATTTGCTACATCTGCTCACTTTTAAGTATGTAAACATATATATATATATATATATTATTTTTAAAGGTATATGATATCATATTATAAAAAAAATCCTTCTTTCATCGTTAAATCATTTTTTAACAATATTTTTGTCCTGTCCATCCGACTATCCTCTTATCCTCGCCTTACCTGACTTCGTTCTTTCGATCTTGTTTCGTGTCGTTTTTGGTTTCGGTCTCCCTCTTGTATGTAGACATCAGCGCCTGTAGTTGCATATGTCATCCCTAGCTAGGAGTAGGCCCTTGGTAGATGATGTTGTCGTGATGCATGAGTATAGGTAGAGTGTGTAGACCTGTATGAGTGTGTCATCTTTAGGATCCTGATAATTGCCTTTTGTGTCTTGAACGTGTACTCAGTGTTAACCATAATATGATTGAAGTTGTCTGAATGACGGTATTCATACGTATATGAATACGGTCATAGCAGGCAATTTCCTTAGACGTAGTTTTTCGCGATTATAGAATAGCTTATCTTTGACTGCATGTGATTGTATCAAAACTTTGTTTTCTTTAAACCAAAACCTTTAAAGTTTTTGAAATTAGCTCACAAGATCACAAATCAATTATCCTTCCTCATCCATTACCGCAGCTCCACACGGTTTTACAAAACGTTTTAAAATATGTTTTTGGCCTAAAATTTCTATTCTCTTCCTTCTTCCTTAGAATTTTTTTGGTGTTTGTGGTTGTTGTACTATTGGGACTAGCTATTATCGTTATAGGATTTTGGTTGCGGGTACACCCAGGGTGAGATGAGTTTTATTATAGCAAGGATTAAGTGGTTTGGAAAACAAGGATGTTGGATGAGAATTCCTTTCGGATGAATAGAGTGAGCTGTCCAAGACTTATTTATAATGTCGATGTGTGACGGACTCAATGGGAAACTCTGATTGGATAAAATTATAAACATGAAGATGAGAACTTACTAGACATGAAACTTGGACAAGTGATAGATAGGAGTAACTGCGGAGTATAGTATGAGTTAGGATGATCATGAGAATGAGTAGAACATTGTAAGCATCAAGACTTGGTTGTCGAGTTAACGTGAGAAGGCTTTGAGAATGATACGACGCGTTGAGATAAATGGATGTTTAGGTAGTCGGACTTAATATGTAACGACTGCTTTTCATGTATCTGGATTTAATATAATATAATATATGTTTTGGTGGATTTTCTCCTCATGTGTGGTTTTCGTCTCCGTAGCTTTCATTTTCGATCGATTCGTCGTATTTTCTCATTTCTTCCTTAGGATTGTCGATTTCGAAGTATGTCACTCGTGACGGAACATAACGGTCGTATCTAACTATTAGATCAAGCCTAGGAGTCTTAGGAATCGATCCCGGGGCCCCGCGCTCCGTATCGGAACTTTTTGTGCTCATTAGCCGGTGTAAGAAGGGGCACCGACCCACTAGATGACGATCCAGTCGGTCGGCAATCCTTCTTGGACCGACTAGTTGGCTTTCTAAAATTATTCAGGAGTTACTGTTTATCGTTAGTCGGTCTAAGAACGTTGGTTGACCGACTAGGTTGCAAACTAGTCGGTCAGCACTGCTTCTTTAACCGACTAACTCATCATCTTAATTTTAGTTGAGCTATTGTTTACTCTTAGTCGGTCTAAGAACGTTCATCGACCGACTAGATGCTAAACTAGTCGGTCAGTATTTGTTCATGGACCGACTAGCTCTAAAATCCTATTTTCGTTCAGGAGTTACTGTTTGCACTTAGTCGGTCTGCGTTGGTCGACCGACCGACTAGTTGTCAAACTAGTCGGTCAGTGGTTGCTCTTTGACCGACTAACCAGTGATAAAATCCTAATTTCTTGGCAGCCGCCAGCCCATCCTATTTAAACCCAACCCAAACGATTTCATCTTCTCCTACACGACCCAAAACCCTAAAATCTTCCCCCTTGTGCCCCCATCTTCCTCCAAGCTTCATTTCCTCATTCCAAGCCCTAAATCCATCATCCCAACCATCCAGTCACTCTATCTACCTCTCATCTTCCCTAAAATCTCACCAAAATCCATCAAAATCCCCAAATCCCCCAAAACCCTATTTCTCCCAAACTTCTCCAATCTTTTCCTGATCTGATCCTAGGGTTCCCCGGAGTGTTTCTTCCGTCTCCTCTTGGTAAGAAATCGATCTACCGTTGTTTTCATAACCTATTTATATTTTTATGAAACCCTAATAAAATTTCATGTTGTTTGTTGATTGTTCCCCCAAAACAGCGATTTCCCCGTAGATTGGCACCCGTGTGACGAAGTGGTCGCCATCCCCGGTGCTAGGCAAGTGAAACTTGCCACTTAGGATTTAGGCCATGTTTTAGGCCATTTGCTTGTTGTAGGCGTAAAAGAGGCTAGGCGACGAAATGATACTCGCCTAGGCGCAAATTGGGAAACTAGCTTGACAACGAAGCTAGTTCCGACATTTAGCATGTTGCACAATTTCCATGTCATGTTTACTTTCCATTAACGGTACGCAAATTAATTGTCATGTCATTGCATTCTTTAAGTGTTTTTGTGATTGCGTAGCTTTGCTACAAATGCTTGTGTTCCTGGCTCGTGTTCCAGAAGCGGGCAATGTGTTGGTTGATATCCAATGCCCGAATTGCGTGTTTCCGGCTAGGTGCACCCCTACGCCAAATGTTTAGAATGCGAGCTCATGTGCGGGGCAACCCCAGGCTCACTAGCTGAGTTCATTGTGCGGGGACCCTGGCTCCATTACGTGTGGGTATTGGGGGTAAGAGTTAAGCGACCAATCAACTGGGAGTCTGCCCGATCAGCAACTGCAGTGGTAAGGCGTAAACTCTTGGGTTTGGGGTAGTTGTTAAGCGGCCAATCAGCGAATGTAAAACCATTCAGCTGTAAGGCGTAAACATCTACAAACAACGTGAATAGTGAATTGATTGAGATTGATAGTAGCGTGGCTACTCTTGTCTTGTCTTGTCTTGTCCCGATAATTGTTCTCTTGTACAAATTGTCTTGCCATGTTTCAATTGTGCACTCTTGTTATAACTGCCATGTCATGCATACTAAACTGCTAGGTTGCTAGAGCCTTACTTTCAGTTTCCTTGCTCAAGTCTTTTAGACTTGCTGACATGTGCCCCTTTACTCTTTTGGGTGACACATGTTAGATCCTGAGCCCGAGTACCTTGTTGAGGACGAGGTGTTTGCTGACGCCGAGCCCGAGCTTGTGTTTGACGGGGAGTACGTGGACACTGGGGACCAGTCCTAGTGTCTTCGTTGTTCTTTACTTTTGTTAGACAGTTGTTTTGTTATTGGTGCGTAGCACCTATACTTTGTTATGTCGTTTCTTTTGTTGGCCTTGTTCTGGGCCTTTAGACTCTTCTCTTTTAGCCTGGTGGCTTTTCTGGATGTTGAACTTATTATTCTTGTTGGACAATGTATGAGATGTGAGATTTTATTTCAGTCTCTGCTTGTGTTATTATTGTTATTCTGTTGTGGTTACAAGGACCTGCTTATGTATTATTGACGCTTATCGGGTTTGGGGCTTCACAGCTCCACTCTCGTGCGGACCTTTTCACGTCTCGCCTCCATTTTAGGGAAGCGGGTCGTGACATGTTTTGTTGGTGGCCCATGCAGGTCCTTCTGTAACTGCGATTTTTGGATTAGCGATAATAATATTAGAATGTCTAATAAATTAAGTTCGATGTCCGATGTCATAAGCTATGAGTCTAATCTGATTCGTTTTCTGTGTCACTAGATGGCAGGAAGACGTTTCACCCGTGGTGGGGGTAGTGGCGCGGTCCCTCATGATGAGGAGCCGGAGCGGGAACCCACCAGCGGTGAGATGATGCGAATGATGCTCCAGATGATGTAAGTGCAGCAGGGCGTGCTTCTGCAAGTCCAGAATGCTCCACTTGCTCGAGCTGCCCGGGCTCTTCCGGATGCCCCTCGCTCTGAGCCAGGAGCGAAGCAATTTCGGGAGCTGGGTCCCGCATATTTTGATGGGTCTGAGGGTCCTCTGGCTGCCGATGAGTGGATTCGGAACATCGAGGACAATCTGAAGATGGCCAAGATCACCCCGGCTGGATGGGTTGATTTGGCGAAGAGGCAACTCAAGGATAATGCTCGGAATTGGTGGGATGCGGAAGAGAAGATGTTGGTGGAGCCGATAGCTTGGGCTACCTTCAAGGCTAGATTTGAGGGTGAGTTCTTCCCGAAAGCTGCCAGGGAGGAGATGCTGCAGCGTTTTATCGATTTGAAGCAAGGGAACTCGTCGGTGGACATGTATCACCAAGAGTTCATGAGGCTGAGTCGGTTCGCACCGAAGATGGTGCAGGACGCTGAGGAGAAGGCTCAGAGGTTCCTGCAGGGGCTTGCTTCGGAGCTCCAGAGTTTTGTGATCTCCTCTGACCGGGAGTCTTATCAGAAGGTTCTGGTAGCAGCTAAGAGGCAGGAGCTGCTCGTGAACCAGAGGAAGGGGTCTGTTGTTGGTGCTGGGAAGAGGCCTGTGGAGCAGGCGATAGCTGTGGTTAGACCTGGATTCAGGCCTAATTAGTCTGCTCAGTTTAAGAGGCCAGGGGGCCTATTCTGAAGTCTTGCCATTTCTGCGGCAAGCCTGGCCACGTCAAGGATCAGTGTCGGAAGTTTTTGGGCCAGTGTCTGATTTGTGGAGATGCTTCCCATGCCGCGAAGGATTGTCGGCATGCGAATCAGCTGCGGAGGGCTCCTGTTGCAGCACAGCCGTTGTAGCAGCGAGCGTCTGTTCCTGCTGGTCGTGGGGCAGCTCTTGTTCCACAGAGGCAGGCTTTTCAGCAGGCTGTTCCGCCGAGGAGGCAGGCTTTTCTGATGACCGCTGCGGAGAGCGAGGCTGTGGATGAGGTTATCGCAGGTAATCCTCAATCTAGCTGTTACTTTCCTAGCTGGTTTTGATTGTTAGATTATGTTGTTTGCTTGAACGTGGTTGTTTGCTAGACTAGGGTTTGATTGTTAATTGTTTGTTAGGTGTGGTTTTGGTTTGCACATTTCCTGCACGAGTCCTCTTTGACTCTGGTGCATCGATGTGCATTATTTCTCGGAGCTTCGTAGAGAGGCATTCCTTGTCGACGTCCCCTCTACCCAAGAGTTGGAATATCGTTACAGGGAATGGCGTGGTCTCGGTGCATCGTGGTTGCAATTCTTGCTCTGTGGTGGTTTGTGGACATGAGCTTTATGCTGATTTTATTGTCCACGACATCATTAACTATGATGCAGTTCTTGGGATGGACTGGCTTGCGAGCTTCTATGCTACGATCGACTGCAGGAGGAAGAAGGTGGTGTTCGAGATTCCCGGACATCCGGTATTTGAGTTCAGTCGTGGTAGCAGTTCGCTTGGTCCTGTCAGATTTCGGGCCAGGCCGGTGGAGGCTGTGGCTATGCAGATGGAGTTGGAGTGGCTGGCTGTGGTGCGTGATTTTGGCGACGTCTTCCCCGAGGAGATGTCTGGTTTGCCACCTGATCGGGCTTTGGAATTTTCTATCGATCTTGTTCCAGGTGCGCAGCCGATTTCGAAGTCGCCGTATCGTATGGCACCTGCAGAGTTGGAAGAGTTGCGGAAGCAGTTGGATGAGCTTTTGCAGAAGGGTTATATTAATCCTAGTGTGTCTCTGTGGGGAGCACCGGTGTTGCTGGTTAAGAAGAAGGATGGTTCGCGTCGCATGTGCGTGGACTATCGGGAGTTGAATGCGGTGACCATTAAGAATAAATACCCGTTGCCTCGCATCGATGATATTTTTGATCAGCTTAGAGGTTCGAGGGTGTTTTAAAAATTGGATTTGAGGAGTGGTTACCATCAGTTGAAGGTGAAGAAGGGAGATGGTCCAAAGACAGCGTTCAGGACGAAGTATGGACACTATGAGTTCGTGGTTATGCCTTTCGGCGTAACTAACGCGCCCGCAGTTTTCATGAATCTGATGAACCTGATTTTCTACGACTTCTTGGATAAGTTTGTCGTTATCTTTATTGACGACATTCTGATCTATTCGAAGTCGGAGGAAGAGCATGCCTCGCACTTAAGGACGGTGTTGGAGATCTTGAGGAAGCATCGTTTGTATGCTAAGTTTTCGAAGTGCGAGTTTTGGCTGGATCGAGTTGCTTTTCTCGGGCATGTGGTGACTGGAGATGGTATTTCAGTGGATCCCGAGAAGATTAGGGCCATCAGGGAGTGGCCTGTTCCGTCGTCAGCGTCTGAGATTCGGAGTTTCCTAGGACTTGCTGGTTACTATCGGCGATTCATTAAGGACTTTTCTCGTATTGCTGAGCCGATGACCAGGTTGACACGGAAGGATGTTGCTTTTGTTTGGTCGGGTGATTGTGAGAGTGCTTTTGGTGTTCTGAAGGAGAGGTTGACGACTGCCCCTATTCTTGTTGTGCCTGATCGCAGCGGTGGATTTGAGATCTTTTGCGATGCTTCTGGCAAGGGTCTCGGTTGTGTGTTGCATCAGCATGGGCATGTTGTGGCGTATGCGTCTCGTCAGCTTAAGGTTCATGAGAAGAATTATCCAACGCATGATTTGGAGTTGGCTGCCGTGGTGTTTGCTCTTAAGATTTGGAGGCACTTCTTGCTGAGTGAGAAAGTGAAGATTTTCACCGATCACAAAAGCTTGAAGTACATTTTCACTCAGAAGGAGCTCAACATGCGACAGCGTCGATGGTTGGAGCTTATGTCGGATTATGAGATTGATTTGCAGTTTCACCCTGGCAAGGTGAATGTGGTTCCGGATGCTTTGAGTAGACTTCCAGCGGTGATGAATTTGACCTCACAGTGGAGATTGCAGCAGGATTTTTGCGAGTCTGGTGTGGAGATTGTTCTTCCTGGGGAGGCTTCGTCGTTGATGTACATGCAGGTACAGTCGACGATCGTGGATCGGATTAAGGCTGGCCAGGCCGAGGATCCGAAGCTGGTGAGGATTCGGGAGCAGGTGGAAGCCGGTCTGCGGACTGACTTTTTGATTCATGAGGATGGCTCGCTGAGGTTCGGAGCCAGGTTGTGTGTGCCAGCTGGGGATATCAGAGAGGAGCTGATGGTGGAGGCACACAGTTCGCCGTATTCTGTGCATCCTGGTGGCACCAAGATGTACCAGGATCTTCGTCTGAATTATTGGTGGCATGGTATGAAGAGGAGCGTGGCTCGGAGTGTAGCCAAGTGCTTGGTTTGCCAGCAAGTGAAGGCGGAGCATCAGCGTATGGCCGGGTTGCTACAACCGCTTCCAATTCCGGAGTGGAAATGGCAACACATCACTATGGATTTCGTGACTGGACTACCTCGGAGTCCGAAGCAGAATGACGCGATTTGGGTGATCGTAGATCGATTGACCAAATCTGCGCACTTTATTCCGTTCTGAGTGGGACAGTCCACTGAGGCGCTAGCGAGGAGATATATGGAGGTAAAATTCTTTTACTCTCCGTTTTATTTCCTTTTCCTAGTTGGATAGTGATGTAACATGAATCGTGCAGGAGGTTGTGCGACTTCATGGAGTCCCCGTGAGTATCGTGTCTGACAGAGACACGAGGTTCACATCTCAGTTTTGGCAGAGTTTGCAGAAGAGTTTGGGTACGCGTCTGAGTTTCAGCACGGCGTACCATCCGCAGACGGATGGCCAGTCCGAGAGGACGATTCAGATTTTGGAAGACATGCTGAGGGCGTGCATGTTGGATTTCAAGGGTTCGTGGGAGGACCATCTGCATCTGGTGGAGTTTTCCTACAACAACAGCTTCCAGGCGAGTATTGGCATGGCGCCTTTCGCCGCTCTTTATGGGAGGAAATTTCGATCGCCATTGAGTTGGGATGACGTTGGTGATCGGGAGCTGTTGGGACCTGAGATGATCGTGGAGGCCGTGGAGATCGTCAGGAATATTCGGGAGAGGTTGAGAATTGCTCAGGACCGTTTTAAGCATTGGGCGGATGCTAAACGTCGTCCTTTGGAGTTTCAGCTGGGCGACCATGTGTTCTTGAAGATTTCCCCGAATCGTGGTGTGATTCGTTTCGGGAAGCGTGGAAAGTTGAGCCCGCGATACATTGGACCGTTTGACATTTTGGAGAGGGTTGGCGAGGTAGCGTATCGCTTGGCCTTGCCGCCATCTTTGGAAGGAGTTCACAATGTTTTCCATGTGTCGCAGCTTCGTCGATACATTAGCGATCCGTCTCATGCGGTGGATTTTTCGGAGATTACCGTTCGCCCCGATATGACGTATGACCAGCATCCAGTGCAGATTCTGGACAGGCGTCAGAAATCGCTTCAGAACAAGATTGTCAATCTTATGAGGGTGATGTGGCGACACGACTCACCTGGAGAGTCTACTTGGGAGAATGAGGATGAGATGCGAGAGCGTTTCCCACTTTTGTTTCCGGACTCGTGAGTATTCGGAAATTCCGAGGACGGAATTTTTCTTAAGTTGGGGAGGATGTAACGACTGCTTTTCATGTATCTGGATTTAATATAATATAATATATGTTTTGGTGGATTTTCTCCTCATGTGTGGTTTTCGTCTCCGTAGCTTTCATTTTCGATCGATTCGTCGTATTTGCTCGTTTCTTCCTTAGGATTTTCGATTTCGAAGTATGTCACTCGTGACGGACTTCATAACGGTCGTATCTAACTATTAGATCAAGCCTAGGAGTCTTAGGAATCGATCCCGGGGCCCCGCGCTCCGTATCGGAACTTTTTGTGCTCATTAGCCGGTGTAAGAAGGGGCACCGACCGACTAGATGACGATCCAGTCGGTCGGCAATCCTTCTTGGACCGACTAGTTGGCTTTCTAAAATTATTCAGGAGTTACTGTTTATCGTTAGTCGGTCTAAGAACGTTGGTTGACCGACTAGGTTGCAAACTAGTCGGTCAGCACTGCTTCTTTAACCGACTAACTCATCATCTTAATTTTAGTTGAGCTATTGTTTACTCTTAGTCGGTCTAAGAACGTTCATCGACCGACTAGATGCTAAACTAGTCGGTCAGTATTTGTTCATGGACCGACTAGCTCTAAAATCCTATTTTCGTTCAGGAGTTACTGTTTGCACTTAGTCGGTCTGCGTTGGTCGACCGACCGACTAGTTGTCAAACTAGTCGGTCAGTGGTTGCTCTTTGACCGACTAACCAGTGTTAAAATCCTAATTTCTTGGCAGCCGCCAGCCCATCCTATTTAAACCCAACCCAAACGATTTCATCTTCTCCTACACGACCCAAAACCCTAAAATCTTCCCCCTTGAGCCCCCATCTTCCTCCAAGCTTCATTTCCTCATTCCAAGCCCTAAATCCATCATCCCAACCATCCATTCACTCTATCTACCTCTCATCTTCCCTAAAATCTCACCAAAATCCATCAAAATCCCCAAATCCCCCAAAACCCTATTTCTCCCAAACTTCTCCAATCTTTTCCAGATCTGATCCTAGGGTTCCCCGGAGTGTTTCTTCCGTCTCCTCTTGGTAAGAAATCGATCTACCGTTGTTTTCATAACCTATTTATATTTTTATGAAACCCTAATAAAATTTCATGTTGTTTGTTGATTGTTCCCCCAAAACAGCGATTTCCCCGTAGATTGGCACCCGTGTGACGAAGTGGTCGCCATCCCCGGTGCTAGGCAAGTGAAACTTGCCACTTAGGGTTTAGGCCATGTTTTAGGCCATTTGCTTGTTGTAGGCGTAAAAGAGGCTAGGCGACGAAATGATACTCGCCTAGGCGCAAATTGGGAAACTAGCTTGACAACGAAGCTAGTTCCGACATTTAGCATGTTGCACAATTTCCATGTCATGTTTACTTTTCATTAACGGTACGCAAATTAATTGTCATGTCATTGCATTCTTTAAGTGTTTTTGTGATTGCGTAGCTTTGCTACAAATGCTTGTGTTCCTGGCTCGTGTTCCAGAAGCGGGCAATGTGTTGGTTGATAGCCAATGCCCGAATTGCGTGTTTCCGGCTAGGTGCACCCCTACGCCAAATGTTTAGAATGCAAGCTCATGTGCGGGGCAACCCCAGGCTCACTAGCTGAGTTCATTGTGCGGGGACCCTGGCTCCATTACGTGTGGGTATTGGGGGTAAGAGTTAAGCGACCAATCAACTGGGAGTCTGCCCGATCAGCAACTGCAGTGGTAAGGCGTAAACTCTTGGGTTTGGGGTAGTTGTTAAGCGGCCAATCAGCGAATGTAAAACCATTCAGCTGTAAGGCGTAAACATCTACAAACAACGTGAATAGTGAATTGATTGAGATTGATAGTAGCATGGCTACTCTTGTCTTGTCTTGTCTTGTCCCGATAATTGTTCTCTTGTACAAATTGTCTTGCCATGTTTCAATTGTGCACTCATGTTATAACTGCCATGTCATGCATACTAAACTGCTAGGTTGCTAGAGCCTTACTTTCAGTTTCCTTGCTCAAGTCTTTTAGACTTGCTGACATGTGCCCCTTTACTCTTTTGGGTGACACATGTTAGATCCTGAGCCCGAGTACCTTGTTGAGGACGAGGTGTTTGCTGACGCCGAGCCCGAGCTTGTGTTTGACGGGGAGTACGTGGACACTGGGGACCAGTCCTAGTGTCTTCGTTGTGCTTTACTTTTGTTAGACAGTTGTTTTGTTATTGGTGCGTAGCACCTATACTTTGTTATGTCGTTTCTTTTGTTGGCCTTGTTCTGGGCCTTTAGACTCTTCTCTTTTAGCCTGGTGGCTTTTCTGGATGTTGAACTTATTATTCTTGTTGGACAATGTATGAGATGTGAGATTTTATTTCAGTCTCTGCTTGTGTTATTATTGTTATTCTGTTGTGGTTACAAGGACCTGCTTATGTATTATTGACGCTTATCGGGTTTGGGGCTTCACAGCTCCACTCTCGTGCGGACCTTTTCACGTCTCGCTTCCATTTTAAGGAGGGTAGTCTTCCAGATTCCTGACCATCCGGAGTTTGAATTCAGAAGTGGTAGCACTGCACTGGATCCTGTGAAATTCAGGGCCATACCAGTAGAGGGAATAGCCATGACCATGGAGGCAGAGCCAGTATTACCTAGTGTTGTACGGGACTTTCCTGACGTCTTCCCTGATGACATCTACGGACTTTGTAACGGTCACCTTCCGACCGTATGAATTTTAGCATGTATCTTGTTTAATACGCGTAATTTTCGTATCTGATTTTTATTATTATTCACCGTAGCTCGGACGCGCGACTGAACCCTGTTTTCACGATCCTCTTGGAGGCGCGATCACCCCAGTATTTTCCTTTTAATTTTTGGATGTCTGTGGACCAATCTGCTTAACACATTTATAAATATTTAAAAAAAACATTTTTATTATAAAGTATTTTCTTTAAAATCTAAATGCTTCTGGACGTCCACTTTCTTACAAGGTATTTATATAATTACTAAATTATTTTAAAACCTTAGCTATATTTTCAAATCTTAACCTAACTATTATTAAATCTAAATCATTTTGAATTGGTCAACCTCACTATTATCAAATCAAAACCAAGCTTATTGTTGTCGGTGTGTACGTTTCCTTTTTGAAAATGAAATGAAATCTTTATCTCATTCTAAGCCAAGGCTCCGTGCTGTCGAGTTTTGAAATCTAAACGTATAAAAAAAATCATAACAGACCCTCCATATTATTTCAACAGGCCAACAACCGTACCCCCCTTAAAATCTCAACCCACTTTCACACGACACCCAACTCTTCTCTCACGTATTGTTCTCTCACCCCTATCCTATTAAAACCTACTCTAGGGTTTCACGTGAAGGGATAAAGCAACAGTCGCACACGAAAAAAATATTTCTCCCCTCTCCCACGCTCATCCGCACGAGTTCCCCTCGTTCTCTCTCCCCCTCTTTTTGCACTGCACCCACGTCGAGAGACCACCGGTTTCTGTGTTCCTTCGGCCAACTGCAACAGACGCCGACTACACTCCTGCTGCATGAGAACGCCGGACCCCCCTTGGAGGGTCGCTGTCCGGTCATCCCACGTTCGCCCACCTCCCTCTCGTTAGAACCGCCGAGCTCGCCCACCTAGCCACCGTCGCTGCCGTGGACGTCCGACTCTCCGTCGTCACCTGCAAGCTCACGCGTAAGCTTCATTATATATAACAGCTCGTTAATTACATAGATGAGTAGGTGTATGTCACCATGCTGTTTCATCACATGCATGGTTATAAATATGAGGTGACCGATTGTAGTTGCAGGTTAGTTATACAATGTTAATGAATTATTTATATGGCATGGGACTATTAGTGATATAACTGCTAGGTTAATAATAATTGTTATTAATAATTTTTCTAATAAGTGCATCTAATAAACGGTTAGTACTATGTTATTTATTATCTGACATTAGCTTGTCATCCCGGTTAAACCCTTCTGCTTAATATCACGAACCTATGACGCAGATAAATCCACGCTACCACAGTCGAGGAACTGGAGCGAAGGCGACGCGATCCGTTGTTTTCGGATCCGACGTCAAAACTTATACGTGACCGTCGAACCAGGTTGGTACCCCGAACTCGTAGCAACCCACACCGTAGTATAATCAAACCCTAAACTAAAACTGGACACCTCAAACTAAATTTACTTTCAGTATCTGTAAAACGCTGCTCACCGTAGGAAGGATCGACAATCGGACAATTATTTCTGTGCACATAGGGTAGAAGTCGATCTAGGCTGATGAAACATCAAAATGTGTCTTGTGACAATTTGGATAGTTCCGACAACCTAGAAACAAACCCTAATAGGATTTTTTGAAAAACGCGACCTGACACCGTCGTCGTGACCCTATTTCAGACGGACTACCGAGGACACGACGCTTGGACGGGACGCTCCGGACGGACGATACGCTCGCCACCGCAGGCAAGTGTACCCACTTGCATTTTTGACCGTGTCTTGGTCTTAAATTGTTAGAACTGTTAGACTGTGAGTGTATAGAGCCGGACGTGAAATGATAGCGTCCGGGTCGCCCTGACGACTTAGACTTGACGACGAAGTCTAAGCCTGACAAACAACTACTTTGACACCGTAGGATTATCTTGTGCGTGCGTGCGTGTGGACACCCTAGAATAACCTTTCCTACACTTGTCATGTCATGTCACTGTTACACAAAAAGCCTTCGGGCGTTTCAGATGCTTCCCGAGCGGAAGTGATCTCCGTGATACAAAAAGCCTTCGGGCGTTTCAGATGCTTCCCGAGCGGAAGTGATCTCCGTGATACAAAAAGCCTTCGGGCGTTTCAGATGCTTCCCGAGCGGAAGTGATCTCCGTGATACAAAAAGCCTTCGGGCGTTTCAGATGCTTCCCGAGCGGAAGTGATCTCCGTGATACAAAAAGCCTTCGGGCGTTTCAGATGCTTCCCGAGCGGAAGTGATCTCCGTGATACAAAAAGCCTTCGGGCGTTTCAGATGCTTCCCGAGCGGAAGTGATCTCCGTGATACAAAAAGCCTTCGGGCGTTTCAGATGCTTCCCGAGCGGAAGTGATCTCCGTGATACAAAAAGCCTTCGGGCGTTTCAGATGCTTCCCGAGCGGAAGTGATCTCCGTGATACAAAAAGCCTTCGGGCGTTTCAGATGCTTCCCGAGCGGAAGTGATCTCCGTGATACAAAAAGCCTACGGGCGTTTCAGATGCTTCCCGAGCGGAAGTGATCTCCGTGATACAAAAAGCCTGCGGGCATTTCAGGTGCTTCCCTAGCGGAAGTGATCTCTGTACTTCTTGTCCTGAGTTCTGGGGTTTGGGGTAGGGTTGAGCGTGCGCACGAGGAGAGGGTCTGATCCCCTTCAACCCGTAAGGCGTGAACCCTTCGTGTCTCACGTGTCGTGTCCTGTCCGTCTGGTCTTGTCTAGTTCCGTCTTGTCCTGACACCTTTAGGATAGTCCCGTAGTCGGTAGCACACGCTACGACTACTACCTGTCCTGTTTTACTTTCCTGCTGCGTTACTTCCTGTTGTGTTACTCTGTTATAACCACAGCATGCTAATCAACCAGTAAACTGTTGTGTAATAGAACCTCAACATGCTAATCAACCAGTAAACCGTTGTTTAAAGTTCGGTGTACTTGCAGTAAAGTCTAACCCTTCTTGTAGACTTTACCTGACGTATAGTTCCTTTCTCTTGGGTGCTGTACGTTAGGTGTTCAGCCAGAGTTCGTGGACGAGGCAGACTCACTGGAGTACGAGGAGCCGAGGACGTCGACCTAGAGTACGTGTTTGACAAGGACCAGACCTTGAGGTCTTTTAGTCGTCACTTTCAGAGGTTACTACTTTCAGTTTGCTTGTAGATAGTTTGTTGCCACATTTAGGCTTCTTTTTAGACTTTGTACTTGTTGGATATTATATCTCTAATTTAATGAATGCAACTTCCTTTCCGTACTTTCTGTTGTTACGAACTATATTAATGCAAGAACCTGAAAATCTTTTAAAATGGTACCCCTACAGACGCTTATTAGGTCCGAGCTCTTCAGCTCCGGCCTAAGCGGGCCTTAGTCACGTTTCGCCTCCGTCGTTTTGGGAAGCGGGGCGTGACAGACTTCCTCCTGACCGCTCCTTGGAGTTCACCATTGATTTGGTACCAGGCACTCAACCTATTGCGAAGGCTCCTAATCGGATGGCACCACCCGAGTTGGCCGAGCTTCGAAATCAGTTGAAGGAATTATCTGAGCGAGGATTGATACAGCCGAGTGTGTCACCCTGGGGAGCGCCAGTGCTTCTGGTAAATAAGAAGGATGGGACCCGTCGGATGTGTATCGACTATAGGGACTTGAACAAAGTGACAATAAAGGGCAAGTATCCTCTCCCTCGCATCGATGATCTATTTGACCAGCTTGGTGAATCTCGAGTGTATTCCAAGTTGGATTTACGGAGCGGCTACCACCAGATTAAAGTACGGGGGTCTGACGTTCCGAAGACCACATTCAGGACTCGTTATAGGCACTACGAGTTTCTGGTGATGCCATTTGGAGTGACGAATGCGCCGGCTACCTTCATGAGACTAATGAATCAGGTCTTCTTTGAGTACTTAGACAAGTTCGTTGTGGTATTCATTGATGACATTCTGGTGTACTCGAAGGATGAAGAAGAGCACGCAAACCATCTCAGGATCGTGTTGGAGACCCTGAGGCAGCACCGACTATATGCTAAGTACAGCAAATGTCAGTTCTGGTTGACGAAGGTTGCCTTCTTGGGGCATATAGTTTCAGGGGACAGTATTTCTGTCGATCCAGATAAAGTGGCAGCAGTGGAGAATTGGCCTATTCCACAGTCAGTTTCGGAGATCAGGAGCATCTTGGGATTAGCTGGCTACTATAGGAAGTTTATCAAGGACTTCTCTAAAATTGCAGCACCCTTGTCTAACCTGACAAAGAAAGATGTTGCTTATGTTTGGTCAGAGGAGTGCCAGCATGCTTTTGAAGAGTTGAAGCAGAGGTTGACAACTGCTCCAGTTCTGGTGATTCCGGATCGTTCTGGAGGATTGGAGATATATTGTGATGCGTCTGGTAGAGGGCTTGGATGTGTGTTACATCAGCATGGTCGCGTGGTGGCATATGCTTCAAGACTACTGAAGAACCATGAGTGAAATTACCCTACACACGATTTGGAGTTAGCAGAGGTGATATTTGCTCTGAAAATGTGGAGACATTACTTGCTGGGTGAGCATGTTAAGATTTACACTGATCATAAGAGTCTGAAGTATGTCTTCACTCAGAAAGAACTTAACATGAGACAACATCGGTGGCTTGAGTTGATGGCAGAGTATGATGTCGATTTGAAGTATCATCCTGGGAAGGTTAATGTGGTCCCTGATGCTCTTAGTAGGCTGCCTGCTGTAATGATGTTAACCGCTCAGCCACAGCTCCAGTGGGCCTTGCGTCAGATGGAGATAGAGGTTGTTCTTCCAGGTGACAAAGCAACCATGTTGAACTTGCAGATCCAGTCTGATCTGGTGGACCGAGTCAAAGCTGCACAATTTGATGATGCAAAGTTAAGAAGAATCAGAGAGCAAGTAGAGGCTGGCTTACGGGCAGATTTCCATATCCATGAGGATGGTTCACTAAGGTTCAGGAATAGGTTATGTGTACCCACGGGCCTTATTCGTGAGGAGTTGTTGAAGGACGCCCACAGCTTTCCGTACTCTATTCACCCAGGAGGAACAAAGATGTATCGAGACTTGAAACAACATTATTGGTAGCATGGCATAAAGCGTAGTGTCCCCAGAAGTGTGGCATCATGCCTGGGCTGTCAGTAGGTGAAGGCAGAACACCAAAGAGTTACGGGTTTGTTACAGCCTCTTCCCATTCCAGAATGGAAATGACAGCATGTGACGATGGACTTTGTGACTGGACTACCCCGCACACCCAAGGGAAATGATGCAATTTGGGTGGTTGTCGACCGCTTAACCAAATCCGCACATTTCATTCCCTTCCGGGTTGGACAGTCTACAGAGCATTTGGCTCGAAGATATATGGAGGAGATCGTGAGGCTGCACGGAGTCCCTGTCTGTATCATCTCTGATCGTGACACCAGGTTTACCTCACATTTCTGGAGAAGTTTGCAAGCTAGTCTGGGGACCCATCTCAAGTTTAGTACTGCATACCATCCTCAAACAGATGGACAGTCTGAACGAGTCATTCAGATCCTCGAGGACATGTTAAGGGCTTGTATGCTAGAATTCAAGGGGTCCTGGGAAGATCATTTGCATTTGGTGGAGTTTGCTTACAACAACAGTTACCAGGCAAGCATTGGTATGACACCGTTTGCTGCTTTGTACGGAAGGAAGTGTCGGTCTCCTTTATGCTGGGACGATGTTGGGGATCGTGAACTCCTGGGACCTGACATGGTAGTGGAAGCGGTGGATGTGGTACAGACAGTCAAGGAAAATCTCCGTATTGCACAGGACCGCCATAAGCACTGGGCAGATACAAAGAGGCTCCCGCTGGAATTTCAACCTGGTGACTATGTGTTCTTGAAGATCTCCCTGATGCATGGTACGATCCGGTTTGGAAGACGTGGAAAGTTGAGCCCGAGATTCATTGGACCGTTTGAGATCTTGGCTCGTGTGGGGGAAGTTGTGTATTGCCTTGCCTTACTACCTTCCCTAGAAGGCGTCCATAACGTGTTTCACGTATCCCAGCTTCGGAGATGCGTAGGAGATCTTGGACATATCGTGGACTTCTCAGAGATTGATGTACGCCCTGATCTGACCTATGAACAACAGCCAGTGGCCATTCTGGATCGGAGGCAGAAATACTGAAGAACAAGGCCATTGATTTAGTGCGAGTCATGTGGCAACAGGAATCTCCTGGTGAATCGACCTGGGAGCGGGAGGATGAGATGAGGGAAAAGTATCCTCACTTATTTGTGTGACTCATGCATGGATGTCGACGTGGATATGTGCATATTATAAGTACATGTGTTGTATATAAATATGTGACACGTTGTGGAACATATGATACGATCTGCATATACGTATGAGTGTGGTTTGAAGTGTCATGTGACTAGGAAGACCCTTTTGTATAGCTGCCAAATTGATAGTCCGAGGACGGACTTTATTTTAAGGTGGGTAGGATGTCATGCCCTGATTCGACCTATACGCTGAGATACGCGTATATGGCCTCTACACACGTGTAAATCCCTTGAAACACGTGGGAGGAAGGGATACGAAGTCAATATTGGATGGTAGAAGCGTAGGCGTAGGTAGTGGCAGTTTCGTAATTTTTTAGAAGATACAAGGGCGTTTCGGTCATTTGGCCTGAAGGGAGAGCGTATCCGCGTAGCACGTGAGTAGCGCACGTAGTGTGCATGAGATACATGGGGAGTGGGGTTAGGCATGTGTGTGTGCGCGCGCGCGTGTGTGTGGAGGCAATTGTGAAAAGGGTTAGGGTTAATGTCATACTTGTAATTAGTTAAGGTGTGTGTAAGGTAATGGCACAAGTGTAATTAGATGAGGGTGAGTGTATATAGCAATGGCAAACTAGTAAATACATGAGAATAGAGGGTCAATCTAGCAAGGGTATGTTGGTCTTTTATAGTATGACATGTTTATCTCAAGGATGATTCTAGAGGAGGAGTCTAGAGGAGCCCTCCCCTTTTCCTTCATCATTCTACACTTTTCTCTCCACCCTTTCTCCCTAAGCTTGGGCTGAAATTCACCATGCTTCCCTCTCATCTTCTCCTACCTACAAACCCTAAAATCTAGAGTAAAAAGAAGAAGAAACCTAGTTGGCTTCAAGGAGAAACAAGTAGAGGAAGAGAAGAGCAAGATCAAGAGAATAGAAGAACAATTTTGAGGTAGGAATCTAACTTGCTTGGAAAAATTTTCATTCTATGATTTTGATTGCAATTAGTATGATGGGATTGCATGTCTTCATGGGTATATGTTTCCTACACAATCTCAAAAGCTTTGGTGGTATAAATTTCATGTTATGCATGCTTGAATCATGTGCTGAAAACGGTCCAGATTTGGCTGAAATTGAACTGCTTGCTGACACCATATGGCTACATGAAACATTCCCAAAAATTTATATGTTATGTATATTGTAGCTAGGAACAACTTTCGCGTTTTAACTTTTTGCTAATGCGAATGGGAAATGGGTGAAAAAAATTCAGTTTTGAGGACTGCACAGGTTGCAGCCTGCACAGACCCCGTGTCACTGTTTTAGTTCTCAGTCTTTGCACACCTAACGAAATGTTGTAATTCTGGTGCCGTTGGAAAGCTAGCTTCGATGGCTACAACTTTGCTGTTTTGACAAAATTCTAGTTCAGCCTGCAATTGGTAGGAAACCTGAGTTGAACATGGTGCAGAAATTGTTTCCAGGATGCTGAATTTGCAGCTGATAGTAAAAATTTCACCATAAATCAATCTGATTGAAGCTTGCTCTGAAATTTTTATGGTAGATTCACAACATTTGTCCCTACAAGTGTCTTTTAGATTGCAGATTGAAATTCCCTATAGAATCTTTCATAATGTCTGTCTTTATCAGCATGTTTCAGAGATCAAAGTGCAAGAACTATGTTTTCATGCCTCATATTATGAAATGTTGTGCTATATCATGCCTCTTTTATGTTGGATTGCTAGGACATGATGTGTGCATACCTAAGATGGTAATGCTCGTCTCTTTGAAGTGTTCTTGAATGTTTGGCTAGGGTAGCCGCTTCCGTCCTACGACGGGTAGGCATCATAGACTGGAATGTTGGATGTGTGCGAACCATATGGTTATGGAGGGACTGGACTATGAAGGTGGCGAGGGGATATAAGGGGGACTGTGTGGATACTGTGTGGCCCACTCACCTTACTGGGAGTGGTGGTTTAGTAGTTGCGATACTGTCACTCCTGCCTGGGACGGGGGAGTTGAGAGGCCCGGCGTGCAGTGCCCGTGTCCACTGCGTCGTGTACTTGTTACCACCCACCGCGGGTGAGGTCCAGTCCCTCATAGCCACGTGGTTTACACACTTCCAAAATAATTTGTGACATGTATTCCTTATTATTTGCTTACCTGTCCTTGTGAATTGTTACCCTTCTGCTGGCTGTATTCAAAAATCATAGAATATTATTCTTCTGCCGAGTTGGTTCCTGCTGGGCACGCTTTGACGTGTCCATCTTTACTTTTCAGGTTCTGAGCAGGTGACACTAGACACGGATCTACCTCAGGAGAGTTCGCAATATTGACTTTGAGGCGCCCCTTACTTTTGGAAACGATATAGTGTGACTTCCTTGTAGTGTGTGTTGAGTTATTGTATAATTAAGTGGACCTCTCTAATTATAGTGTTTTTTGTACCGTGTACTATTTGTGCCATGTACTTGGTGTCCAGTAGTAGTACTTTTGGCTGTATACCCATGTGCAATGGTTTTCTGTTGAGTGCTCTCTGTGATGACATATTAAAATTGTTTACTCTTACTTCTGTGTTGACTGTATAATCCAGCATTCGCAGCGACCTGCGCTACTAAGTTGTCTTACCTACGCTTGGTGCAATACCGCGGCTTGTTGTGCCCCTGGCCCAAATTCCTTGCCAGGGTATTTGTGAGACCGGGGCGTGACAAATTCTCACCCGCTGTATCACTCCCGGAAGGGCGAGTTGAAAGGGTTGGAGAGGCCACTGGTGTACTCGTGATGCACCATGACGGTAACTGATGGTTTGCTTCGTTTGTCCGACAGAAAAACCGAGATGAGTCTTGCTCTAGTACCTTGCCCCGTTCGGGTACAGAGTTACGAGAGGCCCCTCCAGTTTTCGTGTCGCTGGTTGCGGTACCACTTTTCACCCACCCTGGGTGAATTCCGGCTCCTTAACGTTCTACAATTTACCCGGGTTCCAAATGCTCACTAATGAATTAATTATTAACCTCATTATTCTTGTAGCAATGGTAAATGTATGTGTTGTTTACTTGTGGTTCTTTACTATGTTTCTTTTATGTTGTATACCATTGTTGTACACCTTGCATGTTGCTTGTGCACGCTTTCACATGTTCATACTATAGTTGTTACTTCCTTTACTACAGTAGATGTTTATGCCATGACATACACTCTGCCTGCTCACGTGCACCCTTTCAACACTTCATGTAAGGACTAGTTGTGATATGGAATTCCTACTGGGTCACGCGTTGACGTGCCCCACCGTTGACTTTTCAGGTTCAGATGTTGGAGTTGGTAGACGGCTATGAGGTGGAGCCGTGGAGTTCTGTGGATGAGTTAGGTTGGGATGGCGAGTGGAGAGGAGAGGGTGTTTGTACTTTTGGGATTTTGTTTGGGTAGTGACGAGATGATAATGATGGATGTATGTATAGATGGATGATGTATAAGATATCAGACCTTTTCCTTGGGATTAGTGGTTGTACAGTTTCCCTCAGTGTTTCTTTTTGTGTTTATGTTATTGGTTGTTTGGTTGTGCTTGTGGAACATTACAGGTACTACCCCAGCAGTGTGTAGTGGACATGCCTTGAGTTTTTGTACTTTTCTTTCGTAACACTCGCTGCTTCGGGAATACCCGATACGGATTCGTACTTATCGGGTATCCCGGGGAGCGGGGCGTTACAGGTGGCGGCCCATGCAGGTCTCCGCACTGCGGCTGTGTAAGGGTAATACGTGTAGTGTTCCAGAGGTAGTTTAGTCTTAAGGTGGGGTAGGAGTTCTTCCTTAAGATAGAGCCCTGATATCAGAAGTTTGAGGTATAGAGCCCTGAGGGTAGACACTAGAGTGTTGATTGAATAAGAATGTGTGTATATATCTATGTGTGTGTGTATGTGCACTTATATGTCTATAGCTCTATAAGTGTTGAATATGGCTTGTCGAGCATATTGAGATGATATACTCATGTACTTATGACTATGGTATATGTACGAATGATTGTATAGCTATGTGATTGCATTTGATGTATATGGGTTAATACATGGTTGACTTATGAGTAATGTGTAGAATTGAGTTATATACTGGATTGAGGTGCAGCTTGTGTATAGATGTACTATGTAGTGGCTATATACTATATGTGATGTATGCACATGTAGAGTGCGCAGATGCATGTGCGGACCCTTGAGTGCCACCTATGTATGTGTGGATATGTCTTAAGAGTATTAGTTTTATGTGTTGATATATGTGATAGTATATGATACATATATGGCTGTAAGCTGGTATGCTTACACTTGTGGATGGACGGGTATATTATTGTATGGCTATCTATGTGTATTGGTATTGATATGTAAGACTTTGTGTGATGATACATGTGCAAATGTTGGATGGTTATTATGAGACATACATGATTGTATGTCTGAGTATAGAGGTGCATGTTTTTATGTGTTAATATATGGTAGCCTATGAGTAGTATGTATCATAGAACTATATAGTTGATTGAGCTCTAGGCAGTGTATATATATGGTGTGCTGTCTATTTGTATAATGTGGTATATATGTACATAGATATGGTGTGTTGTCTGTATGGATCGCTGTGTTCCGCTCAGGTACGAGTGGGCATGCCTTAGGTGTATTAGTATTGTATGTTTGATATATATATATATATATATATATAGGTAAATCTTCATGTGAGAACATTTCGCACCGTGCGAAAATATTTTTAGTTTTTTTTTAAATTTTTTTTTTCAAAAATTCTTTTTTCCACCCTCATTATATGTTGTTATACCCCCCTCAAAAAATAATGGTTGAGAAATAATGTCATTTGGCCTTCGATCAAGGCATTTCATCAAATTCGAGTGAGGGCATGCCTTAGGTGTATTAGTATTGTATGTTTGATATATATATATATATATATATATATATATATATATATATATATATATATATATATAAGATGTTTATGGTTGCATGTCTGGCTGTAAGTAGATACGCTTACACCGGTGTTTGGATAGATATATCATTACGTGAGTATTTGTATGTATTGATATTGTTGTATGAGACTTTATGTGATGACATGTATATGTGTGCTTGGATATATGCTAGGAGACATACATGGTCGTATGCCTATATCTATATATAGAGATGCATGTGTATGTATGTACAAAACCATGAATGCGTGTAATGTGAAATGGTATAAGTGTTGATATATGAATGTGTTGTTTATATAAGTTTGGGGTAGATTGACCCTGTATATCTATGTTCACCCTTAGCTATGCCCTGAGTTGGAATGTCCGAGGACGGACTTTAATTTAAGGTGGGTAGGATGTAATGACCCCAAAATTCATATACGTGTATTTATACGTATTTTTGAACGTATATACGTGCGTATAAATTTTTGGGGAATCCTTATGTATTTAATTTAATTTTGTCAAGCTAAAAATTATTTTAAAATAATTTAGTATGGCATATGATTTTATTAAATAAAATATATGGTTGGAATATTAATGTCTTGATGAGTATTAAGTATTGTATGTGTATTAAGTGGGTATAGTTATTTTTCTAAAAACAAAATCCTAATTTTTTTTCCTAAGGGACACCTCCACCTTTGATGTGTCAAGATATCCTTGATCCTTACCTAA
The DNA here is from genome assembly GCA_030789695.1 of Scilla litardierei. Taxonomy (NCBI): domain Eukaryota; kingdom Viridiplantae; phylum Streptophyta; class Magnoliopsida; order Asparagales; family Asparagaceae; genus Scilla; species Scilla litardierei. The sequence continues at coordinate 623,628,827 of CM061142.1, forward strand.
CCCAAGGTTTGGTGGCATGCTTAGAGGATTTTAGGGAGATGGGGTGGCTACTGTAGAGATGAGAAAGAAAGGTTTCATTCACTCACTCTCTCCCCAAAGATCAGGCCGAATTCATCCATTCCCATTGGTCACTCTTAGACATTAGGGAGGCTGAGCACCCGTAGGGCTACGCCACCCTCACTCTGCACACTTCCGTAGCATCCATGTCGTCGTTTAGGTGCGGTTGCTCATTCGGGGAGCCTGTGGAGGAGAAGAAGGATTTAAGGAAGAAGGAGAAGTATTTGAAGAAGGAGGAGCCATAGGGATTTGGGCTACCTCATTGTCTCTCATCACCTCTAAGGTAGGATTCCATCTCCAACTAGTATTAGAGTTGCATGCTTAGTTTTGTTGGAAGCAACGTCTAGAATCTTGGTTTGATGATGACAAACGTTCTAATGTGTGTGCTTAGTGTGTTTCAGGCATGGCTAAACAATATACTTCTGAAATTTGGCGAAATTGCTATTTGCATAGCACTTTGGGAGAGATGGAGCGTGTGTGCACAAAGGAGTTTGACTTGGTCACTGAAGAGCAAAGTTGGACTTGGTCAAATTGGTGGTTGGATCAACTCAAATCTTTTTGAACTACACATCAAATCCCAAATTGGTTGATTCAACCCAATCCCTAGCCAATTACAAATCCTACGTTGATTGGGTCAAAATTCAAATCAATTAGGGGGATTTGTTGCTACCCATATCCTTATCAAATTCCCTATCAAATTTGAAAACAAATTGAGATCACATCAAATCCCAAATTGATTGAACCCAATCCCTAGCCTATTTCAAATATCATATCTTTTGACAACTTGAAAACCCTAGTTCTACAATATAAATATCATTGTGAGGGCTACAACATTTTGGGGGATACGGAAAACAACAAAAGAAAAACAGGGGACGTTTTTTGCTTTTACAAGACGAGAAGTCACGCATCAAGCTACAATACTTTCAAGACCTTCCTCCGACCAAAACTCCAAGAGGCCATAATATCAAAGAAAGTCTACATCTACCATTGCTAAAAAGATCAAAATCCAAGCCCTCACTATCGCAAGCCAACAATGCCAAGCCATCAACGTGCACGTTGTCGTTAGTCCAACAAGTCGGAGAGGGGCCGCTCCGACCATCTTCCCGTCACTGTCGTCTTCAAAGTTTTGCCCTCAAGATCATCTCGCTGCCGGAGACCACCTTCGTCAACAACCCACACAAAACTTCATCTTCAATCGAGAGCACGCCGTAAGCCATCATCGGAGGAGTTCGTCGCTGCTGAAAGTCCACCGAAGACGAAGCAATGAGATCGCTGCACGAAGGAGAGCTCGCCGTCGAGTCTTTAGTCGTTGTCAAGATTCCGCTCGCTGACGACCCACACGACGAAGAAAGAACACGCCGCCGTCATCTCTATAGGAGCTGTCTGAACGTCGACATCGCCGCCGTGACAACCATCGAGCCATCGCCATCAAGAAGAAGCGCTGCCGCTGCCGCTTGCTCGAAGCTCTTCATCATCGACCTCTTCCTCGCAGCTGCTGCGCGAGCCATCACCGCCCACAAGCTACCGCCGACGAGACTCGAAGCAACTGAACTTCTTCGATCAGGCATTTGATCAAACGCCTTCGCTGCATACTTCATCGCCAAGCAGTAAGCTCGAAGCCCACGCTGTCACTGCCGTCGTCGAGTCGAAGTCATCGAATGCCGCTGCACCGTGCCTCGCCACCGGAGATGAAGCTCGCTGCACGAACGTCGAAGAAGTAATTCGTCGTTCACTGCTGAAGCCCAATCGCCGAAGAAGATCGAAGGCAGATTCGCCGCTGCCCTGTTTCGAAACAGAGCCCACCGTGGCCGCTGTCGAGGTCATCATCCACGGAGGAGCTCTCCACGTCGGCGTTGCTGCCACAGTAGAGAGATCGCCGTCGAGCTTACCGAGGAAGGAGGAGACCCGCTGACGCTGCCCTGAGTTGTCGAGACGAAGTCATCGTCGCCATTGAAGCTGTCGCCGTGGTGTCGACATCACCGTCCTAACGAAGAAGTCGCCTCGCTTTCTCGCAGTCGCTAAGAGTCCTCATCGCCGCACGTCGGAGTTCCATTGCTGCCGGAGACGTTCGAAGCTTCATATCGCTGCCGCTGAACTCCATCGTCTCCGCTCTCGAACGGTGAAGTCAAAACGAAACCATATAGGGATTGCTGACGTGGCATTGTTTTTTAAAGGGATTGCTCTACACACCGACTGAGTTTAAATCGCAGAGAACTGCACTTGCTTTGCACACCGACAGTCAATTCAAACAGCATTGCTGAGCGCACAGACCAGAGTTTTATAAGGATTTGAACTGAATTGCTTTGTGCACAGACCAGTGCACAGCTTGACATCCAGGAGTCAGATTGAGACACTGTTTGCGTCAGATTGCAGCTGACGACGTGCTGATTGACAGAGACGCCTACACAGACACAAACTGAGCATTTCTAAACTCTAAACTCCTTTATTTGTGTCTTAGTGTAACGTTCTCTGCAGGGAAAACTTTTACCTGTTTTTGTGGACTATTTTGGGACTTGTCTAGTTGGGACTAGACAAGTGGGACCCAGCTAGTTTGGGACTAGCTGGTAGAAAGCTTTGCTAGGATTGATAGTGAGAGGAAACACTGTGTGGGGGGTACTGAGAGTCTGGCGAGTGTAGGGACGTAGAGGGTGCTCTGAGCGTGCTCTAACTTGTGACTTTGTACCTATTGCACTATTCAATCTAGTATTGGCTTTGGGGGCTGGAGTAGGTCGTTGGGACAACCGAACCAGGGTAAATCTCCTGTGTACTCTGTGTCTGCTTTTCATTACTCTGGTTGTGCTTTTAACTGCGTGTGATTTCTCGTGGGTTGCACGAGAATTTTTTACTAGCCTATTCACCCCCCCTCTAGGCTAGGATCCAGATCCAACAAGTGGTATCAGAGCCAGTTTAGTAGACCTAGCCTAGTTTGACCATGGACCACATTGATAGTGCTTTTGCTGAGGGTCAGTCTATTTCCCGACCACCTAGATTTAATGGAGGAGATTATGCTTACTGGAAAAATCGTATGAAAATCTATCTTATTTCTATTGATTATAAAGCTTGGCAAATTGTTGAAAAAGGATATAAATCACCTGTTATCAAAATTGAAAATACTGAGATGCCTAAACCTGATGATAAGTGGGATGATAATGATTGGAAGCTTTATTCTTTAAATGCTAAAGCTATGAATGCTTGACGCAAAGCTTTATATCGCTGCCGCTGAACTCCATCGTCTCCGCTCTCGAACGGTGAAGTCAAAACGAAACCATATAGGGATTGCTGACGTGGCATTGTTTTTTAAAGGGATTGCTCTGCACACCGACTGAGTTTAAATCGCAGAGAACTGCACTTGCTTTGCACACCGACAGTCAATTCAAACAGCATTGCTGAGCGCACAGACCAGAGTTTTATAAGGATTTGAACTGAATTGCTTTGTGCACAGACCAGTGCACAGCTTGACATCCAGGAGTCAGATTGAGACACTGTTTGCGTCAGATTGCAGCTGACGACGTGCTGATTGACAGAGACGCCTACACAGACACAAACTGAGCATTTCTAAACTCTAAACTCCTTTATTTGTGTCTTAGTGTAACGTTCTCTGTAGGGGAAACTTTTACCTGTTTTTGTGGACTATTTTGGGACTTGTCTAGTTGGGACTAGACAAGTGGGACCCAGCTAGTTTGGGACTAGCTGGTAGAAAGCTTTGCTAGGATTGATAGTGAGAGGAAACACTGTGTGGGGGGTACTGAGAGTCTGGCGAGTGTAGGGACGTAGAGGGTGCTCTGAGCGTGCTCTAACTTGTGACTTTGTACCTATTGCACTATTCAATCTAGTATTGGCTTTGGGGGCTGGAGTAGGTCGTTGGGACAACCGAACCAGGGTAAATCTCCTGTGTACTCTGTGTCTGCTTTTCATTACTCTGGTTGTGCTTTTAACTGCGTGTGATTTCTCGTGGGTTGCACGAGAATTTTTTACTAGCCTATTCACCCCCCCTCTAGGCTAGGATCCAGATCCAACAAGTGGTATCAGAGCCAGTTTAGTAGACCTAGCCTAGTTTGACCATGGACCACATTGATAGTGCTTTTGCTGATGGTCAGTCTATTTCCCGACCACCTAGATTTAATGGAGGAGATTATGCTTACTGGAAAAATCGTATGAAAATCTATCTTATTTCTATTGATTATAAAGCTTGGCAAATTGTTGAAAAAGGATATAAATCACCTGTTATCAAAATTGAAAATACTGAGATGCCTAAACCTGATGATAAGTGGGATGATAATGATTGGAAGCTTTATTCTTTAAATGCTAAAGCTATGAATGCTCTTATTTGTGCATTAGATAAATCTGAATTCAATCGTATCTCACATTGTCTAACTGCGCAGGAAATATGGCATACTTTGGAGGTGACGCACGAGGGAACGTCACAGGTGAAGGAGTCTAGACTTGCACTTCTGAGCACGGAATACGAGGGATTTCGCATGCTACCATCAGAGACGATATCAGAAATGTTTGTGAGGTTCACCAACATTGTCTACAAGTCTAGTTCGCTCGGTAAGCCATATTCTAGCCTTGAGCAGGTGAGGAAGATATTAAGAGCTCTGCCAAGCTCTTTCAGGCCTAAAGTCACTGCCATCCAAGAAGCGAAAGATCTGTCACAGATGAAGGTGGAGGACTTAATAGGTAATTTAATGTCCCACGAGCTTGAACTGCAAAATATTAATGAAAGGGAGAAACCTGAGGAAAAAGAGAAAGCTACCAAGCCACTTGCTCTGAAAGCTGACGAAAGTGAAGAAGAAGATGATGACATAGCGCTAATGGTCAGAAATTTCAGAAAGTTTGTCCAGACCAAGCAAGGAAGAGCAGAAATGGCACCCAGGTTTAATCGCTCTAACTTTTTTCAGTCTTCTAAGCAAAATTATGATCAGAATACTACTAATAGAATGACTTGTTTTAAATGCAAGAAAAGAGGACATCGAATGAGGGATTGCCCACATGAGACAGCTCAGGTAGCTAAAGAAAAGGGAAAAACCAAGGTGCTTACTTGGGACATGGATAGCGAAGCTGAGAGCGAGGAGGAGGAACACGAAGCCCATTCATGCATGGCATTGATGGGAATACACAATGAGGTAACTTCTGGTAGTAAAACTGAACTCCTTACTCTTTGTAAAGAAATGCAAGATAAAATAGTAGAGCTTGAATCCACTATAGATGACTACCAAAATGAAAACTTTGAAATGCAACAATCTGAATATGAAATGTCTAAAGAGATTGAAAAACTCAAAATTGATATTGTTACTCGTGACTCTACTATTGATAGTTTGAAAAAGGAAAAATCCAGTTTTAATGATGAAGCACCTTGTCTCTCTTGCCCTTCCTTGATAAATAATATTAGCATGCTTAAACTTGATTTGATTAAGCTCGAAACTGAAAAAGACTATGTTATTAGAGAGCTTAATGATAAATTCTGCATGTTGGATAATGATTTTAAAAGAAAAATGGTTGAATTTGAAAAGAAGGAAGAGGAAAACAAGAGAGCTTTTATAAGTAAATGCACATTGCTTGTGGTAGAAAATAAATTGTTGAAAACCAAAGTCTCTAATCTTGAATTGGCCATTAAGAAATTCTCTACGGGAAAACAATCGTTGGACACTATTTTAGAGAATCAATTATATGGCAATAATAGAAGAGGACTTGGTTTTGGTCTGAAAAACGTTGAAAAGCAAAAATTCAAGAAATTCCACAATGCACCGTCTATTGCGAAGAATTTATATGCAAAGTGCTTTACTTGTGATAGTGTAGGCCACACATCATACTATTGTAAATTTAGGAACACAAATATCAAGTTTAAACAAGTGTGGGTTCCTAAAACCATGTTGGCTAACACTAGTGGACCTTGTTGGATTCCAAGGTCACACTTAACACCTTTCATGTAGGTGTGATGGAGTTTTGGCAAGGAGCAATAAACTCAATGTTTCATTCTTTTAGCTCCTTCGTCAAATAGCGACGAGAAGGTATAATTTCTACCCCTCTTTGCATTTCATTGCATACCTTCATAGACCTTTTGTGTGCTTGCTTTTTATTTTATTTTGTGTGCTTGCATGCATGATTTTTAGTGTTTTTATTTCTGAAAAAAAATCTGAAAAAAAAAAATATTGAAAAATCAAAAAAAATTGTGCTTATTGATTATCCTCTTATGTATCTCTTAAGTTGTATTGTATGAATGATCAATCTATCCCTTGTAGAAGTCAATTCATTATTGTTGTAGCTACATGAACATGATGTTATTCTTTTTAGTAGCCATGACATGTCTCATAAGTTTCAAACTTGACTTCTACACCTACATTTGCACATTCACGATATTTGACTTGTTAGTGCTTTTGGAGATTCTTTTGAAGAATAATGGAAAGTGAATGTAGGAATGATTAATTTTCTGAAATTTCTAAGGGATATGATGTGTTTAGCCATGAATTAAAATTGAGCACAAAAGAATTGAAAAAAAAAACGATATTTGCTCCGTATGAAAAATGGATACACTTCATGGCTAAAACACAACCCACGAGTATCCAACTTGTGCTAACTGGGTAATCATTAGCGTTGGTGTATATAACTCGTCAAGCAATGCCACCCCACATTTAAAAGTCCTCTTAGGCTATGTTTCGGGGTTCGGTAACTTGAACTCATCTTTGATGAGGTGGGAAAAGTCAATTCTAGTGCTATTCATGAAAAATGGAAAATGTGGATTGTTTTGGTTGATTTTCTGATATTAAATCTCCTCTTGCACTTTATTGTCTATATCTTTTCACTTACACAAAGGTGGAGAAGTCTTGGTATGAAATTCTATGAACTTGACTTGTCTATGATTTGGAATACTCATGCAAATTGCACGCTACTTCTAATAATGATGTGTTTGTGCATGGAATATTTTTGTGACTTCATTAATCCACTTTTGGTGATTACAAAGGGGGAGAAAGAAAAGATTTTGACAGCTTTGAGCTTTGATGATTGAGGCCTTGATGATTGATATTATTTGTTGAAGGGTTGTTGAAGGGGGAGGATGAAATATTCTTGAATACTTGTTGAAGGGGGAGCTTGAGAGAAGGGGGAGCATGCTATTGTATTTGTTAATAGTTTGTGCATGCCTTATTGTAATGCTTGCATATTCATTCCTTGATTGATTCATGTTGCATTCATGTTGCATTACACCCTACAACACACTTCACACACCCATTCTTTTGATCAAATCTTTTATGGGTTTGTCATCACCAAAAGGGGGAGATTGTTGGAAGCAACGTCTAGAATCTTGGTTTGATGATGAAAAACGTGTCGGTATATCTAATGTGTGTGCTTAGTGTGTTTCAGGCATGGCTAAACAATATACTTCTGAAATTTGGCGAAATTGCTATTTGCATAGCACTTTGGGAGAGATGGAGCGTGTGTGCACAAAGGAGTTTGACTTGGTCACTGAAGAGCAAAGTTGGACTTGGTCAAATTGGTGGTTGGATCAACTCAAATCTTTTTGAACTACACATCAAATCCCAAATTGGTTGATTCAACCCAATCCCTAGCCAATTACAAATCCTACGTTGATTGGGTCAAAATTCAAATCAATTAGGGGGATTTGTTGCTACCCATATCCTTATCAAATTCCCTATCAAATTTGAAAACAAATTGAGATCACATCAAATCCCAAATTGATTGAACCCAATCCCTAGCCTATTTCAAATATCATATCTTTTAACAACTTGAAAACCCTAGTTCTACAATATAAATATCATTGTGAGGGCTACAACATTTTGGGGGATACGGAAAACAACAAAAGAAAAACAGGGGACGTTTTTTGCTTTTACAAGACGAGAAGTCACGCATCAAGCTACAATACTTTCAAGACCTTCCTCCGACCAAAACTCCAAGAGGCCATAATATCAAAGAAAGTCTACATCTACCATTGCTAAAAAGATCAAAATCCAAGCCCTCACTATCGCAAGCCAACAATGCCAAGCCATCAACGTGCACGTTGTCGTTAGCCCAACAAGTCGGAGAGGGGCCGCTCCGACCATCTTCCCGTCACTGTCGTCTTCAAAGTTTTGCCCTCAAGATCATCTCGCTGCCGGAGACCACCTTCGTCAACAACCCACACAAAACTTCATCTTCAATCGAGAGCACGCCGTAAGCCATCATCGGAGGAGTTCGTCGCTGCTGAAAGTCCACCGAAGACGAAGCAACGAGATCGCTGCACGAAGGAGAGCTCGCCGTCGAGTCTTTAGCCGTTGTCAAGATTCCGCTCGCTGACGACCCACACGACGAAGAAAGAACACGCCGCCGTCATCTCTATAGGAGCTGTCTGAACGTCGACATCGCCGCCGTGACAACCATCGAGCCATCGCCATCAAGAAGAAGCGCTGCCGCTGCCGCTTGCTCGAAGCTCTTCATCATCGACCTCATCATCGCAGCTGCTGCGCGAGCCATCACCGCCCACAAGCTACCGCCGACGAGACTCGAAGCAACTGAACTTCTTCGATCAGGCATTTGATCAAACGCCTTCGCTGCATACTTCATCGCCAAGCAGTAAGCTCGAAGCCCACGCTGTCACTGCCGTCGTCGAGTCGAAGTCATCGAACGCCGCTGCACCGTGCCTCGCCACCGGAGATGAAGCTCGCTGCACGAACGTCGAAGAAGTAATTCGTCGTTCACTGCTGAAGCCCAATCGCCGAAGAAGATCGAAGGCAGATTCGCCGCTGCCCTGTTTCGAAACAGAGCCCACCGTGGCCGCTGTCGAGGTCATCATCCACGGAGGAGCTCTCCACGTCGGCGTTGCTGCCACAGTAGAGAGATCGCCGTCGAGCTTGCCGAGGAAGGAGGAGACCCGCTGACGCTGCCCTGAGTTGTCGAGACGAAGTCATCGTCGCCATTGAAGCTGTCGCCGTGGTGTCGACATCACCGTCCTAACGAAGAAGTCGCCTCGCTTTCTCGCAGTCGCTAAGAGTCCTCATCGCCGCACGTCGGAGTTCCATTGCTGCCGGAGACGTTCGAAGCTTCATATCGCTGCCGCTGAACTCCATCGTCTCCGCTCTCGAACGGTGAAGTCAAAACGAAACCATATAGGGATTGCTGACGTGGCATTGTTTTTTAAAGGGATTGCTCTGCACACCGACTGAGTTTAAATCGCAGAGAACTGCACTTGCTTTGCACACCGACAGTCAATTCAAACAGCATTGCTGAGTGCACAGACCAGAGTTTTATAAGGATTTGAACTGAATTGCTTTGTGCACAGACCAGTGCACAACTTGACATCCAGGAGTCAGATTGAGACACTGTTTGCGTCAGATTGCAGCTGACGACGTGCTGATTGACAGAGACGCCTACACAGACACAAACTGAGCATTTCTAAACTCTAAACTCCTTTATTTGTGTCTTAGTGTAACGTTCTCTGTAGGGGAAACTTTTACCTGTTTTTGTGGACTATTTTGGGACTTGTCTAGTTGGGACTAGACAAGTGGGACCCAGCTAGTTTGGGACTAGCTGGTAGAAAGCTTTGCTAGGATTGATAGTGAGAGGAAACACTGTGTGTGGGGTACTGAGAGTCTGGCGAGTGTAGGGACGTAGAGGGTGCTCTGAGCGTGCTCTAACTTGTGACTTTGTACCTATTGCACTATTCAATCTAGTATTGGCTTTGGGGGCTGGAGTAGGTCGTTGGGACGACCGAACCAGGGTAAATCTCCTGTGTACTCTGTGTCTGCTTTTCATTACTCTGGTTGTGCTTTTAACTGCGTGTGATTTCTCGTGGGTTGCACGAGAATTTTTTATTAGCCTATTCACCCCCCCTCTAGGCTAGGATCCAGATCCAACAAGTTTCATGGTTGTTGTTGTTGTGGTTTTACCTTTTCTTATGTTAATCCTGAGTTTTGTATGGTTGTGTGCGGTGAGCAATTCTGAGTTTTGTATGGTTGTGTGCGGTGAGCAATCCTGAGTTTTGTATGGTTGTGTGCGGTGAGCAATTCTGAGTTTTATATGGTTGTGTGCGGTGAGCAATCCTGAGTTTTGGGTGGTTGTGCGCGGTGAGCAATTCTGGACAGATTTATATGCTGATTGTTTTGCTTAGTCCTCCCAATCTAGAATTGCGTTTGCGCTGAAATTTTTATGGCTTAAAGATTGGACTGTTATCTATAACTTTCATGTTGTGAACTTTTACTAATTCGGACTGTAATTAGGATTAATAATTCCATCTTTACAACATGTCGGAATTTCATCCAGTCTGGACACAGTTTGGCAAAAACGTAGATCAGTCCCTGCATACTCCATAGAAATTGATGATCTTGGTCTCGTTGGAAAGATAACAACTTTTTCTACAACTTTGCTTGGGTTTATATTTTTGAGATTATAACTGAAACATGTCTTAAACTAGCAATCTTTACGGCCTTCAGAATCTGTCTGAAAAACAGATTCGTCATTTCTTACAAAACAATTCACCATAAATCACCCAGTTCATATTTCTGCATGAAAATTTATAGGTGAATCCAGAACAACTATATCTACAACTTTCATTTGTATTGTATGTGCATGTTTAATACAAAATTACGGAGAAATGTGCTTCTTAATCTGACTGTTCTGTTTTTCCAGCAAGCTGAAAGATTTAAATGTTGTTTTAAGCTCTTCTTGAGGTTAAATCTTGCCATTAATGTTCTTAATCATTTCTGTTACATGGTGATGTGTGATTTATGTTCTTGACACATACATATGATGATATGAATTTGGTTATATGTTTTATGTATATTATGTGAAATGAGAAAGGAAATGCACAAGGCGATGCTTGTCACAAATGTGTGGTGAAATATGGAAAGAAAAGAAATGGAAAGTGTTATGTTTCATGAAAATAACTAAGTCCTCTTAAATGAGAGTGACATGGGGTTTGGGGGAAACACAGGTAAATTATAGGAATTAAGGAGCGGACAGATGATATGAATTCTCACCCGTTGTATCACTCCCAGAAGGGCGAGTTGAAAGGGTTGGAGAGGCCGCTGGTGTACTCGTGATGCACCATGACGGTAACTGATGGTTTTCTCCGTTTGTCCGACAGAAAAACCGAGATGAGTCTCGCTCTAGTATCTTGCCCCGTTTGGGTACAGAGTTACGAGAGGCCCCTCCAGTGCTCATGTCGCTGGTTGCGGTACCACTTTTCACCCACCCTGGGTGAATTCCGGTTTCTTAGCGTTCTACAATTTACCCGGGTTCCAAATGCTCACTAATGAATTAATTATTAACCTCATTATTCTTGTAGCAATGGTAAATGTATGTGTTGTTTACTTGTGGTTCTTTACTATGTTTCTTTTATGTTGTATACCATTGTTGTACACCTTGCCTGTTGCTTGTGCACGCTTTCACATGTTCATAACTATAGTTGTTACTTCCTTTACTACAGTAGATGTTTATGCCATGACATACACTCTGCCTGCTCACGTGCACCCTTTCAACACTTCATGTAAGGACTAGTTGAGATATGGAATCCTAATGGGTCATGCGTTGACGTGTCCCACCGTTGACTTTTCAGGTTCAGGTGTTAGAGTTGGTAGACGGCTATGAGGTGGAGCCGTGGAGTTCTGTGGATGAGTTAGGTTGGGATGGCGAGTGGAGAGGAGAGGGTGTTTGTACTTTTGGGATTTTGTTTGGGTAGTGACGAGATGATAATGATGGATGTATGTATAGATGGATGATGTATAAGATATCAGACCTTTTCCTTGGGATTAGTGGTTGTACAGTTTCCCTCAGTGTTTCTTTTTGTGTTTATGTTATTGGTTGTTTGGTTGTGCTTGTGGAACATTACAGGTACTACCCCAGCAGTGCGCAGTGGACCTGCCTTGAGTTTTTGTACTTTTTTTCGTAACACTCGCTGCTTCGGGAATACCCGATACGGATTCGTACTTATCGGGTATCCTGAGGAGCGGGGCGTTACAAGGGGAATTAGCCGGAGCAGGGTTAGGAGGTCGAGTCTTCCTCTCAGGACAATCTTTTGCACCATGGTCCTTCGAGCCACAGACCAGGCAAAGGTTTAGATATGATGGACATTCCGATCGAAAATGTCCCACATTCCTACAATGGTGACACACTTGACGTGGTGGTGGGGCCTGTTTCTTGAATTGTGCTTGTTGAACAGGTCTATACAGGTTAGTTGGAGGTCAATGGCTGGATCCAACAACAGTTGTAGGAGGTGGTAGCCTTCAGGGAGGGGCAGCTATGGATTGCTCTCGCTTCTCATCTCTTTCGATAAATTCGTGTTCGCGAGCTGCAGTTAGAACTTTAGTATGGGTGCAGAGTTGGCGTCCGACCAAGTTCTGTCGAATCTAGATGTTCAACCCTTGCTTAAAGCGTTGTGCTCGAGTCAGAGGGGTGTCAACCATCCCCGGAGCAAATCGGCTAAGCATAGTGAACTGGGCATCATATTGTTCCACTGTCATGGAACCTTGCTTCAAATTGATGAACTGTGCATGCAGTTCCATCTGGGCCTCGGGTGAGAAGTACTTGGTGTTGAAGTGATTGGTAAATGTCGACCAATCAATTGGTCGTTGCAGGCGACGTTCAGCTGAATTCCACCAAATCCGAGCTTCGTCAGTCAATTGCAACTTAGCAGTGTCCACCCAAGCATATTCCGCGATCTGGGCTGCTCTTAAGTCATCCTCAGTGCTTCGCAACCACTCTTCGGCCTTCAGAGGACCGTCCAAACCATTCCAAGACTTTGGGTGGGGTGACCTAAATTGTTGTATTCCTCCTTCGTGCTTGTGTTCTCCTCGTAGGGCTTGAACAAGCTCTCGCAGTGCGATATCAGATATTTGGTGCACCGTGGGAGGTAGTCTGTTGTTGGTTTGGTTGCTAGCTCCGGACACATCAGCTCCATTAGGACTCTCAGAAGTGTTTCCGTCCTTCGTTTAAATGTCACACATGCATACAAAGGAAAATGTCAGCTTCGTTGAGTATTATGTACAGTGCATCCTGATCTTACTATACTATTCACAAGGTATTTTGCGCGGACCTGCATGGGTCACCAAATTTGTAACAACCCGCTATCGAGGGGCCATTAATTATTTGATTACATTTGCAGGTCTGCAGATCACCAGTGAAAACAATATAGCCGCAATACAGATATGTACCAATACTCAAACCAGCGTACATTATTACAGTCCATAATTGAAATACAACAGCACTCTCACACCGAATACATGAAAGGAAGTATAGAAAGGAAATACAAGAAGGAAATACAATATGCACACCAACTCAACTATCTCTATAAATCGGCAGTCTCTGGGTCAAACTCTGGCTTCTCAAACTCAGGGGCCGCTTCTTCGATCTGTTCGTCGTCTGCCGGTGCCATAAAATAGAACTGCAGGTAAGTCACAATAGTTCTAAATATAGAGAAGAAGCAGTGCACAAGTATGACTAAAGCAGGTGATAAAAAGTAACTACGTATAAGCAAACCAGAGCAAAAAGTAAAGTACTGAGCAACAACTGTGACAAGTCGTACATAACAAAGTAGTAAAGGTAAGCAGAACTGAAAGAAGACAACGAATTGTACTGTGGTAGTGCACGCGGTGAATAAACTAAAAACTACGCGACTCAAGCCGGAGAGTATGATATGCAACCATGGAGTTCATCTCTTGCCTGGGTGCGCATTACCCAGACGGAACTAACATAGGTAGGAGGAGGTATTTGCCGATGCATGCAGCATGTAAGGTTTTGCCGACACAGGCATCTATGTTTGCCGACACAGGCAGTCGGTAGATGAACTCCAGTCATCCCCACACTCTCTCAAACTATGAGTTACCCCAAAAACCAAGCAGTGTCAAGTGTTCAACCCGATGTTCTAACACGAAATTCCAATACAGCTTCCAAAAGAACTTTACATGACATTCCATGAATAGTTTCACGTGACAAGTAAGAAAGGTGTAACGGCCACGTTTCGGTCGTACATTTGTAGTGCGTATCTTGTTATCGCATGTGTATTTTTGCGCCTCTAATTTTATTATTTGTTCCATAGCTCTTGCGCGTGACCGGGCCCCGTATTCATGATCCTCTCGAAGGCGAGATCGCTCTGGTATTTTCTTTATAATTTTTGGATATCGAGGGGTGAAACTGTAAATATTCGATTATTATTATTATTATTAGTTTTACTATACTCTTTTAAAATTCAAACCTTTCAAAATTATATGCAACGGTTTAAAAACAACCTTCCTCTCAGTATATATTTATAATCTAATTCTTGTTATTGCCCTAACCTAATAACTAAATACTAATAATCTTAACTAACTATTACTCTTATTTACATTTTAACTATAACCTTGTTAATTCAAATTTTAAGGGGTTAACAAAGTTATCTGTTCGTACTTGAGGTTTAAGCAAATCTTTTAAAAAAAGGAAGAAGAATAAAAATAATCTCACCCACAGCACCCCCACGTGCTTGCACCTTCCCTACGTCATTATCCAAACATGGGATTTTAACAACCCAACCCCGCATTGTGCGGCCTCAACCCCACGTACGTAACCCACGGACACCTCCTCTCCTTCAAAAACAAAACACCATGCACCGGCCCCATTTCACTCTGGAAAGCACCCAGCTCCCGTAACCGCCGCTAGACCCCGTCCTCTCGTTCTCCCCTCCTTCCGTTGCCTTCAACCCAAAAGCCCAGACCTCCGCCGTATCCTCCCTCCGGCCTTCTCCGCGCCCAGGCACCCGAATCTCCGGCGATCCGACCTTCGGCAACACCCGCAAGCCAGCTCTTCGCCTCCGACCTCGCCCGGCCTCGACAGCCTCGCTCTCTCCCTCCCGTCGACCCCACTCCAAGCCCAGTCGCACACCTTCCACTCCTGAGCTCCTCCCCGTCCTCCGTGAGGGACCCCCGCCTCCGGCCTCCTCTCCGAGTCCGACGAACCCCTCTGATCTCCGAGAGCCCACTGCCAGTCCTCCCGTTCCTACAAGCAAAAGCAACAGCTGCAGCGAACTATTTGAAGGAGGTGAGTTATATTACTATACGTGAGTTTTGACATCAGGTAGTTGTAGTTAATAATTTTAGTTTAGGATGTTAAATTAACATTTTATAAATTCCACTAATATAAGAGGTCATGTAGTAAGTTCCACTACAAGTGTTGATAATATAGCAGCATGTACCTTGTAATACAAATGTCTGCAAACTGTGAAATATATGAATATTTTTCCAAGTGAACAGGGTCAGCTAGGTTATTTTATGTCATATAAGTCTTAATATTTTAGTTTAAATATTTATTATATAGGTACATTATATGTTAGCTGTAGTAGGGTATATTTTTATAAGTTAGATGCATGACTGTTTGAGGGTTAAAAGTGCCAGCATTTAGGTATGTAGACTTTATCATATATAGGTGATAGGTTAGTGATACAAAATATATTATAATACCCACTGATTGATTGATTTCATGTTACCGTATATATGGTATATGTATGATATATATGTGACATACTTTACTAGCTAGTCTTATATTACTTAAGAGAAATTCTAAGTGCACCGCAAATTTGCGGTGCACCGTACGGTATTATTTGTTTTTTTCAAAAAAATGCTAAACAAAACATATCCGTACTATTATTTGATTGGTTTTATTTAAAAAAAAATTTAAAAAGTACGGTGCATCGCATTTTTGCGGTGCACGTAGCAATTGATCTCATTACTTAATTGGCCATACTCCTAGCTTAATACCACCATTTCAAACACGTAGATAATTACGACTCGCTACTATCACTTGGACGCCAGAAATGCTTCATCAGGCAAGTAGATTGTTTTTCCTACAACTTTTAAGGCACACGTATTTTTTTATTATGTTCAAACCTCCTAAGATAACGTACGTCGCGAAAATGTTAAGTAACGACTTTTATATTCGGAATAGTTTTAATGAATCCTGTTAATATATTGGTTTGTTTTAGCCATTTAAATAATGCACATGAAATGCTATATCTCTCTTGATTTTTCGATTTATCATGTGATGTGCACCCTATTGATTTGTGAAAACTGAGCCCTCGGGGCAATCACAAACATTTGGGCCTCCGGGCATTTTGCGGAACATTGCGCCTTTGGGCATTTACGGACTATTGGGCCTTCGGGCAATTACGGATATTGGGCCCGCGGGGCATTTACGGAATGTTTGCCATACGGCAAACATTGAACTACGGATTGGCTTATGGACACTTTGGGTGGGGTAGTCTAGTGTAGTAGAGGCTGGAAAGCTGGATTACACTCTATTGGTGAACTTGACCGACACCTGGCCGGGTCGGTGAGTAGAGAGTCACGTGTAGCTCCCGTTGACTTGGGTGTAATGCTAGTCACCTCCCCCTCAGACACTGGGCTTGTCACTAGATAGGATATTGATTGATGCACTTTATACCTCTGCTGATGATATGGTGTAACCTGCTAAACTTATTGTCACGATCATTGCTGTGCACACTACACTTGCCACGACTATTGCTGTGCACACTACACTTGTCACGACTATTGCTGTACACACTACACTCGTCACGACTATTACTGTACACACTACACTTGCCACGACTATTGCTGTACATACGACACTTGCCACGACTATTGCTGTGCACACTACACTTGTCACGACTATTGCTGTACACACGACACTTACCACGACTATTGATGTACACACCACACTTGCCATCCTGGTTACTTTACACACTACACCTTGTTGTGTTTGCTACTTTGCACACTAAACTTCGCCTGCTCACTACTTTGCACATTACACAGTTTATGCTCACATGTGTCTTTATGTTGCTATGTTTCATCTTGTTGAAATCATATTGTGCCCCTCATCTCCTAAAGCTTTGTAAACTATATTAAATCTTGCCGAGGGTCATTTTATTACTAACGTTTTTTTAAATCTTGCCGAGCGACCCTCGCTGACGTATATTTCCTTGTCTGTGAAATATCATTAGGTTTTTGAGCAGAGTTCACCGAAGACTTCATTTGGAGATTGAACAGGAGGACCAAGAGAACCAGGAGCACGAGACCCACTGTTGAGGACGGCATTCTTTCGCAGCGCTGCTTTAAAAGTTTAATACTTATTGTTGTATTCTTTCAGGTGTATTTTAAATTCCATGTAACTGTTGTAATGGCCATGCTAGGACTTAATTCTTTGTGTACATGTAATCTGGATGTCAAGTATAATGATGATATTCTGTATTTCTCTGAGATCGCATGCAAGAACCTGCACTTCGAATAGTGTATCACTACAGACGCTTATTGGGCTCGAGTTTCACAGCTCCAGCCCAAGCGGGCCCGCTCGCGTCCTCGCTCCCAAGTATAATGGGAAGTGGGGCGTGACAAAAGGCAAGGGTGAACAAGACGAGACAGTGGTCGTGTGATGAAAGGTTGGAGAAACTCATTTGAATGTATTTATAATCAATGGTTACAAACTGATTGGAATTCTAACATTGTCTATGCATATATAGCCAGGCAGGTTTGGCCAAGCATGTCACTATCCCTGCAAGCATGGTGAACTAAACTTTGGCACAAACGATCCTAGACACCGAGTGGTACCAATGTTTAAGAACGCCAATTGTTCCATCGATCATATTAACAAAAAGTAGAGTAGTTTATGTTTATTTAGATATCCATATTTATTTAGATCTCTACCACTAAGGTAGTTAAACTAAGACCACTAATTGACTTTCTTAAAACTAGAAGGAAAAGTACTGCGGATGCTAAGAAATTTGAGAATAAAGACAAGTTCAACAAAACATGGAATACAAACAATGTTAGTTTAAGTGAATATTCGTCCTGAGATTTTAGTTTCCTATTAAATTAGGTCTCTAGTTGTTGGTTCAAGTCAATAGCTGTTCTGAGGCGATATATGTCATAATTTCATGCTCGTACACTATTTAGTTTTATAAATCTAGAAATCGCTGTGACTTATTGGTTTTGAGGTGGTTGTAGTGGGCTGGGACTAGAGCTAGATCTTCCAAGTGTATTGGTGTATGAGAATCGGTACCTGAAATCACAAGAATTCATCGGTTATAAGCCGTACCATTTTCTACCTACTTATCTCGATTGTTCTTTATTTTATAATAGATTGAAAAGGTGTCGAAAAGCATTCTAAAATTTTATTCGGGCTAGATATGAGAAAAATAATTTTACCTAAGAAGGAAATATTTTTCTGAAGCCTTTGGGTATTTTAAAATAATTTTTAAAAGCGTAAAATGGATTTAAAAAATAATTTTAAATAGTTATTGTAATCGTTCAATAATTTCTTTTGAATGAAATATGTATCAGAATGTTTCAAGTAAGCTGTCATAATGAGCGTCTCGTTGAATACTACAACATATTATTTTTTCATATATCAGTTTACGCGAAAATTTTAAGATATGAATTATTAAGTGAAAATACACTAATTAGAATTTAGTTTTAAAAATTTACTGTGAAAAATATACTCGCCTGATCGAGATGAAATTAGTGCAAGTGCGTCTGGGAAGTTACGTTCGATTTTCTGGACATGGTCTTGTATTTTTCTGAGACCTATAAAATTAATTATGAATTTTAGATCAGAAAATCCATATTATATAAATATAAATACGTGTTTATATACGCCTATAAAAAATACGTTTCAAACTTAACCTTCTTCTTCTTCTTCTTACGTTAACAGGGGCTCCTTGTTGTTCTGTGAGGATGCACACCCCCAAAAAGGTATGCACACACTCACCCCCCAAGTGCATGGGTGCCAGATCAATATATTCTCGATGAGTTCTGGGTCGAATCCACAGGGAGGCGGTTGTCACACTACCTATCGATCCTAGGCTGGGTTAGGCTTTGATGTCTTATTGGGTGGAGATGGATTACGACGGAATGTCGTAATGGCGATGGAAGTGGAATGCGAGGGTGTCACAATCGGCAAGGCACGACCAAGTCTCCACACAAAAAGAAAACAAAAGGCAGAAAGAGAAACAATCGAGAGAAAGATTGCTAGGATGTCGGGAATCCCTGCTATGGCTTTCGGGTTTTGACAACGGGTCAATGATCCTTTCGTCAACGATGTGCAGGTAGGAGTGTCGCATCCGGAGATGGGAACGATCGATCGACTTTCGTCGTCACGCTCGTCTAACGCCTCCCCGTGCATAGCCGTGCTTTCGCAGTCAGTGTTGCATAGGGACACGTGTATTACGCTCGACACTTGGTTCCCGTACCACAAATCCGTATCCACTCTTATGATCTATGGACTGGGGTACCACTCTACGGTTGGTTCAAGCAGTTAGGCTAATCTCGTAGTCACCGACTAGCGGATTGAGGATTAGTGATTGCCCCTAGCTCTCGAGTCACTCTCGTGATCGTAAGCCCTAGAAACGGCCACTAAGCCCAAATCAGATTCGTGGGGATCGTCCCTAGAACGTGGATCTACTTTCGCAATCCTCCAATTCTAGGACTAATCCCCCAAAACCCCTAATCCAAACTACCGTATATCAACCCTAGATTCATCCAACTAAGTTTAACCCATCACCCTAACCCTAAAATCCTAGGGTTCATCCCTAATCCTAGCAATAAACTTACTCAATCACTCAATCATCACACGAGAGATAGAAACAACAAGAATGGACATCACAAGTAATTAAAATGAAAGCAATAAAGGATTCAACAACAAAAACACATAAAGAGACAACGAAAGAGATTTACAAAGAAAGAATACTTAGCTCATGAAGATCCGGCACATAGACATCCAAGAGGGGGCCTAAGCATAGCCTAACCGCTGAAAACCCTAAAAACTAGCTATCCTAACCTAAGAGAAGATCCCCCAACAATGGCTGCTCAATCCCTATATATAGCCCCCAAAAAACCCCAAAAATAAACCTAAATCGAGTTGGACCCGTGCTCTCTGCCCAGGTGGCTCGGGCTAGCTGCTGCAGGTTGCTCGGCCGAGCACATGCACAGTTTGCCCGAGCACAGAAGATTCCAACACAGATTTGCCAACTTGCAGAAATTCCTGTTGGCTCATCCGACCTCCTATTGGCACGTTCTTGGTGGCGTTGGAATCGTTATGAAGTCTACAACCTGAGAAAAATATGAGAAAAATATTATAAAATCCCGGCTGATAGCAGATCTTCAAAGAGTGAAGGGCTATCCTGAAATCTGCACTTTGTTGGCCATTTCTACTCCGCTCGGCCCAGCGGCAAGTCGCTCGCCCGAATTATGAAACCCCAAAACTTCCCACAAATTTTCCTTGAAGAATTGGGCTCTACTGACTGCTGGCTCGGGCGAGCGGCTTGGTCGCTCGACCGAGCGAGTCACTCTCTCGGTCGCGACTGAGCGATCTAGCAACTCCTTCTTTGCCTCCTTCTCTCTTTTCCTTCTCTTCTTTCTCCATTGCTTCCTCTTCTTGCTCCTCTCCAGCAACATGAATCCCTCAAATACGATGCCATTGATGCTCCGGTGTCGACGATCATGTCCACCTCTCCAAACTGATCAAAATCGCTCGATATTTCTTGAAATACATCCAAACGCTCTTAAAGTCAAATAGTTCCAGTTATTAGCGTAAAAGCGTATAAAATCGGGATTTAAGCAATTATTTTGATGTGTAAACATATAGATAAAATGTGAAATATTATGACACATCAGTCCTCTGGTTGCGGCGAGCTTGGGTCAGAGGGAGGCGGCGGCACCACGGGCGACGGTGGCTCACGGTGGCGAGCGAGTGGTGGTGAGCGGCGAGCGACAGCGAGCGGGAGAGGCTAGGCTCGTGGCTGAGGGTTGCCGCAGGCTGCTGGATAGTGCCGTGGGGTCATCGGGGATCGGCAAAAGGTAGAGGAGGGTACGGCGAAGGGGCAGTCGGTGGCGAGGGTGAGAGAGGCAGAGTTCTCGACGGAGGCGAGGGGTGATGGTGGTGCAAGCTCGGAGGGAAGTCACGGAGCTTGCAGGCTGTCAGGGGCTGAGGCTGATGGCGAAGTGGTGTCGCGAGGTCGTCGGGGCAGCGACGCAGGTGGTGAAGCAGGCGGCGCGGTGGTGGAGCAGGCGGCGCGGTGGAGGTTCCACCGGAGGGTGGCAACGAAGGTGAGGGGACGCATGGAGTGTGAGGCAGCGGGAGTGTGAGGGGGAGAGAGAACAGCTGTGAGAGAGTTTAAACAAAAATATATGTTTAATTTGGTTATTAACTGGAATTGATGTGTATTTATAGGGTTAATGGGTTCATGAAGCCACTATTAGCCCATTTAATGCCTTAATTATGGTAGGTTAGAAATCTTGACTAAGTTTAGAAAAAAAATGTTAAAACATGGAAACGTGTTAAGCATTTTGGGGGTTAAAGTCATTAGTAAAATGGATTAAAGTAAGTAAAGTAATTAGTAAATAAGTTAATGTAATTTGTAATAACAAATATACGATTATATTGAAATATCATTTTCTTTATGCAAACGACTCCGAAAAATTACGGTAAAATAGTCACGGGTTCATATCGTTACGAAAATCATGAATATGACGTCAAATTTAAGGTTTGAGTGACAAAAAATTAGGAAAAAAATCATTTACTCATTCTGAACTTGTTTGATATTATCGTGAATACGTAAATTAGTATACGCTAAAACCAAACCGTTACACAGGCACGTGCAGTGCACGTGCCCGCCCAGGCGGGTGGGCGCCCGGCCCGCCAGACTGGCAGGTGCCTGGGCCCGCCAGGCATGCATGTAAGACCTGCCTGTTTGATGTGGGTGGGGACCTAGAATGCGCAGGCGGGCGCACCACTTGGCATGCCCACAGTTGATCGTGGGGCCCACTTAGTCTAGGGTTGCGCACAGAATAATGGCGGCTGCAGTTTTTGCGAAAAACAACTTTTTGGGCTGACTTTGGAGCTACGTTTGAGGGATCAAACGAATTCAAAATGATGTGTCATTTTTTCCTATGCGTTCACCGTTCAGTGCTCTTCGATTTGATAGGTTGTATCACTTGTGAAGCTTAATGGTGAGTGATGGAAAATTAGTTGAAGTTTAGCCTTAGTGTAAGGCAAACTAATTTAATTTTTCACTCTCCAATAATTTAGTCCCACATCGGAAATGTAGTGAAGGGGAGGGGTCAGCCACCTATATAAATAGGGGTCTGCCCTCTTACTTGAAACTCGTTCTAAGCTCCAGATCTGAGTAGCTCCATTAAACCTGAGCAGGCCCGGATCTGAGCTTAAAATAAATATTTTCTCGTTCTCCCTAAAATATTCCTTGCTCTTGATCGGGCTCTAGCAAAGCTACGAAGGAGTTCGGATTGGATCTAAAGTATTGACGAAGGATCCACTCAAGGTGAAACTTTCTTCGAAAGGTGGTTGGCTCGATGACAAGGGTGTTGCTCGCCTCGGGATGCGGTGCATTTTAAGAAGCAGTTCGGCTCGGGATGAGGTGCGGCTCAGGACGCGGTTCGGCTTGGGAGAAGCAGCGTGGGCTAAAGAAACGTTGCTAAAAACGACACTTCATATTCTGCGGAAATGAAGTGAAAGGTATGTAGTTTAAATTAAACATGCATTTATAATTGAAAATGTTAGATATATCTATCCTTATGGGTTAGTCGGACCCAACCTCAGGTTAGTAGAGATCTTGGCAGATGGGTCGAACCACAACTCCCGTCGATCGTTGTTCGAGGGTCGACCCAACTTGAAGGTCAAACGATCGTCGAATTCAGATACATGGCCGAACGAGTCTCCGCACTGCGTTCTCATCTCAATTACTATCGACCCTAGTTCTGCCAACTGATGGTCCCACTTCACCAGCTGATGAGCCTCCATCTCAGCAGAAGAGTCCACGTCAGCCCAATTACTGTTGACGCCAATTTTGGCCTTAACAGTTACCATCTGTGGAAAACCAACCAGTCTACATCCCAATGCAACTACCGCCTTATGTCGATTGGACACAAGAACACCAAACCAATCCTTGGTCTGACTGAGAACACTCAGAACGGGGAGAATTTTCTCATCAGGATGCCAGAGATGCTGAGTCGTCATCAAAGGAACCAAGAGTGCCTATGGTGACTCAGGATCAACAAGTTCGCTATGGAGATCGAAAAAGCCTCACTGTGTTAGACGCTGATGTGCAACAAAGTATTGGGTGCCCTCAATAAGTTGACAAAGAGCAGCTACCCCCCAATCCAGTGCAAATGCCAACAGGAGAGCGAGGGCCTGAGCGGCAGGTTAACTCACAACTCAATACAACTCCTACATCTCAATGAAGGGGAGAGACAGGAAACAAAATCTGCTCATCTGGGCACATGAGTGGTCCTGGGCCCTCCCCGAATGGGCGATCCACTCGTAGCGTCTTGGACCAGGTGATAGATCACCTTACTCAAGGTCGCAGTCCACCCAAGTTTGCAGTTGGAGAGACGAGAAAGGAGATGGAAGAAAGCCTCGTCCATTCTTCCAGTGCCACTCACCAACATCACAGGGAGGAACGAGTCCCAATCACTCTTCCTGCTAACCGGGCAGACTCCTCTGAAGGAGAACATCTTGTTCACTCCACTACTCCCCCAATTCAACCTTCCGTCCTTGTAGATGTATGACGGCAATGGTGATCCATGGGAGCATGTCTGTAAACATCAAAGCATGATGGAACTTCACGAAGCCGATGAGCCATACCTTTGCCAAGCTTTCCATACTATGTTAACAAAGGCGACAGACGGGTGGTACAATAAATTGCTCGATGATAGCATCGGGTCATTTGATGAATTGTTTGATGTTTTCTGCAGGTAGTTTGTTGTAAGGAGATGTCCTAAGTGAAAGTCATCTCACCTCTTCACTTTGAAGCAAGGTGAGAAAGAATCGATTTGAGACTTCGTTCAGCATTTCAACAAAGAAAGGCTGGAGGAGGAGGACGTCTCTGATGCTACTATCATTGGGGTTCTCACCCAAGCAGTCCAAAACAAAGACTTGATGAAATCACTTCATCAATATCCTCCAAACAATCTCGTGGAGTTGTTCATCATGATGGACCATTTCATGGCATCAGAGGAACCAATCACAGCTCAGAAGAAAGAGACCTCAAAACTTCATGATGACACAAGGAGAGAAGCACGATCCCGAGGGAAGCCCCATCAGGATCCACGAGATCGACGACAAAAAGTCAAGAGTCCTCGGAGCAAGAAGCGTCCTGCTAAAGACGCCTATACCAGGACAAATGCCCTCATGGCAGAAGTCCTTTTATATTCCCAACAAGAAGGACTCGTCAAGGAACCTATTAAGAAAAACATGTATGAAAAAAGAGATGACCTCAAATTCTGCATGTATCACAACGATCATGTGCATGATACCAACGATTGCTGGGCCCTCAAGAAAGAGTTTAATGCATTGGTCAAGCGTGGTCATCCAAAGAAGCCCGATGACGACCCACAAACCAAAGAAGGAGCCTTGAAGCAAAAGGGCAAGGGGCCAATGATAGGGTCGCCAATCACCAAGGTGGTTGATCAAAGCTTTCGAGCAAAGACCAGATAGCTCCATGCGGGATAGCTCCATGCAAAATAAAAATGCATGCATGCATTTCTTTTGTTATCAAAAATGTTTAAGCTTTCCAAATAAATATAGTTCACTATTCTTCAAAGAACATTTTCACAACATGACATGTATGCTTTTCGTGTCTCGAGAGGATTATTCCATCTAATGCTCGATTAATGTTCGAAAAGCATTCTTCTCACGAGGATCTGATCCCTAGAGAAAGCGTAGATGGACCAAGATTCACCCCGGCTGTCTTGATGAAAGTGAACATAAAGAACAACTCTGTCGTCAGCCGTAAGTCGAAGAGGCTACCCCCTTGCAACTGAACGACCCACCTACATCATTGGCCATAAGACGAATAGAACATGTCCATCGCTACCACACGATGTTGACTGTCATCAGCCGTAAGCCGAGGGGCCACCCCTTGCCACTGACGACTATCATCGTCAGTCGTAAGTCGAAGGGTCTACCCCTCGTAACTGAACGACCCAACTTCGTCGTCAACAGTAAGTCGAAGGGGTCGCCCCCTCGCAACTGAACGACCCAACTTTGTCATTGGTCGTAAGTCAAAGAAACCATGTCCATCGTAACCAAATGACATCGACCATCGTCATCTGTAAGACGAAGGGGCCACCCCCTCGCAACTAAACAACCCACCTCTGTTGTCAACTGCAAGCCGAGGGACCACCCCTCGCCACTGAACGACTATCTTTGTCAGCCGTAAGTCAAAGGGGCTACCCCATCGTAACTGAACGACCCAACTTCATCGTTAGCCGTAAGCCGAAAGGGCTACACCTTTGCAACTGAACGACCCACCTACTTTGTCATCCATAAGCCGAGGGGCCACCCCTCACCACTAAACGACTATCTTTGTTAGCCGTAAGTCAAAGGGGCTACCCCCTCACAACTGAACGACCCAACTTTATCGTTAGCCGTAAGTCGATGGGGCTACCCCTCACAACTGAACGACCCACCTTCGTCGTCAGTTGTAAGTCGAGGGACCACCCCTTGCCATTGAATGACTGTCATCATCAGTCGTAAGTCGAAGGGGCTACACTCTCACAACTGAACGACCCACCTACGTAGTTGGCCATAAGCCAAAGGGACAATGTCCCTGGCTACCAAATGATGTTGACTGTCGTCAGCCATAAGTCGAAGGGCCACTCCTCGCCACTGATGACTATCGTCGTCACCGTAAATCGAAGGGGCTACCCTTCGCAACTGAATGACCCACCATCGTCGTTGGCAGTAAGCCAAAGGGACCATGTCCTTGCTACCAAACGACATTGACTATCGTCAGCCGTAAGCCGAAGGGCCAGCCCTCGCCACTGAATGATTATCATCGTCAGTCGTAAGTCGAAGGGGCTACCCCCTCGCAACTGAATGATCCAACTTCTTCGCTAGTCGTAAGTCTAATGGTCTACCCCCTTGCAACTGAACGACCCACCTACATCGTCAGCCGTAAGCCGAGGGACCACCCCTCACCACTGAACGACTATCGTCGTCAACCGTAAGTCGAAGGGGCTACTCCCTCTCCACTAAACGACTATCGTTATCAGCCGTAAGTCGAAGGGGCTACTCCCTCGTAACTGAACGACCCAACTTCGTCGTCAGCCGTAAGTCGAAGGGGCTACCCCCTCGCAACTGAATGATCCACCTATGTCGTTGGTCGTAAGCTGAAGGGGCCATGTCCCTCGCTACCAAACGATGTTGACTGTCATCAGCCATAAGCCGAGGGGCTACCCCTCACCACTGAATGACCTTCATCGTCAGCCGTAAGTTGAAGGGGCTACCCCCTCGCAACTGAATAACACAACTTTGTCGTCAGCCGTAAGTCGAAGGGGTCACCTCCTTGCAACTGAACGACTCACCTCTGTCATTAGTTGTAAGCCGAATGGACCATGTCCCCCGTAACCAAACGACATTGATTGTCATCAGCCGTAAGATGAAGGGGCCATCCCCTCGAAACTAAACAACCCACCTCCTTCGTTGGTCGTAAACCCGATGTGACCATGTCCCCCGCAACCAAATGACATCAATCGTCATCAGCCGTTAGGCGAAGGCCTAGAAATTGAACGACCCACCTTTGTCATTGGTTGTAAGCCGAAGGGACCATGTCCCTCCAACCAAACGACATCGATCGTCTTCAGCTGTAAGACGAAGGGGCCACCCCCTTGCAACTGAACGACTATCATCATCAGCCTTAAGTCGAAGGGGACAACCCCTCGCAACTGAACGACTCCTCTTTGTCGTCAGCTGTAAGACGATGAGTCTCCCCTCGCCACTGAACTACTAACATCCTCCGACATAAACAGAGGGACTGTTCCCTTGCCACTGAACAACCATCTTCACCATACGAAATGAGAGAGGTCATTCCTCTTGCTCCTTCTTGCTAGTTAAAGAATCATTTAACAACTTAATCGCTGTCTTTGTCTAAGACGAATGATTAACTTGTCGAAAGGGGCTAACTGGCAATATGGATGCACATGCTCTTTAACACAAAGACAAAGAGGTACCAAACTATCTTGGCAATATCAAGTGTTTTTGATATTTATAAAACACCTCTACAAAATTTACACCCCCAATGCAAAAAAGAAAGATTCAAAAAACCTTGGGGGGATCTCTAAGGCCACACGACCGAAGCGATATGGCCTTGAATTCCCTTGGTAGAAATGGCATGCTCTCACTCTTCAGAAGTAGCTGCAAATGCAACATCACCCGTCTCAATGGCGGCTTCAACTTCTGGGATGGCATCTTCCACGGTTGTAGCTTGATCAACCTTGTCCAGTATGCCGTCCGGTTCATCTTCATCCATAACAATGGGAACTTGGTCGATTTCATCTGCGAAATCAGGAAATCGATCCATTATCTCTTGACGACACCGTCAATACCCTTGTATATACAGTTCATCCAAATTGGGCAAATTGACCCTGTATTCTTGGACAGCCTTATCAGTGATTTTTTCTGCATTGAGTTCTTGAGGGCCAACGCAGGGTCAAGCTCAAAGCTCGTACTCTTGAGCCTCACATCTTTTCCTTTCCTCAAGCAGCATCTTCTCTGCTTTCTCCTTTAAAGTCATCTGCTCTTTGGCTTCCATTGACAAGCCAGCCTCCCTCGTGCGAGACTCACCCACTTCTCACTCAAGTTGATCCACCTGAGACTTGATCATCTTAATGAGAAGCCCACATCGTTACATCTTCTCTTCCGCATTCTCGACAGCCATCTTGGCTGATTCTGCCTCTTTCATCTCCTTGGTTAGAGTGGCTTCGTAGTTAGCCACCGCCAACTAGCGGTGGCGTAACTCAGTTTAAGCCAAGATGGCATGCAGATAGGCAAGAAGGTCAATCCCAACGCTTAGTTCAAGCAAAATGGGGACAAGTATAATAATTACTTGAAATTTTTTGTGGATAGAGATCGTGGTTAACCTCTCATAGTCAACCCTAGCCAGAATAGCCATGTCACTGGGAAGAGTCGAATTCTCAGCTAGCCGTGAAGCCGTTCCACAATCCAGAAGAGCCGATTCCTCCTTCCCCATTGGGTAACTCACCCAAAAGAGCTACTTGTTTAACGTAATCCGGTTTGAATCTTCATAATTTATTTTCATTCTCATGCAATTAAAACTTGTTTTTGATTTCGGCTTTCGTACTCGATCCCTAACACATCGAGCAATGAATTTCATATCTATTTTGTTGTTCACTTTGTCACCTCAAATATACACTTTACGAATGCAGTTTGTATGCCTTCTTGCAATGCCGCCTGCCTCCCCGGTCATCTAATCCTAGTTCTGCCCATGTGCTCAGCCAAGGAGGAGGGAGAGGAGAGAGAGGGTGAGAGCTAGCTCATAATTCTTTTTCTTCTCTTTTTCTTTTCTTTTTGTTATTTTCTTCCCTATTTTACATTTTTTATTTCGATGAGAATTAAGGAGAGAGTGACAAAGGGAGGGATGACTCATGCTTAAGTGTGATTAGTGGATGGCTATGTGTCATCTTAGGAAAAATTAGATTTAATTTTTTATTTCAAATGTATAAATTTTTGTAAAAGCATTTTTATGTTTAATTAAAATGTATAAAAATACATCAATATTTGGAAATAATTTAAAATATATAAATTCACGGTTTATTTACTAACCACAAAAATCACGGAAAATCCTAAAAATCCAGAAAAATACGTGTATACTACATGATTCAAATACGACAAAAAATACATAGCATAATACATTGTACATAAAAAAATAAGGGGTTACACCGGTTGATGTTAAAGTATTGTATTGCATGTGAAAGTTAAATACAAAAATTGACGAGGCACCTTTTGCATTGCATGTTATCTCATTTTATTAATCTGCTTGATGTTAATGGTGCACTGCAGCGAAATAAATCACGGAAGTGGAGCAAGCAAACCAATTTCACTGCATCAATTTTTTATCAATGTGCACAACATGCAAAATTTTTGCATTTTGTGCACGATGAGTAAAATGTGATGCATAGACCAAAATTACTCATCGTGCACAACATGCCAAATTTTTGACTGTTGTGCGAGGTGAGTAAAAATTGATATACAAACCAAAATTACTCACTGTGCGGTGAGTAATTTTGGTCCATGTAACACATTTTACTCACCGAGCACAATAGTTAATTTTGGCGAGGTATTTCGAGGTATTTAAAAATCTCAGTTTCGTTATTTTTCAAAAAATATAGCGATCGTGCACAGTGTAAAATGATGGGTGCGCGTAGCAATTCCCTATTTTTTAAAAAATGGATTTATTTGGCATGTCTAAAATATCTTGTTATTGTTTATACGATATTGATAGAATATGCAAGAAAATTAAATAATAATCATATATCCACGACAAGGAATATATGTATTCTAGCCAATGAGGAAATTCATTGGTCAATGTCAAAAATCAAAAATCTTGTATTTTTCAACGATCGGGTCCATTCATTTTGAACATAGTATTTTAAAACCTCGAATCATAAATTTACAAGCGAAACTAAGGGGGTTTGCTCATTGATCTAACTGTTGTAAAAAAGTTCTATTACCGTAAAACCATTAAATTTGCAGTGAGTAGATGAACGAGCAAAACACATTAGGTTCACTAGAAAATTGGTAATTTTGTTGAAGGATTTTGGAGAAGATTAACCATGGCAAATAGCCATGGTGCTTTATTTATAAAATTCCATAGGTATTCCAAGAAACTTGGATACCAAAGGTCTCCTCCACATTAAGAGTGGTGGAGTAATGGTGGATAAGTGGTGGGGAGGCCAAAGGCATCCCCCCACTCACAACACTCCCACTTATCCATCCATTACTTTGGTCTTAGCGTATAAGGCTAAAAGGTGTGGATACTTCTGGATCCTGAGTAATCGTGTTTGCCTCGTTAAAACCTTAGCTGTGGAAAACCCAGTGGGAAAAACCAACAGCTTAAGGGAAAAGAGTGCAACACACAAGTTACTCCCCCTCATCCGTACAAGCTTCAGGCTTGTAGGTCTTTCAGTAGTCTCATACCGATTCCTTTTACAAGTTTTACAAAAATACATTTTGGTAAAGATTTGGTAAAAAGATCAGCTAAGTTGTTGCAGGACTGGATCTGCTGAACTTCAATCTGCTTGTCCTCTTTTAGCTCGTGTGTCCAGAAAAACTTGGGAGATATGTGCTTCGTCTTGTCGCCCTTGATGTAGCCCTTTTGAAGTTGAGCAATGCACGCAGCGTTGTCTTCAAACAGGACAACAGGCTCCAAATCACCGGTCTTCAGGCCAGTGGATTGAAGAATGTGGTGGACGACGGATCGTAGCCAATAACACTCTTTGCTTGCTTCATGGATCGAAATGAGCTCTGAATGGTTGGATGACGTAGCTGTTGTGGTTTGCTTTACCGATCTCCAAGAGATAGCAGTGCCTCCATAGGTAAACACAAAACATGTCTGTGATTTTGCCGTGTGCGGATCTGAAAGATAACCTGCATCGGCATAACCAAATAATTGGGGGGAGGCACCTCTTTGGTAGTAAAGTCCCAGATCTATTGAACCCTGGAGGTATCGTAGAAGATGCTTTACTCCATTCCAATGGCGCTTTGTAGGTGCTGCACTGTGTCTGGCTAGGAGATTAACTGTAAATGCTATATCGGGATGCGTACAGTTAGCCAGATATAGAAGTGCTCCAATGGCACTGAGGTAGGGTAATTCAGGACCCATTATCTCCTCCCCCTCTTCCAGAGGCCGGAAGAGGTCCTTATGTACATCTAGTGATCTGACGACCATATGAGTACCTACAGGATGACATTTATCCATATAAAACTTACATAGAAGTTTCTTTGTATAATTAGATTGGTGTAATATGATTCCACCTCTTAGGTGTTCAATCTGTAAGCCATGACAATACTTTGTTTTGCCTAGGTCTTTCATTTCAAAAGTATGTTTTAGGCTTTCAGATATCTCATTGATATCTGCAGAAGATCCTATGAGAGTTTAGTCATCAACATATACTGCTATGATGACTAATCCTGTTCCCGTTCTTTTGATAAAGATACACGGACAGACTTCATTTTTCGTGAATCCTTGCTGTGCAAGGAAATCACTAAGTCTGTTATACCACATTTTGTCCGATTGCTTTAGACCATATAATGATCTATGCAGCCTTATAGAGAATACGTCCCGAGGTATCTCTTTCATCTCTGGGGGTAGTTTAAACATATCAGGAAGTCTCATATAGATATTTTTATCTATATCGCCATATAGATATGCAGTCACAACGTCCATGAGCTGCATTTCTAGGCTTTCCAGAGAAGTTAGGCTTATTAAAAATCGGAATGTGATCGAATCCATGACCGGGGAATATGTATCTTTGTAATCAATCCCCGGTCTTCGGGAAAAACCCTGGGCTACAAGGCGTGCCTTGTAGCGAACGATCACATTATTTTCATTTCTTTTTCTTATGAAAACCCACTTATATCCCACAGGCTTTACACCTACTGGTGTTTGGACTACTGGTCCAAAGACTTTACGTTTCAAGAGTGAGTCCAGCTCTACTCTTATTGTCTCGTCCCACTTTGGCCAATCATCTCTGCGTTTACATTCTACTAGAGATCGTGGTTCGACGTCATCGTCATATTCAGTGACGTGAACGGCAATATCGAACGCAAAATCGACGACGACGACTGTGCTATGTCTGTCCAGTACCTCTCCAGTACGTACAAAATTTAATGATGTTTCTCCTATTGTTTCCTCTGCATGGGAAATAAGGAGGGGAGAAGTAGCTGGTCTGAGCTCAGCATCCTGTGGAGAGATAATCTTACTATCTCTATGAATTTTCCTCTTTCGAGGAACTTTATCTTTTGAACCTAGTGGGCGTCCTCTTTTCAATTGAGGTACATCCAATTCTGCTGCTGGTGGATTGCATCCATCTATCGGGATGTCAATCCTAGCTGGCGTATTAGCAGCAGGGATGTGTGAACGGACAATCTTCTGGTTGTCCGTGAACTTATCCGGCAAAAGATGTACTGTATTCTTAATGTGAAGGATCTTCAGGATGTCATCTTCACACAGATTAGTACGCGGATCATAAAGGGACAAAGACTTATGGTCCCAACTAATGGTCTCAGTAGCTTCAGGCTTCTTAGACTGTGTGCCTAGTTTAGGAAAAATTTTCTCATCAAATTCACTGTCAGCAAAACGTGCCTTGAATGCGTCCCCCGTGAGGGGTTCAAGGTATCTGATAATAGAGGGCAAATCAAACCCAATATAGATACCTAGACGACGCTGAGGACCCATTTTGGTCCTCTAAGGTGGTGCTATTGGGACATATACCGCACAACCAAACACTCTCAAATGAGAGATATCCGGAGGTGCGCCATATGCAAGTTGCATCGGGGATAATGTATGACCTCCAGAGGGTCTTATCCTAATAAGTGATGCGGCATGTAAAATAGCATGTCCCCAAGCATCCACCAGCAACTGGGATTGCATAAGCAATGGACATGCAATCCATTGAAGTCTCTTTATAAGGGACTCATCTAATCCGTTCTGGGTGTGAACATGTGCTACATGATGTTCAACTTCAATACCCGTTGCCCGACAATAGTCTTCGAAGACTTGTGAAGTAAATTCGCCCGCATTATCAAGACGTAGTCTCTTGATATGGTTATCGGGGAAATGAGCCCACAACCTTATTATTTGTGCCAATAGCTTTGGAAAAGCTAGGTTGCGGGTGGACAAGAGGCACACATAAGACCATTTAGTGGATGCATCAATCAGTACCATGAAGTACCTAAATGGGCCACTTGCGGGATGAATAGGCCCGTAAATGTCACCATGAATTCTCTCAAGGAAGCCAGGAGACTCTAATCCCACTTTCAGGAGGGAGTGTCTCATTATAAGTTTTCCCTTGAAACAAGGGGACAAGGAAATTCACCCTTATAAAGAATCTTCAGGTTCTTCAATTTATGTCCACGGGATTCAGTGATGATGCGTCGCATCATTGCTGATCCAGGGTGACCAAGTCTGTTGTGCCAGAGTTGGAACTCTGGCAGTGATGGGCACGTCTGGTGCTCAGTCATATTGGCTTCTATTGGTTGAATGTATGTATGGTAGAGAACCGACGGGAGTCCCTTGAATCGCTCGCAGATGATCTTCTGGTCATCTTTTTGACGAGTTACATACAGATATTCAAACTTATTTTTATCTCTGGTTTCTAAGTGATATCCATTTAAACGAAAGTCCTTGAAACTTACGGGATTCCTATTTGATTTAGGAGAGAATAATGCATTTTTTATTTGAAGTCTTGTGTTATTTGGGAGTAATATAATTGCTTCACCAGATCCTTCGATTATTTGGGCAGTCCTGAAATTGTGATAACATGACCGTCATATTTATTTATGCTATTAAAATAGCAATGTTCGCGAAGGATTGTGTGCGTCAAGGCACTGTCCACTAGGCACTCATACATCATCTATATAAGCAAAAACGATATTTTATTTGAGTAAATGTAAAAAGACATTCAAAATAAAAGTTCATACTAATGCAAACAAAAGATGAAGCTACATGGAATTTTAAATGCATAGATAAGAGATGAAGCTTAATCGAGCAGGTCGTCGTTCTCGAAGTCTTTTGCAGTAAACATCGTTGGTGGATGAACAGCCACCAAGTTTGTTTCAGGCAGAGACTTTTGGCTCGCCTGATATAGTTCCTGGAGGTGGCGAGAAGTGCGGTAGTTTCTGGACCAATGGCCAGTCATGCCGCATCTATGGCATTTATCCTCCCAGTTCTTCTTAGGAAGTGACACTTGGTCAGTGTTCTTTAGCTTCCATGTGAAGTTTCTCTTTCCTTTGTTGTTTTTGTTTGTCTGGGGTGCTGCTCCTCGTTCATTCTTCATCACAGCTTTCCCTTTGTTATTTTTAGCCTTTTTCTTGTTTTTCCACTTCTGGGGAGAAACGTGGTGGGCTTCAGGGATAGGTGCAGTTCCAGCTGGACGTAAATTATGAGTGGCGAGCAGTAAATCTCGATTTTGCTTTGCCCTAAGGAGGCAAGAGATCAGATCAGAAAATTTCGTGAAGTTGCGTTCACGATACTGCTGCATGAGGATTGCATCTTTCTCGTGAAACGAGGTAAATGTCTTTTCCAACATGCGTTGCTCTGTCACTTCTTCACCGCACAACTTCGGGCGTGAGGTGATATTATGAAGTGCAGAGTTATACTCAGCGACAGACTTATAGTCCTGAAGTCTGAGGTTTTCCCACTCATAACTGGCACGCGGTAATATTACATCAATTTGATGTTTATACTGTGCCTCCAACGCTGTCCACAGCTCCATTGGGTCCTCTACCGTTAGGTATTCGGCCTTTAAGGTCCGATCCATATGTGTCCTAATGTAGATAATGGCTTTTGCCTTATCCACATCAGAGACAGTGGTAGGAGTGCTGCTGTTAGATGTAGCAGAAGCATCGGCCGCTGCTGGGGCCGATGAAGGAGCCAAAATTGAGCTAAGTAGGGCCATCGAACGCAAGTGGAACTTCAGGTCCACTCGCCAACTCAGGTAATTTTTCCCTGCAGCATCAAGGACTTCGAAATCGACGCTTGCCAATTTTGCCATATCTATGCAATTTAAAACAAGCATGAATTAATGAAGATGTAAATTCACGCATAAAAAATAAAATAAGTAAAATGTGGGGATCGGCCAGATACCCAAAAATGTACAAAGTCCAAAGTCCGAATATACAGTCCATAAAGAAAAGAAAAATACAATTTGGAAACCCACAATGGGTCCATATATTTCACAAATTTCACATCCGTCTTCATTTGTTGGTACACCGGTCTTTGGCATAAATACATATAATCCTCACTTACAAATTCTCTCAAAAAGAAAATAAAATTGCAAGGAATATAAAAAGGTATCAAACTGGCCGATCCCAAAAATCACATTTTAGCTTATATAAACATACACGCAGTTTATAATATGCTACAGGCACAAAAGAAACAACCACGCATGCATATAACACATGCATATATAATAGGGAAAAAGTGACTATAAAATATAATAATCTCTCGGACCATGGGGAGACTTCATACACCGTTAGGTTAGTTGACTAACGGCAGAGCGGTCGCAGGATCCTTAAGATAATTATATTTTGAAAAATCCTAATATTCCATAAATTAATAATAATGCAAGAGTGTTATAATTTTAGCAATATGAAAGACTAGGCGACATGCCCATAACAAGGAATTAAAATAAATTAATTTTTTAAATGGGCTGTAGGCTCATAAATATTAATCATTTTAATATATTATAAATATTTGGGCTGCAGGCCCATTTGCCAAAAAGTAACAAATTAATAATTGCAATTGAGTTAACTTGGCTTCAGGCCCAAAAAGTCAAATTAAAATATTGTTAATATTTGGGCTTCAGGCCCAGTTTCAAAATTCTAATGTACACATTAAAAATTGCAATTGGATTTACTGGACTTCAGGCCCAAATGTGGTAGACAAAAATTTGTTATAAAGCCAAATGGGGCTGCTGGCCCAACAAACAGGCTATCTGATTTGTTAAAATTAAAAAGAATATAGCACTGAAACCAATTATCCCCAACCCTAAGTCTGACCCCTCAACTCCAAAAATACCCCAGCCGTCGGGTAGTTGAAATCGCCCCGTTTGGGGGTTCGACAAAGGCCCCCCCGCTGTTGGGGGGACGCAGAACGTCAGGCTCCCCTTCGGGGGGCATCACCGGAGGTCCCTCCCGCTACGGGTGGGGGGCAGGGTTGCAGGCCCCCCTTCGGGGGGATGCCGGGAAGGCCCCCCGTCTGGGGGGGCGGTGGACAGAAACCTCCCCACCTGGGGGGGTCGACGCCAGAAGGCCCCCCCCAGGCGGGGTGGGGCGGCGCCGTGAAGAGCCCCCCTGTCTGGGGGAAGGCGACCCGAAAGGCCCCCCCCCCAGGGGGGGGGGGGGGGACGCCGTGAAGAGCCCCCCCGTCTGGGGGGGCGGCGACTCGAAGAGCCCTTCGTGGGGCTGGGGAGCCAAGGGGTTTGGGGATTTATTTTTTTTAATTTTAATTTTATTAATTTTATTATTTTTTTAATTTAGTTATTTAATAACTTTTGATATTGTACAGACATATGGCAGATTTGAACAAGCCCAAAATAGGCTTTGTATAATCGTAGCTAATGACTGTAACTATCTACGGGATCAAAACGTATTACCTCTAGATCAAAAATCTAGGGATGATCGTAAAAGTATAAGATCCGTAGAGGTAAAAATCCACGCTCCTAATACGCCCAAGAGGATCGCCGCAACGTATCCGTAACAAGAGATTCCTTCGCGCGTAGAGGATGGATTTTTGAGGGGAGACGGAATGAAAAAACTCCAAAAATAAGAGCTTTACGTGCTGATAACGTGTTGAAGGATTTTGGAGAAGATTAACGATGGCAAATAGCCATGGTGCTTTATTTATAAAATTCCATAGGTATTCCAAGAGACTTGGATACCAAAGGTCTCCACCACATTAAGAGTGGTGGAGTAATTGGTGGATAAGTGGTAGGGAGGCCAAAGGCCTCCCCCCACTCACAACAAATTTGATATTTTAGCACATTAAGATCAAAATGAATAGAACCGATCATCGAAAAAAATTAGAGGGATTAGGAGTTTGAAGCTACCCAAAAAGGAATTTTTCTCATTCAGTAGTTGATATACATATTTCTTACCTATTTTACCTGTATAATTTAATAAGCACACCAATTGTTACTTTACACACACAACACCTCACCCACAATTTTTAAAATTTATTGTTTACTTTGCACACACCCATCTTCTGAAACTACTCATATTCTCTCTATTTCTATCTATGAAAAAATTCATAGACCATCCCCTTCACTGTCATCGCCGGCTGCTCCCTTCACCTCTTTGTTTTCTCTCGTCACTTGTCGCCATCCTCCTCATTTGGAAATGGTTGATTTTTTATTGAATATGGTGAAGACGATGTAAATGAAGAGGATGAAGAAAATGAAAAAGCTGAAGGGGAAGGTTTATGATATTGATGAAATTTGTGAAGATGATGAATTTGATGAAAAGGAAGAAGATAAAGAGGCATCCGCAATGGGTGGCTAGGTGAACGATGAGAAAATTTTAAGGGTGTGAATGGTAAAAAAGGAATTTAAAACAATGAAATTGTGTTTTGAATGGCAAAGTTCTAAATAAATAGTATGTGTGTGAAGTGAAAATTGATGTGAATATAGAATTTCCAATTATATTAGATAGATATATATATAATATATAAAGAAAGAATCATTAAATTATTTTATGTGTAACCGGTGAAGAAAAAAATGCAATAAAATATTAACCATCCGACCGAAAAAGAAAATGAGATTTTTTTTCAAATTTAAAAAAATAGAAAACAATGAATGTTGTTGTTATACATGAATATCCAAACTAACCCAAGAGGGTTGACGCCAACAAATGAACAATAGAGTAGGCAATGGTCGATTTAGATGGTCTTCGGCCAAAGGCACAAAGTGCATGTTTGGATTGCGGCTGAATGCCCACGGTGATCTACAACCCATGCCAAGTCATTTCAAGCCTGTTTATGCCAAAGCAGGCTTTTGTGTAATACCTTTAATTCATCCTAATTAGGTTTTCTTGCACTAAGTATATTTTAAAATACAAATAAAGTTTTCTGTGATTTTTTTGTTATTTTTTCAAATTTTCTAAGCCCATTACACTTTCAGACCGGTTAATTTAACTCATTCCGACCCGCTAGCCCGACACTAACTTAGCCACTCTATCCCCTCATTTCGTCTTTCAGATTTCATCATTTTCCTTTTCTGTTGTCTTCAACGCAGTTCACCTGATCGTGCGACTGTTGCCTCACAATGTCTGACGTAACCAATGCCACAGCATCCCATACGACCCTCAACGACTCCCCTTCTCCCCTCTTTACTCCTTTTCTTTATTTAATCCCTTACAAAATCCTAGTCCCAAGGGGGAACATGAAAAATTATGATCTCTCTCTCTCTCTCTCTCTCTCTCTCTCTCTCTCTCTCTCTGCTGTTGGACCTTGATCGTTTCTCGTTGCATCCCAATAACTCCTCTAACCCCTGCTGGGCCTGCTCTAACTATTGAGGCAATCATAACCGTACGTGAAGAACGTCAATGCAGTGCTGCCTCTGACAATGTTGATGGTAAGAACATGTTTTCATATGTACATGTATTGCACTAGGTATTGTTGGTCGTATTTAATATGCGTATATTTCTCATGTATTTTGGAGATTTTTTCCAATTTTTAAAAAATTATAATAATATAAAATCTATTTTTAAATATGTTAAATCATATTTAAATAATATAATGTGATTGTATTTAATAGTTTACATAGTATATGGGTATGGATACTAGTATTATTAAGTGTATTTTCATTTTCAAAAAAAAAATTAGAAATCCTAATTTCTATATGCATGCCACCTAACCCTTTGATGTGTCACCTACTTAGCCTATTTCATCCAAATCTTGCTACCTAGATTAACACATGCCACATGGAGGGCGGTTGCTTGGTGATTAGGATGGGATGAGGGATTAAAGGTGAAAAAGAAAAGAAAAAGGAGAAGAAAAGATAAAGGAAAAGAGAGAGATAAAACAAACATTGTTTTCATCTCCCTCCCCTTCCCCTTCTAGGCCAAATTGTCTCCTCCCATTGCACCACCAGATCGAGCCACCACTACACACCCCTCTCTTCTCCTCATATTGATCCCAATCACCATTACACAATCCTCGTTCCTCTTGGTGCATTTGGAGCTAGATAGAAGAAGGAGCTCTTGTAAAAGAATGAGACTTAGAGAAAGCTAATCTTGGGAGAAGAAGCTATATCAATGCAGGATCTAGCAACTTTAGAAAGGGTGTCATTCTTAGGATTGTTAGGGAGGATGTAGTCATATTATGTTAATTAGGCCATGGTTAATAATGATTCATGTTATAATAATTATGTCATGGAGATTAATGTTCTATCTAAAATAAGTGTGCTAACATGCCAATGACCATGTCAATATGAATATGCTAATGTCCATGCTCATGAATATGTTGGTTCATGTCAGTTAATGTGTTAATATGCCATGTTAATGTTAATGTTATAATAGTTCCATGTTAATGTTAAAGTTAGTGTTGAGAGATGTGTGTGCATTTGGGGCAATTTATCACTATGTATATGTACAAACATCTTGTTCGAAATAACAGTAAGTTGTTTGGCAAGAATTTACCTAAATAAATAGTAATGTAGTCTTCATTAGAACTTAGTTAAAGTCCCGAGACTTAATGCGAGGTCAAACAAGTATCGAGATGAAGATCTCGATTATAGAGAAGTGTTTGACCGATTGTAGCATAAGTCTTAAATCATTCGTGGTCGTAGATGTTTCGAGAAAAGGATATTAACACATTGGATAGACCATTGTATCTTTGTCTCAACCATGGACTGGTGACGATGATCTTATGGTTGTTCGACTGGGTGAAGTCGGAGACGAGACACATGTGCTCATTAGAGAAGTAGTTAATTGAACGACCCAATGATAGATATCACATGGTTAACATAACCTTATTTGTCAATGATATCTCTCTGTGATGATAGGAAGTTGGTCCTTATACTTGAGGTCATTGTACAAAACTGTATATGAATGACGTCATTTAGATCTCTGACTAGCTTCGAGGCAAGGACTGTCGAAAGGTCTTTGGTTGGGTGACACTTGAAATGTGCCAGGAGAGTAATGACCAAGAGAGAATTCATCTCTCTCGTTTATGGAGAGTTAGTGTCGCATGTGTTAGTTCGATAGTAAAAACTTTGGCCAAAGTATGTTGGAAGATGTCCAACATTAATAAACTAAAGACCGATGGAGACTAATCGATTGCAAGCTATTATGGTTGACAGTTGACCATATCCTAGGCTTGGCTAAGCGACATAGTTATGACAAAGGGACTAAAACGATGGCATTCATTACTGACACAGTCAGGGTGGTCCCAACAATACTTATGTCAATGGGCCGACCACTTAATTATGATACTAAAACAGGGACGACACCTGCTACTCCTAGTCACCGACGTCTGGGGTTTCGAGACCCACCTGCAGTATGGTTAGACTGTATAGTCTCACATAGAGTGAGACCTTCGTCAAGTAATAGGTAGGATTAGGGAGATAGTGCATATGATGCATGTGAATTAATCATGTCGCAAAGGTTTGCAATATAGGATTTAGAACATTTATAATGTGCGATTACAGCATAGCATATGATGCAAATGTATTAAATATGTTTTAAAATGTTTACGAACAACTTTTAGATCACATACGATGTGATAAAGGCATAGAACGATTTTGGGAATGTCCAGGTTAAAACCCGAGATTAAACTGTTTCAAAACGGCTCAAAACGACTCAAAAAGGCCTTAAAACAAGCCAATTAGCCCATAATGGGCATTGCGGGTTGAGCGTGCCTGACCCACAGATTGGACTGCACGCGCCTAGGCACGGGTGTGGGCCCTACCATGGGGGTTTTGAACCCTATATTCTGGCGGCTTGGGTTTTTCCGAAAAATACGCGTTTTTGGCCAACTTTATACATACGTTTGAGGGGTCAAATGAACTTAGGATCATGCACCATTTATTTCTATGTGTTCACCATTCGGTGCTCTTCGATTTGATATAATATATCACTTCCAGAGTTCAACGGCGTAGGAGGAAAAATTCGTTAAAGTTTAGCCTTCATATAAGACAAACTTGTAATTAACATTTCCTCTAAATTATTAGTCTCACATCGGATATTTTGAGAGAATGATGTGTCAGCTACCTATATAAATAGGGGCTAACTCTCCTCCTTGAAACTCGCACCAACCCTTGGATCAAGGGAGTTCTCAAAATATAAGAGCACACCTAGATCGAATACACCAAAATATTATTTTCTCTTTCTCTCTTTTCACTTCATTGCTCCTGCTCGGGCTCTAAAAAGGCTACGAAGGAGTTTGGATCTGATCCGGAATCTTGACAGATGATCCATTCGTGGTGAAACTTTCTGGAGCGCGTGTTTGGCTCGACGATAAGGGTGTTGCTCGCCTCGGGACGCGATGCAGCTCAGGGAAGTGGTTCGTGGTTCGTGGTTCGTGAGGATTACTTGCCTTAAAATGTTGAACTCCCAAGCATATGCGGTCTAGCAAGTAGTAAATCCCGGTGAGTCCGGGGTTGTATTCCATAGTGATGATTTGTTTTTACAATATCGCAAATCTAATTGATTATGGGAAAACAGTGATGATAATATGTCTACCTCACTAACAGGGTGATGTAAGAGTGGGTGATGAGACTATCAACCTATCCTATGATATTTAGGGTTAGAAGACTAAAAGGGGACTTGGTCAAGTGGGGTTTGCATGAGATGTGTGTTCAATTAGGGTAATCACCTAGCAAGGCATGATTTCAAATGTAATGGTACTAGTCATAACCCGTGCCCGAGGGCACGGCTCATTTAAGATTTTCCCCGTGAAATCTTTGTTCACCAAAAATTATTAAAATTTTAAAGGACAACAAATTAGCGTATAAATATTGATCGACACGGGCACCTTCAACACAGAACAACAAATTTGGCA
Source organism: Scilla litardierei (assembly GCA_030789695.1). Lineage (NCBI taxonomy): Eukaryota > Viridiplantae > Streptophyta > Magnoliopsida > Asparagales > Asparagaceae > Scilla > Scilla litardierei. The sequence goes on from CM061142.1 coordinate 623,670,423, forward strand.
CATGCACCTTAGACACGGAACAACAAATTCTGTGCGAGCGCCTTCGGCGCGGAACAACAAATTCGATGCGGGTGCCTTCGACGCGGAACAACAAATTAGCATAAAACAACAAATTCGACGCGGGCGCCTTCGACGCAGAACAACAAATTCGGCTGTGGCACTTTCGACGCGGAACAACAAATTAGCGTAGAACAACAAATTCGACGCGGAACAACAAATTAGCGTAAAAAACCCGTACCTACGGGCACAGTTCAAATTTTTGTTCCCCAAAAATTTAGCGAAACAAATCTGCGCCCGCGAAATCTTTGTTCCCCAAAAATATTAAAATTTAAAAAACAAAATTTAGCGGCACGGGTGCCTTTGGCGCGGAACAACAAATTCGACGGAAGCGCCTTCGACACTGAACAACAAATTCAGTGCGGACGCTTTCGGCCCGAAACAACAAATTCGGCGCGGACACCTTTGCCATGGGACAACAAATTAGCGTAAAAAACTTCGACGCGGGCTCCTTCGGCGTGGGAAATTATTCCCCCGTTAAGGGAGAGATTATTTTATCTGCACAACATTCAATCTGCAGCATTAAGTGCAAGTTAAAGTTTGTTTCCCCAAATGCATTAATTGCACTCTGCTATTCCCCAAAAACTTTCATTCCCCCAAAAATTTTCTTTCCTCATAAACTTTCATTTCCCAAGAAATGTTTTCCCTCCAAAACTTTCCACAAAATCTCATCTCAATCATTCATTCCTCATGATTAAATCCAAGCCATCTTTCTATCAACCTCTTTGTCCTAGTCAGCTTGTCCTAGTCAGCCCTAGAATTCAAAAAAAGTTGTCAAATATATAATAGATGATTCAATGGTGAGCCTTGAGGGGAAACACCATCAACTAATTCCCTTGTGGGGATTCCCTTGTGGGGATTGAGCACAATTCCAAATGAGATTATAGTTGGATAATGAATTTCTTGAAGATGAAAATGACTTATGAGATGATCCTTTTCTCTAACCTTAATCTTGTGGAGCAAAATGATAGAAAAGTTAAGTAGATACTCATCATCCAAGCCATAAATTAATCAAATGAAATAAGAGCTCATGGATCCAAGCTAAACATTGCCCAAACTTTACCACAACTTACACAAATATTGCTCTAGTTCTTCATAATAAGCAATGAATCAATTTTATAGGAAAAATATCATCCAACAATTATTCAAGCCCTAGAAACAAATACACAAAGTTTAAGGGAAGATTTCACCAAATATGCACTCTACAATTCATTATCCCCTCCTCTTTGTGCTCCCCTTACATCCAAGCTTCTCCAATGGGGGCCTCCAAGCCCTAGGCTGAATGAAGAAGAAGATGGGTTGAAGATTTGATGAAGAGTGCTTCAGATTTGGCCAAAACCCCCAAAATTTTGCATACTCTGGCATTGCAGGTCTGAAACAAGCCAACCGGGTCGAATTCTGCCCAAAACCTAATCAAAATCCACCCAAAACACAATAAAGCATTACATGCCGGGTCAGGAAAGTTTTGCACCGCCCGACCCATTTGGCGGGTGGGCGCCCACTTGTTAAGTTGGGGGGCACGCGCTCGTCGCGTGCCCCATTTCTTCAGCGTGGGCTGGCCAAGCGGGCCGGCCCACATAGGCTCCATTTCTTTTTTTAAAAATTGAAACACTGCATGGCCCACTCAAGGAGCATGCTGTGGGCTGCCCCCCTTTCCAGTATCTTTTTAAATGAATATTAAATCATTTTTGGCCTTCCAAAATTGTAGAAATTTACTCCAAGCTCCAAAAATTTTAGAAAAATTCCAAAAAAATCCAGAAAGGTTCAGGATTACCTGAAAAATAAGAGCGCCTAAAATTAGGCCATAAAAATCAGATTTTGTGCATAAATAATCATTATGCTCCAATATTCAATGATATTATCAAAAATCATGGATTGGAGCCAAAGTAAACATAATTCATGCACAAATTGCCAATAGTTAGGAGGTAAAATATGCAATATTCACTCATAATCACACCCTCCAACTACATTTTTGCTAGTCCATAGCAAACAAAGCGATAAATTTAGATTTCAATAAAAGCCCACATCACACTCCAATATTTGCCTATGGCATATAAAATATTTTCATCATGGCATCAAATCCAATATACACACTCATAATAGAGAGTAAATCCATGAACAATGCTTTAATTTGGCTCAAATCAATAATATCAACCAATGTTTTGCATTTGCCAAGATTGGAACACAAAAGCGTATCATAGTATCTCAAATTTCAAGAATTTGAACACAACAACACTTGGCTTTCCTAAGTTGTTGAGGTTGAATATGCACCTCATAATTATTCTTTATTCTCTCTTTTTATGTGTATGGAACTTAGAATGATCTTGAGAGAAATAGAGAACGAAAAGATATTTTGTTGTTGGGGATTCCAGATATGACTGAGAGTATTTGATACTAAATAAGAGAAACTCCATCCTCTTTATATAGGGGCCACTCCCATATCTTCCATCCCTCAACCGCCCACGATTTCCTCAACGGTCATGTGAGACTTGGTCTCTCGGTTGAGGAAAATCCTCAACCGAGTATTGGGTCGGTTACAAGCAGATTTGGCCATATCAGGCCATAACCAACTTACATCTCCCACTTGGCCTGAAATGGCCAAGTGCATTCTGGTCGTACCTCACTATCCGTGAGATATAACACATGATGTAATTTCACATACTTCCACTATCCGTGAGATATGCACATTTTATTTACTGAGTACAATCATTGTACATGATTGTCTCCTTTCATTATTCATGAAAGTTTTCTTGACTTAGATATTTCTAAGTCCCATCAAACCAACATGTTTGATGAATGCACCTGCTGGAATACCCTTCGTCAAGGGATCAGCAATCATATCACTTGTTGGAATATAAGTCACATTGACTTCTTTCTTTTCCACCATATCATGTATGTAATGATATTGTATTTCAATGTGTCTTCCTTTGGAACTGTTTGCACCACTGTGGATCAAGCTGATGGCTGCTTGATTATCACAGTACATCTCAATTGGTCCATCCACCAAATTAAGATCCAAGTCCAATAGGAACCGTCTGATCCAGACCGCATGAGTAGCTGCCATACTACAGGCTATATACTCAGCTTCTTGTGTGTATCTTGCTACACAACCCTGTTTCTTGATACCCCAAGAAACAACTGCACCACCAAAGATGAACACATGTCCTGCAGTTGACTTCCTGTCATCTTTGTCCTCTCTGAAATCTGCATCGGAGTAACCAAGAACCTCAAGCGAATCTGCTTGATAAACTAACTTGTGGTGCACCGTACCCTTTATGTATTTCATAATCCTCTTAACAGCTTCCCAATGAGCTGGACTAGGATTACTTTGATATCTACTAACCAGACTAACTGGGTACGCCAAGTCTGGTCTAGTACATAGCATTGTATACATCAAACTTCCAATAGCCTGAGCATATGGAACATTCAGCCGACTTTGTCCCTCTCCAGGACATTGTTCTTTACTTAACGGCTTCCCCATAACCAATGGTGTAGGGGCCGGATTGGAATTGTACATTCCAAATCTTCTCAATATTGTATGCAAATACTTTTCTTGGTTTAAACTTAACATTCTAGACTTCCGATCTCTAAGGATCTGTATTCCAAGAACATAAGATGCATCACCCATGTCCTTCATCTCAAATTCACTACAAAGTGCTGATTTAATTCTTTTTAACACTTCAATGTCATTTCCAGCGAGCAAAATATCATCCACATACAGGGATAATATCGTAAAACTGCTCCCACTTTTCAAGACATACACACAGTTATCCAATTTGTTTGCAACGAAACCAAGTTGGATAATAGTGTTGTGAAATTTGAGATACCACTGTCTAGATGATTGTTTTAAACCATATAAAGATTTCTTCAATTTATAAACTTTGTCTTCCTGTCCCTCAACCTGAAATCCCTCAGGTTGATCCATATATATAACTTCCTTCAACTCTCCGTTGAGGAATGCAGTCTTGACATCCATTTGGTAGAGTTCCAAGTCAAGATACGCAACAATCGCTAAGATTATCCGTATGGATGCAAACTTAGCCACCGGAGAATAAGTCTCCTGATAATCAATCCTTGCTATCTGAGTAAATCCCTTTGCAACTAACCGGGCCTTGAATATATCAATAGACCCATCAACCCGATATTTCTTCTTTAACACCCACTTGCATCCTGTGGACTTCCTCTCTTCTGGTAAGTCACATAGCTCCCATACATTGTTTCTCTCAATTGAGTCAAGCTCCCTTTTCATGGCCTCAAGCCATTGATCTGACTCAGATGATTTCATTGCATCTGTATAATTCAAGGGATCAGTTTGCTTATCTATATCAATATCCACAGAGAAACAAGATGGTTCACATGAATATAGATAATAATCATCCATCCATGCGGGTGTTGTTCTGGGTCTTTTATTGCCACTAAGAGTTGCAGGCTGGACAGGTTCAGCTGGTTGATTTGACATATGTATATTCTCGTTTACAGGTTCATCTTCCATAACTGGATGATGTACGTCATCCACTATATCCAAGTCGTCATTCGGAACATCATCTAAGTCCAGCAAGGGTGGCACATTTTCTTGGACTTGTTCCTTTTCTTCTAAATTCTCTAGAAAGGTAGCATCTCTACTTTCAATGACTCCTTTATTTTCATGGAAGAACCTATATCCTTTAGACTTTTCAGAATACCCTATGAATATACATCTTACGGTTTTGAGATCCAGCTTATCTCTAACCTGATATGGAATGAGAACATGTGCCACGCATCCCCATTTTCTCAAATGATTTAAATTGGGTTTGCGTCCATTCCATATCTCACGGTGTTGTCTCGACTGATTTTGTGGGAATTCTATTCAGAACATAATTTGCAGTCAATATGGCTTCTCCCCAAAAATCCTTAGAGAGACCAGAATGCGATAGCATACATCTCAATGCATTCATTAATGTTCTATTCTTCCTTTCAGCCACACCATTCTGTTGTGGCGTATAAGGCATAGTAGTATGCTTCTTTACTTTATACCGTACAGAATACAGTATTCTTCAAATTCTTTTGATTTGAATTCCCCACCTCTATCAGTTCTTAACACTTTTATATTCCTTCCAAGTTTTCTTTCAACTTCTGCCTTGTATCTTTTAAAGCTTTCAAAAGCTTCCGACTTTCTGCTCAAAAGATACACAAAAGTATACTTGGAATAATCATCTATAAAGGTTATGAAATATTCCTTATTCCCACGTGTTTTTATGCTCAAGGGCCCACAAATGTCAGAATGAATTAATTCCAACAATTCATTTGCCTTTTGACCTTCCGAGAATGGTTTCCTGGTCATCTTCCCAGTTAAACAATGTTCACAGGGTAATGTCCTTACACCTGTCAGTTCTGGTAAGAAATCCATTTTGATTAACTGGTCCATCTTATTGTTACCAGGATGACCTAATCTCATATGCCAAAGATCATAAGCAGACAAAAGACACGAGAAATAATTCAAATCACCATCTTTATTACCAATATCAGATTTTACAACGGAAAGACAGAATAAATCATGACCGGGCACAAACTTGCCCATACCAAACACTTTCTTGTCTTTCCCAATAGATACCATATTGTTGTAAAATCTCATTTCAAGACCCTTCTTCAGCAAAGCCGGAACAGAGACCAGATTACGTCTTATGCCAGGTGCATAAAACACATCTTTGAGGACCATGATGCTGTCCCCAAGATCCAATCTGTATGAACCAATACCTTCTACATCCAGATAGGTATTGTTCCCCATGTATATCCTTTGGTCTCCCTTCTTCAGTTCCTGGAAGTCGACAATTCCTTCCTTCGTCTTTGCTATGTGTCGGGTAGCACCCGAGTCGATCCACCAATCTTCCGTGTCTGTGGTTGCAGCGTTGCATTCAGTGACGCCAATGAACTCCCGCTTTCTGGATCCTCCTTGTTCTGGGCGTTTTGAGTTGCACTTATTCCTTGCCTGAGGACAGTTGGCCTTAAAGTGACCATACTTCCTGTAGATATAGAAAGATCCAGGAGGTCCTTTCTGAAGGGTTTTGCGGGACCCTTAGGGCACAAAAACTCTAGTCCCGTCCTAAGTCGGACGGAACATAGACAGAAAAGAACAGCGGAAGAATAAAACTTATGTTAATCTAAGTAACATGCAGTTAAAACATTTTTAACTTAGCCCTAAGGTCCAAGACCCTTAGCCAAGATCTATGCCAACTTGGGATGGATCTGACCATACCAAGAAGGATCTAACCTACTGCGATTAAATTAAACTAATGCTAATTAAACACATACCCGGAATCTCAACCCTGGGGCAGGCGAGATGTTCCGCACCGTCTTCCGAGCTGCTCCCGTCCCACGCCGAGCCGCTCCTTGAACTGCTCCCCGAACTGCTCCTCGAACCGCTCCGCATCCCGAGGCGATCAATCCCATGTCGCCGAGCCAACCACGCGCGGAAGAAAGTTTCACGCGAGTGAAACCTTCGCCTAGATTTCGGATCTGAATCCGAACTCCGTTGCGGCTTTGCTAGAGCCCTCAAGAGTAAGGCAGAAATTTATAGGGAGATAGAGAATATTATTTTAGCCTAGATCCGAGCGTGCTCCAACATTTACGAGAGCCGCTCAGATCTAGAGCTTTAGACGAGTTTTGAGGAGGAGAGCAGACCCCTATTTATATAGGCGGCTGACTGCTCCCCTTCGCTCAAAATCCGATGTGGGACTAATAATTAGAGTTAATAAAAATCAATTTAGTTTGCCTTTCACAAAGTGCAAACTTCCGTGAATTTTAACTCCCTCACCGTTGAACTTCAGGATTGATACAACCTATCAATTCGAAGGGTGTTCAACGGTGAACGCATAGGAAAAAACCGTTCGTCAATCGGAGTTCGTTTGACCACTCAATTGTATGTCCAAAGTTCAGCCCAAACACACCAAAAACGCAAAACTGCAGCCGCCAGTTTATTCCTAGGGTTCTGAACCCACGTGGGCCCCACCATGGGGCCCGGATATTTACTGGCGCGCGCAGAACCCAGGCCCACCCGCAATAATGCGGGTGGGCCCCAGCCGCCCGCTGATGCGGGCGGCTGCCTTGCTGACGCGGGGCAAACCCGCGTCAGCGGGCAATTGCCTCGCTGACGCGGGTGGGCCCCGCGTCAGCGGGCAGTGGCCCCGCATCAGCGGGTGGGCCCGCTGACGCGGGCGTCAGCCCGCGTCAGTGCACAGGCTGACGCCTGGGTCAGCGGGCCGGGCCCACAGGTGGGTTTTTGTGCCTTTTTTTAACAAATAAAAGGGCTTTTGGGCCCTAACTCATTTGGTCTTCTATTTAAACACTTTAAATAGACTTATTGGGCTCATTTGGACTCCGTTTCAGATGCGGTTTGAACCTGGGCGTAGACCGGGACATTCCCGTATTACCCGTGATCTTTTCCTTGCGTTTATATTATTAAATATTGTTTTAAACTATTTAAAACTTATTTAATCCCTTTTGCATCAAATGCAAAATAGTCCCTATCTAGGCTTAAATTATCATTTGCATCAAATACAAATGATCCGAGGGCATATTCCTCTACATCTCCCACTTGCACTCAGGATCATTTGTCCCGAATGTAGGAGATGATTGCAAACATATTTTGCAATATTTTATCCCTTGCATCAAATGCAAATTATTCTCCCTAACTAATTTCTACCTATTACTAGACGAAGATCGCACTCTGTGTGAGACCCTACAGCCTGACCCTTACAACAAGTTGGGCTCGAAGCCCTATACGGCAGTGACCACGAGCAGTGGCTGCCGTCCCTGCTTCAGGAATCATCATTATGTGGTTAACTCATTGACATGAGTATTGTCGGGACCACCCTGACTGTTTCCGTGATGAATTCCGCAGTTATAGTCTCTTCGTCTTAACTATGTCGTGTAGCTCAAGTCTAGGGTACGGTTAAACTGTCAACCCTAATAACTTGACTCCGGTTAGTTTCTATCAATCTTTAGTCAAATCATGTTGGACTTGTTCCAACATACTCTGGCCAGAGTTTTTACCAAAGATCGAACTAACCCTACGACATTAACTCCCATTGACCGGGAGAGACGAATCCTCTCTTGGTCATTACTTTCCTCATACGCTTCAAGTGTCACCCAATCAAAGACCTTTCGACGCGGCTTGCCCCGAAGCTAGGTCATTTGATCTAAGTGGCACCGTTCACGCACAGGTTCGTCAAAATGACATCAAGTCAAAAGACCAACTAGCCTATCATCACTCAGAGTCATCATTGACAGATTGGTCAATATAACCATGTGATAACTCTTGTGGATCGTTCAGTGAACTCATTCTCTAATGAGCACCTGTGTCTTGTCAACGACTTCGCCAAGTCAAGCGATCATGAGATCATCGCCACCGCTATACGGTGAAGACTAAGACACAATGGTCTGTCCGATGTTTCGATATCCTAGTCTCAAAACATCTACGACCACGAACCCTTTTTAGACTTATGCTATAGACGGTCAAACATTTCTCCATGATCGAGATACTCATCTCGATACCTGTTTGACCTTGCATAAAGTCTCAGGACTTTACCTAAGTTAATATCTAATGTTAACTACATTATAACATAACTTAGATAAATTATTACCAAACAGCTTACTGTTATTTCAAACAAGATGTTTGTGCTATGCACACATGAAAATAGATAGCCTCGAGGGTATCATCTCTCAACATCTCCCACTTGCACTCAGGCCCATTTATCTCGGTATCTCATACCGTTTTTACACATAAGTTTTCCCGACTTCATGTGGTAGAGCCTTCATGAGTGGATCTGCTAAAACCGTCTACATTATAGACTTAAGGGTTTCTATGTTTAGACCAACCATTTGAATCTCATTCAAATAATTCATTTGGTCATTCAGAATCCATAATATTTTAATTTACTTGGATCTTATCCAATTCATCGTACCTTACGATAATCATTTAAATCAGTTACTGGTCATTTCAAATGGCTCATATTTATTTCTGATAAAGAATCAAACTCTTTTGATCACTTTGTCAAAATATATGTTCCATCCCTTTGATGCCTCACATGTAATTTACACGCTCCCACTGACCTTGAAAATTATCTGGTTAATTCATATAAGTTGGTCCGTCTAAATCATATTTAGAAAAACGAACTTGTAAGTGAATACTCCAATTTTCATGGTCAACTTAAGCGTTTACATCGAGTTTGGTCCGAGTAGTTCTGTACACATCTGCTGGTGGAAAACGGTTTCATTGTAATCCGTTTTATAGGAATTAGTATGGAAAAACCGTTCTCGACCAACATGATTGCACTTCACTATTTTTCTTTTCTGCACCAATCTTTCAACTTAAAGGTTTACTTGCAGTAAGTGAGGAAACATTTTCCTTGGGCACGTAAACTAAATTCCAAAATTTAATTACGCACACGGACCTATTCTGGTTGCATCAAGTTTTTAAAAATCGGAGTTACTTCTCCGAATTTCATCCCGGAAGTTGACTAAGTCATCATCAGTTATGATGTCTAACTCGACTCTTCGTCTCACGAGATTCGAGTAATTATACAACTTCCTAATGCTTGATTTAATGAATATCTTATTGATAATGTCCTCATAGAACATTATCAAAACCTAGGCATTACTATCTGGGACTTAACCCAGAGGAAGGACTTAACTCAGAGTCACTTGTTATGGATCGCACCGAGTCTAACTAAGTGTGATTCATACCTTTTAACACACTGATGTGTTAACAGACTTGACCTGAGAGAAAATCACATTTTCTTTTAATTACACAAGATTTTATGTAGCCTAGTATTTAGCCATTCGATCTAATCAAATCAGTTTAAATACTTTTGTCTTTTCGTTCTTTATTATTTCAGACTTGTGTTTCATCAAGAACACGTCTTAATAAAATATACGAATAACTTATTTTGGTTGATCTAGACTCGGGTACATCAGTATGTACTAGACTGAGTTCGACAAATCATTCTCCCACTGTCTCACAGATGGGTTTCGGCCAATTTTATCTAAGAGGATAAGACTCACAAGTGTCCGTAGACTCCATAATACGAGAGGTCAGACCCCTCTTTATGTGACTTGTGAAGCTTAGTCTCTCGATACAGCCTAGTCTATTTTACCATATAAGTTTGCTACTATCTTGTGTATTTATATATTAACATTTAATATATATATATAGTTATTACAAATTACTTAACACAAAACATTGCTTCCGAAGCAAGGTGACGACATTCGTCCAAAAAAAATGTGTTTGACGTTTTGTATAACTATTTATTCTGAAATCGTGACATCAAAATATATCACATTTTCATTTCCTCCTACTTATGCCTTTACTAATGATAAATTAAACTAACTTTCTCAATTGACTTTCTGGAGTGCCTTCTTCCTTTTCTAAATCACATTTAGATATTAATTAACCCAACACAAATAGCTATGCAAGCATCTAATGTATCCAAACGCTTGAGCTTTGCAATCTCGAGTTTAGCTCAAGAAGTTGTTTATCTCAAGATCCGGTTGGGATACATAGTCTTGCACCGCTCATGCACTCGTATTCGACTCAAACGTTTTGATCGAATTTTCGAACTTTGCGGATCGGAATTGTTTGTCCATACAACCTTGAGGGTAGCTCGACAAGTTGTATGGAGAAACATACTTCGAATATCCTATATGTTCAAGCTGCCTCATATAGAGAAGAGTGACATGTAGCTTTAATTTATTTGTTGGACCCAGAACTTAATGAAATCATATTTCTTAAGTCTGTTCTTTAGAAGGTCATTTAATGTCAACGAGAATATAGTTTAATTCCATCAATTAGAATTTAACTTGATATTCAATCAATCAACTATTTGACCAGTTAACTTATTCCAATATTATATTTTGATTCCTTCGGTAAACATAGTCTTGCCCTAGTTTTTGCATATGTTCAATATTAAATATAGGTAGATTGGCTTTCATCTATCTATATCCTCCCACTATTTTTACGATCGTTTTAAAGCTTAATAACGAACGATTTAATCGAATTTAAAAATTAGTGAAAGAGGGATCCAATCATCCCGAACCTCACAACCTTGAGGAGACTCAACAAGTTGATTGGTTCCATGACTGGTAGACCAACTCTTGGTCAATCACATCACATGTGATTCCCTGTCGATTTTTACCCACAGTCACTTATGATCTTGAGGAGACTCAACAAATCATAATGGCTGGTCTAGTCAGACCCTTGATTTCGTGTCCAAACTTGACTTAGATCGATACTCGAGGAGACCCGACGCATCGATTTGGGTCAAGTCTAGACTACATCACATGTATGTTGGAGTTTGTTCCTTAAAGAAAAACAAGTCACAGCTTGAGGAGACTCAACAACTATAATTGTCTTCTTTGAGTTACCAAGCTCCAAAATCAAGGAGGGATACGAATTAATCTTTAATAAGATTTATAACGCATTGACTAGATATAGTCCAGGGTGTCATACAATCATGATTCGCGACATTGCGGTCCAGCGGAACACAGCCAGGGAATTGACTAAGCCAGGATCACTGCCCCTTGTACTAGCAAGGGTTGACCCAGAACTCTTAGCCAAGCACATTGACTGGATCATGGTCCATTGAATGAAGCTTGTCATTTTTGTATGTGTGCCATAGACTAAACAGCTTTTATTAACAACTAATTAATCCTATCAACTAGTTGCATCCTTAAATTCAAAATTTTAGGATTTGTTTAATAACTTTTATTAAGTCCTTATCAACTATAAGGTTCACGTGCTATCCTAATCGTTATTAGGATTTTAATAAATTTTATTAACAACGCTAAAAAGCGAAGTCCTTTAATGATTCAATAATAACAATTAAAATTTTCATTAAAGGAACTACCCTAATCAGGAATTAGGTCTTGAAGCATTGTTAATGTTTTATTAAAACATAGCATGTCATTAAAATTCAATTAATAAATTTTAATGATTTCTTAATGTCTAACCTAAATGGTTGTCTTGTGTAATCAAATAAGGGACAAGATGAACTAGCCATTAAAATTACACTAATTTTATTGCATAAAAAAGTGTACTACTATTTAACAATTAAATAGACTAAAGTTTATCGCATAAACAATATTAGATATTTTAAAATCAGTTTTAAAATTATCTTATAAATTTAAAACATCACTTTAAAAATTTTCCATGTTATAAAATTTATCATATACAATTTTTAAACATCTAAAACATTTTAAACTTATCGCATAAATTTAAAGCCTTAAAATCAATTTTAAATTTATCACATAAATTTAAAACACCATTTAAAAATTTTTTCATGTTCAAAATTTATCATATACAATTTTTAAACATCTAAAACATTTTAAACTTATCGCATAAATTTAAAGCCTTAAAATCAATTTTAAATTTATCACATAAATTTAAAACACCATTTTAATTTTTTTTTTTCATGTTTAAAATTTTATCATATAAAATAATTAAACTTCTCAAATTCTTTTAAAATCATTTTTAAAAAAATATCTCATAAATTTTAAATCATTTTAAAAGATTCGGGAAAAAAAATTTTATTTTAAAATTATCTCACAACTTTAAAACCATTTTTAAAAGTATTTAAAAGCATTTTAAAGTTTAATAAAAATCGCAGTGCTAGATCGGCTATGCAAACCTCGCTCTGATACCACTGAAGGGAATCAGGGAACCCTTAGGGCACAAAAACTCTAGTCCCGTCCTAAGTCGGACGGAACATAGACAGAAAAGAACAGCGGAAGAATAAAACTTATGTTAATCTAAGTAACATGCAGTTAAAACATTTTTAACTTAGCCCTAAGGTCCAAGACCCTTAGCCAAGATCTATGCCAACTTGGGATGGATCTGACCATACCAAGAAGGATCTAACCTACTGCGATTAAATTAAACTAATGCTAATTAAACACATACCCGGAATCTCAACCCTGGGGCAGGCGAGATGTTCCGCACCGTCTTCCGAGCTGCTCCCGTCCCACGCCGAGCCGCTCCTTGAACTGCTCCCCGAACTGCTCCTCGAACCGCTCCGCATCCCGAGGCGATCAATCCCATGTCGCCGAGCCAACCACGCGCGGAAGAAAGTTTCACGCGAGTGAAACCTTCGCCTAGATTTCGGATCTGAATCCGAACTCCGTTGCGGCTTTGCTAGAGCCCTCAAGAGTAAGGCAGAAATTTATAGGGAGATAGAGAATATTATTTTAGCCTAGATCCGAGCGTGCTCCAACATTTACGAGAGCCGCTCAGATCTAGAGCTTTGGACGAGTTTTGAGGAGGAGAGCAGACCCCTATTTATATAGGCGGCTGACTGCTCCCCTTCGCTCAAAATCCGATGTGGGACTAATAATTAGAGTTAATAAAAATCAATTTAGTTTGCCTTTCACAAAGTGCAAACTTCCGTGAATTTTAACTCCCTCACCGTTGAACTTCAGGATTGATACAACCTATCAATTCGAAGGGTGTTCAACGGTGAACGCATAGGAAAAAACCGTTCGTCAATCGGAGTTCGTTTGACCACTCAATTGTATGTCCAAAGTTCAGCCCAAACACACCAAAAACGCAAAACTGCAGCCGCCAGTTTATTCCTAGGGTTCTGAACCCACGTGGGCCCCACCATGGGGCCCGGATATTTACTGGCGCGCGCAGAACCCAGGCCCACCCGCAATAATGCGGGTGGGCCCCAGCCGCCCGCTGATGCGGGCGGCTGCCTTGCTGACGCGGGGCAAACCCGCGTCAGCGGGCAATTGCCTCGCTGACGCGGGTGGGCCCCGCGTCAGCGGGCAGTGGCCCCGCATCAGCGGGTGGGCCCGCTGACGCGGGCGTCAGCCCGCGTCAGTGCACAGGCTGACGCCTGGGTCAGCGGGCCGGGCCCACAGGTGGGTTTTTGTGCCTTTTTTAACAAATAAAAGGGCTTTTGGGCCCTAACTCATTTGGTCCTTTCTTCCCGCGAGCTGATTGCTGGCCGGATCCCTTGAAGGAGGGCTTCACAGGTCCAAGACGCTAGTTCCCATGTGCCTTCCGGTATTGAGCAGCATTCGCCTCTTCCTCCTGCACAAGGTTGACGTCCGAGCCCTTCCTCCTAGCCAGAAGGTCTTGTTCCATTGCTAGCTGAGCTGGCAAGTCAGTTACACGCTTAACGGTTCCATTTAGCCTAAGCGTAGTGGCAGCCATATCTAGCGACGGTGGCAGACTATTCAGAATAGTTACCACCTGAAGCTTCTCAGGAATCTCAGTTCCTGCTGTAGCTAGGTCCTTAGCCATGACAATCATTTTATTCACGTGTTCGGTGACATTGTCACCTTCCTGCATACGGCATGAATTATGCCTATGCAGCAGGAGTTGTATGTTCACGTCAGATGTGATATCATACTTCTCCTTAATAGACTGCCACATGTCCTTGGCAGTACTACAGTTTTCGAACACTTTTATTAGGCTATCGTCCATGAACATAAGCATGAGACTCATAGCCTTCTTGTCATTAATTTTCCACTGTTCTAGCTCTCTCTTCTGGGCATCTGTTGGATTTTCAGGGAGAGCAGGAGCAGTGGTCTCAATGACACTATCTAAATTGTCATGTATAAGTCCATATCTAATTTTCCGGTGCCACATGTCATAGTTGGAACCGTTTAGGCGTTCTATCTTAGCCAGTTCAGATGCAATCAATTTGCTTGCCATAGTTCGTTACTGATTTGGATAAAGTTTGGTTCAGAAAATGTCAATAAAATGTGGTGACAGAATAACTAAAACAGTATCTAATAACCTAGCCTAAAAATCAAATTTTAATATTAATGAGAGTGACAAATTTTAGTTAGGTAATAGGAAGTCAACTACACATAAAATAAAGTATAATATGATGTGACAATAGTCTCTAACCTTTTTAATTAATGGGTGAATCGATTTTATTAGGTTTAAGTTTCAGACGGGGACAACTATACAAATAATAATAATAACTTTCAGAATTTAAATAATAATAAAAAATACGATGAACCTGATTTGAAAAGCACAACACGTCGATTAAGACGCGGATTTGATCGTAGCCCTTAGGAGTCCTGTGAAGCGCTGTTTGGATCTGCTTGCCTCGAAAACTGTGCAGTACGGGTGGAAGAACTGACGCGATGCTGCCACTTCTGCTCGGGTGGGCCCGTCTGGTGAACAGCGGCTATGTTGCCTCGAAAGTTGAAGGCTGATTTATGGATCAATGTGGAAATATGGAACAGAGTGGGGCCCGCTGCTGTTAATGCTTTACTTTTGATATGGCCAAAAGAAAAAAAAACTGACGCTAGAGGAAACAAACAGTAGCTAGGATTATATAATAGGTGGAAAAATAGAATTCAAGCTGTGAAATAGTGGTATTGGTCTTCGATCTAATTGCAAAAATGAAGAAGCACAAATATGAGCCTTCGGTCTAAGGAGTCGTTCCCAAAAAAGAATGTTGGTGGAAAAAACTCTGTGTATTGATTTGCAGGTGGGGGCTCTGAGATTGGCAACAAAAAAATGATTCCCTAATGGGAGATCACGTGATCAGTTAAAGATTGAAGAAAAAGTAGATTCTCCTAAAAATTATTGGTAGAAATCCTTGCTGTAGAAACAAATGGAGATGACGTGTGGGCGAGAAACGGCAGATCTATTTAATGGTAGGTAAAAATTCGTCCTGCCGCAATGGTTGACTTGCGCTGGTGGCATGAAGCTGCCCGGAGAAAAGGGATGGCTTGGGAAAACGGCGAAGAACGGGTAGACAAGATCGATGCCGACGTGCGGAACGGAGATAACGCCTCAGGAAGAAGAAAGTACAAAAAATGGGCAGATCAAGAGAGATGGCTGCGAAATTTGGGACGTGGATCGGGAAAGTAACCTGGCTCTGATACCAATGAGAGAAATAGAGAACGAAAAGATATTTTGTTGTTGGGGATTCCAGATATGACTGAGAGTATTTGATACTAAATAAGAGAAACTCCATCCGCTTTATATAGGGGCCACTGCCATATCTTCCATCCCTCAACCGCCCCGAATTTTGCTCAACCGCCCACGATTTCCTCAACGGTCATGTGAGACTTGGTCTCTCGGTTGAGGAAAATCCTCAACCGAGTATCTGGTCGGTTACAAGCAGATTTGGCCATATCAGGCCATAACCAACTTACATATCTATATAAGGAGCTTTCGATCAATGACTCCCAAATCGGACTATTTTAGGACATTAGGCCAAGAGGAACCATTCAGACCTACTAACTCAAATCATCTAAGTTCATACTTATTTTTTTCTTTTGCAGTCTTCTGAATCCTATCTTTTGATGCAAATCCCCAATACTTCATGAGGCACGAGGACCCATCTACTCAACAAGACTAGAAGAACGATGCACTTATTCATTTTATTACATTTTTCATCATTTTCATTTTTAAATACATCAACCAACCACTTCTTAAGAATAAACCAATCATATGTACCTGGATTAATCGCATCGAATTGAAAACCATTATAAGTAATTAGCCCAACCATGACCCATACATCACAATAATTGCATAAAATTAATCGAAGCCATCTCAAAGATAACGTTCATGAAATTATGGACTCATATCATGAATGGCATATTAAAAGTGACATCATGAAGAAAAAGACAATAAAAACATGCCACTCACAATTACAAGAGTTTGAATAGAAAGCATCAATTCGAAAAAAAATTATGCTTGAGGCATACAATGGACTAAGCATAAAACTAGAGGCAATAAGGATAAAATGATATGCTTGCAAAAATGATTGGTGATGCAAAATAATTCCTTTCTAAAAAATTCCTAAGCAAAATACGAAGAAGTCTAACACTCTCCCCCCAACTTAAAATGAATATTGTCCTCAATGTTGCATGAGTATTAGATATTTATTCATGGATGCTATAAGCAAAAACATAAGAGAGGAAAGCATATGAAAGCAAAATTTGAACTAATTTTTATTCAACTTATTTACACTACAAAAAGGAAAGAACACACTGTGGCAAAGGGCGGATCTCAAATCTCTAATGGTGGAGGCAACTGCTCTATCAGTTCCTTTCGCTCCTCTGCCAGCTACTTTAGGCTATGCCCCCACCGACGTCCTTGGATCCCAGCAACACAGCTCCTAGCATCTCTGTAGAAGGCAATCCTTTGGTAGGCGGGTGACGAGTAGTGTCGATCCAAGCGTTGTTAACATGCATGGCAACAAAATTATTCCAAAGTCGTCGTCATAATAAATAAAAGAATTTAAATACAAGTGACGACAGTTTGAATCTAAAATGTATGGACTCGAAATTGTGATTCGGAAATAAAGGGCATGTGTTGATGGAAACTTCCCTGAAAAATTGCACCATTCATGATATGATGCTCATCCACGGGGAAAGGAATAAAGGGTGTTAGAAAAAAAACTGGAGGGGGGTATAGTTCAGGCTCCATCAGGATCATCGCTGTGCTCGTGTCCCTACTTGCCTCCTCCTCTGGTTCATCCAAAATTGCTAGCGTGTCCTCTCCCTCTTTGAACAAATCTCCAGCCATGTCGCCATTTTGGATTTCACTTTCAGCTTGACATGGCTCTACTGATACACCTGAAATAGAAGAAGAATCTTTATCAGAAATATGAAATTAATTTTCATAAAGATTACCTTCTTCTATGTAAGTGGCCAATCTTGTGAGATTTTCATAGATTTGCTGAAGTGTGTCGCTTAGGGGTTGCAAATGCGAACTTTGCTCTCCCTGCTTGAAGCACGCTTCAGCAACGCCATCTAGCTGTGGGGTAAAAGTGGCCTCCAAAAGAAGGCTCTGATGGCTCTATCTTCATAGCTCTTGGAGTCTCAAGCAATGTTTGATAGTCATCTATCATGGACTCCAAGCACTCACATGCATCCTCATGTGTATACTCCATGAAAGCTCCATTGTCCAACTTCTCAATATAATCATGTGCCTCTGGTTGCAGCCCAACAAAGAAGAACCGAAAGAGGTCAACCACTGTGTATCCATGATGTGGACAACAACTCACTAAATCTGTGAACCTCCTCGAGGCCCAAAAGAAGGATTCACCATCGCTTTGAGCAAAGTTGACAATTCTGATCTTCAGTAACCTGTCTCTGTTCAAAGATGAGGAACATGCATCATAAAAAAATTTGTGCCATTAAATTCCATTGAAATTTTTTTGAATTTTTATAGAAAATAGAAAAAAGAGAACAACCAAAAGACTCAAAAAAGGAAAATAAACAAATAAAAAGACTCAACACTAAAGAGATGAAAATATCACACCACAATTTCTTAAATCAATCAAAAATGCAATAAGTAAAAACCATTACCCGGCAATGATGCCAACAACTTCCTTGCCTCTAAATGTTGCACTCCCAAGCGTAGGACGTCTAGCAAGCCGTAAACCCCGGTGAGTCTGGGGTCGTATTCCACATGGACAATTCGTTATACAATATCGCAAATCTAGTTGATTATGGGAAGATAGTGATGATAATATGTCTACCTCACTAATAGGGTGATGTAAGAATGTGTGATGAGACTATCAACATATCCTATGATATTTAGGATAGGATGACCAAAAGGGGTCACGATCAATGGGGGTTTGCATGAGATGCGAGTTTAATTAGGGTAATCATCTAGCAAGGCATGATTTCAAATGCAATGATATGATTCAATGGTGAGCCTGAGGGTTAACACCATCAACTAATTCCCTTGTGGGGATTCCCTTATAGGGATTGAGCACAATTCCAAATGAGATAATAGTTGGATAATGAAGTTCTTGAAGATAAAAATGACCAATCCTTATGAGATGATCCTTTTCTCTAAGCCTAATCGTGTGGATCAAAATGAGAGAAAAGTTATGTAGATAGTCATCATCCAAGCCATAAATTAATCAAATGCAATAAGAGCTCATGGATCCGAGCTAAACATTGCCCAAACTTTACCATAACTTACACAAATATTGTTTTACTTCTTCATAATAAGCAAGTAATCAATTTCATAGAAAAAACATCGTCCAACAATTATTACAAGCCCTAGAGACAAATACACAAAGTTTAAGGGAATATTTCCCCAACTACACACTCTACAATTCATTATCTCATCCTCTTTGTGCTCCCCTTACCTCCAAGCTTCTACAAAGGTGTCTCCAATCCCTAGGCTAAATGAGGAAGAAGATGGGTTGAAGATTCGATGAAGAATGCTTCAGATTCAGCCAAAACCCCCTAAATTTCGCATACTCCAGCATTGCGGGTCTGAAACAAGCCAAACATGTCGAATTCTGTCGCAAAACCCGCTCAAAATCCACCCAAAACACAATAAAGCATTGCGAGTCGGGTCGGTCAAGCTTTACGCCGCTGACCCGCTTCTACAGGCGGGTGCCGGCTTGTTAAGTTAGGGGCACCACTCGGTGTGGGCCCCGTTGCTTCAGCATGGGCTGGCCAGCCCACAGAGGCTCCATTTCTTTTTTTAAAAATTGAAACACTGCTGCAGCCCGCTCAAAGGAGAGGGCCACAGGCAGTGGGCCGGCCCCATTTCCAATATCTTTATTTTTGAATGAATATTAAATCTCTTTTGGCCTTCCAAAAATTGTAGAAATTCACTCCAAGCTCCAGAAATTCTGAAAAAAAATTCCAGAAATTCCAGAAAAGTCTCAGGATTACCTGAAAAAAGAGGAACTAAAATTAAGCCATAAAAATCATGTTTTGTGCATAAATAATCAATATGCTCAATAGTTAATGATATTATCAAAAGGCATGGATTAGAGCCAAAGTAAACATAATTCATGCACAAATTGTCAATAGTTAGGAGGCAAAATATGTAATATTCACTCGTAATCAAGGATCGACGTTCTGTTAACGTGCAGAACAAATGTATGACCTTTATTATTCATGCATTGATAATTGCAGTAGTTTTATAAATCTATCTTTAGGGGTTGGTCAGCCCATCCCGGGATAGTAAAGATTCTGGTTAGGGTTTTATTAGGGCTTTCTCTACTTATTTCTTTTCATCTGCCCGACTTAGGTCGGACGTCGATTTTGAGCCCTAAGGATCGCACAAAACCCAATAGTGGTATCAGAGCTTGTTGATGCTTGAGAATGGGGTTTTGGGTTATGAGTGGACATGAAGTAATCGCTCTTATCGTACCAAGTCCTGATAAGATGGTGATCTTATGATTGGTTGGGCGTTGTCGAGAGGCATGTCGTAAAGCTTCCTTGAAAGCTTTTAGTGGGGTGTTGCTGGTGAAGTCTAAGTTCTTTCCTGGAGCTCTGATTTGTACCCAGAGGTCGAAGGCGTTTGGCGAGGAGAGGCCATGAAGCCGTAAGGACCAGGGGAAACGTAGGAGTTGGAAGCGTGCTGGACCCATACCAGGTAACCACTAAAGATTGCCCTTGGAGATTGCCATTAAGAAATTTTGTGTTTTTGGATTGATTGCGTCGAAGTGAATTTTATTTTTTATTCGAGACTTTGCCGTGACAGAATCAGTTCTTACTTTAAAAGGTTTATTAAGATAAAGATAAAAGCTTTTAATACTATTTTTTATTGCTAATAATTCTTTGTCATTTGCATGATAATTTATTTCTGCTTGTTTAAAGGTTCCAAAAACACAAAATTTCTTAATGGCAATCTCCAAGGGCAATCTTTAGTGGTTACCTGGTATGGGTCCAGCACGCTTCCAACTCCTACGTTTCCCCTGGTCCTTACGGATTCACGGCCTCTCCTCGCCAAACGCCTTCGACCTCTGGGTACAAATCAGAGCTCCAGGAAAGAACTTAGACTTCACCAGCAACACCCCACTAAAAGCTTTCAAGGAAGATTTTTTAAAGAAATTTTTGGTTTGGATTTCTCACACAGAAAGAAGTTCAGAATCAGACTGAATTTTTATTATATCAAGAGGAAAGTTTTACACTCAGAGTACAAAATAGAAGAACTCTCTCTCTCTCTCTCTCTCTCTCTCTCTATTACAATATAGATACAAGGACTAAGACTTGATCTCTCGCTCCAGTTGTTCCTCCAAATGCCTTGCTTCCTTTATTTATAGTGCATGCGAAGGCGGTGGCTACAGGAGAAAGGCGGCTGGTACAGTAATATGGCGGCTTTACAGTACCGTTGTCGGGACATGTGTATACTTTTATGAAGTTACTTTTCTGAAAAGTTGCGGCTGACAGCTTCGTTGTCGGGACAAGTGTATGCTTTTATAAAGTTAAAGAGACTTTTATAAAGTTGATTTTCTGAAAGTTGCTTTATTCTTCATCCAACAGCTTCTCTTTGCTTTTTCCAGTATAATCTTCTAGCTGTGTAGAGATAGCATCTTGTCCAAGTTCTTTTATATTCCAAGTTTCCCATCTGATGCCATGCAATGTTAACTTCTTTTGTAGATCTTCTGACATGGACTTTAGGAATAATTTATAAGCATTGCGATGAACATGCCAAGCCAGAATTCCTTCAACAAAGCTGATAATTTTTCTTTTATCTCCTGGCTTTGTTACCTTGCTTATCGTTAGAATGAGCTCATAAGGATCTGACTCATAAACCCAAGTAGTAAGAGTTAATGCTTCTAGTGTCCTTTGAACCAGGGCTCTGAGTTGTTGAGCTCTTGTTTCTGCAAGAGTGTCTGTATTTATAAGGAACATATTCTTTTGGAATTTGGGCACAAATCTTTTTGTTCCCATGTTTAATTCTATCATTGTTATTATTGGGAGCTTTTCACCTCCTCTTGCATCTTCTGGGATAACCTGATTTAATACAATATCATTACTGTGTTTGATTGCTTTTGTATATTCATAGACTGCCTTCTGCAGCTTTGGTAAAGCTCTGAGATTGTTAAGACTGCATTCTGTATATATGCAATAAATAAGACCCGCTTGATATAGTTGGGCAACTATATAAGGATTGGCCTCAGGATGAATATATACTTTGTTTAACTCATAACTGTATGCTGAATAAATACCATCATATGGATTTGGTTCAGTTAACAGAAGCGTAACTTGGTCGCTGAACCATTTGCTAAAATTATCCAATTGTACTGAGTGTTGCATCATAGCAGTACTGTGATACTGTGTTGGAGCTGCAGAGCTTCCTTCTTGAGATGTTGTATCTTTAACTACTTTCTTATGTTTATCCTTTTGAAGTTCTGTAATCACTTCCGTAGATAAGGATATGATATAATGGAAGTATTCTTCTACTTTTTCTTTGTTAGGAATTTGTCCACAGGCAAGAAACTTATGAAAAGCTTCTTCTGCTTCTAATGATGCTTCTTTTATTAATATGAAATATCTCTTCATGGTTGATACTCTCACTTGCCTCCATTGGCAATTTCTCTGGTAAGAGTATCTGCAAGAAAATTGTTAGTACCTGAAATATGTTCAATATCAAAATTAAATTCTGCAAACCATGCTTGCCATCTTATTATTCTTTTGTTTGGTCCAATGTCTGGAATTTTATTTTTGATTCGAGACTTTGCAGTGACAGAATCAGTTCTTACTTTAAAAGATTTATTAAGATAAAGATAAAAGCTTTTAATACTATTTTTTATTGCTAATAATTCTTTGTCATTTGCATGATAATTTATGTCTACTTGTTTAAAGGTTCCTGATTTATATTTACATATTTTTTCTTGATTATTTCTCACTGCTACAGGAGCAGCTTCCTAATATGATTCTGATGCATCTGTATATATGATTAAATCATCATTTTCTAAGGGTAAGGTTAGTTTAGGCATTTGTTGGCATATTTGCTTAATTTTTTGTATGTGTGTGGTATCACTATCTGTCCAGTTCCATAGAACATTCTTTTTTAATTTATGCTGCAAGGGTGCTCTTAATTGTGCTAATTTATTTATAAAATTATCTGCATAATTTAAGCATCCGAGAAATCTTTGTAATTGTTTTTTGTCTTCTATATTATCTGGAAATTCAATTATTTTTGTTAATATATGAGGTTGTAACTCAATACTGCCATTATCAAAAGTCATACCTAGGAAATCTATTTTTTGTACTCCAATAATAGCTTTTTTGGCTGATAAGGTTATGCCTCTTTCAATACAAGTATCGATCACACAATTACAGTGTTTAATATGGTCTTCTAAGGTTTCTGAGAAAATCAAGATATCATCTACATATACTATGTAATGATCATTATGTTTCTTCAAGACATCATCCATTCTCCTTTGGAATATTTGGGGTGCATTTTTTAAACCAAATGGCATGACTAGCCATTCAAATTGTCCTTGTGGGCAACTAAAGGATGTATAGGGTATAGAATCTTCTGTCAGTTTAATCCGCCAGAAGCCACTTTTACAATCCATTTTAGTGAGCCATTTTTTATTTTCTATCTTATTAAATAATACTTCCTTATTTGGTAGATAATAACCATCAAAGATAGTTGCATCAATTAAGGCTTTATAATTAAATACTATTCTTGCTTTTCCTCTTACAATTTCACTATGTTTTCTAACAATAAAAGCAGGTGAACTATGAGGACTGGTAGAAGGTCTTATGACTTTTAAGTCTACTAATTCTTTGATTTTTATGGAATTCTTTCAAATCTTCCAATGTATATTTCATAGGTCTTATTCTAATTTTTTTATTGGGATCTTTTAACTTGATTTCTGCTAGTGTTTTGTCTTTGTCCCATTTTGCTAATGGATTTTCATTATAAGTTTCTTTAAATCTTTCTTTAATATCTTCTATTGTGAGGGCAATCGTTTGTTCATGTTTTAAGAAGGGAAATTTTTCAATTTTTGGGATATCACCACGCTGTGCTGGCGTAGGTTGGTAAGTAGAAGAAATGGTATAAGCTTGTTTTAGTCGTGGGGCAAGTATAGAAGTGCCACAAGGAGTAGTAAAGATAATGTGGTCAGTGAGTTGAGTCATAGGTTGATCGGTAAGGCAAAAATCATTTCCTAACAGAATATCGGGACCTTGGATATTACTGGCCCATACTCCAGGAATTTTTATTTTAATATGTCCGATTGTGAAAGGAACATTTATACCATATTATTCATACCTTATTTCTTTTTCTTGTATATCTAAGGCTATTATAGCGTGTCCATCCTGAATCCACCATTTAGATGGTAATAAGTATTTTTTGTGTAGACAGATACCAGAGCCTGTGTATATGTATGCATGTAAGGTTAAGGCTTGGTAATTTGGTATTTCTAGGATTCCTTCAATGTAAGTAGAGTATGGTGAGGTAGTAATTGCCTTTTTGATATTATCTTTTTCTAATAATGGAAATTCATATTGATCAAGTTTAATATAAGTTGGCTGTATGGTGATACTGTATTTATTTAGAAAATTCATTCCCAGTAAAATTTCATTTTTCGGTATTTTATCATCTATTAATATTTCAGTTTCTATCTGCAGGGGTTTTCCATGACGGTCTGGGATGATCAACCTTACTATTGTACTTTTGTTTAGAGTGTGTATGTGGCCAAACTAATCTATGTATTTGTCTATTTTTCATGACACTACATTGTTTATGGTCAAAAATATAGTCACAGAGAATTACTTTCATGTGTTTATGCTTTACTTTCTCAGTTTTCTTTTCTTTAGGGTCTTCAAACTTAACTATATCATATAGTAACGGTGCTTTAATAATCTTTTCAAACTTTTCATTATATGTTTTTGCAAAGCTTTGTTCTTTTATATTTAACATTTTTATATTTACCATATTAAGTCTGACATTAGTATCCTCATTCTCACTATCAGATTCAGTATCTGTTTCTGTTCTTAATTCATATATTTCATCTTCTTCTAGAGAGTCTTCATACAAATCTTTTACATCTATTGGTTCTACTTCATCAGAGAATAATCTAAAGGCTTTTGCAGCTGTTTTGGTGTATTTTGTTTTCTTAGGGCATTCATTTGCATAATGTCCTTCCTGGTTGCAAGACCAGCATCTACAGACCTTTTTAGTTGTATCCTTTTTGTTTTTGACGCTTTTCTTTCTAAAAAATCTTTTTCTATTGAAATCATAATTTTTATGTTTCTTGAATTTTTTAGGCTTAAAATATTTTCTAAATTTTTTATATTTCTTCTTAGCAGGATGACATCCCCATTGTGTAGCCATTTCAGAAGTACTACAGGATAATCCCATTTGCTTAGTGTATTGTTTTGCACTACCTATTAACGATTGTTGCATACAATAATACGCAATTTTATCTTTTGTAAATTTCATCTGTAATCCTAACGATGGGAATTCTTCAGGATTATTTCTTAAAATTTTTTCATATTCTTCAGCTAAGTCTTCTCCCCATGGAGGTGGGAGTTTTAGGAAATATAATGCTAATCCATTTTCTATGGTGTCTGCATCTGGTGCTGATGCATAATAGTATTTAGCAAATTCACAATTATATTCATCTAGATATCTTAGGTCACAAATACTTAAATTTGCAAGTTTAGTTCTTGCACGTCTTTTTTCATCTTCAATAATTTTTTGATTTTCAAAAGGGATTCCTCCGAATTCTGTTTTTAAGATTTTTTTTCTAAGATTCTATAAGATTTAAGGGATCTAAGAGAGTTAGAGTAGCATTTGATCCTGTATTTATTAATTTTTTGGCTTCTTTGGTGAGATTTGTAAACCAATTTTTAACATTACCTATAAAAGTGTTTTCTATTGTTCCTAACATGTCTACTGAAGATTGAATTTTTTTTGGTTATTCTTAAGGTTTGTAAGTCTCTAGCCCACGCATCTATTAAATCTATTGTGTTTTTAGCACAATCTAGATCTAATACTGCTCTATAATTTTCTTGTAATGGTTTTTGTTTTGGTTTATATAATTCAGTATATGTCTTATAGGGTTTTTTCTTTTTCGGAAATATATATTCAGAGTATATAGCTTCATCTTCTGTTTGGATTATAGCTGGTTCAATTTTTCGATCTTGTTTTATTGCTTTAGACCTATCTTGTGTGGTTATATTACTACTGCTACTTGTAATTTCCATTTTTATATTTCCCTTTTCAGTTCTTTGTTGTATATCTTCTAGGACTGATAATATGGACATTGCTATAGCAATATTTCCAAGTTGTGTACCATCTGCAGTATCCCATAAGTTTTCTAATTCTTCCATTGACATATTGTCATAAGGTGTCGTTGTTTCTATTACTTTTCTCATTTTATGATTTTCTATTGGAGATCTATGACCTATTTGAAAACCACCATAACTTGTAGGAGGCAACATATCTTCAGAGATTCCTATTCTTTTAGCCATTTTATCTAGTTTATGTTTAAATTCTTGAATATCTTCTTCTCCAGAATGATTATGAAGTGTTGATAGTCTGAGTTGATTATATGTTAATATATTTCCAAATAAAGGATATTCTGGTACCCCAGTTTTGATTACAAACAATTTTTATTTTGTTTCAACTATTGTTTTTGCTAAAAGAAATACTGATAATTTATCTTTTAATTCCGTATATAATTGTTCAATCTCATTCATTTTGATTCTGGCTCCGATACCACTTCGACGCAATCAATCCAAGGACAGATAGTGATACTACACACATACAAAAAATTAAGCAAATATGCCAATAAATGCCTAAACTAACCTTACCCTTAGAAAATGATGATTTAATCATATATACAGATGCATCAGAATCATATTGGGGAGATGCCCTTGTAGCAGTGAGAAATAATCAAGAAAAATTATGTAAATATAAATCAGGAACCTTTAAACAAGCAGAAATAAATTATCATGCAAATGACAAAGAATTATTAGCAATAAAAAATAGTATTAAAAGCTTTTATCTTTATCTTAATAACCCTTTTAAAGTAAGAACTGATTCTATCATTGCAAAGTCTCGAATCAAAAATAAAATTCCAGACATTGGACCAAACAAAAGAATAATAAGATGGCAAGCATGGTTTGTAGAATTTAATTTTGATATTGAACATATTTCAGGTACTAACAATTTTCTTGCAGATACTCTTACCAGAGAAATTGCCAATGGAGGCAAGTGACAGTATCAACCATGAAGAAATATGTCATATGATAAAAGAAGCATCATTAGAAGCAGAAGAAGCTTTTCATAAGTTTCTTTCCTGTGGACAAATTCCTAACAAAGAAAAAGTAGAATAATACTTCCATTATATCATATCCTTATCTATGGAAGTGATTATAGAACTTCAAAGAACTTGGAAACTTGGAATCTAAAAGAACTTGGACAAGATGCCATCTCTACACAGCTAGAAGATTATACTAGAAAAAGCAAAAGAGAAGCTGCTGGATGAAGAATAAAGCAACTTTCAGAAAAGCAACTTTATAAAAGTCTCTTTAACTTCATAAAAGCATACACCTGTCCCGACAACGAAGCTGTCAGCCGCAACTTTTCAGAAAAGTAACTTTATAAAAGTATACACCTGTCCCGACAACGGTACTCTTAAATGACGCAACTATCTTTGATGGTTACTACTTGCCAAATAAAGAAGTATTATTTAATAAGATACAAGATAAAAAATGGTTCGCTAAAATGGATTATAAAAGTGGCTTCTGGCAGATTAAACTGAAGGAAGACTCTATACCCTATACATCTTTCACTTTTTAAGTCTACTAATTCTTTGATTTGTATTTGCAATTCGGATATTGAATAAAGCACTTTTTGCCAGAAGACTTATTATCTTCAGAATTGTTTTGAAGGGTTGTTATTCTAAATTGATTATAAGATTTGTATAAGTTCTATACCTCCCAAATGTAACCATTTTGCCTGTTTTTTTAATTCCTCAGCTGTTGTGAACGGTTATTTAACCGTAGTTTGGTGAGATTCTGGGCTATCCTAGAGATAGGCCCATATCATTGTAAGCCCATATTTGTATTCACCCAATTGCCTATAAATAAAGAGCTGGGGGCCCCTCCCCAGTAGTTGATTCATAACACGTTATCAGCACGAGCCTCTAAAATTTTCCTTTCCACAAATTTTTTTTCCGTTCGTTGCGAAGGCGAAGGTGAAGGCTAGACGGGAGATCCACGAGCGCGGTGCAAGGCTTCCTCCATCGAGCGTCATCTTCCGAGTAGGGCGTCGAGCAACCGTCGCTATATCCAGAGGACGTATATAGAGGTAAAAGCACTAAAAACGATGTTTTTATCATACGTATGATTGCCCCTCCCCTAGATCTCGCAAGATCGATACAGGGATTACTTGTCGCCTTGATAACGACGAACTTTTTCATCCCAAAAATACAATTTTTAGGGTTAAAACCCCTAATTTTTACGGCAATTTTTGCCATCGAGCCCCCCCCCCCACCGTGCCGCCCCCTCCTCCTTATCGAGGGTGGGGCGGCGGCCCCCGCCGCGCCCCCTGAAGGGGGGGGGGGGGCGGCGGCCCCTGCCGCCGCGCCCCCCTGCAGGGGAGCGGCGACCCCCGTCGCTCCCCCCTGCAGGGGGGGCGGCGGCCTCCCCGACGCCGCTTCCCCCCTGCAGGGGGGGCGGCGGCGGGGAGGCCGCCGCCCCCCCAAAAAAACCCTAGCCCGATATAAAAAAAATAAATTTACTGCCTGCGGCCCGAAGCCCGCAGGCCAAAATTTTTTTTTTGAAAAAAAAAATGAGGGGGTAAAGGCTATATATAAGCCTTTTGAAAGATCTATTTGGGCTAAAAATAAATTTTAAAAGGGCGTTTAAAGGGCAGAAAATTCGTGAAAAATCACGGTAAAATACGGGCACACTATCGAACAGGCAAAAGCTTTTTGGGGGGCTTTTGGGATGATGAGGGAACCTGCTTTCCTCATACAAAAGAAAATGTTATTTTTGGGCTCTTATTCAATTTTATTGATTAAACCCATTCATTTCAACCCTTGCATCGTAATGATTTTTCTGTAAAAATCATCTTTAGATGCTTTACATCACTAGGCTTATTCTGTGGATATTATATGCGTGGTTGTGCATTGTATTTAAAACTTAATAATTAGGAAGATCCTACGACCGCTCTGCCGTTAGTAACCTAACCTAACGGTGCATGACGTTGCCCAGTGGTCCAATAATTATTAAGTGATTAAATTATTTATCCATCTCTGCGAATATTAAATGCATGTGATGCCTGTGATGAAAATGTCTGATGAAAATGTTGATGAGCACAATATTTCTGCATGAATTGCTAAATGTGGTTTTTGGATCGGCCGTTTAGTCCCACAGTTTATTTCTCGCACTTTTCTTTTATTTTTGAGAGAAATTGTAGTGAGGAATTTATGTAAATGTCAAAGAAAGAAGACTAACTTCCATGTAGACGGAGGCCACGCTTGAAGATGGAGATATCATATGGGACCCACGGGGTTTCCAAAGTTGTATTTTCATTTTTAAAGCTGCAAATTTGTATAATTTGGACTGTGGACTTTTGGACTCTTTCTTGTGGGACTGGCCGATCCACACATTTAGCTTTTCGTTAAATATTGCCTCCGCATGAAAATGTTTTCTCTGATTAATTATTAATTCATGCATGTTTGTGCTCTGCTAGTTAAATGGCTAAAATTACAAGCGTTGATTTCGAAGTACTGGAAGAATCAGGTAGAAACTATCTAAGCTGGCAGCTAGATGTAAAGTTTCACCTGCGAGCAAAGTCCCTCATCGCTGCTATGACTGAAAAAGAAAATGTTAGCGATATAAAGAAGGCGCAAGCCATCTATATTCGCCGCCATGTGGACAAGACCTTAAAGGCTGAATACCTTACGGTCGAAGATCCACTTGAGCTATGGACTGCCCTTGAGGACAGGTACAAACATCAGAAAGATGTTATACTCCCAAGGGCACGATACGAGTGGGAGAACCTGAGACTGCAAGACTTTAAGTCCATTGCTGAGTACAACTCAGCACTTTTTAGCATCACCTCACGCCTGAAGTTGTGTGGTGAGAAAGTCTCAGAAAATCGCATGCTGGAAAAGACGTATACGTCCTTCCATGAAAAAGATGCGACACTCATGCAGCAATACCGTGAATGCAAGTTCACCAAGTATTCTGAGCTACTGTCATGTTTACTCATGGCCGAGCAAAACAGAGAGCTTCTTCTCGCCACTCACAATATGCACCCTCCCGGCACTGCCCCCCTACCAGAAGCTCACTATTCCTCTTCCTTCAAAAAGAAGAGAGATAATAAAAGAAAAGAAAGACCACAGAAGGGGGTCAACAGAAAAATGCCAAGGGCCATGTACAGCAGCAGCGAAATAATGAAAGTAAGCGGAAGTTCACGTGGCACAGAAATGACAAAAAATTATGCACCCCCACCCAAGAGGGAATGGGAAGACTAGTGCCATAATTGTGGCATAAAAGGCCACTGGTCCAGAGTGTGCCGAACTCCGCAGCATCTCCAGGATTTGTATAAAGAGAACAAGAAAAATAAGGCTGAAACAAACCTGATAACCTCTGATGCTCCAGTCAAGTTTTCAGCTGACAACTTCGAAAATGATGACATGCTTGATTAGCCTTTACTTTTATCTTAGCAAATTGTTTAGAACATTTCATGTTATGAGAACTTTTATATTACGCAATCTGTTTTGAATGAAAATTTTTAGACAATAAATGAATATGTCTATCTGAATATACATGTGCCTATACGTTTCATCTTTTGAAACTGCTCTGATAAATGATTAGTAGACAATAAACACGTACGATTTTTCAATACAAAGCCCAATATCAGGGCCATATTGAAGATCCAGGGAATGCAACACTGTTGCCCCCAAACGTCACAAAAATAGAGGATGCACTAACCCCTCCGAATTCCAAAAGAAACTTTCTAAGTTTCAAGGACATCTGTTTCAACGGATTCCATTTGGAAACAGCAAATGTAAATGAAAAAAAATTACCGTATGCAACTTCTCAAGATAAAGGAGTAAAATCCATACTTGAACGTTTTGAGAGCCTTAGAGGCATCTACCATACGAAGATTCGGAGAAAGGAAGTGGAATTAAACGGAGCACCTGAAGTGCCCGACATCAGCCTAGTTTTTACTCCGGCATGATGGACTTGGCCACCCTGGATTTGTGATGATGCACTGCATCTCATCCCATGGGTATGACTTGAAGAACCAGAAGATTCTTCAGAAGGGAGAATTCCCTCGCATCCCTTGCTATAAGGGAAAAATTAATTGCAAGGCCATCTCCACAAAAAGTTGAAAAAGAATCTCCACGCTTCCTCAAAAAGAATACAAGGAGATAGATGTGGATAAAATCCACCACCCCTAGTGGGCTATTCCAGTACTCTATTGTACTGATAAATGCATCCTCAGTATATTCGTACGTGTGCCTACTACAGACCCGCAACTTAGCTTTTCCAAAGCTATTGGCACAAAAATAAAAATGTTGCGGGCACATTTTCCAGACAATAAAATATAGAAAATAAGTCTGGTTAATGTTGGGAAATATACCTCTCAGTCATTTCAAGAGTACTGCCAAGCAACGGGAATAGAAAATGAACATACAAGTGCCGCATGTTCATACCCAAAATGGGTCAGCAGAGTTACTGAAAAGTAGACTCCAATGGATTGAACGTCCATTAAATCCCGATTGCAAATGGATGCATGGGGACATGCAAATTCTGCATGCTGCATCGTAAATGAAAATAAGACCCTCTGGAGGTCAGAGTCTCCAATGCAACTTGCATATGGAATGCCACCGAACATTTCTCTTCGGAGAATCTTCGGTCCGCAGTTTAAATCCCCATCGCACCAACACAGAGGACAAATATGGATCCTCAACGTCGCCTAGGTATCTATGAAGGGTTTGACTCACCCTCAATGAAAAGACACCTAGAAACCCAAACGGGGGACGTATTTAAGGCACATCTTGAAGACTGTGATCTCGATGAGACGAGTTTCCTAAAAATAGGCCCAGATACTGGAAAATCTGGCGCGAAGCAAATTATAACGTGGGATACAAAAAGTTTGACCCACTATGATCTGGTAACAATACAATGTGTAGAAGAGATCCCGAAGATCCTCCACATACAGAACACTGTTCACCAATTACCAGAATCATTTATTGACAACCGGAAGATTGTCAGATCACACATCCCTGCTGCAAAAACTCCAGCTAGGATTGACATCCCCGAGAATGGATGCAATCCACCAGCAACAGAAGTGGCTGATCCTTAACAGAAAAGAGGCAGACCACCAGGCTCCAAGGACAGAAACTCCTGGAGACCTTAAGACAATACTACCACAGGACAATGAGCTCCTGTCCACACCCTCACCCTTCCCGGAATCCACTGCAGAGGAATTGCCAGGAAAAAGTGAAATTAAGTAAATGTTGTACGTACTGGGGAGGTGTTGGACAGATAGAACATAGATTGTCAACAAATGTATTCACGTATCATATTGCAATATACATCGTAAAAGCGATGATGTTTGTAAATTATCGTTCCACACTCCGTTGCTAAAAGGCAAACGTAAAGATTGGCCAAAATGTGGAACATGGCAATAAAAGATGAGCTGGACTCACTTATGAAACGTGAAATGTTCGGACCTGAAGTCCTGATACCAAAAGGTGTCAAACCTGTGGATAAAACAAAGTATTGCACACATAAGAAAAATAAATACAAAATTGTATGCTATACGGTACAACCTATAGCCCAAGGAAAATTTCGCTGAAACTAGGGATCGAACAAATTCAAATGAGCATGTCTCATAAATGATGCATCAGTCTCCCTAAGTTATCAAAAGCGAATACCTTACGATTTGGCGAAGGAAAATTATGGATATGCTGTTATTAGATGTTGTGACGGCATACCTTCGTGGATATCTTGTAAAGATAATTTCCACATTTCCTTAAATGCCTGAATAGACTTCGGGACGTCTATTCAAAACGAAGAAAAATAAATGATTCCTACTGTATAACAAATAAATGATTCCTACGTGGATATCTTGTATAACAAATAAATGTACAACCAAGAGAATAAATGATTCCAAAAATAAATGATTCCTACGTGGATATCTTGTATAACAAATAAATGTACAACCAAGAGAATCACTTGACAGGTTAATGATTCCTACTGAAGGTTGTCTTTGCATCTGTGCAAAGAACAGGATTAGAGATCATAGTTGGAGACAACTAAAATCTCATCGGATCTCCTGAAGAGAAAACCGAACTACATGTACAAGCCTGACTTTTAAACATGAAATAAAAAGGCCTAGGCAAAAATAAAGTCATGGCTCATAGAATCCTGTTACAAACGCCAAGAAGTGCGTTGAAGAAATTACAAGGACCATTGTCATCAAAAATACACCTATTGGAGTATACTTAATGGATGAACAAAAAGAACCCTTCCGATCGCTGGAAGAGGGGGAGGATATAACTGGTCCTAAAGTCCCTTATCTAAGTGCAATCATGCACTCCTGGCTAACGGCATGTGTCCAGGCATAGTAATTGCAGTAAACTCATTAGCCAGAGATAGTTGGCACCTAACAAGGGCCATTAGACCGGAGTCAAGCCTTCTGCGCTTCCTCCAAGGGTCGAAAGATTTGGACTTACAAATTATAGTAGCATCCTCCAATGTTTATGCAAATGCAGGTTACAGGTCCAGTCCCTATACTGATAAATCACAGAACGGGTACCCACAGTGGGATGGCCATCTACTGCAAATATGCAAAGCAACTTATGAAGGCAACAT
The DNA here is from genome assembly GCA_030789695.1 of Scilla litardierei. Lineage (NCBI taxonomy): Eukaryota > Viridiplantae > Streptophyta > Magnoliopsida > Asparagales > Asparagaceae > Scilla > Scilla litardierei. The sequence continues at coordinate 623,704,053 of CM061142.1, forward strand.
CATCCTATCAATTACGAGATCCTCACCATTCCAGAATCACACCAATGGTGTATTTGAGGGCGCTTGGTGGTACATCACATCTCGGTGACGACTGGGATAGAGGCTGGTTCTGTGGAGCTGACCATATAGTCTGAAGACCATATCAGAGGCGACGAAACTTAGCACATCTCTCCAGAGTTTCTGGATTCAGCAGCTGCTTGATGGTGATAAAATTTGTAATCTGTGTACATTTTTGGAATATTGTAAATAGGAGTGATGAGATAAGCCTACGAGATCTGAAAGCCTAAGAGCTTTTACAGATCAGGGGGAGTTGACAGAATTTGTACTCTTTTCCCTTAGCTATGGTTTTTCCCACTGGGTTTTCCATAGCCAAAGGTTTTAACGAGGCAAATCACATCAACTCTGGATCCTGAAGTATCCACCCCTCTGTGACGCTTAGAATCCAGAAGTATTCATGAGCAGAGTCACTTGTACAAATCAGGGGGAGTTAAAGAGCATTTGTACTCTTTTTCCTTAACTATGGTTTTTCCCACTGGGTTTTCCATAGCTAAAGGTTTTAATGAGACAACTCTCACCAACTCAGGATCCTGAAGTATCCACCTCATGTGAGACTTTTTTACGCTCAGAATCCTGAAGCATTCACGAGCAGAGTCCACACATATGGCTGGATAAGGGGGAGTGTTGTGAACGGTTATTTAACCGTAGTTGGGTGAGATTCTGGGCTATCCTAGAGATAGGCACATATCATTGTAAGCCCATATTTGTATTCCCCCAATTGCCTATTGTTACGCCTATTTGACCGAGACCCATAAAGCACGAGCCCAAGAGCCCACCTGCATCCTGAAAGCCCATTCGACAAAGGCCCTACAAGGGACCTTCTCGAAACGTCGATCCGACCCGGCCCCCATAACCCGTTGGTCGTTCGCCCACTCCTGGGAAAACCGCTCCCCCGGACACGCGACCACTAAATGGCGATAATGGGGAGGTGCTGGCATGGCGGAGAGGGCGACGGCGAGGGGGGACGGATGGGGCACGATCGATGGTGGGCGTGGGACGTGGGCCAGAGCCAATCACGCTGGGAGCTCTACAAAAGGGTTAGGAAGACGACGAAGAAAAGGACCGCATCTAAGGTAACAAAACCTAAGGTACTCCATCAACGACCTCGTTCCCCCAATTCATCTCCTTCCTCCCCCGCTCGCGCCGAGAGACGCCGTCACGATCTCCTCACGAGTCGGACCGTCTCCGCCGGGCCTCCTTTCTCAGATCTCTATCTGACTTAGGCATCGGAGGGGATTTGGCCGGAACCAAGGTCCGGCCCCCTGACGAGCGTTCTCGTCTACGCAGGTGGACAACAGACCAACGGGCCGAGGCTACCCCTCGCCCCTCTCCGACCACTCGATCAACCGGACGGTGAGGCTTCCCCTCACCGTCAGCCTTCCGTGGCCGAGCACGCCCTACCGAGGCCGAGTGTCCTAATCGGGTCTGAGACTCACCCTCGCCACCCGACGGCCGTGCATCTACCCGGGCGATTGAGGCTACCCCTCGTCCCCCTTCCAACCGAGGCCGAGCACGTCTGTCCGAGGCCGAGCGTCTCAACCAGGGCCGAGGCTTCCCCTCGTCCCTTCTGCACCGATTCAAAGCCCCCGAGGGACCCAAAGCGGGCCCCTTGACCACGTTGACCGGGTTCTCCACGGTCAACGCATTGTAGTGAGAAAACACTCTGAAACATCTGGCGCCGTCTGTGGGAACAAGAAACCGTCCCACGAAGAAGCAAACCACACCAACAATGGCACGAGCCAGCAATGGGAGGAAGCGCATGCCGCCCATCCCGGAGGAGGGGAATGGCATAACAAACGGCAATCCCGAGGACACGCCCGTCAGCGGCCACCCCACCCTCTCCACCGAAGAAACCGGCGGCTCAGAACTGGCCACGCAGGGACAGCTCCGCGCCCTAGCTCAGGAGACCAACGCGAGCCTCCAGACGTTGGTCGCAACGGTGCAGCAGCTCGTCGGCCCTGCGCCACCCAACGGAGGCACGTTGGACGACAGCCATCGATGGGCGGGGGGTCCCCCACACTTGCGGTCCGCCGTGGTCGACGACCACGGGACCCGGAAACCGAACATGGAGCGTCGGTTCACGCTGTCCGGCTCTCGTCAGGCGAGGTCACGCGCCTCCTCACCCAATCGTGAAAGGAGCCGAAGAGAGACCGAAGGGACGGACGGCGAATCAAGGACGGCCTCGTCTCATCGATCGCGGTCGTCCCACCGCAGGAGAAGCGAACGACACCACTCGAGAGACCGATCGCGGCGGAGCAGGAGCTCCCGCAGGAGGAGTCGGGAACGTCGGGACAGCCCGGCCCCCAGCGTGGCGAAGGCTGCGGAGCCAGCCCCGCTGGCGCCGGTGGTACCTCCACCCCCGGTCGATCTAGAGGCAGGCGAGTACCGCATCCCCGGAGGCATCCACGGAGATCGATGCCCCTTGTCACGGAGAATAACCGACGCACGGGTCCCCTCCCGATTCCGGATCCCGGTGTTGGGAAAGTACGATGGAATAGGAGACCCGGCGCACCACGTGATGGACTACGAGGGGGACATGGCCTTCCAGGGAGCTGACGATGACCTGCTTTGTCGGGGCTTCTATTCTACTCTCAGGGGAGCGGCGAGGATCTGGTACCACAGCCTGCCCGGCCGCTCCATCGACAGCTTCGAACAACTCGCCCAGTTGTTCTGCAAGCAGTTCATGGCGGGGAGGCTGATCAAACCTGGTGCTGTACATCTGTTCAACATAGTGCAAGGCCCGGCCGAACCACTCCGACAGTTCATGCGCCGCTTCAATGCGGAAAGGCTAAACGTGAACAACCCACCTGACCTGGTGGTCCAGACGGCTCTTAAGAAAGGGCTTCGCCACAGGGGCCTCAAGAAGTCCCTGCACAACGACCCCCCAAAGGACCTCCCCGGGATCATGGCAAGGGCCGAACGCTTTATGCTGACCGAGGAGGCCTTGGCCGAGGATGCAGGAAAACCCGCTCGAGGGACCAAGCGTGGCGACGGCGGACGAGCAAGCCCCGAAGGATACCGGACCGAAAAGAGACAAAGGAACAGGCAACGGGGAGAAAGCGTGAGGGACACCACCCCAGACACCATTCTCGCCCAAGTACAGAAGGAAGAGCGAGCTGATCGCCCCCCGCCGAAGGCTAAAAGAGGCGGGAAGAATAGGGAGAAGTACTGTAAGTACCATAAGGACGATGGTCACGACACGGAAGATTGCTGGCATTTGAAGAAGGACATTGAGAAGCTGATGAGCCGAGGGCACGCCAGGAATTAGGCCGACGAGCCGACCCATGGAGAAGGGACCTCCACACAGCCGGACAAGGGGAAGAAGATCAACACCATCCAAGGCCCCCTCCGCATCGTAGAGTGAGCAGGCAACATCCTTCCCCCCGGGGGGCAGCCTAAGTATGAGGGAGATATCTAGTTTTACATCCCTCTGTTTAGCTTTTCCCCTTTTCCGTTTCCTCCAAATGTACCGGTCCAACTGGACCCATGAGAGTACAAACGCCTTCTTTTTATTGTCTTTATTTAACCGAAACGTGCCAACCCGTAAGAGCAAGCAACTATTCATTGATGATTCAATATGGGTTATGAGTCAATGTTTTACAATAAAGGAGATTGGTTCATAGAAACTATATGTTTCACCAACTTCTTGTAGAACACACTTTCATTCTAGCTTGGGTGACTCTCCTCTTAGCATTGGTGCTTTCGATTTCAGCGAAAAACTTCGACGTTTGGTAACCCCTTTCCTTACTCTTTAATTTTCATAATTGCCTGCTGAATCACCAAGTTTGCGTGAGTCCTCATACACTTCACTTCATACACCCTTTGCATCACTCACACTACTCTGACAATGCCTGCCAAAAGAGAGCGTAAGACGAAGGCCACCACTACTGGCCCTTCCCAGGATAGGGGCAAACGTCAAAAAAATCTGACGGCTGTCTTGGGTGACTCTCCTCTTAGCATTGGTGCTTTCGATTTCAGCGAAAAACTTCGACGTTTGGTAACCCCTTTCCTTACTCTTTAATTTTCATAATTGCCTGCTGAATCACCAAGTTTGCGTGAGTCCTCATACACTTCACTTCATACACCCTTTGCATCACTCACACTACTCTGACAATGCCTGCCAAAAGAGAGCGTAAGACGAAGGCCACCACTACTGGCCCTTCCCAGGATAGGGGCAAACGTCAAAAAAATCTGACGGCTGTCCATGGGTTGACGTGGCGAAACTACAGCTGACAGACAATGCCAGGAGCTGGTGGCAACTGGAAGAGAAACGTCTGATCAGACCGATCTCTTGGGGTATGTTTAGGGAAAGGTTCGATGCTAAATACTTTCCCAAGGCAGCCAAGAGAGAGCTTCAACAACGTTTCGCTAACTTGGTCCAAGGAGATATGACTGTGGATGAGTATGAGGCTGAATTTGCCATGCTTAGCCGTTTTGCACCTCATATGGTAGAAGACCCTGAAGATTGTGCATTTCAGTTTCGCAAGGGCCTGAATCGTAAGGTCCAAGCCTCGATGACCTCGGCGAGACCGACGACACTTCAGGATGTTCTGGATTGTGCACGTGATGAAATTTGGAATTTGATTGATTCACTGCGGTGGCGCGCAGTGGGAGTAAACTTATAACATCTCACAAATATGCTCAAAGCGCAAAACGGGCAAATTTTTGGTATGAACGTTGAGCCCTTATGTAACGGCTATAAATTTTTCCACCTTACTTGCCACCGGTCATAAATTCTTGGGAAAATCATATGTGTGGTATCAATCAGCTGTAGATTCAGGAGCAGTATTTTCTTATTCACGAGCACCCTTCTGTAGGGCTGATGCAGATTGTGCTAGAACCGGACGAGGGGGAGTATGCAGATGGTGGGGAGCCAATGATGATGGAAGAGAGCGAGGTTGAGCACGCACATCTGGATGTAGCTGAGGTGTCCCTGAACTCCTTGGTAGGGGTAACCACGAACCATACCATGAAGTTGTCAGGACGATTGGACGACGCGCCGGTGACGGTACTCATAGACAGTGGGGCTACCCACAACTTCATCGCTCGACATTTGGTGGATCGTCATAGGTTGCAGGTGAGCACTTTGGAGACGTTTACGGTCCTCTCAGAGTCGAACGGTTGATAGACCTTCTTCATGAGACATGGATGAAGCATTGTATGCCATCATTGTTGTATGCTTCAACCTCGCTCTGATACCAATTGTAAGAACCGTCTATCTTGCAATACTAACAACAAACACTCTAGAGGGGGGAATAGAGTAATGGCAATAAATTGTGCAATTAAAATTTAACTTGCAAATGCGGAATCATAAATTCAAGAGGAATTAATTTAAAATTCCGACGGAGTTGACATGTCGCCAGTAACGCAAAAGGCCGGGGACCGCCGCCTCACTGGAGGAGGAAGAGGAGCTTTGCCCTCACCGACTATCTCCAGCACTCATAAGTCTGGGAGCAATTCCCCCAGCAGACGCGGACGCTGACCGGTCCTAAGCCGAGGAGCTAGGCCCTCGCCGACCGACCCCAGTGCACATAAGTCTGGGGGCGACTCCCTCAGCAAAGCACGGGCGCCGACCGGTCCTAAGCCGAGGATCTTTGCCCTCGCCGACCAACTCCAGTGCCCATAAGTCTGGGGGCGATTCCCCCCGCAGGCACGGATGCCGACCGGTCCTAAGCCGAAGGGCTTGGCCCTCGCCGACCGAGTCCAGAGCTCATAAGTCTGGGGGCGACTCCCCCAGCAGGCACGACGCCGACTGGTCCTAAGCCGAGGAGCTTTGCCCTCGCCGACCAACTCCAGCGCTCATAAGACTGGGGGCAATTCCCCCAGCAGGCACGGACGCCGACCGGTCCTAAGCCGAGGAGCTTTGCCCTCGCCGACCGACTCCAGCGCTCATAAGTCTGGGGGCAGTTTTCCCAGGCGGCACGGACGCCAACCGGTCCTAAGTCGAGGAGCTTCGCCCTCGCTGACCGACTCCTACGCCCCTAAGTCTGGGGAGAATCCCCCCAGCCAACGCCAGTTTCGTCCATTCCCAAGCCAAGAACAAGGCAACAACGCCAAGTACACAAAAATTCCAAGTAAGTCGATTTCATTTATAATAGTTAACCCGAGTACAAAAATGCGTCTTATTTACAGGGGATCAAGGCGAAGGGAACACCCTACAAACAGTCTACTCGCGACAAATGACAGAGTTCAGATCGACACCGACAAAGAAAAATTGGTTGACAAAAGACCCAGAGTAGGTGACCCAAGCTAGCGGCCATGCAACCAGCAATTGTTGGCCGCGGGGCTGAAGGAGATGGCGGGGGCCGGGGATCCATTTCAAGTAGACTGGCCCAAAGCGAAGCGGATGCTTAAAAATTTGAGGATAAGGCTGGGAGGGACTGCTTAAGGAGCCCGAGCTCGGGAGGACACATCCTCGGGCGCTTCGCCCTGCTCGGAGCGAGGGGACTCGACTGGCGGAGGGGCTTGCCGGACACGTTCCGCACATTCCCGGAAGGAAGACTGGACGACTTCGACGATCCGGGGGGCGATGATGTCTATATACTTACCGAAGGCCCCCCTGAGAACCTCGAAGATCTCCTTCCCCAGGGTCTCGACGACGCCCTTCTCCACCTCCTCCGCCAGCCGCGTTACCTGACGCCGGTCCGACAGCTCCCTCTGAAGCTCCTCCCTCTCCAGACGGAACGACTCCGCCGCTTCCTCAGCCGACTGATGAGCATCCCCTAGCTTTCCCTCGAGGTCACCCACTTGCCCCTCCAACGCAGCCACACGGAGGGCGAGGCGCTGAGACTCCATCTGGGCCTCCATCATGGCCACCTCGGCCGCCCCGGCCCGCTCTTGAGCCCTCATGGAAGACTCCTCCATCTCCCTCAAGCGGACGGCTCGACACTGTAACTCCACAGCGAGCGCTGAACCCTGAAAAGACGAGACATGGGCTAAGAAGAGGATAAAGAGAAAGAGAGGATAGCAAGATAACCGAACCTGTTGGAGGATCCAGACCAAGGAATCCGACATCTTGTCGGCCGGGATCTTCTTGAGGAGGCTGCGGTCCCGGGGAGGGACGGAGACCTCGGCAACCTGCTGGGCCACTGCTCGGTCAGCAAACATCGAACTCCCAGGGACGACAATCGAAGCCAAGTCGCTCGCCAACAAGGCCCCGACCCCTGGTGATACGGGCGAAGACGCTGCGAGGGGGGTGGCTGGCAAAGCTATCGAAGGATCCCCGACGGTCGCCACGGGAAGCGCGGAACCTGTCGGGCCGGAGGGATCCACGTCCTCCTTCCTCTTCTTTCCACCGTGGAGCTCCGAAGGCGCCGGAGGAGAACGCTTCCGCCTCGCACCATCCTCACCCCCCGGAAGGGGATCGCCAGAAGAAGAGGCGGGAGGCGCGGCCGCCACCTTACCCACGGCAGGCTCGGCTCGGCGCACCTCCTCCTCAACGGTCCTCCGAGGCGCCCTTCCAGAGGTACTACCTCGGCTCCGAGCGGCTCCACGACAGATCAGCTCGTCAACGTCACGGACGAATTCGCGGCCAGCCATCCCTGCAAAGGAGACCGAAATCAGGATGAGTCATAGGGCGATCCGGGGATGAAAAAGCAACCTACCCGGAGACCACAAGACGGCCTTCAGGAGTAGGTCGTCCAGCAAAGACCAAATGGACTTCGTTTCCAAAGGAAGAGCCAACAGAAGCGCATCGGCTGCCCGGTCGACGTCTGAAAGAACTAACGACGGGCGAGAATGGACAGAACTGCCCCAGCTTGTCAGAATCTGGGCCTCGCCCAAGAAGACCACGAAGACATAATCCAAGTTCCAATCCCCTGACCAGCGGGGTAACCCGATCAGGCATTCCCTCCTCGAACGAGCTCGGAGTAGCAGCCATGACCCCGGACCGACTGTCTGGGCCTGGTAAAAGTAGAAGAGAAGGGGGAGAGTCGGCTCCAGACCACGGGTACAGCAGAGCGTTACGAAACCCGTCAGTACCGCGATCGAACACGGGGTGAACTGACACAGGGACACTGTGAAATGTTCCATGACCTGGATGAAGAAGGGATGGAGCGGGAAGCGAAGACCCAGGCGGAACATCTCGACGTAGACGCCGACCTCATTGCTCCTCGGGAGGCAAATCCGCTCGTCGACAAATGGAACCCGAACCTCGTATGGGAAGCAGAGATATCTTTCCCGGATCTCCGCGGCCACCGAAGGAGGGGTCCTCGACAGCGTACGGAGGACAACCGGGGGCACATTAAGCCGTACGGCAGCCAACGCCACGTCATCACGGGTGTAGTCTGGAAAAAGTTTCTCCTTCCCCCTATCTTGAAGAGAACGACTCCCGGCGAGGGAACCAGACTCCCCTAGCCGGGGTTCGCCCCGCCCGGACTCCGGAGGACCACTCGTCCTCCGGCCAGAACCGCCTATCCTAAGAGCAGCCATAGGATGAAAGCAAGAGAGGAATTACCTATTTTCAACTAGTTTGGAGAGGACAAAGAAGCGAAGGCGACGGGGAACTCCGAGTTGCTGAAGGCTCTGAATACCGGGAGGAGCGAAGAAGAAGTGGAGATCCACACAACTGGGGATCTTATATGCCAGGGGAGAATTCGAAGCGCCTGACAAGAATGCGTGGCGAGGCTCGAAGAGTCGGCGGCGTTCCGAAATTGGCGCCAGTTGAAGACCAATCGATCCTCCTCATCATGACCTGCATTTATGGCCTCGCCTCGATTGAAGCGCCGCTCGGAATCCCAGGAGACATAACGGGTGATCTGAGCGAGCCAAGGCTGATCGACCCCACCAATGGCGGCTCACAAACCCTTCGGCTTCTCGAACTTAAGGCGACTCCGCGAGCGGCGGGGATAAGCTTGCCACTACACGTGGCAGCATCTGAAGGCCGACGGCGCTTTGGAGCCCGCGCCTTAAAAACATCGAACGGGCTAACTCATGATGACGACTAATAAATGAGTCGGCATCGACTGGAGAGCCTGTCAAAATCGGCAGAGGTCACATCGGCCGAGCCGAACCGGCCGAGGCCGATCAACCCGACCGATGGGGGCAATTGTTACGCCTATTTGACCGAGACCCATAAAGCACGAGCCCAAGAGCCCACCTGCATCCTGAAAGCCCATTCGACAAAGGCCCTACAAGGGACCTTCTCGAAACGTCGATCCGACCCGGCCCCCATAACCCGTTGGTCGTTCGCCCACTCCTGCGAAAACCGCTCCCCCGGACACGCGACCACTAAATGGCGATAATGGGGAGGTGCTGGCATGGCGGAGAGGGCGGCGGCGAGGGGGGACGGATGGGGCACGATCGATGGTGGGCGTGGGACGTGGGCCAGAGCCAATCACGCTGGGAGCTCTACAAAAGGGTTAGGAAGACGACGAAGAAAAGGACCGCATCTAAGGTAACAAAACCTAAGGTACTCCATCAACGACCTCGTTCCCCCAATTCATCTCCTTCCTCCCCCGCTCGCGCCGAGAGACGCCGTCACGATCTCCTCACGAGTCGGACCGTCTCCGCCGGGCCTCCTTTCTCAGATCTCTATCTGACTTAGGCATCGGAGGGGATTTGGCCGGAACCAAGGTCCGGCCCCCTGACGAGCGTTCTCGTCTATGCAGGTGGACAACAGACCAACGGGCCGAGGCTACCCCTCGCCCCTCTCCGACCACTCGATCAACCGGACGGTGAGGCTTCCCCTCACCGTCAGCCTTCCGTGGCCGAGCACGCCCTACCAAGGCCGAGTGTCCTAATCGGGTCTGAGACTCACCCTCGCCACCCGACGGCCGTGCATCTACCCGGGCGATTGAGGCTACCCCTCGTCCCCCTTCCAGCCGAGGCCGAGCACGTCTGTCCGAGGCCGAGCGTCTCAACCAGGGCCGAGGCTTCCCCTCGTCCCTTCTGCACCGATTCGAAGCCCCCGAGGGACCCAAAGCGGGCCCCTTGACCACGTTGACCGGGTTCTCCACGGTCAACGCATTGTTGTGAGAAAACACTCTGAAACACCTATAAATAAAGAGCTGGGGGCCCCTCCCCCAGTAGTTGATTCATAACATCAGCGAATTTTTCTTTTTCAGATTTCATAATTTGTTGTGTGATTAGTTTTATCGGTGTTTCACCTTTCATAGTATAAACATCTATGGGATGTTCTAAAATTCTAATAATGTATTTTTCTTTGGAAATATATTTGATCAAAGGCATCTCATAACACATTCCTAGAGATAAGGTAAACTTTGTTTTCTGTATTTGTTGGTATTTTTCTTGATCCAATTGTATGGTTTCTTCATATCCAGATTCATCATCTTTTATGTCCCTTGTTTCAAAGACTTCAGTAATCTCTGATTCCATTTTAGGGATTTCTGCTATTTTTTCATTTAGTAAGTCAGTAAATTCATTTTCTAGATTTTCTGAATTATCTGATATGTCACTATCAGAGGATATGTCTGATATTATTTCCTTAGGTTCTCTTTCTTTAATAATTGTAATTTTTCTTAATGCATCCATGTACGTTTGTACATTGTATTTTTCTCTATCGAATATTTGTATTTTACCGTCATCTTTTTTACTTACTATAACAATTTGTCTGTTTTTCATGACACTATATTGTTTATGGTCAAAAATATAGTCACGGGGAATTACTTTCCTGTGTTTATGTCTTTCTTTCTCAATTTTCTTTTCTTTAGGATCTTCAAATTTGACTATATCATATGGCAATGGTGTTTTAATAATCCTTTTCAAATTTTTCATTATATATTTTTGCACAGCTTTGTTCTTTTATATTTAACATTTTTATATTTACCATATTAATTCTGACATCAGTATCCTCATTCTCACTATCAGACTCCGTATCTGTTTCTGTTCTTAATTCATATATTTCATCTTCTTCCAGAGAGTCTTCATACAAATCTTTTACATCTATTGGTTCTACTTCATCAGAGAATAATCCAAAGGCTTTTGCAGCTGTTTTGGTGTATTTTGTTTTCTTAGGGCATTCATTTGCATAATGTCCTTCCTGGTTGCAAGACCAACATCTACAGACCTTTTTAGTTGTATCCTTCTTATTTTTGAAGCTTTTCTTTCTAAAAAATCTTTTTTTTATAGAAATCATAATTTTTATGTTTCTTGAATTTTTTAGGCTTAACATATTTTCTAAACTTTTATATTTCTTCTTAGCAGGATGACATCCCCACTGTGTAGTCATTTCAGAGGTACTACAGGATAATCCCATTTGCTTAGTGTATTGTTTTGCACTGCCTATAAGTGATTGTTGCATACAGTAATACATAATTTTTTGTAAATTTCATTTGTAGTCATAATGATGGGAATTCTTCAGGATTATTTCTTAAAAAAATTTCATATTCTTCAGCTAAGTCTTCTCCCCATGGAGGTGGGAGTTTTAGGAAATATAATGCTAATACATTTTCTATGGTCTCTGCATCTGGTGCTGATGCATAATAGTATTTAGCAAATTCACAATTGTATTCATCTAGATATCTTAGGTCACAAATACTTAAATTTGCAAGTTTAGTTCTTGCATGTCTTTTTTCATCTTCAATAATTTTTTGATTTTCAAAAGGTATTCCTCTGAATTCTGTTTTTAAGATCTTTTTATAAGATTCTATAAGATTTAAGGGATCTAAGAGAGTTAGAGTAGCATTTGATCCTGTATTTATTAATTGTTTGGCTTCTTTGGTGAGATTTGTAAACCAATTTTTAACATTACCTATAAAAGTGCTTTCTATTATTCCTAATATGTCTACTGAAGATTGAATATTTTTGGTTATTCTTAAGGTTTGTAAGTCTCCAGCCCACGCATCTATTAAATCTAATCTATTTTTAGCACAATCTAGATTTAATACTGTTGTGAACGGTTATTTACTGGGTTGGTTGAGTTATTGGGCCATCCTAGTATTGGGCCCATATCTGTGTAAGCCCCCTTTGTATTCTCCCCTTTGGCTATAAATAAAGACATGAGGGCTCCCCCCCTCAATAGTTGATTCATAACACGTTATCAGCACGACTCTAAAAATTTTCTTTTCCACAAAATTTTCTCCGTTCGTTGCGAAGGCGAAGGCGAAGGCGAAGGCTAGACGGGAGATCCACGAGCGCGGTGCAAGGCTTCCTCCATCGAGCGTCGTCATCCGCGTAGGGCTTCGAGCAACCGTCGCTATATCCGGAGGACGGATATAGAGGTCAACACACTAAAAACGATATTTTTATCATACGTATGATTGCTCTATCCCTAGATCTCAAAAGATCGTTATAGGGATCAATTGTCGCCTTGAAAACGACTGATTTTCCATCCCAAAAACCAATTTTTTTAGGGTTCGTTGATTTTTTTTTCTCAAACCCTAAAAATTTGCTCTCCGGCGACGTTGCCGCCGGCCCCTCCCCCCTCCCTCCATGTCACGTCGTTCCCCCTACTTTCAGAGGGGGGGCGGCAGCCGCCGCGCCCCCCCTACAGCGGGGGGCGGCGGCCCCCGCTGCCGCCGCGCCCCCCCGCAGGGGGGGCGGCGGCCCCCGCGGCCACGCCCCCCGCCCTGCAGGGGGGCGGCGGCGCCGCCCCCCCTCTCAAACCCTAATACAGAAACAAAACAGACAGAAAACCTGTGGGCCTGAAGCCCACAGGCCGGCTGTGGGCTTCAGGCCCACAGGCCAATTTTTCATTTTAAAAAAAGCAGCCTGTGGGCCTGAAGCCCACAGGCCGGCTGTGGGCTTCAGGCCCACATGCCGATTTTTCTTCAAAAAAACCTGTGGGCCTGAAGCCCACAGCCGGCTGCGGGCTTCAGGCCCGCAGGCCGTTTCTACACCAAAAAAAAATTTGGGGGGGGCATAGGCTGAAAACAAGCCTGAAAAGGCAACTGTTTGGCCTAAAGATCAATCTAAAAAGGGGATTTAAGGGAAAAATATTCGTGAAAAATCACGGTAAATTACGGGACAAATATCGGGCAGGCAAGGACTTTTCAGGGAATTTTGGGGGGCTTTTGGGATGATGAGGGAACCTCTTTTCCTCAAACAAAGAAAATGTTTATTTGGGCGCTTAATCAATTTAATTGATTAAACCCATTTACTTTACAACCTATGCATCGTAATTACTTTTACATGCTTTTCATCTCTGGCAAAATTATGTGGATATTATATGCGTGGTTGTGCATTTTATTTAAAACTTAATAATTAGGAAGATCCTGCGACCGCTCTGCCGTTAGTTTCCTAACCTAACGGTGTATGACGTTGCCCAGTGGTCCAATAATTATTAAGTGATTAAATATTGTTTTATCCTCATGCGAATAAACTGCCTGTGATGTCTGTGAATGAAAATGTTGATGAGCACAATATTTCTGCATGAATTGCTAAATGTGGTTTTTGGATCGGCCGTTTAGTCCCACAGTTTATTTCCCGCACTTTTCTTTTATTTTTGAGAGAAATTGTAGTGAGGAATTTATGTAAATGTCAAAGAAAGAAGACCAACTTCCATGGAGACGGAGGCCACGCTTGAAGACGGAGATATTATATGGGACCCACTGGGTTTCCAAAGTTGTATTTTCATTTTATTCAAGCTGCAAATTTGTCTAATTTGGACTGTGGACTTTTGGACTCTTTCTTGTGGGACTGACCGATCCACACGTTTAGCTTTTCATTAAATATTGCCTCCGCATGAAAATGTTTTTATTTCTGATTGATTATTAATTCATGCATGGTTGTGCTCTGTTAGATAAATGGCTAAAATTGCAAGACTTTGAAGTGCTGGATACATCAGGTAGAAACTATCTAAGCTGGCAGCTAGATGTTAAGTTTCACCTGTGGGCCAAGTCCCTCATCACTGCTGTGACTGAAAAAGAAAATGTTAGTGATATAGAGAAGGCGCAAGCCATCATCTATATTCGCCGCCATGTGGACAAGACCTTAAAGGCTGAGTACCTTACGGTCGAAGATCCACTGGAGCTATGGACCGCCCTTGAGGATAGGTATAAACATCAGAGAGATGTTATACTCCCAAGGGCGAGATACGAGTGGGAGAACCTAAGACTGCAGGACTTTAAGTCCATTGCTGAGTACAACTCAGCACTTTTTAGCATCACCTCACGCCTGAAGTTGTGTGGTGAAAAAGTCTCAGAAGATCGCATGCTGGAAAAGACGTATACGTCTTTCCATGAAAAGGACGCGATACTTATGCAGCAATACCGTGAACGCAAGTTCACCAAGTATTCAGAGCTGCTGTCATGTCTTCTCATGGCCGAGCAAAACAGAGAGCTTCTTCTCGCCACTCACAATAAGCGCCCTCCCGGCACTGCCCCCCTACCAGAAGCTCACCATACCTCTTCCTTCAAAAAGAAGAGGGATAATAAAAGAAAAGAAATACCACAGAAAGGGGGACAACAGAAAAGAGCCAAGGGCCCACCACAGCAGTGCAAGAATGAAGGGAAGCGCAAGTTCACCTGGCTCAGGAATGATAACAAGAAAAATAATGCACCCCCTCCCAAGAGGGACTGGGAAGACCAGTGCCACAGCTGTGGCATGACAGGCCACTGGTCCAGAGTGTGCAGGACCCCGGTGCATCTCCAGGAGCTTTATAAACAAAGCAAGAAAAGAATGCTGAATCAAACCTGGTGGCTGCGAATAATGCAGTCAAGTTCACAGCCAAAGACTTCGAGTCAGATGATATGCTTGATTAGCCTGTTTTCATTTATCTTAGCATTTTATTGTATGAACAATCCATTTTATGAGAGCTTTTATGTTATCTGAATTCTGTTGAATAAAATTTAGTTTTCTGAAATGCAAATGTTTACTCATCTTTTTAGATGGGATGCTCTCATGACTGCTTAGTAGACAACGCGTCGACACATACGATCCTTCAGCACAAATGCTATTTTCATAGCATTAATCCGAATAAGAGCCCTGTAAACACAATTTCAGGGCCATCGGATATAATTGAAGGTTCTGGGAATGCAACCTTGTTGCTTCCCAATGGAACAGAAATAAAAATAAAAGATGCACTTTACTCTCCGAATTCCAAGAGAAACTTATTAAGTTTCAAAGATATCCGTCTTAACGGATTCCACTTGGAAACAACAAATGTTAAAGAAAATGAATTACTGTATATAACGTCTCAAGACAATGGAGTTAAATCCATACTTGAACGTTTTGAGAGCCTCTCATCAGGTCTCTACCATACAAAAATTTGGAGAGAGGAAGCAAACCTAACGGAACACCTGAAGTTTCCGACATCGGCCAAATTCTTACTTTGGCACGATAGACTGGCCACCTCGGATCTGTGATGATGCATCGCATTATATCACAATCCCACGGGCATAACCTGAAGAACCAGAAGATTCTTCAGAAGGGAGAATTCCCTTGTGTACCCTGTTTTAAGGGAAAATTAATAACAAGGCCATCACCACTTAAAGTGGACATCGAGTCTCCTAGCTTCCTTGAAAGAATACATGGAGACATATGTGGACCTATCCAACCCCTAGTGGGCCCTTTCGGTACTTTATGGTACTGATTGATGCATCTTCAAAATACTCGTATGTATGTCTACTTTCAACCCGCAACTTGGCTTTTCCAAAGCTCTTGGCACAAATAATAAAGTTGCGGGCGCATTTTCCAGACAACCAAATTAAGAAAATACGTCTGGATAATGCGGGGGAATTTACCTCTCAGTCATTTCAAGAATATTGCCAGGCAACAGGAATAGAAATCGAACATCCAGTGCCGCATGTTCACACCCAGAATGGGTTAGCCGAGTCGCTAATTAAAAGACTCCAATGGATCGCACGTCCATTGCTGATGAAATCCCAGTTGCCGGTGGATGCATGGGGACATGCAATTCTGCATGCTGCATCACTAATAAAAATAAGACCCTCGGGAGGTCAGAGTCTATCTCCAATGCAACTTGCATATGGAACGCCGCCGAACATCTCTCACTTGAGGATCTTCGGCTGCGCAGTTTATATCCCCATTGCACCACTACAGAGGACCAAGATGGGTCCATAACGTCGCCTAGGTATTTATGTAGGGTTTGACTCACCCTCCATTATAAGATACCTAGAACCCCAAACGGGGGACGCTTTCAAGGCACGTCTTGAAGACTGCGATTTTGATGAGACGTATTTCCCCAAAATGGGCCTAGACATCGAAAAGTCTAGTGCAAAGCAAATGTTAACGTGGGATACAAAAAGCTTGACCCACTACGATCCGGTAACAAAACAATGCGATGATGAGATCCGGAAGATCTACATATCCAGGACACAGTCCATAGATTACCGGACTCGTTTACTGACAACCAGAAGATTGTCAGATCACACATCCCTGCTGCGAACACTCCAGCTAGGATTGACATCCCAAAGGATGGATGCAATCCACCAGCAGCAGAAGTGGCTGCACCTCAACAGAAAAGAGGCAGACCACCAGGCTCCAAGGATAAAAATCCAAGAAAAAGAAATATATCCGGAGACCTTGGGACGATACCCCCACAGAGAAACGAGCTCGTGTCCATACCCTCTCCCCTCCCGGAATCCACTGCAAAGGAACTGACGGGAGAAACTAAAATATCATTAAATTATGTACGTACAGGGGAGGTATTGGACAGAAAGAGTATAGTCGTCGACGATGACTTCGCGTTTCACATTGCCATTCACGTCGCCGGAAGCGACGATGACTATGAACCACACTCCGTTGCTGAATGCAAATGTAGAGACGATTGGCCAAAGTGGAATCAGGCAATAGAAGCCGAGCTGGACTCGCTTCAGAAACGAAAAGTCTTTGGGCAAATAGTCCAGACACCTACTGGTGTCAAACCTGTGGGATACAAATGGGTATTCGTCAGAAAAAGAAACGAAAATAATGAGATCGCACGCTACAAATCTAGACTTGTAGCACAAGGATTTTCCCAAAGACCGGGTATAGACTATGACGAAACATATTCCCCGGTCATGGATGCGATCACCTTCAGATTCCTGATAAGCTTAACAGCAAAGGAAGGCCTAGATATGCAGCTAATGGATGTTGTGACTGCATATCTATACGACAATCTCGACAAAGAGATATACATGAAACTTTCTGATGGGTTTTCCATGCCTGCTGAACTGAATGATAGACCTCGGGACGTCTATTTTGTTAAGCTACAAAGATCATTGTATGGTCTCAAACAATCAGGAAGAATGTGGTATAACAGACTCAGTGAGTTCCTCGTTCAACAAGGATTCACGAACAATGAAGTCTGCCCTTGTATCTTCATAAGAACAAAGGGAAAAGGATTCTTGATAATAGCTGTCTACGTAGACGATCTGAATCTCATAGGATCTCCTGAAGAGATCACTGAGATATCTGTAAGCCTAACAAAAGAATTTGAAATGAAAGACCTAGGCAAAACGAAATTCTGCCTTGGCTTACAGATTGAACATCAAAAGGATGGAATCCTATTACACCAAACCACATATACGAAGAAAATGTTACAAAGATTCCATATGGACCATTGTCATCCATTGAGTACACCTATGGTGGTACGATCGTTGGATGCACATAAAGACCCCTTCCAGCCGCTGGAAGAGGGGGAGGACATACTTGGTCCAGAAGTTCCTTATCTGAGTGCCATCGGAGCACTATTATATCTGGCAAACTGCATGTGTCCCGATATAGCATTTGCAGTAAATTTGCTAGCCAGATACAGTGCAGCGCCTACACAGCGCCACTGGACCAGAGTAAATCACCTTCTGCGCTACCTCCAAGGGTCTACAGATTTGGGACTCTTCTACAAAAATGGAACATCCTCTACACTTGCAGGTTATGCTGATGCAGGTTACTTGTCTGACCCCCACAAAGCAAAATCACAGACTGGGTACGTGTTAACCTACGGAGGGACAGCCATTTCCTGGAGATCCATCAAGCAAACATTGACGGCGACCTCATCCAATCACTCAGAGATCATTGCCATCCATGAAGCAAGCAGAGAATGCGTATGGCTACGCTCAGTTGTCCATCACATCCTGTCTACGACTGGACTGAAGACTGGAGACCTTGAGCCCACTACCATGTTCGAGGACAACGCTGCTTGCATAGCTCAACTACGAGGTGGCTTCATCAAAGGCGACAGAACAAAACACATTTCACCAAAGTTCTTCTGGACGCACGAGCTACAGAGAGATGGCAAGATCGACATCAGACAAGTGCAGTCATGTGACAACTTGGCAGATTTGTTCACTAAAGCCCTTCCTACTGCTACTTTTAGAAAACTTGTACATAGGATTGGAATGAGACGCCTAAGAGATCTGAAAGCTTGAGAGCTTGTACAGATCAGGGGGAGTTTGGTAGAGTTTGTACTCTTTTCCCTTAACTATGGTTTTTCCCACTGGGTTTTCCATAGCCAAAGGTTTTAACGAGGCAAATCTCACCAACTCAGGATCCTGAAGTATCCACCCCATGTGAGACCCATACAGGCTCAGAATCCCGAAGTATTCATGAGCAGGGTCCACACCTATGGCTGGATAAGGGGGAGTGTTGTTAACGGTTATTTACTGGGTTGGTTGAGTTATTGGGCCATCCTAGTATTGGGCCCATATCTGTGTAAGCCCACTTTGTATTCTCCCCTTTGGCTATAAATAAAGACATGAGGGCTCCCCCCCTTAATAGTTGATTCATAACAAATACTACTTTTTGATTTTCTTGCAATGGTTTTTCTTTTGGTTTATATAACTCAGTATATGTCTTATAAGGTTTTTTCTTTTTCGGAAATCTATATTCAGAGTATATGGCTTCATTTTCTGTTTGGATTATAGTTGGTTCTATTTTCCAATCTTGTTTTGTTGCTTTAGGCCTATCCTGAGTAGTTACATTACTACTGCTACTTGTAATTTACATTTTCATATTTTCCTTTTCAGTTCTTTGTTGTATATCTTGTGGGACTGATAATCTGGACATTGCTATTGCAATATCTCCAAGTTGTGTACCATCTGCAGTATCCCATAAGTTTTCTAATTCTTCCATGGACATATTGTCATAAGGTGTCGTAGTTTCTATTACTTTTATCATTTTATGATTTTCTATGGGAGATCTATGACCTATTTGAAAACCACCATAACTTGTAGGAGGTAACATATCTTCAGAGATTCCTATCCTTTTAGCCATTCTGTCTAGTTTATTTTTAAGTTCTTGAATATTATTATTATCTTCAGAATTGTTTTGAAGAGTTGTTATTGAAGGATTTTCTGGGACCCTTAGGGCACAAAAACTCTAGTCCCGTCCTAAGTCGGACGGAACATAGACAGAAATGCAGCGGAAAAAATTTTATGTTAATCTAATTAACATGCAACCCTAAGGAACCAGACCCTATTAGTCAGGAGCTCTGCCAACTTGGGGTGGATCTGACCACCCCAAGAGGGATCTAACTACTGCGAATAATTAAATGAAAACTTAAACACATACCCGGAATCTCAGCCCTGGGGCAGGCGAGATGTTCCGCGCCGTCTTCCGAGCTGCTCCTGTCTCATGCCGAGCTGCTCCTTGAACCGCTCCCCGAACCGCTCCTCGAACTGCTCCGCATCCCGAGGCGATCAATCCCCGTGTCGCCGAGCCATCCACCGCCGAAGAAAGTTTCACGCGAGTGAAACCTCCGCCTAGATTTCGGATCCAGAATCCGAACTCCTTTGCGGCTTTGCCAGAGCCCGCAGGAGTAAGGCAGAAATTTATAGGGAGAGGAGAAATACTTATTTAAGCTTAGATCCGAGCGTGCTCCAACATTTACGAGAGCCACTCAGATCTAGAGCTTGGGACGAGTTTTGAGGAAGGGGGGAGACCCCTATTTATATAGGCGGCGGACTCTCCCCTTTTCTCAAAATCCGATGTGGGACTAAATAATGAGTTAATTAAAATCAAGTTAGTTTGCACTTCACAAAGTGCAAACTTCCGTGAATTTTAACTCACTCACCGTTGAGCTTCCAGATTGATACAACCTATCAATACGACAAGCGTTCAACGGTGAACGCATAGGAAAAAACCGTTCGTCAATCGGAGTTCGTTTGACCCTCCAATTGAGTGTCCAAAGATCAGCCCAAGGCTAGTTTTTCACAAAAACTGAGCCGTCAATTAAATCTGTACACTTAGGGTTCGAAACCCTAGTGGTGGGGCCCACGGGTGGGCCCCACGCATCCAGCGCGCGTAAAAAATCCGCTTGGGCAAGCCCAGGCGGAAGCCTGGGCTCGCCCAGGCGCCTGGGCACGCCCAGGCGCAGGCAGCCTGTTCTGCCTTGCATTTACTGGGCCTGGGCTGGTCTGATCCTTTGGGCTGTTTTGGCTCTAACTTGAGCATTTGGTGTCCGATTTGGACGCCGTTCGAACCTGGGTCTAGACCGGGACATTCCCGTCTTACCCGTGAACTTTTCCTTGCGTTTATTTTATTAAATATTGTATTAAACAATTTAATACACATTTAATCGCTTTTGCATCAAATGCAAAATAGTCCCTATCTAAGCTTAAATTATCATTTGCATCAAAAACAAATGATCTGAGGGCATATATCCCTACATCTCCCACTTGCACTCAGGATCATTTATTCTGAATGTTGGAGATTATTGCAAACATCTTTTGCAATATTTTATCACTTGCATCAATTGCAAATTATTCTCCCTAACTTATTTCTACCTATTACTAGACGAAAGATCGCACTCTATGTGAGACCCTACAGCCTGACCCTTACAACAAGTTGGGCTCGAAGCCCTATACGGCAGTGACCACGAGCAGTGGCTGCCGTCCCTGCTTCAGGAATCATCATTATGTGGTTAACTCATTGACATGAGTATTGTCGGGACCACCCGGACTGTTTCCGTGATGAATTCCGCAGTTATAGTCTCTTCGTCTAAACTATGTCGTGTAGATCAAGTCTAGGGTACGGTCAAACTGTCAACCCCAATAACTTGACTCCGGTTAGTTTCTATCGATCTTTAGTCAAAAAAATGTTGGACTTCTTCCAACATACTCTGGCCAGAGTTTTTACTAAAGACCGAACTAACCCTACGACACTAACTCCCATTGACCGGGAGAGACGAATCCTCTCTTGGTCATTACTCTCCTCATACGCTTCAAGTGTCACCCAATCAAAGACCTTTCGACGGGGCTTGCCTCGAAGCTAGGTCATTTGATCTAAGTGGCACCGTTCATGCACAGGTTCGTCAAAATGACCTCAAGTCAAAAGACCAACTAGCCTATCATCACTAAGAGTTTATCATTGACAGATTGGTCAATATAACCATATGATAACTCTTGTGGATCGTTCAGTGAACTCATTCTCTAATGAGCACATGTGTCTCGTCTTTGACTTCGCCAAGTCAAGCGATCATGAGATCATCGCTACCGCTAAACGGTGAAGACAAAAACACAATGGTCTATCCGATGTTTCGATATCCTTGTCTCGAAACATCTACGACCACGAACCCTTTTAGACTTATGCTACAGACGGCCAAACATTTCTCCATGATCGAGATACTCATCTCGATACCTGTTTGACCTCGCATAAAGTCTCAGGACTTTACCTAAGTTAATATCTAATGTTAACTACATTATAACATAACTTTAGATAAATTATTACCAAACAGCTTACTCTTATTTCGAACAAGACGTTTGTGCTATTCACACACAGAGATAGATTGCCTCGAGGGTATCATCTCTCAACATCTCCCACTTGCACTCAGGCCCATTTATCTCGGTATCTAATACCGTTTTTACACATAAGTTTTCCCGACTTCATGTGGTAGAGCCTTCGTGAGTGGATCTGCTAAAACCGTCTACACTATAGACTTAGGGAGTTTCTATGTTCATATTAGACCAACCATTTGAATCTCATTCAAATAATTCACTAGGTCTGTCGGAATCCATAATATTTATTTCCCTGGATCTTATCCAGTTCATCGTACATTACGATAATAATTTAAATTTTGTTAATGGTCATTTCAAATGGCTCATATCTATTTCTGATAAAGTATCAAACTCTTTGATTACTTAATCAAAATATATGTTCCATCTCTTGGATGCCTTGCATGTAATTTATACGCTCCCACTGACCTTGAAAACTCTCTGGCTAATTCATATAAGTTGGTCCGTCTAAATCATATTTAGAAAAACGAACTTATAAGTGAATGCTCCAATTTTCATGGTCAACATGAGCGTTTTACATCGGTTTTGGTCTGAGTAGATCTGTACACATCTGTTGGCGAGACGATTTCAACTAATCCGTTTTAAAGAAATTAGGATGAAAACCGTTTTCGATCAACAAGATTGTACATTACTATTCTCTTTCTGCACCAATCTTTCAACTTAAAGATTTACTTGCAGAAAGTGAGGAAACAATTTCCTTGGGTACGTAAACTAAATTCTCAAATTTATTTACGCACACGGACCTATTCTGATTGCATCAAGTTTTAAATCGGAGTTACTACTCCGAATTTCATCCCGGAAGTTGACTAAGTCATCATCAGTTATGATGTCTAACTCGACAATTCGTCTCACGAAATTCGAGTAATTATACAACTTCTTTAATGATCGATTTAATGAATATCTTATTAACAATGTCCTCATAGGACATTATCAAAACCTAGGCATTACGATCTGGGACTTAACCCAGAGAGAGGACTTAACTCAGAGTCACTTACTATGTATCGCACCAAGTCTCACTAAGTGTGATTCATACATTTTAACATACGGATGTGTTAACAGACTTGACCTGAGAGAAAATCACATTTTCTTTTAATTACACAAGATTTTATGTAGCTAAGTATTTGACCATTCGATCTAATCGAATCAGTTTAAATACTTTCTACTTTTCGTTCTTTATTTTATCAGACTTGTGTTTCATCAAGAACACGTGTCTTAATAAAATATACGAATAACTTATTTTGGTTAAAATAGACTCGGGTACATCAGTATGTACGAGACTGAGTTCGACAACTCATTCTTCCACTGTCTTACAGATGGTTTTCAGCCATTATATCTGAGAGGATAAGATTCACAAGTGTCCGTAGACTTCATAATACGAGAGGTCAGACCCCTCTTTATGTGACTTGTGAAGCTTAGTCTCTCGACACGGCCTAGTCTATTTTACCATATAAGTTTGCTACTATCTTGTGTATTTATATATTAACATTTAATATATATATATAGTTATTACAAATTACTTAACACAAAACATTGCTTCTGAAGCAAGGTGACGACATTCGTCAAAAAATGTGTTAGACGTTTTTGTATAACTATTTATTCTGAAATCGTGACATCAAAATATATCACATTTTCATTTCCTCCTACTTATGCCTTTACTAATGATAAATTAAACTAACTTTCTCAATTGACTTTCCGGAGTGCCTTCTTCCTTTTCTAAATCACATTTAGATATTGATTAACCCAACATAAATAGCTATGCAAGCATCTTATGTATCCAAACGCTTGAGCTTTGCAATCTCGAGTTCAGCTCAAGAAGTTGCTTGTCTCAAGATCCAGTTGGGATACATAGTCTTGCACCGCTCATGCACTCGTATTCGACTCAAACGGTTTGATCGAATTTTCGAACTTTGCGGATCGGAATTGTTTGTCCATACAACCTTGAGGGTAGCTCGACAAGTTGTAGGGAGAAACATACTTCGAATATCCTATATGTTCAAGCTGCCTCATATAGAGACGAGTGGCATATTGCGTGAATTTATTTGTTGGACCCAGAACTTATGAAATCATATTTCTTAAGTCTGTTCTTTAGAAGGTCATTTTAATGTCAACGAGAGTATAGTTTAATCTTATCAATTAGAATTTAACTTGATATTCAATTAATCAAACTATTTGACCAATTAACTAATTCCATTAAAAAAATTATATTTTGATTCCTTCGGTAAACATAGTCTTGCCCTAGTTTTTGCATATGTTCAATATTAAATATAGGTAGATTGGCTTTCATCTATCTATATCCTCCCACTATTTTTACGATCGTTTTAAAGCTTAATAACGAACGATTTAATCGAATTTAAAAATTAGTGAAAGAGGGATCCAATCATCCCGAACCTCACAACCTTGAGGAGACTCAACAAGTTGATTGGTTCCATGACTGGTAGACTAACTCTTGGTCAATCACATCACATGTGATTCCCTGTCGATTTTTACCCACAGTCACTTATGATCTTGAGGAGACTCAACAAATCATAATGACTGGTCTAGTCAGACCCTTGATTTCGTGTCCAGATTTGTCTTAGATCGATACTCGAGGAGACCCGACGCATCGATTTGGGTCAAGTTTAGACTACATCACATGTATGTTGGAGTTTGTTCCTTAAAGAAAAACAAGTCACAGCTTGAGGAGACTCAACAACTATAATTGTCTTCTTTGAGTTACCAAGCTCCAAAATCAAGGAGGGATACGAATTAATCTTTAATAAGATTTATAACGCATTGACTAGATATAGTCCAGGGTGTCATACAATCATGATTCGCGACATTGCGGTCCAGCGGAACACAGCCAGGGAATTGACTAAGCCAGGATCACTGCCCCTTGTACTAGCAAGGGTTGACCCAGAACTCTTAGCCAAGCACATTGACTGGATCATGGTCCATTGAATGAAGCTTGTCATTTTTGTATGTGTGCCATAGACTAAACAGCTTTTGTTAACAACTAATTAATCCTATCAACTAGTTCCATCCTTAAATTCAAAATTTTAGGATTTGTTTAATAACTTTTATTAAGTCCTTATCAACTATAAGGTTCACGTGCTATCCTAATCATTATTAGGATTTTAATAAAATTATTAACCAACGCTAAAAGCGAAGTCCTTTAATGAGAATTAATAATAACAATTAGAATTAAGAAATCATTAAAAGGACTACCCTAATCAGGAATTAGGTCTTAAAGGGTTGTTAATATTTTATTAAAACATAGCATGTCATTAAAATTCAAGTAAATAAATTTTAATCATTTTTAATGGCTAACCTAAAGGGTTGTCTTGTGTTATCAAATAAGGGACAAGAAGACATATCCATTAAACATTTACACTAATTTTATCGCATAAAAAGTGTACAACTATTTAACAATTAAATAGACTAAAGTTTATCGCATAAACAATTTTAGCATGCATACTTAAATTTAACATTTAAATTTAAAAATACGATTTTTAAAACATTTTATTTTATCTCATAAAGTAAAAGCTTGTTTTAAAAATCATAACATTTGCATGCTTCTTTAAAATATTTATCGCATAAAAATTTTAAACTTTTAAAATCAGTTTTTAAAAATATCTTATAAATTTAAAACATCATTTAAAAAATTCCATGTTTAAAATTTATCACATAAAATTTTAAACAACATTTTAAACTTATCGCATAAAGTTTTAAAGCTTTAAAACAATTTTAAAATTTATCACATAAATTTAAAAATTCCATTTTAAAACTTTCATGTTTAAAATTTATCATATAAATTTTTTAAACAAAAAAAAATTTAAATTTATCGCATAAATTTAAAGAAAACATTTTTCTGTAAAAGCATTCAAATAATAAATTCGCAGTCCAAGATCAGCATACAGAGATGGCTCTGATACCAATGAAGGGCTTTCAGGGACCCTTAGGGCACAAAAACTCTAGTCCCGTCCTAAGTCGGACGGAACATAGACAGAAATGCAGCGGAAAATTTTTTATGTTAATCTAATTAACATGCAACCCTAAGGAACCAGACCCTATTAGTCAGGATCTCTGCCAACTTGGGGTGGATCTGACCACCCCAAGAGGGATCTAACTACTGCGAATAATTAAATGAAAACTTAAACACATACCTGGAATCTCAGCCCTGGGGCAGGCGAGATGTTCCGCGCCGTCTTCCGAGCTGCTCCCGTCTCACGCCGAGCCGCTCCTTGAACCGCTCCCTGAACCGCTCCTCGAACCGCTCCGCATCCCGAGGCGATCAATCCCCGTGTCGCCGAGCCACCCACCGCCGAAGAAAGTTTCACGCGAGTGAAACCTCCGCCTAGATTTCGGATCCAGAATCCGAACTCCTTTGCGGCTTTGCTAGAGCCCGCAGGAGTAAGGCAGAAATTTATAGGGAGAGGAGAAATATTTATTTAAGCTTAGATCCGAGCGTGCTCCAACATTTACGAGAGCCGCTCAGATCTAGAGCTTGGGACGAGTTTTGAGGAAGGGGGGAGACCCCTATTTATATAGGCGGCGGACTCTCCCCTTTTCTCAAAATCCGATGTGGGACTAAATAATGAGTTAATTAAAATCAAGTTAGTTTGCACTTCACAAAGTGCAAACTTCCGTGAATTTTAACTCACTCACCGTTGAGCTTCAAGATTGATACAACCTATCAATACGACAAGCGTTCAACGGTGAACGCATAGGAAAAAACCGTTCGTCAATCGGAGTTCGTTTGACCCTCCAATTGAGTGTCCAAAGATCAGCCCAAGGCTAGTTTTTCACAAAAACTGAGCCGTCAATTAAATCTGTACACTTAGGGTTCGAAACCCTAGTGGTGGGGCCCACGGGTGGGCCCCACGCATCCAGCGCGCACAAAAAATCCGCCTGGGCAGAGCCCAGGCCGCGCCTGGGCTCGCCCAGGCGCCTGGGAGCGCCCAGGCCCGCGCCTGGGCAGAGCCCAGGCCCGCGCCTGGGCAGAGCCCAGGCGCCTGGGAGCGCCCAGGCCCGCGCCTGGGCAGAGCCCAGGCTTGTGCCTGGCTAGCCCAGGCCGAGCCTGGGCTCTGCCCAGGCTCCGTCTGGGCTAGCCCAGGCAGCCTGTTCTGCCTTGCATTTACTGGGCCTGGGCTGGTCTGATCCTTTGGGCTGTTTTGGCTCTAACTTGAGCATTTGGTGTCCGATTTGGACGCCGTTCGAACCTGGGTCTAGACCGGGACATTCCCGTCTTACCCGTGAACTTTTTCTTGCGTTTATTTTATTAAATATTGTATTAAACAATTTAATACACATTTAATCGCTTTTGCATCAAATATAA
Source organism: Scilla litardierei (assembly GCA_030789695.1). Lineage (NCBI taxonomy): Eukaryota > Viridiplantae > Streptophyta > Magnoliopsida > Asparagales > Asparagaceae > Scilla > Scilla litardierei. The sequence continues at coordinate 623,731,053 of CM061142.1, forward strand.
AATAGTCCCTATCTAAGCTTAAATTATCATTTGCATCAAATACAAATGATCTGAGGGCATATATCCCTACAGTTATTCTAAGTTGATTATAAGTTAAGATGTTTCCAAATAAAGGATATTCAGGTACCCCTGTTTTAATTATAAATAATTTTTCTTTTGTTTCGACTATTGTCTTTGCTAAGAGAAAGACTGATAGTTTATCTTTTAATTCCGTATATAATTGTTCAATCTCATTCATTTTGATATCTGGCTCTGATACCACTTCGATGTAATCAATCCAAAAACACAAAATTTCTTAATGGCAATCTCCCAGTGCAATCTTTAGTGGTTACCTGGTATGGGTCCAGCACTCTTCCAACTCCTACGTTTCCCCTGATCCTTATGGCTTCACGGCCTCTCCTCGCCAAGCGCCTTCGACCTCTGGGTACAAATCAGAGCTCCAGGAAGAACTTAGACTTCACCAGCAACACTCCACTAAAAGCTTTCAAGGAAGCTTTTTAAAGAAATTTTAAGTTTGGATTTCTCACACAGAAGGAAGCTCAGAATCACACAGAAAGAAGCTCAGAAACAGACTGGATTTTATTATATCAAGAGGAAAGTTTACACTCTAGAGTACAAAAAGAAGAACTCTCTCTCTATTACAATATAGATACAAGGACTAAGACTTGATCTCTCGCTTAAGTTGTTCCTCCGAATGCCTTGCTTTCTTTATTTATAGTGCATGTGAAGGCGGTGGCTGCAGGAGAAAGGCGGCTGGTACAGTAATATGGCGGCTTTACAGTACCGTTGTCGGGACATGTGTATACTTTTATAAAGTTACTTTTATAAAAATTTGCTGCTGACAGCTTCGTTGTCGGGACAGGTGTATGCTTTTATAAAGTTAAAGAGACTTTTATAAAGTTGCTCTTCTGAAAGTTGCTTTATTCTTCATCCAGCAGCTTCAGTTTGCTTTTTCCAGTATAATCTTCTAGCTGTGTAGAGATAGCATCTTGTCCAAGTTCTTTTAGATTCCAAGTTTCCCATCTGATGCTGTGCAATGTTAACTTCTTTTGTAGATCTTCTGACATGGACTTTAGGAATAATTTATAAGCATTGCGATGAACATGCCAAGCCAGAATTCCTTCAACAAAGCTGATAATTTTTCTTTTATCTCCTGGCTTTGTTACCTTGCTTATCGTTAGAATGAGCTCATAAGGATCTGACTCATAAACCCAAGTAGTAAGAGTTAAGAGTGTCTGTATTTATAAGGAACATATTCTTTTGGAATTTGGGCATAAATCTCTTTGTTCCCATCTTTAATTCTATCATATTTATCGTTGGGAGCTTTCCATCACCCCTTGCTTCTTCTGGAATAACTTGATTTACTACAATATAGACATTACTGTGTTTGATTGCTTTTGTTTACTCATAGACTGCCTTCTGCAGCTTTGGTAATCCTTTAATATTATTAAGGCTGCTTTCTGTATATATGCAATAAATAAGACCAGCCTGATATAGTAGAGCAACTACATAAGGATTGGCCTCAGGATGAACATATACTTTGTTCAATTCAACCCATATGCTGAATAAATACCTTCATATGGATTTGGTTCAGTTAATAGAGGAGTGACCTGGTCACTGAACCATTTGCTAAAATTATCCACTTGTACTGGATTTTGTATAGTAGTATTATCATATTTTATTGGAGTTGCAGAGCCCCCTTCTTGGGATATGGTATTCTTGATTTTCTCATGTTTATCCTTTTGAAGTTCTGATATCATTTCTGTAGATAAGGATATGATATAATGAAGATATTCTTCTACTTTTTCTTTGTCAGAGGTCTGTCCGGAGGCTAAAACCCTTCGAAAAGCTTCTTCTGCTTCTAAAGATTCTTCTTTTATCATATGAAATATTTCTTCCTGGTTGATATTGTCACTTGCCTCCATTGGCAATAATTTCTCTGGTAAGAGTATCTGCAAGAAAATTGTTAGTACCTGAAATATTTTCAATATCAAAATTAAATTCTGCAAACTATGCTTGTCATCTTATTATTCTTTTATTTGGTCCAATATCTGGAATTTTATTTTTGATTCGAGACTTTGCAGTGACAGAATCAGTTCTTACTTTAAAAGGTTTATTAAGATAAAGATAAAAACTTTTAATACTATTTTTATTGCTAATAATTCTTTACCATTTGCATGATAATTTATTTCTGCTTGTTTAAAGGTTCCTGATTTATATTTACATAATTTTTCTTGATTATTTCTCTCTGCTACAAGAGCAGCTCCCCAATATGATTCTGATGCATCTGTATATATGATTAAATCATCATTTTCTAAGGGTAAGGTTAGTTTAGGCATTTGTTGGCATACTTGCTTAATTTTTTGTATGTGTGTAGTATCACTATCTGTCCAGTTCCATGGAACATTCTTTTTTAATTTATGCTGCAAGGGTGCTCTTAATTGTGCTAATTTATTTATAAAATTATCTGCATAATTTAAGCATCCGAGGAATCTTTGTAATTGTTTTTTGTCTTCTATATTATCTGGAAATTCAATTATTTTGTTAATATATGAGGTTGTAACTCAATACTGCCATTATAAATAGTCATACCTAGGAAATCTATTTTTTGTACTCCAATAATAGCTTTTTTGGCTAATAAGGTTATGCCTCTTTCAAAACAAGTATCGATCACATAAACACTGTAATTATGTGATCGATACTTGTTTTGAAAGAGGCATAACCTTATTAGCCAAAAAAGCTATTATTGGAGTACAAAAAATAGATTTCCTAGGTATGACTATTGATAATGGCAGTATTGAGTTACAACCTCATATATTAACAAAATAATTGAATTTCCAGATAATATAGAAGACAAAAAACAATTACAAAGGTTCCTCTGATGCTTAAATTATGCAGATAATTTTATAAATAAATTAGCACAATTAAGAGCACCCTTGCAGCATAAATTAAAAAAGAATGTCCTATGGAACTGGACAGATAGTAATACTACACACATACAAAAAATTAAGCAAATATGCCAACAAATGCCTAAACTAACCTTACCATTACTAAATGATGATTTAATCATATATACAGATGCATCGGAATCATATTGGGGAGCTGCTCTAGTAGCAGTAAGAAATAATCAAGAAAATTATGTAAATATAAATCAGGAAACTTTAAACAAGCAGAGATAAATTATCATGCAAATGATAAAGAATTATTAGCAATAAAAAATAGTATTAAAAGCTTTTATCTTTATCTTAATAAACCTTTTAAAGTAAGAACTGATTCTGTCACTGCAAAGTCTCGAATCAAAAATAAAATTCCAGACATTGGACCAAATAAAAGAATAATAAGATGGCAAGCATGGTTTGCAGAATTTAATTTTGATATTGAACATATTTCAGGTACTAACAATTTTCTTGCAGATACTCTTACGAGAGAAATTATTGCCAATGGAGGCAAGTGACAATATCAACCAGGAAGAAATATTTCATATGATAAAAGAAGAATCTTTAGAAGCAGAAGAAGCTTTTCGAAGGTTTTTAGCCTCCGGACAGACCTCTGACAAAGAAAAAGTAGAAGAATATCTTCATTATATCATATCCTTATCTACAGAAATGATATCAAAACTTCAAAAGGATAAACATGAGAAAATCAAGAATACCATATCCCAAGAAGGGAGCTCTGCAACTCCAATAAAATATGATAATACTAATATACAAAATCCAGTACAACTGGATAATTTTAGCAAATGGTTCAATGACCATGTCACTCCTCTATTAACTGAACCAAATCCGTATGAAGGTATTTATTCAGCATATGGGTATGAATTGAACAAAGCATATGTTCATCCTGAGGCCAATCCTTATGTAGTTGCTCAACTATATCAGGCTGGTCTTATTTATTGCATATATACAGAAAGCAGCCTTAATAATATTAAAGGATTACCAAAGCTGCAGAAGGCAGTCTATGAGTACACAAAAGCAATCAAACACAGTAATGTCTATATTGTAGTAAATCAAGTTATTCAAGAAGAAGCAAGGGGTGATGGAAAACTCCCAACGATAAATATGATAGAATTAAAGATGGGAACAAAGAGATTTATGCCCAAATTCTAAAAGAATATGTTTCTCATCAATACAGATACTATTGCAGAAACAAGAGCCCGACAACTTAAAGCCTTGGTTCAAAGAACACTGGAAGCATTAAATCTCACTACTTGGGTTTATGAGTCAGATCCTTATGATCTCATTTTAACAATCAGCAAAGTAACAAAGCCAGGAGATAAAAGAAAGATGGTCAACTTTGTTGAAAGAATTCTAGCCTGGCATGTTCATCGTAATGCTTATAAAATATTCCTAAAACATATGACAGAAGACTTGCAAAAGAAGTTAATTCTGCATGGCATCCGATGGGAGACCTGGAATTTAGAAGAAATTGGACAAGATGCTATCTCTACACAGCAAGAAAAGATTATATTGGGAAAAGCAAAGAAAAACTAGATATTGAATAAAGCACTTTTTGCCAGAAGACACCAGAAGCACATACAGCTGGCCCGACAAAATAAAGCAACTTTATAAAAAGCATTACAGCTGTCCAGACTTTATAAAAGGAAGAACAGTTGTCCAGACTACCGCATTACTGTACAGTCGCCTTTTTCCTGTAGCCGCCGCCTTTGTTTGCATTATAAATAAGGGAGCAAGGCATTTGGAGAGGACGACTTCTTCGAAGATCAAGTCTGAGCCTTTGTATCTATATTGTAAGATAAGAGAGAGAGTTCTTCTGTTTGTACTCTAGAGAGTAAACTTTCCTCTTGATATAATAAAATCCAGTCTGTTTCTGAGCTTCTTTATGTGTGATTCTGAGCTTCCTTCTGTGTGAGAAATCCAAACTTAAAATTTCTTTAAAAAGCTTCCTTGAAAGCTTTTAGTGGAGTGTTGCTGGTGAAGTCTAAGTTCTTCCTGGAGTTCTGATTTGTACCCAGCGGTCGAAGGCGTTTGGCGAGGAGAGGCCGTGAAGCCGTAAGGACCAGGGGAAACGTAGGAGTTGGAAGCGTGCTGGACCCATACCAGGTAACCATTAAAGATTGCCCTTGGAGATTGCCATTAAGAAATTTTGTGTTTTTGGATTGATTGCGTCGAAGTGGTATCAGAGCCAGAATCAAAATGAATGACATTGAACAATTATATACGGAATTAAAAGATAAACTATCAGTCTTTCTCTTAGCAAAGACAATAGTCGAAACAAAAGAAAAATTATTTATAATTAAAACAGGGGTACCTGAATATCCTTTATTTGGAAACATCTTAACTTATAATCAACTTAGAATAACAACCCTTCAAAACAATTCTGAAGATAATAATAATATTCAAGAACTTAAAAATAAACTAGACAGAATGGCTAAAAGGATAGGAATCTCTGAAGATATGTTACCTCCTACAAGTTATGGTGGTTTTCAAATAGGTCATAGATCTCCCATAGAAAATCATAAAATGATAAAAGTAATAGAAACAACGACACCTTATGACAATATGTCCATGGAAGAATTAGAAAACTTATGGGAAACTGCAGATGGTACACAACTTGGAAATATTGCTATAGCAATGTCCAGCTTATCAGTCCTACAAGATATACAACAAAGAACTGAAAAGGGAAATATGAAAATGGAAATTACAAGTAGCAGTAGTAATATAACCACACAAGATAGGTCTAAAGCAATAAACAAGATCGAAAAATTGAACCAACTATAATCCAAACAGAAGATGAAGCTATATAATCTGAATATAGATTTTCGAAAAAGAAAAAACCCGATAAGACATATACTGGATTATATAAACCAAAACAAAAACCATTACGAGAAAATCATAGAGCAGTATTAGATCTAGATTGTGCTAAAAACACAATAGATTTAATAGATGCGTGGGCTGGAGACTTGCAAACCTTAAGAATAACCAAAAATATTCAATCTTCAGTATACATGTTAGGAATAATAGAAAACACTTTTATAGGTAATGTTAAAAATTGGTTTGCAAATCTCACCAAAGAAGCCAAACAATTAATAAATACAGGATCAAATGCTACTCTAACTCTCTTAGATCCCTTAAATCTTATAGAATCTTATAAAAAGATCTTAAAAACAGAATTCGGAGGAATCCCTTTTGAAAATCAAAAAATTATTGAAGATGAAAAAAGACGTGCAAGAACTAAACTTGCAAATTTAAGTATGTGTGACCTAAGATATCTAGATGAATACAATTGTGAATTTGCTAAATACTATTATGCATCAGCACCAGATGCAGACACCATAGAAAATGTATTAGCATTATATTTCCTAAAACTCCCACCTCCATGGGGAGAAGACTTAGCTGAAGAATATGAAAATTTTTCAAGAAATAATCCGGAAGAATTCCCATCGTTAGGATTACAGATGAAATTTACAAAAGATAAAATTGCGTATTATTGTATGCAACAATCGTTAATAGGCAGTGCAAAACAATACACTAAGCAAATGGGATTATCATGTAGTACTTCTTAAATGGCTACACAATGGGGATGTCATCCAGCTAAGAAGAAATATAAAAAGTTTAGAAAATATTTTAAGCCTAAAAAATTCAAGAAACATAAAAATTATGATTTCAATAGAAAAGGATTTTTTAGAAAGAAAAGCTTCAAAAATAAGAAGGATACAACTAAATGGTCTGTAGATGCTGGTCTTGCAAACAGGAAGGACATTATGCAAATGAATGCCCTAAGAAAACAAAATACACCAAAACAGCTGCAAAAGCCTTTAGATTATTCTCTAATGAAGTAGAACCAATAGATGTAAAAAATTTGTATGAAGACTCTCTGGAAGAAGATGAAATATATGAATTAAGAACAGAAACATATACGGAGTCTGATAGTGAGAATGAGGATACTGATGTCAGAATTAATATGGTAAATATAAAAATGTTAAATATAAAAGAACAAAGCTTTGCAAAAACATATAATGAAAAGTTTGAAAAGATTATTAAAGCACTGTTACCATATGATATAGTTAAGTTTGAAGACCCTAAAGAAAAGAAAACTGAGAAAGTAAAGCATAAACACAGGAAAGTAATTCCCTGTGACTATATTTTTGACCATAAACAATATAGTGTCATGAAAAACAGACAAAATGTTATAGTAAGTAAAAAAGATAACTGTAAAATACAAATATTCGACAGAGAAAAATACAATGTACAAACTTACATGGATGCATTAAGAAAAATTACAATTATTAAAGAAAGAGAATCTAAGGAAATAATATCAGACATATCCTCTGATAGTGACATATCAGATAATTCAGAAAATCTAGAAAATGAATTTAATGACTTACTAAATGAAAAAATAGCAGAAATCCCTAAGATGGAATCAGAGATTACTGAAGTCTCTGAAACAAGGGACATAAAAGATGATGAATCTGGATATGAAGAAACCATACAATTGGATCAAGAAAAATACCAACAAATACATAAAACAAAGTTTACCTTATCTCTAGGAACGTGTTATGAGATGCCTTTGATCAAATATATTTCCAAAGAAAAATACATTATTAGAATTTTAGAACATCACATAGATGTTTACACTATGAAAGGTGAAACACCGATAAAACTAATCACACAACAAATTATGAAATCTGAAAAAGAAATTCGCTGAGGAATTCAAAAAACAGGCAAAATGTTTACATTTGGGAGGTATAGAATTAATTTTTAAAGCAACATTCAAAAAAGGTATTAATGTTCCATGTACCTTTTGGATATCAGATGATAGAATCCTACATGATGCAAAAGATGCCTTGATAGGAATAATAAGAGGAAACTTTGCATATCAAACATTAAAAATGAGAATATTTCCAGAATTTGCTAAAGCATTATCAGATAAAATCTAGATTTAGGATAACCTTATACCATAAAATTGACAGACTAGAAATGCCACCTGGCAGCATAGTATGCAGTATAACTGCATGCTTAGTATATGCTTACTCCAGTAGGCATCACATTACAAACAAAAAGGTATGCGAAAAAAGTATCAGTATACCTAAACCATTTGATGAAATCTGTGAGGTAATTCCACCTAAAGAATTAACTCTAGAAGAAATAGAATTTCCACAAGAATTAATCCTAAATAGGAAAAAGAGATTACTTACACAACCTACTGTACAGTCTCAAAGTAGAAATTCCTTTAAGATAACATATGAAGAAGGATCTAGCAGTAGTTCCAAAAATACATCTGAAAGAAAAGATTTAGACCTCAGAAAACTAAATCTAATAGAATCCCATAAACAATTATACATATTAGGATTTCTAGACAATAAAGAAATTGCAATCCTATTAGACACAGGACGGCAAATTCTCACATAAACTCTTCATTAGTAACAATGTACCCACATCGGGATACAAATCAGAATTACAAATACATAGATTATTTTGGCCACATACACACTCTAAACAAAAGTACAATAGTAAGGTTGATCCTCCCAGACCGTCATGGAAAAATCCTGCAGATAGAAACTGAAACATTAATAGATGATAAAATACCGAAAAAATGAAATTTTACTGGGAATGAATTTTCTAAATAAATACAGTATCACCATACAGCCAACTTATATTAAACTTGATCAATATGATTTTCCATTATTAGAAAAATATAATATCAAAAAGGCAATTACTACCTCACCATACTCTACTTACATTGAAGGAATCCTAGAAATACCATATTACCAAGCCTTAACCTTACATGCATACATAGACACAGGCTCTGGTATCTGTCTATGCAAAAAATACTTATTAAGTTCGTGAGGGATCATGTGACAGTTCTAGGGTGTCATGTGATTGGCCTTAACAGCATTGCAATGATATCAGAGCGATACCCGACAATGGTATCAGAGCCATGTATACATTGATCTATAATTTTAATGCAATTATAAAATGCAAAGGATGCAGCATGTTTCTCCATGAGATGGAGGTTTGTTATTAGCTATTAAAAATTTTCTTTTTGAAATTTCCATATGATGGTTTTATTTTTGAAAAATGGTTTTTTGAAAATTAGATCTCTTTTAAATCACGTGTTAATTTTAAAAGTAGATCTGATAATTATGTCAGATTAATGCTGCTATGATCTAAATTTATTATGTGATAATTGTTTAAATTCCTAATACCAGATTAGGATAGCCATTAATAAATTAAATTATTATGAAACATAAATTGTTATGTGATAATAATTTTAACTTCTTAATAGTTGATTAGGATTGCCAATACAATAAAAGTTATTAAAATCCTAAAATGGTAGTTTTAGGACAACCTAGTTATTTAGGATTAACTAGGAAAGTTGAACCCAGATTAAATCGATAGTACACATTTTAATAATCACCGTTCTTAAGTCGTCCACGAAACAGTGTCTAGAATCGTTTGTGCCTAGGGCTCTGGATCACCCCATCCCTGACTGGAGATAGTGGTTCAAACCTAGCCAAACCTGCCTGGCTGTATTCGATTGGACCAAACTAGAATGCCTATTATCATAATGTGATGCCATCGATTATATTCTAGTCAATTACGTTTAAAATCCATTTCAGGATTAGCCGTCTCACTCCTTACTTTTGGAGATTTGCTACCAAGAATTCCTGTTATAGCTGTTAAGCACACTCAAGCTATAACATGGCTATCTTTTGGGAACCAATTCCATTAAACATATGATGTAGTTCAGCTTAACACAAACCATCGCGTGAACATACCCGAGCACCGGTGTAAGTTAGGACGGGACAAGAAAGCAAGGGGTCAAACTAGACTAGTCATTATGATTTGTTGAGCACACTCAAGGTCATAAGTGACTAGGGGTAAAAACTGATAAAGGAATCACATACGATGTGATTGATGAAGAGTCAAGCAACTTGTTAAGCACACTCAAGGTTGTGAAGCTCAGGGTGGTTGGATCCCTCTCCCACTGAATGTCAAAATTCGTTCATCTATATGGGTTAAGATGATCGCTAAAATAGTGGGATGATATAGTTAGATAAAAACCATTCTATCTATATTAAATTGGACATATGCTAAACTAGGGTAGTTCTATGTTTTATCGCATGGAATTCAATTCATATTATACTAAAAGAATAAGTTAACTGGTCAAAATGATTGGTTAAGAAATATCAACTCAAAATCTAATTTGATAGACTAAACTATGTTCTCACTGACCCCTCCCTTAAAGTGTCCTTCTTAGCACTGGCTTAAAGGCAATGATTTCCTTGAGCTCTAGGTCCAGTATAATAAAAGCACGCTACTTGACACTCGCTTATATGAGCTATATGCTCCAGGGGTAGCTTGAACATACTGATTTTCAAAGCATTTTCCTTCGTACAACTTGTTGAGTCTCCTCAAGGTTGTATGGAAATCAGTTTCAATCCGTAAGGTTTGAAATTTCATGCAAACTATTTGGCTCGAAGATGTGTGCATGAGTGGTGCAAGACCATGTATCCAAATCAGATCTTGAGATGAACAACTTGTTGAGCACACTCAAGATTATAAAGCTCAAGTGTTTGGATGCATGAGAAGCTTACACAGCCAATATTTTTGTTGGAACATGTATTGTCTAAATGTGACTTATAAAAGAGAATACACTAAGGAAAGTCGGTTGCGAAAGAATGTTTTGTCTGTCATGAGAAGAGGCATATTATGAGGAACTAAAAATGGGACATATTTGTGAAGTATTGGACTTCTCCCTACTTGGTTTTGATGATGAGTAAACATAAATACTTGTGACTAATCCCCTCCATGCAGTTAATCCATTGCCTAAGCTAATCACGAAGATCAAATTGCAATGAATGACTATCAAGATCAATCAAAGCTCAAAGAGTTGAATATTGGGTGATCAAGTTGAAGAAAGAATCTTCAAGGACTTCAAGGCCATTCATGAGAAAGAAGAGAAGCAAAAATATAATGTAAATCTTTTTATGCTATTATTTCTATTGATTAGAATGTAGCCTTGTAGTAGAACTATCTTGTAGCACACACACTTCACTCTATCTAGCCTAGGGAGTCATTAGAAACCATTTCCTAGGACTCCAACTTTTCATTCCCTTTAATGTGCATTTTGTACTTTCAACAGGCGACTGAAGAACAAAATACAAGCACCTATCTCCATACAGGTGCCTGAGAATTGTTCTGCAGTCGTCTGTAATACACACGTTTTATATAGGTTTTTGGGCTTTTCATTCCTAACTTTCAACAGGTGACTGATGTACATTGTGCATGCGCCTGTCTAGTTTCATGCACCTGTGACTTAGTAGTCAGTCGCATGTCTCCTCTTACCCAAAGAGCCTAAGATTTGTCAACGTACGCACTTGTGCATCCAGGTGCACTATGTAGGTTTTATAGGTTCATACCCATGGCACAGGCACATGTCGATACCTCTACAATCGCATGTCCATCACTTGCCCAGATATTTCATTTTGGCAAGTTACACACTTGTGCACACCGCCGACTGATGTTGGTTTCCCATTCACCTGCCCATGGCACATGCGCCTATGAATACCACATCAGCCGCCTGTCCAAACTTACTCAGAATTCTTACATTTTGACAACTTATGCACTTTGCCTCACAGACGCATGTAGAAGGTTTCCCAAGCGCCTATCGATTTTCAGGCGCCTGTCCAACCTTCATCAGTCGACTGTCCTACGTGGTAAGTTACCGTTTGGATTCTCACCTACCTTCATCAGTCTGATACTAAGGATGTCTACTGATGAAGAACGGGCAGTCGCCTGAGTGTCAGAGGGTAGGTGAGAATTCAAACGTAACTTATCACGTAGGACAGTCGACTGATGAAGGTCTGACAGGTGCTTGTAAACCAACAAGCGACTAAGAAACCTTCTACAGTCGACTGACATCCTAAGTGTGCAAGTGGTGAAAACTCAGGAAATTTGGGAGGACAAGACATGCACCTGTAGAAGTATATATAGGCGATTGTGCCATGGGCAGGTACCTGTAAATCCTTCTTACATCGCCTGTAGAAGCAAGTGAGAAAGATGTCAAAACTTGGAAAGTTTGACAAGGTGGGACAAGCGACTGTAGAAGCATATACATGCAACTGTGCTATGGGCAGGCGACTGTAAATTCTTCTTACATCGCCTACAGATGCAAGTGCAAAAGTTGACAAAACTTTGGAAGTCTGAGTTAGGATATACAGTCGACTGTTTAACAAGTCACATGCGACTGTAGGTGGACATGCACCTGTACATAGTATAGCAGTCGACTGAAGATATTTATAGCATAAAGTCCTTAAGAGCAAGTGAAAAAGTTTGTGCATAACAGGAGGCTGGAGAACAAATCTTAGGCGCCTGTATGGAGATAGGCGCCTGTAACTCATTCAGCAGTTGCATGTATAAACTCCAAACATCACATGCTTGAGAATTAAGAATTGGAGGCCTCAGAATCGAGTTCTAATGCTTTCATAGGATATAATGAAAGATGTGTGTGTGCTCCAACATAATTCTACTTCTAAGCTACATTCTAGAAAGAACGAAGAAGAGAATAAAAAGATACATTTGTTTTTGCCTCTCTTCTTTCTATTAAATGATATTGAATTCTTCAAGAAGCTACAATCTTCATCTTCGATCATCCAATCCACTTTACGAGCTTGGATTGATCCTTGAGTGACATCCATTGCTAATTGATCTTCATGATATGCTTGTAAGGATCGCCTTACCCTTGCAATACTAACAACAATATACTAGAGGGGGGTGAATAGTGTAATGGCAATAAATTGTCCAATTAAAATTAAACTTGCAAATGCGGAATAATAAATGCAAGAGGAAATAATTGACACAATCAAATCAAACGCAAACACAAGATTTTACCTTGGTTTCCCAAACTTAGGTACGTCCAGCCACACCAATATTCACAATAATTCCCACAAAGAGAAATGAATACAAATCCCACAAAGAGATACCTCACCAAGAGGATTTTGCCCTACACAAGGACCCAACCAACCCTACATAGGGGGTCAAACTCCCACCTAGAGAATTACTAACTCCCACTCAGAGAATTAGGGTAAGCCCTACACTAGGACACCAAACTCCCACTTAGAGAGTTACTCGCACAAAGAGAGTTATTTCCACTAAGACAATATCCTAATCCCACAAAGAGATAAACTCCCACAAAGAGAGAAAGACTAATTCCCACAAAGAGAATTAGTGTTACAAGAATCACCAAGTAAAACAAATACTCTTACCTATGCCTTGATATGCTTACTCATAGATGAATGCAAGGCATGGAAGAGGATCTCCAAGTGTTGAGATTGGCTTGAAAGAACTTGGATGATTTTCCTTGAGCTTGACTTCAATGCATGAAGAGGAATGAGAGCTCAAAGAGGGAAATGTGAGAGTTTGAGAGTGGCTTTTCAATCTATAAATGATTTGCAATAGCATCCAGAGGTTCTAATCATATCAGCCCTCTTATATATATAGGAACCCTATATCAGCCCTCAAAACCCAATGATACAGCTAAAAACAAAAAGCTGCAACGGCTAGTTTCTGGGCAGAAACATCACTGATAGTCGACTGAAGAACAAATGACAGTCGACTGTCCGATGGCTAGAAAATATCCAACGGCTATAATTTGAGCCACGACAGTCGACTGATGAAGTCGATACAGTCGACTGTGAACAGGACAGGCGTCTGTAAAACCTTCAGCAGGTGACTGCTGCAGGGGATGGAATAAACAGAGATCTACACTCTTTCTCCAGATAAGCATACAGGCGACTACTGACAAGTAGACAGTCAACTGTAAAATAGCCAGGCGACTGTAAACCCTTCATCAGTCGTCTGCGGCAGGAGATGGAGAAAAATAGAGCGAGGCAGTATATGCACTTACGCTACTCAGACGAATGTTGACCAATTCACATGCGACTGTAAATATACAGGCGACTGTAAACTGAGCATCAGTCGACTGATGTGAAAAGCTCAAGTAGAGTCAATAGAAATGTTGACTTGAGCTGTGCATTACAGTCGACTGTAGAAGGATCGACAGGCGACTGGAAATCACCCAGTTGACTGTAAATCCTTCAGCAGGCGACTGATGGAGAACCAGAGACTCCAAATGAGTCTTTGGTCATGATGAGCCTATTGGGTTGATATCTATGACAATCCTAAGGCTCACTACGATGGTTAAATGCATGTGCATGTATGAGTAGACCATCTATCAAGGCATTATATTAACCTAGACTCAAATGAGAGAGAAAGCAATAAAGGAAATATTACATGGATTACATTGCTTTCCTTAGAGTCTATGTCTTCTATCTTGATGCCTTGATGCTCCCCCATCATCTCCAAGCTTTGGCTCCCCTTGAGTCCAAGCTTTGGCCCTTCTCCACTTGATGTCCATCCTTGCACCAAGTGTTTAGTCTCCAAAGATGATATTCTTGAAATGTAACTATGAGACTAAAACAAGAGAGTCATTAGCAACAACATAATGTTGTGATCATCATCAAAATAACATTGGTATGAAACACCAATACTTAACAATCTTCCCCTTTTTGATGATGACACACATTATTTAAAACATAAAGAAATAAAGCACAATGCTAAAGAGCTCCCCCTACTTATATGCACCAAGTGTAGAATGAGATACACAATAGTCAATACTCATTATACCAATTGAAATAATGAGACAACATGGTGACATATAATAAGTATACATGGATTACATAAACCAATTGCAATAGACAATATCATGAAAACATGAATGGTTTATACAATCCCATATATCTCTCCCCAAAGATATATCTCTCCCCAAATGTATATGTATGAAATACAAGAATCATATTTACATAATGCATATATCTCTCCTCCTTGACATCGTCAAAAAGGTGGACATCATAAATATCCTTCTTTGTCATCTTTAATCAAAGATGTGACAATATGCAAGATATAAGGAGATGTATGATACCAAATTTGTAAAATTTAGTGGGTATCAATCATTATCCCATGCTCCCCTTAGATCATAGAAAAGGTCAAATTTTGACTTCTAGGATCTAATACCAATTGTAAAGTAGGAGATAAACAATCTCTAACAATTGAGGTAATATCAATTGTAGACAAATAATCTTATAAAATAATCCTCTTTACCAATTGATATACATATATTGGAGCCATGGGCCTAAAGTGTATCAAAGCAATAGATATAGAAAAATCAAGCTTCAATGACACACAAAGATATTGCCAAAAGAAGATATAACATGAACCATGTTGGCAATATGAAAGGGGTTTAGTTTGAGACCAAAACTAACCAATTGGGAAATGACACCAATTGTGACAATGATCCCAAAAACACCCCAAAATGAGGGTCAAAATATGTTTTAAAATAGTTTAAACATACAACATATTAACTCCCCCATTGACATACATATATATCTACAAATGCATGAATGTCAATGTATTCCCCAAGGTTCCTATTTTCATGAAAAAAAATAAATTTGAAAACACTTTCAAAATCATGAAACACATACAAACAATGGGTTTGCTAAAATAAACATTTAAGCACAATACCCATGCAATATGCATATGTGTGAGGAACCTAAACATTAGGGAACCAAACCCAAGAGGAGTTTGATTTCCTAATGTAATCACATGAGGTGATCATATCCCTAACTAGAGAGTTGATGTAAATATCCCTCTCTTGCACACTAACCTTTGTGGGAATCCATAAACTAGAGGATTTCCTAGGCAATGGTTTTGCCTTTGCAAGAGGGGTGGATGTGGCATGCTTAGGTGTAGAAACGAATTTCTTGGCATGCATAGAATGAGGATTTTTCTTCTTAGCAAAAAATGAAGAGTCTTCATTCTTTCTCATCACCTTGTGATCTACATGCTTCTTGTTGGTGTTATTGTTATACAAGAAGGCATGGTGATTCTTCTTAGATGCTTTAGCAATATTTCTTGTATTAGCACCATAAGAGGAATTAGAGGTGGGTTTGGGTACCACATTTCGAATATATCCCAAACCTCCTCTATGATTTGTCGGATGTTGTTTTTCAAGCAAATCGTGGAGTGAATCCCTAGAATACACAAAGCTTTTGAGCTTACATGATTTCTCTTCACATTTCAACGTAAGTTGTTGAATGCGAGTTTCTAAGCTAAGGTTTTGAGTAACAAGATTATCATTAGATAAACCCAATTCCTTAACTTGAGAGAGAAGTGTGTCTCTCTCACTAGTGTCACAATCATGCATTTCATCATGGATTACACTAGCAATTTCTAGTTCATGCAATCTACTCTTAGCAATCTTATATTTTTCTTTTAATTTATTGTAAGAGTTGATGCACTTACTAGCATTTTTGAAAACCATACCGAAACGATATTCAAGCTCCTCGTATGAGATCTTCTCCTTAATCTCATCATCGACTTCTTCCTTGCTAGAGCTTGATGATGACTTCTCCCTGATTGCCATAAGGCACGATTCCTCATAGGAGTTGAGCCATGCTTCCAACTCATCTTCATTTGAGCCAGAGGGGATTAGTGTAGGAACATCAATTGCTACAAAGCATGCGTGAGCATCATCCTTTGCATCCTCTTCTTCGTTACTTGATGTATCCTCAATCGAATCATCAAATGTCCCGACAAGTCCCTTCTTGTGGTTTTTGGACTTGGACTTCCCTTTCCAATGCTTCTTCCCTTTACCCTTGTAAGTTTCTTTGTTGGGTTTGGAAGGGCATTCGGTGGACAAGTGTCTTTTCTACTGCAAGTGTAACAAGTAGGAACCTTGTTAGAATTGGAGGAAAACTTTGACAAAGACTTACCTTGCTTGTACTTGAGGAATGCCTTGAATTGCTCGGTAAGATCCTCAATTTCTTCTCCACTCGCCTCTTCTAGCTCATTTTCTTTACTAGGAGCTTCTCGATGGAATTTCTTCCTCCATTTGATTGGCTCTTCCTTGGCATGGAATGCAACCCCTTTGTGCTTCTCCGGCCTCTCAGGCTTTGATGGTTGAATCTCCTTCTTGTGTTGAAGCTTCACTTCGTACGCCATGAGATTTCCAATGCACTCCTCAACGGTGTATTTGGACGTGTCATATGACTCCAAAATTCCGTTGGCCTTTGACTCCCAATGAGGTGTGAGAGAGTCAAGGATCTTCTCTATACGATCCTATTGGGAAATTATATTTCCGAGTCCCTCCAAAGCGTTCATGATATCAGTGAACCTTGTGAACATCTCTGAAATGCTTTCTCCTTCCTGCATCTTAAACATTTCATATTTAGATCTAAACACAGTTTGTTTAGATTTCTTTACCTTTGTAGTCCATTCATGACATATCTCCAAGTATGCCAAATTTCGTTGGCCGTTTTGCACACGGAGATGCGGTTGAACTCATTTGCTGAGAGGGTGCAATGGAATGCATTCATAGCCCTCGCATTGAATTTGATCGAGTCCTTCTCCGCCTTTGTCCTTGAAGTCGTAGGTATAGTGGCCTTCTCAAATGGTACCTCTGTAATATCCCATAGGTCTTGACCCTCCATGTAGATCATCATCCTGATCTTCCAACTTGGGTAGTTGGTTCCGTTGAAGAGCGGTGGTCAAATGGTTGAATGACCTTCTTCATGAGACGCGGATGAGGTGTTGAATGCCATCGTTGCAGTATGCTATAACCTCGCTCTGATACCAATTGTAAGATCGTCTTACCCTTGCAATACTAACAACAACACACTAGAGGGGGGGTGAATAGTGTAATGGCAATAAATTGTCCAATTAAAATTAAACTTGCAAATGCAGAAGAATAAATGCAAGTGGAAATAATTGACACAATCAAACCAAACGTAAACACAAGATTTTACCTTGGTTCCCCAAACTTGGGTACGTCCAGCCATACCAATATTCACTATAATTCCCACAAAGAGAAGTGAATACAAATCCCACAAAGAGATACCTCACCAAGAGGATTTTGCCCTACACAAGGACCCAACTAACCCTACACAGGGGTCAAACTCCCACCTAGAGAATTACTAACTCCCACTCAAAGAATTAGGGTTAGCCCTACACTAGGACACCAAACTCCCACTTAGAGAGTTACTCCCACAAAGAGAGTTATTCCCACTAAGAGAATATCCTAATCCCACAAAGAGATAAACTCCCACAAAGAGAGAAAGACTAATTCCCACAAAGAGAATTAGTGTTACAAGAATCACCAAGTAAAATAAATACTTTTACCTATGCCTTAAGATGCTTACTCATAGATGAATGCAAGGCATGTCAGATGATCTCCAAGTGTTGGGATTGGCTTGAAAGCACTTGGATGATTTTCCTTGAGCTTGACTTCAATGCATGAAGAGGAATGAGAGCTCAAAGAGGGAAATGTGAGAGTTTGAGAGTGGCTTTTCAATCTCTAAATGATTTGCAATAGCATCCAGAGGTTCTAATCATATCAGTCCTCTCATATGTATAGGAACCCTATATCAGCCCTCAAAACCCAATGATACAGCTAAAAACAAAAAGCTGCAACGGCTAGTTTCTGGACAGAAACATCACTGATAGTCAACTGAAGAACAAATGACAGTCGACTGTCCGACGGCTAGAAAATATCCAACGGCTATAATTTGAGCCACGACAGTCGACTGATGAAGTCGATACAGTCGACTGTGAACAGGACAGGCGTCTGTAAAACCTGCAGCAGGTGACTGCTGCAGGGGATGGAATAAACAGAGATCTACACTCTTTCTCCAGATAAGCATACAGGCGACTACTGACAAGTAGACAGTCAACTGTAAAATAGCCAGGCGACTGTAAACCCTTCATCAGTCGTCTGCGGCAGGAGATGGAGAAAAATAGAGCGAGGCAGTATATGCACTTACGCTACTCAGACGAATGTTGACCAATTCACAGGCGACTGTAAATATACAGGCGACTGTAAACTGAGCATCAGTCGACTGATGTGAAAAAGCTCAAGTAGAGTCAATAGAAATGTTGACTTGAGCTGTGCATTACAGTCGACTGTAGAAGGATCGACAGGCGACTGGAAATCACCCAGTTGACTGTAAATCCTTCAGCAGGCGACTGATGGAGAACCAGAGACTCCAAATGAGTCTTTGGTCATGATGAGCCTATTGGGTTGGTATCTATGATAATCCTAAGGCTCACTACGATGGTTAAATGCATGTGCATGTATGAGTAGACCATCTATCAAGGCATTACATTAACCTAGACTCAAATGAGAGAGAAAGCAATAAAGAAAATATTACATGGATTACATTGCTTTCCTTAGAGTCTATATCTTCTATCTTGATGCCTTGATGCTCCCCATCATCTCCAAGCTTTGGCACCCCTTGAGTCCAAGCTTTGGCCCTTCTCCACTTGATGTTCATCCTTGCACCAAGTGTTTTGTCTCCAAAGTTGATATTCTTGAAATGTAACTATGAGACTAAAATAAGAGAGTCATTAGCAACAACATAATGTTGTGATCATCATCAAAATAACATTGGTATGAAACACCAATACTCAACAATGCTTAGGCAATGGATTAACTGCAAGCAGGGGATTGGTCACAAGTATTTATGTTTGCTTATCATCAAAACCAAGTAGGGAGAAGTCTAATACTCAATATCAGTTGCATGTCCTGCCTGTAAAATCAATCCGTTGGGGTTTTCCACACAGATTTTGAGACGGCATTTGGGTATTTCCTTTGATGGTTTTAGATAGCCTATATAAAAGCATGTGAATGTTCCATTAAAGCCTCTTGATCAACCCTTGAAAACCCTAAGCACTCATCTCAAGCTCTTAAGCTCTCAAGTGCTCAATTCTCTCTGGCCCTCATTCTCTTTGCTCTCCAACCTAGAATCAAAGTTCATATCTTCTAGGTATTTGGTGGTGACATGAGAAATGGCTACTCTCTTCTTGGAAGAGTTCAACACTCCAATAACCTTTCTCCTTCATGTTGTACTTTAAGGCATATGTGATTTGTAAGTATAAATTTCAAATTTCATAACTTTCGTTATTTGGTTTTACTCTTAGTTTGTGATAGTGGTTTGCTTGATCCCAAGTTGTGGGATTCAAGGACATCAATAGTGTATTGATTGCACTTGTACGGTTGCTACAAGTGAGTTAAAAAGAAACCTCATGTTAGGGTTCTAACTTGAGTATCCTGGTGGTATCCCGGGTAGAAGGGACGTAGGATTATCGGAAACAAGTGGGGTTTGACTTGGGTAATCTGAATCCTTGAAACATCCTTGTGTTTGCATTGATTATTTGTTGTTTCATTTAATTCAATATCTTTGTTGGATTAGGATTTTAATTAGGCGTAATTTCTTAATTAATTTTATAAACACTATTCAACCATCCTTCTAGTGTTTTCCTCATAGCCAGTGCCCTTACAAATGGTATCAGAGCCCAAGGTTATAGCTTTGGCATCCAACAACAACAATGTTCTTCACCTACTTCCTACAACAACCACGATCGTAATGGTGCTTCTTTCGAATTCGAAGGACAATCTACGGTTCGTCCTTCGTCCTTCAATGGCATGAATTTCGGATATAAGAAGTGCAAGATGGAGACGTTCCTTAGGAGTGCTTCTATATGGAGAACCCTCCATAAGGAATACGTAGAGCATACGAAAGAGGATTTCGACAAATGGACTCCCACCGAGAAGTCCACAGAGGTGAATAATGCCAAAGCAATGAACGTTCTTCATTGTGCTTTGGATCCCGATGAGTTCAACAAGATATGCACAAGTAAGTGTGCATTATCAAATATGGAACCATCTCATCGTCACCCACGAAGGGACCAACAAGGTAGAGTTGTCAAAGTTATATGTTGCTATACAAAACTTCGACATGTTTCAAATGCAGGAAGATAAGAACATTGCCATGATGTATGGTCGCTTCACCGACATCACCAATGAGCTTGAAGCTCTTGGACAAACATACATCCAACATAAGAATGTGAGGAAGATTATCATGTCAATGACCTCAAAATGGGAAAGAAGAGCAATTGATATTGAGGAGGTCAATGACATGAAGAGCTATACCGTTGTGAACCTCATTGGTACTCTCATGTCTTATGAAGTGAGAAGAGAGAACCGATTGAAGATTAGAGGAATGATGAAGCCAACAGAGGCAAAGAAGAAGGCATTAGCGTTCAAAGCTACTTCTTCTTCATCCAATAGTGATGAGTCCGAGAACGAGATGGATTTGGAAGAAATTGTGCTTATGGCGAAGAAGTTTTAACACTTCTTCCGAAAAAGTAAATTTCCATCCAAATCTAAATTTGATTCCACTAACAATTCTTCTCCTCTTTGATTTAAGTGCAATAAGCCGGGGCACATCAAGAAGGATTACCCAATGCTAAAGAACAAGGAGAAGTGGAAAGCATCGAAGTACCACAAGTTCGACAAATACAAGAAGGATACGAAGAAAGGACTCGTTGGCACTTTCGATGACTCGAGTGGGGATTCTTCAAGCGAATCTGAGGATGAGAAGGGTGAGAGTGCACGCATGTGCTTCATGGCATATGATGATACACCCTCCGATGGAAGCTCTAGTGAGAGAGATGAACCCGAGGTAACAATGGATGAACTTAGAATAGTTAATGACGAGTTATTTTATAAGTATCAACCTCTCATGCTTATGTATACTAATTTGAAGAAATTAAGTTCATGTAAGTCATCCATGCCACCCATTACCAACAATGACACCATTGTTGACACACTCACACTTGGGAAAGCAAATTTGATTTCTCAAAATGGCACATTGAGAAATGCAGTGAATTCCCTCAAATCTCAATTAGATCATGTATCTCTCGAAGATAGTGATGATCTCCTCTCACAAAACACATAATTGGGTATTGAGAATGATTCTCTCAAAACCCAAGTGTATGATCTCACCACACGTGTGTCCACCTTGGAAACTACTATTTTTTCTTTAAAGGAGAAATATGATCTCATGTCCTCCCAAGTTAAGAGATTTAACAAAGGGAAATGGCAATTGGATGAATTTCTTTCCAACCAATTTTCAGCCACACATCATGTTGGACTTGGTTATGTGGAAGCAAATGCATCCAAAAGATGCACTAACTATAGTGGTATCACTGTAGATTTTGTGAGGCCATCCTCAAGTGCATCCACAAGTAGTGACAGAAACACAATGGATAGCAAACCTACCAAGAAAGTCACAACTCCACAAAATCCCTCTTTTACCAAGAAACCCACCAAGGATGGAAATCAAAAGAAGGAACATGCTTTTATATACACTAACACTTACCTACATAGGAATACTCCTACTAGATGTGAGAACACATATGATGAGTTTTATTCTCCACACCACGGACACGTGCTAACCCACACATGAGATATACTCATGCACGTGCCCCTACACATGCTTATGCTCATACACATCATATGTATGCTCATCCATATCCTCCACATCATTTGTATGCTCAATATGCACCACAACATATGCATTCTCCTTATTTTGCACATAATCCTTATATGTCTCATGCATATCCTCCTCCTCTTTCATATGCCAGACCTCATGCTCCTAAGCATCATGCACCACGTAGAACTCAACCTAATGTGCATGCAACTACAAAGAGGACTCCCAAAACATACACAATTTGGGGTCCTAATGACATTAGCATTCATGATAAGAATGTTTATATGAAATCATATTTCAAAGATGTCGGTAATTGTGATAACTATGTTGGGAAGCCAAAGTCCACTTGGACTTGGTTTTAAAAGGGCTAATCCCTTTGGATCCGACAAGCTTGGGTACCATGAGTTTATCATATAATATGTAGGTACCCAAGAAAAACAAAAAGAGTAAGAAAAGCAATATTAGCTCTAAGAAGAAAGGATGGATTCTCGATAGCGGTGCTCCAAGCACATGAAGGGATATCACTCTTTGCTCTCCGAAGTGATCCGTATCAACAACAGTGCAACGATGACCTTTGGAGGTGATGAAAAGGGAACCATCATTGGAGTAGGCAAAGTCAGTAACCCATCTAAAACTTTAATTAATAATGTATGTTTAGTAGAAGGTTTAAATCACAACCTTATTTCCATAAGTCAACTTTGTGACAAAGGTTACAAGGTTAACTTTGGAGAGGGTTTGTGTAGTATTATTGATAATGAATCTAATATTTTATTTTTCGACCTTAGAAATAAAGATATTAATATTTTTAAGTATGCCTCATTCTTTAGAACATTGCTAGTTGCTTATTCTAATGAACAATTATTATAGCATCGCCGTTTTGGGCATGTTCATTTTAAGCATCTATATAAACTAGCTAAGCCTGATTTAGTTAAAGGTTTATTGACAATATCTTTTAATAAGAAAAGCTTTTGTGATTCATGTCAACGTGGAAAACTCCGCAAATCTTCATTTAAACTTAAAGATGACATAACTTCTAAGAGGCCTCTAGAACTACTTCTTTTTGATTTATTTGGGCCTACTAGAGTTGCATCTTTAGGAAATGCTCATTATGGATTAGTCATTGTAGATGACTTTTCTAGATTTACATGTGTATCATTTTTTACTAATAAAAATGAAGCCTTTGATGAGTTTACCAAATTTGCCAAGAAAACTCAAAATCTCTTAGGAACCACTATCATCACTATCCGTATTGATCATGGAGGGGAATTTGAGAATGAATTTTTCTCTAAGTTTTGTGATGACAACGTATAACTCACAATTTCTCCTTTCCTCGTGCACCACCACAAAATGGTGTTGTTGAGAGAAAGAATATGACTCTTATTGAGTGTGCACACACTATGATCCATGATAGTCATCTTGGACTTCAATTTTGGGTGGAGGCGGTGCACATGGCATGTTATGAGCTTAATAGGATTCTAGTGAGGCCCAGTACAAACAAAACTTGTTTTGAACTATTTTATGATAAAAACCTTAAGTTAAATATTTTCGAGTTTTTGGTTCAAAATGTTTTATTAAGAACTCGTTTGGTAATCTTGATAAGTTTGAGCCAAGATCCGATGAAGGAATTTTTGTTGGATATTCCATACGTAGCAAAGCCTATCGGATATTCAACAAGACCTCTTCAACGATTGAGGAATCACTTCATGTTTCTTTTCATGAAGATTTTGATGTTCCTCGTAATATTGATGATGACTTAGAAATTCTATGTGATTCTATTAGTAATGTTAAAATTGATGATACTATTATTGAGACTAATAATTCTAATGAAAATATTGAGATTGTTCCAAGTGGTCCAGGTATTCCCAAAGCTCATCCAATTGTTCGTGACCACCACACGACCAAATAATTGGAGATATTGGAGTAGGTGTCTGAACAAGGTCAAGGATTGATGAATTCTCTCATTGTGCCTTTGTCTCTACCATTGAGCCAAAGAACATCCAAGAAGCATTTGAAGATAGCTTGTGGATCATAGCAATGGAAGATGAGCTCATGTAATTCGAAAGGAATGAAGTTTGGGAGCTCGTCACTCTTCCAAGTGGTCACCAAGTCATTGGGACCAAATGGAGTTCAAGAACAAGACGGATGAAAACGAGGTCATCACAAGAACAAAGCAAGGTTAGTAGTTCAAGGCTACGGGCTAGAGGAAGGTATTGATTTCGAAGAATCCTTTGCCCACATAGCTAGATTAGAAGCTATTAGGTTTCCTTTATCTTTTGCATCCAATAAGAATTTTAAACTTTATCACATGGATGTAAAAAGCGCGTTTTAAATGGTTTTGTAAGTGAAGAAGTTTATGTTTCTCAACCGCCCGATTTTATTCATGAAAATTTTCCAAAGCACGTTTTTAAACT
This sequence comes from Scilla litardierei, assembly GCA_030789695.1. Taxonomy (NCBI): domain Eukaryota; kingdom Viridiplantae; phylum Streptophyta; class Magnoliopsida; order Asparagales; family Asparagaceae; genus Scilla; species Scilla litardierei. The sequence continues at coordinate 623,755,812 of CM061142.1, forward strand.
TAAGAAAATGTTATATGGGTTATGACAAGCTCCCAGAGCTTGGTACGATCGACTCAAACCCTTTCTTTTGGATTTAGGTTTTAAAATGGGTGAAGTTGACTTTATTCTTTTAACAAAATATTATGATAATGACATCATTCTAATTCAAGTTTTTGTAGATGATATAATTTTTGGATCTACTAACTATGATATTTGCCAAGAATTTTCTAAATCTATGAAGGAAGAATTTGAGATGAGCCACATGGGTGAGCTCAACTATTTTCTAGGTGTTCAAATTCGGCAAATGAATGATGTGATTTTCATACATCAAACCAAGTACACCGGGGAGCTTATCAAGCAATTCGGGATGGAATCCTCTTCAAGCAAAAGGACTCCCATGAGTACGACTACACATCTACACAAAGACGAAAACGGAAAAGATGTAAACATTCGTCTAAATCAAGGTATGATGGGTAGTCTACTTTATTTAACTGCAAGTAGGCCCGATATCATGTTTTTAGTGTGTCTTTGTGCTAGATATCAAACTAGACCTAAGGAATCACACTTGATTGCGGTTAAACGAATTTTTCGTTACCTCAATTAAACACTAGATTATGGGTTACTTTATCCTCAATCTAGCACATATGAGTTAATCTCATATTGTGATGTCGATTTTGCTGGATGCAAATCCGACAGGAAGAGTACTAATGGCACTTGTCATTTTCTAGGAAATTCCATTGTCTCTTGGTTTTCCAAGAAGCAAAACTCTGTATCGGTGTCCATAACCAAAGCAGAATATATTGTTGCGGGTCTTGCATGTGCACAAGTTCGTTGGATGCGACACAGTCTCAAAGATAATGGTGTCAATTGTGATACTTGCCCTATCATAGTTGACAACCAAAGTGCAATTTGTCTCTCCAAAAATCCGGTACATCACTCACGTACCAAACACATACATGTGAGACACCATTTCATTAATGATCATGTAGCTCAGAAGGACATCATCTTAGAGTATATTGAAAACCAAAAACAAATTGCCGACATCTTCAAAAAACCTCTTAAAGAAGATTTATTTGTGAGGTTGCATGGAGAATTGGGGATTATGGGTGAATCTGAAATTTAGGACTTCATTTTCACATGTTATATCATGTTTTGAGCTTATATAATCATTTTCATATCTCATATTCAATGTGTCTATTTTTCATAATATGTTTTATATGAGATTTTTCACAATATGATATCATTACTTTGTATATTAGTTTATATGTTTATGATATCTATTTTATGTCATTAGAGTGTTTAGAGTATATGTCTATGGGTGAGAAGTCTCAAATCTTTGTTTTTGACTCTATTCTGGATTTCATAACCAGGACAGTCGATTGTACTTTCTTCAAGAGTCGACTGCCCAATCTCTATTTTAAGCCTTCATAACTCATATCAATGACAGGTGACTGATGCTCATTTTGTAGGCGCCTGGTCATCTCCCAGGTGACTGTATTTTTGTCATCAAGCACCTGCCCAATTGTCTCTCATTTTCCCAAGAACTAGCTCAAAAATTCTTGAAAATTCTTCTCTACAGTAGGCCCCTGTAGGTCATTTCATTGGCGCCTGTCCATCGACATGCGACTGATACTTGTTCTATAGGTGCCTGTCCCTATTCTGAGCCATTTTTATTTAGGGCTTGACAAGCGACTGCACGTTGTGCATCAGTCGCCTGTCTGTCGAGTTTGGCCAGTCGCCTGTCAATCGAGTTTAGTGGTTCGTAGTCTTTGACCTGAGCCGTTATTTTTGATCCAACGTCCCAGATCTCTCACACTCTTTCCTATAACCGTCGATAGTGGCCCAATTCTCTCTCCTCCGATTCAAAAGCCCTGATTCATCTCCTCCTTCCTCTCGACTGATTCAGGTCCATTCCTCCATCGATTAGCCTCATATCAACCGTTCAGTCGCCGTATAGGGCTAAACAGGCCATGACATCCTACCCTCCTTAAACTAAAGTTCTTTCTCGTACTTTCGAAGGCCAAGGGTTCTAGTCTAAGAAGAAAATACATCTAATTCACAGGGCCTCTCTGCATTTTACCCTACACCACTGTCTCCACAAAATTTTGCACCCAAGATTAACAAAAGAGACATCGATACAGGGATAAGATACTTACATAAACAGGTGAGGGTAGCTGTCTATCATCTCGTCCTCGCGCTCCGAGGTGGACTCACCAGGAGACTCTTGTTGCCACATAACCCTTACTAGCTAGATTAATGGCCTTCTTCTTCAGTATCTTCTGTCTTCGATCGAGGATGGCCACTGGTTGCTGTTCGTAAGTCAGGTCAGGGCGCACTTCAATCTCTGAAAATTACACGAGGTGACTAGGGTCTCCCATATATTTCCGAAGCTAAGACACGTGGAACTCATCATGGATGCCTTCAAGTGAGGGTGGCAAGGCAAGGCGATAGGCAACCTCACCAACACGAGCCAGGATCTCGAATGGACCAATGAACCTCGGGGTCAACTTCCCTCGTCTACCAAATCAAATCGTGCTACGCGTCGGGGAGATCTTCAAGAACACGTACTCACCTGGCTGAAACTCCAATGGACGCCTCTTTGTATCTGCCCAATGCTTATAGCGGACCTGAGCGATACTAAGATTCTCCTTGACTATACACTTGCATTATATCAGATGCATCTAACTCTTCCATAGTATCTCAAGAGTTCATATAGCAGTTCAATATAATTTTCTTGGCGAGTATTAAGTCACCAATCTCATACTATAACCATTTTGTAATTATTGAATTAGGCAATTATAATATAAACGAATTCAAAAACATTTAAAATGAAGCACATGAGTATATCTAGGCAAGAAATAATTTTCTAAGCCTAACAAGAATTTTTCATAATTTTCAAACAATTATAAGCATTTTTCTTAATTTCAAATAGCCAAAAACTAATTTTTAAATTTAAAAATGAATTTCTAAAGATGTTCAATGATTTATTCAGATGACACTATACATCGAAATTTTAAACACAAAATGTCTAATTAATCGTCTAAACTAGTAGTATAACATATATTTTTTGTACTAGTTTACGTGAAAATTGATAGATATAATTTATTTAGTGAAAATGACATAAATAAGAATTTACTTCAAAACTGAATTATGGAAGAAATACTTGTCTGATTGTCACGAGATTAGTGTCAACATGTTTGTGTCGACGCGCTGGAATTTCTGGTGGTCTCTGTGTATTTTCTGTTACATATGTAATTTATTATGAATGTAAAACCAATCACTCTTTAATATATTATTATATATACGTATTTATGTACATATTTACATATTTTTATACGGTTTTACTGTGCATTCCTTACCACTCTCGCATTTACTGTGCGTGCGCACGTGGGGGCTGGGTTTCTCAACGTTGGTGGTGACTGAGGAGTGACGGAGGGCGACGGCTGGCAAAGGGTTGGTTGGCAGAGACTCAGCGGACCGGCTTCGGTGACATGCGAGGCGGTGGAACGCATAGACGGCCACGTTTTGCTCGCATGGGCTGGGCAGCGTGGGCTGGGCAGCGTCGGCATTCTCTAGCAACGGTGCGGGGAATGGATCGATAGGCTGCGGGGGTTGATGTGGGGTCAGTGGTGCCAGATGGAGGCCCGCGGGGCGGTGTCATGGTGGGGTGAGGCCAGAGGAAGGAGGGGCATGGCTTGGGCTGTTTGGAGCTCGGATATGGGTTTTGTGTTGGTTATGTGATAAGAAGGAAGATGAAGATAATGATGATGGTGGTGGTGGTGGTGGTGAAGGAGGAGGTATGGAGCAAGGGAGTGCCCTCGTCGGAGATGGGTTGAAGGGGGAGTACGGGAGAGGGGGAGGAGTGGATTTCTCGTGACTGTGAGGATGAAGGAGATAGGGGTTTATTTATAGTATTAGTAATATATTATAATATAATTAATAATGTAATTAATGAGGGGCGATGTGGGTTATTGACCAACTAAGATGCATGCATCAATGGGGTGTTGCCAACGTGATGGTTAAAATTAAAAGTTATTGGGTAATTATAAAACGTAATTAGTAAATGGTAATTAATTATATTAAAATATTATTATTTTAATATTAAATATCATTTTTTACGTATGTGTTTTGGGCCAAAACGTTTAATGAGTCGTATGATGCGGGTTTGTGGGTTCTATGTCGATTTGACCTACGAAAAATACGTAAATATTATTGAGAATACTTAATAACCACTTGGTCATATTTATAAAAGTTTGAAATAGGGATGGAAATTTTTGGCACGGCACTGGCGCGGCATGATAAGATCGTGCCTGGGCCGGTAATTTTGGCCCGAAATCTTTAACGGGACGGGTTGACATGGCACCGTTCATTTTCGTGCCAAGCCTGGGCCAAGCTATTCGGCCCATTGGGCGACACGGCACGGCACGAAATCCTTTTGAATTTGCTTGATTCAAACAAAGTCGCTCGATTTACAAAACAAAGTAGCCCGATCATAAACTAATCTTTGAACTCTACAATTATCACAAAACAAAGTAGATGATTCAAACTTGCAGACAAAAAATAAGCTAGCTGGACATCTTGTAGATAGCTTGAATTCGTATTCTAAAAATTCATTATTCAAGAATCTACTTCGTGAAAAAAGCTCTTATGTTGAACTATCAATTTGCTCTAGAATTTTCCTGTAGTTTGCATTTTAAATTAAATTCTAGTAGCATATAAAGATATAACATTAACAAAGGGGATGTGGAAAACTAATAAACAATAGAGCTCAATAATTCTTTCAACCTTGTTGGACCGGGCCGGACGGCCCGAATTTTTATCGGACCATGCCCGGGCCGCACCGGAATGACTCGAAGTCTTATTGGGCCGGGCCGACCCTGTCCTTTAAGAAAATCGGACTGGGCCGGCCCGAATTGCCTCCCCTTAGTTTGAAACCATTTTGATAACCTTTACATAGAAAAATAATTAATACGACAATTTCAATTATATTTGTATAAAAATATTATAAAAATTATTTGTAAATATTTGATGATTCGTAAAATTATGAAAATAAGTTATAACAATTTTGATGATACAAAAATATTTTATATAATTGTTTCAACAATATTTTTGATAATATTTACTTAAAAATAATATACGCATATATGTAAACTATTAAAAAATAAACTATAAAATCATATTCGAAAACATTCAAAAATATTTGAAATCATATGAAATTATTTAATAATAGAAATACGTACAATACGAAAATACGTGTAGTGATGAATACGAGCCTCACAGATTCATTTCAAGTCTAGTCCAGTCCTTAAGCGTACATTGTACCTGGTTTTTCTCCCAACCCAGTGTCTGGAATCCTCATCTACCTCTGGGTAGCAAGAGTCGTCCAGTTTTTTGTTACTCTTAATTCCTCACTATGCAAAATGTTTATAAAGTCCATCATTCTCAACATTTTCATCCGGTCTTATATACCGCTATGCACATCATTTCATGTCCATCATTATTTCGCCGATGTCATGATTTGACAGTGATCATCGCATTACAATTTCATACAAGAACATCACGATACTTCATTTCTGCCATTTGTACATCATTACCATCATTTCATCCAAATTTAATCAACGTGAAATCAACATAGCATGAAGTATAGAACATGGCCATTTACATGAAACATAGCACATATCCATTTACATGTGACTAACATGTCTTATTAATATCAACTTGAACTAATCATTAAGCTTAACATGAATTAGTACATGGATATTAATATTAACATGAATTAACATGAAACATAGAAGGAATTTAACATGAAACATAGCATAGGCATGGGGAGTATCATAGCCATGGAAATTAACATAGATTAACATATATATAAACCTGAAACATAGAAGGAATTTAACATGCTAGCATCGGACATAGTCATGGCATAAACTAACATAATCATGGCATGAACTAACATGCTAACATAACATTGTCATGGCATAAACTAACATATTCATGGTATAAACTAACATAGTCATGGCATGAACTAACATGCTAACATAACATTGTCATGGTATAAACTAACATAGTAATGTAATAAACTAACTAACATATTCATGGCATAAATGCTAACATGGAAGATAGAAGTACATGGAACAATTATCATATGGCTATGTTAGTATTAGCATGAAACACAATCTGCATGGCCTAATTAACGTAATGTGATGCATGATTCCCATAGCATTTTAACAAAGCATGATAAATAATCTCCTTGGCCTAATTAACATAATGTGGTGCATGATTCCCATAGCATTTTAACATATCATGAAACATAATCTTCATGGCCTGATTAACTTAATGTGATGCATGATTCCCATAGCATTTTAACATAGCATGAAACATAAACTCCATGGCCTAATTAACATAATATCAAGCTACTAACAAAATGAAGCTATTAACAAAATGCCAATCTACTAACAAAATAACGTACTAACAATTACCATGCTAAAATAATGTGATCAACATGGCATAAACATAATTTTTCCAAAATAATTTACCTTACGAGACTTCCTTCTTCTTACACAATTTTTGGTATGACATCATAGCTAGAGTTATTAGAATCCTACCTTGAGAAAGTCCTTCTTCTTCAAGCTTTAGCTTTCTCCTGCTCCTTTCCACCAAAAGCTTCTTCTCCTTCAAGTTCTAACCTTCTTCTTCCTCCTCCTCCTTTCTCCTTCCTTCTCTTCAAACCAAAGGAGATATGGTGGTGTGGGGGGGGGGGGGGGGGGCTGGAGGTGCTTCGGCCTAGTGGTAGAGCAAGGGGAGGAGATGGGCCCGCCTTTGTGGTTTGAGAGGAGGAGCAAGAGGAAGGGGGTGAGTTCGGCTTAGCCATGGAAGTAGAGAGGGGGAGATGAAACATTTGTATTTTATCTTTCTCTTCTTTTTTTCCTATTTATTCTCCTTTTTATTTTAATCGTCCACGTAACCCGTGCTAATTACACCCATGAGACATGTGTACCCTTAGGTGTCATTATTAGGATAACCTTAGTCAATTACATAACACATGTATGGGTGAGGTGGCATTCATGGAAAAATTGGATTTCTAATTGTCGAAAAAAGAAAAATACACATAATTATTCTAGCTGCCATACCATAATACCATGTATCCATTTAAATACAATCTCATTACATTATCCAATATGTTTGGAAGTGTCAACTCAAGGGGAAGACCCCGGACATTTATTTATAGTAGAGGGGGAGCTATACATAGACGAGATACAATTGATATGATCTTATCTATAGATAAAATATAATAGTATATATTTACAACACTCCCTCTTATCCAGTCATAAGTGTGGACTCTGTCGATGAATGCTTCGGGATTCTGAGCGTCATATGAGTCTCACAAAGGGGTGGATACTTCAGGATCATGAGTTGATGGGATTTGCCTCGTTAAAACCATTGGCTATGGAAAACCCCGTGGGAAAAAGCCATAGCTAAGAAAATAGAGTACAAATTCAATCTAACTCCCCCTGATCTGTACAAGCTCTTGGGCTTTCAGATCTCTTAGGAATTTTTCATCACTCCAATTTACAACATTCCAAAAATATACACAAATTACAAGTATCACCATCATTAAGCAGCAGTTGAAACCTAAAACTCTGGAGAGGTGTACTATATTTCGTCGCCTCTGATGTGGTCTCCTCAAAAGTGGAGTAAACAAGTGGCATGGTCTTTAGATTATATGGTCAGCTCTAAAAGACCCGTCTATGTCCCAGTCATCACTGGGATGTGATGTACCACCAGTGCACACAAATACACCAATGGTTTGTTTCTGGAATGCTGAGGATCTCGGAATGAAAGGATGATGCTACCTTCATAGTTTGCTTTATAAATCTGCAGTAAATGGCCACCCCACTGTGAGTACTCAGCCTGTGATTTCTCATTATAGGGGTCGGACCTGTAACCTGCATTTGCATAAGCATGGAGGATAATTCTATATAATGTAAGCCCAACTCTGTCGACCCTTGGAGAAAGCACAGAGATGCTTAACTCCGGTCTAATGGCACTTTTAGGTGCCTAAATGTCTCTGGCTAGTGAATTTACTACAACTGCTATATCGGGACGCGTGCAGTTAGACAGGATTGCATTGATTGTACTTAGATAAGGGACTTCAGGACCAAGTATATCCTCCCACTCTTCCAGCAAATGGAAGGGATCTTTTTGTACATCCAGTGAGCATACTACCATAGTTGTACTTATTGGATGACAATGGTCCTTATAATTTCTTCAACGCACTCTGGTCGTATGAATTTTCATGTAAGAGGATTTTATCTTTTTAGACAAATCTGTGAGCCATGACTAAATTTATTTTGCCTAGATCTTTCATTTCATGTTTGATAGTCAGGCTTGAATAGATATTTCGGTTTTCTCTTCAGGAGATCTGATGAGATTTAAGTTGTTTACAATTATGATCTCAAATCATGTCATTTGCTCTTTATACAGATGCAAAGACAACCCTTAGTAGGAATCCTTGTTTTGTCAAGTGATTCTCTTGGTTGTACAATTTTATTATTCTTATTATTGTTCTTCTTCAATAGAATAGACGTCCCGAAGTCTATTTAGGCATTTAAGGAAATGTGGAATTTATCTTTATCAATATATCCTTAGAGGTATGCCGTCACAACATCCAATATCAACATATCCAAAATTTCATTTGCCAAATCGAAATGTATGCACATTGTATAACTTAGGGAATCTGATGCATCAATTATAAATGAGTCCTGCTCATTTTAATTTGTTTATTCTCTAATTTCAGCGAAAATATCCTTGAGCTATAGGTTGTACCTTATAGCATACGATTTTGTACTTATTTATTCTTATTTATGCAATACTTATTTTGCCCACAGGTTTGACACCTTTTGGTGTCTGGACTTCAGGTCCGAACATTTCACGTTTCATAAGTGAGTCCAACTCATATTTTATTGCCTCGTTCCATATGTGACCAATCTCTACGTTTGACTTTAGCAACGAAGTATGGAACAATATTATATAAGTATCATCGCTTTTGCGATGTATGTGGCAATATGATACGTGAATATATTGTCGACAATTGTATTCTTTCTGTCCAACACATCCCCAGTACGTACAAAATTTACTTTCATTTCAGTTTTTTCCGGCATGTCCTCTGCATTGGATTCCGGGAAGGGTGAGGGTATGGACATGAGCTCATTGTCCTATGGTAGTATTGTCTCAAGGTCTCCAGGAGTTTTTCTTTTTCTTAGTTTTTGTCCATGAGGCCTGGTTGTATGCCACTTTTTTGTTGCGAAACAGCCACTTCTACTGCTGGTGGATTGCATCCATTCTCGAGGATGTCAACCCTAGCTGGAGTATTTGCAGCAAGGATGTATGATCTGACAATCTTCTAGTTGTCAATGAATGAGTCTTGTAACTGTTATTTGTAGGATCTTTAGGATATCATCTTCACATTTCTTTGTTACCAGATCATAGTTGGTCAATGATTCTGTATCCCATAACATTATTTGTGTAGCTCCAGATTTTTCAGTATCTCGGCCCAATTTGGGGAAATTTGTCTCTTCGAATTCACAGTCTTCAAGACGCGCCTTGAATGTGTTCCTCATTTGGGGTTCTAGGTATCCTATTGTTGAGGGTGAGTCAAACCCTCCATAGATACCTAGACGATGTTGAGGACCCATTTTTGTCCTTTATGGTGGTGCTATAGGAATATAAATTGTGTAACCAAAAATTCTCAATTGAGAGATGTTCGGTGGTATTCCATATGCAAGTTGCATTGGATAGAGACTCTGACCTCCAGAGGGTCTTATTTTTATTTTTACTAGCGATGCAGCATGCAATATTGCATGTCCCCATGCATTCACCGGTAACTGGGATTTCATGGACGTGTAATCCATTGGAGTCTTTTTATTAATGACTCTTTAACTCCATTTTGGGTATGAGCATGTGGCATATGATGTTCAATTTCTATCCCAGTTGCTAGGCAGTATTCTTGAAATGACCAGGAGGTAAATTCCCTTGCATTAACCAGACGTGCTTACTTTATTTGGTTGTCTAGAAAATGCGCCTGCAATATTATTATTTGTGCCAATATCTTTGGAAAAGCTAGGTTACGTGTCGATAGTAGACACACATACGAATATTTTGAGGATGCTTTTATCAGTACCATAAAGTACCGAAATGGCCAACTAGGGGGTGGATTTGTCCACATATATCTCATTGTATTCTTTCGAGGAAGCATGGAGATTCTTTGTCAACTTTTAGTAGAGATGGCCTTGTGATTAGTTTTCCTTTGTAGCAATAGATGTAAGGGAGTTTTCTCTTCTGATGAATCTTCTGGTTCTTCAAGTCATGCCCATAGAATTGGGATAAGATACGGTGCATCATAACCAATGTAGGATGGCCAAGTCTATCATGCCAAAGTAAAAACTTGGTTGATATCGGACACTTCTGGTGCTCCGTCAAATAGCTGTTGGATACAACGGTTGTTGACTTCGTGTTTGCTGATAACAAACGTGTGTGAACATTTCGATGTGTGTGCTAAGTGTTTTCAGGAGTGGCAAGCTTGTAAATACTCAAAGGGGGACTTGGTCAAAGATGGAGAGATCAATGCAAATCTCATTCAAATCAAATAATCAATTATGATTAGTTCAAATCCAATCTTAATTAAATCAAATCCCATTACAAATCCAATACGAATTACAAATCCTATTCCAACCCCTATTATGGTGCGATTCAAATCCCTATTATTACGGGATCCTACATGAGCACAGCTCCTCTCCACATCACCTATAAAACCCCACATCAACAAGAGGAAAAACAGTCGGCCAAAACCCCTTATTTCTCCTTGTCAAAGCCGCAAGCTCTAACCTCCTATAAGCCGCAAGCATCTCCCCAAGTTAAATTATTTCATCTTGCTGGCAATTGTTTTTCACCAAGCAAAAGAGAAAGCCTACCATACTTCAAAAAGAAAAAGCCTGCAATACTTAAAATAGCTAGATAGTTTTCTCCTTACGTGGAAAAAGGAAAAACACAAGCTTGATGCCTTTTTCTTCAAGGGATCACCCTCCAATCATCATCTCCATCAAGTTGAAGCCCAAACTTTCAAGGCCGAAAAGAACTTTGGTTGCCGAGTCTTCTACTGGTCGTGATCCCTGCCAAAAGCACACCGCATCACCTTCAAACCACCGGCAACGGGTTCATCCCTTGCCTCAGAACCTCCCGAAACGTCGACGCCACCCTGCTGACGCGACTGAATCAACCAGCCAAGACACCATCAAGGAATGACAGCAGCCGGGCCGTGACTCTCTCAGGCCGTCGGCAGCATCTTCTGGCGGTGAAAGACCAAGACAGCAACAGCACGTGACCATGGCATCATCCAACAAATCTACGCATCTGACTGCCGTGGAGATCAAAGTCAACTCATCTTGCTGTCGAGGTCTTGTTGTTGCCGAGAATCACCTTGTCGATTCATCTTCAATATGGCAACGTCCCCTGCCTCTTGACACTGGGAACAACCTCAGAGATACTACAAACCGATGGACAGATCCCTTGTTGTCGTCGACACCGAGCTTAATTACGAGGAGATCAAATCTTTGCCTAGCCGTCGATAAGATCGCTGCTTGTCGTGAGCATCATCAAATCTGCATCTCGCCAAGATCATCACCTTTTTCACCAGCAAGATCCCCTGGCTGCGGTAGTTCACTGTTGCCGAACTTCATTGCTTTCGTAGAGAGTCATCCCATCGCAGTGACTTCCTCAAGCATCCATTGCCGTGATTCCTTCAACAAAGACCCAACAGGGTGCCATCTCCTTGCAGATGTGAGAAATTGTGTTGGGAAGCAATCTACTGCAAGCTATCAAAGATCAGGAAGTGATATTATATTTGAGCTCCCAAGGCTGTAATTTCATCTGTTGATTCCAAGGACATGATATCATCTTTTCATTATTAGCCAAAGTTTTGAGGAATCAGCCAACATTAAATCTGTGCGCTGAGACCAATGGAAGAGTTGCCTTACGCACAATCCTCACCAAATTTCAAAGAGGCTGAGATTACTATACACACAGCCTAGATTGATACAGATCTGTGCAACTACCTTTGGAAGGTCATAACCAGAGAGATTAAGACATATGATTAGAGACAACATTTTGTCAGATCATATCTGATCAAGCGCTGAATGACATAGACTACGAAACCTCCACGAATTGAGCGTGTCTAAACCCAGTATTCTTTTATATTTGTGTAATTGGTGTGTTAATCTTTGTAGGTTACTTAAACTATCACTTTGGAGTTTTGGGGTCTTGACTAGGTGGTGCTAGTCAAGAGAGATCGTTTACTAGATTAGTAGTGTTTGGCACTTTGGTGAGTGCGGTACGGAACTTAGTGAGCATAGAGTTGATGCTCGTAGCTCTTTATAGTTGTACCTTTGACTCTATTGAATCTAGTACTTGCTTTGGGGCTGGAGTAGGTCGTTGGGACGACCGAACCGTGGTAAATCTCTCGTGCACTCTGTGATTGGCTTTATTTACTCCGTGTCTGATTGATTGCACTGATTATTGCCTGTGATATCTTGCGAATACTTTTATTAGATATTCACCCCCTCCCCTCCTTTAGGCTTAGATCCAGCTCCAACAAGTGGTATCAGAGCATGTTAGAGGATCTAGGCTAGATTTACCATGAATATTTCTGATTCAGCCTTTGCTGAAGATCTGTCCATTGCTTGACCCCCTAAGTTTAATGGAGTAGACTTTGCCTATTGGAAAGTTAGAATGAAAATCTATTTAGTGTCTGTTGATTATGATGTGTGGAACATTGTTGATGAAGGATATAAACCCCCTACTATTAAAAATTGAAGACACTGAAATTCTTAAACCTGAAGATAAATGGGATAATGCTGATTGGAAACGGTATTCACTGAATGGTAGAGCTATGAATGCAATTATTTGCTCTTTGGATAAAGCTGAATTTAATCATATCTCTCAATGTCTACTGTGCAGGAAATTTGGCACACGATGGAGGTGACACATGTGGGAACGTCGCAGGTAATGGAGTCCAGACTTGCCTTGGTGAGCACAGAATATGAAAGCTTCGAAATGCATCCTACAGAGTCCACCAAAGAGATGTTTGCAAGGTTCGCAGACATCGTCTAAAATTCCAACGCTCTTGGAAAACCATACTCAAGTCTGGAGCAAGTAAAAAGATCTTGAGGGCACTGCCAAGCTCGTTCCATCCTAAAGTCACAGCTATCCAGGAGATAAGGAGCTCGCCAAGCTAAGTGTGGATGAACTGATAGGGAACTTGATGTCCCACGAGCTTGAAATTAAGAACATCGAATCAAGAGAGAAACCAGAGGCCAAGGCTCCCAAACCACTAGCTCTTCAAGCTGAGGAAGATGAAGATGATGAACTTGATGAGGAGCAGACACTGGTGGTCAGAGGTTTCAGAAGATACATCAAGACCAAGCAGGGAAAAGCTGAAATGGCACAAAGGTTTATTCATTCTAATAAATTTAATCCTGCTAAAAATTCCTCTAAACAGAATACTACTGATAAAATTCATTGTTTTAAATGCAGGAAGCAGGGACACTTTATGAGGAATTGCCCACAAGAAAAGAATAACTCTGCATAAAGGAAAGGAAAATCTCTCGAAATACGTGGGATGAGGATAGCGAAGATGAAACTCAGGAGGAGACAGCCCACTCCTCCCTCTGCTTGATGGGAGAGCATGATGAGGTAAAATCTTGCACTAAAGCTTAACTTCTAAATATTTGTAAAGAAATGAATGATGAAATTGATGATTTAGAATCTACTATAGATTGCTTTAGAAAGCTAATTATAAATTACAACAAGAAAATTGTGACATGTCAAAAGAAGTTGATAAACTAAAAGATAAAATTGTTGCATACAAATCTACCATTGATTTACTGAAAAAGGAAAAATCTAGCATGCATGAAAAAGTTGAATGCCTTAATTGTCCTAGTTTATTAAAAGAAAATAACATGCATAAAGAAAAAGTTACTAAGCTAGAAACTGAAAATAGAGAGCTTAATGAAAAGATGTGCATGATAAAGAATGAAACCAAAGAGCTTAAAGGAAAAATGATTGAGTTTGAAAAGAAGGCTAAAAATGTGAAAAAGAATGAAAAGGATAATAAGAAGGCTTTCATTAGTAAATGCACTTTGCTTGTAAAGGAAAATCTTTATCTGAAATCTAAAGTCACGGATCTAGAATTATCCATAAAGAAATTCAGTATTGGGAAACAATCTTTGGATATAATTCTTAGAAACCAAATATATGGCAAAAATAGGCGTGGACTTGGATACGATTTGAACTATGTTGAAAAGCCAAAATATAAGAGAGTTCACAATGAGCCAACAAAAGTTAGAAATATTCATGCAAAGTGCTTTACATGTGGTTGTGTTAGTCATACTTCTTATCATTGCATGTATAGGAATAAGAATATTAAATTTAAGCAAATATGGGTTCCTAAAAGTTTGATGGCTAACACGAGTGAACCTTGTTGGATTCCAAGGTCACACATAACATCTTCTGTGTAGGTAAGACGGAGGGGCGAGGAACTATGGATTGGACGTCGCTTTTCATTAAAGTTCCTAAGCCAACCGACAACCGAAGGTATGGTTTCTTCTTTGAATTTAATGTATACCTTCATAGTATTTCTAATGTGATTCCATTTTTTGTGTGATTTTAGTGTTTATATTTTTGGTGTGTGATAAAATTTTTGAAAACCATAAAAACTGCATAATTGAAAAACAAAACAAATTGAGAAAAGTGCAAAAGGTATAAAGAATGAGCTTACATTTCTTTTGATTGTCAAAATTGCACTAATGAATAATATTCATATCAATGTAGAAGTTGTTGTATTATTTTATGACTACGTGCGCATGTTCGATTTTCCAAATCACCATGACATGTTCAATGACTTGAATAATTGATTTCTACACCTACACTTTCACTTCTACAAGTATTAAATGTTGGTGTACATTTGGAGACATCTTTTATGAAATATTGGAAAGCGAATATAGGTGGAAAAATTTACTGAAATTCTACGGGATATGATGTGTCTTGCATTTGATAAAAATTGAGCTCAAACGAATTGTTTTTAAGAAAAAATTATATATGAAATAAAAGAGCTCCGTATGAAAAATGGATACAATCCATGGCAACGATACTACCCACGAGTATCCGACATAAGTTTTAGGAGTAAACTTTAGCGTTGGTGTTATACTCGTCAAGCAATGCCACCCCACATCTAAGAGTCCTCATAGGCTATGTTTTGTGTGTGGTACCTTGAACTCATTTTTAATGAGATGGGAAAAATCAATCCTAGATGATATCCTGTTACATGGAAAAGTGGTTTGGTTTTGGTTGAATTTCCTGAAAATTTCTCCCTTATGTACTTCAATGTTTAATCATTACACTTACACGATGGTGTAAAAGTCTATGTTAATATTTTCATTGAATTTGAAATGTTTATTCTACGAATGTCTACATGCAAGTATTTGTTGTAATTTATAATGCTCACTTTTTGCATGTAATATGCCAATGACTTCATTGTACGCTTTTGATGATAACAAAAGGAGGAGAATAGTTTGGGAAAGATTTGGAGATTTGGTGTTATCAATGCCTCATGAATAATGTGCTTAATTCTTATATACTTAATGCTTATGAATATATGAATATATGAATATTTGTTCAAGGGGGGAATGAATAAAGGGGGAGCAAGAATATAGGGGGAGCATGCATACAGTTTGAACATCATTGCACATCACTTTGCACATAATTGTATATCATTGTATTATATCCTCCATCATCACACTTCACACACACGTCACGATGACAATATTTGGATGCTTATTGCTCAAATCTTATATATGGTTTATCATCATCAAAAGGGGGAAATTGTTGGATACAACGATCGACGACTTCGTGTTTAATGATAACAAACATGTGTGAACATTTTGATGTGTGTGCTAAGTGTTTTCAAGAGTGGCAAGCTCGTAAATACTCAAAGGGGGACTTGGACAAAGATGGAGAGATCAATGCAAATCTCATTCAAATCAATTGTGATTAGTACAAAGCCAGTCATGATTAAATCAAATCCCATTACAAATCAAATACGAATTATAAATCCTATTCCAATCCATATTATTGTGGGATTCAAGTCCCTATTATTGTGGGATCCTACATGAGCCCATCTCCTCTCCACATCACCTATAAAAACCCACATCAACAAGAGGAAAAACAGTCAGCCAAAAACCCCTATTTCTCCTTGTCAAAGCCGCAAGCTCTAACCTCCTATAAGCCGCAAGCATCTCCCCAAGTTAAATTATTTCATCTTGCTGGCAATTGTTTTTCCCCAAGCAAAAGAGAAAGCCTGCCATACTTCAAAAGGAGAAAGCCTGTGATGAAGACCCATTCCCTGACTCCGCCCCTGATTCACCGTAGAGCGGTGGTGAAGGCTTGAAGCCATGGCCATGAATCCCCAAGCTAGAGGAATCGTGGAATTAGAAAAAGAAAAGCAAAGAAACAAGAACAAAAATAGGAACAGAAAAGGTAAGATAAAGAAGAACTCAAGTGAGTTAATTTTCATTCATTTTCTCGAAACCGATTCCATTACAATCTAAAGCTTTTATACCATTCTTTCTCATTTCAGTTTCAACAACCTAACTGCCCAATGGTTGCTCACTCACTCAACGAAGCCAACGTTTATAACAACTTAACCGTTGTCAGCGTCTTTGGTTGATCTCAACAACCTCAACTACTGGCAGCTCCTTCGAACCTTCAATGGCTTCAGTTGAATCAGCAACAAACTCCACACGCTTTATGGTTGGTTGGCAGGTGAACTCTTCCGACTGTGTAGCTTGGTCATATGCGGATCGCGATCCCGGCTGATTCTGATTTCTGGTGATGACTCGGCAGTTCCTCCGCCTCCCACGGCGACTCCTCCACCTCCAACTGGTGCCAATGATCACTAAGTTGAGTTGGGTTCTAACAACCCCTCCTTCTCCAATTCGACCTTGCCCTCAAGGTCGTAAGTCGCCAATTGGCTTCTTGTGAGCAACTGCCTTACTGGTAGGAACATGGAGGAGGATTGTCGTGTGTATTTCAAAGAAATAGTCATTCTGTATAATTTTTATGACACCAGTCTTCTTAATAACCTTTGGCCTCCATTTCAACAAAGTAACGGATGACCTAACCCCCTTGGTTCCTCTGGAATAGAAAAATTCCACATACTTCCCATTATAGTTTCCTCGAGAATAATATACTACAAAATCCAGCTTATTGTAGAGTGTCAAAGACACTAGCAGCAACATCACCACCCAATTGAATATTCTTCTCTGCCCAATCCGTATGGAATGCATCTGAGGTGCAGGCCGCATAATACCTCACACTTCCCTATGTATAACAGACTGCCCTTGGACTGGATAGATTCATCCACATATCTCTGTCAGATTTCCGATGTGTTGCTTATGGTTGTTGCTTTGGTAGGAGTCCATGCTACTGTCAGAGGGCAACATGTGAAATATGCATTGCCCAAGTTGTACGAACAATCATCACTCCTAACAATCAACACAACAGCTCGCAGACCCCCCATTGTCCATCAGTAAAATCGAAACACCCTTCAACTTCCAGAGAAACTAATGTACTTTGTTGAAGAAGTTCGGGTTGTGGGCAAGGATTATGGCAATGGATATGCTGAAGGAAATGGCGGTGAGTTGGAACTGAAGGATGGTGGTGCTACCATTGGCGACATGAATGGAGATGGTGCTAGTGCTGGTGCTGATGCAGGAGCCTTACTGTTATGATCCTGATGTTTGTGATGATGTCCTTTGTTTTTGTTGCCACGCTGGAGAAGTTTCCGTATAGTTGCATCTTTAGAAGTCTTTGTAACAGTAAACATGTTTGAGGTTGATTGATCTTCATTCCCCAGGAGCACAGAGATCTTACTCAGGTCATGGAGTTCCAATGGTATGCTTCCTATGTACCCGTTGCTTCTTATTATCAAGATTTCTAAGGAACAAATTTTGCTGATCGATGTCAGGTGGGAGCAGATCTGTGAGATTATTATGTCCCAAGTCCAATATTACAAGCTTCTGTAGTTCACTAATCTCTTTTGGAGCAACTCACAGAAAGAGTTATTGTGCAAAATAAGTGACTTCAAGTGAACAAGTTTCCCAAGCTCTGATGTGAGTGTCCTCTCAAGAAGGATATCCTTCAAGTTCAGAGCAACAATTCTTACATCACTAGAGCACTCCAAACCAACCCATGAACAAAGGTCATCTGATTGTGAATCATTGCAGAGAAGGCCCGTGAGGCTCTCTTGGCCAGAATTTCTTCAGTTGCAGCTGCACTCCTAAGCCACTATTCATTAGCATTCTGAATGCAGAACCAATGGCCATGTGAGTGACATATGAATGCATTCTCAAGCTAAGGTTCATGATCTTGCCCCTCTACATTAGAGTTCACATGGATAACTTGCAGTCTCCATACCGATACGGCCCTCTGTAAGACTCGGGTGCTAAAATTTCCAGTGATGGAAACATTGTGAGAAGCCCGAGTCGAGAAATCGCCCAACAACTCGTTGCCTTCTCGGCTCATGTTGAGAACCTCAGTCCCCTTGATTCCAAGTCCTCCCGGATCAAAACAAAAACCCACATGATACAGTCCTCCAACTTCGGCACCACCAGGGTCAAAAAACAAAATATCTTTATATGCCCAGGGCAATGAGAAATGGGGGAAAGTAGTCCATATTCAAAGAATCATCTCTTTGCACATATCCCACTACATCCATTGGACTAATCTTAACAAAATTCTTAACAAACTTCTGGAAGTAGAAATGGATACCTGGGTAGTGGACTAGTGACTTGATCTTGAATGACTTGAGAGAATTCCCACAAGAAATATGATCATCCCCTTTAGAATTCAAAGAATCCCTTCCCTTAGTCATACAATGAAACATTCCTTGCTTCCTCTTGCTTAACTTGTGCCGAATCTTCAGATTTTTCGACATGGCTCTAAGAATATCACCCAAGCCCCGAACTGGAGGAAGAAGTTTCTTGCACTTGAGGGAAATTCCCGCAGACTTCATATCCGCCTCTTCTTTTTCTTGATCTTCGAGTTCTTGGACACCCGTTTCTTCTTGTCGGCAAACTTGCTCATCTTCTTCATCTGAAAAGTACCCGTGGGATTTCAGCATATCAGAGTGGGCAGCTTCATGAAAACCCAAAGCTCGATGAGCTTGCTCCCTATAGTAGAAGACTACGGAACTCCTTGGGTCAAACTCCAAGATTTCTGAGCCAATTGCTATACAACTTTTGTAGTACCCATTCATTAGACAACAAACCATCAAATTAGTTATGCAATGCAAATATTGAGCATTTCCTCTAATTGTTGGGATGTCGTCGAAATGAATCTTCGCGAAAACATAGTGGTCGACTGCCTCTTGAAATCTTTCTTCTTGATATTGTTCATTCCCCTCTTGAAAATGCTTCAGAGCTCGATGCAGCAAACTGTCAAACACCTGGCGTGCGCCTGCAGAACCGACAGGCTCTGATACCAATTGATGAAGACCCATTCCCTGACTCCGCCCCTGATTCACCGTAGAGCGGTGGTGAAGGCTTGAAGCCATGACCATGAATCCCCAAGCATGAATCCCCAAGCTAGAGGAACCGTGGAATTAGAGAAAGAAAAGCAAAGAAACAAGAACAAAAATAGGAACAGAAAAGGTAAGATAAAAGAAGAACTCAAGTGAGTTAATTTTCATTCATTTTCTCGATACCGATTTCATTACAATCTAAAGCTTTTATACCATTCTTTCTCATTTCAGTTTCAACAACCTAACTGCCCAATGGTTGCTCACTCACTCAACGAAGCCAACAGTAATAACAACTTAACCGTTGTCAGCGTCTTCGGTTGATCTCAACAACCTCAACTACTGGTAGATCTTCGAACCTTCAATGGCTTCAGTTGAATCAGCAACAAACTCCACACGCTTTATGGTTGGTTGGCAGGTGAACTCTTCCGACTTTGTAGCTTGGTCATATGCGGATCACGATCCCGGCTGAGTTCTGATTTCCTGGCGATGACTCGGCAGTTCCTCCGCATCCCACGGCGACTCCTCCACCTCCAACTGGCGGCAATGATCACTAAGTTGAGTTGGGTTCTAACAGCCTGCCATACTTAAAATAGCTAGCTAGCTTTCTCCTTATGGGAAAAAGGAAAAACACAAGCTTGATGCCTTTTTCTTCAAGGGTTCACCCTCCAGTCATCATCTCCATCAAGTTGAAGCCCAAACTTTCAAGGCTACAAGAACTTTGGCTGCCGAGTCTTCTCCTGGTCGTGATCCCTGCCAAAAGCACATGTCATCACCTTCAACCTACCGGCAACGGGTTCATCCCCTGCCTCAGAACCTCCGGTATTGTCGACGCCACCCTGCTGTCACGACTACATCAACCAGCCAAGACACCATCAAGGAATGGCAGCAGCCAGGCCGTGACTCTCTCAGGCCGTCGGCAGCATCTTCTGGCTGTGAAAGATCAAGACAGCAACTGCACGTGACCATGGCATCGTCCAACGAATCTATGCTCTGTTCCTTTAAGGTCTATCACCTGCATCACCTTGCCAGCCTACCATCTGACTACCGTGGAGATCAAAGTCAACTCATCTTGCTGCCAAGGTCTTGTTGTTACCGAGAATCACCTTGCCGATTCATCTTCAATATGGCAACGTCCCCTACCTCTTGACACTGGTAACAACCTCTGAGATACTACAAACCGATGGATAGATCCATTGTTGCCGTCAACACCGAGCTTCATTATTGAGGAGATCAAAGCTTCGCCTAGCCGTTGATAAGATCGATGCTTATCGTGAGCATCATCAATCTGCCTCTCGCTGAGATCATTACCTTTTTCGCTGGCAAGATCCCCTGGATGCCATAGTTCATTGTTGCCGAACTTCCTTGCTGCCGTAGAGAGTCATCCCATCGTAATGACTTCCTCAAGCATCCATTGCCGTGAGTCCTTCAACAAAGACCCTGCAGGGTGCCATCTACTTGATGTTGTGAGAAATTGTGTTGGGAAGCAATCTGCCACAAGCTATCAAAGATCAGGAAGTGATATTATATTTGAGCTCCGAGCGGGTGGGCGAGCTTCTTTGGTTGACCCTGAGGGCGAGCTTGTCGCATGGATAGGCGAGCTTCCCTATATAGAGGCGATCTTCCGTTCGGGCTAGTACCCCTTCTGGATGGTCGGAGAGTTGTTCGATTGGGCTTCCAGTGTATGTGGGCCTCAATTATGTGGGATGGCCATAAGGCCGTAACAATATTCATTGCAGTTTTTAGATCAAAATAGACATATGCTCTAATACCAATGTTGGGTTTTGAGGGACACTTAGGGCCTAAATCTATGCACGTCCTACGTCGGACGGACGATAGAAATATAAACAGCAGCGAAAAAGATAAATTATTAATAAATTTAATAAAATGCACTAAGAATACAAAGACCCTAGCCAGAATCTCGACTATCTTGGAGTGGGTCTGACCAGCCCCAAAATAGATCTAAACTACTGCAACAATAAAAATATGAAAGCTTTTAAAAACATACCCTGAACTTTACTTTTTCAGAAAACAAAGCGTCGTTTTCAGCAACAACTTTAGTTCCCCGAAGCTTTCTGCCTCCGCGCCTCTAAAACTGGTCCACCCGAAGCGAGCCGACATTGTGCCTCCAAGCCAATCACTTGCCGAAGAAGTTTCACTTGAGAGTGATCCGCGTCTTAAACTTTGGATCGAATCCAATCCTCCTCCTTGTCTTACTAGGACGCGAACGAAGGAATGGAAGAATTATAGGAGGAAAGAATAATCTCGTCTCGGATTGAGCATGCTCAAAACTTTTCAGAGCTATTCGATTCGAAGACTTGGTGTAATTTTTCCAATGGGTATCAACCCATATTTATATTGGAGGCCGGACCCCTTGCTCGTCTCACGAGCAATGTGGGACTAATTAAATTAGGGGAGAAAATTAGAATTAGTTTTGCCTTACACTATGGCTCAACTTTAACCAATTTTCTCTCCCTTACCGTTGAGCTTCTGAAGTGATACAACCTATCAATTCGAAGAGCTATGAACGGTGAACGCATAGAAACAAACAGCGCTCCAATCCGACTTCGTTTGACCCCTCAAACAATTGCTCAAACTTGAGCAAAAATCACGAATTGGCTGAAAACCCGCCGCCGTCATTTAACCTCTTAGGGTTTATGAAGTGTGGGCCCCTTGGTGGGGCCCACCGTCAGCGGGCAGGTCTAACCTGCCCGCCTAGCGGGTTGGACCCGCCCACCCAGGCTGGGCTGGACCTGAACCTTTTGGGCTATATCTTGAGCTCTACAGCTCCGATTGAGCCAATTTCAGTTTCGTTTGAAAGCATGGTTCGAATGAAAATATCCCAAGAAGCCATGTATCCATTTCTATGCCTTTTATTATGTAAAATATTCTTGTAAATATTTTACAATATATTTTCAACAATTTTGCATCATATGCAACAATCCCTTATAGCATTCTAGCAAATATTTTGCGACATTATTAAGTCCCATTTAATATAGACTTATTGTCACAAACTCTTTGTGACTTCAATTATTCGCGTGCACTGGAGTGCACTCCTCCTGAATCCTTCCTATTACTAAGATGCAAATCCCACTCGGTGTGAGACCTTACAGCCTGACCCTCTCGAAACGCCTAGACGATAGTGATCACGAGCAGCAGGTGTCGCCCCTGTTTCGACATCATAATTACATGATTGACCAATTGACAAAAGTGTCGTCGGGATCATTCGGACTGTGTTAGTGATGGATACCGCAGTTTTAGTCCCTTCGTCATAACTATGTCACTACATAGCCTAGGGTATGGTAAACCGTCAACCCTACTAGCTAGCACTGGTCAGTATACATCGGTCTTTGGTATATTCATGCTGTACTTCCTACAATATACCCTGGCCGAGGTTTAGCCCAAAGAACCGTACTAAGCCAGTGACACTAACTTTCCTTTAACGGAAGAGACAAATCCTAAGTATCACCCAACCTAAGACCTTTCAACGAGTGAAGACTCGAGGCTAGATCATGGATCTAAGTAACACCGTACACGCACAGGTCCGTACAATGACTTCAAGTCTAAATGACCAACTAGCCTATCATCACTAGAGAGTTATCAATGACAGTTTAGTTAAGGTTAACCATTTGATAACTCTTTATTGGGTTGTTCAATGGACTCATTCTCCAATGAGCACATGTGCCTCGTCTCCGACTTCGCCAGGTCGAATGATTTTGAGATCATCATTACCCTTTAGGATAAGACAAAGATACAATGGTCTGTCCGATGTGCCGATATCCTTTTCTCGACACATCTATAACCATGAACGTTTTAAGACTCAAGTTCCTATCGGTCATTCACTTCTCATAATCGAGATCTGCATCTAGATACGTGTATGACCTTACTTTAAGTCTAAGAAAATTATCCAAGTATTTAAAAAACATTTAATCATACTAGGATAATTAGTACCATTTATATTTGAACAAGATGTTTTCTAGGATAAATTGCCTCGAGGGCATATATCTTCATACAGTTCGGAGGATCGTATTGTAGAGATTTGAAGAGCCCTATATGACGAATTCCCCTCTTGAATGCCTCCATGGTCATCTCGGCACTGCAACTTGCGACATTCTGCATCTCTTTTTGAAACCTCTTGATGTACTTACGGATGCTCTCGCCCTCCTTTTGTACTATCGCCAACAAGTGGTCCGAGGCCTGCTTTTGTCGTCTACTAGACATGAACTCTCGACAGAATACCTGTGTCAGTTCTTTAAATGAGTCAATAGATCGGTCAGGCAATCCATTATACCATTCCATCGCCAACTTTCCCATGTGGTTTGAAAAGCTCTGCAAAGGATGGAATCATCCGCCCCCAGAATCTCCATGCAACGCTTGTATCGTTGGATGTGATCCTTAGGATCGCATGATCCATCATACTGATCCACTTCATGGAACTTGAAATTTCAAGGAACACGTATCCACTTCATGTAATTCTTCGTGAGAGGGTGTCGTTCTCGTCGTTAGATCGACGAGATAATGAACTTGTGTTGTGACGATGGTTTCGATGTCCTCTCCTTTTAGATCGATCATATGACGAGTCAGAGGACTCGTCTCGACTATCATATCGATCACCTTCTCGAATCCCTCAACGCTTATGGCCTTGACGGGGAGTTCGACTCCTGTTACGTCGATCATTCCCATCGTAATGATTATCGTGACGAGGACTTCTATTTCTTTCATGCTTATCATCAAGGCGGGGACTTCTGCTTCTTCGATGTCAATCATGACAATGGGGGCTCTGGCTTCTCTCGTGTCGGTACACGCGACGTGGGCTGTGACTTATCGCGCGTGGATCATCACGGCGAGGACTGTAGCTCCTCCCACGTCGATTATCGCGATGAGGACTCTGGCTCCGCTCATGCCGATCCAGACGGCGAGGGCTTTGGCTTTTCTCACGTCGATCTTCACGGCGAGGGGTTAGGCTTCTCTCCCACAGATCATTAAGGGGAGGACTCTGGCTCCACCTACGCCAATCCAGACGGCGGGGGCTTTGGCTTTTCTCACACCGATCTTCACGGCGAGGGCTTAGGCTTCTCTCTCGCAGATCATCGCGGCGAGGACTATGGCTCGTAGGGTTTGCTCTTGCGACCATACCCCCTCTCCAATCACTCCTCCAAGAACCCTCTCACGAGGTTCTTCTGTTTCTGGTGGGGCAACAACTTGAAATTGAGAGTTCAAGTTTCGTACCACATTTCGAACATCAGATGTTCCCGCTATTGGTGGAGGTCGGGAGCCTGTCATTCGCTTTACCATGGTGCTGAGCATTTGGTAGCCCGTATGAACTTCCTGTGCAAGAGCTTCAAATCGCTCCATTGTTACCAGCTGTTGCAGTATCGGAGACGCTTGATGCCTGGCCTCATCTTGAGATGACGACTCACCAGATTTCACCGTAGTGCCATCGGGTAGAACAGTCATTGGTCTCCTGGTTTGTTGAGCAGTTTGTGGTTTGATCCTGATCCCTTTGCCCCTCGTAGATCGTCGAAGCTGTGCAGATGACGTCATAGGTGTAACCTCGATTCCCACAGACGGCACCAATTGTTGATGGGAAAATCCACCGAACAATAAATTTGTTGTACTGGGATCAAAGTTACGATGATGATGGTGACGAAGTTCGGGTTAATGGTCTGTAAAGGGTGAAGATGGATTGACGGATAGATCAGTTCTGCGAGTTGTCGAAGTATTTGCAGCACCGAGAACCTGCCAAAAGTGGGTCGGGCTTGGGTTCGACCCAAAACCACTCCGACGCTCAAGTTAGTATTGAAGTCGAAGAAAGTTCGTATAGTCAAGAACGAACTTTATGTTATCCGATCTGACTATGTCGAACTATATTTTGAATGAAGAAAGCACAAGTATCTATTATACGTTGCCCTTTTGATAGAGTAGATTTCGAACACCTCTTCTGTTGGAGAATCCTTCCTTTTATTGGAGTCAGGTGATTATCGAGTGATTGATGTCGACTCCTCGTCTTCTAAACGGTCGTCATTGTGTAGAATATCAGGAGATTGTCTGTAATAATCATTGATGGCTAGGATCATTAATGGCCATCATTAAATGTTGTCTTTGAATACTGTCATTCCAAGTGACTTAACGGTTATGTCATTGATTGTTAAGAATCCCAAGGTTTACGCTCATTAAATGAGGTAACTGTCGGTTTCATAACTTGCCGAAGTAAAGGCTTTGCGTATGACATTGACGATCTTGCAAGGACCGATCTTATTCAAAGTTTCGATCTTTCCCCTTGCATCTGATTCTGAATCCAAGCCTCCAACTCAGCTATATATAGTTCGTCATATTCAAGTTATATACGATCTATACTTTGCCCGTAACAGAATCATATCATCTCATTGTATATGAGCACTAGTCATTACCCGTGCCCATATGACACGGATTATTTAATGGTTAAGTTCCCCCCACACAAATTTCAAGTTTTCCCCAAAATTTCAAGTTTCCCCCCAAAATTTAAGCTCCACCAAATTCAAATATTCCCCACAAATTTCCTTCCAAAACTTATCACAGTCCTAATCATCGAGCCATTATCCTAGTCATAAGCCCTTTTGTCCTAGTCACTTGTCCTAGTAGGACAACATTCAAAATCTTCATCAAATATAGAATAGATTTAATGGCTGAGTTCCCACACACACACACAAATTTCAAGTTCTTCAAATTTTAAGTTTTCCCCCAAAATTTCAAGTTTCTCCCAAAATTTAAGTTTCCCCCCAAAATTTACGCCCCCCAAATTCAAATCTTCCCTACAAATTTCTCCTCAAAGCTTGTCACAGTTCTAATCATCAAACCCTTATCCTAGTCATAAGCATATTTGTCCTAGTCACTTGTCTAATAAGACAACATTCAGAATCTTCATTAAATATATAATAGATAGTATTTGTACCCTACATGACCTCTCCCTCCATCCCTCAATCGAAGAATGCGTCCAAGTGATCGGCGAAACGGCGTACTCCTTACGCGAGACGGAATAAAGCAAAGGCAAAAGGGTACCCGTTTGCCGATTCTGCCGACCCACCAAATATTCGTTAGCCACCGTGTTTTAGCACGCCCAATAAATTACCCAATCAGCTGGAACCAGGGACCACCAAAAGGGGAACCCACTTTGCCGGTGCGTTCAAAAAGGAACAGTAAAAAGGACCCACCGTCCTTCCAGATCCTTCGATTTACCATCGGACGGTTCCGAAAGCTCGGGCTCTTGAAATACATATCGTACGTGTCAATTTCCGTAATTTAAAAATCCACCGAAAGAAGGAAATCGGTGCTCGGGCTGTATAAATAAAGACCTGCCTCCAAAGCCCAAAGGGACTGGAGCCGTGTTTGATTCCTTTTTTACACCGAAGACGAAAGAGAGGGGGGGAAAAGCTCGAGCTTTCGATTTGGTACTTTCTCTTTAATTCGTTGCTTGCTTCGTTCTCTATAGTTTAGTCTGATTTCTAGGGTTTTGTCTATCGGGTTTGGATTTTTGTTTTGATTTTGTGAATTGGGCAATCTTAAAGCTCTATTGATAATGTTTTCTGATTTGTTTTTAGCATGTGTAAAATTTGATGTGATTGAGAAATTGATGTGATTTGTTTATAGTTCAGAAGTTTGTTTGAGAGTTGCGATGGCTTCGAAGAGGATTCTGAAGGAGTTGAAGGATTTGCAGAAGGATCCGCCGACATCATGCAGTGCAGGTTTGTTTAATTTTTTTGGGGGGTTAATTATTGATGTTTCTCTCTTTTCATCGCATATCGGTGGCAGAACAAAACTGACTGTGCTATTTAGCCCCCCCTTCTTTCTAATGTTTATCTTGGTGCTAATCGTTATATTTTTCTACTCGATTTTACGAATCTACTTATGTTACCATGAAGTGGGAGATAAATGATGATAACTTGAAGTCAATTTGTATTTTTTGAATTGATATAGAGGAAGAAATGGCATATGGTGTCACTGTCCCATGAATTCTGATGAGATTAAATTGATAGGAACTGGTTAATAACGTGTGGGAACAGTGCCATATTTAGAGGGGATCGACCAAGTGTCAGTCAAATAAAGATTTTACTTGAACAATAAAGTGATTAGCTTGCTTTTATTTCAATTCTTCACGAACGCATTTCAATTGGGAACATGATGTTTGTTTTTATTCAACGTTTGATGTATTTTGAGAAATAAAATAATGTTTGCTAAAGTTTAATGACCATACTAGACGTTACAGTAGAAGTCTCTTCTTTCTAATGTATTTAATGGAAGGCCTTGTGTCGGTATATGCGTACCACCATGATAGTAAATACATGAAGAGTCAAGCACCATACATGTTAAGTCTATAACAATATAAACTTTGATTATTGGCCTCTCGCTCTGGTTTGCTTAAATTTAATTGTCAGAAGGGGCAAATGTCAGAATATGGAAAACAAGGCTTGCATTTCCTATGTTCTCGCTGCACGTTCCGGCTAGGTTTGCAGGTAGGATTTGGGTTTGGTGAAATATGCTCTGGTCCAAAAAATATGGATCTTTGGAGCGTGATTTTACAGACGCGGTGTTGGTGCATCTTTCGTGTTCTGAGGCATGGTATGGATTTAACCACTTTGCAACATGGACAATCCTTAGATATAAGGTTTCAATCGTGTTGCAAGTTTTTGTATGCCAAAAAATAGATTGAAGTGGACAATAGAGATGCACGTAATTAAGCATCAAATAATATAAAATAAATCCTAGATAATGTATCTTGCGATTAGAAATTCAAATTTATTTGAATAGATCTAATGTATGCAAACAAAAATGGTTCTTAGAATTAGATCTGCATATGTTACATATAAAGAAGGTAATCTTTAATTTTGATTAACACGAGATTATAAAAATTACATTTTTGACTAAACATGCCAACAAGTGGGCCTAATCTAGATCTAGGTTTCTGGTAACAAAGTTCTTTTAATCTTTACGTTTATATTAAATATGGAGATAAAAAAATTGAATCTTTTCTGTTAAGCATGCTAGCAACCAGATATCCAGAGCCTAATACCATGGTACTATATGTAGATCATATGTTGGTATACATACACTAAGAATACACTTATTATACTAGATATATTGCAGCAAAAATAAAGCACTCTTATGCATATGGATCTAACACATTTTCGATTGTTGCATCTTTATAACAATCTCTTTCATCGCTTGATAATGGGAGGAGTCATGGATGTTGATCTTCA
Organism: Scilla litardierei; assembly: GCA_030789695.1. Lineage (NCBI taxonomy): Eukaryota > Viridiplantae > Streptophyta > Magnoliopsida > Asparagales > Asparagaceae > Scilla > Scilla litardierei. Next base: position 623,784,651 of record CM061142.1, read on the forward strand.
TCATAAGCTCTCAATGTATTGACCTCACATGTAGAATCTTGAGAACTAGATAAATCTAGAACATGAATTTAATAGTGACTATCGTAAAGAGAATGATTAGCCTCTTTTATTAGGTTTAGATTACATTATTTACCTACTTCAGCAATCCCTAGTCATCTTTCGATCAAGATCATGCAGCATACTAGAACGCACTAGGCTTTTTTAAAGAGAAAGCCATCCATTGTTAGAATTTTTAGTTGACCTACATGTGGTTAGCTGTAGCTCCTGGAAGCCCGAGCTAATCAGGCCCTTTTAGTTGGTTGGATTTGGGTCTGGTCCTAAACTTGATTGGGATTCGATTCAGCATTTTTTGTTAACATAAATCCCACTTGATTACGTGGGACATCACACATTATTGATTATTAGTTCTTAGGCAGTATGCTCGTCATATTGATTGCATGGTGTGCGATCGTCAAGAATACCTGAGCGATGATATGTTAAACATCAAATTAAAGTAAGAATAATACTTCCGTGAGATGCAATTAAGTATATTATGTAGATGAAAATGAAAGCATAAGAATCAAGTCTTTTTTTGTTTAGCCTGCTAGCAATCAATTATCCGGAGTCTATTGGTTAAAAAATAAGATTGTGATAGGTCACGACCAAGTTTGAGACCCGACCTAAATTCTACCCACCAATGGGTACAGATTAGATAGGGCTTCAATAAGCCTTAGCGGGTCTCATCTATGTCGACTAGGAACCCTAACCGACACATGACTTGCCCCTTGGGAGGCCCACTTCGCCCACATGCATTGCACCATCATAATGTGTGATTAGGAATTGCTTACAAAAAGAGATAAGGTTTGTGTCTAACCATATAAAAGACGTTAGTTCTTCTTTCTAAACATAAAGAAATCTCATAAATAGCCATCATCAGATTCTTACTTTAGATCTCTCTAGTTCTTTTAGTGCTTATTAAACCTATATATGGGTTTATGTTGGAGATCTGAATCCGTAACTTCTTCCACCATCAAGCAGCTAAGAAGATTGTTCTAGCATTGTAGTAATCGATATCAAGTTAGATCCATATGCATAAAAGATCCGCTTTATTTTCATTGCAATAGGTCTATGTTAGCATTTCCTTATCGTATGTATGGCTAGATATGATCCACATACGCTACCAGAGTATTAGGTTCTTGATATTTGATTGCTAGCGTGCTTAACATATAATTTGATTTGTATGACGTCTCTATTTAATCTACATGTACAGGCTAAAGCTTTAAATATTTTTGTTGCTAGAAATCTATATTTAAATTAGATCTAATTGTTGGCATTCTTACTTCAAAATCTATATTTAAATTAGATCTAATTGTTGGCATTCTTATTTCAAAGATTCAATTTTTACTCTCTTATGATACCTTATTAATAAATTTTAAAATTTTGCTATTCAATAGATCTAGATCTAATTAGAGAAACTATTTTTTGCTTGCATTCTATTCAGATAAAATTGAATTTTTGATGCAAATTTATGATCTAGGGTTTTGTTGATTAGATTATCTGATATTTGATTTTATGCATATATGTTTCCGCCTTAATCTTTTTATTGGGATAAGGAAACTTGCAACGAAATCAAAACTCTAGATTTTATGATTGGCTAGGATGCAAAGAGGTTAGGTTCACATTGTGTCGTGAATTAAGATGTGCTGATGCAGTATTTGCAAAAATGTGCTCATAATATCTATGATTTTTTTGGGATCAAAGTCTCTTCTTGCCAAACTCTAATCCTACCCCTAAGCCTAGCCGGATGTAGCTGTGATGTGGCATAAGAGGAGGTAAATTTTTTCTTTAACCTATGGGGTTGATGGGAAAATTGGTGAAACACTAAATAAATTTCATTTCAATGATGAATGTTAATTGTAGAAAGTAACGTGAATACAAGCGGTTTCAAAAGGTTGGAATTAGCAAAAAGAACGAAAATTCAGAACTAATGCAACTCATGCATGCCATGTGAATATGTCGAAATTTGCTTCTGCTTTTATGAATTTATATTTATATGCACAATTTCATTTTGTAGTGACAAAAAAGTGTTTTGCAATGAACTTAGCTTGCGATTATAGCGTAAAAATCATTGGGGTCTTGTAATTTGGCGGTTGATTTGGCTCTACAACATGTTTGGATAGTCCTAATACAAAGGATTATAATCCTAAAAGTTCTTGGATGTTACTATTTGACAACAAATCCGAAGTATAGTCAGTCCTTTGGATTAGAAAAGCAAGGTTTTGACCATTTTTAAATCTAAGGGATTTCCTTTGGTTATTTTTTTTGCTAATGATGGAATTAATGTGGCACCCAGGCGAAGTTTTTCGATTGTAATCCAAATAAAATTTTCCCTTTGGTTCGAATGGATTCCCTTCTAAGATGAAAATCCATTGGATTTTTATCTCAACATCCAAACAAGCCCTTGGCTTAATTTGGTGTTGCAGACTGTTTTACTACTTTATGTAATATTTTCATTTTAAGGAATATTTTTAGAGCATATTTGGATTATAATTATAGATTCTATATGTCCTTTGGAATGGAGCAACCCAAATAATTGGCCTGTTTGGTTTATATTTTTTTGACAACAAATTCAAAGGATTATAATTTGACAAGTATGCTAATCCAAATGAAAGTCTTGCCTTCTTTTTAATCGAAAGGATACTTTTTGACATAAATTAATTATATATGATGGAACGGGTATGGCATCTAAGCAAAAATTTTGGGTTGTGATCCAAGTCTTTTACCCATTGGAATATGGATGCAATCCAAGGGATTATCATCCAAAATGAAATCAATTGGATTTTAATCCCAACCATCCAAACAAGCCCTAAATTGCATGATCATTTAATGCGACACTCGTGACTCCTGAATGAATCTTTGTGTGCAATGTGCATGCTTTCCATACTTTTAGCAGAAAAGTAGGATACAACTTAAAGATCAAACCGATATCTTTATTTAAATGGCATTGTGCATTTGCATGTAATCTAATATCTAGTTTGAGGAAGCACTGTGGCTCATACATTTGCAATCCATATGGCCCAAAAGAGATGCTTGTGTCAGAGACTTGGACCTAAACAATTTTAACTAGTTGTCCGTGTCTTTCTTAACCCCGTATTGTACCATCTACTTGTCCACTCAATTGAATGTGGGACGAGGCATCCCTGTAAATTTCCATCTTCACTTATATCCAATTAGGCCAAGTCTAAAATGTTGACACTTCTAAGATCCACAGAAAGTTGGATAATTGAAAAGTTGATTTGTTCCAAGTCCTAACATTGCCCCCACCATCCATTCAAGTCTTTAGATTTCATTTTTTTTGTGTGGAAGGCATTAGATTTCAGTGTTTGTAACTTTGCAAGATTCAGAGCACAACCACACCAACAGTAAATCAGCAAAAATCTGATTAAACTTGTGCAGACTAGTAAGGGACACACATCTACTCTTCTGGGAGCAACAATTCAGTGTTGTTCCATATTCAACAACTCACATCAATTCATCAACAATGTAAATATTTCATTGCATCTTATTTTATGTTTTTTCACAACTTTTAACAATTTTTCATTCACAATTCAAAAAATTTAGTATAAGATCCATTGAATGTTCAGCTCTTAAAACAACTTGTTAATTTATAGGGCCCACTTGAGTTGACGGAGCATAATATGCGAAGAACTCATATGACCCAAAAGAAGGAAATCCTTTTTGGAATTTGGGCCTAAACATATTTCTAGCTAGTTAGCCATTATTCTTCCAATTCCATACGGGACTGGAACCCATCTTGTAACGCCAACTTGCCCACTCAATTGGATGCCAGATACTTAAACCCAACAAAAAGATATAAATTCTTGATCAAGACTAAATTTTTAATAAGCTGCAACAGCCAATAAAATAGATGGTCTATTGGCATTTTTTGGTTAGTTTGATGTAGCTTAACTATATTTCACGCACACACAACATTATGTGGGTGTTTGGCAATTTGAAAGATTCATTGATGGGGGTGTTCGACAATTTGGAGGTAAAGGTGAAAGTGAAATCACTTTCATCCAACATGAAGAAAACATTAAGAAACCAACAGACAGTTGCTCCAGCGGCATAATCCCCCGCGTCCCGGCTGGGTCGGCAGGGTTCGAACCCTGCTGAGCGCGGTCCCCCCCCCCCAAAAAAAAAAACAAAAAAACAAAAAAAAAACGCTTAGCCATCTTTCCGAAGCATTAAAAAAGGAAAACATTAAGGAAACAGATGTTTGGCAATTTGAAATGATAAATGTGAAAATGGTGCCACATGCGTTACATAGGACAACTTACAAATTTTGTGAAAATTTTATTCATGTCATTAGAGGTGAAAGTGACATAGAAATCTAAAAGTATTTAATGATGTGATCTACAAAATATCTTTAAACTTGCTTCTTTGCGTTGATGTTCGCTGGCTTGTTTTTTCTTTTTTATTTATTTTTTATTTTTGTATACTCTAAAATGCGACACTCGAGAGATGTTCTCATTAGCTTTAAGTAATCAGCTTTGTATGGCACTTCTTTCAACCACAATTCATCCGACACTTGTTGGACGCGACATATGTCTGTATGTGTTGATGCTTCAAAAGGTGCAGTGTCTTTAATCACATCAACAATATGTTAAGACGAAATGGCTTTTCCCACCTTTGACAAAAGCAAATGATTTATATATTATTTTACAATTAGATGCTTTCAAAATTAACCAAATACTTATACTTGTATGAGTTAAATACGTGTTACCTTTAAAAACATGCATATATTATAGTGTCCTTGTGTCTAGGATTTAGAGGATTTTCATGTCCGACTCCGTGAGTCCATGTTTGAATATGGCATCCGTCTCCATGTTCACGAATTATAGCTCTTAAGAATTTCTTGTTTCCAGAATTATACTGTTATGGTCCAATGAAACTATAATCTCAGCAAGCTATTTAAGATTTTTCAGATGGACATGTTTTTCCAAATATTTTTCTTTCTTATTTTCTTCCATATCTTTTAGGCCCTGTTGGGGAGGACATGTTCCACTGGCAAGCAACTATCATGGGACCTTCAGATAGCCCTTTTTCAGGTGGCGTATTTCTGGTGACAATTCACTTCCCACCAGACTACCCCTTCAAACCTCCCAAGGTACTGCCTCTTATGCCAGTTAGCTAAATGGTCCTTGCCATTTTGTTCAGATGATGTACTATTCATGTCTGTTGCAGATGTGTACATATTTTTACCAACAATTATCCGATGATATATTTTATTCACAATATCTAGAAGTCAATTTTCAGAAGAAGACTATTGTTTTGTTACAAACCAACATGTTTATTCTGATTCCAGAGGGTGCTATTCAACGTTAGGTGGTGAATAATGAGATTTTTTGTAGTCTTTAACTGACTTAAGGGGGGTAAATAATAAATTAAGATTCTTATTGTCACTGTAATAGCTTTGATATGACTAAGAACAGAAATTAACCAATTCTTTGATTCTTGGGGAGTCACATGGCTAGTTGGATACCGTTGCTGTTGCCACTTTTCCGAGCCAAACATCATCTTAAAAATATGTTCAGAAAATTTCCTTGGATGATGTAGGATTCTTCATCCTTTCTTTTACCATGATTATAGACTAGGCCATCCCATCTTCTTGAGACAGGCGGAATTGGAGAAGATATTGTTGGTGATTCCAAGTATTTTCTAGCAGACATCGTTTTCTCACTTTTCTTTATTTTCCGTGAGCTAGTTTTACGCTCATCGGTTCTGTGTGCAGATGCCAATTCTGTTTCTGCTTAGCACTAATCTTATTTAGTGGATGATGTAGCTTAACATGAAATAAAACTTCTCGAGGTCCTTTGTTCTATTTTGATGCAGCTACTGGTTGTTTTCTCTTGGTAGAGTGAAACATGTTTTTGTAACCGTCTCCTCAGCATTACATCATTCTTAGTTACTGAAAGTTTGACTTCGGCACCTATGAGCATGGACATGAAATGCAGATACTACACAACACAAACGTGGCAATAGAACAGATTACTAAAAAGTAGGAAACATGGACATAACGATAAAGACATATATGTTGTACACATCCAAAACTATAGTGGTCAGGATGTGTTTATTAAAAATAAAAAGATAAATAATGTCACATTTCAAATGATATAAATCCATAGATTTCTAATCAAGTAACAAAGTAGCTGATCGGTACCTACCTTAGTTCAAGCGATGTTAAGGTTTTGTTGACAGAGTACCCATTCAAAATATCTTTTTCATGTTTAAGTGACATATTACTTCAAAGTGTTCAACATGCGATTGCAATAATTTATTTGAAGTTGGCATGGTTTGAACACAACTTTATGGGTTTTAAAAGGTGATATGGCTCTGGAGTTCCTTTTAAGTGTTGGGCAAGTGTCATGTAAGGGTTGGTGTAAGTGTTGGTGTTTGGCATGCGTCTGACACGGACATGTCATTTATGTTGAGAAGTGCATGTGCTTAGTAGTCCCCACTAAATTCCTACTTCTAGAAACTTTTTGCAGGCATGTTTTCCCAGGGTTGTGAAGAATTAGTGAGCTAGTAATTATATGCATGCAACTAAATATCATGAATTAGTACTTGGTTTTTTATTAGATGCTTATAGGAAATCCACATCACGATGAATTTTCCACAGAAACACTACGTTGCTTTGGCACTCAAATCTCAAATGCACTCAAATCTCAAATGCATTCGATCATGTTCATCTACAGCATGTACATTACTCCACACACATCCGCACAGTAACATGAAAAAAAATTAAAGGGCAAAAAAATTGAGCCTAAGCTTTCATCTGATCTAAATCATTTCAAAATCCGTGGACATCAATTTTTGTTGGGCTAAAACATCGTATGACTTGGATCTGAAAGCATGCTGCTTCCAGTGTGGCAAGTTGATATATAGAGAAAGGCACTCAAATTCATTTTTCTCTTTGACATCTAGGCGGTTTATGTGATGTAGATTAAGCTGGATGAGTGAATTTGCAATTTTGGATGGCTCATCATTGGGTTTAAATGGAAAAGATTGGCATCCAGACCCTTTTAGAAGAACTGAAGCCTATTTCATTTGATATCACAGTTATCTCGTCTTGCCTTGGTGTTTCATGTTGGGTACCTGATACATATGCCATCAGTTAATTACATGTTTAAATATTCCTTCTTATGTATAATTTCCACTGTCCGAAATTTTTATATCTGATAAAATTTCCAAGTTCTATCTAAGCTCCATGTTAACCGACCTGGATCTAGTAGCTGGAAGCCTGCTGCAAATACATCAGATAATTGTTATTTCCCAAACTATAACTTTTGTTTTTCCATTTTAAGGTATCTTTCCGCACCCGAGTTTTCCATCCGAACATCAACAGTAACGGGAGCATTTGCCTCGATATCCTAAAAGAGCAGTGGAGCCCGGCCTTGACTATCTCTAAGGTATTTTCCATTGTTTGTTGCTTTTTATGAATGCGATCATGTTCTTTTCTTATAGTCTCACCCGAGCGATCCTTCTCCTTTGGAACAGGTCCTGTTGTCTATATGTTCCCTGCTCACAGACCCCAATCCTGATGACCCCTTGGTGCCTGAAATTGCTCACATGTACAAAACCGACAGAGCCAAGTACGAGTCCACTGCCCGTTCTTGGACGCAGAAGTATGCGATGGGTTAATGAAGAAGCCGCGGGTGCTAAGAATGGAGCATCGCCGTATGTTTAAAAGCAGCCGTCACCCCTAGACCAGTAAATAATGAAAAAAAAAGACTTGCTTTTTAAGTTTATCTAGTGTCAAAATCGGAGCCTCCTTTTGTTTTTTTTCTTATGTTTCCTGTTGTCTGGTTGGTTGTGTTCTTGTGCAATGTAATCGGTGTTCCATCATTCTGATTGCTTGGGAATTGTCTCTGGAAGTAGCTTATTATGATTCAAGGTGCTGATAGCCTATTTCGTGCAGTTTGTTGCTTGATAGAATCCTCCTCTTCAATTTTGTTAAGAAATATATGTGCAATTATTCAAAAATGACAAGTTGTCATCTGATCTCATTAATTACATGTTATATATGTACATTGATTTCTATCATGCATGATGTTAAACTATTAAGAATATTGCCAAACAAATTCCCTGCGTGAAAGCGAAGTATTTGGGTAATAAACATGCAAGCTGGGCAGTCCTTCGATGCACATCTTATTTGAAGGTAATATTATTACAAAACTACAGACTTTTATGCTGTAGTGCCTTTTATTTTATTAAGAAATAAATTAAAACAAATGATAATAATGAAAACAAAGTGATCGTATATTGATGTTTTAATACATACATCAGTTGAAAGTGTGATGCAATTTTTGATGCCATCCTTTATGCTAGCTCTGATACCAACTATAAGGATCATGTATCGCCAGAAGAAAACGCCAGAGGTGGGTGAATGTTTTTATAAAAATTATTATATTAATTCTACCTGAGAGATGTATTTGAGTTATCAAATTAGATTCTTAATCAATAATAAATCTTTTAAATATAAAGTTAAACGGCTTAAATAAACACAAGTTGCAAAAGCAAATGGCAAACACAAGTCAACTATATTGGTTTGGTCTTTAGCAAGTCCCTGTTTGGGATTTGTAGTAACCTTTTGCAAACTGCAAGTACTTAGTACAACCTCTTTACACCACATGAGTTGACAATTGAATCCAATTTTTTTCCCATTATTCCATAATAGTGCGAAAAGAATGCTCAGTTCCAAGTTGTTCAAGAACAGTGACATTGAGTATCTTGACCCTTTGCCGTAGGATTAGTTAGTTTTATTTTTTAATTGGGCCGAAAGAAAAAAAATTATCAAACTCTTATAATTTAGGATCAATGCATTAAAATTTTCCTTTTTAGAGGACAAATATCACATTTAAATTATGTGTCAGATACACTAACACTGCATCCCATTCATATGAAGACTTGGTTCAAATTCTTCAATGTTGGACTCTTCTTTCTTTTTTGTTGCCTTCATCGTGTATGTATAAAACCGAATCCATTCATCATTATTAACTGTAACTGCCTGTTTACGTTGTGCGCGTATTCAGTACTTAAACGATTTCAAAAAAAATTGAGTAAATTATTTTTTGTCCCTCAAATCGAAAATGAACTTCATTTTCATAATCCTCTCGACGATGCGAACCCGTTGTATTATTTTCGTAATTTCTCAAACACGTTTAGTTTCGGGGACAAAATCGTAATTTCCTTTATATTATTATACTAATTACCTTTTCACTAATTACTTTTTACTAATTAACCTTACTTAAATTAACCTGCCTTAATTACACAACCCTGTCGGCATCGCTCCTCCAATACTTTTCACGTGGGATCATATTTTCCAGCGATAGTCAAAACTCCCATTAATAGGAGTGCGTTTTCGTCAATCAGATCCAACCCCCAACCTCTCTCTTTTATGCTGAGAAATTGATTGGGAGCATCACATTCGTTCCTATTTAAAGCCTTCGTTGGGAACTTAAACCAGCAGAAAACAACCAGGCTTTTTCTTTTCTCGAAGCTCATTTCTCCTTCTTGTTGGGAGCACAACCAAGTTGACAGCAAATCTCTTTCTCCCTCATTCTAAACTACCATCTATATATCACATTATTTCTCTCCTTATCTCTATCTTCCCATATACTATCACCCTCTCACGGACTCTAAACTACCCCCTCTATATCACCCTCTTCTCCTCCGGCAAGACTCGAGCCATGTCGAGCTCTCCACCATTCCGAGCAACCCCCTCGCCTCGCCTCGCACCCACCACCACCTCCGAGATCCCTCCGGCGTCCTCCACACTCTCGGTGTCAAGATTGGCTCCCGCACCCATCTCACATGCGAGTAGCCACGTCTCCCTCCAGTGAACTTCGCAACCACCATGACTCGTGCCATGTGCTTCGCCACATGCCCTATGATCCACCTCCCGAGCTTTCCTGGACCTCTGCTGGTCTGTTGCCTCACTTCAAAAGGAAAAAAAGAAAAAGAAACAGCACACGAGTGAGAAGGAGAAGGTAAGAGAGAGAGAGTGTGTTAACTATAATAATATAATAAATAAATATTAATAATATAACATGAATAGTGTCATTTTGATATACGTTTCAGAATAATGAACGGAGACCACCAGAAGATCCGCGCCTTCGTCACGAACACGTAGGCGTGGGTTTCGTTGGAATCAGACAAGTATATCTCCCGTAATAAAATTTTAAAGCTAGCTGATTCATCCTAAAAAATTATTTCTTCCGAATTTCACGTAAACTTATGTATGAAACAATTGTTTATAAATCTACTAGTTAAGACAAACATTTTGACATATCACAAGAAAATTTCTGACGAGCATATATTTTTAAATAAATTGTTAAACGATAGTTATTTTATAATTTAGAAAATTAGTTTTTAATTCATTTTAATTTCTAAAAATCGTTTTAAAGTTTTTAAAAATTATTAAAAATACCTATGAGCTTCAGAAAAATATTTTCTTCCTAGATAAAATTATTTTCCTCATATCTACCCTATCTAAAAATTATAAGCGAGTGTTTTAACCCGTTTTAAGCTATTATAAAAATACGAACATGTTAAGAAAAATAGATAGAAAATAATACGGCCTATAACCGATAATTTCTTGTGATTGCAGATACCGATTCTCACGCACGAGCACCCCTAGCTCCAGTCTCGGCTTACTATGACGACCTCGAAAATTGTAAGTCACTCTAATTCTAGCTTTAGAAGTTAAGAAAATGTACTAGTATGCACTTAGGACATCACATTTAGGCTCAGAATGGCTATTGACTTGAATCAATGATTAGAGACCTAATTAACTAGAGAACTAATCAACTGCAGAACGACTTTTACTTGAGAATACTACACTGCCAACTTTCAACTTTGATAGTTGTAGTACGCAACCATCTACTTGGGTAAACTGTGTACTAATGGAAATATCACATGCTCGAAGCATGGAATCATCTTTGTTGGATTTGTTTTTATCCTAAATCCCTAACTTTCAGATTTTCAATAAGAAAGTAAATCAGCGGTCCTGATTTAACTATTATAATAAATGATCAGGAAACTACTCTACCATTTGTTAACACAGTGTTCTAAAAATCGGCCTGGGCGGCCGCCTAGGCGGCGCCTAGGCGCTAGGCGGCCAGTAAACGCTCCGAGTATGGCCTGGGCGGTCAATCTGGGCGTTTTTGGGATTAATCGGCCGCCTAAGCGTTCTGGGCGGTGTCTGGGCGCTCTAGGCGGTTCCTGGGCGGTTCCTGGGCGGTTCCTAGGCGGTGTCTGGGCGTTTTTTTGTAAATGGCTTAATTACACAAGAGTATCTTTTAAATTTTATTTTTTTGCACACAAATACTCTAAAGTTGGTAAACTGGATTTGATTTAGTATGTATTAAATATTTGATGTATTTTTTTAAATAATATATATATATATATATATATATATATACACATAAATATATTATATAAAAATAAATAAAATAATTAAAAAATGCAAATCCGCCTAGGCAGATTAATCCCCGATTAATCCCCGATTAATGCCCTGGGCGCTAGGCGCTAGCAATCCGAACGCCTAGCGCCTAGCGTTTTTTTACAACCTTGTGTTAACATAATCGATGTAGTGGAACTTGATAATTGGCGTTCTTATTATTGATTTACCAAGCCGGCTGATTTTGCTTGGACCTAAGCTCTGGATCACCCTGCTTGCGGGGATAGTGACCTACTTAGCCAACTTTGACTAAGCCCGTTTGTATGGATCAATGCTAAAACTCCAATAATCAGTAGTTTGCCAACATCGATTTTAAATACCTTTAAAAGAGTTATTTCAACCTTTTCATCACCATGATAATTCCTTGTCTTGTGCATCCTCGTTTACCATATTCTGATGCTTCTCACTTGAAAACTATGTATGGACTTTGGATATACTTGTTGCATGATTGCTCACGTTTGAATAGTCGCCTCATTTGCTGCATGGCATCTTTGACTCAGTGAATGTTAATGAATTATCGAATGGAATATCTTGTGGTACATCTTGTGGAATATCTTGTGGAACATCCCGTAATAAACATATACTTGATATACATGAGACATCACTGGGGTTTTGGGGTAACTTATAATAGCGAGTGTGCTGGAGCGACCAGTTCAGGCTTTGTTGTTGTTGTCCCGATCGGGTCCTAGCAATCCCTTCAAAGTTTGTCGGTGACAAATTCATAGACTTGAATCACAGATTATTGAACAGTATTGTATTGTATTCATAGTTTTGGTTTAACCCAGGTACGCGCACCCGTGGTATGAGATAGACTCTTGGTTGCTCACTGTACTCCTCATTATAAATCACGATCTAGGCTAGGCACAATTATACTCCCCTTAATATGGTCATCTCAATTATGTTTCATTATTGCTATCACTATGGTTTCTCTTGTACGTTACTTATTGTACTTACACAGTCACCTTTTACGTTAATTATCGCACTTGCATGCATGTCTGCTCTTACCTTACTTGGTACACCTGCACGATCATCTTTAACTGTTTACCATAGCCTGTTTCGTACTTTTGCACTACTTATTCCTATTGCTAGAATTGATGTGACTTACCTACGGTTCCATCTTCGTGGTACCGTCAGACGACGTATATGTAGAAGAAGAGGTTCATGGGTATGAGGAGCCAGAGTTCGACCCAGGGGCTGCAGTTTTAGAGTTCATATCTTGACACATTTACATTTGTACTTCTTTTCTTTCATGTATCTTTGTTGGAGCGTATTGTACATTATGGATTGTAATATATGGACCATGTTTGAGTATTTTTTTACATATCTGCATCGTGGCTATATTGTTTTCACTGATGATCTGTAGACCTGCAAATTTAATCAAATAAGTAATGTCCCCCCTGAGAGCATGTCGTTACAAGTTTGGTGGCCCATGTAGGTCCGCGCTAACTACCTCGTGAACAATATAGTAAGATCAGGATGTACGGTATAATATACTCAAATTGACCTCGAGTACGGGATGTCTCGAGTGTTCACTTGTATTGGATATGCGGGTAAAGCGTCCTTATTACCCATCTTCCTTGGTCTTCCTTGATCCTCATCATCTTCTTTGAACGCTTGACCCTTGTCTATGAACTCGTGTTCCATTCTTTGGATATATCTTCCTTAGTAACCTCCTTCGTCGACAACTAGAATGATCTTCCATTGGCCGAACCGTCTACTCACTTCATCACCATCACCTTTCCTTTAGTTGGTGATATCCGTTCAATTAACCTTCTTAGAACCTTACTATTTGTGTTTAGTTCGCATGAACTCTGGCTACATCCTTTTGTAAGGAGGGCAGCATTCGAAATTTTTGATTATTCGAAGTTCGAGTTCAACAATGAAAGCAGATCGAAGGACGCTCAAAAGCATTTGAGGACGGTGCAAGACGAATTGAGATGAACCAAACCAAGACGTGTAAGTGTAAACAGTTACTTCTTATTCGTCTTTCTTGAGCTCATATTCTTCTCCTATCCACTGCTTCCATCTTATAACTGATTTTTCATGGGTTGAATCCGTTTTCTCACCCACCGTCTTCCTTCCCTCTTTATTTCTTTTTGACCGTACTTTGTCCTCGAGCCCCGGCCCGGCCTACCCTACCCTACCCTACCGGCGACTTCGGCGCCCCATTTAATCCCCTCATCTCTTCCTTCACCAAACCCATCCCGTGGCTCCTCCTACACCGTGTCGATACCCACTCCTTCATCATGCCTCTCTCCCAGCGAGCACAACCCATCTCGCCTCAAGCTCCTCCGACCACGCCCGGATCTCTGCCACCCCACCCCCACTCAGGTGACGCGTGCCATGCCGCCCATCGTCACCGAGCAGTTGCAGCCAGCGCACGGCATGGATCGACAACCATCGGTGGTCCTCCGATGATATGCTTTGGGATTTTGGATATTTTTTGCCTTGGCGACGACCCTCACCGCCACCCTCGCCACCACTGTGTGGATGAGATCTTGGGAAGTTATGGTCCTTGGTCTTCTTTTGGGCTTCCTGCCCTGGGTCTTGCCCACGTTGACGTCCCATTTGGGCTTCTTCTTGCGTCTACTCCTTTGGGTTTGCTGGAAATTGAGTTTTTGGCTATTTACTTGTTGGATGATGTTGGGTGTTGCGAATGTCAAGTATTGGTCTATGGAAGGAGTGATGGCGACAATTATTGGCATGATATTGGCCTTGGGTGTTGAAGTTGGATGTGGGCTTCGAGCTTGGCTTTGGATGAGAGTTTGGGTGTTGGCTAGTTGTTGGGCATTATGGGAATTGATGGCATTGGTGCTTGGTTGGTGATGTAAAAAGCATGAATGCACGTGAATTAGTCGTTACAAGCTATATTATGACGACATTATTGGCTAGGCCCTGGTGGTCACAATTAGCGTGGGTAGAAACTTTAACTTTATGAATAGTATAATAGCGTGAAATATAGTGTATACCTGCTTATTTATGGGTGTAGTGTGTAAAGGACCTATGTGGTGTGTATAGTAAATGTATGTCTAGTAATTATTGGTTGCATATTGTATGCTTATGTGGATGAATTATATGTGTAGTATTGCATTGCCTAATTGTAGTGAATATTGATGTAGTAGTAAGGGACACTGCGGGGTTACACACACTAGGGGGTGAAAAGTATAATAGCAAGCAAAGTATTTAATTAAAAGTTACTGAAATTAAAGCACAATAAGCAGCAGAAAATAAACAGAGTGCTCAACAACAACAATCGCAAACACAAGGATTTTATTCTGGTTCTCCAAAACTTGGGTACGTCCAGCCACACCAATATTCACTATAATTCCCACAAAGAGAAGTGAATACAATCTCACACAGAGACACCTCACACAGAAGATTTGGATTCTTACATAGAGAAATCATTACTCTCACACAGAGAATTTGTTCTCTCACACAGAAAGAACCAAACTCTCACAAAGAGAGTAACTCCCACAAAGAGAGTAACTAATTCCCACAAAGAGAATTAGGGATATCACAAAGGTGAAACAAAATAACCCTTACATATGCCTTGATACGATCTTACCAATGTGAAGAAGAAGGTATGAAAGTGAAACTCAAGTGCTTGAGATGAGGCTTTGATTGCACTTGATGATCTTTCTCTCTTCTAGGAATGAATCCTACCACTTCTCACTTCAGTGTATGAAATGAAGAGAATAAAGATGATCTCCAAGAAAGGAATGAGAATTAGATCCCTAGGAGAATTTCCCTATGAGCTAGCTTCAATGCATGAAGAGGAATGTGCTTATGAGAGGGAAATATGAGAGATTAGGAGTGGCAATTGATTCTAAAAGATATTCAATACTAACCAAGAGTTCTAAATGAACAAAGACATCTCCTATATATAGGAAGCCAAGAAGAGCCCATAAAACTAACCAAAAACCCAAAGGGAAGAAATCTGCACATGCTAGATTTTGGCAGTTTACGGCACAGACAATCGACTGATGAACAACTGACTATCGACTGGTCAACGGCTATGAAATTTCCAATGACTATAATCTGAGCCAGGACAGGCGACTGTAGATGACTACACAGGCGACTGTAAATCGACAGGGGACTGTAAATACTTCATCAGTCGACTGACTTACATATTGGGATGTAACCCAGAAAATGCAAGTTGTGCACAAACGACTGTTGAGCAATTCACAGGCGACTGTAAAATAGACAGGTGACTGAATATCCTTCAGCAGGCGACTGTCACTTGGGATGGAAAGCAGTTGAGAAAATGCAACTTTCGCACTTACACTTTTCAGACGACTGATGACCATTTTACATGTGACTGTAAATACTTCATCAGTCGACTAACTTACAAATTAGGATGAAGCCCAAAAATGCAAGTTGCACACAGACGACTGTAGATCAATTTCCAGTCGACTGTAGAAATACAGGCGACTGTAAATTGAACATCAGTCTACTGAGGCAAAAAGATCAAGAAGAGTCAATAAAAATGTTGGCTGACCAGGCACCTGGATGTCATGCAGTCGACTGTCTTGCCTTCATCAGTCGACTGTGGGAGCGTCAAAAACTCTAGTAAGAGGTTAAGGCATGGTGAACCAAATAGGATGATATCAATGATAATCCTAAGGCTCACTAAGATGGTTAAATGCATATGCATGAGAGTATGACCATCTATTAAGGCATTGCAATAATCCTAAACTCAAAAAGAGAAATCCAAGTAATTGAAATTACATGGATTACAAATTGCAACTCCTAGAGTCTAAGTCGTCAAGCTCACGAAACCTTGATGCTCCCCAACATCATCCAAGCTTTGGCACCCCCTTAATGAGCTTCCCTTCATCAAGCTCCAAGCTTTGGCATTGCTCCTCTAGATGTCCATCCATCATCATGCTCCAAGCTTTATGCTTTGTCTCAACAACATATAATCATTTAGATAAACTGAGACTGAAATATAAGATTGATTAGCACACTAACATAATGTATTGATCATCATCAAAACAATGTTGGTCTTGAACCCAAGAACTAACAATCTGCCCCTTTTTGATGATGCCAATCCATTATGTCAAAATATAATAAACATTGAAATAAACAATGTGTGCTAACAAACTCCCACAATCAATATGCAAATGTGCATAAAATATAAACATGCAAAGCACAAATCATATTGATGTGTGTTATGCTAAAACATACCAATTGATAATAATGCATCAAAAGCATAATGTATATTTTTACATAACACATTTCTCTCACCCATTGGCATATCAAAAAGATGGGTAATAGCCAAATAGGAAAACCAAAGGCAAGAGAAATAACCATCCCATATGCACAAATATAATGTGAATGAAATTCAATGTGACATATGAATGGAAAAATAATGTTAGCAAGCAAAAATTACATACTCCCTCATAACCATACAAAACATACAAACATGGGAGTAATGGACACACTCACAAAAATGTGGGTACAAAATGTAAACGTACAAGCATGGTACCCAAGCAATGAATAACAAATTGAGTTAGCTAATAAGGTGGAAACCAAACAAAAGTGGAGTTTGGTTTCTGTACATAGTCATATGAAAATATAACATGGCGAACATATGATTCTATAAACGAGTTCCTATCATGCCTAGAAACATTCTTAGGAATCCACAAAGAAAGTGATTTGGGATTCTTAAGAAGAGCTTTTGTTAAGGCATAAGTAGGAGGTGAGGGAACACGCTTATGAGATAGAACAAAAACATTGGCGTGCCCAGCGTGTGAAACATGCAATTTAGCATTAGAAGCATTCACACAAGCAATTCTACCATGCATAGGAATATGTGAAGCATGCAAAGGTTTATCAACGATTCTAGCATGCAAGCAAAGAAAGTTTTTCCCATGGGTAGATTAATCATGCATATCAACAAATGAAGAAGCATTCACACCAATAGGTTTTGAATAGACTTCTTATGCAATGAGGTGAACATATAAGAATGATTCTTCTTTGGCTTAATATTCAAAGTTGATTTTTGGCCAACAGAAGACTTGGATGTGACTAACCCCTTAGAAGGCTCCCCCACAAATTTTTTTTGGGTGCTTCTAGAGGAAGAGTTTGGTTTGGTCACTCTCAAATTAAAGGAACCCACAACCTTGTCTTTACTCAAAAGTTGAGAAGACAATAGCTCACATTTCTTCAAAAGTGAAGAAATGTCGTCATCCCTAGCGGATATACGTGAGCTAAGCTCAAGACATTGAGATTTGAGAGACGATGTCTCATTTCTCAAAGCGTCAATTTGAGAATCTCTCTCAAGAATGACAGAGTCACAATCCGAAACGTGAGTACGTTTAAGTGAAGCATTCTCCTTATGTAACTCACGAATTATAGAAAGAAATCATTCTTTCTCAGCATGCAAAGAATCAATTAAAGACTTATGAGTAGCATGCAAAGTACTGCAATCATGTGTCATCATGAAGAGAATATGCACTACACTTATGAGCATTTAATAAATTTTTATCACTAGTATAATTATGCTCATAAGAAGATTGAGTTTGAGATACCTCATCATCGCTTGACTCAATCTAATCACTTTCGGTGTACTTGATCTCAAGATAGCTCCACATTTCATGTGCCGTCTCCATGCATCCAACTTCTTCATTTTCATGGTCCCACGTGGAGATGCACAAAGCTCTTTTGGCGTGGGCGTCCATCATGAAGTTTGAATCTGAGACATCCGAAGTCACCGCATCCAAGAGATTGTTCTTCTTAAGGTGATTGATCATTTTGCTCCTCCATTGAGTATAATTCTCTGGATCGAACTTGGGAGGATGTTGTTGAGACATAAAAGTCATGCTTGCAAAAGCCACCAAACCAAGGCTCTGACACCAATTGTAAGGGACCCTGCGGGGATACACACACACACACTAGAGGGGGGTGAATAGTGTAATAGTAAGCAAAGTGCTTAATTAAAAGTAACTGAAATTAAAGCACAATAAGCAACGGAAAATAAACAAAGTGCTTAACAACAACAATCGTAAACATAAGGATTTTACATTGGTTTCCCAAAACTTGGGTACGTCCAGCCACACCAATATTCACTATAATTCCCACAAAGAGAAGCGAATGCAATCTCACACAGAGATACCTTACAGAGAGGATTTGGATTCTCACACAGAGAAATTATTACTCTCACACAGAGAGATCTCACACAGAGGATTTGTTCTCTCACATAGAAAGAACATAACTCTCACAAAGAGAGTAACTAATTCCCACAAAGAGTATTAGCGGTATCACAAAGGTGAAACGAAATAACACTTACCTATGCATTGATATGATCTTACCAATGTGAAGAAGAAGGCATGCAAGTGAAACTCAAGTGCTTGAGATGAGGCTTTGATTGCACTTGATGATCTGTCTCTCTTCTAGGAATGAATCCTACCACTTCTCACTTGAGTGTATGAAATGAAGAGGAGAAAGATGATCTCCAAGAAAGGAATGAGAATTAGATCCCTTGGAGAATTTTCCTATGAGCTAGCTCCAATGCATGAAGATGAATGTGCTCATGAGAGGGAAATAGGAGAGATTAGGAGTGGATATTTATTCTCAAAGATATTCAATATCAACCAAGAGTTCTAAATGAATAAAGACATCTCATATATATATGAAGCCAAGAAGAACCCATAAAACTAACCAAAAACCCAAATGGAAGAAATCTGCAACGGCTAGATTTTGGCAGTTTACGGCACAGATAGTCGACTGATGAACAATTGACAGTCGACTGGTCAATGGCTATGAAATTTCCAACGGCTATAATCTGAGCCAGGACATGCGACTGTAGAAGACTACACATGCGACTGTAAATAGACTGGCGACTGTAAATACTTCATCAGTCGACTGACTTGCATATTGGGATGTAACCCAGAAAATACAAGTTGCGTACAGACGACTGTTGAGCAATTCATAAGTGACTATAAAATAGACAGGCGACCGAATATCCTTCAGCATGCGACTGTCACTTGGGATGGAAAGGAGTAGAGAAAATGCAACTTTTGCACTTACGTCTTTCAGACGACTGATGACCATTTCACAAGTGACTGTAAATATACAGGCGACTGTAAATACTTCATCAGTCGCCTGACTTGCAAATTGGGATGAAGCCCAGAAAATGCAAGTGTGCATAGACGACTGTAGATTAATTCATAGACGACTGTAGAAATACATGCAACTGTAAATTGAACATCAGCCGACTAAGGCGAAAAGCTCAAGAAGAGTCAATAAAAATGTTGACTTGAGCTGTGCATACCAGTCGGCTGTAGAAGCTGACCAGGCGCCTGGATGTCATCCAGTCGACTGGCGTGCCTTCATTAGTCGACTGTGGGAGAGCCAAAAACTCCAGTAAGAGTTTAAGGCATGGTGAACCTAATGTAATGATATGAATGATAATCCTAAGGCTCACTAAGATGGGTAAATGCATATGCATGAGAGTATAACCATCTATCAAGGCATTACAATAATCCTAGACTCAAAAAGAGAAATGCAAGTAATTGAAATTACATGGATTACAAATTACATCTCCTAGAGTCTAAGTCGTCAAGCTCACAAAACCTTGATGCTCTCCAACATCATCCCAGCTTTGGCACCCCTTGATGAGCTTCCCTTCATCAAACTCTAAGCTTTGGCATTGTTCCTCTAGATGACCATCCATCATCATGCTCCAAGCTTTATGCTTTGTCTCATTAACATATAATCATTAAGATAAATTGAGACTGAAACATAAGATTGATTAGCACACTAACATAATGTATTGATCATCATCAAAACAATGTTAATCTTGAACCAAAGAACTAACAGTAGTGGCATGAGTTGTGTGTGTTGGTATTATTAGTGTAATAATATTAGTAGTTTCTTAGTAATGTATGACTTTACATGATGTATTGTTTATCGTGGGGTGTAGTTGTGTGATGTGTAATCCATGATGTAGTGTGTGTACCTCTATATTAATGTATTTATAATGCATGACATTAAGGTGATTGAATGTTGTGTGTATTTATAAAGGGGTGTGTAGGATAAATGGTTTTTAGTAATTAGTGAGTGAGTGTGTAGTAATGTGGTTTTAGTAAATTAGGAAAGGGGTGTGTGCATGTGAGATCCTTTGCTTGCATGGAAAGAAAAAGGATTAAAGGAAAAAAAGCAAAGCAAAGCAAAAGAGAAGAAAAAGACAAGAAGAGAAGAGAAGAAAAGGACAAGAAGAGAAGTGTGTGGAAGATTATAGAAGAGAGTAGAAATCCTTTCTTTTAAAACTCAAATCCTCTCTCTTTCTCACATTTTCTCTCCCCTTTTTCCCTTCACAATTTCGTTCACCTCCTTCCTCCCATCATCTTTCCTCATTTTTCCAACACTCTCTCCCTTTCCTTAAAACCCTAATCCAACGTGCTAGCAAGAGGAAATGATGGAAGCTTTGAAAATGAAGTTTGCATGCAAGTTGAGAGCTTTGTGGGAGTATTTTGAAGGAAGTCTCCCTGGGGATTTATTGGAGCTTTGAGAAGATAATAAGGGGCTCACAATAGGTAGGAATCTCCCTCCATCTTAATATGTCACTTGCATGTTAGTGGATTTTAGTTTGGAGTTGTTACCAATCTGTTTTTCAATTTCCAGCAAAACCATCCTCTGTTAAACCGTGGATATATGTTATTTTTAGTTCGAATAAAGATCTGAAAAAATTATATTCATGTAGTTCACGAAATTCTATCCCATAATCATGTATAATATGTCATATGTTCAGTTCAGAAATTAGGAGAAAAGGGGGATAGTTTTTCAACATAGCAGAATTCTGTTAGTTTTGACACCATTCACCAAAATAGCCTTAACTCTCTCCGTACTTAATGAAATTAGGTGTTTTATGACATTTTGTATAAATACTATTCAAGATACACATATTCAGATTTTGCATTCCACCCAAATCTGATTTTAATTATGAGTAAATCATTGATTAAGTTGAAGCAGTGTTTCTGCTTTTCTGCAGAAGTGTTATCTGTTACTAAATTGAGCACAATATATGACACACTTCATATGCTTTTCTGAAATTTGGAGGGGTGTATGTAAAACTGTCATATCTACAACTTTGTAGTTCACACTTTCTTCAGATTCTAACTGCAATTTCATGAAAATGGCCCTGTTTGAAGACTGAAAGCTAATTCCAGCACTTCAATATATGTTATAGCTTTTTGATTTATGATGCCACTATAATTACTTGATGTTGGGATGTTGGGATGTTGAGACTTGAAATGGACTTGTATGGACATTCCTAGATTGGTTATGGAGTGTAAGTTTGGCATGGCATTATGTAATGTGTAAATGATGGTGATGGGCATGTCACAATAGTGCATGTCCCATGGTTTGGGTGAATGAAAGAAATGGAAAGTGAAATGAAAAGAATATGGAGTAAATCATAAGGCCGTGTCAACATGACACTATACATATATGAACATGACAATGTCTTTCTATTTTGATGTCCAAGCATTGTAATGAATTAATATTATATATGAGAATGACTCAGTCCTCTTAAACGAGGGTGAGCAACAAACTTGGGGTTGGGGGGAAACCTGAGTATCAGATAGGCATATGGGATGGACGTGCTTTGTGGTTTCACTCGCACTCCTGACGTAACCCATGAGGTGGGTAGTGGGCAGAGTTTTGGATCCCTTTTGTAACAATGTATCTAGGGGGGATCATAGGCTCCTGACTGGCTAGTTCGGCGGGGAGTCCTAGTTTTCCACCCACATTATCGGGTGAGGTCCATGCCCATATGTTCTACTCGATACCTAGGGTTCCGATAACAATAAAAAACTAATGAAATTAAATCTTTCCCTTGCACTTAATGTTGTTGATGTGCTCTCTTCTATTTGTATGGCTTTGGTAGTTTCATTGTTGTTTGCTTGCTATTCTTTTCTTTAGCTGGTACATGTTGTCATTTACCTTCGTTGCACTTGTTGCTACTTGGTGTTATCCCTTCCTCTCTGCACCCCATTGCATTATTATGTATACTCTTATTTTGTGATATTATTGTAACCCTTTCCCTCATACCCATTTACGGTTCTGTGTACTCTTGTTATTATTATCTTGCCATGTCATGTTCGCTGCATATCTTGCACGTAGTTGCATTTTAGGATGTGGCATTGAGGTGGAGTTGGATTTTCTACTGGGTCACACGTTGACGTGCCCTACCGTTGAGTTTTCTGGTATTCAGGTGTTGGAGTTGGAAGCAGATGGAGTTGGTGAAGACTGGGCTTGTGGATTTGTATGACGGGGTGGTGAGGGGTAAGGAGAGTGACTTGTACCTTTGGGGTTGGGATGGGGTCAGTGTGATCTGTTGTTGTATAAAGGATCAGATGTATAATGGGATGTTGGATCATATAAAGATCAGTGTTTCTGAGTTTCAGTGTTTTCTCTTGGCTAGTTCTGTTGTTCTCTATGTCGTTTATGTTTGTCTTTATGGAACTTTATAGGTACTACCCTAGCAGTGTGCAGTGGACATGCTTTGATTTTTTCCTTTTTGTATTTCCCTTCGTAACACTCGTTGCTCTGGGATCACCTCGGACGGATTCATACTTCCCGGGTATCCTAGGGAGCGGGGTGTTACATTTGGTGGCCCATGCAGGTCACCACACTATGGCTGTGTAAGGTTAGTGTGTGTAGTGTTCCGATGGTAGTTTAGTCTTAAGGTGGGTAGTAGTCCTGACTTAAGATAGAGATCTGATGTTAGAAGCTGTGGTGTTCAGTCCATGTGGGTATACATGGATAGTTGGTTATATATATATATATATATATATATATATATATATATATATATATATATATATATATATATATATATATATATACCATTCCACAATATATATATAGGGGAGGGACCAAATGGCGGCGGGCGATACTGGCGATACCGGAGATCCTAGGGGATCGGGCGGCGCTCTCAATGGAGGCGGCGCTACTCTTGGCGCTCTCAAAGATGGCAGCGCTGCACATGGGGCTCTCAACAGAGGCGGAGTTGGAGGTAGCTCGCTTGGGAATGATTCTGGGAAATCCATTCATGGAATAGATGCGGGTAATCTCGAAGGCAACGGTACTTGGGTAGCCAATAACCAATCGGATCTGCGGGGTGGGGGAGAATGGAAAACTGTCATTCGAAAAGGGAAGGGGAAGGATAAAATGGTGTTTGGTGGTGTTGGGAATTTCAATCGTTTTGAGTCTCATCGCAGAGGGGGAAGTAAACCTGGATTCTCTCGTCCCAAGCTTCGTCAAAGCAATGTTCACAGGCAACCTGATCATCCCAACAAAGGCCCGAGTGGTGTTCTTCCAATTGGCACTCAGAAGGTATTTGACAAAATTCCAATTAGACCGAATATTCTTCTTCACATTAACACTGCAGGGCCAAAGCCCTCTTGGTCAGATGTCTGTTCTAATAGGATATCTTACGATGACTCGCTTTCCATGTCATTCGTACCCCCTGTGATTAAGGAGAATGGAGTTAGGGTTGGTCGGGTTGTGTCTTCTATGCTTGAGAAGGGTGCGGAGCGTTGGAAAAACACTTTGGTAGGGTACATACTTGGGGATGTCCCCTATTACGGACAACTCCGTGCTTGGGTTGACCGGTTGTGGAAATTGAAGAAGGGGGTGCAAATTTATAGTAGAGAGAATGGGTTCTTTTATTTCAGGTTTGATTGTCCAGAGGAGTATGAGCGAGTACTCTATGGTGGCCCATGGCTATTCGATGGGAGATTGACTGTTCTTCAGAGATGTAGTCCTACTATTAGGCATGACAGGGACATGCTTTCCACGGTACCGGTTTGGATCCAATTCCATGGACTTCCTTTAGGCATGTGGACAAAGGATATCTTAAACATTACTTCTTCTGTGATTGGCACCCCTCTTTGTCTAGACAGAGCAACTGCAAGACTAGATTGTTTACCTTATGCTAGATGTCTTGTTGAAGTTGACGCTCAGATGCCTCTACCTAAATCTGTGGGTCTTGAGTTGGATGACGGGTCCATCATTACCATTGATACGAAATATGAGGGAGAACCACCGAGGTGTAGCAAATGCATCTGTTTTGGCCATGCTGATGATCTATTGTAACGACCCGCTCTCGGGGGCCCGTTACTTATTTGATATTTGCGCAGGTTCTGCAGTTAACCAGTGAAGTCAAAATAGCCACGATGCAGAGATGTAAAAAAATACCCAAATAGTGTCCAATTATTACAATCCGTACAGTACAAATTATTCCAACAATGATACATGAAGGAAAGAAAGTACACAACTGAAAATAGCTCTGAAAGCTGCGGTGTCATGGTCGAACTCTGGCGCTATCAACCCAAGAGCATCTACCTCTGTATGTACGTCGTCTGCTATGCCACGGAGATGGAACCGTAGGTAAGTCACAACAAATCTAAATAAAGAAAGAGAGGTACTGTATAAGTATGACAAAGCAGACCAAAGTGAAAGTAAAGTACGGTGCAGTGTCTGTACAAGTGTAGAAAGTAAAAGTACGGCAAGTAAAGTGCGGTGACTGTACTGGCAAGGAAAGTAAAGTGCATGTACTGTAAAGAAAGTAACTGTGCGAGCTATACTAGAACTACGTGACTCAAGTAGGAGAGTATGATATGCAACCATAAAGTTCATCTATTGCCAGGGACCATTTTGCCGATGCAGGCAGACCTTGTAGTTTTGCCGACGCAGGCAGACCT
Organism: Scilla litardierei; assembly: GCA_030789695.1. Classification (NCBI taxonomy): domain Eukaryota; kingdom Viridiplantae; phylum Streptophyta; class Magnoliopsida; order Asparagales; family Asparagaceae; genus Scilla; species Scilla litardierei. Next base: position 623,809,866 of record CM061142.1, read on the forward strand.
TGTAATTTTGCCGACGCAGGCAGACCTTGTAATTTTGCCGACGCAGGCAGACCTTGTAGTTTTGCTGACGCAGGTAGACCTTGTAGACACAGACATGCAAGTAGATGAACCCCCGGTCATAGCTCCCACACTCTCTCTACAATGAGTTACCCCAAACCCCAGTGATGTGTATCTATTACGAGATGTTCCACAAGATGTTCCACGAGATGTTCCACCAGATATTCCACACATGATATTCCACACGATGGTCCACACGATATTCCATATGTTGCTAGTCAGACCAAGTCAACTGGTTGACTTTCTCATTCAAAACCAGAAAGTAGGATAAAGACAAGTCCAACACAAAAGTGTTACTTCCGTGCTTTGAGCACGTGGTAGTGTGGCTAGTACACAATTTACCCAAGTTGGTAGTTGTGTGCTACAACCACCAAAGTTGAAAGTTGGCAAAGTAATCTTTGGTAGATTACTTTCATTTTAGTTCTCTAGTTTGGTTTAACTTGAATAGCCGTTCTGAGGCTATAAGTGAAGTGTCACAAGTTCATACAAGCACAATAGACAAGTTTTCTAAGTTTAGAATATGTCGTGACTTACTATATTCGAGCTCGTCGTGGCAAGCCGAGGTTGGAGCTAGAAGAGCTGATGCATGAGATTTGGTACCTGCAATCACAAAAATACTTGGTTAATGAACGCTACATTTCTATTTAAATAATTGGATCGTCCTGATTTTTAAAACTCATTCAAACGTTGTCGAAAAGAGTTCTAAATTTTTATATAGACTATATATGATAAAAATAGTTTTACTGCAAGAGGGAATATTTTTCTGAGGTTTATAGTAATTTTTAGAATTTTTAAAAGCTCAAAAACAATTTAAAACCCATTTTCCAATTAGTAACGTATTTATTCCACAATTTATTCCAGATGCAATCTACATCGGAATGTTGCAAATGAGGTGTCAAAATGACCGTCTCAAAGATTATTAAGACATATATTTTTATCACATATTAGTTTACGTTAAAATAAGAAGATACTGATTTTTGAACGAAAGTCACGTATTTATCTTTTAGGGTTAAAAATTAATTCTGGAAAAACTAAGCGTCGGATTGAGATGAAACTAGCGCCATTGGGTCCAGAATATTATTTCTGATTTTCTGGGGCTAGTCTTACATTTTTCTGAGCCATATATTTTAAGTTATGGATTTAATACCATAAAACTCATTTATTAATTAATTTAAATACGAAAATACGAATTTATCAACGTATTTACAATTTTGCCATTACGAAGTTACCGTTGCCTCTTTGTTCTCTCATGCAGCGACCGGGGCTTGCGTGGGCTCGTCGGAGGAACGGGGGGTGGAGGCGTAGGACGACGACGGCGGGGGGGGGGGGGGGGGGGGGGGGGGGGGGGGGGGGGGGGGGGGGCGAGGCGGCGGCGGCGGAGCTTCGACAGCTTGGAGGGTGGAGCTCGGGGCGTCGATGATGGCAGCGCTCAGCTGCGGACGACGGCGGCGTCGTTGTGTGAGGCAGCGGCCTCGGAGCTGATCGGAGGTGGGTTGTCGTCGGAGTGCTCGTCGGAGGGCAGCGAAGGTGCTGCTGGGGGTCTTGCGGCGGAGCGTGTGCACGGAAGACGGCGAGCTCGGAGGTTGACGACGAGGAGCAGTGGTCAGGCGAAGGTCTCGGGGGTGGAGGATCGGCGCCTCGTCGGAGTTGCGTGGTGTCTCGACGGCGGGACGGTGGGGCTGTCGGACGAGGCAGCAAGCGTGGAGGACAGTGGCGGCTACTGACGTTGGCGAGCTGAGGCGGAGGAAGCTCGGTGGGCGGCGCTTGGTGTCGACGACTGGCGGCGGTCTTGGGACGGCGTCGACGCCGGAGAGAGGCTAAGGGGAGAGAGAGTGGGTAGGGGAGAACTGAGAAGATGAGTGGGCGGGCTCCTGTGTGGGTTTCGAACAAAAAACACGAGATCGAGACAAGGAGGTATAATGTGAGTTCCTGGGTTGAAAACGGAGGTGGAAGGGATAGATAAATATATAGGGTTAGAGAAATTTAGCTGAGAGAGAGGGGGGGGGGGGTTAGCTGGGGATGAGGGTAGCTGCGGGTTAGGTGGTAACGGGGTTAGGTAGGGTAATTAATAGTTAATTAGGAGGGTAATTAGGAAGGTAAAACCCTATTAACAAAAGTCATTAGTGAGAATACAAAAACGAAATTACGAAAATGCCCTTACTAGCAAACGTGTCCGAAAAATTACGAAAACATACCCACGGGATCGTATCGTCACGAGGATCGTGAATACGAAGACCGTTCCAGGGTTTGGACTACGGGGATACTAGTTTTTGGCCAAAACGTTTAGAAAGCGGGTTTGCGGGTTCTCTATTGAAATGATATCAGAAAATTACGAAATTAATGTGGAAAGCCCTAAATGATCATAGGATGCAACTGCAGAAGTTTGAAATCGTTTTGAAGATGTTTGTATAGAAAATAAATTCATTGAACCAAAATAGCAATATCTGAACATGAATTTTAATCAGATCTTTTAGAGGTATTTGATGAAATCCAATTTTACTAAAATACTCCATAACTAGTCTGGTACTCCAAAATATTTTTGTAGGAAATTTTTGAAATCAGTTAAAACTCCTAACAAACCATTATAAAATAGTTCAAAAAATTTGGAAATAGGTTAAACACGCAAATAGTTGTGTTGAAGAAAACAGGTCGTTACATCTATGCCCCGATCAATCGAAGCTCCCTTCAATCCAACCAATTGTTAATCAGGGTTCTGGTAATAATCAAAGTGGTGAGGGGTCACAGGTTTCAGATACACCTTCAGATATAACACAGCCAGTTAATGAACAACTTGATGGATCCATTACTAATACCGCGGGCTCCTCTGAAGTGCTGGCGGCTAAGAATCCAATCAAGCTAGTAACTAGTGAGATTGAAATGCAGAGGGCATCAATTATTGAAGAACTGGAAGTGACAAGTCCTGATGCTCAGGGGGATGTTCACTCTAATATTAGCCTTTCCAGCCCTAATGCTAGTCCTAATACTGATTTGCCTCAATGGAATGTGGGAAGAAGTGCTGTGTACCAAGCCATTGAGAAACCGGCCTCCAACAATGCAAGTAGGGTGCAAAGCAATTTTGATGATGTTGAGAATAGTTTGGTTGACAGCCAAGCTACTAAGGAGGATTTGATTGACAAGATACCTGATCAACTAACCATAGTCAATCCAGAGTGGGAACAAGATCATATCAAACATGCCAATAGAGAGGAAGCTCCTGGAGCCCATAATGAAGCTGTGAAAGGTAAAAATCCCAAACGTTCAACTACGGCAGCTGGGGGGGTTTGAGAAAGAGTTCGCGGTTAAAGGATGGGGTCTCGACGAGGCCAAACCAACATCTTGATTAATGTCCATTTTTTTCTGGAACACTAGAGGTCTCAACAGTTCAGTTAGAAGGAGAGACCTAAGAGAAAGACTTCAGACTCTTAAGCCGTCTATGGTAGTATTGCTTGAGACTAAGTTGAAAGAGGGGGTAGGGAATTGGAAATCAGGGTTTCCTAAAGATTGGTCTTCTGTTGATAATTTTCAGCGGACTCTAATGGGCGTATTCTGTTTGCCTGGGATAATCTTATTTGGCAGGTGGCAGTTCAGAACCTCTCAAGGCAACATATTACCCTATGTTGTACGAATGTTGGAGGGTTGTCGTTGGTAATAACTGGGGTTTACGGATCAAATCTGAGAAGTGAACGCATCCAGCTATGGGAACAATTGGTTGTGGATGATGCAAATTTGGATGGTGATGCGTGGCTTATAGGTGGAGATTTTAACTGCGTTAGATACTCAAGAGAAAAGTCAGGGGGAGACACTGCGAGATGAAAATATTGGATGAATTCAATGATTGTCTGAACAAATGTGCTTTACTTGACCTCAAATGCCCTATAATGAGTTGGAGGAATCGCCATATTGGCGCAGGCAGGATTTTTGCACGGCTAGACCGTGTCCTATGCACATCAAAGTTTTTAGATGTTCTCCCTGAAGCTTTGTTGAGTATATGGATCCGAGCACTAGTGGCCATTCTCCCATGCTAGTCAATTTGACCACTAAGATGACATCTTACCCGAAACCCTTCAAGTTCTTCAATATATGGACTTCTCACGAAGGGTATCAGGAAGTGCTGGATTCGGTTTGGAGGCAACATGTTGTGGGCTCCCCTATGCATAGACTTTTTATTAAATTATGGAACTTGAAGCTGGCTTTAAAGACCTGGGTGGCCAATCACTATACCACTATTTCGGATTGTAGGCGCAAGCTGGAGGAAGCCAGACGAAATCCGAATCTCTCCACTGACATCACATTTCAGAAGCTAGAACATGACCTCTCCAATAAACTACACAGGTTAATTATGGAGGAAGAGGCCATATTGAGACAGAAGAGCAGACAAACCTGGCTTAATTTGGGTGATAAAAACACTAAGTTCTTCTACAATGCTATGAAGTCTAGACAGAGCCTAAATAATCTTGGCCATCTCGTGGATGCCTCTGGTTCCCATTCCAATGCTTTTGAGGATCTTAGAATCAATGATCCCGCTTATTATGCTCCTCTTTATCATCAATCAAACTATTGGAATGTTTTTCCGAGGCTGGTTACTAAGAAGATATTAACTTCGGCGGCGGCTTCTTGGCTTGAGCGTAGAATCTATAATGATGAAATCAAAGATGCGGTTTTCCAAATAGGGGTGGATAAATCCCCTGGCCTAGATGGCTTCAATGGTTTTTTCTATCAACAGAGCTGGAGCACGATAGGTAAAGATATCTCTAAAGCTATTCACTCGTTTTTCCGCACTGGCAACCTTATGCACCCCATTAATCATACTAATCTAACTTTGGTGACTAAGAAAACATCGGCCAGTAGCCTGGGGGACTATAGGCCTATAACCTGTTGTAATGTTATATATAAGGCTATCCGTAAAATCATCTGCAACAGGCTCAAGTTTGTGGTGCATGAACTTATTTCTCCTAACCAGTCGGCTTTGCTTTCTTGAAGGGTAGACTACTTTCAGATAGTGCTCTACTAGCCCATGAAAAAATCCGCGATTTCAGCAACTAAATGGGTTCTAGAGCTTGCCTAAAGTTAGATCTTCGCAAGGCATTTGATAGTGTAAATCGGGAATTTGTGTATTACACCATGCATCGCATGGGATTTTCAAGGAAATTTATCTACTGGATTACTGAGTGCATTTCTACACCTACCTTCTCAGTTATGGTCAATGGTTCTCCATTAGGATACTTTGAAGGTAATGGAGGTCTCAGGCAGGGGGACCCCATCTCCCCATATCTTTTTGTTATTACTATGGAGGCATTCTCACTACTTATTGAAAAGTCCATTATTTCTGGAACTATCCATCCCATGAGACGATGTGGAGCCATATCACATTTGCTTTTTGCATATGACCTTCTATTATTCTGCAGGGTGAATAAGCTATCTTTTATTGGGTTAAAATCACTGCTTGAAGATTTTTCTAATTTTACTGGATTGGTGATCAACTGGGATAAGAGTATTGCCATCTTCAGCAAAGGTACTAAAGAGCTCATGGCATTAGCCAATGTGATGGGGATTAAGGTTTCCACCGCCTTCACCACCTACCTGGGGCTGCCCCTATCTATAAAATATCCAAAATCATCTATGTTTGGGAGACTGATTGACAAATGTAATAAGAGGCTTATGGGCTGGACATCAAGTTTATTATCTAAAGCAGGTCGCATCGAGCTTGTCAGAACAGTCATATATGGCATGATTAATTTCTGGCTTCAGGTATATCGTATTCCTAAAACTATTCTCCGGATTATTACATCTGCTTGTAGGAAATTCATCTGTGTATCTTCCCGCATTTGGGCTTGAAAGGACATCTGCACTCCCAAGAAGGAGGGAGGGGTGGGATTGAGACTGCTAAAGGATATGAATACAGCGGCTGGGGTGAGACTAACATGGCGGCTATTATCCACTGAGGGGCTATGGGCAAACTATATGCGCTCCAACTACAAAGATATCCCAATTTTTTTCGGCTAAGGGGAAAGCAACCCACTCTGGTACCTAGAAGTTTATACTACAGAGTAGATCTTTTTCTAAACACCTTATCAAGAGGATTGTACGGGATGGCAAATCTACTTTGTTTTGGAAAGACAATTGGCTCCCTTGTGGGCCCTTGGCTGATATGCATGACATTCCAACTGAGATTACTACTAGGCGGGTTAGCGATTATTGGCTTGCAACTGGCGGCTGGTCCAATGATCCAACCATTTCCCACATCCGGCCATTGCTTCAGAATGTCACTCTATCATCGGGCAATGATGAATGGTGCTGGGCGGCCAAGGGAGATTTCTCATTTACAGCAGCCTGGGAGGGAACTCGTCAAAGGCGGCCGGTGTTTGCTTACTCATCGCTGGTATGGTCTAAATATAATGCCCCAAAAATGAGTATCACCTTATTAAGATCTTTCCTTGGAAAATTGGCAACTAAAGACGTTTTGAACAAATGGAACCCTCAAATTGAGACCGGGTGTGTGCTATGCGAAGGGGCGAAGGCTGAAACTACAGATCATCTATTTTTCGAATGCAATTACACAAAATACATTCTTTGCAGGAGTCTACTCAAACTTGGGGTGTTGGACCCTATTGTACCACTTTTAGCCAAAGTTGGAGATTACTTCGTGTCTAGATATGGGAAGAATGAGACTATTGGTATATTGGCGAGTACAGTTCTATCGGTTGTGGTTTGGCACATCTGGAAGGAAAGGAATAAAAGGGTGTTCGAAGGTATTAAGAAACCAAACACAGTGTTGTTTGAAGAAATAGCGATGGCTACTAGAGATATTCTCCATCAACTTGACGCCAATACCCAAGAGGCAAAGCAAGCTATGGAAAATTGGGACTTTAGAGATGCTGGTTAGGAGGACTTGTAGTCCATGTCCTAGTTTTGTTTTCTATTCTGGGTAGGTAAAGGGCGAGGGAGTTTGCTGGTAGTGGGTGACGGTGCTTGTGCCCGCTCCCCACTCCTTCATTCCCCCCTCTCCCTGTGCACTGCCATATGTAATTTTTGTACATTTACGATATTAATATAGATACTCACTATTCTTTCATATATATATATATATATATATATATATATATATATATATATATATATATATATATGTATATATATGTATGTATGTATGTATGTATGTATGGAGAATATGCTTTGCGTCTTTATTGAATCACACGGAAAAATACAAGACTCTCTCGGATGGAAGAAGGATGCTTGTAAGATGGGATAATGGCATAGGCGCCACACCCCAACCAATACTTACCTCCCGCTATCCGAAGAGCCAAAATAGAAAACAAAAGTACATGGCCAAACCTAGTCTAGAAGCCCCCAATTTGAAGGGGGAGTACCCACAGCATTCTGATCCCAATCCACATGCCTCAAGGCAATTCTGACGTCATCGGCGATGTTTTCAAATAGAAGAGTCTCATCTGACTAGTACCCTCAAAAATTCTCCTGTTTCGCTCTCTCTAGATGTGCCAAATCAACACTACCAAGACCGTCCTGACCAACCTACCCGTGCTGTTCTTGGTATGAAATTGGGAAAGTATCAGATCACCAATTCCTGCTAGGGAAGATGGCAAAGTAGTGGTGACTCCCATTTTAAGAAAACTCCTGCAAAGGAGGTAGTTAGTATAATTGCAGTTAAAGAATATATGATCGATATCTTCATGAATATTGTCAGAACATAGGACACAGAAGGGTGAAGTAGGCACTCCCCATTGTACGAGCTTATCACGGGTAAGGAGTTTCCCATGGAAAGCTCGCAATAAGGTGATAGCCATCTTGGGGATATGCCCCTGGAACCAGACCACTTTGTAATAAGGGAAGATGGGCTTTATAACCCGTGAACCATCCCATGCATTGTGAAGAGAGGGAGACTTAGTAACCCATGACCAAGAGTCATTCCAGTAGTCAGAGTCACCGTATTGATAATATTTCGATCGGGAAGAAGAGAACTGCTATCCACCCAGCCCTTAGTAGACCAGTAATCACTGACCACATTCATCTCCTCCCAAGCAGGAACATCATAAGTATCACTGAGAGGCCCACATGGAAGCCAGTTGGCATACCAGAAAAGTGTGAAAGTACCATCTCTGACCATACGTTTGGTGAGCTTTTCATTATACTCACAACACTGAAGAATGAATTTCCAGGTTCCGGATTGCATGGGATGAGCTTTAGCCTGAAACAATCCAGTATTACTCAAATACTGATTCCTTATATGAGAAGCCCAAATACCTCTATGTGTAAGCATGCGCCATGTCATTTTAACACCATAAGCATTTTTAAGTTCAGTAAAATCTCTGATCCCCACTCCCCCTTCTTGTTTAGGGGCACACATATCATTCCAGGCCCAAAGATGATTTTTCCCCCAGATAAATTTCCTACACATGGAGGTAAGGGAACGAAGAACAGACTTCAGCATACGGAAGGCCTGCATCCAGAAACTAACCATGACATAAATAACAGATCTGACGAGTTCAATACATCCTGCTATGGATAATAATGAAGAAGACCACCCCTGCAACCTGCTCTTGCATTTATCAATAAGCCGACCATACATAGAAGAGTTAGGATACTTAGGCGACAGAGGAAGGCCCAAATACGTGGATAGGGATTGCACCCGTCGAATACCCAAAATATCAGCAAGACTACCAGTCTCCTTGGCACCTTTACTAAAAATGCCAGCACTTTTACTCCAGTTAACCTCAAGACCAGAAAAGGATTGAAAGCAATGAGAAGATCCCTTAATCCCTCAAATGATTTAGAGTTAGCACAACAAAAAACCAGCAAGTCATCAGCAAAGAGAAGGTGAGTGACCGCCCCAACTCTATTCATAGGCATAATATTGCGGGTAGCATTGGCCTTTGCCATGAGTAAGGAAAAAGCCTCCATAACGATCACAAAGAGATAAGGGGATAGGGGGTCTCCCTGCCTCAGCCCCCTATTAGACTGGAAAATACCATAGGGGGAGCCATTAATCATGACGGAAAAAAGAGGAGGTAGAGATACACTCACAAATCCAGCTTATAAACTTGTGTTTGAACCCCATTTGATGCAACATATAATAGACAAATTCTCTGTTAACACTGTCAAAAGCCTTACGCAAGTCCAATTTAAGACAGGCACGAGCACCCTAGGATTATTGAAACTCCTTATATGCTCATGGGCAAGAAGCGCACAATCAGCAAGTAATCGTCCTGGAGGAAGGCCGCTTGATTAGGAGAAATGAGCTCAATAACAGCTCTATTCAGACGGTTGCATAGAATTTTGCTTATGATCTTGTATAAAACATTGCAGCATGATATCAGTCTGTAGTCACCAAGCCCAGAAGCATTGGCACTCTTAGGTATGAGAGTTAAGAAAGTGTGATTAATCTGTATATATATCTTCCCAGATTTGAAAAAATTAAGCACAGCAGTGGTGACATCTTTACCAATGATATCCCAAGAGTTTTGATAGAAAACCCCATTGAAACCATTGGGACCAGGGGCTTTGTCAGGCCCAATTTGAAAGACATCATTTTTAACTTCCTCACACGCACAAGCCTCTCAACCCAATCAGTAGCATCATTTATAAGCACTCTTTTGGTGGTAAGACAAGGAAAAATCCTCCGGTAATCATTCTGATTATATAAGCTAGAGTGGAACGCAGGAGCCTCAACTTTAAGCAAATCAATAGAATTGTTATGAGAACCATCAATAGATATAAGATGCCCAAGATTATTATGAATTTGCATGGGCCTCATAGCAGTATAGAAGAATCGGGAATTACGATCTCCAAGATGCAACCAATCTTGCCTACTTTTGTGTTTAAGATTGGATTCTTCGATATCAAAAGCTTCAGCCAGCTGTTTAATTAGGGTATGCTCTTTCTTTTGCATTTTAGCACAGGAACCCAGATTAGGGTTATTCTGAATAACATCAAGCTCAGCCCGAATTTTAGACACATCATTGGTATCTCTAAAAATCGCCCCAAATCTTTTAGGCCCCATTTTCATATTCTTAAGTTTAGCAACCAGTCGGACAACCGCTAACCCTGATGTGCCACTGCTCTTTCAGCACATTAAGGAACTCAAGACTGAGTTGCCAAGCATTGAAGAATTTAAACAACTTAGGGTCAACCCCTCCAACCTGATGGGTATGAATGATAAGGATGGAGTGATCACTAGTACCACCAGCACTATATTCACAGTAAGAGGATGTGAGGACATCCATCCAAGAACTATTACAGAATGAGCGATCAAGAGCCGCAGTAATACTTCTTTACCCAATACTACGGTTAGACCAACTCAGAGTATTGCCTACAGTTTTAAGCTCCGAGAGGGAACTGGTATTAATGCAGTCATTATACTCATCAACCATGTGCCCATCAACCAACCTACCCCCACTTTATCCATAGAATATCTGACACAGTTGAAATCACCCCCTATGATCCAAGGAATATTTCTATAATTGTTGGCAGAAACCACAATATCCTTCCAAATGACTCTACGTTCTTGATATGAGTTGGAAGCGTAAACAATAGTCGCCATCATAGTAAAGCCCGCAACGTTAATACATTTCATGGAGATATGATGTGCCGTCATCTCATCAACCATGCACTTCCAAATATCAGGATTATACATAATGACAATGCGTCCATTTTGATGAGTGGAACGATTGTCAATAGACATCCAATTCTTGGGGAAACACTTGAGAATTCCATGGCCATTATCGCCAGCAACTTTGGTTTCAAGAAGACCAACAATAGAGGGAACATGCTTACGAACTCGGAACTTGAGCTCATTATGCCTAACAACGTTATTAAGCCCCCGAGTATTCCATATGAGCAAGGTCATTGAGTGGGAGGGGGAGGATGCACAACATCCTTGTTAATTCTAGAGCTTTTACGGGTGCCCTTCGAGGAGGCCGCTCCCCCGTTGCTCTTTAGCTTTTTATGTTCCTTACTTTTTTGTTTCAACTCCTCTTGTTCCTCGTGCCAAGCTTCATTGATGATAGTCATATCATTGGGCTCATCCTCAGAGTCTATGATATCACTCGAATCATTCAATAATGAAGCTCCTAGCCGAGAAATATTCCCCCTTCTTAGAACACTAAACGGATTGTTAACGCTCGGCATTGGCTTGCTATTATCGAGGGATGTCATCTTAGTGTTTATGTTGGGCGATAGGGCCTTGGCGAGTGCCGAGTGCCCTGAAGACTCCGAGACCCCCGATCCCTCCCCCCTATTTCATTAGAGTTACTGCATTCCCTAGTACACGGGCCGCCAATCACCCCTGATTTGCTAGACGCAGTTAGCAAGGACCCCTTAACATACATCATATTATCATCCGTATGATCAGGTCCCAACTCCTTAGCTGCATCCCGAGCTTGCCCAGATCCTGAAGTTGACGTCGCTTCTTCTAAAGCTTTGTCTCTGTTGCTCCCGCTTTTGAACTCCTGAGTTTGTTGATTACCCCCGGGCTTAACAGCGGCTTTCTCATCTCTATTACAACCTTTGCTAAAGCTGGATGCAGCCAGCATATTTACATCCATCCGAGCAGTAACATCCACTTCTTTGACATCACCCCCTTGCCTTTCCCATCTCTACAAGAATACAAGTTAATGTTTACATCTCCCTCTACTCGCCGTTGTGATTCCACATCACCTTTAGCACGTTCTCCCGCTTCCTTATTACACACATTCACCTCATCCAAACTAATATTCACCTGGGTAACAACCTCGCCCTCAACAGTTCCACTGTCAACCTCACCCTCCACAATATGGTCATTAACCTCCAGGCTAACATTCACCTGGGTAACATCCGCCCCCTCGTCATTTTTCTCAGCAGGACATTGCTCACGATTGTGACCAAAACAAACACAATTAAGACAGTGAGGAGGTTCACACTCGTATCTAACCCCTACCTCGATCGATGCTTTATCACCAAGTTGAACGGAGACGAACCTCGGCAGCATGTCTTCAGCCTTGACTTCGATCAAACACCTAGCATACGAGAGTCTCTCCAGCCTCGTCGTCACCCGATCCAGGCAGATGGGAACACCGATAATGCTAGCTATGGCATTAAGAATATTCAACGTCAAGAGGTTAGTCGGCAGATTGGGGAGCTACACCCAGATAGGCACCGCCGTGAGGAGGTCGCGATTGAACCCCGCCTCTTCGCTCCACCACTGCAACATAACAAGACGTCCGTCGAAGAGCCAATGACCGCCATGGAGCACTATGTCCTTATCCTCCTTGGACTCAAAGCGGAAGAAGAAAAATCCATTCTCCCTAGAAAATATGTTGATCTCAACTTTGGTCTTCCACGTTCGCATCGCTCAGGCTTTGATCTGCCCATAGTATGGGATATCCCCCACGACATATCCGACGACGGTGTTCTCCCATCACTCCACTCCTTCAGCCAACATCTTATCCTTTAGCACAGCGACCGCCACACCTTCCTCATCGATCTCCGACGCAATGTAAGACATACTCAAGGAACTAGACATTTTCATGTTACTAGAGCAAACATCCGACCAGGATCTCTTCTCTGCATTGACGCTGATCTTCAACGGTAGCTTCGGCCTCAGCGCCCTTCTTTCAAACACCTTACGAGCATCAAATTTCTTCCCCGCCTTCACATCTAGATTCGTCGCGGAACCTCGCTTAGGTCCTTGAGCAGGAGGTCTAGCATTCTTCTTTGTCACCTCCCTCCATCCTCTTGCTGCATCATCGTTCTCCATATTCCCCAGAGCACCGCCCACGACAAGTAGAGCAGTAGTCAGCGGAAACAATAATAGGAAGAAATGGAACGAAGATAACACATATCCTGAATGACTCACCCCGGGATCAAGATTTTAGAACAAGATCTTGATCCAACAAGTTGAATACGCAAGATCCAAAAAAACTCCGAAGGAGTTCAGCAGCCACCAAATGCTTCGCTTCGATGATCGGAACAGGAAGCTCAGCTCACCAATCATCGATAATGCACCAACAGCAAGGATTAGCGATCACGAAATTTCTAAAGCACCTCAAACACAAGCATCAGGTTTATCTGAAGAAGCTTACCGCCGGATCGAGATCTCAAATTGAGATCACGATCCGTCCATGAGAAGATTCACTGATGTTCTTCGGGAATCGATCTTCAAGAACTTCGAAGATCCGATCTCGAATCGTATGGAGAACTTCTAAGATCCGATCTCGAATCGCGATGGAAAAGATCCGATCTTGAATCGTGATGGAGAACTTTCGATCTTGAATCGCGATGGAGAACTTCAAGTCTGATCTCGAATCGCAAAACGCCTGATGAAGATCTACAAACACCTTCACAGATCAGGGATCTAAACTCTCGAGAGTCGATCGTGAGCCGTTATCAACTTCGAACGGCCACCGAGCCAGCCGCAAGAGCAGCCGGCGATGAACGCCAACTCGAATCGAGAACGGGAGCTTCTCTCTCTAAAAATAAATGAGAGAGAAAGTAAAAACTCTCAAGTCCATATATATATATATATAGGAAAATTTTCAAATGAGAACATTTCGCACCGTGCGAAAATGTTTTTATCTTTTTTTTGAATTTTTTTTTCAAAAATTCTTTTTTCCACCCTCATTATATGTTGTTATACCCCCCTCAAAAAATAATGGTTGAGAAATAATGTCATTTGGCCTTCGATCAAGGCATTTCATCAAATTTGCACCTTTTGATGCCGTTAAATTTGTAACGGGTGGATGGGTGCTCTAATGCCCAACGGGTTCACCCATTATTTTCCCTGGGGTATATAATTGTATGGATTAAACATCAAAAAAAGAATTTTTGAAAAAAAAATTTCAAAAAAATAAAAAAAAGTTTTCGCACTGGCTTTCGCACGGGTTTTTTCGCACCCAAAGATCACTATATATATATATACTAGTCATAACCCGTGCCCTCGGGCACGGTTCATTTATTATTTTCCCCCGCGAAATCTTTGTTACGCAAAAAATTATTTCTACAGCCAAAATTTAAAAGAAAACAAATTAGCGTAAAAATATTTAGTAGCGCGGGCGCCTTCAGTACGGAACAACAAATTCGGCGCGGGCGCCTTCGACGCGGAACAACAAATTAACGTAAAAACAACAAATTCGATGCGGGCGCTTTCGGCGCAGAACAACAAATTAGCGTAAAAAAATTTAGTGCAGAACTATTATATAATTTCATTGTTTGATTATACCCACATCTATTTATGCCAAAAAAATTTCTTAAACAATTCCTGAATTTATCATATCTTTACGAATTCCAAACTCTTAACCCTAAACAATTAATTCTTGAAAGCATAATCTGTGTGACCATGCAGCCGATAGCATCTCCCTTGGATGTAAAACGAATGACTGATTGGGGTAGGGATTTTCTGGAAAACATGGTATAATGCATTAACATATTTGAAAATGAGAATCTAAAGAAGTCAGAAGCGGCATCTTGGGGCATATGATCAATTACTAATACTTAATTATGCTGCCCAGAAATTTTATAAATATATCTTGACGGCACTACATCTTTCTTTTCATGGTCGTGTACTATCTTCGTCCATTGTCATAACATAAAATCATATGAATGATTCTGATAGTGGAAACCTCAAATTCTTTTCAATAAATAGAGGAAAATTTAATTCCATTCTATATGCAGGTTAAATAGGCTTTAGGCTTATATGCTTGTTGAATTAATTATTCATATATGAGATAGTTATAGAGAGTACATTGTGGTTGTGGAATTTTAATTGTTACGTCTTTTTTGTCATGCTATGCTGATATTATCTTTTTTCATGATATAGGTAATAGGCCCACTGGTAATTTACTTGGTGTGCATATCTTGTCCATTTCATTAATCTATCACACAACGTAAGTTCTTAATTTGATATTAGGTTGAGGTAGTAATTGAAAAAATAATTGAGAAAGCTAGAACTGGAGAAATTGGCGATGGCAAGATATTCGGTAAGAATTTAGTCATTCTGGCTTCAAAACTTCATATTCATCTAATCTAAATATATATGCTTCCTAGCGTGCTTATCATTTCTTCTCAGTTGCTTTAAGGGGCTATTCAGTTTGAGATTATGACACTTGCTGTGAAAAAAAAGATTTTGTAACTATGAATGAAAAACTAATTGTTTGATCAGTGATCCTCTTCGATATATATTCTACTACTTTTCTGGAACCGGAGCACCCCTTAACCCTGCACTTCGAGAAATATATTTGTGGTGGTTGGCTCTAAATCTGTTAACTATGCTAGTACATTGTACTGATGAAACCACCACGTAACATATCCTAGAGAAATGTGATAGTTTAAATTCACAGTCACAAAAGAAATGCAAACAAATGTACAGTTCTCGTATATTTAAAATGTTCACAGGCACAAAAGTTAACAGGCATATGAGAAAATCCAAAATGTATAGTTAATTCAAATGTGATATTGATTCAAATATATGAGAAAAAATGCAAACAAATGTACAATTAATTCAAATAAACTAATTAACTAAACTTTTGTCCATGTTAAATATATGAGAAAATCCAAATGGTACCAGAATGAAAAAGAAATCAAGTTATCCTGTTTAGACATAAAACAACTTTATAATTAAATACAACTTCAACATTTTGTTTTATGATGTTGAGCAGCATAGCAATGTGATTTACAAATTGCAATCTGTTATTTCAATTACACATTGCAAAAGAGACCATATGTGCTGCTTTGTTCTCCAACTGGCAATTGATCCGGTTGCAGCTGACATGGAATATTTTCCATCAACACATTATACAACAGTGCATTAAGACTTCTAATTTCAACAACTGGGAATGTTGGGTGTTTTATTCCGCTTCAGTTTTTTGTTTAAAAAACTCCAATGATTCAAATGGAAAATCCACCACATGGCCATCATTTTCATTGAAAATATCAACCTGACATCGAGTGCATCAAATATGTTGTTCCAATTGCACTTCATGGTTATGGCAACATCTGGCCCTACAGAGAGATGGGTTCTCGCTATTGATTACAGAATTGACAGTAGATCTGCTATTGCCGAAATTGAATATTTTTCCATGCATATCGGAAGCAATATGTACTGCTTTGTGCTCCAAGTTTTTCTTGTGTGCTTCAAATGTATACTGAACTTTGATGGATCTTCGTTGTCCGACTTTTGTTGCATTGCCGCATTGCCGAACTTTTGTTGCGTTGCATTCTTCCTGGGCATCGTTGCTCTTTGAAGTTAGTGCATAAATAGTAGTGCCATATTTGTAAATTAAATCACAAACTAAGTCTACTCCGTATTATTAGAACAGAAAAGAGAATATAGATTTGAGTATCTTCATCTTAATGTACATATTATTATGAAACCATAATCGTTGCGAGAGGAAATTATTCTACATAAATGATAGCATCAAAAATCAGACATTTAAAAATGCATATAAATGTATACTGAACTTTTGATTTACTGCATATAGAATGAATCCGTTGAAAAATCAGACATTGGGAAGATGCTCAAACGTAGATTGGAAGATACTCAAACCATAATCGTTGTACCTAAATGATAGCATCACAAATCAGACATTTAAAAATGTATACTGAACTTTTTTCTATAGATCCAAAATCAGACTTTTAAAAATGCCATAGTTGAACTGAAAAAAAATAGAAAACCAAGCAGATCTGATGATACCTATGTTACTTGATGTGGGCGGATCTTTATGCAGATCAAAAACAAAATAAAACAAAAAAGTCTCCCCAAAAAAATCAAATCCAGAGAGATAAAGAGAGGAATTACCTTCAAATCTTCTGGATCCTCACCTCTTCCCTCTGGTTTTGCCTTTTTTTCTTCTGAGATTCACTCCAGCAATCCATTTATATCAATAACTACACAACAAAAATAACAAAAAAATCAATAGAAAAAAATAAAAAGAAAAATAATTATCAACCTTGGGAGGAAAGAGAAGATTCCTGGGCATGGCCTTCCTCTTTTGTTAATCAACGGATTCATTCTTTGCCGATGAGGGAAAGCAAAATAACTTCTGGGTTAATTAATTGTACAGCTCTGGGCATATCCCCTTTTTAAAAGCACCCAACACCATGAAACCCAACCGCCTAGCCTTCTCCAATCATATGTGGAGGCCCCCCCTCATTTTCACCCACCTTGGGGCTGGTCCTTGATTTTTCAGATGAAAGAGAGGAGTCACATCCCCTTTCTTTTTTTCAAAACTCACCCAAATCGAACACACCCAGTAACCTGCTCCCAATCTATGTGGCCCCACCTCATTTTCATTCACAGAGTTTTTCAACGAAAATTTTCAAATTCCTCAGTTTCCCCCCAAAGTTTTACTTTTTCCCTTTAAAATTTTCACAATTTCAAAAAATTTCGGTCTGTTGAACGCGGAAGAGATCGCAGTTCTCGGCCTGTTGAACTTCCCCCTATGATTTCAAAATTTTGGTTCACCCAATGCAGAGTTCTTGGTTTTCACCCAAAATTCAAGATTTTTCCCCTAAAATTTTCTCAAAGCTTCATCTTAACCCTTGATTTTTCAAGATTAAATCCAAACCGTCTTTCTATCAACCCCTTTGTCCTAGTCAGCTTGTCCTAGTCAGCCCTAGAATTCAAAAAACACTGTCAAATGTATAATAGATATATATATATATATTGGAGATTATGCTTTGCGTCTTTATTGAATCTCATGAAAAATACAAGACTCTCACGGATGGAAGAAGGATGTTAGTAAAGCGGGGTAAGGGCACTGGCGCCATCACCCTAACCAATACTTAACACCTTCTGCTATCCGTAGAACCAAAACAGAAAACAAAATACATGGACAGATCAACCTAGTCTAATAGCCCCCAATTTGAAGGGGGAGTACCATCATCATCCTGATCCCAATCCACATGCCTCAAAGCAATTCTTACATCATCAGCAATGTTCTCAAATAGAAGAGTCTGCATCTGACTAGTTCCTTCAAAAATTCTCCTGTTTCGCTCTCTCTAGATGTGCCAAGTCAATACTGCCAGGACCGTCCTGACCAACCTACCCATGCTGTCCTTTGTATGAAACTGAGAAAGAATCAGATCACTAATTCCTGCTAGAGAAGTTTGCAAGGTAGAGGTGACTCCCATTTTGAGGAAACTCCTGCAAAGGAGGTAGTTAGTATAACTGCACTCAAAAAATATATGATTCATATCTTCATGAATATTGTCAGAGCATAAGACACAGAAAGGTGAAGTAGGCACTCCCCATTATAGGAGCATGTCACGGGTAAGAAGTTTCCCGTGGAAAGCTCGCAATAAGGTGATAGCCATCTTGGGAATATGCCCCTGAAACCAGACCACTTTGTAATAAGGGAAGAGAGGTTTAATAGCCCTCTAACCATCCCAAGCATTGTGAAGAGAAGGAGACTTAGTAACCCATGACCAAGAGTCATTGCCAACAGTCAACGTCACCGTATTGATAATGTGACGAACAAGAAGTAGCGAACTGTTATCCGCCCATCCATCAGCAGACCAATAATCACTAACCATATTCCTCTCCTCCCCAGCAGGAACATCATAAGTATCACTAAGAGGCCCACATGGGAGCCAATTATCATACCAGAAGAATGTAGAAGTACCATCTCTGACATCACGCTTGGTAAGTTTTTTGGTGTACTCACGACAATGAAGAATGAATTTCCAGGTTCCAGATTGCATAGGATAAGCCTTGGCCTGAAACAACCCCGTATTACTCAGATATTGATTCCTCATATGAGAGGCCCAAATACCTATATGTGTAAGCATGTGCCAAGACAATTTGACGCCATAAGCATTGCTAAGTCGGTGAAATTTCCTATCCCCACTCCCCCTTCTTGCTTAGGAGCACACATATCATTCCAAGCCCAGAGATGATTTCTCCCCCAAATAAATTTTCTGCATATGGAAGTAAGAGAACGAAGAACAGACTTAGGCATTCGGAAGGCCTGCATCCAAAAACTAACCATGCCATAGATAACAGATCTGACAAGCTCAATACGACCAGCTATGGAAAATAATGATGAGGACCACCCCTGCAACCTACTCTTGCATTTATCAATCAGTCGACCATACATAGAGGCATTAGGATACTTAGGGGACAGAGGAAGGCCCAAATACGTGGATAGGGATTGCACACGACGAATACCCAAGATATCCACAAGATTACCAGGCCCATTGGTGCCCTTACTGAATATGACAGCGATTTTATTCCAGTTAACCTCAAGGCCAGTGAAGGACTTGAACACAGTAAGGAGATCTCTTAACCCCTCGAATGATTTAGAGTTAGCTCGACAAAAAACCAACAAATCATCAGTAAAGAGGAGATGAGTGATCGCTCCAACTCTATTCATAGGCATAATGTTGCGGGTAGCATTGGCCTTAGCCATGAGTAGGGAAAAAGCCTCCATAACGATCACAAAGAGATAAGGGGAAAGTGGGTCTCCCTCCCTTAGCCCCCTATTAGACTGGAACATACCATAAGGGGAACCATTTATCATGACAGAGAAGGAGGGAGTGGATATACACTCACAGATCCAGCTAATAAATTTGTGTTTGAACCCCATCTGATGCATCATATAATAGACGAACTCTCTGTTAACACCATCAAAGGCTTTACGCAAGTCCAATTTAAGACAGGCCCGAGCTCCCAGAGGGTTATTGAAACCCCTTATATGCTCATGGGCAAGCAGCACACAATCAGCAAGTAATCGATCTTGAAGGAAGGCCGCTTGATTAGGCGAAATGAGCTCAATAACCGCTCTATTCAAACGATTGCATAGAATTTTGCTTATGATCTTGTATAAAACATTGTAGCAGGATATCGGTCTGTAGTCTCCAAGCCCAGAAGCATTGGCACTCTTAGGTATGAGAGTAAGGAAGGTGTGATTAATCTGCCGATATATTTTCCCAGATTTGAAAAAAATTGAGGACAGCAATGGTAACATCTTTGCCAATGATATCCCAAGAGTTTTGATTAAAAAACCCATTGAATCTGTCAGGACCAGGGGCTTTATCAGCCCCAATTTGGAAAACATCGTTTTTAACTTCCTCAGCACTCACAGGTCTCTCCACCCAATCAGCAGCATCTTTAGTAACTCTTTTGGTGGTGAGACAAGGGAAAACCCTCCAATAATCATTCTAATTATATAAGCTAGAGTAGAACTCAGGAGCATCGACTTTAAGCAACTCAATAGAATTATTATGTGAGCCATCAACCGAGATAAGATGCCCAAGGTTATTATGGCTTTGCCTGTCCCTCATGGCCGTATAGAAGAATCGGGAATTACGATCTCCAAGATGTAACCAATCTTGCCTGCTTTTCTGTTTGAGAATGGATTCTTCAATATCAATGGCTTCAGCCAGCTGTTTAATAAGGGCATGCTCTTTTTTTTTGCAACTCAGCACATGAACCCAGATTGGGATTATTCTAAATAACATCAAGCTCATTACGAATTTTAGAAACATCATTGGTATCTCTAAAAGCCGCCCCAAAACTCGTAAGCCCCATTTTCAGATTCTTAAGTTTGGCAACCAGTCTAATCATCGGGCAACCACTAACCCTGAAGCGCCATTGCTCCTTCAGAACATCAAGGAACTCAGGGCTACGATGCCAAGCATTGAAGAATTTAAAAGGTTTAGGGTCAGCCCCTCCAACCTGATGGGTATGAATGATAAGCATGGAGTGATCACTAGTACCACTAGCACTATATTCACAGTAAGAGGACGTGAGGACATCCATCCAAGAGTTATTGCAGAAAGAGCGATCCAGAGTGGCAGTAATACGTCTTTGCCCAATACTACGATTAGTCCAACTCAGAGTATTGCCCACCGTTTTGAGCTCCATGAGAGCGTTGGTATTAATGCAGTCATTAAACTCATCCACAATGTGCTCATCAATCAACCTACCCCCCACTTTATCCATAGAATATCTGACACAGTTGAAGTCACCCCTATAATCCAAGGGGTACTTCTATATTTGGAGGCAGTAACCACAATATCCTTCCAAAGGATTCTACGTTCTTGGTATGAGTTGGAAGCATAGACAATAGTCGCCATCATAGTAAACCCCGCAACGTTAATACATTTCATGGAGATATGCTGAGCCATCATCTCATCAACCATGCACTTCCAAACATCAGGGTTAAACATAATGACAATGTGCCCATTATGATAAGAAGGGCGATTGTCAATAGACATCCAATTCTTAGGGAAACACTTGAGGATTCTATGAGCCTTATTATCAACAACTTTGGTTTCAAGAAGACCAATCATAGAGGGAGCATGCTTGCGAACTCGGAATTTGATCTCATTACGCCTAGCGACGTTATTAAGCCCCTGAGTATTCCCTATGATCAAAGTCATTTCATGGAGGATAGAGGATG
The DNA here is from genome assembly GCA_030789695.1 of Scilla litardierei. Classification (NCBI taxonomy): domain Eukaryota; kingdom Viridiplantae; phylum Streptophyta; class Magnoliopsida; order Asparagales; family Asparagaceae; genus Scilla; species Scilla litardierei. Next base: position 623,831,312 of record CM061142.1, read on the forward strand.
CTCCACATCCTTGTTAATTCTAGATCTTTTACGGGTGCCTTTCAAAGAGGTCGCTCCCCCGTTGCTCTTTAGCTTTTTCCGTTCCTTGCTTTTTTGTTTCAATTCCTCTTGTTCCTCATGCCAAGCTTCATTAATGATTGTCATATCATCGGGCTCATCATCGGAGTCAATGGTATCACTTAATAGGGAAGCTCCTAGCCGAGACTTATTCCCCCTTCTTAGGACACTGAATGGATTGGTATCGCTCGGCTTAGTCTTGCTATTGTCACGAGGTAGGGGTGTCGTCTTAGTGTTTATATTGGGCGAGTGGGGCATGGCGGGTGCCGTGTGCCCTATATTCTCCGAGACCCCCGACCCATCCCCCCCAATTTTATTAGAGATACGGCCCTCCTTTTTACACGGGGCACCACTCGCCCCCACATTGCTAGATGCATCTAGCATATTCCCATTATCATACATCACGTTTTCTGCTGGAATAACCATATGATCTTCACCCAGCTCTCCAGCACCTGAAGTAGAAGCCTCTCCTTCATTGGTCTTGGCTCCACTGCTCCTGCCTTTGGCCCCCTGGATTTGCTGATTATCCCCTAACTTAACCGCAGCTTTCTCAACATTGTTATAGCTCATGCTATACTGGACGCATCCAGAGTTTTTACATTCATCCCTCTAGCAGTAACATCCACTGCTTTGACAACAACCCCCGTGTCTTTCCCAACTTTACAAGGATACATGCCATCATTCTCATCGACACCCCGTTGTGCCCCCACATTGCCTTCAGTACATATCCCCATCTCCTTGATACATATTCCCTTCTCCTTATTAGCATTACCATCAGAACGTATCCTCATCCCCTTAATTCATTCATTCGCATCCTCCAGGCTAACAGACACCTGGGTAACAACATCACCCTCATCAAGACCGCCATCAACCTCCACATTAACAGATGGCTGGGCGTCCTTCTCCCTCTCAACATTTTTCACGGCAGAACTTTGCCCTTGACTATGGCCAAAACATATACAATTAATACATCGGGGAGGCTCACACTCATACCTTACTCCAACATCGATCGATGCTTTATCCCCAAGCTGCACGGAGATGGATCTTGGAAGAGTATCTTCAGCTTGCACCTCTATCAAACATCTGGCATACGAGAGCCTCTCAAGTCTCGCCGTCGCACGATCAAGGCAGATGGGGACGTCGATGACGCTTGCGATGGCATTGAGTATTCGGAGGGTCCACATATTAGTAGGGAGATTTGGAAATTGTACCTAGATAGGCACTATCATGAGCAGGTCACGCTCAAATCCCGCCACCGCGCTCCACCTCTGCAACACGACGAGTCTTCCATAGAACAGCCAAGGGCCGTTGTGTAGGACCGCATCCCTGTCTTCCTTGGACTCAAAGCGAAAGAAGAAGAAGCCATTCTCACGAGAAAAAAATATTAATCTCACCTTTGATCCTCCATGTCCGCATCGCCCAGGCTTTGATTTGTCCATAATAAGGAATATCGCCCACGATGTATCCGACTACGGTGTTCTCCCAACATTCCACACCCGCAGCCAGCATCTCCTCTGATAGCACGTCAACCGCTACTCCAGCTTCATCAATCTCCGAAGCAACGTACGACATACTTAGGGAGTTGGACATGTTCTTGCTGCTAGAGCATACTTCAGACCACGACTTCTTCTCCGCATTGGCATTGATCTTCAGCGGGATTTTCGGCCTCATCGCTCTTCTCTCAAACACTTTGCGGACATCAATATTCTTCCCAGCTTTCCCTTTCGGGTTCATCGCAGCTTCCCGCTTGAATCCTTGAGTAGAAGATCCACTGCTTCTCTTTGCGACTTCTTTCTATCCTCCTGTTACATCTTCGTTCTCTATTACACGGAGCACCATCCGTCAGGAAGGGCAAAGAAGCAGGCACAAAGGAAAGACACAAGGAAATAAGCAACCAAATCAAGGATCCTGAACGACTCACCCTAGGATCAAGATCTATAGAAAGATCTTGATCCTACAATCGTCAAAAGAACAGGATTTCAATCACCAAGAGAGTACATCAGCCTCTCCGAACCGTAGATCGGCGACCACAACGGAGCTCAACAGCACCAATCACCAATCGTGAAGAGACAAGAGATTAGGAATTACAAACTCGAAGAATAATCACCAATGAATAGCAGCGATCAAAAACTTACCACCGGATCGAGATCTCATAGCGAGATCTCGATCCGTCCATGAGGTCGCACAAAATCAACGGAGACTTCGAACTCAAACCACCGATGAAGAGTCAATCAGCACTCCAACAATGAAGATCAAAGAACACATGCCACCTTCGATGACGCCTTCCTCAGATCTACTTCAAAAGCTCAGATCCGGATCAACGATAGGTCAGAAGCTTCGTACTCAAAGAACGAAGCGCCGAACGAGGATCAGGATCTCGGATCTGAATCGCCACCGGCAGATTCAAACGATCGCCGAGCCAGCCGCAGAAGCGGCTGGCGATGAACCCCACACTCGAGAATCGCCTGGAGCTTCTCAGTCTAAAAAATGTTGAGAGGGAGAGAGATTATATATATATACACACACACACACACACACAGATATATATATGTATGTATATTTTATAGAATATATGTATGTATGTATATGTATATGTATATATGTATGTATGTATGTATGGCTATGTGTTTGCATAGATATACAAGTATCGTATGCCTATTAGCAAGTATATATGGGTGATATACTTGTATGTGTGATTGTGGATACATCTGTATATATACAAATTTGTAAGATTATGTGTTTGTGTTTGGTGTTTTAAGGTATATGTGTTAGTATGTGGTTGAACTATGAGTTGTGTATGTAGTAGATTTCTTTGTATACATTGAGATGTATGTATATTGTATTGCATATATAGAGTGTGTGATATATATATACTAGTCATAACCCGTGCCCGCGGGCACGGTTCATTTAAGATTTTCACACGCGAAATCTTTGTTCACAAACATTATTTACACAGTCAAATTTGTGTGAAACAATAAATTCGGTGTAGAACAATAAATTCGGGGAGGGCGCCCTTGAGTTGGAACAACAAATTCGCGCGGCGCGGGCGCCTTCGGCGCAGTGTGGAAGTGCATAAGTGTGTGTGTGTGTATGGTGTGTGGGTAAAAAGTGAAATGAGAGGTTTTTTTTAGCAAAAAGGGAAAATAGGTGGTATTCTGCGCAAATGTAGTGATTGTGGGGAGTTTGAAAACAAAAGGAAAAAAGTGGTGGGTTTTCCAAACACTCATCTTAACCCTTCGTTTATCAAGATTAAATCCTAGCCATTCTTCTATCAACCTCTTTATACATCAGCATGACATCAGCTTGTCCCAGTCAGCCCTAGAATTCAAAAACCTTTGTGTTTTAATATATAGATAGATAGACATAACCCGTGCCCGTAGGGCACGGTTAATTTAAGATATTCCCTACTCAAAAGATTAGTCCCCCAAAAATTTTAGCTCATCCCTAGGAATTTAGTTCGTACCAAAAATCTTTGTTCCTCTCAAAATTTAGCACCCTCTAAATTTAGTTCAACTAAAAAATGGTAGGGTTCTCCCAGCAAATTTTCACTTTCCAAAAATTTTAGTTCCACCCAAAATTTAGTTTTCACAGAGAATTTAGTACCCTCAAAATTTTTAGTTCACCCTAAACATTAATTCTCTCCAGATTTAGTTCTTCTAAAAGTTCCATCCATTCTTTTAAAATATCCCCCCTCAAAACATTGGATCCCTTAATTTTAAACGAACATAAATAATTAAAGCGCAATAATTGTTATTTATTTCATTCCAAAAAATTTAGTTCCACCACAAAATTTAATTCCCTTCATATTCAATTCCCCCAAAATTTTGTTTACCTTGAGAATTTAGTTCACAGTTTTTTGTCGATTGCTCAAAAATTTGTTAGTGTTCACCCTGACGTTTTAGTATAAATTGTTTTTCATATCACTGTAGTGTTCATCATGCTTGTGGTCTAGTGGTCATCATGGATCCCGCTATCAGCATGATCATTCATAAGTGTCGCTCTGGCCAATTCTGTTTCGGATTGGATCATTGCTTGTAGGTGACAATACAACAACACAGATGTCCTGAGCACATATACACGTTGAGATTGATTCGGTCTGCTAATAACATTTGCAAATTATTTGACTTGCCTTGTGATTCTGTGCAATCTTCCGTCTATCTCTATACTAATAACCAAAGAAAATGTTGAAAACTAAAGCCGTGTATGAACTTGGTGTTCTTTTTTGAACGGAGATAAAGTTGTGGATAATGATAATGCGATCTATAGGGGGACAGGAATGAGCTCAACTCAATATAGCTATTTTTGTGAGGTTGTTTGTGTGCTTGCTTGTTGCCCACCATATAGGGCTGCGATGTGAACCTTTTGAATGGTTATTGGCTATTGAATAATGACTGCTACTTGATAACAAAATAGAGATGCACATATTTGCATTCTGGAGAGAAACCCAATCATATGCTAGTATGATTAATTAGTTTGCATGTAAATCTTTTTGTCAAAATTCTAGTCTTTAAGGCAACTGTAGTTTGAAGCCAATGTTATAATTGTCATCAACATAATGCTTGCATCCTTGCAATAATTAGGTGTCAGTTCATTCAAGGAAGAAAAGAAAACCAACGTTAAAAAAGTTAGACATGAACATTTTTTGAGATTTTTCGTTGGCGAAAAAATGTGGTCTCAAATTAATTTCTAACTATATGCGTTGTAACAAAATAGTTGTTACATCCAAATTTTATCACATCCTCAACTAACATGATGTTATAGTTGTGTTCAAAACATAAGTATATCACATATACTAAGGACATCTATAACCAAGTCAAAAAGCAAAAAATCACACAAAAAACAACATGCAACAACAAAATAACATCATTCTTACAGCCTGAAATAAAAAGAGTAGAAAACATAGACAACCATCAATCAGGATGGCCGCAGTACCATCTTCCTAAATACTACAAAGTAGTGCTGCCTAGAGAGGAGCAACAACTAACATATAAGCATGTCTAGAGCTACCCAAAGCCAGCTACCCAGCCATCTCTTCCATCTCCGAAGGTGGAAATTCAACCACTCTTCATCTTCCCCAACATCATCACTCCTACTGTCACAGAACTGGAAGCAAGCCTTGCAAGCCCAGAAGCAGTAAAATCAAATTACTCCTGTTTAAGACATGCACAATAACCGTATAAATTCCAACACAAAACAATATAGTGAAAACAAAATGTGGGACATTACCAACCTTGGTAGTACCATTCATAAGTTCCCGAGGAATTGATACTTGCTCAACTTCAATATCAACTACTCGCTAAATTTTCCTCCCAACTGCTCCATTAGCACTCTGAAATTTGTGCCGTTGAGATCCAATCCATATAACACATAGCACATCAACGCATCTACCTACAACATCAGAATCAGTATGGGTAGTTGTAGTAATTTGAGAATTGATACTGTTACGACTACTTTGACCGGGTCCGGAGGAGCCAAGTCAACCACGACCAGTCAACCAGCCAAACTACGGCCTCGGGCTCCGGCCCAAGGATCTTACGGGCGGGTCACGTTTCTCCACCCACGATGAAGGCCCAAGAGATTGCCCGCTTCTGTAGCGGAGGAAATCGGGGCCCAAATCGAGGAAGCCTTCGCCATTTATGGCAACCGCCCCGTGCCATCATGATCCGCCAATTACGGCCGCCACCTTCATGGCTTGCCAAATATGGCAACTGACTTCATGGCCAGGCTTAATGGCCATCATTCCCCCGCCTTCATGGCCCGCCAATTATGGCAATCACTCATGGCCATGACTCCACCTTCATGGCGTCATCAAGTGGGCGCAATTAGAGGGGGTCAACCCTTCCCCATTTGCACGACCCCATGAATGGCGGCCATGATGTCACATCATGGCACATGATGAGCATGGTTCGTCTATATGAGGAGGGGGCGGGCGTCATTTGGAAGGGGCCGGATCTTCACCACCTACAACGGAGGTACCTCATTCTCCCTTCTCACACCTTCTTCCACCTTGAATATTTCTCCTCCAAAGCTCGGCCCGAGGACTCGAGTATCGGTCTCTCCGCGAGCCATACTCGATCCCACCGAGCACTTATCAGACCAGATCTGACTTTGGCATCGGAGGGGCTTCGGTCGGAACCAAGGTCCGACCCCCCCCTGACGAGCTCTCTCGTCTATTCAGGTCCAGGAGTTCCAGCGACGCCGAGGCTACCCCTCGGCGTCCTTCCAGCCAGAGCCGAGCGCCCTCGTCCCCGACCTCGTTCGTCTCCTCCGTCACGAGGACGTCGCTCTACCGAGGCTACCCCTTGCCGAGCCGACGCGAGGATCCGCGCGCCCCGCTGCGAGCGACTCTGCCTTCAACCGATCCCAGAGGCTGTCATCTCGCCGAGGCTACCCCTCGGCCCGCCAAAGAACGGAGCCGCGCCTTTCCGCTCGAGCGAACGCGTCGTCGGTCGACCCCATCGGTCATCTCCGTCTCGAGCGACAGCCACGACAACTCGGGGGTCCCGCGTGTCCCCTCTTTGACCGCGTTGACCACGCACCCTCAATACTATTAATGTGTTCTGCAAAAAATAGCAGAAACATTTGGCGCCGTCTGTGGGAACGAGTCGACACCTACGTCGTCAACCACACCGACGACGAACCGTCAGCTAGTTCCACTAATCAAGGGCCTCAAAGGCTGATCCCTGATGGGGGCAGCAGGCGTATTATCGTCATCTTGAAGCCTGGCTTACTTGATCCTTAATCACCTCATCGAGAAGAGGTTTCCTTGGGGTCACAAGATTCAGCTCAAGCCCGAACAACCTTATTCTACTCTGATTCTCTCTTGATTCTGATCGGCTACATCCGATCTTAGATTTCTGGCGAGAACAACAGAGAACCCATGGGCCCTCGTTGCCCTCATTTCACAGATCCGGACCCGAATCCACCGGCGCCGATTTCTGCAACCACATTCGGATCCGATGTCTCTATCAGTTTCGCACCCTCTTCGTCCCGATGAGAGCTGCACTGATCCGACCGAGCCTCGACGATCTCTTCCTCGATCGGCCACCTGATCCGACGGAATCTGATCTCGAGATCATGCCGTGCAAGAGATCGGATGGAGATAGAGCCATTCGTGAGGCCTCCCCGACGGTACCATCGCCTCGGAAGCTTTCAGGGCGGGGGATGGCCTTAGCCGTTCGATATTTCAGCCAATTTCAACGATATGGTCCCGATCACCATCTCCAGGGGACGAACAGCTCTGCCCAGTGAACCCATCCGATCGATGCTTTAACACTTCCATCAAACTTCCCTTTCGAGCGAAAGATGGTGATGGATCTGATCCCAAATGTTTTGATGTGATTTGAAGCAAAAAGAGGAGGATCGAGGATTGGACATCCGGGGTGACGAATGGAGCAAGTCAACGCTAGAGAGATCGGATCAGTCGGCCTCCTCTCCGGCGATCCCATGCTTAACGTTCTCTCCTACCGCCTCTCCCGCCGTAAATCCCCCACATCAAAAATCGACAACGCCGGCGAAAAGGGCGACGACAGCCGCCTCCGATCCCTCATCCAACGGAGATCTGACGGCGACAGCGAGACCTCCCACGTCGTTGGATCCATCGGATTCGAGCCCCAGTCTTGGATTGACCGCCAGTAGATATCTCTCTTCGCCCCGAACGAGGAGAAATCTGCTCTGCTGGTGGCCCTTGAATCTCGCCTCCCTCAAGGATTCAACGCTGATTGACATAATTTTTCGCTCAAACCCAGCAATGGGGGAATCGTGCATGCCCCTCGACACGGGCGCTCCGGTCCCCGCCACCAAGATTAAGTAGGCTCCCGGGGTCGACGGGGCAAAGGTCTAGGTGACGAAAAAGGTGACCATGCTCCTCTTCAATGGCAAGTCCCTCCCCTAACCCTTGCCGATGATCCTCAGCTCTTCATCACCATTGTTCGTCCCCTCCTCCGATCCGTCGTCGTTTGAGAATGCCACCGTCAGATCCACTTGCAACCTCCTGGTGTCCTGAAACACACCTAAAACTAAAAGCCCCAGTTTTTGCATTCAGAGATGAGGTAATTTCAAACGAAAGCATTTTCATTTTCCTTTGCTTTTGCTGTTACTTGACTTGGGTTGTTAGGTATCCCGACGAGGACACCATCACCGATCGTGGGCACATCAGACGACGGGAGGGCGTTACCCGAAGATCCAGGAAATAAGCACGGCTTCGACCCGAACCTCCTATCCTCAGGGAGAGACCTGTGATGATCTACAGACTGGGATGGTCTGAGCGGCGACCCATCTGAGAGGCATGGATCTGTTGATCCTCCGACCCGCCAAAGCTCGATCCGAAGCTCGTCGAAGATCGATCATGGCAAACTTCACCGAAGCTAGATCCAGGAGCCACGCTGGAGTTCGATAACCAGCGCCGCTCGAAGCCTCTTCAAAACTCTGAGTGGTCGACCTGGCACCGGACGAGGCCTGCTCCTTGAGCCTACTAAGCTTGTCGAACAGCAGAGCTTGTCGAGCTAGCAAATCCGAGTCATCCAGCCTCACCAAAGCTCGCCTTGGGCCGATCGGAGTCGCTGCACCTCGACCGACGCTCACCATGTCCCGTGGGGGGCAGTTCCGAGCCTTTGCACCAATCATTCGAGACGGAGGGCCGAGCTTCCGAGTATCCGTACCGGGCTCCCGTGCATCCGTGCTGAGCATCCGAGGCTCCGGTTCGAGCATTCGAACATTCGAGCATCTGCAAGCCGAGCTCACAACCGACCCGTTGATCTCGCGGTTCGCATTACCGGAGATCCCAAAGACTTGTACTCGTGAACATCAAGGATTGCTTCACCCATACTTTCACTTTATAATCAGGCAGCCCGCCCATGATGATGCCATCGATTCAAGCCCCTCAACACCGAGTACGCCTCAACACTCCCCTCGGCAAGCTTAGTTCGAGGGATACCTCACCTCGGATCTCTTCAACCCAACGCCACAGATCTCGATCGACCCTCTGCTGATCGAAGATGGCTCGTTCGACTCTCGCCGTGGAAGGCTCAGCCAACCTCCTCTCTCTTCAGCTGTGTCCTGACGACGGCTCGCCTACAAGTTTGATCTCCCGTCTTCGACCGCCCGATGGCTCGGACATGAGACGAACTCGATCTCATCATCCAACCATTGAAGAAGCCTGGTCTGCATGACTGAGGCTGAAAGATCGATCATGTCGAGCTAGGGAAGCAACTTACCATCCGGATCCTGAAGGATGAGGTGCTGACGAGGCCCCACTTTCGAAATCTACTTTTTACAAACTTCGAGCAACATTCGAGTTCCTGAGCCTCGTCGACGGCTGACCCAAGCTCATCAGCCACGCGACCCAAGCTCCCAGGCCTCGGCGAGGATATTGATCTGATGCCTGAGCTCATCGACTTTGAGATGGGGACGTTGACCGCCTCCTCATCCTCAGATCTCGACGCTCCTCTCTATCGGGAATGCTTCCAGGTGGATCGGCCCTTCGCCCCTCTCGATCGAGACCCTTGGAGATGGATCGAGGCTCGCCTCTCTTGATCAGGGACCCCCGGGTCGGATCGATTCACCTCCAGTCAATTCACCTCCGCCACCGTTCGATCGAGGCACCACCGGTCGATCGAAGCATGATCACGTCAAGATGACGAAAGCTGAACCAGTCAAAGTCTCCTCACTGCCATATCGATGCCTCTATCTTAAGGTTGATGCGGACGCTCAGGACCTCCGGGCTCCGACGAGCCCCTTCTTCAACAGGTGGAACTTCGGGATAAACATGGGCACCATCGCTTCCCAGCTGATCTTGAGCTATGTTCAGGACGACGTTAGCTGGGCCTAGACAAGGCCGGTCGGCCCAGGGGAGTGGCCGACTAGATGAGTCCAACTCGCCTTGCCAAGCCTCATTGTCGAGCATCCGAGCCCCCCCTGCGAGCCGGGCCGAGCCGAGTTGACCCATCAATTGCTCGAAGCTCACAGAGGTGGATCCGAGCTGCCCGACCTCATGAAAGTTCTCTAAAAGACAATCAAAGCTCCAGCACTCCTCAGACATTCGCCAACGATCAATCTACACACCCTAGCCCCGTCAAAGGAGAGCTTCACAACCAAAACCGCACCGCGACCAACGGCACTGAAGCTGGAAATGGAGCAGGAGCTAGGATCCAGACGAGAGCTGGAGCCGGAGCTACGATCCAGACAAGAACTAGAGCTGGAGCTGGGGCTGGAGCTGAAGTTGGAAATGTAAATGGAGCTTTGTCTAGACGAGGCCGACCCGTCCGGGAGGAGGCTGACCACACCAGTTTGAACAACCCATGAGGGGGCCGACTAGACGAGTCCGACCACCTTGCGACCATGGCCGAGCCGTCTGGCCGAAGCACCTCCGTCCAAGTTCAGGCACCCAGATCGCTCCTCCGACCGTGCTGCTGGGTCCTCGCTTGCCGAACAACTCCTGCATCCACCGATCTGGGCGAAGCAATGGCAGAGCGCCACCATGGAATCTTCGAAAGGCTTCACAAGGTCTTCACCCTTTTCGTCGGCCATAAGTCGGGGGGCAACTCCCTTCGCAACCGAACGAACAGATCGGTCAAAGGGCTGGGGCAGCCCCCCAGCAGGCCGATCACTCCTTCGCCGGCCGTAAGCCGAGGGGCAACTCCCCTCGCCACCGAGCGGATCTCCTTCGCCGGCCGTAAGCCGAGGGGCAACTCCCCTCGCCACCAAGCGGATCTCCTTCACCGGCCGTAAGCCGAGGGGCAACTCCCCTCGCCACTGAGCGGATCTCCTTTGTCAGCCGTAAGCCGAGGGGCAACTCCCCTCGCCACCGAGCGGATCTCCTTCGTCGGCCATAAGCCGAGGGGCAACTCCCCTCGCCACCGAACGAATATCCTTCGTCGGCCGTAAGCCGAGGGGCAACTCCCCTCGCCACCGAACGAATCTCCTTCGTCGGCCGTAAGCCAAGGGGCAACTCCCCTCGCGGCCGAACGGATCTCCTTCGTCGGCCGTAAGCCGAGGGGCAACTCCCCTCGCAACCGAACGAATCTCGGACCGACGATCTATCGTCACTAGCCAACTCCGCGGGACGGACCAAATTCTACAGAAAGAGCAACTTCTCCCCCATTATACTACATCTCCCGACCTCCACCTCAACAATGGTAGAGCTCAGAAGATGGGGGCAATTGTTACGACTACTTTGACCGGGTCCGGAGGAGCCAAGTCAACCACGACCAGTCAACCAGCCAAACTACGGCCTCGGGCTCCGGCCCAAGGATCTTACGGGCGGGTCGCGTTTCTCCACCCACGACGAAGGCCCAAGAGATTGCCCGCTTCTGTAGCGGAGGAAATCGGGGCCCAAATCGAGGAAGCCTTCGCCATTTATGGCAACCGCCCCGTGCCATCATGATCCGCCAATTACGGCCGCCACCTTCATGGCTCGCCAAATATGGCAACTGACTTCATGGCCAGGCTTAATGGCCATCATTCCCCCGCCTTCATGGCCCGCCAATTATGGCAATCACTCATGGCCATGACTCCACCTTCATGGCGTCATCAAGTGGGCGCAATTAGAGGGGGTCAACCCTTCCCCATTTGCACGACCCCATGAATGGCGGCCATGATGTCACATCATGGCACATGATGAGCATGGTTCGTCTATATGAGGAGGGGGCGGGCGTCATTTGGAAGGGGCCGGATCTTCACCACCTATAACGGAGGTACCTCATTCTCCCTTCTCACACCTTCTTCCACCTTGAATATTTCTCCTCCAAAGCTCGGCCCGAGGACTCGAGTATCGGTCTCTCCGCGAGCCATACTCGATCCCACCGAGCACTTATCAGACCAGATCTGACTTTGGCATCGGAGGGGCTTCGGTCGGAACCAAGGTCCGACCCCCCCTGACGAGCTCTCTCGTCTATTCAGGTCCATGAGTTCCAGCGACGCCGAGGCTACCCCTCGGCGTCCTTCCAGCCGGAGCCGAGCGCCCTCGTCCCCGATCTCGTTCGTCTCCTCCGTCACGAGGATGTCGCTCTGCCGAGGCTACCCCTCGCCGAGCCGACGCGAGGATCCGCGCGCCCCGCTGCGAGCGACTCTGCCTTCAACCGATCCCGGAGGCTGTCATCTCGCCGAGGCTACCCCTCGGCCCGCCAAAGAACGGAGCCGCGCCTTTCCGCTCGAGCGAACGCGTCGTCGGTCGACCCCATCGGTCATCTCCGTCTCGAGCGACAGCCACGACAACTCGGGGGTCCCGCGCGTCCCCTCTTTGACCGCGTTGACCACGCACCCTCAATACTATTAATGTGTTCTGCAAAAAATAGCAGAAACAGATACCATACAATGTACAACATAAAAAATGTCTACATTTTTACAGGTTTCTTATCAATGAAAAAGTTCTAACAAAATAAACAATATTCTATTAAAAGCATGCAGATTACAATTTTTCTGGCTAAAAACATAGAACTAATGCTGACATGGGACAGATAACTAAAGTTGTGTCATTTTCCATGCGACCTTAAGCTTTTATGGTTAATTCCTCTTTTTATGGGAAATAGATTGATTTAAGCTTGAGAATTAAAATAATTTTTCCATGTAGAGAAAGTCCGATCAAAAACATATTTTTCTTGTATCCATAAACATTTTGCAATGCATTTAAAATGACTAACATGTGAATATTTTGTTGAAATTTATGGAGATGCTTGTGTGTTTTCGATGTCATCCAAATGCATATCCTACCATTTTGTGTAAAAAAAAGATGGTTACTGACATTTATGGATTGAGAGCATGTAGATATATTGTAGTTTGTGTCATGATATGCAAGTAATTAGGAAAACATCAACTGTTTGGGGTTTACAAATTATGCAATCAACCATCAACCATGTGCACACACACATGCAGGTAGATACACACCCATGCAATTCAACATACTTGGCATAAGTGCTTCTAATCCATTGTATGCCCCCATTTTGAAGATCTTGGAGCTCCTCTCATGTCTAAATCAACTTGAAAAATTGAGGAATCATTAAAACGATGAGGCAAAAATGACTGAGAGATTGAAAAAAGTATAATTTCCTAACACATGCAATTTGAAATCCCCTTCCAAAACCCCTTTCAAAACATAATAACTAGAAAGTAAGAGATTGAAAAAGGCCAAGTGAGGCCTTTTTGAGAGCATGTATAATGTCTTATGCATGCTTATTGAGAAAATTAGTGAACATACCAAAAGAGACAAAAGCCATGTGAGGCCTGAACATAGTCACAAAATTTTTTGTGCTTGCCTTGTATGGATGTGTTTATGTGCATACAATAAAAAATCAGTCAAATTCACTTTAGCACCAAAAATTACACCTTCCCCAAATTCTTCTTCTGTGCTTTCATTGAGATATGTTTATGTGCTTGCCAATTTGTGAATATACTTATGTGATTGTATGGTCGTGTTCACATATCCTAATTTGTCGGAATCTGATGTGTTCCTATATCCGTGTCAAGTCGTATCTTTGTCCCATGTCCGTGACTGTATTAGATATACCTCACCAACTCAGACTCTAAGAATTAGAGTAGGCTTGCTTCCAGAAATTGTCTTTAAGATTGATGTAGATAATGTATGGCCGTGTTCACATATCCTGTGTGAATAAGTATGCTAATGTTTCCAGCAATTGATGTATAAGTAGATAATGTATGGATGTGTTAACATATCATGTGTGTATATATTGTGCGCATCAGATGCATGTCTATGCTCTCTTATTTTCTAATAGCATATCAATAGCCACAATAAAATTATTTTAACAAATTCTTAGTGCTCAATTGGCAACCAATGCACACCAATCATCAATATGTCCAGGTTGGAGACATGGCTTTATCAAATAAAGTAAAAGGGTTAAAGAGGGAGCATCATGAGGCTAAGATGAAAAATGCTGAGAAAGAGGAGGATCAGTCAAAGAATATGAAGGCAGACCCCAGTGATGCTCAGTAGATGCTGTCCTATAAACAACTACATTATGTGAGAAATTTTTGCACATGCACGCGATATTTGCTGCAGTTGGTATTATGAAAGTTTTTGTTATTAGATACGGTGTATACCTACAAATTGCTGGAAACACTGATGAGTAGATTATGTTTGAACACTTATTATAACATAGAGGCTACAGTCACCTTATGAGCAACAACTTGGTCCTTAATGATAGCATTTGTTGGGCACAATATATAAGCTCAATGTTTTGGATTCCATCGTACATACTCTTCAAAATCTGATACTTGTATATTGTAGGCACAATATATAATTACAGCATAAGGCCATGTACTTGGATCTTCAAAACCTGATTTATTTGCTAGTTTCATATGGGTTGAGTGAAGCAGCAAAGCTCCTGGCTGATAACTGTATATTGCAGGAAGATGCATGAACTAATATTTACATGGCATGTAAGTTAAAAGAATATGTAAATTAATATAGTCCCTTTTCTGTTGATACTAACCTTAATTAATTAATGTAGCTTAACATGCCAAAATTCAGGGAACCTGGAATATCACTACACTATTTTTAGTATTGTTATCAGGTCCATTGCTTAATATAGGTTAAGTTCATCAGATGTGGCACCATTCCAAAGGCTTAAAAGTTTAGTTTTTTACAATGAGAGGTGGTCCTTTGATAATGGGTCTTTATAGGAAACCAGTGAATAGAAGTAGCTATATTAAGTAGCTTTAATTATCAAACTAAACTCTTAAGCTTGCAACACTATTTAACTAATATTAGTATTCATTACAGTCAAGTGTGAAGTTGAATCAATAATCTTGGCCAAATGCATAACATGTTATTTTCAGTTTCAATTTGAACACATATGGGAAACATTTAAAACAAAAATTTCTTTTGCTGAAACACATATGTGAAATACATATGGGAAATAGGGATCTTCTGTTGCAAGCTGAACACATATGTGAAACACGGTTAAACTCCAGTTCAGTTTATTTTGCTCGCACCTTCTTTTGCTTGCTCAGGAAATGATGCTCCTTGCACCTTGCTACTCCAGAAATGATGATCCTTGCGCCTTGCGAGAAGACCAAGATGATGCAATATGGGAGCTCTCAGCTTGCTGCTCCAGAAATTTGCAATGTTGACTTGTGATTATTTATGATACTGCAAAGAACACATCCATATGAATCATCACTTATTTCCCTTGATTTCAGACTAAAACATCCAAAATATCAAAGATGTTCTTATTCAAACATATAATCCAAAACATGAGAAATATAAGATCAATAAAGGAATATTATATGCATCCAGAAAATAGAACTACCATTGACGCATCTGCCAGAAAATGAAAGGAGCACGGATTGTTTCTTCAACTTTTTCAGCTGACCATGAAAATGAAATGAGCACAAATTATTACCATGAACAAACGACACCAAGCCACACGCCATAACACAGAAGAAATCATATAGCAAAATAAATAACATAAAAAGCTAAAGCGTAAGCACTCCATCAGATTGTAAAGAATGCCATGTTTAAGGAATGACAGGCTATGGGATTATATTTAATACCAAAAGAGGGTGTTATATGATTAGTGTCCCAAAGTTATTATGTCTCATGCAATTCTTTGTCCACATATCAAGGGTCCATAGTAATGTAATAACAAATTATGTTATATCACATAATTACATGTTAATAAAAATGTTAGCTATTAAATACATGTATAACTTATAATAACTTATATCACAAACTCAATATGTAATTTAGGCATACATACTACCAGTTTCCAGCCATGATATACTATAACCTGAAAATGGAATGTGTGGTTAATGAATAATCTTCATTAATAATAATTATAAGGCACATAGTTGTTAATTTAAACACAACTTATTATAGCACTTGCATGCATGTTATACATGGCATCACCCCGTTTATTCATAAAGTAACAGATATCAACTGAAGTAACTGGTGCCTAATGTGGCAAGTGCCCTAACTCCAAATGGTTCTATAAACCCATTTATTATCAGGAAAACAAATGTATTCATAGTATTTAATATTTGAACTTTCATTGAATACTTGATGAAAATTCCATACTGCAAAATGTATTGAAACGTTTTCATTAAACCAGAAACTCCATAGAACCATTTATTACCAAGAAAACAAATGTATTCATAGAAGTGAATCTTAAGTTTCATTGAATGTTTGATGTAAATTCCATAAGGCACAATATATTGAATCAGACACATATCTACTTTTCCTTCGAACCGTAAATATTACAAATCTTCCAGGAAAATAGATCTGATGATGTTAAAACCACATAAGTGATATACTTGCTCTATAATGTTTCAAATTAAAGGTCTTTTGTTTGATATACTTTGAATAGTCAATAATAATAGATGATGTGTCATGACATTTCATCTTATGAGCTCTATTGATATCTGGATTTATATAAATAAAGACATGCGTGTGATATACACAGACAAACTCATCAAAGATCAATGTCCCCTTAAATAGAAGACAAAAACAAAAGAAATACACCGTACTGGATACATCTTTTTTTGAATCTGCTTCAAATCTGTCATGTTAGATTATAGAATTAAAGCTGGCAGGGTTTGGATCAAACCCAATATCTATCTGTTCTCAGTAGTTTAAGGGTATACAGTGGCTCTTTCTCATTTAGCATAAATAAAAATCATGTCTTGATTACATACATATATTTCTTTATTAGCTCTCTCATGCAACCAATTCAATCCAGATCAACATCATAAAAAAGACCAAAAAGATCCCAATGAAATCAAACCCTAACCCAAATCTTACCTGCTCCTAGAGAGCACGGGCGAGGCCTACAAAGTTTCCAATTACGACGGTTGCAGAAACGCAATGGCTTGCAACCTGTTGCAGAAAGATTTTTTTAAGAATTGTATAATATTGCCTCATTTTCCACAGATTTATCATCTCCAGAAATATGGTCTAAACTCTAGTCAACATCTAATAGGCCTAACGAAATACCATATCGTAATATTCCACAGAAACATTCAAAATAATACTGATAATAAAACTTTCCATAGATTTATCATTTACAGTGAGCTATTGCATACTCTAATAGTAGGACATATAGTTCTACTACAATACGATGATGTACTCATTTAGACTGCAGGACCATTCTATAAAATTGTACCTCATGCATGTCCCAATTTCTTCGTCCTCCAATAGACGGCATAATTCCGTATCCCCGATGTTGGCCTCCAAACCAAGTTGATTAAATGTGGAGATGTTAACAAATAAACACATACACCAGCCAATAATTAAACAACCATTTGGTGAAGAAGCATCAAAATTCCCCACGCTTGCCGTCATCCTGAAAACATATTTGAAAGCATTTACAGACAATGAGCATGGCAACCGCGATCAGTATGTTGTTACAGGGTGGGTAGCCCCAAAACAAATTCTTTTGCAGACCGGTTACATGACTTCATTAACAAACAAAATGCTTTCACTACTAACAATTGGAATCAAAGGAATTTGACCACATCTGCATTGAATCATTTAAAAAAATAACAGGAGGATGATACTCATGAATTTATAATTTTCTCCAGAGTCAGCATTGCCTCCATAAAACACCAGACTCAGAAAAATGATATAGATACAACGGTGTTAGTTTCAATCATCTTAGAAATTAATGCAACGGAGTCGAAGCCAGATATGTGTGGTCCTCAAATGTTTCAAATAAATAAATAAGATCTGATGCATGCCAATTCCCACCAAGAAAATAAGATGCGCGAGAAATCTGATGTAAATGTTGCAATGACGTGGAATATACAAAATTACTCTAATGTAATTTGTTACAATTACTGTTGATGTTCAATTTGATACATGTATACTGGCAGGGTACCTTCATAATTGATATTACCATATCAATCACACTTTCTATTATCATACAAACCCCCACCATATAGAATGAAACATACATTCAGCAATTGCGGTGGAGAAGAATGTCTTTGTTTTTGCAGAAAGTTCATGGTATCCTTCAACATAATCCTGCATAACATGATGTTTACTGAGCCTAAGGATTAGATGTAACAGGATATGGGATGAATTTTGAATGATTGAATTGTGGAACAATCATCACTTATGAACAACAATAATATACTTCTAGAGAACGTTTGTGTTTTCCTTTCTGATTAAAAATAATAATTCACAAATCATCATAAAAGCAGACTAATCTAATTTATGAGATATATAAGAACTTTGATCCATTCAGTCAAAAAATGAAACTTGTGCCACGAAATTGAACAAATTATTAGCAAAAAGACTTTCAAAAAAAATAAACATTAATAATCAAGTTAATATCATTTACCAGTAAGATTCTTGTCTATCGGCCCATCCAACAATGCAGGATCTATTACCAAATTTAGCCAATAATCACAGTCAATATCTCAAAAACACATAACAAACAACCACAAATATAACAATTAATTCTTAACCACACACGAATTGCATAATGACTCAAACATTAGGGTTAGGGCAACAATTAAATGCCTTTAAGCATTCCCAAATCATCATAAAGCATACCAATCTAATATGTGAAATATAGAAGAACTTTGATCCATTCAATCAAAAATTGAAACTTGTGTCCCGAAATTTAACAATTTTTTAGAAAAAAGACTTTCAAACAAATATAACCATTAATAATTATTTAAGATATCCCCTCAGAAAATAGTGCAAGCCTCCGTATCCGTAGCAGCCATCGAAGGTCACAGCCTGCGACATGGGCGTAGATCCAGGCGGCCCAATGATGTAACACCTCTGTTCCCAAACATCACAAAGTTGTTGAAGGATGGATGATACCGCGGCTGTGTCATAAAACAAAAAAATGTTGAAGTCCTAAAAATTAAAAGATCATGTTTATTTATACATCGGATGTGTCAATCCTGAGGAATAAATTATATGATCCCATCTCGTGCAATTAAAAAATGTATGAAAACCAATAAATGTAAATAAAACAATCAAGAAAGTAGTATAGACAAAAACCCTAAAATTTAAAGTTGTGCCTTCTGATTTGATCCTCAGAGTTGATATATGATATGTGCATACCTTAAAAACGCTACGGGTCTCCGCTTGATTTAAATTTCTTCTCTAAGTTCTTGGCCTCCGCTTGATATATGTTAACGTTGACTAATATACACCATGATAAGTTTTTATATGGTAATTAAGTAGAAATGAACTCAAATTCAAGGAGAATGATTATTGCAAATAATGTTTAAACATTAACTGAAATAAGTTGTCTACCAGCGAACATATAATTGACAGAACTAAATGTTACATAACGTTATGATATGAATAATCACATGGGTCAATTCCTTATAAACTATAAATGAGAGATTTCCTAAAAACACATCCAACGCCTTTGATCGGTACTCTATCCAAGGAAAAACCTCAAAAGGAAATTTGACTTGATGAGAACCATATTCAAAATCTTTCCCTTAAATTTTCAATCAGAACCAATTGTACCCCTATAGTTTTTCTTCTCAAAAATAATACGGTCCCCTAGTCATGCATTAAGTCAAACACATAGTGAGCATCAAATACTAATCAATACACAGCTTTAAGATAGAACCGAGTGAAATTGACTTGATGAGATGTGACGATACTTGCATCTCTATCGAAAATGATGAACATCATGCTTGTCATCCCCAAATCATGTACTCAGCATATTTCAATATTGCCAATAAAAGACCGAACTCTCATCCCTATTCCCCTTACATATCCATTATTCATCTATCCTTTATTGATCTCAACTTCACTCCATCAATGACTGTTGAAATCATATAAGCAAATATGTGTTTCCATGGAGAGGTAACAAATCTTCACACTGCCATATATGTTGATTCTATCAAATATGTATCCTTTCAATATGTAATTATTCATTTCATATGCAAATATATATTAGGTGCTCTCAATTGATTTATTGCTTTGCAAATGCCTACTACAAAGAGAATATTAGGTCTGGTTTCAAATAGCATCAACTCAATTCATATAACCCCAAAAAATTCATAAAACGACACTGAAAGTTTCGCTTGGGCTATTAAAAAGAACAAAAGTATTTACAGTGACAGTGACATAGCATGAAGAAAGAAAGCTACAATTTTATAAACTATGGCGGAGAAAATCTATGGAGGAAATTCTGCTAATAAAAGGCTCATGTAATAGCAACATCAATAATATATGGAGAAAATCTATGGAGGAAATTCTGCTAACAAAATACAGCCATTTTAAACAAATCAAGCACCGATGTAAATGAGCTCTCATTTAAGTTCAATTCAGGCACACATCTGCACAAATATGTGTATTAAAGCAAAGAGCCAAAGGCAATATTTCTTAAATGGTGATAGGTGACAGAATTACTTGTATGGTAGTAAGTGAATTAAGCCAAGAGGACTCCAATGGGGGTTGTGATCCAAGTGGTCATTGTCACTACCAGGTTGTCATCAAAGTTCCACATGATCAAATGTGGTAAGTATAAGACAAAAAAGCTTCAGAACAATGAAAATAATCAAAAACAAAAGATGTGTATTCTCAATTTGCTTCATCAATCAAAATACCTTGAAAAGATGAGGTCTTGAGCAGCCTCTCAATGAGCTTTTGTTCCATGGGTTCTATGCGAGCTTCTCTATCCATTTATTCCATGTCAGCACATTGGTAAATTGTAACTATATAAAACATAACAAAAAGCATGTATTGCTTGTAATTAATTGTTCTATTTTTTCTCGTGGGACACAATTTACAAATATGCTAACCTAGAGTAGTGAAAGAAGGGCATCAAGTGATTTCTAATCAAATTGGACATATTTGTCTGTCTTCATGATTATAAGATCAGTTCATTAATGAGTAATTGTTTGCTAAATTTATGGGGTCCCCTTAGCTAAATTTATGTAGTCCCCCTTCATAATGATATTTACTATCTAAAGTTAAATATAAACCCTTTTCTTATATTGGAGTTAAGTTATCAAACCTTCATTTTCTTCAAAACGAAAACTGAGACGTATGTGGCTTTCATTTTGTAGTTTAGAAAATTCTAGCTGCATATCATCAAATGCAAGGAAAAAAATAGGTACGCAAAATGTCCTTCTACCTCAAAATGGATATAATGGCTTCCAAGGTAGTGTTTGCATAGCCTACCTTGTATCCAACTGATGTTTAACAATCCATCTCATATTCACAGTATGCTTTGTTCATCCAACCCCTGCAAGCATCCAAATTACCAATAATTAACTAATTTAAGCTCAAATGCTAAAGATATAGAATTCAGAAACTAAATTTCAAAAACCAGCAGTATATTAAAATTACACAAATCTATCTAATTTCTCAAAAAATTTCCAGTTAAAGTCTACTCACTGTGCTGCTAAGCATCATGTACCAAATCCTCGGCATTCATTCTCGACGTCCCATCAAATCATTTACCGTCTCAATCTTGCCTTCAATAAAAATATTTATTTTACAATTTTATCAAAAGAATACATAAAAATCCATTGATATCAACAAAGAATACTTCTCGAAGAATACTTATCGATAGAATCGTAAAAGCACTTATCGATAGAATACTTCTCGAAGGCGATGGGGGGAATCCGAAAATGTCGTTACCAACTTCACCTTAATCTTGTCGGTCTATATTACTAAAGACTCAAATTTTACATACCCCTAAGAAAACAAACTATCAACAAAGAACAACACAACAACAACATGTGTTTATCTTATGAAACAAAAGTAATTATGCCAAACATTTAACCAACAAAGATATTAATAAGGGTGCCAAGGAATGAAAATAGATCAAGTTATTTTTAATAAGGCATCTGGCAGCAAATTTGGCAAGGCGTGTAGCTTACATCTTGGGTTGTGATATATAAGATGAAGTAAAGAGTATAACAATTTCATAAATATAGGCAGAAATGCCTCTAATAGGATTATTAAGATAATAATGCCCATAATTCCTAGTCAATTCCAATCAAATGAAAGCAACCAACTGAACTAAACAAAAAATGCACCAAACAGTCAGTGCTTTATTTTCATACCTCGTATCAATACATGAACTCTGAACTACTTTATTCGATTCATCAACACCAGATTCAGTCAAAATTTGATTCCTTCTCAACCAATGTTGCTGCTTTTGCTTCGAATTTTTGCACTTACTGCTTCTTCGGAATCCTCGATCGTTGCCGATCCCAGGTGGATACCTCCATTGGTAGTTCATTAGATTTCGTAAGAGTCAAAAAGCGGGCGAACGAAGACAGATCTACAATAAATTTGAAGAGATTCTGATGGATTGAGGGTTTCAAGGTCACATTAAGAGCATAAAACACCATTTTTGCTGCAGAATTGAGAGTGGGAAGAGAGAGAGGATAGAGGTTTCATCGTACCTGGAGATTTAGGGCAAACAATTGAAGCAGACTCAACAATATCTGAAAAAGACCCATCAATAAATTGTATCAAAAATGTAAAATGGACTGAAAAAAATCAGAAATCCCTGGAGATGATGTGGGTCACTCCAAGTTGTTCGAGATAAGCTTCATCATCATCTCGATCTGCTTTCAGGTGACGATTCTTTGTGATTCAGCTGGCCGATGCTCCACCGTGAGAGAATTTGGGCTGATGCTTTTAGGGGGCTGATGCTTTTGGGGGGAGGGAGATGGAGAGAGAATTGAAGAGGCCACGGGCTGTTGCTTTTGCGAGGGGGTTACATTCGAGAGAGAATTTCTTTTATCGATGGAGTGTCTTTCCCCCCAAAATTTAATTTCCCCCCCCAAAATTTTTGTTTCAAACTTAAAATTTCAAATTCAATTTCTCTTAACTTATCCCATTTCTCTTATCTTATTCAATATCTCTTATCTTATCCAATTTCTCATCTCTTATACAAAAACTCTTATCCAATAACCCATGATAACATCCCTGTTTTATAATATATATATCTCTTATCCAATTTCTCTTGTCCAATATCTCTTATCCAATTTCTCTTGATAACATCTCTCGTTTGTAATATAGATATCTCTTATCCAATTTCACTTGATAACATCACTCTTATCCAATTTCTATTGTCCAATATCTCTTATTCAATTTCTCTTGATAACATCCCTCTTTTATAATATAGATAGATAAATAGATATATATATATATATATATATATATATATATATATATATATATATATATATATATATATATATATATATATATAGGAAAATTTTCAAATGAGAACATTTCGCACCGTGCGAAAATGTTTTTATCTTTTTTTTGAAATTTTTTTTTTCAAAAATTCTTTTTTCCACCCTCATTATATGTTGTTATACCCCCCTCAAAAAATAATGGTTGAGAAATAATGTCATTTGGTCTTCGATCAAGGCATTTCATCAAATTCGCACGTTTTGAGACCGTTGAATTTGTAACGGGTGGATGGGGGCTCTAATGCCCAACGGGTTCACCCATTATTTTCCCTGGGGTATATATTTGTATGGATTAAACATCAAAAAAAGAATTTTTGAAAAAAAAAATTTCAAAAAAATAAAAAAAAAGTTTTCGCACGGCTTTCGCACGGGTTTTTTCGCACCAGAAGATTGCCATATATATATATATATATATATATATATATATATATATATATATATATATATATATATATATATATATATATGTATGTATGTATGTATGTATGTATGTATGTATGTATATGTATAAGTATATATATATATATAATATGATAAAATGGCTCCCGTTGATTGCGGAGGTGCAATCCACATCGACCCAGGAGGCGATTCTCACGGCGGCATTGATTCTCACGGCGGCGGCGATCGGGAGGAGCGCCATCGACGAGTTGGGATCTCTGTCAATGGGGAGAGTAGGTGGATCCTTACTAGCGGAGCTGTTGGTGATATTGGTGCGGGGAGCTCTTCGTTCCCTGCTTCGCAAGGTGGATCTGGTGGAGGCTCTGCAGGTGGCAAATGGCGTTTGGGTGGATCTGGTGATGACGGTCGGGTTGTGGGTGACGGGGGTATTCTGCGCTGTGCGGTGGGTGATGGAGTTGCCCGTGCTTCGAGTGATGGATGGGTGGAAGTCCGTCGGGGGTGGCCTCGGGCTGATCAAGGGAGATTTGCTAGACCTAATTTTGGGCGGTCTCATTCGTGGGGACGTCCACCTTTGGGGCGATCTCGGCCTGTGAGCAAGTCGAGCTTTTCAGCCAAGGGTTCGGGAGAAGCACGCAAGGTGTTTGATGTTATTCTGCAAAGACTAGTTCACATACCCCTAAGGCCGAAGGTACCTATCACGGTTGATACTAGTGCGGAAAAGAGATCGTGGCTTGATGTTTGTGCTGACCGTCGTTCTTATGGGGCGGGTCTAGCAATGTCGTTAGTGCCTCCCCTTATCCATGCGGATGGCACCCCCCGTGTGAGGGTCTCGGGGACGTTGGTTGAACGAGGGGCAGAGAGGTGGAAAAATACTCTTGTGGGGTATGTCTTAGGCGATACCCCTTATTATGGTCAAATTGTGGCGTGGATGGAGAGGCTTTGGAGGCTTAAGAAGAAGGTTCAAGTCTATTCCAAGGATAATGGGTTCTTTTATTTCAGATTCGAGTCGTCTGATGAATGTGTGAGGATTCTGCGAGGGGGTCCTTGGCTATTTGATGGTAGATTGGTAGTGTTGAAAAAGTGGAATCTGAATCTTCGTCATGATAGAGACATTCTCACTTCGGTACCTGTGTGGGTTCAGCTTCATGGACTTCCCTTATATATGTGGAATTTGGAGACCCTGAATATAATTGCCTCTGTGATTGGTACTCCTATGTGCTTGGATCGGGCCACTGCAAATTTGGAGCGGATTACCTATGCACGGTGTCTTGTCGAGGTTCATGCTACGTTACCCTTACGGAAGTCTGTAGAAGTGGAATTAGATGGGGGGAAATTATAACTCTTGAAGCCAAATTCGAAGGAGAGCCATCGAGGTGTAGTAAGTGTGTTTGTTTTGGACACACTGATGCCCAGTGCCCATCTGCGGACGAGCCCCCTTCAATCCAACGAGTTGGGAGTAATGCGGAGTCGGGGGGCATTGCCTTGATGACAATTTGTTACCATCTGAAATTAGGGCGGTGAGGGGGGTTCTCAGGGTACCGCAGAAGTGGAGAACGCTGTGGTGGAGATTACAAAGGCTGCCTCTCTGACTGTTGGAGAAAAACTTACTCATTCCCAGGTTGCTGCGGAGGGGGTCTCCCTTGGGCACTCTGTGGCCCTGTGGATCTTATGAGGGAGGAACTCGGGGCCCATCGGGACGGAGCGTGGGAGGGTCCTGCTCTTGATGGCCCGCCGACGGGTCCTTCGAGGTTCATTGAGTTACTGGGGGTTTCACTTGCAGGGGATGTACGCGTTACCGCTAGCCATGAACCGGTTGCTGATAATCGTGGCTCTGTTGTAAAGCCTTTGAGTGTTGCTTCTTCTCTCCCTTCACTGCTAGAATGCCCTTCGGGTGGGGATGTGGATCTGATCCCACAGGTGTTGGCTGTAGACAATCCTAATTGGGTGGTGGAGGAGATCAATCTTAAGCAGACTGAGGAAGTCAGGAAGGCGAGGAAGAAGACTGAATGCCAGGCTGAATCCAGTGCTAGGCGGAGCGCCAGGATTCAGAGTTGCATTCCCAAAAACCCGGTTAGTCAATGACGGTATTCATTTGGAACACTAGGGGGTTGAATAACCCTGTTCGTCGTCGTGATCTTAGGGACAGACTAACCACTATAAAGCCATCGGCAATTATTCTTCTGGAGACGAAACTTAGGTCAATGGCGAGTCTTAATAATTCTTTTCTGCCCAAACACTGGACTTCTTTTCACAACATGGATAAAGCTCTTGGCGGTAAGATTGTGATGGCTTTGGATTCTTCGGTTTGGAAGGCCACCCTCGTCTCATCTTTGGATCAACACGTCACTATTTCATGTACTAACTCAGGTGGCCTCTCTTGTGCTATAACTTGAGTGTATGGCCGGAATACTGTGGGGGAGCGTAAGGATTTGTGGAATTCTCTAAAATGTGATGCGGCATCTGTAAATAAAGGAGTGTGGATGGTCTGCAGGGATTTTAACTGTGTGCTTAATGCTGCGGACAAAATTGGGGGTAGGAGGTTGGAGCAAAAAGTGCTCTTTGACTTCAATGAGTGTATTAGCTCTTGCCAACTTCTTGAGCTCAAGAGCACCGGATGCAAGTACAGCTGGTGTAATAATAGAGTGGGTGATGGCCGGATTTCAGCTCGGCTGGATAGAATTTTTGTTAATTGTGATTGGCTCAGCCTGCTCACTGATTCGTTTATGGAGTACTTGGATCCGATTACTAGTGACCATTCACCTATGGTTTTCAGACTCCATTCTCAGGTACATTCCGATCCAAAGCCTTTCAAGTACTTTAATTATTGGAGCAAATGCCCTGGGATTTCTGAAATTGTTGATGAGAGCTGGGGGTGCTATGTGGCCGGTTCGCCTATGTATTGTGTGTCCCAAAAACTTAAGAGGCTGAGACCATTAATCCGCAAGTGGGCTTTTAATTATAATGCGAGTAAGCTGGTGAATTTGAGCCGTTCTAAACTGGAAGCTATTAGGAAAAATTCGCAATTGTTATCTAAGGCATCTATACAATCTCTTGAGCAGGCTACATTGAAGGAGTTAGCTAGTGCTATGAGTCTGGAGGAGGAGATGATCCGCCAAAAGAGTCGACAAAATTGGATCTCCTTGGGGGACCGCAATACAAAATTCTTTTATAATGCTATGAAGTCGAGAGAAAGCCACAACTGTTTGACTCATTTGGTGGATGCTCGGGGGAGGCAAACTAGCTCTTTTGATGTGCTGAAGAAGGAAGCTATCGATTTCTATGTGGGTTTATATAACCAAAATCACTATAATAGTACGTTCCATTCTATTACCCCTAAACGTATACTTACTAAGGAAGCTTCCGCCTGGCTGATCAGGAGAATTTCTGATGAGGAAATCAAGAATGTAGTATTTCAGATGAACCCCGATAAGGTGCCTGGGCCTGATGGATATAATGCGCATTTCAATCAACGCTATTGGTACAGGATTGGAGATGATGTATCTTTGGCGGTCAAGTCCTTCTTTGCATCGGGCTCCCTTCTAAGGCAAGTAAATCACACCCATCTTACTCTTATTCCTAAGAATTCTAATGCTACCACTCTAGGTGACTATAGACCAATCGCCTGCTGCAATGTTTTATATAAAATAGTTAGCAAGATTATCTGCAATAGGCTCAGGGTGGTGATTCATGAACTTATCTCTCCTAATCAGGCGGCCTTCCTTAAAGGGAGGCTGTTATCGGATAGCTCCCTTATTGCTCACGAGCAGATTAGGGACTTCAGTAACCCTATGGGGGGAAGGGCCTGCCTAAAGCTAGATTTGCGGAAAGCTTTTGATTCAGTTAACCGGGAGTTTATTCTACACTTTATGGGTCAGATGGGATTCCCTAATGTTTTTATAAGGTGGATCAGTGAATGTATTACTTCGCCTACTTTCTCTGTGATGGTTAAGGGCTCTCCCGTGGGGTATTTTGATGGCAACAGGGGAATTAGGCAAGGGGATCCTCTATCTCCTTACCTGTTCGTTATTGCTATGGAAGCTTTCTCAATCCTAATGTCTAAAGCACTTGGTAGTGGCGCTCTTCAGCCCATGAGACGTTCGGGCACCATTTCCCATCTTCTGTTTGCAGATGACCTTCTAGTGTTTTGCAGAGCTAATCTAAAATCTTTCAGGTGCATCAAGTCATTGCTTCTTGATTTCATGAATTTTACAGCATTGCAAGTAAATTGGGACAAGAGTTCGGCAATATTTAGTAAGGGCACCAAGGACAGGTCTATTCTTGCGGATTGCTTAGGTATAAAGATTTCCTCCACTATTACTACTTACCTGGGTCTCCCTTTGTCGTCCAAATATCCCAAAGCACCAATGTACAGTAGATTGGTAGATAAATGCAAGAAGAGGCTTATGGGATGGTCGTCAACTATGTTATCTATTGCTGGGCGGATTGAGCTGGTGAAGTCGGTCATTTATGGAATGGTGGCGTTCTGGATGCAAGCCTATCATATGCCTTACACTGTAGTGCGAGAAATTTCATCTCTTTGCAGGCGTTTCATTATGGGTCCTTCACGTGCATGGTCATGGAAGGATATCTGTTCCCCAAAGTCTGAATGTGGAGTGGGCATTTGTTTATTGGAGGATCTCAATGTGGCATCTGGGGTTAGGCTGACGTGGAGATTTCTTACCTCTAAGAGCTTATGGGCAAAGCAAATGAGAGTTAGATACGATGGGGCTGATGGGTTCTATGCGGCAAAGGGATTATTGACACATTCTGGCACTTGGAAACATATGCTGAACTGTAGAACGGCTTCTAGTAAACTCATCAGGCGAGTGGTGAAAGACGGACGCTCTACCCTATTCTGGCACGACTATTGGCTCGATTGTGGTCCTCTTATAAATCTGGCTGCGGTTCCTCCAGACTCCACTATGAAGCGTGTGAGTGATTATTGGGTCCAAGGGGCTTGGGCGAATGACCCGGCTATTTCAAACTTCCGGCATCACCTTGCCCAGGTGGCCATCGCACATGGTCCGGATTCTTGGGCCTGGGTGCCTTCTTCTACAACCCGCTTGCAATCTCCTGCCGCGACGACTTCTACAAGCCGCTTGCTTTCTCCTGGAATGCCAACCTTTACAAGCCGCATGCCATCTCCAGGCTGCGCTGATGCTGGTGATCTCTTCAAGTTTAAAGAAACCTGGGAAGGGGTTCGGTTGCGGGGGGAGCCGTTCCGTTTCCATAAGTTGGTATGGTTTCCGGGTCATATTCCAAAGTGGTCCCTCACACTCCTTCGAGCTTTCAGGGGTAAGCTGCTAACTAGAGATATTATAAGTAGATGGGGCTTAAACACACCAGTTAACTGTGTTCTTTGTGGCGAGGATATCATGGAGGATATAACCCACTTATTCTTCTCTTGTTCCTACACTAGTTACCTCCTTAAAAGATCTCTGCTAAAGTTAAATGTCAAAGGCCAGATTGGAACTTCCCTGGCTGATATTGGTGAATTTTACTTGGTGAATTTTGGGGGTAAAGGAGCTCTGAGCAGATTAGCTAAAACTGCTCTCTCTTCCATGGTTTGGCACATTTGGCATGAGAGGAATAGTAGAGTTTTCGAAGAAAAGAGCAGAGGTAAAACGGAGATTTTTGAGGCGATTGCAGCGGATATCAGAGTTGCTATGCTAGGCCAGGATCCCTCCTCCTATGCGGAGGCATCTGTATTTGCAAATTGGGAGTTCAGAGATTTGGGCTAAGCCTGGATTTATGATTATTTAATCTTTGTATAGTTTGCCTAGGGTGGAGAGTCTCTAATTAAGAGTGACGGCGCTTGTGCCCTCTCCTCTTTTTATTGATTCCTCATGCCTACATACTATAGTGATGTAAAGTTTCTGTCCATCAATAAAGATCTACTAACTTTCCAATATATATATATATATATATATATATATATATATATGTATGTATGTATGTATGTATGTATGTATATATATAGTGTGGATCCTTGTGGGTCTCTGTGTCCCACTCATGTATGAGTGGGCATCCTCTCGGTATATTAGTATATTATGTTTGTTTATTGTGTTGTATATGCATATGTGGTGAGATACGTGATATGTATAAAGTTATACATATGCTTATAAGCGTATATGATTATACATGGGTGTGGATAGCTGTATCATTATATGGATATCGGTGTATAGTAGTATTGATGTATGGCTAACTACGATGGGTGTATACACATTTGGATGTACTTACTTATGCAAGTATTTGTATGTTAGTAAGGTGGTGTATATTGGGTGTTCGGTATATCATGAGATGTGTGCTTATAGTTAAATGTACGTATATGGTGGTATGATTTGTATATTAGCGTGTATGGGCGTGTGCCCATGCATGAGTAGGTATGTGCTTAGTTATATATATCAACTTACATAGTATGGATATGGGTGCCTTATCTTTAGTATTAGGGGTATAGTGTTGTATTGTGTTGCATGACCTTATGTGATGATGATGATATATATATGTATATATTTGGATGTATCCTAAGAGACATACATGGTTGTATGCCTATGTCTATGTATAGATGTGTATATGTAGTAGTGCATTAGCCCTATGTGAAGTACCATGGTTGTGTATGCTTGTGTGTACATATAGTATGTATGTCTATGTCTTTGTGTAGATATGAGGTATGTGTGTAATAGTGTGAGTATGAATATGTGTGTAATGTGTATACATGTATGAGTATTTGTATGTGTGTGACTATTTGATATATGTGTAAGTGTATGCATATGAGTGTGCCTTGCTTTTGTTATAGTGTATGATGCTTGGGGTAGAGTGACATTAACGTCTAGGTCTGTCCATCCTTAAGTTGGCCTTAGTCAAGGAAGTCCGAGGACGGACTTGATTTTTAAGGTGGGTAGAATGTAATGGCTCATAGTGCCATATACGCTAGAGCTTATATTTTTGCGTGAAATATAGTGTATACCTGCTTATTTATGTGTGTAGCGTGTAAAGGACCAATGTCGTGTGTATAGTAAATGTGTGTCTAGTAATTATTTGTTGCCTATTGTATGCTTATATGGATGAATTATGTGTGTAGTATTGCATTGCCTAATTGTAGTGAATATTGATGTAGTGGCATGTGTTGTGTGTGTTGGTATTATTAGTGTAATACTATTAGTAGTTTCTTAGTAATGTATGGCTTAACATAATGTATTGTATATAATGGGGTGAGTTGTTTGATGTGTAGTACATGATGTAGTGTATGTACCTCTGTATTAATGTATTGATAAGGCATGACATTAAGGTGATTGAATGTTGTATGTGTTTATAGAGGGGTGTGTAGGGTAAATGAGTTTTTAGTAATTAGTGTGTGTGTGTGTGTGTGTGTGTGTGTGTGTGTGTGTGTGTGTGTGTAGTAATGGGGTTTTAGTAAATTAGGAAAGGGGTGTGTGCATGGGAGATCCTTTGCTTGCATGGAAAGAAAAAGGATTAAAGGGGGGAAAAAGAAAAGAGAAGAAAAAGACAAGAAGAGAAGTGTGTGGAAGATTAGAGAAGAGAGTACAGATCCTTTATTTTAAAACTCAAACCTCTCTCTTTCTCACATTTTCTCTCCCCTTTTTCCCTTCACAATTTCGTTCTCCCCCTTCCTCCCATCATCTTGCCTCATTTTCCCAAGAAAACGTCACTCTCTCCCTTTCCTTAAAACCCTAATCCAAAGTGCTAGCAAGAGGAAATGATTGAAGCTTTGAAAAGGAAGTTTGCATGCAAGTTGAGAGCTTTATGGGAGGATTTTGAAGGATGTCTCCTTGGGGCTTTGTTGGAGCTTTGAGAAGATAACAAGGGGCTCACAGTAGGTAGGAATCTCCCTCCATCTTAATATGTCACTTGCATCTTAGTGGATTTTAGTTTAGAGTTGTCACCAATCTGTTTTTCAATTTCCAGCAAAACTATCCTCTGTTAAACCGTGGATATATGTTATTTTTAGTTCGAATAAAAATATTAAAAAATTATATTCATATAGTTCACGAAATTATACCCCCATACTCATTATAATATGTCATATGTTCTGTTCAGAAATTAGGAGAAAAGGGGGATAGTTTTTCAACATAGCAGAATTCTATAAGTTTTGACACCATTCACCAAAGTAGTCCTAACTATCTCCGTACTTAATGATATTAGGTGTTTTAGGACATTTTGTATAACTACTATTCAAGATACACATATTCATATTTTGCATTCCACCCCGATCTGATTTTAATTATGAGTAAATCATTGATTAAGTTGATGTATTGTTTCTGTTTTTCTGCAGAATTGTTATCTGTTACTAAATTGAGCACCAAAAATCACACACTTCATATGCTTTTCTTAAATTTGGTGGGTATATGTAAAACTGCTATATCTACAGCTTTGTAGTTTACACTTTCTTCAGATTCTAACTGTAATTTCATGAAAATGGCCATGTTTCAAGACTGAATGCTAATTCCAGCACTTCAATATATGTTAGCTTTTTGATTTATGATGCCACTATAATTACTTGATGTTGGGATGTTGAGACTTGAAATGGACTTGTATGGACATTCCTAGATTGGGTATGGAGTGTAAGTTTGGCATGGCATTATGTAATGTGTAAATGATGGTGATGGGCATGGCGCAATGGTGCATGTCCCATGGTTTGGGTGAAAGAAAGAAATGGAAAGTGAAATGAAAAGAATGTGGAGTAAATCATAAGGCCATGTCAACATGACACTATACATATATGAACATGACAATGTCTTTCTATTTTGATGCCCAAGCATTGTAATGAATTAATATTATGTATAAGAACGACTCAGTCCTCTTAAAGGAGGGTGAGCAACAAACTTGGGGTTGGTAGAAACCTGAGTACCGGGTAGGTGACGTGCGTTTATATTTCATATATTCATGCACGTCTTCTTTGTGATTTTCCGTTGTTTTCTGTCACTCCGTACCCATTCTTTTGTGTTTTTTTGTATCTTTTCACTTTCTCTGTGTTTTTGTACCAATGCAGGAGATTGCCAGCGTTGGGAACATATAAAGCAGATATCAGGAGTTCCTGGAGCAACGAGAGGTGTCACACGCGATCCCGAGGGCCAAACGTCCAGCCCTCAACCGATCGGGTGGACAGAGCCACCCGATCGGTTGGTGCACGCGTATCCGACCCGGACAGGAGCAGAAGTGAAGATTAGCTCACCCGATCGGTTCAGCGATCAGGTGAATCCGACAGAGCTCTCTGTCCTTTTGGAGCTGAATTCCAACCGATCTGGTGACATCTCACCCGATCGGTTCATCGGTAGCCAAGATTCCCAACTCACGACCCAGTGACATCAACCAATCGACTCAGCGTCTGGTTGATGTATCTCAGGAGCTGAAGGCCAAAATGACTAGCGGTTCACCCGATCGGTTCATGTATCAACCGATCGGGTGGTCATGTTTTCTATAAATAGACCTAGGTTTTTTCCTGAACGAGAACCCAATTTATTTTTCTGTCTTTTTGGGATTTTTGACGGCTCGGAATTTATTCCGTCTTGTAAGTTTTCTGATTGTCCTGTAACTTTAATATTACGTTAATACTATTGCTAGCTCCATAGTTCTATTGCATGATTTCGATTTCAATGGTTGAATTTTGTTGTGATGCTATTTTCGCCATGAATTGTGAGGAGTTTCCCAATCTAGGGCATTGGTGGAAACACCCTTCGTGGGTTCTCCCTAGAACTACCATAGGATTAGGATTTCGATAGGATTTAGGAATTTAGATGGTTACGCGGGGTGTTTTATTGTCATTGGCGGGAGAAAGACCGCCTCTGACTGTCGGGCAAAGGGAAAATAAAACTGGCGTTTGATCCCCTAGCCACAGCTCATATCCCGAGCGTAGACATTGAATCCTAGCGCGTGGGAACGACAGGATGAAATGTTGGGAGTAATCGTTGCGAGCTTAGTGCTCCGGAGTCGATCGGTGTTAATGGACATGGGAATGCCCACCGTCCGGACCCGGGTAGACCTAGCGTATCATCCTGGGCATCGACCGGAATATCAGGCCCATGGGATGCTAGGTATCACTCTTAGAGGCAACGTCTCACCACTAAACCCTAAAATCCAATCGTATTCCTATCCATTGGTCGTAATAGAGAGGGCACATGATAGGGTGGAAACCAAAGTCCAGGTTCCCTTTTATATCTTATATCCTTTGTATTTCTATTTAGTGACAACCTACCAATTGATCGGGTTAGCTCACCCATCGGGTGAACCGGTTCCTTCTTGACAACAAGCAAAACACACGCATCCCTGAGTTCGACCCCCAAGCCACACTACAACACTGTGCGCTTGCGGTTATAAATATTTAAATCTGGTATCCCCGATCCCATTGCATATATTGCTAAATCTAGGGGACGTCAAGCTTTATGACGTCGTTGCCAGGGAGGCAACTGATTCGGGTTCAATATTACATATTTAACCCCCCATTTAGCCCTATTTTGTGCTCATGTGATGCTACATTGTTCTCTAATTCATACGTATTTTCTACACATTTATTTATTAGAGAAAACACACTATTTGAGCACAAAACAGCATTTAACGACGTATTTCTGCACATTTTATATTTTTCCTAGCTTGGTCTTGATCTCACGATTCTAACGACTATTTATTTGTATTTTTCTGAGATCTGTGCTAATTACTATGAATTTTTGAATGCAGAATACCATTTATTGGGAATAAAATAAACGCGCACGAATCTTGGCGCATGCGGTGGCAGCATCGGAGCGGCTCCCGCTCAGATCGGACGGCTTAGAGAAGCGGGCTACGTGGATTTATCTACGCCGTTGGATCGCAATCCAACGGCCATCAGCAGCACAGATCAGAACGATCAGGCGGGGCGACGTGGCCTAATCGGATCCGTTCGATCGTGATCCTACGGTCCCCAGCGATCCCGACATTTTCAAACGTAAGCGACGACGTGGCTGCGTTTCAGCCGCTCGATCTTGATCCAAAGGCCCACAGACGAGCGGATCACAGGCGAAGGCGGGCGACTCCCTTTGCCACGTGTCGACATCCAAGACATCCCCCGCTCGATCAAACGGCTATCAATCGCCCCGCAAATTCGAAACGAACGGGCGAGATCTCACAGGGATTTGAATCCGACGGCCCACAAGCGGTAACCGAGGCGAGTTCTGAGGGACGCGTGGCGCCATCTTAAGCAACGCCCGCTCGATCGGACGGATGATATCGAAGCGGACAGAAGCGGATCACGAAATGAAGCGGGCGCCGAGCGATACTCGAATCCGATTGCCACGTGTCAACGGCTCGTCGAATCCCGCATGGATGGACGGCCACGAATTGCTCCGATCAGGATCTGCGGCTGGGATGAATTCGGGTGCGGGTTTTGCAACCCGTTAAGCAACTTAAACCCGCAAGCCTATTATTTAAGCGTATTCTAGGGTTTTTGGGCGTTGACAAGCAGATTGGGGCGTATTTTTGGGTGTATTGGAGGCTCTAGAAGCCGTATTTCCCGCCTGAAAAATTCTGTAAAATTCCAGAGGCTTATTTTATTATTTACAGAGAGTTTGAAGTCGAAACTTGGAGATTTTGTGATATATTTCTAAACTTCTACGCCGTATTTTGGTGTTTTCTATTGTATTTTGCTATGAAGTTGATGTATTTGGCTATGAAACTTGTTTATTCTTGTATTATGAGTAGCTAAAACTTATTTGTGCATGGTATGGAGTAGTTAGGGGATGTGATTTGTGTTAGTTTGGTTGAATATCCTTGTGCTAAACCGTTAAACGTTGTTAAAGTTGTAATCTTTGTTATTAAATCGTCTTTTTCATCTTCCAAAAGAAGTGATTGAGTCGATGATCGCCCCAAAAGGGTGAGTTTTGATCTCCCCAAAAGGGAGTTTCATACCGTAGTTTTGATCTCTCCAAAAGAGAGTTTCATATCGTATTATAACTTTAGCGACGATCTTATTGAATTTTGTGTTTGAACCCCCAAAAGGGCATCTTCCGATGAATTGCTCCCAAAAGGAGAATTCATTGAGTTATATTGGGTATTTTCCGGTGAATTGCTCCCAAAAGGAGAATTCATTGCGTTATACTTGTCAACCAAATTAATACGATTCATTGATCCTAACGAACCCATACCATGTGCATAATTTTTATAAATATTTTCATACACGAATTTCTTTGTTCGCACATCACCATCACGTACTTTCACACCATCGCCATCATTAGTGAAGTGGTTAGTTTCTTTTCGTAGGCTTTCTATTTGATTTGAATTGTGGTTGCAACAGATTTCTTCCCGTGGATTCGACATCTGGACTCCCAGATTTTACTACTTGTGCTGACTCTTGCGCTTGAGAGAGAGCACCTTTCCAGAGCCCACCAAGTTTTTGGCGCCGTTGCCGGGGAGGAATGGTTTGTGACTACGGTTTATTTCATTTAGAGGACCTTCGGTGAGATCTTTCCACTTTACTGTATATAAATTTTTGTTTAATTTTTTTTGTACATAAACTTTTGTTTTTTTAAAAATGGATTATATGAATTTCTATTGCACGAACAATCTGTATGATGCACGGTATGCTAATGCACACAAACATAGGATGGAAAAGCTCAAGATTGTAAATTTTAATCAAACTGACTGTGAAACTTTCTTTCAGGCCTGGAGGAGGTTCACAAACATAGTATCGAGCTATCCGCAACATGGGTACACTAATGAAGAGCTTATGGTGTCCTTCCTAGATGGACTACGACCACAGCTGCATGAATTATTGGGAGGCATGACGCCGACAGAGGAGTGGGAATACATGGAGTCTCTGCAAGAAAATGAAGAAACCATGGAAGAGACTTCAGAGAGCGATTCAACGGAGCCTTCGTGCCTCGATCAAGAAGAGCAAAGCGTAGACGTACCTTTGCAATCTTTGAAAGAGGAAGTTCACTCGATTACTCAGACACAGGAGGCTACATCCCATCAATTCCAGGAGAATTTCCTTGCTCGGAGTCGGCAGATTCAGAAATCCATTGAAGATCTTAATTTGATTGCCACTTGCCTAGAAGAAAGTAATGCTTTTGAAACTCAATTTCAAGAATCTAATACGAGTTTATCTTCTATTGCAGGTATATCGAGCAAGCCATGTCACGTTGAGGACACGAATAAAAATATCCACATGGTAGAAAGTGTGTGCAAAAGAGAGGACGAGCTAGCAATTTTGGATGAACGAGAGGAGGAGACAGCTAGGGACAAGGGTTTTGAGATTATCGCCATGGAGTCAGAACCATGCCCTCCTCTAGTTTTGTCCCAAAATCATTTACCCCTCTCCCCATTGATCGAGCATCGTACCGAGAGTAGTGCAAATCTTTCAGGGAGTAGTCGTCAACTTGCTTTAATTTCTTTCACTTATTTTGATGACTATATTTGGAATACTTTTGTCGATAAGAATCTTAAACTAACTTGGACTGACACGACTCATCTCTTGCAGGACATTGGTAAACAAGTTATAGAGATGCTTGGAGTTGTGTTGCTGGGGTCCAATTTAGCTTTTGGAGGAAAAATAATCGCCGAGGAGCGCAAGGAGCAAATTGAACAACTTCCTCCACAATTAAAGATTCGGGATCCGCCATTTGATCACGGTGTGTTCTTTCCAGTAGTGTAGATTTTATATGCTTTCTAGGTTGCTTGCGTGAATAAACTCGTACCCCTTCCGACATTGAGGACAATGTCCATCTTTAGTTGGGGTGTGTGTACGAGACCTTAGGATTATTATTATTTTTTTTGAGAAGAATAAATCACCAAATCTCATATTTTAAAACTCTTTCATATGCCACTAATTCGGATGATTACACATTAATTGAGTTCTAAAAATTGTTTATGGCTTGAGTTAATTATTTTTCCTTCTTGGAATTACTCGTTAATATGCTATTCATGAAAATTTTCAATTTCCATGATTAATATCTCGAAATAGTTTGAATTCATTTCATGCATGTTAATGTGATGAAAAAGCTTAAGTATACATGATTTATTAGAAAAGTTTTCAAGTTGAAGAGGAATTTGGCATTTGTTATTAATGTTATATTCAAAGAATGGATGTTGAGTTGCTTACAAAGAAAAAAAAGAGAAAGAAGGAAAAAAATGAATGAAAAATGAATGAAAACAAATGAATGAAGAAGTATGTCACTAATAAATAACTTGGTTGGTTCGAGTAGTACAGTCCGAGGGGTTCTTTTTGGCCTAATGCCCTATTATCATCTGATTTGGGAGCCATTGACCGGAACCTCACTCATTTGATGGAGCGATCCAAGTTATACTTTTTTCTGCGAATGTTGCTTGATGCGCGTTACGCAGAACTAATAAAAGAAAAGAAAAGGTGAATATACTAAGCAATTTCAATACACATGTCTTGAATGATTATTTTGATAGGCCAATTCCTTGGAAACAAGAAAACTAGAACAAAACGACGTGTTATACTTTCGCTTGCGCAAAACGATGCTTGCATGTTATTTATTCATACTAAATTAGAGAAAATATCATGTGATTGATTTTTTTCATGGATGTGTATATTGATGGTCAAGATCATGTTGGAATGCGTATTATTGAGCCATGCCATGAGCAATTTGAAAGAACTTATTGTTTTATTACTCATCTGTATTAATCACTATTTTTGCTAGAGACTAGTAAATCGCTAGTTGGGGGGTGTGATTCGGGTTCAATATTACATATTTAACCCCCCATTTAGCCCTATTTTGTGCTCATGTGATGCTACATTGTTCTCTAATTCATACGTATTTTCTACACATTTATTTATTAGAGAAAACACACTATTTGAGCACAAAACAGCATTTAACGACGTATTTCTGCACATTTTATATTTTTCCTAGCTTGGTCTCGATCTCACGATTCCAACGACTATTTATTTGTATTTTTCTGAGATCTGTGCCAATTACTATGAATTTTTGAATGCAGAATACCATTTATTGGGAATAAAATAAACGCGCACGAATCTTGGCGCATGCGGTGGCAGCATCGGAGTGGCTCCCGCTCAGATCGGACGGCTTAGAGAAGCGGGCTACGTGGATTTATCTACGCCGTTGGATCACAATCCAACGGCCATCAGCAGCGCAGATCAGAACGATCGGGCGGGGCGACGTGGCCTAATCGGATCCGTTCGATCGTGATCCTACGGTCCCCAGCGATCCCAACATTTTCAAACGTAAGCGACGACGTGGCTGCGTTTCAGCCGCTTGATCTTGATCCAAAGGCCCACAGACGAGCGGATCACAGGCGAAGGCGGGCGACTCCCTTTGCCACGTGTCGACATCCAAGACATCCCCCGCTCGATCAGACGGCTATCAATCGCCCCGCAAATTCGAAACGAACGGGCGAGATCTCACAGGGATTTGAATCCGACGGCCCACAAGCGGTAACCGAGGCGAGTTCTGAGGGACGCGTGGCGCCATCTTAAGCAACGCCCGCTCGATCGGACGGATGATATCGAAGCGGACGGAAGCGGATCACGAAATGAAGCGGGCGCCGAGCGATACTCGAATCCGATTGCCACGTGTCAACGGCTCGTCGAATCCCGCATGGATGGACGGCCACGAATTGCTCCGATCAGGATCTGCGGCTGGGATGAATTCGGGTGCTGGTTTTGCAACCCGTTAAGCAACTTAAACCCGCAAGCCTATTATTTAAGCGTATTCTAGGGTTTTGGGGCGTAGACAAGCAGATTGGGGCGTATTTTTGGGCGTATTGGAGGCTCTAGAAGCCGTATTTCCCGCCTGAAAAATTCTGTAAAATTCCAGAGGCTTATTTTATTATTTCCAGAGAGTTTGAAGTCGAAACTTGGAGATTTGGTGATATATTTCTAAACTTCTACTCCGTATTTTGGTGTTTTCTATTGTATTTTGCTATGAAGTTGATGTATTTGGCTATGAAACTTGTTTATTCTTGTATTATGAGTAGCTAAAACTTATTTGTGCATGGTATGGAGTAGTTAGGGGATGTGATTTGTGTTAGTTTGGTTGAATATCCTTGTGCTAAACCGTTAAACGTTGTTAAAGTTGTAATCTTTGTTATTAAATCGTCTTTTTCATCTTCCAAAAGAAGTGATTGAGTCGATGATCGCCCCAAAAGGGTGAGTTTTGATCTCCCCAAAAGGGAGTTTCATACCGTAGTTTTGATCTCTCCAAAAGAGAGTTTCATATCGTATTATAACTTTAGCGATGATCTTATTGAATTTTGTGTTTGAACCCCCAAAAGGGCATATATTGCTAAATCTAGGGGACGTCAAGCTTTATGACGCCGTTGCCGGGGAGGCAACGTGCTTGTTTATTTTAGGGCCCTGTGAACCCTGGAGACTAGTTCACATGCTCACCACGTGATAATTTTCGCATTCTACCTTTTTATTTTTATTTTTTTATTCTTTATTTTCTGTTTTTTATCTGAAGCTATACCATATGCACTTCACGGTGTTTCTTGATTTTTCATGTGCAGGAATACAAGAAGTCTCCACGAATTGATTCCTCTAGATCCAGAGATAAACGCCACCGTGAGGCGTCTGAACGCCGAGAGAAGAAGAAGGGACGAGTCTGCCACCATGGGAGAAAATACCCCTCCACAGAAGTCCCTGCTTGAATACTCGATGCCGTCCATCGGGTCCATGTCTAGCATCCAACCTCCGGCCATTACGGCCGGAAGTTTTAAGCTGAAGCCGTCATTGGTGACGTGGATCCAACAGGACCAATTTTCAGGAGCTCCCATGGAGAGCCCAATCGAGCATCTGGACTCATTTCTGGAGAAGTGCGACACCTTCAGAATCAACGGTGTGTCGGCTGAAGCCATCCGGCTCAAATTGTTCCCATTCTCTCTGCAGGACAAAGCCAAACAATGGCTAAAGGGAAGGACCCCAATACTTTCACAACTTGGGAGAAGTTGTCCAATGCTTTCCTGCACAAGTTCTTTCCCCTGGGGTAGACGATGAAGCTGAGGAGCGAGATTTCCTCCTTCTCCCAAGCTGGTCACGAATCCTTGCATGAGGCATAGATGAGGTATAAGGAGATGCAATGGAAATGCCCTCACCATAAGCTTCCCAAATGGCAGATCATCAATTTGTTCTACAATGGGTTAAGGGATGATCTGAAATCCACGATGGATGCCACGGCCGGAGGGTCCTTCATGTCAAGGAACGAGAAAGATGCCGGAAACATTCTGGAGAACATGGCATCTAATAATGAAAGGTGATGCGATGAGTGTGCCACGCTCAGATCTGGAGGAATGCACTGAGTAGAGGAGGTCGACAAATTATCTAGCAAATTCGATTTGCTATCTACCCAGATCTCGGCATTTATGGTAGGAGCTAGAGGTTCCAACACTCAGCAAGTG
The DNA here is from genome assembly GCA_030789695.1 of Scilla litardierei. Classification (NCBI taxonomy): domain Eukaryota; kingdom Viridiplantae; phylum Streptophyta; class Magnoliopsida; order Asparagales; family Asparagaceae; genus Scilla; species Scilla litardierei. Next base: position 623,872,286 of record CM061142.1, read on the forward strand.
GCAGCAGTAGAAACTGAAGCCTTGGGAGGCTTTGATGGTGGTGATATTTTACCATCGGTGGATCAGGCGAGCACTCTTTTCTATAACCCGACGGGTAATATGCCCTATCCACCAAGGACAAGCTTGAATCTGGCGTATTCTCCCAATAACCAGAACCACCCGAACCTGAGCTACAGGGCACCATACCAGCAGCCCCAGCAACCTCAGCAGCAATTGTATCAGCCATCTCGGCAGCAGCAGCAGTTGTACCAGCAGCAGCAACAACCTTATCAACATATGTATCAGCAGTACCCCCAGGAATCAGCAGCCCCGCCACAGCAGCAACTATATAACCAACAACGGGTAATCTCTCCGGTCGAGAATCTCTTGACCCAATACATATCAAACCAGGAGAAGATTAACCTGCAGCTACAGATGGGACAGAAGACCTTGACCGATCAAGTAACCCAGCTGGGGTAGAAATGGCAAATCTTCAGAGGGCACAGAGCCAATTGTCAGGTCATCCGGAGGTCAATCCTAGGGGCCCAATCAAACATTGGCCTTAACACATGATCATGCCAATGTGTCGACGATAGTCTTGAGAAGCAGCACACAGATTCCAACTAGGGAGGCTGCTAAAGAACCCGAAGCTTCGTTGGTCGATGGTCGACCAAATCTAAAAGCAAATGACGATGGAGCTTCGTCATCAAACACCATGACTCCGGAGGGAGTTTCTGAGGAAGAAAAGAAGAAGAATGAGGAGGGCAACTTGAGAATCTACAAACCTGCGGTGCCATTTCCCCAAAGACTTGCTAAGGCAAAATTAGATGAGAAGTACGGCAAGTTTTTCGATATGGTGAAAGACTTAAGTTTGCAGATCCCCTTCCTAGAGGCCATAGAGACCATCCCTTCTTATGCCAAATTTCTGAAGGATTCGGTGACGAAGGGTACAATGAAAGAAAAAGTCGTCCTGACAGCAGAGTGCAGCGCTCTGATTCAACGAGCGAATCCGCCCAAGCTCAAGGACCCAGGGAGCTTCTCTATCCCATGCTCGATAGGATAGGTGCAAATCAATCGGGCGCTCGTCGATTTGGGTCCGAGCGTGAGTCTGATGCCTCTATCATTATACAAAAGGATAAGAATGGGCGACCTTGAACCCACCGGAATGACTCTGCAACTTGCAGACAGATCGATTAAGTACCCGGTGGGGATTGTGGACGACTTGCTAGTGAACGTCAGTGGCATACATGTGCCTGTGGATTTTGTAGTAATGGACATGCCGGAGGACAACCATACCCCGATTATCCTCGGGAGGCCCTTCATGGTGATCGCTGGCGTACTTATTGATGTGAAGAAGGGAAAGCTGTCCCTAAATGTGGGTGAATAGAAAGTCGAGTTTGATTTGGGACTGTCAATGAAGCATCCACCGGAGGAGCAAAGTTGCAATGTGCTGGAGGCTGAAGAAGAAAGAGTCGTAGAGGCTGGATCTTGGAAGATTCTCTCGAGGAACCCCCCCCCCCCCCGATAGTTTGGGGGGCCTTGAGGAGCACGTCGTGTTAAAAGAAGAAGAAATAGCTGGAGAAGTGTGTGTCTCACAGACGACTCCTCCCGGATTCAAGAAGGTTTCTCCGACGAGGAGCAAGGGAAAATAGCCCATGGGGCTCACTGCTGATGAAGTCCGGATTCTACGAAAAGTGGCGGTTGACGCAACCGTGAGGGAAAAGCCCCGGACACCACCAGCGGGAGGATCGTTGAGAGCATCTACCTATCACCTCTATCGCCGACAAGGGCCACTACTCCAAAAGCTGAAAGGATACCGATCATTGGGCATCACTGTACCAACCCCCCTGAAGATCACATACCGGGAGTCGAGCAAACGACTTTAAACAACAGCGCTTCATGGGAGGCAACCCATGTTCTAAACTTTCTTCGTTGTCTATAGGTTTAGTTTTCTTATTTTTGGTGAATAAATTCTGCCATGGGAATTTTCGTCGGGAGACTTAGATGACTTTTTGTGTTTGTGCAGGAAATTACCCCCACCCAATCGGTTCAAGCATCAACCGATCGGGTGGGCTGTGTCTAAAGACAGCCGTATCAGGACATCAACCAACCGATCGGGTGGCACATGCGGGTGACCGGGTGGCAGACCGGGTGAAATTGAGGGAAATTTTGAAATTAAATCAACCGATCGGTTGAGCTGAAGCTGTGACCGGGTGGCAGACCAGGTGAAATCGACAGTACTCTCGGGAAATTTGTGAAGCGGTCAACCGATCGGGTGAAAACTCACCCGATCGGTTCACCTGTAGCTGCCTTTCAACAAGAATTTTCGAAAAATAACCTAACCGATCGGGTGAGATCTCACCCGATCAGTTCGCCTAACCCTATAAATAACCCTCCCCCTCACCCGATTTCATTTCTCACCCGACTTCCTCTCTCCTCCGAACGGTTCGTCTCCCATCGCTCTCAAACAACCATCTCTCTCATCTCCACTACTCTTAAACTCACTCCCACACTTCCCCACTTCTCTCTGACCATCAATCCCCTCCCATCTACCACATTCATCCCTAAATTTCGCCTTAACCCTAGCCCTAACATCCCCCATTTCGAAAATCCCTCTCTTGTTGGATTGAAGTGCTGCGGCTTCACAACTCGTTCCATTGCGCTGCGTGGGATCTTTTGCAAGCAAGGAATCACTTTGATACTGGGTACACTTGCTCCTGAGCTTTATTTTTATTTTGCCCAAGTATTTCCATTTTGCTACGTTTGTCGTTTGATTGTGTGCATTCATATAGTCTTGCATTCACATTGCATCATCACACAATCATGGCCAAAGACAAGGGTAAGGGGATCATGCAGGAAGAGGAGCCGTCTCGCAAGAGACGCAAGTCCACACGTCCACCGAGTGCACAGGCTTCTCCTTCTCCTCCTACCAACCTCCATCCCAACCCATCATTCCCGTAGCGGACCCGCTGATGGGCCCGCAGGGAATCCGTTTCATGAGTCTTGCCCATAAAGATTTTTATCATCATCTTAACCAACGATCGCATTTATCCCCTAAGTTTGCACATCCTCAAACCCTGATCGATATCGGAGTTTTCTCCGGTGTCAAGACTCTATTTGCAAACCTAGGATGGCTAAGCTTCTTAAACCCACATGCACCATCATACCCCGCCCTCACACTCGATGTAACGGCTGGTTTTTGTATGATGAATATTATTTATATATATATGAAATTGTTCGTCTTCTTTCTTTACTTCCAGGGCTATGCAGCTCTGGCCTAAGCGGGCCTAGTCACGCTTTGCCTCCGCTGTTTTGGGAAGAGGAGCATGACACTCGAATTCCTCTCGACTCTAAAAACTGCGGGGGGGGGGGGGGTCAATCATAGATTTTCGCCTACGAAACCGAAACTACCGCTCCCACATGAACACCATCAACAACATTTTCGGTTTCTCCATTCTAGGTGCCAATATCCGTCCCTATGATTTTCATCGCGACTTCGATGTCGATTATTTTTAGGGTCGCCTCACCCTTCATGATCGTTATCCTCGAGACAAGGCCAAGGCATCCTCCATTATCTACCATGTCTTTCATCTAGCCCACCGGATCATATCGAGCACTTTCTTCCCCCGGGACGAGTCCGGGACCGTGACTATCCCTGACCTTTTATCCTTTGGGCAATATTTTTTGATTGCATTCTGGGTGTTAACGGGATCGCTTTTGAGGCCCCTCACATACCTATTAACGGCGGTGCATGGCTTATTCAAAAACTACTTGACATTAGCCGCACCGGCAAAGGCAAATATTGCTGCAGGGGCCTCATCGCCCTCATTGCCTTACACCCCCCGTTCGGCGTCGTTATCCCCCGTGACTTGCCGCATGCCGCAGGATCCACATATCTAGATCTTGATGTCCAGCGGCACACCCACATGATCAAGCCGCGAGGCGTGGGTCAGTATGTCTTTTACTATGGCCACCCCCTGCCACATATACCACTCTACCTAACACAGGCCGTATGTCTATCCAGCTTGAGGCAGACTGGTCTTTTCCTCCAGATCCAGAGTTTGTGGGGGGGTTGCATCTTCAGTTTTCACTCCCTGACGCACCACGACCACCGTCCCCTACCGCCCACTTAGGTGAGCAGGATATCCCTACATATAGAGGAGACCTCGGGGCTGTCCCTAGTGTCACGACCCTGACTTCTGCCGATGTTTCTTCCAAGGCACTCACCATGGCCCTCTTAGGCCTAGCCTCCGGTGCCGGCACGACCACTGCCGCCGGCACCTCTTCTGCTGTTCGTCAGGCCACATCCGCTCGCCGTGCTCTTGAGGCCAAGCTCGCTGCTTTGTGCACTGGCGCATCCTCTTCTACCTCCTCGGACCCGTCCACTTCCTTCCTCTCTCACCCACGTTTCCTCGCACTTGAGCAAAACGTATTCTCCGTATTCTTACACACGTCCACGGTCCTCCTCAACCTACTCCAGCACCATCACCACCTCCTTCACCTCTATGACGTTCATCACCTCCTCCATCACCCCCTAGGCGATCATCCCCTCCCATCACCACATCTTCTCCACACACAACCACTACCGTAGACCCTACACTCCCACCACCCTCCTCCATCACCACTGCATATTCGCGTCATAAGAAATTAGTTATGCGCTCGAAATCATTACCCACCCCCTCTTCCTCGATCGCCGCATCCCTCCCACTTACCATTATCACCGCCACTCCACCCATCATCCACACCACCATCGTACCCTTCCATCCACTACCTCCACCACTTTCTCCACTTCTCCGCACTCATATCACTTCTCCCGCACACCCCCCATCCTCTTCCGAGGGGGACGAGGACACCACATCCCCTGTATTTTGATTTCTTTTTCTTTTTTTTTTCTTTTTTTTCAGATTTTCCCCTAGCCCATTATTTCTGCATCACCATGATCATATCATATTGCTAGCATTGTCATGATCAGCTTGGGGGAAACCGATCTTTTTGCATGTTGTCGTGTGCTGTCATTGTCGTGTGCTTGTTTATATATGATCTTTGGATGTGTTTTTTTATCTTTTATTTGTGTGTTTCTTTTTCTTTATTTTTCTGTTTCGTTTGTGTGTTTTTCCTGCTTTTCATCTTTTTGTGTCGGTGCTAACTTCCCTCCCATATTCTTTGCCCTCCTGTATTTTCTACTATTGCATTGAGGGCAATGCAAATTTCAGCTTGGGGGAGTCACACTTTGTGCGTCAGTTGTGTCTTTTTCATTGTTTTTGAGTCATTTTCATCGTGTTTTTCTTTTTTCTTTCTTTCTTTTTATTCTCCCTCTCCTAGAGATGACCCCACATGATGAATTGCCACGGATCTACACACACACTTAGCTTAGCTACGATAATCACTTTCACTAACCCTAGGAAGCCGAGTCTTATTGCATTTCATGCTTCGTGGATTCACTTTGCTTTTGTGTGAGTTGTTTGTCGCAACTAGCTGTTTGGTGTGCTTCTACTTTGTGAATTTGTTTTTATATACAGGTCCTTGGTTGACCCCTAGACTATCATGCTTCAATTTCGAATATGTGGTATTTTGCCTCTACTATCTGCTTCTCTATGCATGAAATATATATATACTAGTCATAACCCGTGCCCGCGGGCACGTTGCATTTAATATTTTCCCCCGCGAAATCTTTGTCCCCCCAAAAATATTTCTACAGCCAAAATTTAAAAAGAACAACATATTTCCATAAAAAATTTAGATGCACGGCCGCCTTCGGCGAGGAACAATAAATTCTGCGCGGGCGCCTTAGGCGCAAAACAACAAATTAGCGTATAAAAATTTAGCGGGTGCCTTCGGCACAGATGGGTTGGTCAGACTTCTGCTTGATGGGTTAATTGAAACGGACATCTAAAAAGCTCCGCCTGCTCTTTGAATGCACATTCCCTGTGTTTTTTTTGTTTCAATTTTTTGGGTCTCAATTTTTTTGAGTCAGCCAAAATAAGCTTAGCCGAAATAAAGTTCAGGCGACGTCCACTTTTGGGTTTCATTTTTTTGGGTCTAATTTTTTTGGGTCATTTTGAATGAATGGTATTAAGGGTTGATGCTACCAATTTCAAAAAATAAAAGCTTTTGTATTCTCCCAATAAATTTCTCTTCTACCCAAAAATTTCCCTCCAAAACTTGACTTGACACTGCCACATAAGACAAATTCAAAACTGCTTTCAATTGTAATATAGACTAGTCATAACCCGTACTAACGGGTACGGTTCATTTAAGATTTATCCGCGAAATTTTTGTTCCCCGAAAAATAATTTACACAGCCAAAATTTAACAGAACAATAAATTAGCGTAAAAATATTTAGTGGCACGGACACCTTCGACGCAGACGCCTTAGGCGCGGAACAACAAATTCGGCTCAGGCACCTTCAGTATGGAACAACAAAGTTGGCGCCCGCGCCTTCGGCCTGGAACAACAAATTAGCGTAAAAAAATTTAACGGGCGCCGCCAAAGGCTCGGCACGGGCGCCTTCGACGCAATCGGAACAACAAATCTCGGGGTACTTTTACGCTAATTTGTTGTTCCACTAAATTGTTTTACGGTAAATTTTTTATTTTGTTTAATTTAATGGATCAAGCTTGTCCACAACCTTTCCCAAGGCACTTTTAATTTCAAAGTTTAGGTTACAATGCACTTTTTCTCCCCAAATTTAATTTCCACAATCTTTCCCAAGGCACTTCTAATTTCAAGTTTAGGTTCTCAAGACACTCTTCCTCCCACACCAAATTTAATCTCCACAATCTTTCCCAAGACACTTCTAATTTCAAATTTTTGGTTTCCAAGACACTTTTTCCACCAAAATTTAAGTTTTCCCACTAAAATTTTCACAAAATCCAATATCAACCATTGATTTACCAAGATCAAATCTCAGCCACTCTTTATCTTGTCCTAGTCAGCCCTAGAATTCAAAAAACGCTGTCAAATGTATAATAGATATATAGTACACTTCAATTCGCATGTGTCGGGACTCTACTTATAAGACTAGGATAACCCATTTAGCTTATGCTCTGATTTACGAGAAAATTTTCTTTTGCCCAAGTGTTTAGATTTTGATTTCTTTTTTGTTTTACTTGGTGCAAATTCCCTCGTCGTGTACCATTCTCCCACTTGGGAGAGTACACAAGTATATAGCCAAAAATCCAAAAGCCCAAAAAGAAAAAAAGAGAGAAGAAAAATCCAAAAAGAAAATAAAAAAGGGAAAAATGTATAGCCAAAAATCCAAAAAAATACAAATACCCAAAACCCAAAAAAATTACCATTGGGTATCATTCCTATCCACCGTGAATAAAGGGAAGGCGAGAATTTGCGCCGAGTGTTCTACTCCACACCTTCTCAACCTCCCTCGTCTTCGAACACACTTGGCATAGAAACTTTATAGCGATTATTTAGGCAATAGTGCAGTGATCTCCTAGTTTCTAGCAGTCGAGTCCCCGACACATGATATGCTTTAATTCTTATTCTATTCTCTTGCATGCTTGAGCTATTATTTACCGCTAATTCGAACTGAATCGATATTTGGGTCATTCCTTGGGTATGTGTATATGGAGCTTTATTGCACACTTTAGATAGTGACACCGTCTGCTAGCTCACGACCACACTCACTCGCGCTTCACCGCGTAGGCCCACGACACTTTGTATGGACTCATATTCTTTGATTTAGTGATGTGTTTTATCGCATGCTTGCTTAGTGTGGCATGTTTGATTTTGTTGGCTCTGACGGGCGATCTAGGACTTTGATCTCTCTTTCTGTTTCTTCCTTCCTATTTTTCCCTCCGAGCTCCTACTCTCACTCATCTTCCCGAGGACGAGGAAGGGTTCAGCTTGGGGGATTTTGACGTGCGTTTATATTTCATATATTCACGCACGTCTTCTTTGTGATTGTTGTTTTCCGTCACTCCGTACCCGTTCTTTTGTGTTTTTTGTCTCTTTTCACTTTCTCTGTGTTTTTGTGCCAATGCAGGAGATTTCCAGCGTTGGGGACATATAAAGCAGATATCATGAGTCCTCGGAGCAACGGGAAGTGTCACGCGCGATCCCGAGGACCAAACGTCGAAGAATTCCATGTATCAGCCCTCAACCGATCGGGTGGACAAAGCCACCAGATCGGTTGGTGCAAACGTATCCGACCCGGACAGGAGCAGAAGTGAAGAGCAGCTCACCCAATTGGTTCAACGATCGGGTGAATCCGACAGAGCTCTCTGTCTTTTTGGAGCTAAATTCCAACCGATCGGGTGACATCTCACCCGATCGGTTCATCTGTAGCCAAGATTCCCAACTCACGACCCGGTGACATCAACCGATCGGCTCAGCATCCGGTTGATGTATCTCAGGAGTTGAAGGCCAAAACGAATAGCGGTTCACCCGATCGGTTCATGTATCAACCGATCGGGTGGTCGTGTTTTCTATAAATAGACCTAGGTTTTTTCCTGAACGAGAACCCAATTTATTTTTCTGTCTTTTTGGGATTTTTGACGGCTCGGACTTTATTCCGTCTTGTAAGTTTTCTGATTATCCTGTAACTTTAATATCGCGTTAATACTATTGCTAGCTCCATAGTTCTATTGCTTGATTTTGATTTCAATAGTTGAATTTTGTTGTGATGCTATTTTCGCCATGAATTATGAGTAGTTTCCCAATCTAGGGCATTGGTGGAAACCCCTTCGTGGGTTCTCCCTAAAACTACTATAGGATTAGGATTTCGATAGGATTTAGAAATTTAGATGGTTACGTGGGGCGTTTTATTGTCATTGGTGGGAGAAAGACCGCCTCTGACCGTCGGGTAAAGGGGAAATAAAACTGGTGTTTGATCCCCTAGCCACAGCTCACACCCCTAGCGTAGACATTGAATCCTAGCGCGTGGAAACGGCAGGATGAAATGTTGGGAGTAATCTTTGTGAGCTTAGTGCTCCCGGAGTCGGTCGGGTTAATGGACATGGGAATGCCCACCGTCCGGACCCGGGTAGACATAGCGTATCATCCTGGGCATCGACCGGAATATCGGGCCCATGGGACGTTAGGTATCACTCTTAGAGGCAACGTCTCACCACTAAACCCTAAAATCCAATCGTATTCCTATCCGCCGGGTGCAATAGAGAGGGCACATGATAGGGTGGAAACCAAAGTCCTAGGTTCCCTTTTATATCTTATATCCTTCGTATTTCTATTTAGTGACAACCTACCGATTGATCGGGCTAGCTCACCCATCAGGTGAACCGGTTCCTTCTTGACAACAAGCACAACACACGCCTCTCTGAGTTCGACCCCCAAGCCACACTACAACACCGTGCGCTTGCGGTTATAAATATTTAAATCTGGTATCCCCGATCCCATTGCATATATTGCTAAATCTAGGGGACATCAATAGGCATATAGGAAGGACGTGCTTTGTGGTTTCACTCGCACTCTTGATGTAGCCCATAGGGCGGGGAGTGGGAACAGTTTTGGATTCCTTTTGTAACAGTGTATTTGGGGGGATCATAGGCTCCTGACGGGCTAGCTCGGCGGGGAGTCCTAGTTTTCCACCCATATTACTGGGTGAGGTCCATGCCCATATGATCTACTCGATGCCCAGGGTTCCGATAACAATAAAAAACTAATGAAATTAAATCTTTACATTGCACTTAATGTTGTTGATGTGCTCTCTTCTATTTGTATGGCTCTGGTAGTTTCATTATTGTTTGCTTGCTGTTCTTTTCTTTAGCTGGCACATGTTGTCATTTACCTTCGTTGCACTTGTTGCTACTTGGTGTTACCCCTTCCTCTATGCACCCCATTGCATTATTATGTATACTCTTATTTTGTGATATTATTGTAACCCCTTCCCTCATACCCATTTACAGTTCTGTGTACTCTTGTTACTGTTATCTTGCCATGTCTTGTTCGCTGCATATCTTGCACATAGTTGCATTTTAGGATGTGGCATGCAGGTGGAGTTGGATTTCCTACTGGGACACGCGTTGACGTGCCCCACTGTTGACTTTTCAGGTATTCAGGTGTTGGAATTGGAAGCAGATGGAGTTTGTGAAGACTGGGCTTGTGGATTTGTATGACAGGGTGGTTAGAGGTAAAGAGAGTGGCTTGTACCTTTGGTGTTGGGATGGGGTCAGTGTGATCTGTTGTTGTATAAAGGATCAAATGTATAATGGGATGTTGGATCATATAGAGATCAGTGTTTCTGAGTTTCAGTGTTTTCTCTTGGCTAGTTCTGTTGTTCTCTGTGTCGTTTATGTTTGTCTTTGTGGAACTTTACAGGTACTACCCTAACAGTGCGCAGTGGACCTGCTTTGAGTTTTTTTTTTTGTATTTTCCTTCGTAACACTCGCTGCTCTGGGATCACTTGGGACGGATTCGTACTTCCCGTGTATCCTAGGGAGCGGGGCGTTACATTTGGTGGCCCATGCAGATACATACTGCGGCTGTGTAAGGGTAGTACGTGTAGTGTTCCGATGGTAGTTTAGTCTTAAGGAGGGCAGGAGTCCTGACTTAAGATAGATCTGATGTTAGAAGCTGTGGTGTTAGGGTATACATGGATAGTTGGTTATCTCTCTCTCTCTCTCTCTCTCTCTCTCTCTCTCTCTCTCTCTCTCTCTCTCTCTCTCTCTCTCTCTCTCTCTCTCTCTCTCTCTCTCTCTCTCTCTCTCTCTCTCTGTGTGTGTGTGTGTGTGTGTGTGTGTGTGTGAGTGTGTGTGTATGGCTATGTGTTTGCATAGATATACAAGTATCATATATCTATTAGCAAGTATATATGTGTGATATACTTGCATGTGTGATCGTGGATACATCTGTATATATACATATTTGTATGATTATGTGTTTGTATGCTGGTGTTTTAAGGTATATGTGTTAGTATATGGTTGAACTATGAGTTGTGTATGTAGTAGATTTCGAGTTGTGTATGTAGTAGATTTCTTTTTATACATTGAGATGTATATATAGTGTATTGCATATATAGTGTGTGTAATATATATAAGTAAATGCACATTGCTTGTGGAAGAAAATAAATTGTTAAAATCTAAAATTTCTTATCTTGAATTGGCCATTAAGAAATTCTCTATGGGAAAACAATCGTTGGATACCATTTTAGAGAATCAATTATATGGCAATAATAGAAGAGGACTTGGATTTGGTTTGAAAAATGTTGAAAAGCCAAAATTCAAGAAATTCCACAATGCACCCTCTATTGCAAAGAACATATATGCAAAGTGCTTTACGTGTGATAGTGTATGCCACACATCATATTATTGTAAATTTAGGAACACAAATATCAAGTTTAAACAAGTGTGGGTTCCTAAAACAATATTGGCTAACACTTGTGGACCTTGTTGGATTCCAAGGTCACACTTAACACCTTTCATGTAGGTGTGATGGAGGTGTGGCGAGGAGAAAATTTTTAAAGTCTCATTCTATTTCTAGCTCCTTAGCCAAATAGCGACGAGAAGGTATAATTTTTATCCCTCTTTGCATTTCATTGCATACCTTCATAGATTGTTTTGTGTGCTTGATTTATTTTTTTGTTTGTGTGCTTGTTTGCATGATTTTTAGTGTTTTTATTTCTGAAAAAAATATTAAAAAAAATTTGAGCTTAAAAGAATACCCTTTATGATTTCTCTTAAGTGGTAATGTATGAATGTTCAAATCTATCCCTTGTAGAAGTCAATTCATTATTGTTGTAGCTACATGAACATGTTGTTATCTTTTTAGTAGTCATGACATGTCGCATAAGTTTTAAACTTGACTTCTACACCTACATTTGCACTTTCACGATATTTGACTTCATAGTACTTTTAGAGACTCTTTTGAAGAATAATGGAAAGTGAATGTAGGAATGATTAAATTCTGAATTTTCTAAGGGATATGAAGTGTTTATCCATGAATAAAAATTGAGCACAAAAGAATTGCAAATGAAAAAATATTAATGAAAATTGCTCCGTATGAAAAATGGATACACTTCATGGCTAATACACAACCCACGAGTATCCAACTTGTGCTAATTGGGTAATCATTAGTGTTGGTGTATATAACTCGTCAAGCAATGCCACTCCACATTTAAAAGTCCTCTTAGGCCATGTTTTGGGGTTTGGTAACTTGAACTTGTTACGAGGTGGAACTCGCGTACAATGAATTTGTATTATGGGGAACCAAAGGCACGGTGGTTATATGGAAATGAGGGGTTAGGTAGGCTGTTTTACAAGTGATTGGTGGGGTGAAGAGGTTGGATCCATTACCGGCGATGCTCCCAGGGACGTATCTCGCCGGACGCAGCTGAGGAAGGTTGGACGGCAGGGGGGGCTGACGCTGACTTTGGTCAAGGGGCGAGCTCTCCTGCAGCACGAACAACTTGTCAGAAGGGCGGGGTTGGGGTTCAACCCTTAGCCCCTCCGATGCCTAAGTCAGTAAAAGGGCTTAAATGGGGGGCTAGTCACGCCGGCCGGACTAACGGTGTGTCCACCTCGCGTGACGAGCTATAGGTGGGAGAACAAAGATATGGAGGACCTTTGCTCTCGTGTGTGAATAATAGAAGATGTGAGAGAATTTTCCAACCTCCTCTCCGTAAGAGGAGAGGAGGCATTTATACCTGACGGGTGGTGACTAGGCGTGCTGAGCTGGCTCGGGGTGTCAGCAGAAGCTTCGGACGAGGACGTTGGGAACAGGAGTTCCTGATCCGCTTGTCAGGCGGCGCAACGGCCGAGGGGTGCTTTTGTCGGGATGTCAGGGCCGAAAGCACTAACCGTCGGATAGGTCAGCCGCCTGGGGGTGCTTTGTCAGGCGGTCGGGTGACGTATGTGTCAGTCGTGTCCTTATACTAGGCCGTTTTTCGTTAGTGACGAACTAAAGGTCGGGCGGGGTCACTCTAGGCGCCACGGTTCACGGGGGTCGGGCGGGCCGTCCCGATCGGGGGTTGTCCGCCCCGGCCGCGCCCATCGGTCGGTCACGGGGTATGGCCCGCTGGTACGGAAGGGTACGTCCGCGCCCGTCCATAGGCCTGGCCTAGCTACTCGGGCGTCCCCAAGTGCCCTTCCCCGGTGGGTCGGGCGGCTGCGGTTGTCCGCCTCGACCGGTTCGGGAAACGCTGCAAGGCGCGCCTGACTCCGTGATGCCCCGGACTTTCGGGGCGGCGGTCCTTTTGTGATATGGTGAGTTAATGGGGTATGATAGTGGATCCGGGCGGGAGTCTGACTCCTACGACCCTTAGGTCGTAACAATTGCCCCCGGCATTCGAGTGCGAAGCGGAAGCCTGGTTCGGCTCGGATGGCGTAACGTTATCGTGGTACTACCTTTTTCTTGTGACTCGGACCTGGATCTCAACTCCGGGGGGTGATGCCGGCGCCGCGGGGTGTGTCCCGCTATAGCGGGATCACGAGGTCTCTCCCTGACTCTGAGCTAAGCGGGGCGTTGTTCGAAAAAAAAGAAAAGGGGGAGTATTATACACCGATCTTTATCGGAAATCTAGGCAATATTTACAATACTTAGGAGAAGATGTGTGGGACGGAGGGTGGTCCACATTTGTTGTTCGCTTTGCCGGGGGGAGCAGATCCCCGCGTCGGGGGCGGTCTTCCCTTATGTCGTGAGGGTTTAGCCTTCGGGGGGGGGCGACCCTCGGTCGTAGGAGGGGACCCTCTTCCTTCCCCTTTCATTGCTTCCTCGCGCTCTGCCTTGCTGTCGTCGTGCTGGAGGGTCGTTTGGCCTTGCCGGGGACCCCGCGCACCGTGGGGGAACCCCAGGGAGGCCGAGGACGAGGGTGGCAGTGGCAGCGCCGCTGGGAGAGTCGTTGGGGGGCTTCCCCCCCCCCCCCCCCCCCCCCCCCCCCCCCCCCGACACCCCGTGGGAGTCGCAGAAGGTGACGGCGTTAATTGGGGTGTTGCGGCACGCGGACGGCCATCTGGACCTGCCTTTTGATACAGTAACAAGCAGGAGGCCAGCTGGTGGGCAGGGCCTTCCGCGTGTAAGGGGAATATCCAGTCGGAGGTGGCGGGGCTGTGGCGCCTATCGTCGGGGGAAGTGAGGTCCGTCGGGGGCTGTCGGCTTTTCTTAGCTCGGTGGGGCGTTTAGGGGCGTTTAGGGCCGTTTTATGCCTGGAGTGAGGGGAGGGGAATCCTCAACGTCTCTTCCGCCTTTACCCTGACCTCTGGGGGGTATTTATAGCAAGATTCTGTGGGAAGGGTTTTTCTTGGGTAATGCGGGGGATTAGTGCCGTTAATGGGCTTCGCGGAAATCCACGCTTTGGGAATCGTTTTTTCCTGGCGGTATCTGGCACTCTGGCCTCTCGGGGGGCGTGTTGTTGCTGATGGCGTGTAGTCCAATCGTCCTTTCGCCGCATCGTGGTGCTGCTTTGACGGGACAGGGCTGCTGCTCTGTCTGGACTGGGCGCCTATATCGCGGCCTCTGCCTTGTGACCGGTCCGTGCCGGGTCACGTGACTAGGCTTCTTGATGGAGTTACACAACGCGCTTTGGGAATCGTTTTTCCCTGGCGGTATCTGGCACTCTGGCCTCTCGGGGGGCGTGTTGTTGCTGATGGCGTGTAGTCCAATCGTCCTTTCGCCGCATCGTGGCGCTGCTTTGACGGGACAGGGCTGCTGCTCTGTCTGGACTGGGCGCCTATATCGCGGCCTCTGCCTTGTGACCGGTCCGTGCCGGGTCACGTGGCTAGGCTTCTTGATGGAGTTACACAATTCCTAAATATGCCCCCAACATTCCCGTGTCCGAGATCGCTAGGTCTCGGGGAAGGGGATGTTGTCGGCTTGTTGCCCTGAGTGTTGCCTTTGGGCGGGGCGGGGGGTCGGCGGAGTGGCTAGGGGTGATTCGTGCTATCCTATCGTTATTTAATCTCGGGTCGACCCTGTTACACGGGGCGAGTTCCAGTGTATCTCTTTCCCCCTTGAGGGAAAGGTGTCGGTGACTTTTAGTGAGCGGGGCTCGCGCTGCAGGTGTAGATTTCCCGAAAGTTCTACGCCAATTAACCCGGTGCTTGGCGGGGGGATAGCTACCCGCTATGGTGTTCTCCGAAAAATCTGAGCGTATAAAGAAGAACATTTTTATTTAGATTTGTAAAGGCTGGTCTACAGCTTGTACAGAAGTTCTTAGTTTATCGCCCGTTGTGGGGTCAGATCCGGCTGGGGGGGCCATAGAGCTGTCCTCGCCCGTGGTTTAACGACCTCCGGATCGGGTTGTCGCTGTGGGCCGGGTGGGCCCTTCGTAACTTGAATTGAGCTCGGCGCGGAGGAGAATGGCAGCCTTCCGTGCTGAAGTGTTGCAAGGTCTCTTTGGCGATCGTGCCGCCTTCCCTCCGTTGCTTCGTCATCTCTTTCCGCAGAAAGGGTTTTCCTCGGTCCGGAAGAGGCTCAGAGCAGGGAAGCCGTCTTGCTGCGGTTTGCTCCTTGGGGAGGTTCCTGAGCATAGGGCCGTCCCCCACCGCCATATGCCTCGCTGCTTCAGTTTGAGAGTGGGGTTCGGCGCCCGATGGTGCATGGGCGAGCTGACATGCCAGGACTCGCCGTTTGGGCTTGTCAGGGATGCAGCCTTTCCGAGGTCCTCGGTCGGAGGTCGAGGGCGGGGAGGTACCGGCCGGCTGGCGCTGGGGGCTCTCGCCCGCCCAGTCGGCTTTGAACGGATGCCATTCTTTCTCCGACTCGTCCTTGCTCAAGGGACGGAGGCGTGAAAGGTGGATTTTCCTTGTGTAAGTGGAATATCCAGTTGACGATCCGTTTGTAAGTGGAATATCCTGTTGGCAGTGTTGGAGATGTAGGCATCGCTGCCCTGGGCGGCGGGATCCATTGATGGCCGGTGACCTCTCTTTTGTTAGGGCGTTGTATCTCGGCCCGTTTCTCGGTGGGTGGGGGGATCAGGTGGCGGTTTCTCATGTCTGCCGGTTCCTCTATTTTCAGGAGGAGGAGTGGCAACTGACGGTTTCTCCTCGAACCATTAATGGTGGCGTGTTCTTCGAGCGGCCTTTCGTTTTGTCGAGTCACATCGGGGCCGCCTACTCGGGAACAGGCGTCGTTTCGTCCCGGTTTGTGTGCCCCTGTTTTTAATTTTTCGAGGTCCACGGGCCCGGGCCCCTCTCGGGTTTGGGTGGCTAGGGTTGGCCCTGCCCCAGAGGTCTGGAGGGGGGGAGCGGGCGCGTAGCCCGGCCCGTGTCCTTCTCTGGTTTGGGTGGCTAGGGTTGGCCCTGCGCCAGAGGTCTGGAGGGGGGGAGCGGGCGCGTAGCCCGGCCCGTGCCCACCTCTGGTTTGGGTGGCTAGGGTTGGCCCTGCCCCAGAAGTCTGGAGGGGGGGGAGCGGGCGCGTAGCCCGGCCCGTGCCCTTCTCTGGTTTGGGTGGCTAGGGTTGGCCCTGCCCCAGAGGTCTGGAGGGGGGGAGCGGGCACGTAGCCCGGCCCGTGCCCTTCTCTAGTTTGGGTGGCTAGGGTTGGCCCTGCCCCAGAGGTCTGGAGGGGGGAGCGGGCGCGTAGGCCGGCCCGTGCCCTTCTCTGGTTTGGGTGGCTAGGGTTGGCCCTGCCCCAGAGGTCTGGAGGGGGGGGAGCGGGCGCGTAGCCCGGCCCGTGCCCACCTCTGGTTTGGGTGGCTAGGGTTGGCCCTGCCCCAGAGGTCTTGAGGGGGGGAGCGGGCGCATAGCCCGGCCCGTGCCCTTCTCTGGTTTGGGTGGCTAGGGTTGGCCCTGCCCCAGAGGTCTGGAGGGGGGGAGCGGGCGCGTAGCCCGGCCCGTGCCCTTCTCTGGTTTGGGTGGCTAGGGTTGGCCCTGCCCCAGAGGTCTGGAGGGGGGGAGCGGGCGCGTAGCCCGGCCCGTGCCCTTCTCTGGTTTGGGTGGCTAGGGTTGGCCCTGCCCCAGAGGTCTGGAGGGGGGGAGCGGGCGCGTAGCCCGACCCGTGCCCACCTCTGGTTTGGGTGGCTAGGGTTGGCCCTGCCCCAGAGGTCTTGAGGGGGGAGCGGGTGCGTAGCCCGGCCCGTGCCCTTCTCTGGTTTGGGTGGCTAGGGTTGGCCCTGCCCCAGAGGTCTGGAGGGGGGAGCGGGCGCGTAGCCCGGCCCGTGCCCTTCTCTGGTTTGGGTGGCTAGGGTTGGCCCTGCCCCAGAGGTCTGGAGGGGGGGAGCGGGCGCGTAGCCCGGCCCGTGCCCTTCTCTGGTTTGGGTGGCTAGGGTTGGCCCTGCCCCAAAGGCCTGGAGGGGGGGGGAGCGGGCGCGTAGCCCGGCCCGTGCCCTTCTCTGGTTTGGGTGGCTAGGGTTGGCCCTGCCCCAGAGGTCTGGAGGGGGGGAGCGGGCGCGTAGCCCGGCCCGTGCCCTTCTCTGGTTTGGGTGGCTAGGGTTGGCCCTGCCCCAGAGGTCTGGAGGGGGAGCGGGCGCGTAGCCCGGCCCGTGCCCACCTCTGGTTTGGGTGGCTAGGGTTGGCACTGCCCCAGAGGTCTTGAGGGGGGGGAGCGGGCGCGTAGCCCGGCCCGTGCCCTTCTCTGGTTTGGGTGGCTAGGGTTGGCCCTGCCCCAGAGGTCTGGAGGGGGGGAGCGGGCGCGTAGCCCGGCCCGTGCCCTTCTCTGGTTTGGGTGGCTAGGGTTGGCCCTGCCCCAGAGGTCTGGAGGGGGGGAGCGGGCACGTAGCCCGGCCCGTGCCCTTCTCTGGTTTGGGTGGCTAGGGTTGGCCCTGCCCCAGAGGTCTGGAGGGGGGGCGCGGGCGCGTAGCCCGGCCCGTGCCCTTCTCTGGTTTGGGTGGCTAGGGTTGGCCCTGCCCCAGAGGTCTGGAGGGGGGAGCGGGCGCGTAGCCCAGCCCGTGCCCTTCTCTGGTTTGGGTGGCTAGGGTTGGCCCTGCCCCAGAGGTCTGGAGGGGGGGAGCGGGCGCGTAGCCCGGCCCGTGCCCTTCTCTGGTTTGGGTGGCTAGGGTTGGCCCTGCCCCAGAGGTCTGGAGGGGGGGAGCGGGCGCGTAGCCCGGCCCGTGCCCTTCTCTGGTTTGGGTGGCTAGGGTTGGCCCTGCCCCAGAGGTCTGGAGGGGGGGAGCGGGCGCGTAGCCCGGCCCGTGCCCTTCTCTGGTTTGGGTGGCTAGGGTTGGCCCTGCCCCAGAGGTCTGGAGGGGGGAGCGGGCGCGTAGCCCGGCCCGTGCCCACCTCTGGTTTGGGTGGCTAGGGTTGGCACTGCCCCAGAGGTCTTGAGGGGGGGAGCGGGCGCGTAGCCCGGCCCGTGCCCTTCTCTGGTTTGGGTGGCTAGGGTTGGCCCTGCCCCAGAGGTCTTGAGGGGGGGGAGCGGGCGCGTAGCCCGACCCGTGCCCTTCTCTGGTTTGGGTGGCTAGGGTTGGCCCTGCCCCAGAGGTTCAGAGTTTTATCGAACTGCAAAACTTGTGTAGGAATAACCATATTGGGAAGAACTGATGGATATGTACATTGCGTATAAGAAAAGAAAAACTCACAACTATTGGTAGAATTTCAGCAGATGTTTTGCGTTCCAAGGGTGGGCCAGTTCGCTCCCTTCGGGGGTAGCCAGGATGTACGTGGCCGGCCCGACAATGTCGATGACCGTGTAGGGTCCTTCCCATTTAGCGGCCAGCTTTCCCTGCTTTGCAGTCTCGGGGCGGAAGGTGGCATCTCGGAGGACCAAATCGCCGATCCTGAAGGTCCGCGGTTTCACCCGGGAGTCGTAATACCGTGCCATCCTTTGGCTATGCTTGACGAGGCTAGTCAAGGCCCGGTCTCGCACCTCGTCTATCAACTCCAAACTGAGACCGAGTCCTTCTCCGTTGGTTTCTTCGTCGAAGAGCTTTAGCCGGAGTGTCTCCTCGCCGATTTCCACGGGAACGACCGCCTCCGATCCGTATGCTAGCACGAAGGGGCTTTCCCCAGTCGAGGCCTTGTGGGTGGTACGATAAGACCACAGGATCCCTGGCAGCTCGTCGACCCAAGCCCCCAGAGCGGCATCCACCTTCTTCTTCATCGGGTTCAGGATACATTTATTCGCGGCCTCCGCCATTCCGTTGCACTGTGGGTGGGCGACTGACGCGAATCGAAGTTTGATTCCCCAGCCCGAGCAGAAGTCGCGGAAGCCCTCACAATCGAACTGCTTCCCGTTATCCGTGACAATGGAGCGGGGAATCCCAAAGCGGCATATGATGGATTGCCAGATGAAGCCCTTCATATCCGTCCACGCGATTCGCGCCAGCGGCTCTGCTTCGATCCATTTTGTGAAGTAATCCACGGCGACGACTAGGTATTTCCTTCCCCCGGAGGCCTTTGGGAATGGCCCCAGGATGTCGAGCCCCCACTTGGCGAAGGGGATCGGGCTCAAGATGGGCATTAGGTTGGCCGGGGGTGCAGTCGTCCACCGGCAGAACTTCTGGCATGCCTCGCACTTCTTGACGTACTGTACCGCATCCCAGATCATCGTCGGCCAGTAGTATCCCTGGCGCATTACTTTGTGGGCGATGGTACGCCCGCCATGATGGTTTCCGCAAAAGCCTTCATGCACCTCGCGGATGACTTGTTCAACCTGCTCCGGGCCCAAGCATTTCAGGTAGGGCAGGACGTCGAAATTGGCTCGGCGGCGGCGGTACAGCACTCTGTCGAGAAGTACGAATGAAAGGGCCCGCCTTTCCACCTGTTTTGCCAGCATCCGTTCCTCGGGTAGCTCGCCCGTCTCTAGGTACTTCATTATGGGGGTCATCCACGACGTCCTCGTGTCCGCGCACATCAGTTCTCCCTCGTCGATGGTTGGCGTCGCCAGGCTTTCCACGTAGATCGCCTTCCCGATCTCGGCCGCCGAGAGGAAGCCAGCTTAGACAGGGCATCCGCCCGGAGGTTGCTGGAGCGGGGTAGGTGTTGGACGTCCGCTTTCTTGAACTTTCGGAGTTCGGTCTGGATGCGATTTAGGTATCGCTTCATTGTTTCCTCTCGGGCTTCGAAGCCTCCCAGGATCTGTTGGATGACGAGGCGGGAGTCACTCAGGAGCAACACGTTCGTCGCCCCCACCGCCCTAGCGAGCTTCAACCCGTTAACCGCGGCTTCATATTCCGTGACATTGTTGGTGGCCGGGAAGCTGAAGCGCAGGGCGTACTCCAGCGAACATCCATCTGGGGTTTGAATGACTATACCTGCTCCTGTCCCAGAGCCTGTTGCGGAGCCATCGACGTGGATGGTCCATAATTCGCCCACTGTCATCGGGGAGGGTGCTGAGGGTTCACCCACCTCGATCCTCTGCGGGGACGTGGTCACCGATGGGAGCTCCGTCCGGTCCCCCGGTGGGACTTCCGCTGTGCATTCCACCACGAAGTCGGCCAGCGCTTGGGCCTTGATTGTCGTCCGGGCTTTGTACGTTATGTCGAACTCGCTGAGCTCGACACTCCAATTGAGCATCCTCCCCGACCGCTCCAGCCTTTTCAGGTTCTTTTCGAGGGGCATGTCGGTGTGGACGATTATGGGGTGGGCCTGGAAGTAGGGTCGGGGCTTCCGGGCCGTGGTGACTAGGCAGTATGCGGCTTTCTCGATAGGGCTGTAACGAGTCTCTGCCTCCCGGAGGATCCGGCTGGCATAGTAAACGGGGCGTTGCACTCCTCTTCCTCCTTGATCAGGACGGAGCTAACGGCCCCCTCGGTGGTCGCCAGGTACAACCCCAGGGGTTCACCCTCCTCCGGCCACGCGAGGAGCGGTGGGCTCTGTAGGAATGCTCTCAGCTCCGCGAACGCCCGGGCACAGTCGTCATCCCACGGGATCACCTTACTTTGATCTTTAGCTTCGCCCAAGGCTGTGCGTAAGACCCTGAAGAAAGGGAGCGATTTCTCCGCCGATTTCGACAGGAATCGCCCCAAAGCAGCGATCCGACCGTTCAGTCGCTGCAAGTCCCGGATCGTCCGGGGCTCCGTCATACCGATGAGGGCCGTCACCTTGTCGGGGTTCACCTCGATTCCCCGCTTCGTTATCATGAAGCCCAGGAATTTTTCTTGATTGCACGCCAAAGATACACTTCGCGGGGTTTAGCCTCAGGTTGTACCGGTGGACCCTCTTGGAAGGTTTCCTGCAGGTCTGTGAGGTGGTCGGGGCCCTTCCGCTCTTTACCAGCATGTCATCGATGTAGACCTCCAGGTTTCGCCCCACCTGAGGGCCGAATATTCGGTCAACCATTCGTTGATAGGTCGCCCCGGCGTTCTTCAGTCCGAAGGGCATCTTGGTGTAACAGAAGGTGCCTTTATCAGTGACAAACGATGTCTGCTCCTCATCTTCCTCCGCCATCGGTATCTGGTTGTACCCCGAGAAGGCGTCCATGAAGCTCTACAACTCATAGCCGGACGCCTGGTCCACCAAGTGGTCGATTCTGGGTAGAGGGAAGCTGTCCTTCGGGCATACCTTATTGAGGTCGATGAAGTCGACGCACATGCGCCACTTCCCACTGGGCTTCTTCACCAGAACGACGTTGGCGAGCCAGTCGGGGTAGTCCACCGGCCGAACAAATTTGGCCTCGAGGAGTCGCTCTACTTCTTCCTCGGCTGCCCTCTTCTTTTCGCCCCCTGCACTTCTCTTCTTATGTCGAACAGGTCGGGCTTCCGGGTCCGCATTCAACCTGTGGGAGATTACTCTCGGGTCCACCCCCGGGCATGTCTGCGGGTGACCACGCGAATATGTCCGCGTTTTCTCGGAGCAAGGCAACGAGGGCCGTCCTCAATGCGGACGGGAGTTTCGTCCCAACGGAGACGGTTTTTTTCCCCGTCCGAGGCCACTGGGACCTCCTCCACTTCCTCTGCCGGGGTCGGCCGCTGGTCGTAGAAGTCCTCCCTCTCGTCAGGGATGAGAGCCGTCAGGGGCCGCCTCGGGCTCCTGGGCAGGGATGGCGTCTGGTTGTGGTCTCCGGGCGCCTCCCGTCCTCCCCGCACCTGTCCCACCCCCCGCGGGGTCCGGAACTTCATCGTCTGATGTTGCAGGCTGGGGAGCGCCTCGATGGCCGTCATATATGGACGCCCTATGATTCCGTTATACGCCGAGGCGACGTTGACGACGACAAATTGTGCTTCCCTGGTGACGACCATCGGTTCCTCCCCCAGGGTCATGGGCAGGGTGATCGTTCCCTCGGTGGGGATCGCATGGCCGGTGAAGCCAGCGACAGGGCCCACACAGGGCTCTAAGTCTGCGCGCCCCCACCCCATCTTCTCGACCGTTGTCAGAAACAGGATGTCACAGGAGCTACCGGTGTCAATCAGGAGCCGGCCGACGTCAATCGCCCCAATCCGAGCCTCGATGACGAGGGCGTCATTGTTCTGGCTCCATGCCTCCTGACCGTCCTCCTCGGTAAAGGTGATCAGGGGTCAGGGTATCTTCCTTCGCTTCGGACGGCGGCCGGCGCCCGCCATCATCACCTGTCGGGCCTCAGCCTCCCGGATTGCGGGCGCCCGTCCCACCGAGGTTGGGCCTCCAGTTACCATCTCAATTCGCATGACTGCCTTCGGGGGGGCGGGGCTCCTCCTTATCGCGGTTTGCCAGCGGACCCCGTCCCTCCTCCTCCGGGGGGTCTCTCTCTCCTGTCGCCACCCGCCTTCCCGCGACAAAGTTCCCCAGGTGACCTGCCTGGATCAATCGTTCGATCTCTCTTTTAAGGGAGTAACAATGGTCGGTGTGGTGACCGTGGTCCCGATGATAACGGCAGTATCTCTGGGGGTCCTGCCTCACTGGGTCCGTCCTCATCTCCCGGGGAGGCTCCGGCAGTAGCCCGGCCCTTGTCGCCGCGGCCAGCACCTCCATCACGGGGGCATTGAGTCGCGTGTAATGCGCCAGTGGGGGGTCTTCTCGTCTTGGGATGACTCCGGGGGGCCTCCGCGCCGGGGCGAACTCGCGCGCCGGGCCAAGGCGATCTCGTGGGCGAGGCTCGGGCGGCTCCCGCCGCGGTAGGGCCATCTGATTGCGGCCTCGGCCCCTCTCTTCCTGCCTCGGCCGAGGGTGCGGCCGGGGTCCGTCCTGGGATGGTTTCGCCGGGGGGAATACGACCTTTGCCCCGAGGGTCTCTTCGGCCAATGCGTGCCTCTCCGCCATTGCAACCAGCGCTTCGTAGTCGGTCGGCGGGTCCCGGAGCAGGGATTTGTGGAGGCTCCGAGTCCGCAACCCCGTCTTGAAGGCCAGCATTAGCACCTCATCGCCGCATGTCACAACCGCCCGCCTTTCTTCCTGAAAGTGGCGGAGGTATCTTCCCGTTCTCTCCCCCTCTCCTTGGACTATCGTGCAGAGATAGTCCAAAGGCTTCTTCTTCGTCCGCCCGGCCCGGAACTCTTGGCAGAACTTGTGTGACAGCTCGCCAAAGCTCCCGACGGACCTCGCGGGCAAGCCGAAGTACCAGTCCAGCGCGGTGTCCCTCAGGCTTTGGGAGAAATGTCGGCATAGGAACGCCTCGTCCACATCCTGCGCCTCCATCGCCCCCCGGTATTGCTGCACGTGCGTGAGGGGGTCGCCTCTTCCATTGTACGTGGCCAAGTGAGGGGGTTTGAACCTTTTGGGCCTTGGGGCGGACGTGATCCACCGTGCGAGCGGCGTGGCCTCCTCCGGATAGGTAGGGCGATCCGGGGCCTCCCCTCTCCGCCATTCGGGGGTCCGGCTTCGATCGCGCCACGGCCGACGACGGTCCTCCGCCCCCGGGGAGTAGCCCAACGGTCGTCTGGCGGGGCTCCTTCCCTGGGCCGAGGACTCGACGGGTTGTGGGCTACGGCTCTCCCAGCGCCAGCGCCTCCCGGCCAACTCTCCTCGGGCCTCCATCCGTTCCTGATTCTCGCGGAGGAGCCTTTCACGCTCGGCGGTGAGGAAGCGTAGCTGTCGACAAACGGCTTCCTCGTGCAGGGTATCGGAGGGGTGGTGCTGGTGATGCGGGCCGCCTCCTCCAGGCGGGGACCTGTTCAGCAACGGGTCCCGTCCGTCCCCGAGCTGCCGGCCCGTCGCCGTCTCTTCAAGAACCTCTTGGTTACTCCTGTTTCCTCTCCTTAGCCTCTCGTGTTCCGCGACAATGAAGTGGAGTTGGCGGCGGGCGGCCTCTTCTTCCTGGTAGGCCCTCCGGGCGGTCTCGGCCGCCTCGTCCAAGCGCCTTTGCACCGCGGCCGCCTCCCCCAGGCGCTTCCACCGCCGCGCAACTTCCACCTCCTCTTCCAGGAGCCTTTGCTGGGCCGCAATCTCCTCCGCGAGCCCCCTGTTTTCTCCCTCCTCCTCGAACTGAAGGCGGAGGTTCCGCCTCACGTTCTGGGGCTCCGAGGGGCCGGGCGGCGGCCCCGTTCCGGTTGTCTGATAGCCTCCCCCGGCCTGAGTGACGGCCTTGAAGCTTTTCAAGACGACGTAGGATGAAGTAGGTTCAGTTTCGGTGCCCACGCCCGGGAGGGCGTCGGATGACGGAGTGATTTGCAGAGAGAGCGGTTCCTGTCCCACGGGATCTTTGCCATGGTCAGGGTTCCGCGAGATTGGCATGGAGTCTAACATGGGTGTGACCCTTCGTTCCCACAGACGGCGCCAATTGTTACAAGGTGGAACTCGCGTACAATGAATTTGTATTATGGGGAACCAAGGGCACGGTGGTTATATGGAAATGAGGGGTTAGGTAGGCTGTTTTACAAGTGATTGGTGGGGTGAAGAGGTTGGATCCGTTGCCGGCGATGCTCCCAGGGACGTATCTCGCCGGACGCAGCTGAGGAAGGTTGGACGGCAGGGGGGCTGACGCTGACTTTGGTCAAGGGGCGAGCTCTCCTGCAGCACGAACAACTCGTCAGAAGGGCGGGGTTGGGGTTCAACCCTTAGCCCCTCCGATGCCTAAGTCAGTAAAAGGGCTTAAATGGGGGGCTAGTCACGCCGGCCGGACTAACGGTGTGTCCACCTCGCGTGAGGAGCTATAGGTGGGAGAACAAAGATATGGAGGACCTTTGCTCTCGTGTGTGAATAATAGAAGATGAGAGAGAATTTTCCAACCTCCTCTCCGTAAGAGGAGAGGAGGCATTTATACCTGACGGGTGGTGACTAGGCGTGCTGAGCTGGCTCGGGTGTCAGCGGAAGCTTCGAACGAGGACGTTGGGAACAGGAGTTCCTAATCCGCTTGTCAGGCGGCGCAACGGCCGAGGGGTGCTTTTGTCGGGATGTCAGGGCCGAAAGCACTAACCGTCGGATAGGTCAGCCGCCTGGGGGTGCTTTGTCAGGCGGTCGGGTGACGTATGTGTCAGTCGTGTCCTTATCCTAGGTTGTTTTTCGTTAGTGACGAACTAAAGGTCGGGCGGGGTCACTCTAGGCGCCGCGGTTCGCGGGGGTCGGGCGGGCCGTCCCGATCGGGGGTTGTCCGCCCCGGCCGCGCCCCTCGGTCGGTCACGGGGTATGGCCCGCTGGTACAGAAGGGTACGTCCGCGCCCGTCCATAGGCCTGGCCTAGCTACTCGGGCGTCCCCAAGTGCCCTTCCCCGGTGGGTCGGGCGGCTGCGGTTGTCCGCCTCGACCGGTTCGGGAAACGCTGCAAGGCGCGCCTGACTCCGTGATGCCCCGGACTTTCGGGGCGGCGGTCCTTTTGTGATATGGTGAGTTAATGGGGTATGATAGTGGATCCGGGCGGGAGTCTGACTCCTACGACCCTTAGGTCGTAACAGAACTCATCTTTGATGAGGTGGGAAAATCAATCCTAGTGATATTCAAGAAAATTGGAAAATGTGGATTGATTTGGTAGATTTTCTGAAATTGAATCTCCTCTTGCACTTTATTGTCTATATCACTACACTTACACAAAGGTGGAGAAGTCTTGTTATGAAATTCTATGAGCTTGAATGGTCTATTCTTTGGTAAACTCATGCAAATTGCACACTACATTTATTAATGGTTTATTTTTGCATGGAAAATTTTTGTGAGTTCATTAATCCACTTTTGGTGATTACAAAGGGGGAGAAAGAAAAGAAAGTCGGTATTATTTGTTGAAGGGGGAGTATGAAAAATAATGTTGAAGGGGGAGCTTGAGAGAAGGGGGAACTTGAGAGAATGGGGAGCATGCTTCTATATTTGTTATAATGGTGTGCATGCTATGATGTAATACCTGAATATCTTATTCCATGATTCATATTGAATTACACCCTTCAACACACTTCACACACCCATACTTATTGCTCAAATATTTTATGGGTTTGTCATCACCAAAAGGGGGAGATTGTTGGAAGCAACGATCTAGGATCTTGGTTTGATGATGACAAATGTGTCGTTATATCTGACGTGTGTGCTTAGTGTGTTTCAGGATTGAGGAAACGTTATATTTGGAGGAGTTGCTATTCATATTGCTATTTGGGTGAGAGAGAGAGAGAGAGCTTTGGCTAAAGCAAGTTGGACTTGGTCCTATATGGGATGAGATGGATGCGGTCAAATCAATTAGCAAGATTTGCAATGATCTTTTTATTCCATATCCAAGTTGAATTGCTATCAAATCCCATTGCATATCTTTGCAAATCTTCATATCCAATTCAAAATTCATATTCAAACTACCAAATCCAACTCAAATCTCCTACTCATATCCATATTCAAAAGAAACCCTTGTCCTATATATACCCATCTTCTTCTAGGGTTGAAACTATGCGACATACAATATTTCAAAAAGGGGGCTAGGGCTACAATCACATTATGGCTGAAAGATTCAAGCAAAAAAAAACTAGTAAACCCCCTATAAACCCATCTTCAGCTACAGGGAAAAGAAACAGGGCAAAATCCAAAAAGAAAGAGGATCCCCTGCTTCCGCACCAAACACCCTGCCATTGCCGCAAGCCAATTAAAAATCTCTCCTCTTCATCAGCTACTTGCTGCAAACCCTCAAGCCAAAGCCAAAAAAAAGAGGGGGACCTCTTCATCAAGTCACGCAAGCCCAGCACCTAAAAGCCTTACACATCAATTGTTTCATCATCAAGCTGCATGCGTTGCTTGTTGTCGTTCAAGCCATCAGAGTTGAAGCGTTCGTCGCCGCTGCTCGGAGTTGTCGCTTCCACCGTCAGAGTAGGAGAGCTGCTGCCATTGTCGAAGCACACCGTCTCCGGTGTTCTTGTCATCGTCGTCATCCATGAAGAACGTCGCTACCATGAAGAAACCGTCGGAGCCATCGCCAGAGAACGCGTTCGAGTCGTCGCCACCCAGAGAAGCACGCTGCCGTGGAGCGCTTCGGTGATCGTCGTTCGAAACGTGCCAACGAACGATCGGAGAAGATCAAAGCCTCGCTGTTCGCCACCGCCGGTGCTGCTGCCTACGTCGAAGAAGCAACGAGCGCCTGCACGCCCTCCGCCTTCGAAGCCATCGGAGAAGTATCCCTCAGGCGCCTTTGAGATCGTCGCTGTACGACGTTGCCGAAGACAAAGTCACCGCTGCTGAACATCCTCTCGCCTCCGTCGCCATGGAAGATCGAAGTGTCATCATCCCTTGTTGAAGCCACCACCGCCTGACAAAATCGACGTTGCCGCTAAAGGCCTCGAGCTATTCTCACCGTCGAACGGTTGCTGAGGACGAGAACCCGCCGCTGCACCTTGAAGCCATCACCATTGCACTGACCACTCGAGTTGAACGGCGGAGGAGAAGACGAAGCAACCGAGCGTCACTGGAGTTGCCATCGAACGCAGTCGGAGCTTGTCGAAGATAACGACCGCTGCATGAAATCGAAGGCTGGGGATTTAAGTGAATCGATCTGCACAACGGCCGAGATTAATCAAGCTCTGTGAGATCGAAGCCAACGGCGGAGATTGAGAAGAGATCGAAACATTGTGCTGACGTGGACGAAACCCTGCTGTGCGAAATCTCAAACGAAAAAAAAATTCGCCTTGCTGACGTGGCCGTATGATTTAAGGGAACTACTCTGCGCACAGACTGCTCCTTATTTTGCTTGAACTAAAACATCCTTACACACAGACCAGTGTGCCATTTACAATCCAGGAGTTGGATCGAGACACCGTTTGCGTCAGATTGGAGCTGACGATGTGCTGATTGATAGAGACGCCTACACAGACACGAACTGAGCATTTCTAAACCCTTTACTCTTTATTTTCATGTCTTAGTGTAACGTTCTCTGTAGGGGAAACTTTACCTATATTTTGGGACTATTTTGGGACTTGTCTGGTTGGGGCTAGACAAGTGGGACCCAGCTAGTTTGGGACTAGCTGGTAGAAAGCGTTACTAGGATTGATAGTGAGAGAAAACACTGTGTGTGGGGTACTGAGAGCCTGGCGAGTGTAGAGACGTAGATGGTGCTCTGAGCGTGCTCTAACTTGTGGTTTTGTACCAATTGCACTATTCAATACTAGTATCTGCTTTGGAGGCTAGAGTAGGTCGTTGGGACGACCGAACCAGGGTAAATCTGATGTGTACTCTGTGTCTGCATTTTATTTACTCTGCTGCTGCTATAACTGCGTGAGTTTGTTCGTGGGTTGCACGAATTATTTTATAAGCCTATTCATCTCCCCCCCTCTAGGCTAGGATCCAGATCCAACATCCCTAATATGGATTACATCAGGGGGGTGTTACTAAATACGGCGAAACCATAGGGTGCCAGTACTAAATAACCCTATTATTTATTTATCTAACACTTCATGTAAGTTGGGTTGAGCAAAAAGAACTCTATACTTATTAATGTAACTCTTCATGTCAGTTGGGTTGAGCAAAAGGCACTGTTTGCATAGCAACTTCCCATTTTTATTCATTATTGTTAGTAACTTATTATTATTTATTTAGCTTATTGTGTATTATTTAGCTTATTTATTCATTATTGTTAGTAACTTATTATTATTATTTAGCTTATTGTGTATTATTTAGCTTATTGGGTATTGTTTAGGCTAGGCATCGTCATTTTATGTCCCAGTGGATAAGGCGATGGTGTATGGGACTAAAGTTTCTAGGAATGATACACGTTGGTTCCTCAGCATAAAAAATTGATCAACTAGGATACACGTGTAAGTGGAATAATAATAATAATAATAATAATAATAATAATAATAATAATAATATCAGCATAGCTAACATGCCAAAATGTAAATAATACATGATCAAATAACATGCCACTTTTGATGCACACAATGAAAGTCCAAACAAATTTCAAATTAAACATAATTAATTATTAAAGTTATATTGCATCAGAGCACCTTACTCTCATATCTACCACAATGCCGGTGTGAAACAGTCGACCACCCTAAGTCCATACACACAGCAGACCTATCCAGTCGAATCGATCCTCCTCCAACGAGAACACCGCAACTATGATAGTATGTCTTGCAGAAAGAATTGTCATGACTAAATAGGACATAATCAATTCGTTAACTTATTTGCTGCTAAATTTAGCACTGATATTATAAGTTGCAACAACTACAGTTGAGAGAGCATTTTCAGCAATTAATAACATCAAAAGTCGACTTCGAAATCGCATGGAAATCAATGGATGAATGATAACTTGATCACATTAATAGAAAAAGACATATTTGATACAATTGGTAATGTTGTAATCATCAATCGATTTCAAAATAAATATGACGATATGTGTTGTAAATTTATACTTTGCATTAATGATGAAACTCTCATTTTTGCAATTATATTCTTTTATGAAAACAAAATATTGTATTATTATATTTACGCCCCCCTAACAAAGTTTTCTGGCTCCGCCACTGGTTCCGATAACAATAAAAAACTAATGAAATTAAATCGTTCCCTTGTACTTAATGTTGTTGATGTGTTCTCTTTTATTTGTATGGCTCTGGTAGTTTCATTGTTGTTTGCTTGCTGTTCTTTTCTTTAGTTGGCACATGTTGTCATTTACCTTCGTTGCACTTGTTGCTACTTGGTGTTACCCCTTCCTCCATGCACCCCATTGCATTATTAGGTATACTCTTATTTTGTGATATTATTGTAACCCCTTCCCTCATACCCATTTACGGTTCTGTGTACTCTTATTACTGTTATCTTGCCATGACATGTCTGCTGCATATCTTGCACGTAGTTGCATTTTAGGATGTGGCATTGAGGTGGAGTTGGATTTCCTTTTTGGGTCACGCGTTGACGTGCCCCACCGCTGACTTTTCAGGTATTCAGGTGTTGGAGTTGGAAGCAGATGGAGTTGGTGAAGACTAGGCTTGTGGATTTGTATGACGGGGTGGTGAGGGGTAAGGATAGTGTCTTGTATCTTTGGGGTTGGGATGGGGTCAGTGTGCTCTGTTGTTGTATAAAGGATCAGATGTATAATGGGATGTTGGATCATATAGAGATCAGTGTTTCTGAGTTTCAGTGTTTTCTCTTGGCTAGTTCTGTTGTTCTCTGTGTCGTTTATGTTTGTCTTTGTGGAACTTTACAGGTACTACCCTAGCAGTGCGCAGTGGACCTGCTTTGAGTTTTTCTTTTTGTATTTCCCTTTGTAACACTCCCTGCTCTGGGATCACCTGGGACGGATTCGTACTTTTCGGGTATCCTAGGGAGCGGGGCGTTACATTTGGTGGCCCATGCGGGTCACCACACTGCGGCTGTGTAAGTGTAGTGCGTGTAGTGTTCCGATGGTAGTTTAGTCTTAAGGTGGGTAGGAGTCCTGGCTTAAGATAGAGATCTGATGTTAGAAGCTGTGGTGGTCAGTCCATGTGGGTATACATAGATAGTTGGTTATCTCTTGTTACTGTTATCTTGCCATGTCATGTCCGCTGCATATCTTGCATGTAGTTGCATTTTAGGATGTGGCATTGAGGTGGAGTTGGATTTCCTTTTTGGGTCAAGCATTGACGTGCCCCATCGTTGACTTTTCAGGTATTCAGGTGTTGGAGTTGGAAGCAGATGGAGTTGGTGAAGACTGGGCTTGTGGATTTGTATGACGGGGTAGTGAGGGGTAAGGAGAGTGGTTTGTACCTTTGGGGTTGGGATGGGGTCAGTGTGATCTGTTGTTGTATAAAGGATCAGATGTTTAATGGGATGTTGGATCATATAGAGATCAGTATTTCTGAGTTTCAGTGTTTTCTCTTGGCTAGTTCTGTTGTTCTTTGTGTCATTTATGTTTGTCTTTGTGGAACTTTACAGGTACTACCCTAGCAGTGCGCAGTGGACCTGCTTTGAGTTTTTCTTTTTGTATTTCCCTTCGTAACACTCGCTGCTTTGGGATCACCTGGGATGGATTCGTACTTTCCGGGTATCCTAAGGAGCGGGGCGTTACATTTGGTGGCCCATGCATGTCACCACACTGCGGTTATGTAAGTGTAGTGCGTGTAGTGTTCTAATGATAGTTTAGTCTTAAGGTGGGTAGGAGTCATGGCTTAAGATAGAGATCTGATGTTAGAAGCTGTGGTGTTGAGTCCATGTGGGTATAAATAGATAGTTGGTTACACACACACACATACATACACACACACACACACACACACACACACACACACACACACACATATGCCTCCAAGTGGAAATCTTTCTGTTGCTGGAGAAGAGGTTTGTCAAGGGGAGGGAGAAACCGTGCAAAACTCTGGCCAACCGTAATGTGAGTCTCTTCCTCATCCTTTGGTGCAGGGAAAGGACTCTCAGCCAGCTCTTCATGCAGCATCAACATTCCAACAGATTAATGCTACTAAATCCATTAATGAAAAGGGTGAATGTAGTCGACCCACTTGCGATTCAGACTTTATTGTGGGGGGGGGGCAGAATCCACTCAATCCCATATAGGAAATGAATCTGTTATGGGCAAAATATCAACGGTTCAAAGTTGCATCAACATGCCTACCCTCCTGCAGAGCACAGGGGAGGAGATCGATATTGAGGCTCCTTTAGTCACAACTTTCCACAACCAAGAATGGGACAATGAGCACCTAAAGCTAAGAGAACAGGTTAAGAGTAAATCATCACAGGGCTCCCCTACTGTTATTAGGCGCAGCTCCAGGCGTGCCCCATCTACTGGTGCCCAGCCTCCCCCAAGTTGTTTAATGTCTGTCTTCTTCTGGAACACCCGGGGATTAAATAATGTTGCACGTCGTTCTGATCTAAAAATTAGATTGCGTAAATGTAAGCCCTCTATTGTGTGCTTACTAGAAACAAAAGTTGAAGATTGCAATGCTGAGAGAATCTCTAAATGCTTCGATATAGATTGGAGTAGTATTAACAATAGATCTCTTCATAAAGGTGGTCGGATTGTTATATACTTTAACTCTAATGTCTGGAATTGTACCGAGCTTGCTCTCCTCAGCGTATTACTGCTATGTTCACTAATTGCTTGGGATTCCGTATGGGACTTACTGATGTCTATGGTTTCAACGTCTCTAATGCCAGAATCCCCCTCTGGGCTGACCTTATTGCTGATTCTAAGGATTTCTATAATACTCCTTGGTTGCTGGGGGGTGATTTCAATTGCATTCGATATTCTCATGAGAAGTTGGGTGGTCGCCCGGTTGACTCCAGTGTTATGGACGACTTTAATGATTGCATTAGCACCAATGAGTTCATTGAGCTGAAGTATGTTGGGCAAAGGTATAGCTGGAATAATAAGTGTATTTCCGCCATACGAATTTCAGCTCGGTTGGATCGTGTCTTCTGTAATACGGCATTCTTGGATGCTCTGCAACATGCTTACATGGAATACGACGACTCCGGCATGAGTGACCATGAATCTATGATAGTGCATCTCCACCCCAAGGTACCCTCTTACCCTAAGCCGTTTAAATTCTATAACTCTCGGGTTTCTTTTCCCGGCTTCCAAGAAGTGGTCTGTGAAAATTGGGGAAGACAACTGGGAAGTTCGGCTTTGCAAAGGCTAGCCAGCAATTTAAAACACTTGAAGAGGAAACTCAGTACCTGGGCATTATCCCACATGGCCAATATTAATTCAAAGTCCTGTTTGCGTGACCTGGAGGCCATCCAACATGATGCAAGTTCATTAACTAATCCTACTGTTCAACTCCAAGAGAAGCATGATGTACTTAATCTAGCCCACTCTTTGGATATCGATGAAGAGGATCTTCGCCAAAAAAGCAGGATTAACTGGTTGATGCTGGGAGATAGGAATTCAAAGTTTTTTTATAACGCCATGAAGGTTAGGCGTTCTCAAAATAATTTGCACTATCTTATTAATGTTAATGGAGAAAGGATTACGGATCTAGTTTCTCTCAGAAAGGAAGTTGCATTATACTTCACAAACCTATACCACCAAGAAGATTACTGTAAGATTTTTCCAAGACTTATCCCCAAACGTAAGCTCACTTTGGAAGCTACAAACTGGATGGAAAGGCCTGTTACTGCTAGCGAGATCAAGAATGCTACTTTCCAAATCGGCAAAGATAAGGCCCCTGGCCCTGATGGCTATAACACTCACTTCTTTCAACATCAATGGGCAGTAGTAGGTAATGATGTGATATCAGGTATCTCCTCCTTTTTCAGAACTGGCCGCATGCTACCTCACATTAATCACACTTTTATCACTTTGGTCCCTAAAAATGCAAATGCTTCTGGGCCAGGCGACTATAGGCCTATTGCATGTTGCAACGTGATCTACAAAATTATCAGTACGGTGTTATGTAATAGGGTAAAGCACGTCATTATTGACCTTATATCTCCCAACCAGGCTGCTTTCCTTAAAGACAGGTTACTGGCAGATTACACACTCATTGCACACGAACAGATTCGAGATTTTAGTAACCCAATGGGGGCAAGATCTTGTATTAAGCTTGATCTACGGAAATCTTTTGATAGCGTCAACAGAGATTTTATTCTCTTTCTATTACAGGAGATAGGTTTTAAAGAAAAATTTATTAACTGGATATCGGAGTGTATATCTACCCCTCTTTTCTCAGTTATTATTGATGGGGCTCCTGAAGGTTATTTCCCATCCAAGAGGGGTTTGCGCCAAGGAGATCCTCTCTCCCATATCTATTTGTCCTGGTTATGGAAGATTTTTCTCTACTTATGGCCAAGGCGGAATCTAATTGTTCTATTCAGCCTCTTCGAAGGTTTGGGTCTATATCACATTTGCTCTTTGCGGACGATCTATTGGTTTTCTGCTGCGCAAATCCACGTTCCTTTAAGGGACTTAAAGAGGTATTGGCAGACTTCAACCACCTCTCTGGTCTTCATATTAATCATGATAAAAGTGCAGCTATTTTCAGTAAAGGTGTCCGTAACCCGAGAAACCTTGCTGATATTCTGGGTATCAAGTTAGTAAACTCTTTTACTACTTATTTGGGATTGTTGTTATCTACTAAATACCCAAAAGCTCCTCTA
Organism: Scilla litardierei; assembly: GCA_030789695.1. NCBI lineage: Eukaryota > Viridiplantae > Streptophyta > Magnoliopsida > Asparagales > Asparagaceae > Scilla > Scilla litardierei. Next base: position 623,906,435 of record CM061142.1, read on the forward strand.
TATAGTAGACTGGTTGATAAATGCAAAAAGAAGCTGACAGGGTGGTCTTCATCATTTCTCTCTATTCCGGGGAGAATTGAATTAGTACGAACGGTTATCTACGGTATGATAGCATTTTGGATGCAAGCTTACTGTGTTCCCCCTTCTGTCATTAGTACTATTAACTCTACTTGCAGGAAGTTTATCTGGGGTAAATTCCCGTGTTGGGCTTCGAAAGATCTTTGTGCCCCTAAGAAAGAAGGTGGAGTGGGCTCAAGTTGTTGGACGATCTGAATACTGCCTCTGGGGTACGACTGACTTGGAGATTACTTGCTACTAAGGGGTTGTGGGTGGATTTTAAGAGAAAGCAATATAAGGCGGCTTCAGATGATCTTTATTTGGCGAAAGCAATTGCTACCCAGTCCGGCACTTGGAAATTCTTACTAAAGTCTCGTAGTATCTCCCAGAAACTGATTAAACGGAAGGTTAATGATGGCACCTCTACTTTGTTTTGGTTCGATAATTGGCACCCAAATGGGCCGCTATATCTGCTACATACCCCTTATCCTGGAACTGAGAGCATGAGGGTCAGAGATTTTTGGACGGGTAATGGCTGGAAGAATGACCCACGCATTGCACCCAGTCTCCCTATTCTCAGCAACATTAATTTGAAGAGGGGGCCAGATAATTGGATCTGGTGCCCAGCTGCTGCATTCTCTGTTCGAAGTGCTTGGGAAAAATGCCGCATACAACGCCCAATTTACCCATTCTACAGAATTATTGGTTTAGCAAACATGTGCCAAAAATGGCATTATGCCTGTTGCGCGCTCTTAGGAGGAAGCTAACTACAAGGGACTACCTGGCTAATTTCGGAATAACTACGGATGCACACTGCGTTCTATGCAATGATAATGCCACTGAGAGTGTTAAGCACTTATTTTTTTAGTGTGAATACTCCAGATATATCTTAGCAAGGAGTCTACTCAAACTGGGCTACTCAGGTGCACTTTCGAGTTCTTTGGAAGGTGTTTGTGATCTGATATTATCTCGGTATGGTAATTCGGATCCAGTTGGAGTGCTTGCGAAGGCTGCCTTGGCATCAATGGTTTGGCACATCTGGAAGCAACGTAACAAGAGAATTTTCCAAGACATGAAGATGGCGAAGACCGACTTATTTGAGGACATCGTGACAGATGTCAACATCACGCTTAGAGACATGGAATTGGACGATGATACTGACTTGATTCCTTTCTCCAATTGGGGAATTATAGATTCGGGTTGCTCTTTTAGTAACTCATGTTTAGGTTGGCTAATGTTTTGCCAATTTTGAGCTGTATGTATGTATCGCTTTTAGTTAGGAATTTAGTAGGATGTAGTGGGTGAAGGCGCTTGTGCCCTCTCCCCACTCTCCCTATTAGTTTCTGATAATATGAGCGGTGTTTTGTCTGTACATATTTGATCATTAATATAGATCCTTTTAATTGCCTATATATATATATATATATATATATATATATATATATATATATATATATATATATATATATATATATATATATAGTGATCTTCAAATGCGAAAAAAGGGCTTTTCGCACCGTGCGAAAACATTTTTTTTATTTTTTTGAAATTTTTTTTTTCAAAAATTCTTTTTTTGATGTTTAATCCATACAATTATATACCCCAGGGAAAATAATGGGTGAACCCGTTGGGCATTAGAGCACCCATCCACCCGTTACAAATTTAACGGTCTCAAAACGTGCGAATTTGATGAAATGCCTTGATCGAAGGCCAAATGACATTATTTCTCAACCATTATTTTTTGAGGGGGGTATAACAACATATAATGAGGGTGGAAAAAAGAATTTTTGAAAAAAAAAATTTCAAAAAACAACTAAAAATATTTTCGCACGGTGCGAAATGTTTGCATTTGAAAATTTTCCTATACATACATACATATATATATATATATATATATATATATATATATATATATATATATATATATATATATATATATATATATATATATATATATATATATATATATATATATATGACAAGTGAAGGTAACCTTTATTCAAGATAGTAATACATATACACAATGCAAGACAGTAAAGTAAATAATAAAATGAGAGGGGAGAGGGCACAGGCGCCGTCACCCTCAACAAGTTACTATCTAACATTACTACTTACATAAAGACAAAGCTAACAAAGCTAGCAAAATAACAAAAGATTAATGAAACAAGTACATTACAGAAGTACACAAATGTCCACAAATCACTCAACTAGGAGACCCCAGTTAGCAAAAGGGTCGGCATCCGATATATCTTCTAGATCCAAATTGCAAAGCGATATTCTGATGTCCGAAGCGATATGTTCAAATAGCGATACTTTGGTAGTAAAAACTTTCTCAAAAATACGTCTATTGCGTTCCTTCCATATGTGCCACACCATGCACGACAGAGAAGTTTTTGCCAACACACCCAAAGGGCACTTCTTCTTATATTTAGCTAGGAGAAGATCACAAACACCCGAAATAGAGCTAGGAAAGATACCTGTATACCCCAACTTTAGAAGACTCCTGGCGAGTAAGTAACGAGAATAGTCACATTCAAAGAATAAATGTGCACAACTTTCATTCAAATTATCCGCACACAGGACACAAGATTGGTCCCCTGTAATCCCAAGTTTGATGAGGTAGTCTTTGGTAGGCAATTTTCCTCAGATTGCACGCAGAAGAGCGATGCCCATTTTCGGTATCTGAAGAGGGAACCAAACAATTTCTGCATAGGGGAAGGGGGTACCCAAGGCGCGTGAACCATCCCATGCTATGCGAAAAGAGAAATGTGACCCAGCACACCATTCCCATTCATCGTCACCCTCACCAAGGGAGATACCTGTAAGCAACGGCCGGATAGGATGAATGGCCGGAGAATCCAACCAGTTTGTGTCGTCCCAAAATTCACCTACCGTTGCAAATTCAGAACCAGTGACTGGCTCATGAATAAGGTGCAAAGGCCCCAGAGGATGCCAATTATCAAACCAGAGGGAGGTGGTCATTCCATTATTTATAGTACGTCTAATAAGTTGAGTAGAAAATTGTCTGCAACGTAGGATGAATTTCCAGGAACCAGAGTGAGTTGGCCTAGATTCTGCAAAATAAAATCCATAGTTGACAGACCCATATCGGTTCCTTATATAGCGTGCCCACAATCCCTTGTTAGATAGTAATCTCCAAGTCAGACGGACTCCAGAGGCTACGTTCAAATCCGTCAGACGTCTTAAGCCAACCCCTCCCTCAATTTTTGGAGAACAAACATCCTTCCAAGACCAGTTACTAAGCCTCCCCCAAATAAATTTCCGGCAAGCAGAATTTATAGTACGAATCACGGATTTGGGGAGGCAATATGCTTGCATCCAGAAAGAAATCATGCCATAGATAACTGAACGGACAAGTTCAATTTTCCCGACAATAGAGAGTAGCATAGAGGACCAACCAAGCATCCTGTTTTTACACTTATCCACCAGTCTAGAGAATAAAGAAGCCTTAGGATAGTTAGAAGACAGAGGAAGACCCAAGTAAGTAGTGAAAGAAGTTACCCATTTGATACCAAGAATTTCAGAAAGTCCTCTCGCATTACGAACACCCTTGCTGAAAATAGCCGAACTTTTCCCCCAATTAAGCTGAAGCCCAGAGAAAGAATAAAACTTCTCAAGCAGAGACTTTAGCCCGTACATAGAATGAGTATTGGCACGGCAGAAGACCAGAAGATCATCTGCAAATAGTAGATGAGAAATAGAACCAATTCTTCGGAGTGGATGGATAGAGCCAGTAGATTCTGCAATCGCCATTAGAAGAGAAAAAGATTCCATAACTAGCACAAACAAGAACGGTGATAGAGGTTCACCTTGCCGCAGGCCTCTATTGGAGCCGAAAAACCCTTCAGGGGACCCTTCAATTAAAACTGAGAAAAAGGGGGTAGAAATACATTCAGTAACCCAAGAGATGAATTTGTGCCTAAAACCCATCTGGTGCAGGATGAAAAAGATAAATTCCCTGTTCACACTGTCAAAAGCTTTACGAATATCCAGCTTGAGACAGGTTCTGGAACCCATTGGGTTACTAAAATCACGAATTTTCTCATGAGCAAGAAGGGTACAATCTGCCAACAGTCTATCTTTCAAGAAGGCAGCCTGGTTAGAAGAAATCAGATCCGATATAACATGCTTTAGCCTGTTGCATATGGTCTTACTAATAATTTTGTAAAGCACATTGCAACAGGCAATAGGCCTGTAATCCCCTAGACAAGATGCCTTAGCATTTTTAGTTAACGCTAGGGGGCATCTTACCAGAGCTGAAAAAAGATAAGATACCAGAGATAATATCAGGTCCCATGACATACCAGTTGTGTTGAAAAAAATGTGCGTTCCAACCATCAGGCCCAGGTGCCTTGTCTTTACCAATTTGGAACAAAGCAAGTCTGATTTCTTCATGTGTAATCGGCCTCTCCAACCAAAGAGCTGTTTCATCACACAATTTACGCTTCGGAATCAGCTCCGGAAAAACATTCCAATAATCATCTTGGTTGTATAATGCTTGGTAGAAAGAGGGTGCCTCCGAGCGTAACGCCTCAAAATTAATATGTCTATTCCCCTCTGAATTAATAAGATGATGTAAACTATTATAGCATTGTCTCGACTTCATCGAAGTGTAAAAAAACTGAGAACTATTATAGCCAATAATTCCTGTCTCTGAATAGAAATGTCAGAGTTTAATTTCACATTAGATTGAATAGCCTGAATATTATATATATACACACACACACATATATATATATGTATATATGTATGGCTATGTGTTTGCATAGATATACAAGTATCATATGTCTATTAGCAAGTATATATTTGTGATATACTTGTATGTGTGATTGTGGATACATCTGTATATATACATATTTGTATGATTATGTGTTTGTATGCTGGTGTTTTAATGTATAAGTGTTAGTATGCGGTTGAACTATGAGTTGTGAATGTAGTAGATTTCTTTGTATACATTGAGATGTATGTATAGTGTATTGCATACATAGAGTGTGTGATATATATATATATATATATATATATATATATATATATATATATATATATATATATATATATATATATATAGTGTGTGTGTGTGTGGATCCTTGTGGGTCTCTGTGTCCAACTCATGTATGAGTGGGCATCCTCTCGGTATATTAGTATATTATGTTTGTTTATTGTGTTGTATATGCATATGTGGTGAGATACGTGATATGTATAAAGTTATACGTATGGTTATAAGCGTATATGATTATACATGGGTGTGGATAACTGTATCTGATGGAAATTGAATTCCACCCCCAAGTGATTTTGATGATGAGCACACCAAATGAAGCTTAGTGTACTAACTACACTACAATTAAGTGTGCAGAATATGCGAAGCTTTACTCATACTCAAAGAAGCGCAAATCTACGCTCAAAGACAAGGACGAACGAGGCTAAGATCAAATGATGAAGCTCAAAGCTCAAATAGAACAAGAAGCTCAAGTGAAGCTCACATCTACTTCATCAAACTGATCAAGCTTCCGAAGACGTGTCCTAGTCTATAGTGAGTGTGTTGTGTCTTTTTAGGGTATTGTTAAAGCCAAATCATATAGACACACACACACACACACACACACACACAAACGATTTGAAAATGTTTTTGAATATCTTTTAAATCATCTTCAAAAATGTTTTTGAGAGCTTTCTCTAGTCGTCTTATAAATTCCGTAATGAAACTCCACACACCCTGGAGTTAGCTACTTGTCTGACTAGCTGTGTCGTAGGAAAAACTCCTCTGGGAGTCGACTACCAAAGGTAGGGAGTCGACTACCAGCTGAGAATCAAGATTTCCTGAAACACACTGGGAGTCGACTACCACTCCTAGGGAGTCGACTACCAGTTGTCAAAGTTTGACGTTTTTGACTTGAATTTGAAATATCGTTGAGCGATTTTCTCCATGATTTTTGGGACAAAAGTCAAAGTATTTTGAATTTCGAATTCTCGGATTTGTCCTATAAATAGAAGACCATTTTCATTGAGAAAAACACAACAACTATTGAATTCAAAATCTCTTGTGCAAACACTCTAAAATTCTAAGCTCTCATTCTTTCTTTAGCCAATTCTATTTTATTTGTGATCTTGCAAATTCTGTTATTATTTTTAAAGATCATACTCTCATTTTATTGGCTAACTGTTTTTCAAATCCGTATTACTTTTCTCTTGATTTTTTGTTTAAAGGATTTTTGAAAACATTAGATCTAGATCACAAAGAATTCATTCGTATCTTTGTGTGATTTAGAATCTCATTCTATCAAGCCACTACACACAATTTTTTCTATCATTGTTTGGCTATAGAATCTGGGTGTAAAACCAATCTCCACCAATATATTGTAGTGAATTGGATATCTATTTTATTGTGTTGTTGTTGGAACACTAGACAAGTCTAAGTGTTGCCAGTTGGAAATCCTGGTCAAGACTAGGTCGTTGGAAATCCTAACGAGTGGAGTTAGGTACTTGTATTTGCCAAGGCAGATAGTGGAAAATCTCGTACCGGATTGGTCGGGGACTGGACGTACCCAAAAGTTGTGGGGAACCAGGATAAAAATCCTTGTTTCTGTGATTGCTTATCTGTGTTCGTTTATCTTTGCTCTTACTTTATTATTTGCTAATTGTTATTCCTCTATTGCAAAGATCAACTTACTTTTATCCGCTGTGAATATAATATTTGTATTACTTGCAATCTTATTTGTGCTTATAAATACTCTGGGAGTCGACTACTGTTCATAGGGAGTCGACTACCTGCTGTGAAATTACTCTATGTATTTTAAGATTATTTTCTTGATTAAGAACCAAGCGTAGATCGCTCTACTTGGTTTCTTAGGCAACATTAGAAGGACGTTTATTAACAATCGAAAAAGTTTACTATTTGCACAACACTATTCAACCCCCCTTCTAGTGTTGTTTTCCATCCACAGGATCCAACACGTGGTATCAGAGCAAGGCTACAAAGGTGATGGCGTCAACATCTTTTCACTCTGAAGGACTGAATACCATGCGACCACCACTGTTCAACAGAACCAACTACGCTAGCTGGAAGATCCGAATGAAGACTCACCTAGAGTCATTAGATATTGAAGCTTGGACCGTTACTAAAGTCCCGTACATCGCACCTACCGACGTTGAGTTTGGGAAATGGTCTGTCGACCACAAGAAGAGAGCTAATCTCAATGCAAAAGCAATGAATGCACTATTTTGCGCCGTTACTAGAAATGAGTTCAATCGAGTCTCCCAATGTGAGACAGCACACCAAATATGGCATACTCTTCAGGTAAGTCACGAAGGAACCGAAAAGGTAAAAGAATCCCGCAAAAATGTTTTACATTCAAAATTCGAATCTTTTTAAATGGAAGAAGGAGAGAGTATCACCGATGTGAATATTCGTTTTACTAATATTACAAATGAGCTCGCAGGATTAGGAAAGAAACTTTCCGAATATGAGCAGGTAATGAAGATACTAAGATCCCTCCGACCTAAGTGGAAGGGAAAGACAACTGCCATTCGAGAAGCTCACAATGTAAAAGACCTCACCATCGAAGAACTAATGGGAAATCTCATGGCATATGAGATTGAGCTTGAAGAAGACAAGAAGATCGAATAAAAACCAAAGAAGAAGAATCTCGCGTTCAAAGCCCAAGAAGAAGATTCCGATTACACGGACAAAGAAGACCATATCGCATTCATCTCAAAGAACTTCAAAGAATCCATCACAAGTAAGTATGGAAAACGATCTTTTAGACCCACTAACGGTATTATTTGTTTTGGTTGCAATAAACCAGGGCACGTCAAGAGAGACTGTCCATTGGAGAGAAACAATCATGATTCCAGAGATCGTGGGAAGAACAAAGACAATAATGAAAAGCGAAACAATGGAAGAAACAAATTCCGACGACCAAAGAAGGAAGCTTACGCAGCCTTCGACCAGAGCGACAATTCCTCATCCGATGAATCCTCAGCAGAAGATAACGATGAAAGAAGAGAAACAGCACACATGTGCTTCATGGCATCCACATCCTCCAAGGTAAGCTCGCATCATGATTCATCTAGCGACAATGATTCGTCATCAAGTGATGATGAAGACATGGATTATAGGGGAGCATATAAGGAGCTATGCAAAATGCATGAAATGCTCATAAAAGAACATAGAAGAACACTCAGAAATATTAAAAAGGATACTAAAGAAAAAGAAGAAATCATTAAAGAAAATAGTCTCCTTAAAGAAAAGAATGATTTCCTGCAAAAAGATATTTCATTGGTAAATGAAAAAGTTGAGAATCTGAATAATCTTCTCGTATCTGTCAAAGATAAATACGACGCTACGATGAAAATTATTGAGAATTTCAATAAAGGAAAAGGGAAGCTAGATAGTATAATAAAAGATCAAAAAGCCTCATCTAGCAAAACCGGACTCGGTTATGATTCACATCATACCAAGAAACGGGTTAAGCATACTAGGATGCATCATTCTAACGATAATTTTTTGAGCATCTGGATACCAAAGAAATTATCTGATCAACAAAGGAAAAGGTACGCTACCGACTTTGTTCAACAAATTCATTTAAACAAAAATTGTAAAAGCAAAAGAGTACCATAAACGTTTATTTTTTTCCAGGTACTCCAAAGAAACAAAGAGGAGAAATCAAGATCCAAACAACTGATAACTGGATCAGAACAAAAGCGCTCTTTTACAACTTAATCAATTTTTTTTTGCAAAATATACATGCGTAAATTTATTTAAATAAGTTAATGACTTTTATATGTTTACATTATACTCTTAAAAACTTTTCTTGTTCAGAAAACGCACTCGAACTTGGATCAAAAACCCATCGGGATGAGAAAACGACTCAACCCAGTAGGGAGTCGACTACCAGCGTGTATGCGGATTTCTGGGTTTGTTTTTTGACTAACTCCTATTGGGTTCTATAGAGTTAATGGGTTCATATCCACAAAGGCAACTTATACCCAATAAGCTAAAACTCTATCCTAACCATCCAATACTTGATCCTAAGGCCCTCATTCTTCACCATCCTTCATCCTATGTTAAAACCCCCCCAAGAGAAACCCTAGGGTAGCCGACTACCCCCTTTCCTCTCTCTCTCTCTTGAAATTTCATCTTGGTGCTTGGGTTACTTGGAGCTCTTTCAACTTCATCTCCTTCTCAAATTACTCAAGGTAAAAACTTTTTTTACTTCATGATTTTTACTTCATCATTTATTCTTTCTTGCTTATCTAGTATTGTAAAAATCTTGTTTTTACTCTATTTAGATGCCTCTCAAGGGAATATTTTCCAAGAAGAGAAAAACCTCATCTGAAATTGACTCTGAGAAAGAAACCATTTTACCCTATCTGTTCAAGAACACTACATATGAACACTTCATTAAAATCTCTAAGAAACCCATCCTCCATGAACGTTTTGTTAAGCTTGATGATGTTGTAAACTGTGGAATTGATAGCTTACTAGATTTTCAGAACTTGGCCAACCTATTTTCCTCGGAAAACACTTATCTTTGCTATCCCAGGCTTGTGCACTTGTTCTATGCTAATATGGATTACGATCTTGCTAAAAGCCGCTTTATAACCAAAGTTCTTGATACAAAACTTGCCATTACTGTTAAATCTCTTGGAGAAGCCCTAGAAATTCCATATTCTGGCATGTTGCTTGATAAAATAGAAATGACTGAAGGAAGTATTCTAGAGAGAATGTATTTGCCAGGAAGACATTTTCAGACTAAACTTCCATGTAGCGATCTTCACTATCCGGCAAGAATTCTGGCAAATATATTATCCTATAATATTACTCAAAAATCTGGAAGTCATTCTATCCTATCTGAGAAGCAGGCCAAATGTATCTATGCTATACTAGGTAACATCAGCATCAATTGGGCCAAAGTTATCATGGATTCTATTCTTGCTTCAGCTTCTTCTGATAGACCCTCATCCACCTTAGCTCATGGGCACTATCTCACAATCTTGTTTATTAGCTATAATGTGCCTTTGGATCATGAAACCTCAATTCTAGAACCGGCTCGAGTTTTTGATGTTCATGCACTTGGAAGAATGAATCTACACCATGATCTTGACGAGAACATTCCCGAAGAAAAACTTGCAGCTGAAGGAGGATCATCATCCTCCAGGAGAGGTAAGAAAATTGTTGTTTCAGATTCTGAGGAGGAAGAACAAGGAGAAGCAGGAAAAGGAAGAGAAGAAGAAGAAGCACCGGCGTATATTCTTGAACTTCAAGAGATGCTTCTAAAGAAAATTGGGAAATTGAAGATATCACAAGAGAACGGCTTTGAAGACCTTAACTGAAAGGTGGACGACCTTAAGGAGCTCGTCGTGAAAAGCAACAAAATGACGGAGGACATGCTTGTCAGGATCCTTGATGAGATCAAGGAAATGAAGAAGAACGGCGGTCATCCTTAGCTTTTCTTAAAAACAATGGTTTTTCAAAACAATGGTTCTCAAAAACTATGTCTTTAAAACTTATGGTTTGTAATAACTCTTTAATTGTGTGATGCTTGCTACTATGAACTTATCCATCATGCAATATATTAGTTGCTCTTATAAACTAGCATCTCTCTTGCAGGAATAGGAAATTGAATTCCCCTCCTAATCATATTATGATTCATATGTTATAGTACTTTGTCATTGAAATATTTTTTTGTTGATGACAAGGAGAGAAAAACATGAAATGCAAAAATGAAATCATAAGTATTGTATTGTTTTGCTAAACGTCTTCGATGCAGGGGGAGTAAGTATACTTTCATGTATTTTCAAATTTCAAACTTGCTTCATTTTTTTCATTTGGGTGTCATCATCAAAAAGGGGGAGAGTGATGGAAATTGAATTCCACCCCAAGTGATTTTGATAATGAGCACACCAAATGAAGCTTAGTGTACTAACTACACTACAATTAAGTGTGCAGAATATGCGAAGCTTTACTCATACTCAAAGAAGCGCAAATCTACGCTCAAAGACAAGGACGAACGTGGCTAAGATCAAATGATGAAGCTCAAAGCTCAAATAGAACAAGAAGCTCAAGTGAAGCTCACATCTACTTCATCAAACTGATCAAGCTTCCGAAGACGTGTCCTAGTCTATAGTGAGTGTGTTGTGTATTTTTAGGGTATTGTTAAAGCCAAATCATATAGACAAACACACACACACACACACACACACAAACGATTTGAAAATGTTTTTGAATATCTTTTAAATCATCTTCAAAAATGTTTTTGAGAGCTTTCTCTAGTCGTCTTATAAATTACGTAGTGAAACTACACACACCCTGGAGTTAGCTACTTGTCTGACTAGCTGTGTCGCAGGAAAAACTCCTCTGGGAGTCGACTACCAAAGGTAGGGAGTCGACTACCAGCTGAGAATCAAGATTTCCTGAAACACACTGGGAGTCGACTACCACTCCTAGGGAGTCGTCTACCAGCTGTCAAAGTTTGACGTTTTTGACTTGAATTTTGAAATATCGTTGAGCGATTTTCTCCATGATTTTTGGGACAAAAGTCAAAGTATTTTGAATTTCGAATTCTCAGATTTGTCCTATAAATAGAAGACCATTTTCATTAAGAAAAACACAACAACTATTGAATTCAAAATCTCTCGTGCAAACGCTCTAAATTCTAAGCTCTCATTCTTTCTTTAGCCAATTCTATTTTATTTGTGATCTTGCAAATTCTGTTATTATTTTTAAAGATCATACTTTCGTTTTATTGGCTAACTGTTTTTCTAATCCATATTACTTTTCTCTTGATTTTTTGTTTAAAGGATTTTTGAAAACATTAGATCTAGATCACAAAGAATTCATTCGTATCTTTGTGTGATCTAGAATCTCATTCTATCAAGCCACTACACACAATTTTGTCTATCATTGTTTGGCTATAGAATTTGGGTGTAAAACCAATCTCCACCAATTTATTGTAGTGAATTGGATATTTATTTTATTGTGTTGTTGTTGGAACACTAGACAAGTCTAAGTGTTGCCAGTTGGAAATCCTGGTCAAGACTAGGTCGTTGGAAATCCTAACGAGTGGAGTTAGGTACTTGTATTTGCCAAGGCAGATAGTGGAAAATCTCGTACCGGATTGGTCGGGGACTGGACGTACCCAAAAGTTGTGGGGAACCAGGATAAAAATCCTTGTGTCTGCGATTGCTTATCTGTGTTCGTTTATCTTTGCTCTTACTTTATTATTTGCTAATTGATATTCCTCTATTGCAAAGATCAACTTACTTTTATCCGCTGTGAATATAATATTTGTATTACTTGCAATCTTATCTGTGCTTATAAATACTCTGGGAGTCGACTACTGTTCATAGGGAGTCGACTACCTGCTGTGAAATTACTCTGTGTATTTTAAGATTATTTTGTTGATTAAGAACCAAGCGTAGATCGCTCTAATTGGTTTCTTAGGCAACATTAGAAGGACGCTTATTAACAATCGAAAAAGTTTACTATTTGCACAACACTATTCAACCCCCCCCCCCCCGTCTAGTGTTGTTTGCCATCCACAGGATCCAACAGTATCATTATATGGATATCTGTGTATAGTAGTATTGATGTATGGCTTACTACGATGGGTGTATACATATTTGGATGTACTTACTTATGAATGTATTTGTATGTTAGTAAGGTTGTGTATATTGGGTGTTTTGTATATCGTGAGATGTGTGCTTATAATTAAACGTACGTATATGGTGATATGATTTGTATATTAGCGTGTATGGGCGTGTGCCCATGCATGAGTAGGTACGTGCTTAGTTATATATATCAACTTACATAGTATGGATATGGGTGCCTTATCTTTAGTATTAGGGGTATAGTTTTGTATTGTATTGCATGACCTTATATGATGATGATGATGTGTGTGTGTGTGTGTGTGTGTGTGTGTGTGTGTGTGTGTGTGTGTGTGTGTGTGTGTGTGTGTTTGTGTATGTTTGGATGTATCCTAAGAGACATACATGGTTGTATACCTATGTTTATGTATAGATGTGTATATATATTAATGTATTAACCCTATGTGAAGTACCATGGTTGTGTATGCTTGTGTGTACATATAGTATGTATGTCTGTCTTTGTGTGGAAATAAGGTAGGTGTGTAATAGAGTGAGTATGAATATGTGTGTAATGTGTATACATGTATGAGTATTTGTATATGTGTGACTATTTGATATATGTGTAAGTGTATGCATATGAGTGTGTCTTGATTTTGCTATAGTGTATGTATGCTTGGCGTAGAGTGACATTCACGTCTAGGTCTATCCATCCTTAAGTTGGCCTTAGTCAAAGAAGTCCGAGGACGTACTTGATTTTTAAGGTGGGTGGAATGTAATGGCCCATAGTGCCATATACGCTCAGGCTTATATTTTTGCGTGAAATATAGTGTATACCTGCTTATTTATGTGTGTAGTGTGTAAAGGACCTATGTCGTGTGTATAGTAAATGTATGTCTAGTAATTATTGGTTGCCTATTGTATGCTTATGTGGATGAATTATATGTGTGGTATTGCATTGCCTAATTGTAGTGAATATTGATGTAGTGGCATGTGTTGTGTGTGTTGGTATTATTAGTGTAATACTATTAGTAGTTTCTTAGTAATGTATGGCTTAACATGATGTATTGTATATAGTGGGGTGTAGTTTTGTGATGTGTAGTCCATGATGTAGTGTATTTACCTCTATATTAATGTATTGATAATGCATGACATTAAGGTGATTGAATGTTGTGTGTGTTTACAGAGGGGTGTGTCGGGTAAATGGGTTTTTAGTAATTAGTGAGTGAGTGAGTGTGTGTGTGTAGTAATGGGGTTTTAGTACATTAGGAAAGGGGTGTGTGCATGGGAGATCCTTTGCTTGCATGGAAAGAAAAAAGATTAAAGGGGAAAAAAGGAAAGAGAAGAAAAAGACAAGAAGAGAAGTGTGTGGAAGATTAGAGAAGAGAGTATAAATCCTTTCTTGTAAAACTCAAATCCTCTCTCTTTCTCACATTTTCTCTCCCCTTTTTCCCTTCACAATTTCAGTCTTCCCCTTCCTCCCATCATCTTGCCTCATTATTCCAAGAAAACGTCACTCTCTCCCTTTCCTTAAAACCCTAATCCAAAGTGCTAGCAAGAGGAAATGATTGAAGCTTTGAAAAGGAAGTTTGCATGCAACTTGAGAGCTTTGTGGGAGGACTTTGAAGGAGGTCTCCTTGAGGCTTTGTTGGAGTTTTGAGAAGATAATAAGGGGCTCACAATAGGTAGGAATCTCCCTCCATCTTAATATGTCACTTGCATGTTAGTGGATTTTAGTTTAGAGTTGTCACCAATCTGTTTTTCAATTTCCAGCAAAACTATCCTCTGTTAAACCGTGGATATATGTTATTTTTAGTTCTTATAAAAATCTGAAAAAATTATATTCATGTAGTTCACAAATTCTACCCCACAATCATATATAATATGTCATATGTTCAGTTCAAAAATTAGGAGAAAAGGGGGATAGCTTGCAACATAGCAGAATTCTGTTAGTTTTGACATCATTCACCAAAACAGTCTTAACTATCTCTGTACTTAATGAAATTAGGTGTTTTAGGACATTTTGTATAACTACTATTCAAGATACACATATTCAGATTTTGCATTCCACCCAGATCTGATTTTAATTATGAGTAAATCATTGATTAAGTTGAAGCAGTGTTTCTGCTTTTCTGCAGAAGTGTTATCTGTTACTAAATTGAGCACAATATATGACACACTTCATATGCTTTTCTGAAATTTGGAGGGGTGTATGTAAAACTGTCGCATCTACAACTTTGTAGTTGACACTTTCTTCAGATTCTAACTGCAATTTCATGAAAATGGCCCTGTTTGAAGACTGAATGCTAATTCCAGCACTTCAATATATGTTATAGCTTTTTAATTTATGATGCCACTATAATTACTTGATGTTGGGATGTTGAGACTTGAAATGGACTTGTATGGACATTCCTAGATTGGTTATGGAGTGTAAGTTTGGCATGGCATTATGTAATGTGTAAATGATGGTGATGGGCATGTCACAATAGTGCATGTCCCATGGTTTGGGTGAATGAAAGAAATGGAAAGTGAAATGAAAAGAATATGGAGTAAATCATAAGGCCATGTCAACATGACATTATACATATATGAACATGACAATGTCTTTCTATTTTGATGTCCAAGCATTGTAATGAATTAATATTATATATGAGAATGACTCAGTCCTCTTAAAGAAGGGTGAGCAACAAACTTGGGGTTGGGGGGAAACCTGAGTATCAGATAGGCATATGGGATGGACGTGCTTTGTGGTTTCACTCGCACTCCTGACGTAGCCCATGAGGTGGGTAGTGGGCAGAGTTTTGGATCCCTTTTGTAACAATGTATCTAGGGGGGATCATAGGCTCCTGACGGGCTAGTTCGGCGGGGAGTCCTAGTTTTCCACCCACATTACCGGGTGAGGTCCATGCCTGTATGTTCTACTCGATATCCAGGGTTCCGATAACAATAAAAAACTAATGAAATTAAATCTTTCCCTTGCACTTAATGTTGTTGATGTGCTCTCTTCTATTTGTATGGCTCTGGTAGTTTTATTAATGTTTGCTTGATGTTCTTTTCTTTAGCTGGGACATGTTGTTATTTACCTTCGTTGCACTTGTTGCTACTTGGTGTTACCCCTTCCTCCCTGCACCCCATTGCATTATTATGTATACTCTTATTTTGTGATATTATTGTAACCCCTTCCCTCATACCCATTTACGGTTCTGTGTACTCTTGTTACTGTTATCTTGCCATGTCATGTTCGCTGCATATCTTGCACATAGTTGCATTTTAGGATGTGGCATGCAGGTTGAGTTGGATTTCCTACCGGGACACGCATTGACGTGCCCCAATGTTGACTTTTCAGGTATTCAGGTGTTGGAGTTGGAAGCAGATGGAATTTATGAAGACGGTGCTTGTGGATTTGTATGACATTGTGGTTAGGGGTAAGGAGAGTGGCTTGTACCTTTAGTGTTGGGATGGGGTCAGTGTGATCTGTTGTTGTATAAAGGATCAGATGTATAATGGGACGTTGGATCATATAGAGATCAGTGTTTCTGAGTTTCAGTGTTTTCTCTTGGCTAGTTCTGTTGTTCTCTGTGTCGTTTATGTTTGTCTTTGTGGAACTTTACAGGTACTACCCTAGCAGTGTGCAGTGGACCTGCTTTGAGTTTTTCTTTTTGTATTTCCCTTCGTAACACTTGCTGCTCTATGATCACCTAGAACGGATTCGTACTTCTCGGGTATCCTGGGGATCGGGGCGTTACAGCATGTTTACGTTGTGCACGTATTTCCGTATTTAAACGATTTCAAAAGATTTCAAAAAATGTGTAAATGATTTTTTTGTCCCTCAAATCAAAACTGAACTTCCTTTTCATAATTATTGCGACGATGCGAACACGTTGTATTGTTTTCATAATTTTTCGGACGCGTTTAGTTTCGGGGACAAAATCGTAATTTCCTTTATATTATTATACTAATTACCTTTTCACTAATTACCTTTTTCTAATTAACCTTACTTAAATTAACCTGCCTTAACTACACAACCATGTCGGCAGCCCTCCTCCAATACTTTCACATGGGATCATATTTTCCAGCGATAGTCAAAACTCCCATTAATAGGCGTGTGTTGTCGTCAATCAGATCCAATCCCCAACCTCTCTCTTTTATGCTGAGAAATTGATTGGGAGCATGACATTCGTTCTTATTTAAAGCCTTTGTTGGGAACTTAATGTAATGCCCTGCTAAGCTACTGCACAAGTACTAGAGGGGGGGTGAATAGTACTTTAAAATAATTAAGAGGCTAATTCCTAATTACCTTGCAAACTCTACCAATTAATGTGGGAATGCGGAATAGTAAATAATCGACAACAAATAAACAATCGCAAACAAGCAATATTACTGGGTTCGGATCCACCCAAGTCTCCCCGACTTGTTCCCGGTAATCCTACGTCCCAACCATCCGGATCACTTCCGGATACTTGAGTTAGAAACCCTAACTCAAGATTTCCACTATGAAATACTTGTGAAAAACCTTCACAAGTCAAATCATACACAAATGAAACTTGTGACTCCCACGACCCGGGATCACAAACGCACTCTCACAACTGAGAGTGAATCACTTACAATATCAAAGTAAATTGAAATAGAAATTCTTACCGACAAAATCCTATGCCTTGAGTATAACTTACGATTAGGGCAAAACGGATTTTGAGGAAGATGAAGAGGCACCAAACCCTAGCTCCAAGATGAAGATCAGCGATGGAGAGCTATGAGGTTGATGGTGACCTAGGATCAAGCACTTGGCTTGGAAGGCTCACAATCAATGAATCTCTCTTTTGAAATAAGAGTGAGAAGAGATTCAAGATTGGAATGAAAGAGCTTTGAATGGGATTGAATGCTTTCTCTTTGATCTCTAAACTTCTATTAATATCAGCCTTTTGTGCAATGAATGCAGCTCAACAAGTATATATAGGTTAGAGGAAAGAGAGAGAGGAAAACGTTTCAATTAATGCTCCAACGGCTCTATTCTAAACCAAACTAGTCGGTCAAAGAACAACCACTGACCGACTAGTTCATCAACTAGTCGGTCAGTCAATCAACATGAACCGACTAACTGGTGAACAGGGAATAGGTCGAAATTCAGACTTAAGGAACTAGTCGGTCAAAGAAGACTTGTCGACCGACTAGTTTCATAACTAGTCGGTCGGTGAGTTAACTTAGACCGACTCAGAGATAAAACACAAAGTCTGAGAACAAATAGAATTAGTCGGTCCAAGAACAAAAGTTGACTGACTAGTTCATCAACTAGTCGGTCGCCAAATGTACATGGACCGACTAACGACAAACAGTAACTTGGCATGTACAGTAGAAGCTCAACTAGTCGGTCAAAGAAGCATCTCTGACCGACTAGTTCACAAACTAGTCGGTCGGTGAGTCAACGTAGACCGACTAATTGTAAACAGTAAAGAGCTTAGAATTGAGAAGGCAAACTAGTCGGTCCAATAAGCATTGTCGACCGACTAGATCACCATCTAGTCGGTTAGTTCTTCTTCTTGAACCAACTAACATGCACAAGAAGTCGCGAATCGAAGCGCGATGCTTCGGAAAAGTTAGTATGGACTTCTTACAAGTTCCTAGCTCTAAGATAGGAGCGAAATGAAGATTAAAACGTAAGACCTACTCAAGGCTTAACATTCTACGGAACGAAGCTAAAAGGCTATAAATTAAACTTAACGAACCGTCTTCGAAAGCTTCGATACGAATCTTCATGACTTCTAAAATGGTCCAAAAGCTTCAACGAAGCTTTAGGCATACAATCACACGCTTTGAGAAAGTCTCGAGACATCGCTTTGGATGTTTAAATGAATTTGGCGACGATCTCCATAACTGCGCTCACAAATTGTTAGTTCACGATATATTTATGTTTGTTCATCATCCAAAACCAAATCCGGGGAGTCCAATATCCAACATTCTCTCCCTTTTTGGTGATGACAAACCAACATAAATAATAATAAAAAATAATGATTCAAATGTAATTTACTTACTCCCCCTGCATTGATGACACGTTAATTCCAAAATGAATAATAATAATACGCATCAAGCAGACGAGTAAAGTATAAAAATGAGAATCCATTATTGAAATATCGGATTAGAAATCCAATTTTTATATCTTAACTCCCCCCTGAATCTAACATATCAAGTTAGAATCTTGGAAAAAATGCTTAAATTATCATTTAGCACATGTCATTATTATATCTCTCCCCCTTTGGCATTAGCAAAAAGAGCGGGAGGAGATCAATGACAACAACAATGGCTTCAAATAAAAGCACGGGAGTCGTAGAATACGACCACGGTCCAAATGACACCAAAGGAAAATTCGAAATAAATCAAAGCGTGTCAATGAGACCAAAGTCGAAAATCGATAAATAAAATCATTAAAACTCAACTAAATTTCACGAATTGAGTTATGGAATATACTCTCCAATATCAACTTTCTTGGTTAATTTAGTGCATGGAAAACAATTCTATATTTTCATAAAATGAATTCTATTTAACCAAGTATTTTCGTCGAGCGACGAAATCAAACATCAGAGACATATAAAATATTAAATGTGCACAACCAAATGAAATGTCAACATCGATGTGTGTATATATATATATAAAGCATGAGTACATCAAAATGCTACATCGCCAGCATACATAACATCGATCTAACGATCGGGGCACAAAATACATCAAAAAAATCACAACATATAACATATGTCACACCGGACATCAGAGTATCAAACTACATCAAAATATCCAAAATATCATCAGAGATACATGAAGATACATCCAACTACACCAAAAATGATCCCAAAAACATAACCACACTCGTATCCTACCCAAACTCTCTCACAACTAGATAAATCATCCAAAGTGCATCGGGAGAGGCCTCAGAGAAGCTCAGGAGGCAGTGGCAGGATCTGCAGCAGCAGCAGGCTCTGCAGCAGGAGTGGTGGTCACCGGGTCAGCTGAAGTGTCCACGGGAGCGACGGTAGTGGTGATCTCTAGAGCAGCAACGGTAGTGGCCTCGGGAGCACCAGTCGTAGCATCCACCGCAGGAACGGTGGCAATAGAAGTACTCTCGGGGTCACCAGCAGAAGAGGCAGCAGCAACACCAGAAGTGCCCTCGGGGGCACGAGTAGAAACACGAACAAGCTCCTCAATCTCCTCCTCATCCAACTCCTCCTCGTCAGAGACTGACGGAGGGATCTCAATGCCCAAACGTGAGGCGATACGAGCAAGTATCTCCTCAGTACGAGCATATCGAGACCCCATACGTCTCACTGAACGTGCGAGCTCGTCAAGAGTGGTAGAGGGAGCAGCTGAGGCAGAGGCAGACGCTGAAGCAGAGGGGGTCATCCTCTGAACGTGATGGAGCACCGCAAGAGACTTCTTGACGGCCGTCGCATTCAGAGGGGGACCGAGTGGACGCTCATCATCAGGTGGAAGTGTGACACGGAAGTGGCGAAAGACAAGTGTCAACAAGCACGGATATAGGATATGCGCAGATTTCGTGGACTTCCGGATACACTCGAAAGAATCCATCTTATCGAGTATGATCCGGGCCCACTTAATCTCGCTACCCATGAAGATGGCATAGATCAACTTCAGGAATGGCTGGGAAGGCAAAGACGAGGAGCCGTACTTAGGAAGTAAGCACGACTTCAGAATCAAGTTCAGGACCCAGCCATTGGGCTTGAATGACTTGGAGGGGATGCCAATCATGGCGGGGGGAATCTCATGGAAGATCTCAGAAAGGATGACCTGATCGAGTGAAGAGATGTCATCGACGGAAATATCTGAAGGGAGGAGGCCAGACGACGAGCAATCGATCAACTCTCCTAAGATTTCTGCCGTGAGGACTATCAGAGTCCCCAAGACAGTAGTCTCAATCGAGTGGGTCGCGTCGTACTGACCCCGGATCCTATTGGCGTAGAAAAGCTTCACTAGGCGAGGGTATGGGTGAGGATTCGCCTTAGGGTCATATCGAAGGTAATCGATAAGACCGGAAGACGACAGAAGATCCGCTAGGCCTATGAAGTCAGAAAACTGTACGAAATGCTCCAGAAGCAGCGGACAGTGTTCGATACGGTTGTAAGCCACGAGACACAAAGGGTCGTCGCGACACAACGAAATATCGACACCGCCAACCGGCATCGGAGCCTTTCCCTTAGGCTGACGTGTGGAAGTACGGGGACGAGAGCTAGACTCAGGTTGCCTAGGAGGAGGTGAGGGATCCCTATGGGTCTCAGTCTCGGGTCTATACTCGGTGTCGGAGTCCGAAGGTGTATGGAAAGAGGAGGGAGATGCAATTTGCTTCGTAGGCTTGGGTTAGGCTGAGATTGGGCTCGGGGCTTCGATGTCGTCGTCCTCTTCCGCTTGAGAGGAGGCGACGACGACGAGGGTTGGGTAGTCTTCGATCGGCGTTTTGGAGGGGTTCGCGAGGGTTAAATGGGATCCGTAGGGGATGGCTCTACAGTCATAGGCGAAGGGCTCGTAGGACGGATCGGTATACAGGTTCGTGCCATAAGCGCGACACGACACGTACGAATCAACACAAGAAAACTAGATCGAAAGCCCTAAAAAGAAACCCTAGCCGAAATCGAATGAAATCCTAACCCTAAGCACAGGAAACTAACCCTAGAGAGCTAGGAGAGGGAGTACCTAGGTCGGAGGGAGGAGGGGGTTGATCGACGGCCGGAGATCGGTCGGAGAGATGGCATGTTGGATATTGGACTCCCCGGATTTGGTTTTGAATGATGAACAAACATAAATATATCGTGAACTAACAATTTGTGAGCGCAGTTATGGAGATCGTCGCCAAATTCATTTGAACATCCAAAGCGACGTCTCGAGACTTCTCAAAGCACGTGATCGTATGCCTAAAGCTTCGTTGAAGCTTTTGGACCATTTTAGAAGTCATGAAGATTCGGATCGAAGCTTTCGAAGACGGTTCGTTGAGTTTAATTTATAGTCTTTTAGCTTCGTTCCGTAGAATGTTAAGCCTTGAGTAGGTCTTACGTTTTAATCTTCATTTCGCTCCTATCTTAGAGCTAGGAACTTGTAAGAAGTCCATACTAACTTTCCCGAAGCATCGCGCTTCGATTCGCGACTTCTTGTGCATGTTAGTTGGTTCAAGAAGAAGAACCAACCGACTTGATGGTGATCTAGTCGGTCGGCAATGCTTCTTGGACCGACTAGTTTGCCTTCTCAATTCTAAGCTCTTTACTGTTTACAGTTAGTCGGTCTACGTTGACTTACCGACCTACTAGTTTGTGAACTAGTCGGTCAGTGATGCTTCTTTGACCGACTAGTTGAGCTTCTACTGTACATGCCAAGTTACTGTTTTTCGTTAGTCGGTCCATGTACATTTGGCGACCGACTAGTTGATGAACTAGTCGGTCAACTTTTGTTCTTGGACTGACTAATTCTATTTGTTCTCAAACTTTGTGTTTTATCTCTTAGTCGGTCTAAGTTAACTCACCGACCGACTAGTTGTGAAACTAGTCGGTCGGCAAGTCTTCTTTGACCGACTAATTTCTTAAGTCTGAATTTCGACCTATTCCCTGTTCACCAGTTAGTCGGTTCATGTTGATTGACCGACCGACTAGTTGATGAACTAGTCGGTCAGTGGTTGTTCTTTGACCGACTAGTTTGGTTCAGAATAGAGCCGTTGGAGCATTAATTGAAACGTTTTTACTCTCTCTCTTTCCTCTAACCTATATATACTTGTTGAGCTGCATTCATTGCACAAAAGGCTGATATTAAGAGAAGTTTAGAGATCAAAGAGAAAGCATTCAATCCCATTCAAAGCTCTTTCATTCCAATCTTGAATCTCTTCTCACTCTTATTTCAAAAGAGAGATTCATTGATTGTGAGCCTTCCAAGCCAAGTGCTTGATCCTAGGTCACCATCAACCTCATAGCTCTCCATTGCTGATCTTCATCTTGGAGCTAGGGTTTGGTGCCTCTTCATCTTCCTCAAAATCCGTTTTGCCCTAAATCGTAAGTTATACTCAAGGCATAGGATTTTGTCGGTAAGAATTTCTATTTCAATTTACTTTGATATTGTAAGTGATTCACTCTCGGTTGTGAGAGTGTGTTTATGATCCCGGGTTGTGGGAGTCACAAGTTTCATTTGTGTATGATTTGACTTGTGAAGGTTTTTCACAAGTATTTCATAGTGGAAATCTTGAGTTAGGGTTTCTAACTCAAGTATCCGGAAGTGATCCGGGTGGTTGGGACGTAGGATCACCGGGAACAAGTCGGGGAGACTTGGGTGGATCCGAACCCAGTAATATTGCTTGTTTGCGATTGTTTATTTGTTGTCAATTATTTACTATTCTGCATTCCCGCATTAATTGGTAGAGTTTGCAAGGTAATTAGGAATTAGCCTCTTAATTATTTTAAAGTACTATTCACCCCCCCTCTAGTACTTGTGCAGTAGCTTAGCAGGGCATTACATTTGGTATCAAAGCCAAGTCTATAGCTATGTCTGCCAACGACAACAAGACCGTTCATCCACCTTCCGACTATAGCACCTTCAAGAATCGTGAAGGAGCGTCTTCGGTGATGGAAGGACACTCCTCGACGAGGCCTCCCTTCTTCAACGGTACCAACTACGGGTACTGGAAATGCCGGATGGAAACTTTCCTCCGGAGTGCTTCATTATGGAGGGCCACGATGAAGGAGTATGTCGAGCCCGCCGAAGAAGATTTCGAGAAGTGGACTCCCGCGGAGATCGCCGCGGAGGTAAGCAATGCCAAGGCAATGAACGCCTTGCAATGTGCTTTGGAGCCCGAGGATTTCAACAAGATATGCACATGTAAGAGTGCATATCAAATATGGAACTCCCTCCTCATATTGCATGAAGGGACTAGTAGGGTAAGAGACTCCAAACTCGTAGTAGTTAATAAAGATTTCGAGCTATTTCATATGCTACAGGGTGAGAAGATGAAGGAGTACTATGCTCGCTTCGTCGACATCACAAACGAGTTGGAGGCTCTCGGTAAGACCTACACCCAAAAGGAGAAAGTCTCGAAGATTATCGATGGACTTCCTTCTAGTTGGGAGAAACGTACCTTCGCCATCGAGGAAGGTAATGATATGAAAACTTATACCGTTGTTCAACTAATGGGTACCTTGATGTCTTATGAGGTACGCAAGGATAGCAAGTTGAAGTTGCAGGAAAAGATGAAGTCCTACCTAAAGCAAGACGAGCCAAAGAAGAAGGCTATTGCTTTCAAGGCCGCTCCATCAACTTCCACATCGACCGATGATGAAAACTCGGAAGACGAGTTGGACTTGGAGTCCATGGCACTCATGGCAAAGAAGTTCAACCGGTTCTTCCGGAAAGGTAACTTCAAAAACAAGTCGAAGTTTAATTCTTCTAACGCCTCCTCTTCTTTGTGCTTTAAATGCAACAAGCCAGGACACATGAAAGCGGAGTGTCCTCTAAACAAGCAAAAGGAAAAGTGGAAGGCGCCGAAGTTCGACAAGTCCAAGAAGTACAAGAAAGGGTACAAAAAGGGGCTTGTCAGAACATTCACCGACTCCGATGATTCCTCTAGCGGAGAGTCGGATGATGAGCAAGTGGAGCAAGCACACATGTGCTTCATGGCTAGAGAGGAGCAAGATAAAGATTCCTCTTCCGATGATAGCGACAACGAAGGCGATGAGGTAACAATGGATGACCTTAGAAATGCTAATGAGCAATTATGGTCTAAATACACTAAGTTAGTAAATAGGTATACTAAAGTAAAAGATGACTTAGCTAGCATCCAAACCTCGCCTAAAACTATCATCACCAACAACGACACCGTTGTTGAAGAGTTGAAGAATGAGATTGTTAATCTCAAGACTCAACTTGAACATGTTAGCATTGAGGATCCGGAAGAACACAAGATAGCGGATTTGACTTCTCAAAACTCGACTTTGAGTATTGAGAATGAAAATCTCAAATCTCGTGTTTATGTGCTCATGTCGCAAGTATCCACTTTGGATGCTTCTATGCGTTCTCTCACCGAGAAATATGAATGCACATTAGGCCGAATTAATAAATTCAATAAGGGTAAGGACCATTTGGATAAAATCCTAAATGACTTACTTCCGGGCAATCACCACATTGGCTTGGGGTATACGATGGGAAATTCATCCAAAGCGGCCACTACTTTTGTTAGGCCAACTTCCGATGCCTCAACGAGTGGTAGCAAACACTCTATTGGTAGTTCATCTACCAATGGTGCTTCCACCTCGTACACACCTTCATTTGGAAAGAAACCCACTTTGGGTGGACCTCCAAAGAAGGGCCATGCTTACATGTACACGAATACCATGCCACGTAGGAACGCACGTCCTACTCCACATGCTCACACATATGATGATTTTTATGCACCACATCCACGGGCACGTGCACACCATGTGAGACACCCTCACGCACGTGTTCCTCCACATGCATATGTACACCCACATCATCGTATGAATAATCATCCACATGTGCCATTTCATCATGTTCCTTATGCTTATCCACGACATGCATCACGTAGAAATCAACAACGCATGCATGCTCCCAATAGGATTAAGGCTCCCAAAATCTTCACAATTTGGAGCCCAAAGGACACAAGCATGGATGAAAAACAAGTCTACATGAATGATTATTTTATGAATGTAGTGGATAATGATAATTATGTGGGGAAGTCTAAGTCCAATTGGACTTGGCTTCCAAAGGTCTAATCTTTTGGACCCAATGACCTTGGGTACCATGATACGATGTTTTCTATCTTTAGGTACTCAAGAAAAAGAAACGGAGCAACAAATTTAAATTTAGCTCCAAGAGGAAATGGATACTCGATAGCGGGTGTTCAAAACACATGACGGGTGACGCTCACTTGCTCTCCGGAGTGGTTCCCATTGCAAATGGAAACCGGGTAGTCTTTGGAGGCAACGAGAGCGGAACCATCATAGGTGTTGGTAAAGTGGATAATCCTTCTAAACCTCTTATAAATGATGTTTACCTTGTTAAAGGATTAAACCACAATCTCATTTCAATAAGCCAACTTTGTGATAAAGGTTACAAAGTTAGCTTTGCGAAAGGAATGTGTCATATTTTAAGAAAAGATAATAATGAATTATTGTTTTCCGGCACACGCCATAAGAATATATACATCCTTGATCTTCCGAGATCACATGAACAATGTCTCATTGCCAACACAAGTGAACAACACTTATGGCATCAATGTTTTGGTCATGTGAACTTTGAAACACTATTTAAACTTTCCAAGTTAAATTCTATTAGAGGCTTCCCTAAGCTAGTCTTTCAAAAGAAAAGCTTTTGTGACTCGTGTCAACGAGGCAAGCTTCCAAAATCGTATTTTAAACCTAAGAAAAGCATTTCTTCTAAGCGGCCACTAGAGCTATTACATCTAGATTTATTTGGGCCAACTAGAGTTGCTTCTTTAGGAAATGCACGATATGGACTTGTCATCGTTGATGACTTTTCTAGGTTTACTTGGGTATTTTCATTATGTAATAAAAATGATGCTTTTGAAAACTTCACAATTTTTGTTAAGAACGTACAAAATCTCATTGGAACCACCATTCACCATTGTCACTATTCGTAGTGATCATGGAGGAGAATTTGAGAATGAGTCTTTTGAGACATTTTGTGATGAAGTTGGTATTACACACACCTTCTCTTTCCCTCGTGCACCTCCTCAAAATGGTGTTGTTAAGAGAAAGAATAGGACGCTAGTGGAGTGTGCTCGCACTATGCTTGATGATAGCCAACTTGGCCATCAATTTTGGGCGGAAGCGGTACACACCGCTTGCTATGTGTTTAATAGAATACTTTTGAGGCCCGGCACTAAACAAACTTGTTATGAATTGTTGTTTGGTAGGTTGCCTCAAGTTAAACATTTTCGTGTTTTCGGTTCAAAATGTTTTATTAAGAACACGTATGGTAGTTTGGATAAATTCGATCCAAGATCCGATGAGGGGATTTTTGTTGGGTATTCCTCACGTAGCAAAGCCTACCGGATATACAACAAACGAACCTCAACGATCGAGGAATCACTTCATGTTTCATTCAATGAAGGATTTGTTCCAACTAGAATTACTAATGATGATGACTCTATGGTTGTCTTATGTGATTCAATTGGTAATTCTAACTCTATTGATTCTATTGATTCTATTGATACTAACCCGACTAATGAAGTTTTTGAGAATGTTCCTAGTGATCAAGGAATTCCCAAACGACTTCATACCGTTCGTGACCATCCTCATGAGCAAGTCATTGGCAATATCCATGATAGTATCAAGACGAGATCTCAAGTCAACCACTTCGCTCATTGTGCCTTTGCCTCCTCGATTGAGCCAAAGAATGTTAATGAAGCGTGCGAAGATGGTGCTTGGATCCTTGCCATAGAAGAGGAACTCATTCAATTCGAGAGGAATGAAGTTTGGGAGCTTGTTCCATTGCCTTCGAAGAACCACACCGTCATAAGGACAAAGTGGATCTTCAAGAACAAGACCGACGAAAACCAAATCGTCGTCCGGAACAAAGCTCGGTTAGTAGCTCAAGGCTATCGACAAGAGGAAGGTATCGATTTCGAAGAATCCTTTGCTCCGGTAGCTAGATTAGAATCAATTAGATTATTGTTATCTTTTGCATGCCATAAGGATTTTAAATTATTTCAAATGGATGTTAAAAGTGCGTTTTTAAACGGAGATGTTGTTGAGGAAGTTTATGTTTCTCAACCTCCGGGTTTTATAAATGAAAAATTTCCAAATCATGTTTTTAAACTTAAGAAAGCACTGTACGGTTTGAGACAAGCTCCTCGAGCTTGGTATGACCGTTTAAAGAATTTTGTTTTGGATTTAGGTTTTAAAATGGGAGAAGTTGACTCCATATTATTTGTTAAGTATTCGAATAATGATATAATTTTAGTTCAAATTTATGTTGATGATATCATTTTCGGTGCTACTAACTTTGCTCTTTGCGAAGAGTTTTCTAATGTGATGAAGGATCAATTTGAGATGAGCCACATGGGTGAGCTTGATCGGTCCATATTTTACACCTTTTTTCTGCATATTAGCATGCCATTTCGATCACCCATATCACGTTTTTCACGATTATTCGACGATATTGCGTTACTTTTCACTATTTCTTGTTTTTGTCGGATTTCAGGAAATATGGAGCGATCGGGAGCAAAAATGAGCTTAAAGGATTTGCACCCACTCCGGAGTGTCAACCATGGCTCTTTTGAGGGTTATTCTGCAATGGAAGATGAGTGGAAGAAGAAAGAACGTCATAGGAGCGACGAGGAAGCGAAAAGATGGAGATTGGGCATTTTTAGCATGCCACTCGGCCGAGTGAAGGAGTCACTTGGCCGAGCATTGAGACCCCGCTCGGCCGGCCAGATCGGACACGCAACAGAGATGTATCAGCGTGCACTCGGCCGAGCATCGCACGCCCACTCGGCCGAGTTCAGAGACTTCGTCCGCCCGAGTGGCACCCAGACGACGGCGAGCCAAAATGTCCAACTCTCTGTAATCCGTCAGTCGACTACGAGCTCCGACTCGGCCGAGTTCCAAAAGCCCCTCGACCGAGTGACATTTGCCACTTGGCCGAGTGATGCCGAGGACACGAAGCGCCCAGATTTTCAGACATCCTCCAACTCTTTTGAAATCTGCTATCATTCCAGTGGATAAATTATTTTTCTCATATTTTTTATTGATAGTAGACTTCATGACGATTCCAACACCGCCAAGAACGTGCAAATCGGAGGTCGGATGAAATCTGGGGAATTTCTGCAAGTCGATGCTGCAGTGCTGGAATTTGCATGTCAGTGTCACTCGGCCGAGTGACATTTCCACTCGGCCGAGTGACCCGTTTTTGACAGTTTTGGCAGATTTTGACAGAGTGCTATTTTCTGGAGTTTTCTGCAGGAAAGCTCACTCGACCGAGTGAGATTTCCACTCGGCCGAGTGAGATTTCCACTCGGCCGAGTCGTAACTGGCGCAGATTTCTGGGCACGCGCAGATTCAGTTTTGGGCCCGAATTTCAGGGGCTTTTTAGGCAGTTTTGATAGGGTTTTGGGGGAGTATTTAAGGGTTTTGTAGCCACCATTAGAGGGGGATCCCCCATGTTTTCTTAGGTTCCCAAGATGTTTTCTTAGTGATTATTTTAGAGATTAGGCCATGCCCTAGGCCCTCTCTTGGATCTAAAAGCTTGTATTTGGATTGAAGATATTCATCAAGCTAAGTATTTTGTTCTTTTTTATTTGAATCTTTGTTTTTCTATCTTTTGTATGCAAGCAATGATTTTTATTGATTCTCATATGCTTATTGCTATCCTAGAGTAGATTTGTTGTTCTAGGGCATGGGGATGAACCCTATGGATCTAATTTCAGACTTGTGATGAATGAATTTCCAAATTGCTAGAATTGCTAGGAGGTTAGGTTGTGATTGATTTATTACGGATAGCTAGGGACTTCCATCGATCGGGGTTTGCAAGAGATTGGATTCTAATCGATGGGAAGGCCTAGATATTCGATTTAGGTTTACAATTGGGTTTCTCTAGATTTGGTTTGCAAGAGATTGGACCAAAGCTAGGATTTTTAATTGTAAATCTATACCCATATTCGTTTGCAAGAGATTGGACGAATACGAACTATCACAACCTAGATCGTAACTCGAGTTTGCACGAGAGTGGGCTCGAGGAGCGATTGAACGATGATGTCGATCTTCATGCTAGTGGCTTAGGTTAGGGTTTGCAAGAGATTGGGCTCTAATCTAGGTTTCTATAGACCGGCAATAGCGCGAGAGCGTGAGCTTGGTTCTATATTCAGTTACGACTAGTTCACCTCAATGCAAGTCTAGTAATATTGAGATTCACTATTTACACTGATGTATGACGGTCCGTAGGGGGGATTCCCTACCCCTAGACACTTTTATTATATTGTATTTGAATCGACATTTTATCCAACTTCTCTATCTCCGACACCGACATCCATCACCATTGCCATTACATTATACCATAACCATCTCCACCAATAAAACATTCGTAGTCAAACCAACCTAGGATAGATTGGAACCGACACCACCTCCTCGTGTTCGATACCCGCTCGCCACTTTGACGTGCGCTTGCGGTAAAACTACAATCGTTCTCCGGGTGTGTATCCGGGGCCGATCAAGTTTTTGGTCGTGCTCTTGGGTTGCATTTTGGAGCGATCAAGTTTTTGGCGCCGTTGCCGGGGAGGTGTTTCCCGTTGGGTGCCAATTTGTCACAATTAGGTTGATTAGACTACGAAAAAAAACTAACAAAAGGAAATTTTCACCCCGCCACCATTATTATCATTTCTATATTCTTTTGTGCCACTGATATCTTTTCTCCAGGTATTTATCTTTGTTGATCAGGTGCTATGGATTATAATACGTGGACCACAGATTT
Source organism: Scilla litardierei (assembly GCA_030789695.1). Taxonomy (NCBI): domain Eukaryota; kingdom Viridiplantae; phylum Streptophyta; class Magnoliopsida; order Asparagales; family Asparagaceae; genus Scilla; species Scilla litardierei. Next base: position 623,936,570 of record CM061142.1, read on the forward strand.
TGATCAGAGTGCTCAGATGGGAGATTACTATTTTGATCAGAGTGCTCAGATGGGAGAATACTATTATGATCAGAGTGCTCAGACGGGAGAATACTATTATGATCAGAGTGCTCAGATGGGAGAATACTTTTTTGAGGAGACGCACTGGCCCGAGTTTGATGAGAGACAAAGGATTTTTTTTGATGAGATGCATGCACACCAGGTTGAAATGCAAGCCGGGCTTGAAAAGGGTAACCTTCTATTGGAATGGGTGAAGAGGCAACTTGAAATGAATGCACTCATGTTTAAGGTTGCGATGATTCCCAAAGATATCAGTTCTGTTTCTTCATCTTATGGGCAAGAAGCATCGCCAGACTTACTACCAGAGTCAGAATGTGCCGTCGTCGATCCCACTTCCTACGATACATCTATTGCATATGAAGAGTGGATGGACGAAGAGGCAGTGAAGGAAGCAGAAACTGAGTCATATGCGCAGCCAGAGGAGGACGCATTTCAGAGATTATTGGATGGCCTCTTGGAGTCAGTGAGGTTCACCGGTTCAGAGAGCACTACAGCATGTGATGCATTTGAGCTACGATTTGCAGATTTTGTTATGAACCGTGTTTCAACTGCAGGAACAATTGAGGAGGACATCCATGTCAGTCTTGATGGGGATAGACTATATTTTCGGATTGCTTGCGGGCATTCCCGTCCACATGATACATCCCCACAAATCGACACACCTGAGCAGCCAGCATCACCATCCCAGAGAGAGCCTACATTGATAGTTGATGAGAAGGCAAATGAGCACACTATCGAGCCAGAGCATGCTTTTGAGGAGGCCTTACACACAGAGCCAGAGCTTATCACCGAGGAGGTCATGCATCGGGACGAGGACACAGCCATTCATGAGGATCCCGAGCACTATCCTCCTACATTAGAGCTTCCGCAGCCACCTCATCCTCCCACTGACGCAGAGGACTACCCCACAGAGCTTTTGGCCCCCCTTCAGGGAGATCTCTTTACTCCATCGCCCTTTATTTTTGATTTCCCTCTAGTGTATGATGTTTTTTATGATTCATCGTGCCTTTTGCAGGATTCATGTACATACGATCAAGAGGTACGATGGGACATATATGAGGAGGAGAGCGAGGAGTTAGCACCCATGGACACATATGAATATGATCAAGGGGTGCACTGGGATGAGTCTGACGATGATGAGAAGCATCTTGATGGGGTCCACATCTATGATCTAGATTTACCTGAGCAGCATAGAGAAGACACCGTAGAGACAGCTATCACGGCACGTGAGGATATTGGATTATTTCCAGGGAAGTATCGTCCACCATTATTTATTCCATACATTTCTATAGACGATTCTCTTTGGGATACTTTTATTATGAGGGTGAAGTTTTTGCGGCGAACTGATGCATCCTATTCTCTGCAGGGTTCAGGTGGAGTCCTTGTGGAAATGCTGGAGGATGCATTGCTGGAGTTCGTTGGTGTTCGTGGACGCATGCACCTAGCGGAGCCACGGAAAGAGCAGTTGGAGCAGTTGCCTGCACCGGCAAAGATACTGGATCCGCCTTTTGCTATAGGTGATATCAATCCAGTAGTGTAGAAATTTTTATGCTTTGAATAAACACGAATCCTCTCGATAGCGAGAGGACCGTATAGATTTTATTGAATAAATATCACCTCATATGACGGCCACAATAATCATTTACACCCCAAACCCATTATATATATTAATTCCCCTCTTCATATTTTGATGTGTCACATCCTTTTGCTCACCACCATCGAGCATTTCGTTGAAGTGAAACCTCACTTTCTTATTTGTTTGACTTGATCACGCTTAGCAAAATCGTGATTTTTTTGGTCAAGTCATTTGAATAGGATTGTTTGGTATAATCTTGGGGGAAGGCGCTCTCATGCATCATTGCATGTGCATGTAGTTGCATTAGGATTTCATGTCATTCATTTCATCATTTTTCATTCACCTCCTTCATATTTATCGTTGTTCCTCATATTCTTTCATTATGATCACATTGAGGACAATGTGAAGTTTAAGCTTGGGGGAGTGCATTTCCATGCCATTTAGATGCATTAGTTGCATTTTTACTTTATTTTAGGGTTTTTAGAATTTTCAAAATTTTTTGCATCATCTTTTCGAATTTACCATTTTATTTTTCTTTTATGTGTGTTCATGCATCATATTAAATGCTTGGTTTTCTTTTCTTTCCTCTCTTTTATTTTCTATTTCTTTATTTTCTTTTCCTCCTTTTGTTAGATGCATTTCGTATGATGATATCTCTTATTGCTTTAGCGACCATCACGATGCTTATTATTCCTTGACATGCTACGTAGAGTATTTCATAGTTCTACTATCCATTTGCTTGCTTATATATTCTTTTGATGATTCCTCTATATGAATGCATGATATTAATTGAAGCCGAATGTATTAATTAGTGTTTAGTATGCTTTTGTTGGAAGTGCACCAAGATTCACGCATCATTAGTATATCTGAAGCATCAGTTTTATTGCCTTATTCACCTTCTGTTGCATGCCTGATATGATTGTGCGCTTTACCGCTTGACTTCACTTTTTATTGAGATGATTGAGAATATCCATGCTTACATATTAGTTTTAGTTGAAGTATTATTTTATTGAACCGTTCGTGCACATCTTAGAGTGAACCGAGTGTTACATTATTTCTTTCTCCACATATATCTTTTTATTCTCTACATGTCACTTGAGTTCACCTCCTAAAGCTACTTATATCGCATCTATTTCCCAAAAATCCCCACAAAAGAAAAAGTTAGCTCCAAAAAGTCCAAAAAGCTAAAAAGGAGCCAAAATCCAAAAATACAAATCAAATTGCTCCTACAAAAATCCAAGAAGAAAAATGAGAAACAAAGTCCAAAAGAAAAAAAAATATTTCTCTATCTCATTATTGGAGCCACAAAATACTTGGGAAAACCAAGGCAAAAATCCCATTTTCCACTATCATATTCCTTTAGATGCGATGCCTCAAGCTAAGCTTGGGGGGTTGAATTCATTTGACCATATGAGTGAGTACGACATTAGAGTGGAGAAGTGCACGAATGAGGAAGTTTGATAATGCTGAAACTTAGCAAAATACTTTAGTTATGGAGATTTCTTATGAATCGATATAAATATGTGAATGCCATGATTTATTCGGTTGCTCATATTGCGATTTTTTCTACATATTTGCATATTTGCATGCCATTTCGGTTGCTCATATATTTTTAAAATATGGGTGAGCTCAAATATTTCTAAAATATGGACCGATCAAAATGAGAAACAAAGTCCAACCGAGTGGGAGCAATTTGATTGGACGATGATTGGCTCAAATTGATCCTTCATCACATTAGCAATTTGTTTCTCATTTATGTTGATGATATCATTTTCGGTGCTACTAACTTTGCTCTTTGCGAAGAGTTTTCTAATGTGATGAAGGATCAATTTGAGATGAGCCACATGGGTGAGCTCAAATATTTCTTAGGTCTCCAAATTCGCCAAATGAACGATGCAATCTTCATCCACCAAACGAAGTACACGGTGGAGTTGCTAAAGCGATTTGGAATGGAGAATGCCTCTGGGAAAAAGACTCCAATGAGCACGACTACACATCTTGATAAAGATGCGGGCGGAAAAGATGTAGACATTCGTCTATATCGAGGTATGATAGGTAGTTTACTTTATCTTACTGCTAGTAGGCTCGGTATTATGTTTGCCGTATGTGTATGTGCTCGGTATCAGTCTCAACCTAAGGAGTCACACTTAGTAGTGGTAAAGCGTATTTTCCGTTATTTAAGTTACACACTTGATTTTGGATTACTTTATCCAAAATCTAGCACGTATGAGTTAATCTCATATAGTGACGCAGATTATGCGGGATGCAAATCCGACAAGAAAATTACTAGTGGCACTTGCCATTTTATAGGAAATTCTCTTGTCTCTTGGTTTTCCAAGAAGCAGAATTCTGTATCACTTTCAACCACCGAGGCGGAATATATTGCCGTCGGTGCCGCGTGTGCTCAAGTTCTTTGGATGAGACACACACTTAAAGACTTTGGTATAAACTGTGATACTTGCCCTATCATGGTGGATAACCAAAGTGCAATATGTCTCTCCAAGAACCCGATACACCATTCCCGTTCTAAACACATAGATGTCCGTCACCATTTCTTAGATGAACATGTTGCTAAAAAGGACATCATATTAGTGTAAGTTGAAACCCAGAAGCAAATCGTCGATATTTTCACGAAACCCCTAAAGGAAGACTCCTTTGTGCGGTTACGTCGAGAATTGGGGATTATGGGTGAATCCGAGATTTAGGATTCATTTTTATTCAATAATCTTGCATGCTATGAAATTTCATTATATTTATTGGAATTTTCTGGATTTTTGTTGAATTTTCGGAATTTTCGCTCGATTTATTCGTAAACGTCAAATTTCAGATTTTCGATGTTTAATGGGGTAGTATAATGATTAATGAGAGTATTTCGATGTTTCGTCCAAGTGCGATTAGGAGAGAAATCAAAATTTCAAAATTTTCAATTTTTGGACTCTCTTAGTCGGTCCAAGTTCATTGACCGACCGACTAGATTCAGTTCTAGTCGGTTAGTGAATGAGCTTAGACCGACTAAATCTTGTCAGGATTTTTGGCTTCAGTTACTGTTTACAATTAGTCGGTTCAAGCTCATTGACCGACCGACTAGATCGTGATCTAGTCGGTCAGTGCTTGAACTGTGACCGACTAATTGTGATGGGGACAGTTGCGTCTTTTCGACTTCCGACCGACTTAAAGCTCTCTCTATTCGACTTATTTTCATTTTAGTCGGTCGAAACTTTCCCTCTCCGGCCAAAAACCCCCGAGCACCCCCTTGGTCTTCCTCCCCCATCTGTCGATTATTTACTATTCCGCATTTCCGTATTATTTGGTAGAGTTTGCAAGGTAATTAGGAATTAGCCTCTTAATTATTTTAAAGTACTATTCACACACACCCCCCCTCTAGTACTTGTGCAGTAGCTTAGCAGGGCATTACACTTAAACCACTAGAGAAAACAACTAGGCCTTTTCTTTTCTCCAAGCCCATTTCTCCTTCTCGTTGGGAGCACAACCAAGCTGATAGCAATTCTCTTTCTCCCTTACTCTAAACTACCATCTATATATCACATTATTTCTCTCCCTATCTCTGTCTTCTCATATACTATCACCCTCTCACTGACTCTAAACTACCCCCTCTATATCACCCTCTTCTCCTCTGGCAAGACCCGAGCCCTGGCGAGCTCTCCACCATTTCAAGCAGCCCCCTCGCCTCGTCTCGCACCCACCACCTCCTCCGAGATCCCTCTGGCGTCATCCACACCCACGGTGTCAAGATAGGCTCCCGCACCCACCTCACATGCGAGCCGCCACGTCTCACTCCGATGAACTTCGCAACTGCCATGACTCGTGCCATGTGCTTCGTCCCGTGTCCTATGCTCCACCTCCCGAGCTTTCCTGGACCTCTGCTGTTCCGTTGCCTCACTGCAAAAGGAAAAAGAAAAAGTAAAAGTAATAGCACACGAGAGAGAAAGAGAAGGTAAGAGAGAATGTGTTAAATATAATAATATAATAATAAAATATTAATAATATAACATAACTTGTTTGACATGAATAGTGTTATTTTGATATACATTTCAGAATAATGAACGGATACCACCAAAAGATCCGCGCCTTCGTCACAAACACGTAGGCACTGGTTTCGTTGGAATCAGGCAAGTATATCTCCCGTAATAAATTTTTAAAGCTATCTGATTCATCCTAATAAATTAGTTCTTCCGAATTTCACGTAAACTTAGGTATGATACAATTGTCTATAAATCTACTAGTTAAGACAAACATTTTGATATATCACATGAAAATTTCTGACAAGTATATATTTTTAAATAAATCGTTGAATGTTACGATAGTTATTTTATAATTTAGAAAATTAGTTTTTAATTCATTTTAATTTCTAAAAATCATTTTAAAGCTTTTAAAAATTATAAGAAATACCTATGAGCTTCAGAAAAATATTTTCTTCCAAGCTAAAATTATTTTCATCATATCTATCCTATCTAAAAATTACAAGAGTGTGTTTTAACCCGTTTTAAGCTATTATAAAAATACGAACACGTTATGAAAAATAGATAGAAAATAGTACGGCCTATAACCGATAATTTCTTGTGATTGCAGGTACCGATTCTCGCGCACGAGCACCCCTAGCTCCAGTCTCGACTTACTACGACGACCTCGAAAACCGTAAGTCACTCTAATTCTAGCTTTAGAAGTTAAGCAAGTGTACTAGTATGAATTTAGGACATCACATTTAGCCTCAGAATGACTATTGATTTAAACCAAAGATTAGCGACCTAATTAACTATAGAACTAATCAACTGCAGAACAACTTTGACAAGAAACCAAAGAACAACAGCCCTCTGCAAAAAATCCAGATGATACCCTCAAGGATTTGACCGCAGATCCATAGAAAACCAAACTGAAAAAAATCATAGTTAAATTCATACGAAAGTTGGATTCCTTGGATAGGATGATGACGAGAATATTTTTAGGGTTTTAATCCCTATCAGTCCGATTGTTGTGGGGTTGGCTCCCTTCTTGGTTGGCCTGGGATCTCGGGGGTTATGATTGGCTAAAGTATTTACCTTCCGTTTCTCTTTTAATTTGTCTGGCCGTGGGTTTTTCCGCTTGAGGGTTAAACTGCATTGCAGTTTCAGTTTACCCCTCTTTGTGGGGGGGTTTCGGCTTCTGTTTAGTTCTGGAATTTTTCTGCCTTCATGATTTGACCTTCTGGGGTTTCGGTGTTCACTGTTTTTGGGGCATCATCTTCTGGACTAATATCTGAATCTCAGAAACCCCTTATTCCTCGCAGTTGATAATCTTTTGGCTGGTTCCTTGCTGATAGAGTCACAGACCCTGTTGACCTTGCCGCAGGTTCAGGTACCCCCCTCAACACGATGAAATTCCCATAATCTGATCCCCTAGTTATTAAACTTTGCAGTCCATATTTTCAGTCATTAATTTCAGGTAACACTGAAAGTAAATGGAAATCTAAATGTTTCAGTGTTATATTCATTATTCATTCTCAGTTCAGTTAACGTAAAAGTTGAATCTTGAGTTTAAATTCAGTTTTCTTTAAGTATGTAAATCTGAACGCAAGTCAATTAAGTATATTAAACTGAAATGTCAATTTATCAAGTTTATGCATGTTTAGGTTCATATTTCTTTACTATACACTAGTGCGAATGAGTGGAATAATTATCAGTAATTTTATCTTGGATGCAAGTTTCCACACGTGTACTAGGATTTATTGAATTCCATAGTAATCCTAATTGTAGAGCTGATCTCATATCTCAAATACGCAATTTAAAGGTGACACATGAATTTAAAGTAAATTGGACTTGATCCAATAATTAATACATATGTTTGGTTGAAAGCAGAGAATGCACCTTGACATGAAGCAAAGAAACTCTTTAGATTGCGTAAGTTGAGATAATGAGTAAGATAAATGACACTACAGGTTATGGATTTAGGATATAACGTCTAACCGTTAACTAGACAACTTTATAGAATTCGCTGGGGTTTGGGAAAGCTTATAAATGAGAGAGTGCGGGAGCGATTAGAGCCCTACTTTCAGCCCGTATCTGGGAGGATTTCCGTTTACGGATCCTGAGTCCCCGTCACATTGACGTCTAGACTTGGCCCATTGTAGAACCCTGCGGTCTAAGATGGTCTCCAAGTTGCACATCGTGCTCTACGTTAAAAGTTTATGATTAAAATTGAACAAACTTAATATCATAGTCTCATAGTAAATTAACGACATCGAAACAACCATAACATGTTAGACCTTGGCACGTCACCTATTATACAGGTTCATTAATATACCTCTCTATTCATGAATCTTTATCATTGCTGTTGTTTGGTTTGATAAATCTACTCTATTGAGCGGTGGTACCACTTCTGTTGTTGTCACCAGGTGAACAATAAGACTACGTGGAGGCACCGGTGTACGAGGAGACGGAGTTTTTGGTTCAGGACGACGAGCTTTGAGGACTGGTTGGGTGCGAGTGACATTGTATCTTCATTTACATGTATTTATGTTTCAGGATTAAAGTGATGATGTACTTTCATTGCATTGTATATAACGTTGTAACTCTGACATGATGGTAATAAAATGAGTAATTTAAATTCTGTCAATTTCTGCTTGCTCCACGTTGTTTTCACTGGAAACTGCAGAACCTGCATAAAGTTGTACAAAAGTAAATGCATCCGGACATGGGGCGTTACAAGAATACTGCATTTCCTACTTTCAACTTTGATATCTGTAGCGTTACAAGAATACTGCATTTCCTACTTTCAACTTTGATATCTGTAGTACGCAACCATCTATTTGGGTAAACTGTGTACTAATGGAAATACCACATGCTCGAAGCATGGAATCATCTTTGTTGGACTTGTCTTTATCCTATATCTCTAACTTTCTGATTTTCAATAAGAAAGTAAATCAACGGTCCTGGTTTAACTATCATAGTAAATGATCAGGAAACTACTCTACCATTTGTTAACATAATCGATGTAGTGGAACTTGATAATCGGCGTTCTTATTATTGATTTACCAAGCCGGCTGGTTTTGCTTGCACCCAAGATCTGGATCACCCTGCTTGCATGGATAGTGACCTACTTAGCAAACTTTGACTAAACACGTTTGTATGAGTCAATGCTAGAACTCCAATAATCAGCAGTTCGCCAACATCGATTTTAAATACCTTTAAAAGAGGTATTTCAACCTTTTCATCACCATGATAATTCCTTATCTTGTTCACCATCGTTTACCATGTTCTGATGCTTCTCACTTGAAAACTATGCATGGACTTTGGATACACTTTGTTGCATGATTGCTCACGTTTGAATAGTCGCATCATTTGCTGCATGGCATATTTGACTCAATGAATGTTAATGAATTATCGAATGGAATATCTTTGTGGTACATCTTGCGGAATATCTTGTGGAATATCTTGTGGAACATCTCGTAATAAACATATACTTGATACACATGACACATCAATGGGGTTTTGGGGTAACTTATAATAATGAGTGTGCGGGAGCGACCAGTTCATGCTTTGTTGTTGTTGTCCCGACCGGGTCCTAGCAACCCCATCAAAGTTCGTCGGTGACAAATTCACAGACTCGAATAACATATTATTGAATAGTATTGTATTGTATTCACAGTTTTGGTTTAACACAGGTACGCGCACCCATGGTATGAGATGGACTCTTGGTTGCTCACTGTACTCCGCATTATAAGTCACGATCTAGGCTAGGCACAATTATACTCCCCTTAATATGGTCATCTCAATTATGTTTCATTATTGATATCACTATGGTTTCTCTTGTACGTTACTTATCGTACTTGCACAGTCACCTTTTACGTTACTTATCGCACTTGCATGCATGTTTGCTCTTATCTTACTTGTTGCACCTGCATGATCATCTTTAACTGTTTACCATAGCCTGTTCTGTACTTTTGCACTACTTTATTCCTATTGCTAGAATTGATGTGGCTTACCAACGGTTCCATCTTCGCGGCACCGTCAGACGACGTACATGTAGAAGAAGAGGTTCATGTGCATGAGGAGCCAGAGTTCGACCCAGGGGCTGCAGTTTTAGAGTTCATATCGTGACACATTTCCATTTGTAATTCTTTTCTTTCATGTATCTTTGTTGGAGCATATTGTACATTATGGATTGTAATATATGGACCAGGTTTGAGTATTTTTGTACATCTCTACATCGTGGCTATATTATTTTTACTAGTGATTTGCAGACCTACAAATTTAATCAAATAAGTAATGCCCCCTAAGAGCGGGTCGTTACATTAACTATCAGTTACACTATGAACTTTCTATATCACTGTTGACCTCACTGCAGGGTTGACTGAGTGTTCCTCGTGTAAGTCTCGAAACCGAAGTCATAGATTAAATAATGATCCTATTTGCTTTGAGTGTAATATGCCAGTGCATTTAAAGAAAGATTGCTCACTAGCAAAGAAAAAATGAGTGATTTATAGTCGATGAAGTGGTAGTCATATTTATAAACACAAATGTTCCACAAAGAAATTAATTTTCAAATTTTTTACCCATACCTTAAATTTTGCTTCGTTCAATATCAGCACATACAAGAATCATCAATATTGTTGTAGCAGATCCTCATAAAGATACACCAACCACTGGTTGGTAGGGATGGGAATCTGCATGCCAAAGCCCGATTGGGCGCCCAATCGGGCATGCCCCATTATACTTATGAATGAAGGATGGGAACGGGGCATGCCCGATTGGGAGCCCAATTGGGCTTTGTGCATGCCCATTTCCATCCCTAATAATCTCTCAATGGCAGCAAATGCTAATCATCTCCGCTAGTTAAGGGAGTTGCTACGTGTACCGGTCATTTTACTCGCACGCACAACCATTATTTACTAGTCTGACATTCAAATTTTACCCTCTTTTACCCCTCATCTTATCCTCAACCAGTTTTTAGGGTTTGGAATGGCCGGTGGGGAAGAGGAAGAGTGGGCGTCGGAGGGGGGGAGGTCGGAGGAGGGATCAGTGGAGGGGGCGGGCGAGGGGGGGTCGGAGGAGGGGGCGGGCGAGGGGGGGTCGGAGGATGGGGCTGGTGGGGTCGGAGGATGGGGCGGAGGAGGGGTTGGTGCCGACGGATAGCCTGGGGAGGTCGAAGGATGGGGCGGCAGAGGGGGCTAGGAAAGAGGAAGAGGGGGTGGTGAGGCCGGAGAATGGGGCGGCTGAGAGGGAGGGGGTGGAGGAGGGGGCTGGGAAAGAGGAAGATGGAGCTAGAGAGGTTGGAGGAGGGTGTGGCATCCCCGCAGCCGCCGGCCGCATCCGTTTTACTCACAGCGTGCACCCAAGGACAACTTTGGAATTTTGGAATGGTTATGCGTGGTTAGTAAATTTGAGTGGCAACCGTGTAAATATTGGGAGTTGCTACGTGCACGTACCGTTTTACTCGCGAGTACAACCACTTATCCACATATTTACAAGTTTGTCACTCAAATTTACTCACCACACACAACTTTTCAAAAATTTCAAAAATGCCCAGTTGTGCGCGGTGAGCAAACAGGTGAACGACGGCCACCCCCTCTAACGCCCCCTCCCCCAGCCCTCCTTCATCGCCCCTCCATCACCCCTCCACCGTCCACTCTGTCATCCCCTCCAGCTTCTTTGGAGGCGGCGCCTACATGTCCAAATGAACCATGTAGAAATTCGCCGTATGGTACAAGCTCTCAGTGTTCTCTTCAAGCTCTCCTCGTCTCTGGTGGAGCCCAAGATCAGATAGGCGAGCCATGGCACATGCGACGGAGGTTCCGGTGACGGAGAGGGGAGCCGGAGCTTGGGCTCGACGAAGAGGGGGTCGTCAGAGTCGGTCGTCGGGATCTGGGAGAATTAGAGGAGGAAGAAGGTGTGATGGTAGAAGGAGAAGCATGAGGAGAAGAGAAAGAGGGAGATCATACGAGATGAGAAGATGAGAGCGAATAGAAGAGGGACCATCCATTTCTTCTGCTTCTTCGTGTCCGTTGGGGTTGAGGGGGCGGAAAGCTCATCGACGAGTGGGTGGCGATACGAGGGCCAGCGTCCATCTGAGGGGGAGATGTTTGTCTGAGTGGGCGGCGGCGGTTAGAAGAGGGTAAAACAGGTGTAAACTTTGAATGACAAGCTTGTTGATTGTGATTGTGCGCACTAAGCAAAACGATACGTGCACTTAGTAATTCCCTAAATAAGTGGTACGTGCGCACGAGAAAATGTCAAAATAGTGGTTGTGCGCGCGAGTAAAACGGCCGGTGCGCGTTTCAACTCCCCCGGTTAATTCCCATCACTGTAAACGCAACATGGTGTGCTTGGAGATGAGGGGAATTCTCTGCGGGTGGTGCTCCCAAACCCCCACCACCGCACGAATCTCCGCTCCTTCACTCTTCTCCACAAACTCAATCCCATCAATACGGAACCCTAACCCTAGCTCTAGCTCTAGCTCTCTTCCCTGTCGCTCCGTCTCCGTCTCCACCGCCGACCCCCAGGTCTCCGACGACCCCTCCAGCGCCGGAAACCTCCGGATCCGCCGCCGCCTGATCCTACTCCGCCACGCCGAGAGCGCTGCCCCTGGCCGCTTCATCAGAGGTAACCCCCTACTCTTCGTCTTTCCGAGATTAGGGTTTCCAAACCATCGATTTAGTCGCAATGCCGTTGAATTGGGTCTTGACTTGGTTTGGTTCCAGATCATGATCGCCCACTGAGTAAGTCGGGGAGAACAGACGCCATCGTGGTCTCTCGAAAGCTTCGGGAAATGGCGTGGATTCCAGAGCTTATCCTGTCAAGGTTTGGAAATTTACTTCCTTTTCTGGTTTCTTTTTTGGAAAATGATGTTGCATTTTATGCGGACATGATGTAATGAAATTTTTATTTAGGTTCTTCTATTTGCAAACACAAACACAAACGTTGTTGTATGTATATGTTAAAAGGGGAATCACACAAAAATACCCCAACGTTTGGGGTTTCTTTCATATTAATACCCTGAACTTTTAAGTCATACACAACAGTACCTTTTTTCGTTTTTTGTTTAATTTATACCCGTTTTGCCCTTTACCCTATTCGGAAAAAAATACCCTAATGTTTGGGGTATCTTTCAAAAAAAAAAATACTCAAATCCTACTAAAACCCAAATCACAGGGGTATTTTTTTGAAAGATACCCCAAACGTTTAGGGTATTATTTTTCTGAACATGGTAAAGGGCAAAACGGGTATAAATTAAATAAAAAACAAAAAAAGGTACTGTTGTGTATGACTTAAAAGTTCAAGGTATTAATGGTATTAATATGAAAGAGACCCCAAACGTTGGGGTATTTTTGTGTGATTTCCCCTATGTTAAAATTACCGAATGTGGTATGCCAATCTGGGCTCGATCCTATTTGTCAACTCTGCTCAGCTCACCAAGGACAGAGTCCCCTCCCTGTTAGAGGGTCACGTCAACGGTGGATTCTGATGAGTGACTACCAAACGTGGCGGGCCAAGAGAGGTGAACTTCTTGCCCAATAGAATGTGAGAGGTTGCTTGCAGAAACATTGCCTCAAAGTTCTCAGAGAGAGACAGAGAGCTTGTATCTATCATGTCAATGGCTGAACTAGCCATTGTGAAAGCTGGTTGAACCCATGCTGTTAGATAGTTGTTGTAATAGCTAGTTGGAATCAACTATGCTCATCCTTTGTAAACATAGTTGTTAAGGAAGAGATAGAACGGGAGATGAAGCCCGCAATTAGTCATGTTGGTTAGGACACAAACCGAGCTGAAAGGTTATCTAATCCAAAAGCTTAAACCAATGTGTAGAGGTCTAACTACTACTTTATATTTCTCTCTGTCGTTATTCTCAACACCCCTCTCAAACTTAGAATGGAACCTTGAGGGAACTAAGAGAACTAATTATACATGTGTACTTTTAAACAAGGGTACATGTATTGATCCTTGTGTACATGACACACGTATTTGAGACATGTTTGACATGACACTGCTTCATGATAAAACATATCGACTATTCTTTTGCATAGAAATAGCCAATGTTAGCTCAAAATAGTAAGAAGAGACTTGAGAATTTGAAACTTCCTTTGGAACCCAATGGAGAAACTTTGAGTGCCAATTAGAAATATCATCTTTTGCTCATCTGTAGGGAATCTAGCATAGGTCTCTTTGGAGGGTATTTTCCCTATGGCCTAAGGCAGTGACCCAGAATCTTGTCTGGTTTGGTACCTCCTGTAATGTAAGCTATTGGGCCTCTCAGGCCTAGACTATGTCTATTGCTTTCTGAGAGATGATGTAGGGATGAACAAGGAATGTAGAGATGCAGCATACACTATGCGGATGTACTGTGCAAATAAATGAACAATTATTTCAACCTTTTTATTAATTACCTTAAGCAAATAAAATATATCAACACACAATGCTGCAAGGTTCGTGAGTTTATTTTGTTGTGATAGGCAACATGCATCATATATTTACAAAAAGAGAGGAACAAACAAGTTGATTAGCGGATCTAGTTTGTATCTTTTTTGGGATCTAGTTATTTGGGAGAAGTAACAAAAAGCATCCTTGAGATTGGGTTGACTGTATGCTAAAATTACCCAAACTTGTTGAAAAATGGGAATATAAGCATAATGAAACAATCTGACCGCAATAACAAGGCAACCATGCCATGATACCATATCATGCTGCACCACATTATGGCTTAAAAGAACCCCTAGCCTACCATATGCTACAATTCCAATATGTGCGACCACATGGAAAAAAGCGCCGCATGAAGTTGCTGGTAGAAAATTGAAAAGCGGTGAAGGAGATGGAAAAGTTCTTAGAGACAATGAAAATACTTATAAACTTGTGAAACAGAGTTTGCTTTTGGAGGGAATGATATCTGAAAAAGAAAGGAAGAAATGATGGATCTTTACGCTGATATAATGGGTTCCAGTGGATCATCCAATGTAATTGGATCTGCATCAACTTTCCCTTCCTGTATGGAGTCATCCTCCTACACTTGAGCAAGGTTGTAATAAAGGCAGAAGATTTCGGAAAAGACCTTAAAAGATGAAATCATTAGACTCTATGACTTTGAACTTTAGTTTTGGTTCTCATCGAACCAATTTAGAATGTAGAAGAGATTTTTGCTTGAGGTGAATCATGGTGGCGATAGTATTAGCAAAGGTTACAAGATACAACTTTGATTTCACGTTCATCTGGATATATTACGGACCATGCTTCAATCAATGGGGGCACAGATGCAAGCATTACATGAATCAAATCAGCTCGAAAAAGGGTGAAGGCATCACATACATCAATGGTGATAAAGTGAGTGATGGTAGACATGAAGGGTTGAGAACATATATAATAGCATTGAGTTTTTCAATAGTCAATCACCAACCATCGTATTGGCAATTGATTTTATTGATGATGGCGTTAGCATCAAAAGGTTGAAGATAAGAAGACACAGCTAAACTCTTTTCTATTATTATTTTTCAAAGTACAATTTTTACCATAGATCGAAGAAAAGTAAGGGGACTTTAAAGGCAATGAAAAAAATAAAGAAGAAAGTCATAAAAGAACATGTGTAGGATGCCAAAAATAGGGGGAAAATGGGAGTACATGATAGCATAAATGGAAAGAGATATGTGCCATAAAGAAACATGAATGGAAAAGAAAAAAGAAGATAAGATAGAGACTGACCCACGGTCATCTGTTGCATTCTGAAATATGGATTTGATCTTGATTGCTAAATTTGAATCAGAATATGAATATTAGTGTTTGGTTGCTGGATAGTTTTCTGGCTAATGAGGAGAATGCTTTGCAGTTTGGAGGGGAGAAGGAAGAAAGGAGAAAGGAATGACAACAAGAGGGGGATGACATGAAATTATACGCTCAACAATTAAACAATTACACCAATCGAATTTCATCCTTACGGGGTCTGAAATCTAAGTACAAGCTTATGACATTATAGCCTATGGTTGGAGTTATATTTAAAAAAATTCATCTCACACTTGAATTTTTAAAAAGCTAAAAATAAAAATTCCAATCAAACTTAAACTACTCAATAAGAAAGAAAGATAAAAAATTAATCTCATTCCTAATCCATCTCATAGTCAAAACCGCTACCAAAGAGAGAAATATATATCCGGACTTCTAAAAAATGTGAAGTGAATATAAATTGAACTTTAAGGTAAATTTTTTGGGTTTCAGTGGATTATCTATTGTAGTCAGTTAGACATGCGTCTATTGTTCTCTACCCTGGACTCTTTTTAACAAGGAGGGTCCAATATGACATTTTGTGTCCAAGCTGCTTCATCAAGTCAATGGAGACATGATTGGTCTTCTAATGGCTAGTTGGACTCAATCCATTGCGCACATCAGAGCAACTTCATTACACCTAGTTTGATACAGAAGAAATACTTTTGCATTCTGGTCTATGCAGATCTTTGCTTTAGAGGTACACATGGGCCGCTACCATCAGGGAAAACGGAATATCATGTTGAAGGGCCCATGTATAAGATCAGCGTGGATTATATGCGTGTATGTAAAGGTTTTTTAAATACAGTTTAACGATGTTGGCCTGTGTGTAAACTAGTTGAAAATTGAGTTGACTTTGTCAAAAAAAAGTCGAAAAAGAAAAGGTAAGGGTTGAGCTAGCCATGGCATAGTGCTGTGATTGCAATGTGAGCCCAGGGTGCACACATGTACGGTTTAGCTTGAAAGAGCCAATAAGTTGTTCTGGTTTGTTTGGAATAAGAAACAATATAAAGCAACCTAGTTATATTCACTTTCACTTTCCATGTTGGTGGGAATGCTTGCATCAAATTTATCTTTTCGGAATTTGAATTGATTTGATGTTTTAGTTTTTTAGTTTGATTGTATTTCTTTTATTTGAGTCCTTTTAGTCTTTCTCTTTTAGGTTTTTGAGTTTTCTCTTAAGAAAGAGTCTTTTATTTTTATTTTATTAGAGTTTGAGTTATGTTAGCAGTCTGAGAATGAGTCTAGATGGGATTTTTTTTAAAAATATAAATATGAGTATGTAGTTCGATTTTTTTATTATGAAAAATTGAATAAGAAAATAAATTTATAAACTCGGTGGTTTGCAATCCATTTAATCTCTATGCATGTAAGGTGCGAAAATGAGCGATCAAGTTGTCTGGATGATGGGAGGTCCGAATGAATCTTTTTTATGCAATGTGTTGAAAGTGATGATCAATCCAATTATCAGGATGAGATGCCCAAACCCCTCTCTTTATCGTTAACTAAAAAGCCTAATAATTTAGTTCTCCCTTAAATCCAGAAATTTCTCTAATCATAAATACTACCCTCTTCCGTTCTGCATCACATGTGACATTAGTGATAATACTTTTATATAGAAATAGCCAATACTAAAAATGAAATGATATTGAGAAAATATGGAACTTTCTTTTAAACCCATTTGAAAAACTTTGAGAGACCACCACTCGAAATCTCTTACATATCACACCATTTTTATTTACAAAAAACAAAGTAATTAAGGGAGTCCGTTCGGCGTTACTTATGAAGTGCTTTCACAGTTTTAAAGTAAATATGTGCTTCTTTGTAAAATCGGATGGTTTGGTAATAGACTTAAAAGGGACTTTTCAGTAAAGCTGACGCCAAAAATGCTGCCTGCTAGCTGCTTATAAAATGTGCTCAACTTCAATGGTGTTGATACTGCGTTGGCTCTTCATTCCTATGTATGGGGATTAAAGTCGTGCATTAACATTATATATAATTGAAGATCTTGATTATTTTCTAAAATTTTCTTTGGAGTATAAATAAAATATTTTTTCAAACATATCACAGCGATGCAACTCGAACAAAGGAAACTCTTCAAATCATGCAGGAGCATGCACATGAATTTTCAGAAGCTAAGGTTTGTTTTGTGCCAAGTTTCTATTCCGTTGCTGCAATGGATGGCCAAACTGCTGAGCACCTTCAAAGGACAATCTGCGAATATTCGAGGGATGAGATCCTTACAGTAATGTGAGATCTTAAGACTAATATTCATGTGATGATTAGCGTATGGACCTTCAACATATATTGCCATGTGTTGATTTCTACTGTCAGAAGCGCATTTGTGTGTTTAATTATTTTACCAAACTATTTGAGACTTAGGATAATTGCACAGGTGTATGGGGCATAATAGGGGCTGGGAGGAAGCTGCCTCAATGTTCTCTGGTGTTCCAATTGAATTGAAAGCATGCAATGCTGCCTTGCTTGAAGCTAGTGGAAAATCATGGAATGAGGTTTGATCTTCATTATGTTCCTATGAGAATTCCTTACTTCTTATATATGTTACTACGGTCAGAAAGCCTTGCTATAATTCCAAGAAGAAAGACAGTTGCAAAGAACTTGGTCAGATCAATGTTCTAATCCAGGTCAAATTAAATCTAACAATTTATAAGTACCTGCTACAAGGAAGGAAAATGATAAACGTTTCAGCTCTATGATCATAAGTAAAAGAAGAGTTTTCAATGCTTTTCCATTATATTCAGTTATATCTTTAATTGATGTTGCTATGGAGGAGTCCTTCACTTCTGCATGAATACATTCTAGAATATAATGTTATCTGAATTGAATAACCGCTGGGTAAGCACAAGAAATTATTTATTATCAGTCTAAACTATCATAACGTAGTTGATCAAATCTTAAGGTTGCAAAAAGGATGATCACCACTTTCTGGTTCAAGTATTACTACGGTGCTGCTAAACACAAACTTTAAGGAGGCATGTTGGACTAATAATAGCTCTTCGAATATTGTATTCAGGGATGCTTGTTATATCATGTATATCTTGCTATGTTTTTTTCTGACTGAATCAAAGAAATTACCCATACGATCTGAATTAAGATTGTCGATATGTCTTCTGTTTGATTTTGAATCAAGGGAATGTTGTATCCCATATATCTTTCTATGCTTTCCATCTAACTTGAACACTTTGAGTAAAGATGTTTTTTTTTTGGGGGGGGGGGAGGGGATCGTTAGTACCACATTCATATCCTGCTCTATGCAATATCTTCAGTAGACATGAATTAATATGGACAATTTATAATTAGAGGTGTACTTCCAGATCACTGAAGAGAAAGAGAAAGAGAAAGAAACAGAAAGAAAAGAAACACTTCCAGATCACTGAAGAATGCTAGAATCCTTCATATGGAAAAATCCATTTTATTATCAGTAACCATACCTAGATTTTAAAATGATATATATGTCTATATTCAATGGGTACAGAAGTGAATTTGGTTTGGAATCCAACTCAATTAATGTCCCTTACTTTAGTCTGTGTTCCAGGAATTTGCCTGTAAGAAAGAAAATTACAGTTAACCAGGGAAATCATAAATTGTGGAAATCTTATATTAATTTTGAACTTATATTTCCATAACTTATTAGCTGGGAAAGATGGACCAAGTATGCAGTAAATCACAGACATGGCAACATGGTAAATCCTTAATACCAGGTATCAGACATCCACGTGACACACTAAAACACCTAATAATTAAAGGTACGAAGGATACGCTAAACAAAAGTAGAAATTAAGACGAAATAGAGCCTGAATGATTAATGTTCATAGATTCCAAGGGCCTGTTCTTTTGCTGGAATAGAGAAAAATGGAATAGGGGAAAGTTTGTATTCCAAGGAGAGAGAAAATGGAGTTTTATGTTCTTTTGGGTGGAATAGAGTATGAAAAGTGGGGTTTGAAATAGAAAGTGGGGTCCACATTATATTCTTGTGTTCTTTTGGGATTGGAGAGTTGGAATGAAAAAGTGGAAAGGGGATGAGTTGGAGGGGGGAGAGAGAGATGAGGGAGTGGGACCCACCATTCCCAAGGATTCCATTGTATTCCAAGCAAAAAGCTTGGAATACAAAAGTGCTCATCATTACTAAATTGGAATAGCCACGTATGATTTTATTCCACGCCCAAAAGAACAACCGCTTGGAATACAAACTTGGAAGAGGGTGAATAGTGCAGGAATAGTGCCAAATTTGGCATTCCCGCCCCTATTCTTGGCAAAAGAACAGCCCCTAAACTTAAACAAAAAAAAGACATACAACCCAATGCAGGCCCATGGGTTCCGTGACATGTTGGGAGGTGCTTAAGTTAACCGATGTAAATGGGACTTCCCTTTATGTCCAGAAAGTAATCTTCATTTATTTTAAGCTTGAAACTAAATACACATGCGACCTTTTGGTCTTTCTAAACTAATATGGCTCCAGTGTGTCTGATGCATGCAGGACTAGTGTCTTGCCACAGTTGATGTCTGATACGTCGGGCACACATACGGAACTCATATTGAAGTTTCCATACTTTCTAACTTGAAAGTCTTGTAGCCGTGCCCAGGGAATCCAAACACACTCCACCCCCACTGGCCGACCCACATATATACACAAACTAACTACTGATCGGCACTCATTCAAAAGAATCCATACTTCATTGGTTTATAAAGCTTGTATTATCATGATGCTGTAAAATCATAATACTGAACTTAGTCTAAACACTAGTTCATGTGCAAACTTATAGTCTCAAGTAAATTGAAGTACTCATGGTCATTTCAATTTACCATGCAGGCCTTTGCCTTAGCCGGTCTTGGTGGTTGGAAACTCCACGGAATTGTGAAGCCTGATGCAGCTCCATAATGCGTGTCATTGTTCGATTTTGGCGATTTTGGCATCTCAACTTTATTTTCCGATGTCAGTGAGAGATGAGATCGGTTCCATCCCATGGCCATGGTGTATCCTTTGAAGGTCGTGGGGCTTGCAGATTCTGGTGCAAACATGACTCCTATCAGATCCTGGTTATTCATAGATGTCATTCACGTCTCAGGAGACTGATGGGATCCGGTAAAGGTAACGGGAATAACTTTCCAATATTTTAGTTGGACCGGTGTACAAATATTAATCTTAAGTTGATGAAAGTAATTATTTGGTGTTGAGAATCTGTTGTAAGAAATTTAGACTTGTGTGACTCTTCAAAACTATTAATTGTAGCATAAGATGTGTTTAACAAGTACGAGCACATATCAATATTGATGTCATTTGATATGATATAACAGGATAAAAGTTAGTATATTTATCATAACTACATAGATAATTATTGTAACTCCCTGATGAAAGTAGTTATATAAAGATATATCCTTACACACACATATGTATAGTTCAGCGTGTTAATTAAGAAGAATTAATGCTTGTTTTTGAATTAATTACCCCCATAATATGGAAACCTTAAAGTGATAGTTGCAGGGAAGATGGCAATAAACTTGATGAATTTTCTTCGCATATATGTTCATGCTTATTCTTTTGTTTGACGTATATATCAGTAGTATTTGGGGATTGTTAAGGGAGCTTCTTTGCGCACCTACCGTTTTACTCTCGAGCACAATCGCTTTTCGACTTATTTACAAGATTGTCATTCAAATTTTCTTCGCGTGCACAACAAATCTTAATCCCAAAATTACCCCCATTGTGTGCGAGGAGTAAAACGGCTGAGACCGCCCTTCTCTGCTGCCCACCTCCTCCAATCCCAAGCCTTGCCCACATCGACGCTATCCTCAGTCGTCGTTGATCGTGGATGAGTGGCTAGCCATGCTGTCGATTTGTTTTCAAGGATCCCAGCCGTCGTCACTCCATCGCCCCATCCTTCGACAACCCATCCACCTCTGCTGTCCCCTCCTCCGTCTACCTAGCCCCCACCCCCACCACCCCACCTCACACCCTTCGACGACCATCTTCATCTTTCCCAGCCACCGTTGTCGTCCCCTCCCCCTCTATCGCCCCCTCCTCTGACAACACATCCCCTCCAGCTCTGCCTCCATCGCCACTCCCCCCCCCCTCCCAGCATCGTCGGAGATCAAAAGAAGCGTTCGGAGATCTGAAGGGGAAGAAGGTGGTCGTTTGTATGGATCTCTACGTTCCTCTCGACGACATTCCCAGCATATCCGATGCTCCTTTTGGATACCATTCCCAGCAAAACCCGTCGACGAGTGTGCGGACGACAGCACGTGTGTGTGTGTGTGTGGGGGGGGGGGGGGTGGGTGGGTGGGGGTGGAGTAAAAGAGGGTGAAATTTTGAATGGCAAACTCGTGGATAAGCGGTTGTGTGCGCGAGTAAAACGATAGGTGTGCAAAGAAGTTTCCATTGTTAATTATGTCATTTATGTTATATGGTTTTAGAAATCCAACGATTTACACGTCTATGTCTGTTTTAAGTATAGATATCAATTTGCTTCTTTTCCGTCTATTTGCTTGTTGTGTACCAACGTGTTAATTGAAGACATCTCATAATAAAAAATGAGGAAGACGGTTGAATTTCGTGCATGTTCACCGCCATATTTATCCCTACATTAGTAATTCACGTGCCATGTGTACGGATCTCCTCTCTCTCTCTCTCTCTCTCTCTCTCTCTCTCTCTCTCTCTCGGCCTGTTTCTTTGCGGGATTTGGGGAAAGGTGAAAAAACTCCACTATTTCCCGTCACTTCTACAATTGTTCACTCATTTTCTCATTTAACTTTCATCTGCTCTGTTCCTCTCCGCAACTTTCGTTGTGATTCCTCAAACCCTGATTTTGCGACGTGGCTGGGCTCAAATCCTTGATCGAAATCGCCGGAATTTGCGGGGATTTCATCGGATTCCTTGTCTTCGGGCCCACTCAATCTCATCACCCCTCATCACCCCTTCCATTTCAGCGGGAGCCAACGGCAGGCTGAAAAAACCTAGGGGCGGAGGGCTTTGCGGATCTGAGGTCGGATCTGTGTTGAGGAGGGGTTCCCTATAGTTTTTGGTCGGATCTGAGGTCGGATCTGCAACGGGTGTGCCAAGCTTGGGCCATTTTAGCTCCTTCGAAGCTCTATGCAAAACCCTAGGCTGCCGTAGGAGTACCCGTCGATCTTAGTTGCCGACTGTGTAGCCAGTGTCGGAGCTGCCTCATGTCTGCCTCGATTGACGGGGACGGACGAGTCGAGGGGGAGATCGTCAGGGTCAATGAGCTTCGATCTGTTTTTTTCTGCAATTTTCTCGACGAGGTATAATTTCTGAAGCCCTAATTTTAATATTGTAATGTTCTCTTACTGCCATGGGTTCTTGCTATGGTCTCTTGTTGTGATTAGGTGCATGCTGCTAGGGTTTCATATTTGTGGGGTTTAGGCCCTTTGCAGTGCTGAATATGTGAATTTGGTAGTGTTGGAATCAAGCATGCTTTGTATTTTGCATGCGAGTGGCTCGAAGCCCTTACATGTGCTATATTGAATAATTTACATGCGAGCGTAGTATGGATTCGATAGTTTGTAGTTCACCTTTAAGCTCAGAAAATGCAACACATACATGCTCCAAATCCATGCAAAGAAACATGCCCTTAGTGGTGTATCTGTACTTCATTTCGCTAGACGTTTGTGGTGATAGATGAATGATATGACATGCATTATTCCAAATAGCCCAATGATGTAAAATTATAAATGAATTTGGTAGGCTTGGCTTTGTAACATTCATAAATGCTGGATGGCTTGCTTGATGGTTCTTTTTATTACCCAATTTGTTTTTTACAGTGTTGAAGATACATATGGAATGAGCATGATTTTGTTTGAATTTTTTACAGTGTGTCGATTTCATGTTAAATTTTCAATATTTAAGTATTTTTTATATTTGTTTCATTCTGCCCTTATTTACTTGAGAATAATGGGTGATGGGAAATTTTCATGAAGTGTGATTTTTACTTTGATTTATGTCGATTGATTTCTGGGTTGAAATGGAAGGAGCTACGACAAAGCAACCAGTTGTAAAAATGATTAAACATAAATATCGAGGGCTATGGAAATGTAGTTTGCATGCGAGGTTTTCGTAGCCGATAACTGTTCATTATTGAATAATTTGCATGTGAGAGTTGTATGGATACGGTATTTTGCAGTAACACATCCAAGTTTCTAAGCTCAGAAACTGAAACACATACAAGCTCCAAATGGAGCTCCACTAAAGACACCATATTTATGGTATATGGGGTAATTCATAATGCTTGACGGTTGGGTTGATAGATGAATGATATGATGTGCATTATTCCAAAAAGCCTAATGATGTAAAATTATAAATGAATTTGGAAGGCTTGGCTTTGCAACATTCATAAATGCTGGATGGCTTGCTTGATGGTTCCTTTTATTACCCAATTTGTTTTTTACAGTGTTAGAGATACATATGCAATGAAAGGGATTTTGTTTGAATTTTTTACATCAAGTCGATTTCATGTAAAATTTTCATAATTTAAGTCCTTTTGATATCTGTTTCATTCTGCCCTTGTTTACTTGAGTACAATGGTTTATTGGAATGTGTACGAAGTATGTTTTTTACCTTAATTTATGACGGTTGATTTCTGGGTTGAAATGGAAGGATCAACGACAAATCAACCAGCTGTGAAACTGATTAAAAATATATACATAGGGCTAATTTTTTGGATATGCACAATTTTAGATGAAATAGGTTTTTCATATTTTTATATTATATGGATTTAATTGATAGTGTATATCAAAGAGTTTATTTTTTGAGCTTACCATAAGTTATATAGGATACTGGATAGCGACAAGTATCTTTTTCACATGCCCTAATTTATGGTAATATCATATGTCAGTCATCACTTACGCGTTAAGTTATGTTTGATGCAAATATGGTGGACATGGATATACAAGGAGACAATTTGGCTTGTGAGTTATGTACCTCTGCCTCGGAAGAAATAATGTTTGTCATCTTAGCATTACAATTTCACAAATCCGGTAGGGCCGACCCTATACCCAGAGAGCCCTCAGCTATGCGGGATCTGATAGAAAATCCCACATGCGGAGAATTCTGTATGGGTCTGACAGTAGTTGTTTGCACTATTTACAAATGCGAAGACATGCTTTTATGAATCTTGAAGCATTAATGTGATAGCGTGGTCTTCTCAAGGACAATATTCATGTCTCTATAGAGGAGCAGGTGGCCATGTTCTTGCATATTGTAGGACACAAGTCAAAGAATAGAGTCATGCAAGTGGATTTTATAAGGGGAGGGGGGACGGTGAGCCGGTATTTTAACAAAGTTATGGCGGGAGTGTATGCACTTCGGGATATGTTCATGAAGCAAGCTCCTAATGAGACGCCACCAGAGATGGTCAATAATCCTAATTGGTTCCCATCTTTTAAGGTATGTGTGATTATCTATATATGTGTCAGTATAATAAGTATCTTCATGGTGATTGCAAATTGGGCTCATTGATTACGTTCTAGGACTGCATTGGTATCATTGATGGGACGTACATAGATGCCATGCTACCAGCCAGGCTCGTACCCCGCTTTAGAGGTCGTAAAGGGGTTACACAAAATGTGCCAAATAAAAGATTCGCATACGTAATGGCCGGGTGGGAAGGATCCGCAAATGATTTTACGGTCCTGAAAGATGCATTGTCTTTACCCCCCCCCCCCCAATGGGGCTGCGAGTGTATGAAGGTAATATGCATAATTTTACATACACAGTATATATACGTCTCTCATAAAGTGTTGGATCATAAACTCGGTTTATTTTTTCGAATGTAGGTAAATATTACATTTGCGATGCTGTATATACTACAATGCCTTGTTTCATATATCCATACATGGGCGTTAGATACCATTTGAAGGACCATACTGATCGGGTTCCTCGAAACCGACGAGAGCTATTCAACCTATATCATTCTACCTTAAGATCAAAGATCGAGTCGACATTTGATATCCTAAAGAACAAGTTTAAAATATTAACTGCCAAGCCTCACTGCCCATTCAACAGTCCGGTCGATTCCTTACTAGCTTGCACTATTTTGCATAATTACATCCAAATAGCAGATCCTCTTGACCCCCAACTAACTAAAGATGTTGATGGGTTTGAGGAGGATGTAGAGGGTATCGATGAGCATGATGACGATGTTATGGATCTATCCCAATAGGTGACCGTTCATGAACAAACCGAACAACGGGATCAATGGAAAATGCGCAGGGAGCAGATAGCTTGTGATATGTGCGTGGACTTCTGTAACATAAATAATAACGGGAACACATTAGAGAATGGGCTATGAGGGGGTCGTCTTAGACTTTGCCTAAGCAGGCTGAACATTTTAACCTTGTAGCTTGAGTATTGCATTATGTTTGCTATGTTGCGTATGACAATTGTTGCATGCTTTGGCGTATCCATTAACTGCTTTACAATTCTGAATTTTTAGCCTGTAAGCAGTATAGTATTTGATTATATGATGGTTGGATGTTTATAGCCCAAATTTTGCATGTTCAATATCATATTATTGATGTTGTAGGGATGGAAGGAGCTTCAAATTCGGGACAGGGGGTGATCCATTTCTAGACGGTAGTGATCCCATGCATCCATTTTATGAAAATATATATGGGACCCAATGTGAAGAATCAGAACGAAGGGTGTATCCCCTTATAAACCAACCAATGCCCAGGAGGATGCCTACTATGTCATTCCCCATGCATGGCTTCCAAGTATGTGGGCATGGCATGTCATATCCACAATATGGAAATTTCAGCATGCAAATGCAAATGCCAATGGCAATGCCCTCATATAGTGGACCGGGTTATATGAATATGCTCCAAGGGGGAAATCCCCACTTTCAGAAGCCCCTCGTCGTAAGGTGCCTTTGCTATGCCAACGCCATCAGGTGGTAATGAAAAAACTCTCGGCAATGACTCCTTTAGAAAGTCGAGCCGACATAGCGATGATGCCGATGGGTCCATGTCAAGTCCTAGGAAAAAGTCCAAGCTACCATCAACATCTTCTCAACACAACAAATTGTGGAAGCCCGAGCATGATGATACACTTATTCCATACATAGCGGAACTTGCACGGCAGGGGCTTAAAGTCGATAAGCCTTTTAAAGGGTCTGCATTCAATACCGCAGCAGCAGAAATCAATAGCATTCATGGGACGACGTTCACAAGTGGGAATGCGAAAAATCACATGAAATCTTTGAAGACACGTCTCAAAGATGTGTACGAGTGCATGGAAATGAGCGATGCGGGATGGGATGCTGATAAGAAGATAATTGAACTTGATACTGAAACGTATGCAACGTGGGCCGTGGTAATTACTTCTATCTTATTTATAGGTAGGTGCTACTAAATTAAATATAGCTATGAATACACTTGTTCATATTTTCTTTGCTAATCATTCAGGCAAATCATCAGAAGCGAGCGTATGTGAACCATCTCGTACCATGGTTTGACGATCGTGTGGTCATCATAGGGGATGACTCTGCAAAGGGGGATTTTTGCAAGTCGGTGTACGACACCTTTGGTGGCCCATTTTCTGGTGGAAAAGGAGAGCCCGCAAATCCTAAACATACACTTATTCCTTCTCCAGGCCAATATGCCCCGCAGGACATCCCCACCCAAGCGTCGACAGGTCATTGTCCAGGAGGGACAAGCCATGCTACCCCACCCTCGCAGGGGAAAAAGAAACAGTGTCGACGGGCCGTGAGGGAAGATCCCGACGTCATGCGGGAGATAGCCGATAATGTGAACTGAGGTCGCGAATGCTATAAGGAGCGCACACTCGCACTGGACAGAAACGCTTGCGCTGCGTGTGTACGAGTTTACAGAGTATCCGGATGTCTCTTGTTGAAGTTGTTTAAGGACCTTAGCATGGATGAGATGGAGGCACGCCGATTTTTGGCAGTGCCACACTCGAGTAGGAAGCTTATGCTTGATGCTTTAATTGATGATATGGATAAGGAGTTGCATGTTGCAGGGTATGAAAAAGGATATGATAAAGGCCTGAGATGATGAAAGGTGGGGACGTTGGCTTTTTGGATGGTTGGTGATGGATTTTAGGTTGGTCGGGGATGGGGTTTATTGGGGGTTGGAGATGGTTTTGCGGTGTGCCGGGCAGTTTCTAAGGGGATGGTGTTTTTGTTATTGTTAATGTTACCACACAATCTCTATGTTGTAAATATATGTGTTTGTGCATGAATGTGTATTGGTATCTGTTTTGGGATGTGTTGCATTTTCTGTGCTATGAAGTGTTTCAGTTTATGAGCTTGGATGTGATTCGGGTTTTGAGCTTTAATGTGTTTCATTATATTTGCTTGGGAGTGTTGCATTTTATGGGCTTGTTTGTGATTCAGGTTTTGAGCTTTAATGTGTTTCATTGTTTACGTTTGGATGTGTTTCAGTGTTTGAGCTTTAATGTGAACTTAGAAGGTTTCTCATTTTTTGAGCTTCAATGTGTGTCAGTTTCTGATTAGTTTCTGGGCTTGGATGTGTTTCAGTTTATGTGCTTGGATGTGTTTCATTTTATGGGAATGAATGTGTTTCATTTGTTGAGCTTAAATGTGTAGCAGATTCAAGTCTTGGAGTGGTTTCATTTACTGGGATTGGATGTGATTCATTTTATGATCTTGAATGTGTTTCATTTTTTGAGCTTCATTATTTGTATTATTTTCTGGGCTGGGATGTGTTTCAGTTTCTGATCTTGAATGTGTTGCATTTTTTGTTCTTTAATGCGTATCAGTTTATGGGCTTGGATGTGTTTCAATTTATGGGATTGGATGTGTTTCAGTTCCTGATCTTGAATGTGTTCCAATTTTTTATCTTGAATGTGTATCATTTTCTGGTCTTGGTTTTGTGTCATTTTCTGGGCTTGGATGTATTTCAGTTTCTGATCTTGAATGTGTTTCATTGTTTGACCTTCAGTCTGTGTATTAGTTTCTAATCTTGAATGTGTTCCATTTTTTGAGCTTCAATGAGAATCGGTTTCTGGGCTTGGAGGTGTTTCCATTTATGGGGTTGGATGTGTTTCATTTTCTGATCTTGAATGGGTTTACTATTTTTATATTCAATGTGTATCATTTTCTGGTCTTGTATTTGTTTCATTTTATGCTCTTGGATGTGTTTCAGTTTCTGATATTGAATGTGTTTCATTTTTTGAGCTTCAATCTGCTTATCAGTGTATCAGTTACTGGGCTTGGATGTGTTTCATTTTCTGGTCTTCTCTGTGTTTCAGTATTTGATCATGATTGTGTTTCATATTTTGAGCTTTAATGTGTACAGTTTCTGGGCTTGGATGTGTTGCATTTTCTGGCTTTCAATGAGTATCAGTTTCATGCTATTTGAAGATTTGTAGTTTCATATATGATATAATATGTATATTGAATTTTTTTCCTATAGCCATATGATAATGAAATATTTTTGAACTTATTCGTATGAAATCCTTGGTATATGGCTTGATGGCTCCTTTATACCCCAATAATGTGTTTCAGTTTCTGAGCTTGGATGTGCTTCTGAGCTTGGATGTGTTTCAGTTTCTGATCATGAATATGTTTCAGTTTTTGAGATTCAATGTGTATCAGTTTCTAGCATTCGATGTGTTTCATTATCTGAGCTTGGATGTGTTTCATTATCTTAGATATTTCTTTGCACTAGTTGGCTTGTGAATGAGAAGGAGCAACTGCCTGAAACCAAGGATGGAAAATGAAGAAAAAATAAAATTTCTGAGGGCAAAATATTTATTTTTCTTAGTCTAGGTTCATTTTGAGTCTATGAGCAAGGTTGTGTTTCAGTTTATGACCTTTAAAGTGTCCTTTGATGTGTTTCAGTTTCTTGCCTTGGATGTGTTTCAGTTTATGGCCTTGGATGTGTTTCAGTTTATTATGTGTTGCATTATTCCAAATAGCCCAATGAGCAAGGTTGTGTTTCAGTGTACGAGCTTGAATGTGTTACAGTTTTTCTGCGTGTTTGTGATTCAGTTTCTGGGCTTGGATGTGTTGCATTTTCTGGGCTTGGATGTTTTTAAGTTTCCGAGCTTGGATGTTTTTCAGTTTCATATATGATTTAATAGTTATATGAAATGTTTTGCAAATAGCCATATGATGAATAAATTTTTTTAACACTTTGTCCCGATATTATTACGAAATCCTTAGTATATGGCATGATGGCTCCTTTATCCCCCAATATGTGTCAGTTTCATACATGGCTATCCATGGGCTTGGATATGTTTCAGTTTCTAATCTTGAATGTGGTTCATTTTTTCAGCTTCAATGTGTATCAGTTTGTGGTCTTGGATATGTTACATTTTCTGGGCTTGGATGTGTTTCAGTTTCTGTGCTTGTATGTGTTTCATTTTCGCAGCTATATCTTTGCACATGTTGGGATGTGAATGACGGAGCAACTGCCTGAGACCAAGGTTAGAAAATAAAGAAAAAATAAAATTTCTGAGGGTTACAGAATTACTTTTCTTTTATTGGTTTCATATTTTAAATTTTTTGACCTTGAATTATTATCAGTTTCTGGGCTTGGATGTGTTTCATTTTATGGTTTTGGATGTGTTTCTATTTCTGATCTTGAATGTGTTTCATGTTTTAAGCATCAATGTCTATCAGTTTCTGGGCTTGGGTGTGTTGCATTTTCTGGGCTTGGATGTGTTTCAGTTTCTGATCTTGAATATGTGTCATTTTTTATATGTAATTCCCCATGCATGGCTTCCCAGTAGGTGCATGTTTCTATGTAATATGTATATATGTTGTCTGCCTCTCTTGTCTATCTTTATTTCATGATAGGTACAAATGAGTACTGGGTCCAGCTCTTCTATTCAATCCAGACCCAGAGTTGCTGCAATGGTGAGTTGGATGCAGATGCAGATGACAACAGGTTTTGCCACTGTGGGCTGCGGGTTTCCAGGAGGACATCGTGGACCCGAAAAAACCCTGGCCGGAGATTTTGGAGCCGTCCATCGCGAGGGAATCAACGCAAATACTACGAATGGAAGGATCCCACACACTCAGATTGGTCCACATATGTGATACTCCAGCTACTGGATGAGCTTGAAAGAAGCCCCACCCATGCATCCTCTTCCACATCGTTCTCTGATAGGAGGCTTTTAGAGATAGAGGGGCGGTTCGCCACGCTCGTGGGTCGATTTGAGCAGAACACTGTGAAAATGGACAACATCCTATCCGATTACAAAACCATTAATTTGTTTTTGTTTTTGTTTTCGCTCATAGGATTGATTTTTTTTGTTATTGGTGTTGATTAACAAGAGTGTTTGATGAGGTCGATACAATGTCAAGCTTGTGTAATGTATGTTATGTCAATGTGATGCACAATGAGATTGTAATTTGTAAAAATATGTTGTATTTTTTATATGCTTGCTTTCTTTGGTATGTTAAATGGGATTATGATCTTGGATGTGTTTCTTACCTAGATTTCAGGATTTGGGTTTCAGATTCTTAGCTTGTATGTGTTTCAGTATCTGAGCTTGAGTGTGATTCAGTTTCTGAGTCAATTTCTGAGCTTGACTGTGTTTCTTGAAGCTTGGTTGTGTTTCAGTTTATGTGCTTGTATGTGTTTCTATTTATGGGCTTGGATGTGTTGCAGTTTCTGTGCTTGGAGGTGCTTCTCGGCTTGGATGTGTTTCAGTTTCTGATCTTGGATGTGTTTCAGTTTCTGATCTTTGATGTGTATATGTTGTTGGGCTTGGATGTGTTGCAGTTTCTGTGCTTGGATGTGCTTCTGATCTTGGCTGTGTCAGTTTCTGAGCTTGTATGTGTTGTCTTTTTTGGGCTTGGTTTAGTTTTTTAGCTTTGAACTGTTTCAGTTTCTGAGCTTTGATATGTTTCATTTTACGAGCTTGGATGTGCTACTAATCTTGTATGTGTCTCAGTTTCTGCGCTTGTTTGTGTTGCCGTTTATGGGCTTGGATCAGTTTCTGAGCTTTCATCTGTTTCAGTTTTTGAGCTTAGATTTGTTTCATTTTTCTCTTCAAAAGGAGGATGGGGGTAAGCTCACCTCATAACACCATACTCCAATTCCAACTTTTCTCATCATACAATCCTTCTCACACTTTAACCAAAAGAAACACAATACTTTAGTGTGGGACCCACAAACAAATCTCAAACCCACTTTTCAACAACTTTTCCAACAAAAGAAACACAAAACTCATCTTTTCTCTCTTCAAGATTCCAACCAATATTTACTATTCACAACAGTAAATCCCAAACCAAAGTTTTGCAAAGAAACACACCCCAAGTTACATCCATCCACACAAACATAAATTCGACAATATCATAAATTCACTTATATTATAAGTTTCCAATAGTAATTTCATTTCTCCATGTCATAATTTCACCAAATTACAACACATCCATACTTACGCCCTCTCTCCCTCCTTGTCCCCTTCATTCTTCCCATCCATCTCTCTTCCCTTTCCATATGGAAAACCATCAGGTTTTCTTTTCAAAAAATTGCAAAACTTTTAATTTCATCACTTGATTTTCCATGATTCAGTATTAGCATCTTTACATTTGTCCTGATCAGCCAACACTTACAAAATATCCTAATGTTGTATAATATATGTTGCCACACCCAGACCAGTTGCCATCCCTAGTGATTGGGTTATGACAAGTTTTAAGTTCAAATTGGCTAATAACCTGTTTTAGGGTGTTTTCTCACCACGGATTGGTTGATTGGAGGGCTGGAGGTCAACGTGCTCGTGGGGATCACGTGCGGCCTCCATGAGCGGGTTCGGCTCGTTCGGCTTCGGCGAAGAGCGTGCGGGTCCGCGCACCGGCGTGCCGAATGGAATCCTCGGTAAGGCGACGGCCTCCGTAGGAGTGTGGACGAACGGACTCGGAATCGAGCACATTCGGCTACGGGCTAGCTGGGTGCCAAAGGGTAGCCTCGGTGCAGCTGGATCTGTTTGACCTGAATAGAAGAGAAAGCTCATCAGAGGGGGTCGGACCTTGGTTCCGACCAAGTCCCCTCCGATGCCTAAGTCAGAACGGATCTAAAGGATGCTCTATGAGATCGGTATGGCTCACGGGGAGGCCGATACGCGAGTCCTCGGGCCGAGCTATAGAGGAGAAATATAAGGTGGAAGACCAGGTCGTGTAAGAGGAATACCTCAGTGTTTTGGGTATCCAATAAGTGTCCGTTTGTTCGTTGTACATTGACTCTTTTTATAGGGGCCTTCCCCGGCCATGTCTCCTCAACGTCCCACTCTTTCGCCCCGACGATCTGCCACTTTGATGGCGCCTTCGTGGGTCATGAAGGTGGGCGTAATGGGGCCTCTTAATGGTGATTAAGGGGGCGCGCTTTAAGGGAAGCAGTTAACTCCTGCTGGAGTGGGCCAGTGGTGGCGCCTGCTTTGGTCCGAGGCCGCCCGACTCCAAGTCTTCGTGGGGGCCTCGCCGCTTGACCCGTTCTTCTCCAGGGCCGCGGGCTTGCAACACAGGCCTGGGCTGCTCTGTTTTGGCCCATCTTGGGAGGGTCGTATCAATTTCCCTCATCGCTCGGGCCATTCGGATTCTGACGGTTCAGTTCGGGTGATGTGATCTGTGTGGAATTGACAGGCGCGTCAGTCGAGAAAGTGGCATTGAATGGGGTCATCATGATGCTGCCTGGTTGGACTTCCCCCGCCTTTGGGGGGCAGAATTCGAAGTGCCGCCGGTTGGAGGATGTCGCCACACGTCCTTTGAACGGCCTAGATCTCGAGACGGTCTTTCATAAAAAATCGCCGCCCTTTCAGACCTTTTGTTTCTTTTGCGCTTCCTAATCTGAACTTGCTCTTCCGACTACTAATGAATTCATCTTCGTCTTCCCTCTCCAACTCGCTTCTAGGTAATCTCCTTCTTTCTCTACTACTTGATTCGCCCAACGGCTGCGTTGAGGATAGGGAATTCCGCTCAAGGATCTAGCTAGGGGTGGGCATCGGGTAAACCTGATTTTTTTGAGAAGATCTGAATCCGAAGCCGAATTATTTCGGTCAGCTAAAAAGAGTCCGAAGACCGATTCCGATTAATCGGGTCTTGTACCGAAACATCCGAATTTCAAATCGGATTGCAACGTTCAACCCGATACCCGATTCCAAATCGCCCCAGATCATCAAGCGTCAGTTGCGCACCCGGATCAACTCTCAATTGCAGGGGTTGCTGACATAGCCTCTAATTTATAGAACACTTTCTCAATTTGTTTGTCCGATGTGGGACTAATTAGTCAGCGTGCAGCGTTCGCTCTCAGCCGCGAGAGCCCCAGTTCACCCGAGTGTTTAGAACCACATCGTAGGGATTTGAGAGAATCATAATATTTAAGTAGGTCATTTGAACTCAAAAATGCATAGTCCAATTGCACTCACGTGGCCAACTGGAGTGTCAAAGACAAATTCAGAGAAGTTGTCCCTCTCCAACAGCTTGCGAGGGCCCAACTCCAATTTCGTAATAGTTTCCCTCTCCATCTAATTTGTAGTTCACTAATCTATGTTGTTTGTCCGATGTGGGACAAATCAAACCTCATGCACGAAGCCTTTGCTCTCTTTTCTGAGCGCTTGCAGTTTAGTCCCACATCGGTGGGGCTAGGACACGCAAAAAAGGTTTAAATATGTTATTTGGGGTACACAGTCCAGATAAATAATTCGGATTCGGATCAGACTGCTGTTTCGCGGGTGGGATCCGAATTCCGATACCTAATCAATTCGGTCCCCAAAAATTCCTCCGAATCCGATTCCGATTTTTAATTGACCTAATATTCGGAATCGGATTCGGGTACGGAACCGGGCTCGGAATTGGAACCAGTATTTTTGCCCACCCCTAGATCTGGCAATCCCCCCGCACCGGGGTATAGGAATTCCCCCGCTCTTCAGCCGCCCCTCAACAAAGGGAAGGGCCTGCTGTTCGAGGATCCGACCAGTCGGGATGACGCCCATGCGGCAGAGGGGTTCGATGTTCCTTCGGTGATCCTTGGGTCGTCATCCACCGTTCCTTTTTCGACGGTCGAGGAGATCAGGGCGAAGTACTTGTGCACTCGTATGGCGTTCGTGTTCCCTTCGCGGACGAAAGGATTTGTTTTCCAGTGAGCCTCGAAGACGGCGTGTACGTCGAGATGTTCTGCATGGGGCTCCGCTTCCCTCTTCATCCTTTCGTCATCCAGGTTCTAGAGTTTTTGGTGGTGGCCATGTGTCTGCTGAACCCTTACTCGATCGCAGCCTTGGTCGGATTCATCATGATCTGCAATGTGCATGGCTTGGAGCCGAGCTTGCCCCTCTTCGTCCATTATTTCCGGGTTTCGATGGTCGGCCAGGGGTCGTGGCAACACATCCGCGCCCGGGCGGGGAGGGAGTGTCTGCTGGGTCTGCACCGCTGGGTTGGCGACCAGAGTAGAAATTACGTTTTCGTCACTTTCCCAGAAGACGCTATGATCCTGACCGGTTGGGGAAGCTTGTGTCAATATGACTTGACACTGTCCCTTTCCGAGGCCGATCAGGCTGCGATCAGACTTTTGTCGTCGTTGCCCCTGGTGGAGAGGTCGGTCTGGCCTTTGATGGACGACCTCCTCCTTAAGAATGTCATGTGGTCCCCTGGTAGGCATTTTTTTCTTCTGCCCTCCTTCTTTGCTTACCCTGATCTTCATTTCTTCTGCAGAGATGGCGGGTTGGGAGTTCAGCCGCGACGTGCGCGAGCTTATTTGCCGGGGAGCTAATAGCAGGCGCCAAAATCCATCTGGCCACGCGCCTCGGCGCATGGTGGAGGAAGAGATCTGTGTGGCCGACATCGCGGTGGGGAGACTGGAGTCAATGGTCGTTGCCACGCCGCCGCCCCAGATTGTCGCCAATTCCCCCGCGGCGGGGAACTTGGTCGGCGACAACTCTGGTTCCGCCCGTGTCGAGGGGACCGCCGGGGGTGCCTGGTAGGGGTCCCGAACCCTATCTGGGAGCCGCGGGGGAGAAAGGAAGCGCCCTCCTTCGGAGTCTGGGGGGCCCAAAGAGAAGAAGAAGAAGAAGGCGGGGGAGGGCAGGCCCTCGGCGGTGCCTGACCTGCCGATCATCTTGGGGGCGACCCTCCCGCTGGTGGTGGTGGCCACCTCTGCCAGCCAAGCTGAGCAGTTGTCGGTCGGTGTGAGAGGCGCCCTGTCCATGTTTGAGGCTGGCCTGGAGGTCCCCCGGAGGGTCGGTCTTCATCGATCGAGAAGTAGTCGTCCAGCTGGCGCAGTGTTCCGTCCTCCCGAGGGACCGCTCCTTTTTGGAGAGGGTCCGCTCTGATCGCTAGGCGAACTTTCTGGTTTGGCAGCTTCAGCAGGTTGGTTTTTCTCTTGCTTTCAAATCCGTTTTGCGACGGTCTTTGCTTATCCCTTCTGTCCAGCAGGCTTCCACGATAACCGTAGAGACACAGCGCCGTGCGGAGCGGGTGGACGGTCTCGAGGCGGCCATGGCGCAGGAGCGCCTGAGGGCTGAGGCAGCCGAGAAGGCAGCTGAAGAGGCCCGTTCGGAGGCTCGTCGTTCGCGATATCGGGTGGACGAGCTCACCTCCGAGGTGATGAACTTGAGGGAGGCCCTGACGGCCGCCTAGAGGTCTGCTCAGTATGCGGAGGAGGCGTTCCGCCAGGAGAGGAACGAGCTCTGGGCCGAGCTGGGGCCCTGCAGCAAGCGAACCGCGCTCGACTCGTCGAGGATGTCCTGAAGTCGAAGATCATGGAATCCCTCCGGGTGGCGTTCCAGGCCTATGAAGACATCATGTCCCCGATGATCGTGGGGGCCTTTCAGGACAGGTTTCTGAGGTTCGAGGAGCGGGCCCGACAGATGCTTCCTCGTCCTCCGGCTGGCCCCGAGGAGACCATTCGATCGGTGCAGGGTGAGGCCCCGGGGATGCCTCTTCTCGGGCCCCAGCGTCGTAGGCGATGTACCCCCGTTTTTGTCCCCTCCCTTGTAAAGAACAATTTTAGATTTGAAAGATAACTCATGTTCTTTGAAATTTTTACCTTTTTGTGTGTTGTCGTACTTTTGTCTACTTTTGTCAAGTGTTTTCTTGATTGTGCTTCTGACTCTTTGTTGCCCCCTCCCGTTGTTCATGTCGAGGTGGCCCACTGGTTTAAGTAGCGGGAGGCTTTCCTTTTGCCGGTGGAGTCATCGTCCTATCGAGGTGACTGGCCCGCTGGGGGAGTGGCCCACAACCTCGTGGGCGATCGTAATGATCGGCCTGCTGGGGGTTCCACCAACCTTTAAGGGCGATCAGAGCGATCGGCTTGCTGGGGAAATTGCCCCCAGCTCTGTAGTCGATCGGGGCCATCGGCCTGCTGAGGGAGTTGCCCCCAGCCTTATGGTCGATCGTTGTGATCGGTCTGCTGGGGGAGTTGCCCCTAGCCTTATGGCCGATCGTTGTGATTGGCCTGCTGGGGGAGTTGTCCCAGCCTTACGGTCGATCGGAGCGATCGGCCTGCTGGGGGAGTTGCTCCAGCCTTATAGGCGATCGTTGTGGTCGGCTTGCTGGGGGAGATCGACATTTTACAGGTTGACATTCTCCAGTCCTCCCAGGGTGTTTTCTCGCAAACATCTCGTCCTCCACTGGGTTGAGCAGACGGGCCTGGGAGAATCGCGTCAACTCGCTTGATGATCGGTCTACCAGGCCGGTGCCAAAGAAATGTCCCCGGGTTTTCAGTCGAACGGACGTTCAGCCTGCCGAGGGGTTGCCCTTGGTCTTAAGATCGAATGGGTGATCGGCCTGCTAGGGGACTTGCCTCCAGCCTTACGGTTGATCGGGTGATCGGCCTGCTGGGGGAGTTGCCCCCAGTCTTATGGTCGATCGGGTCGGTCGGCCAGCTGGGGGGTTACCCCCAGGCTTACGGTCGATCGATGGACCGGCCTGCTGGGGGAGTTGCCTCCAGCCGTACGGTCGATAGAAGGACTGGCCTAATGGGGGATTTGCCCCCAGCCTTACGGTCGGTCGGGTCGGTCGGGTCGGTCGGCCAGCTGGGGGAGCTACCCTCAGGCTTACAATAGATCGATGGACCAGCCTGCTGGGGGAGTTGCCCCCAGCCTTATGGTCGATCGTTGTGATCGGCCTGCTGGGGGAGTTGCCCAAGCTTTACGGTCGATCAGAGCGATCTGCCTGCTGGGGGGGTTGCCCCCAGCCTTATGGGCGACTGTTGTGATCGGCTTACTGGGAGAGTTGCCCCACCCTTACGATTCGATCATTGTGATCGGCCTGCCGGGAGAGTCGCCCCAAGCCTTATGGTCAATCAGAGTGATCGGCCTGCTGGGGGAGTTGCCACAGGCTTACAGTTGACCGATGGATCGGCCTGCTGGTGGAGTTGCCCCAGCCTTATGGTCGATCGGAGTGATCCGGTATGGCGGAGCAGGAAGAAACACGATTGCTTCAGTCGAACTTGCATTTCATTCTCTAAACCGGGAATACATTTGAAAGGAAAAAAGCAGGGAAGATAATGGCGACCTAGTCTCGCGTGGGGGGAAGAGCTATGGCTGATTGTCCTGCCTTCTCACTCGATAATGCGCAAAGCGGTCTGGGCGACGTTCACTTTTTTTCCCTTTGTCCATCTATCTGGACGTCCCCTCTCCGGCGGTTGTCTTTGGGTTGTCGACAAAGTTCTTCAGGTGCCCGCGACTGATCAGCTTGTCTATGTCTTTCTTCAGGTGCCAGCATTCATCGGTGTCGTGGCCGTTGTCTTTGTGGTACCTGCAGTATTTCTCCTCGTCCCTTCTACCACCCTTCATCTTTGGGGGCGGCTTGCTGATGTGGCACTCTATCTGAGCATGCATTAGGACGGCATCTTGAGTAGCGTTCAGTCTGGGGGGGGCCGCGCTTCCTCTTTGCACTGCTTTCCACTTGCCTTCTTCTCCCGTTTGTGGTCTTCCAGCTCGCGGCGCTCGCTCTCATCCCGTTTGGAGCCCCGCTTGGCCCCCGTGGGGAGACCTCCTTCCCGTTTGTCGCTCGCTCTCAAGTTGCTGATGGATCGGTTGGGGAGGCTTGTGGTATTAACTACTGGCGGACTTTTGAAGGGTAGAGTAGAAGCCACGACAGAGCAGGGTGTCGTCGGCCCCCTGGAACGCCATAACTCCCTCGTAGTCCATCATGTGGTCCTCCGGGTCCTCCGTGCCGTCGTATTTCTCCAAGGTCGACACCTTGAACCTGGACGGTACCCGTGCATCGGTAATGCTCCTTGCTAACGAGCAACGGTCGTCCCTGGGGCCTCCCGGGTCTCTCTGGCCTGTTGACGCTTCGATGCGAGGGTCAAGCTGCCCCGGTGGGCTGACGGGGGTTCGGGGGGAATCCGCTCGACGTCCATCTCGACTGGGGATAGGCGTTGTCGCCGAGTGTTTCTCCACTCGTTGCGATCTTCCCGGCCTCTATGCCTCCTCTGATGGGGGCTCCCGCTTCGATCCCGCCGATCCTTGGCGGCCCAATGGCTGGGTGATTGTCGATGCGCCGAGAGTGCTCGCTTGGACGAGGCCATGGTCGACTCGCTTATGGTCCATTCGGGCCTTCCATCCGCCTCATCCTGGAGTGAAGTTAGGGTGAGCGATCGCACCAGGACGAAGTTCGGCATGGTGAACCGTCGCTCTGGGTTGGCGCCCTCGTCGCCGTGATCGGTGACCACGGCCGAGCGGAGTTCCTGTCGGCCGGGAATGGCCGCCGAGCCCCTATTCGGGAGGCGCAGGTTGCCCGCGAGTTGCTGGATGGCTGCTGCCAGCGTTTGGAAGTGGCCGTTCGTCTCTTGGGCAAAGCGACGGAGTTTTCTTGGGTCACCGAGCGTGAGTTGCTGGTGCCCTCGGTGGTGTGGCTGTGCTCGTTTTCGGGCGGAACGTAGTCGCCCTCCTAATGGATGGGGGGGCATGCGTCCTATTCCGTTGCATGCCGATTCCATTTCGGTGATGTGGTTGTTTGACGTGTGTGCTTCTCGTTTCCCACAGATGGTGCCAAATGTTTAAGGGTGTTTTCTCACCACAGATTGGTTAACTGGAGGGTTGTAGGTCAACGCGCTCGTGGGGATCACGTGTGGCCTCCATGAGCGGGATTCAAGTCGTTCGGCTTTGGTGAAGAGCATGCGGGTTCGCGCGTCGGCGTGCCGAAGGGAATCCTCAGCAAGGCGACGGCCTCCGTAGGGGTGTAGACGAACGGACTCAGAAGCGAGCACGTTCGGCTACGGGCTAGTTGGGCGCCAAAGGGTAGCCTTGACGCGGCTGGATCTGATTGACCTGAATAGACGAGAAAGCTCGTCGGGGGGGGGGGGGTCGGACCTTGGTTCCGACCAAGTCCCCTCCGATGCCTAAGTCAGAACAAATCTGAAGGATGCTCGGTGGGATCGGTATGGCTCGCGGAGAGGCCGATACGCGAGTTCTCGGGCCGAGCTATGGAGGAGAAATATAAGGTGGAAGACCAGGTCGTGTAAGAGGAATAAATCAGTGTTTTGGGTATCCAGGAAGTGCCCGTTTGTTCGTTGTACCTTGAGTCTTTTTATAGGGGCCTTCCCCGGCCACGTCTCCTCAATGCCCCACTCTTTCGCCCCGACGATCTGCCACTTTGATGGCGCCTTCGTGGGTCATGAAGGTGGGCGTAATGGGCCTCTTAATGGTGATTAAGGGGGGCACACTTTAAGGGGAGCGGTTAACTCCTGCTGAAGTGGGCCAGTGGTGCCGCATGCTTCGGTCCGAGGCCGATCCGACTCCAAGTCTTCGTGGGGGCCTTGTCGCTTGGCCCATTCTTCTCCAGGGCCGCGAGCTGGCGACACGGGCCTGGGCTGCCCGAGTTTGGCCCATCCTAGAAGGGTCGTATCACAACCCATCCTTAAACAATACATGGATGATATCTATATAACAGAAAATAGTAACGTATAGTTTACTCTTTTAAAATAAACAAAATAATAATCATGTAGAAGAGTAAGATTATTTCAAAAGTTTTGAGTAAGTTAACAAAGCTGAGTTCACAGACCACTTATTTACAAGTTTGCCATCAAAATCTTTTGATGTGTTTACAGACCACTTATTTACAAATTTGCCATCTTCCTCCTCCCTCCCCCTACGCGTTGTCGCCGTCTCCCTTTTCCTTCGCCACCGCCGCCATCCCCCTCCTTCGACCTCAGCCTCGTTGCAAGCTGCTGATTTATCAGCTGCTGCCATATCAACTCATAAAAATGGAAAAAAATAGAGATTGTATTTAAAATCAAGTGTGGATCTAAATTAAAATGGGAAATTTGCAACTTACAAGTGCTGATTGGAGTAGCTGCTGGATGAGGGCGCGATTGGAGTGAAAATACATGTTGCTATCATTTGAAATCGAGGGATGATATTACGCACCGTTGTAATAGATCTCTTTGCCAAGTCCGAAACTTGCAACTTGTCCAGCGGCGACGTAGAGGATATCCAAGGCATGATTCATCAAAATATTAAGTATTACGCAAGAGCGACAGGCAGCATTAAGCCAGCACCCTTGGTATGCAAGGGTTGATCCAACCGGGCTCATCCCAAATTATTTATTTCTCTCCCATCTTGGTATTCCGACAACTGTAGCGGGAAAAAATATGAGACCTAACATCAAATCTTTCTATTTAGGGCCTGTTCCAAACATGGATTCTGTGTGAGAAAGTGGGGTTTGGGCACTGTTCATACCACCATTCACCAACTGTAGCTCACTTTCTCAACACACTTTCTCGACTCGTGTTCCATTCGTTGAGAAAAATTCGACGATTCCAATCCACCGTGGCAGCTCAACTTTCTCGAGCGAAATCTCCGCATTTTTCGACAATTATAGCCAAGAATCTGGGTTTTGTGGGGCCCACGGGTCTGCTCACCTCGCATCGCTGCTGCAGAGTTCCCATCTCTCCCATCGTTCCCATCGCTCCTTCCTTGCTGTGATTTTTCTTTTTAAGAAAACCCTAGGCGGCTGAAAGTTTTCTGATCGAGCTAGGGTTGTCGATTGTGATACCCTTGGCTTCTCACTTCGGGTGTGCCCTAGCTTGAAGGTGAAGGGCAAGGTGGAGGAGAGGGGCTTTGTCTTGGTTGTGGGATTCTGCGATCGGTGGGTTCTTTGCGTTCTCTGATATCATCGACAGGATCTGCTATTCGATTTGCTCGCCGAGGTAAAATTTCTGGTAAATTCCACAATCTATGCTCATTGGTGGGTGCGACAACTTGGAAATTTCTGAGATTTTCTTCATATCTGCGTGGGTGTCGAAAATTTGTGGGTTTATCTCGCTGATGGTTTCACATGCAACCTGTGGATGGTTTCGCACCCTAAATTGGGCTTTTACAGAAGCACCATAGTTTACAAAATCTCAAGGCAAGCATCAAACAGATTGCCAAAATCCATAAGATATCCAATACAAAAGCACATTGCAGTTCCAGCAAAGACACAATAGTTATAAATATTTTCTGTTGGCAATCTTCAATGCTACTCATGCATGAAACATCAAGCAAATCACATTCAAGCCCCATGAACCCGTAATTATTTCGGTTCCATATCAAATATTGCATCATAATGATACACACAAAGTGACACTGATACGTGTGCACAAGAAATTTGAAAATTTTATTATGTACATTCAGTGTGAATCTTGAAAATTGTTCGGTATGGCTTCAACAAACATGCCATTCCATTTTGACTTCAACAAACATGCCATTCCATTTTGACTGAAGGTTATACTACTTATGTGTTCGGATTTAAAATTCTGAGGGCTCGAGTGGGACATGGTATGTGGATTGAGGTTACAACTCGAGAGCGGCTTGGTAAAAATTCGTTCGGGTTTGTTCAACAACTAAGTGAGCTAAAAGGTTGGACAAAGGTAAAATTTTGGTAAAAATTCGTTTGTCCATGTGGATTGATCGGACACATTACAATAAGGATGACTGTCATGCTCTCAAGGATCTAAAAGCCGCCATCAAAGATGTTTTTCCTGATCGATTTGAGGCCAAAGCCTTTCTTCGCTCCAGGATCAGTTACAAAGGAAACAACAGCGATGGACATCATCGAGCCAGCACCCTTGATATGCAAGGGTTGACCCAACCCGGCTCGTCCCAAATTATTCATCTCTCTCCCCATCATGGTATTCCTACAACTGTTGCTGGAAAAAGTATGAACCCTAACACCAAATCTATCTATTTCATGTTGTTGGATCCACATGACACCCCAAAAACATCCAATCAAACACACGAGCAAAGGAATAGACTAGGGTGAAAATAAATGAGGGTAAACCAGATGCAATT
Organism: Scilla litardierei; assembly: GCA_030789695.1. NCBI lineage: Eukaryota > Viridiplantae > Streptophyta > Magnoliopsida > Asparagales > Asparagaceae > Scilla > Scilla litardierei. The sequence continues at coordinate 623,979,183 of CM061142.1, forward strand.
ATTGTGTGATGCTGCATAGTTTTCCAACCCATCCATATCAAATTTGAACATAACAAGGCTGGGATCATAAAAAGCAAAGTTCAAACAACACAAGATTCTTCATTACAAACATAAAACTTGAAAAAAAATTAAAGAAGTTGCTATGAATTTAAGTTTTACGTGAGCCTGGTTAGGGGTCTCAACAAGAAGAGATGCAACAAAAATGCGCTAGTAGCTAGATCTAACATCTAACAAAGCGTGAAAACGCATCGAAGTATGTCCTAAGAACATGAGAAGAAAACCAGGTTAAGCTTCTCGTACCATCAAGTATTATGTCTGCAACCTCAAACTCTAGAATATAATATGTGAGCTAAAAGGAATCTCTGGAACCATTGCAGCAGAAATCAGTCTTCTAGTCAATCTTGACTGACGAGAAGAGGTAGTGAACAAAGTAGAATGACATCAAGAACCCAATAGTTCCAGTAGATAACATGATAGCAAATGCCATGATGAGAGAATACCCAAGGTACAGAGTAGCCGATACAGGCCCACTCAAGCTCCTAAGGTCGAATACCAAGTAATTGATGGAGTATAGGAACACGTAGAAAGCTACAGAGCCTGAAGCAAAGAAAGCCTTCCACCACCACCTCCAATCCTCCACGCACAGGTGCATGTATGTCAGTACCACGGACACTTCAGCGCAAACAACAATAAGCAATAGGAGCACCACAAAGAGGAAACCAAACACATAATAGAACCTCCCCAGCCATATACTTGACAGGATAAAGAATAGTTCGATGAAGAGGGTTCCAAAGGGAAGAGTTCCTGCTCCTAGAACAAGAAGCCAAGAAGGGTATTTCCGAGCTGGAATTTCTCTTGGGATTTGATTGGTTCGGACTGGGAATTGGATAGGCTCTGCCCGGGTACCCATGAATCCTCCCACAAGGGTGAGGGGCACTGAGATGCAGAACCAGAGGGCCAGAAGGACGAAGAACAGCGAGATTGGAATGGCCCCCGTGCTCTTGCTTCCCCAAAGTATGAAATTTAATGCAGTTAGGATGACAAATACAATCCCGGGGAAGAAGCAAGCAATGCACCAAGCAACGCCCCTCCAACCATCTGAACTTTGTTTGATTGTCCTCCATAACCGAACCCCAAAGTACCCAGCCACAATCCCAAGGAAAAGATAGAGGATGATCATTCCAGTCAAAAGCATGCCTCGGGAGGCTGGTGACATGAACCCAAGAGCAGCAAAGACGATAGTCACCACGGCCATTCCTGTAATTTGAACCCCATCTCCAACCATAACACAAAGTAGTTTAGAGTTGGTAGGTTCTCTGAAGACATCACCTACAACAAGCTTCCAACCTGAGAGCTCTTCATTCATTTGCGCCTGTGCTTCTTTATCCAACTCCTCATAACTTGTTAGATCCCTGCGTACGGTTCTCAGGAATATGACAAACACTATCCCTGCTAGGAAGAAGATGACCATCAAAGAGTTCATGATTGAGAACCAGTGTACCCTTGCACCCTCCATCTTCAAATAAGCATCCCATCGAGAAGGCCATCTAATGTCACTATTCACAAACTCCACTTCATAAGTGAATGTAATTCTTTCTTGCTCCCGGATCAACTGCCACTTATCAAGCTCCAAGGGGCAGCTCACAGGATCAACCTTATCATACATGTTGAGCTTTGCCATGGCTTCAGGGTCTCTCTTAACACTACAAGGTACAACTTCGAATCCAACAATTTCATAACCTGACATCTTTTTCTCATCGGTTTCTGAGACCACAGCCAACCCTTCTTCCGTTCCAAGAATCTGGACACCACTTCCCTCGTACTTATGAACCAACACCTTGAACTTCAAATGATTAATGATATAATCTTCAGAGGTCCCAGTTGTCTGAGTATATCCAACGGGGAACCCAGTCCACTGAATGGTTACTCCATTCTGCTGAGTGAATCTCATTGCAGGCAAGTTGTCAAGAATCATGTTAACCTGATAGAGATCACGGGTTCTTTGTTTCAAGAGCTTGACTTCATTTTCATTTAAAGGGTGTGTTGTACAGAGATATAGGGATTCATTGACATTGACATGGAAGTTGTAAGGGGAATTATCGATCTGATCTCCCATCAAAAGCTCTCCCAAATTTTCGGCACTTTTCTTGATTCCCACTTTTGGTTTGCAGTAAGGCAGACTATAGTAGCTGAAAGGAAGCTCGGTCTCAATCGAAGTGAGAGAGTTCACTTTAACTGATATCTCATCACCTTGAGAGTAAGTATGCATGTAACTCCCAGGCAGATAAAATCCATGGCACGTGATTGCACTCAGAAGAATGATAAAGAAAGCTGAGGGCATTATAGAAGATGTTCTCAGCGTCATGTGAAAGTTTCCTGTTTACAGTCGTATTTAGATCTCAACCCCTTTTTTCTTTTTATTTCAAAGATTATGTCTGAAACCAATGGAAGAGAAGGCTGAATCAGACGCCAAACACACTCATTTGAACTTATAATGTGAGCACAGATTAAAGAAATAACGCATCAAGATTTGATCTTTCAGCAAAATGTTCTCCAAATTACCTTATATCATCCTTAAAAAATGCTATAAAGAAAAAGTATAGAAAGAAACCTGCAGTAAGCGCCCAAATATTCTGGAGATGAACAGCGGAGCCAAAGTCTGGAAAAATAAAATCAGCGCTGAATGTATTCGATCAATTCTCAGATGCCCTAAGTTTACGATATAAAGGGAAACCCAGTTAGTAAATAACCAAAAAAATTAAATTAAAGAAATAGACATAAACAAATAGCAAATAAAAAATTAAAAGAAAAATTCATAACCAATCTCCCATCTTAAGATTTTGGCAAACTTAAATCCTAAGAAAATACATTTAAATCTGAACTTCCAACCCCAGATCTGCATCGGATATGCCTAATACATACATATGCATAACAATGAAAATACCGAAAAAATGCTAACTTTCAACTCCTCTTATCTGGTGCAATTCATGATAATTAATAACTTTTTTTTAAATGGAGAGGAAAAAAAACACTTCACTGGAGCGCAGAACAACAGATCTGCATAAAGAAATCGTAGAGCCCAAGCAATGCGAATGAAACCGCTAAAACTTTAATCTTCCGCTAAAGATTCCCATTTGTTACAACAAGACTTGAGGAAGCTCAAGGGAAACAAAGAAGACAACAGATCTGAAGACTGAAGTTGAACAATGAAATCCAATCGAATAATCTCAAGATTCGCTCGTTTTCGAGGGAAAGGAAACCCTAGGTCGCGAAGCACAGATCGATGATCTACAATGCTGAAGGAGTACCTGAGCCGTGGAGCTGTGTCCGAGTGCGCTCCGATTTTGGAAAGAAAACGCTTCCAATATCTGCGAGGGATCGAGATTGAGAGAGAACAAAAAGAGCAAAGCAACCGATTTTTTTCTTCTTTGGAGTTTCTAAAAAAAGAGGAGTGAGGTACGATGCACGTGTTTGATGCGCCTGAGCACTGTGACTTGATAACGTGGAGGCTGAGATTAGCGGAACTCGATATTGTTAAATCTGGACCGTGCATTTGGTGGTTCCCATGCAAAATGAGGGGGACTAAAAACACCTCAACGATCAGGTGCATTCAATCATTGGGTTTCATTTTTTTTGGGGAAAAAACAAGGGGAGGACTATATACACCCTTAGCATAGGGGTGTATGTTATCATTGTTTGCTGGTTAAGGAAATTATATCACATCCATAAATCATTTCATAACCTTTTCTTTTGTTTTTTTCTTTTTTTTTTTGCCATTAATCATACCATACACCCCTAAACATAGGGGTGTATATAGTTTTCCTCAAAAACAAAAGAGAGAATGGTTAATAAACAATAATAGACAATTGATTTGACTGATTTTTCCTAAAATTGTAAACCAATGATTGGATGCACCTCATTTTTGAAGTGCATTTATTCCTCTTCTACAAAATTGTGTGTCCTTTCTAGGAAAATTCCATGCCCACTACCATTGATACACGCTATTATTTTTAGGTTTTTAACATGGGATTCATGTAGATCAGGTGGCACCGGATTTAACAGATAATGTGTCAAGACACAAAAAGATGGGCCCCACAGCAAATACAAGCCTGTGTGAGGCTTATACTTTTCCACTTTTTCTGTCTTGGCACCTGATCTATTAGATCAGGTGTCACATTTTCTACATTAAATCATTTTAACATATTCATCCCTTAAATCTTGCATATTTTGATATATGTTTCTTAAAAATTCGTATTTGCTCTCATGTCCCTCAAATATTAAACGTTAATCTTAATTGTCCATCTGTCATGTATTCTATTAAAAAGTTAACTAAAATTACATTAATTAACAATTAAATAATGATTACAGTTAATTAATTAAGAAATAAACTTTAATTAACAATTAACCACCCCCGTCGTTCGTTTTGAACGGAGGAAGCGGCACCGCCGCCTCCCCGGCATTTTTTGGGTGGAGGAGCACCTCCTCCCCCCAAAAAAGGCCGGGGAGGCGGCGCCGCCTCCTCCCCCTCCTCTTTGTCTGAGGAGGAGGGGGAGGCGGCGTCGCTCCTCCCCCGCCAGAAAACACCGGGGAGGAGTCGCCGCCTCCTCCCCCGCCAGAAAACGCTGGGGAGGAGTCGCCGACTCCTCCCCTCCTCATCGTCTGAGGAGGGGGAGGAGGAGGGGCTCCCCCCCCTCCCCAGAAAATGCCGTGGAGGAGGAGGCGCTCCTCCACCCAGAAAAGGCCGAGGAGGAGGCGTCGCCCCCTCTCCCTCCTCATCGTTTGAGGAGGGGGGAGGCGGCGCTCCTCCCCCCAGAAAACGCCGAGGAGGAGGCGCTGCCTCCTCCACCTACTCATCATTTGAGGAGGAGGGGAAGGATGCAGCCCCCCTCCCCCCGAAAATGGCGGTGAGGAGGCGGTGCTCCCCCTCCCCTAAAAATGCCAGGAGGTGGCGGCGACGCCCCCTCCTCCCCGAGAGTCACCCGGACCGTCCCCAAACGAAGAGCCCACAAGCCCTAACAGAATATTCCTACTTCCGTTAGATTTTAACAGAAAGTTAGAGAGATAGACTATTAAGGTTAAAGGTTAAAGGTTTAAGATATTAGGGACTTGAGAGAAAATATACATATTTAAGTGATAAATATCGAAATACACAAGATTTAAGGGATGGATATGCGAAAACCCCTTATTTTTGAAACTCAGTTTTTTAACTTTATACACACCAATTAACAAAAATACATTCCTACTCTTTTTACATCTCTCTGAAAACTTATAGCCCTAAACGTCGTCCCCCCCCCCCCCGGCCGACTTTGACCTCATCATCTTCATCTAATGAGAATACGACGACGGCAACACGAAGGGTAAGGCGGCGACGACATGAGAGTCACTCCTCCTCCTCCTCCTCTTCATCTCATCATCATTGATATCAATTGTATATGATTTTTTAAAAGAGGATGAAGAAAATGAAAATGTGAGTTGGCGTTGGCGACGGTCCCACTGTCGCCTCGCCCCCTCCTCAACATCGTCATCTTCTTTAATCACATCTTAATCACATCATACCTTTGGAGGGAGGATTAGGAGGATGAAAAGTAAATGGTAGAATGAGGATGAGGAAGAGTGACATCGACAGTGGGATGCGTAAGAGATGACAACAACGGTATGAAGGGGTAAAAAAAGGAAATTTTTGAATGGTAAAACTTGGGACGTGTGTAAGGTAATTTGGTATGTGTGATAGCAAGTCCCTTCGGTCGATGGTGGCAATCTTGGCCTGACCGGTAACTCCATCAAAATATAATCTACGGGTGTATAATGGACCGAGTTAGTATGGGTTGGACTCGGCCCGGCCCGCATGGGATGGTTCAGCTTGGTTCATGATGGGTCGCAGACAGGACAACCCATCGTGGACTGGCTTGTAAGGTGAGCTGGGCTGGGTTTGGCGAGGTCAGGCGTGAGAGAAAGCTGAGGGGGAGACATGATGAGAGATAGATGGTGTTGAGGATGATGATGTTCAGAGAGAAGCGGCATGTGTCTGGCTTTGTTGATTGCGATGAGGGAAGGGATAGATGGGTGGTGGTGGTTCATCATGTGGAAGGGGAGAGCGCGATTAGTAGTTTGGTGACTACTTCAGCAACTACGACGACATAAGTAAGTCGATAATATTTTGTGTTAAAGAGGACCAGATCAGGAGAGACAAAAGGAGGATGTGGTGTCCTTTTTGGGGGGGGGCATCGGGCTAAGAGAACTGAATAGAGATGAGATGCGACTTTCTTTTTGAGATGAGAGGGGAGAAATTAGGTCTATGGATTGGGGGCATTGGGCTAAGAGAACTGAATAGAGATGAGAGTGAACTTTTTTTGAGATGAGAGGGGAAAATTTGGTCTATGGCTATTTAAATAAATTTATATTTTATATAATAAGGAACTTAATAAATTACTTATTATGTGCTAATAATGGGTTCGTGGGGATAGGGTCACGGGCAAGTGGGTTTAATGAGTTAGTGGATAGTTAATGTGTTAATAAGTCAGATTTTGGGTTGTGGTTTAATGGGTTTATTTAAGAATTGAATTAAAATCCAAATAAATTCCAAATTTTAAATAAAATAAAATAAACAAAATTTGAAGTTAACAAATTTTTTAAATACAAATTACGATGAATTTGCATTAGGACCATTACATTGTATATGACAGACTACGATCCACTTTGGAGGAAGAAGATATGTGAATTTGCATTAGGACCATTACATTGTATATGACTGACTACGATCCACTTTGGAAGAAGAAGATATATCTTTGCAGACTGATTTAGGATCTACGCTAACAAACAGGAGTTAAAAGGGTTAGGATGGCTTCTGTTAAGGCCAAAATTGACCAAGACAGTTGTCAAGCTGACGTAGACTCGAGATGCTGAGTTGGAGCCTCGTCAACAGTTGGAGTGGGACCCTCGGTTGATGGTATTTGATGATGGTGTGGTATTCGATCGACCTTCGAGCAGGAGTTGCGTCAATCGCTCAAGGCTAGGAAGCTCATTGACGACCTTCGACCTTGGATGATGACAGTCGATCTGCACCACATGGACTCGTTCGGGGGGTCGGATCTGGGTTCCGACCCAAATCCCCTTCGATGCTTAAGTTAGTGTGTGAACTTAAGGGAGAGAGGGAGCTTGGTGCAGCTGAGATCGACCCACGGAGGTTTATCTCAAGGCTGGCGGTGCAAGCTCGAATGTATAAGAAGTATAAGCTGAGAAAGTACAGTTCTATGTCTTAGACCTCGTACCATGGAAATGGGACCATTTCCTCTATTTATAGGTGTTTAGTGACCCTTTGGAGATGTTGGGGTGATAATGGCCACCCATAATGGGGGCCACGATCTTCCCCCATTAATAGGAATAAATGTTGTGCACGTCCCCGAGATTTACGAGCTCGCCTTTAATCCCACATTCGAGTGAGGCAGACTCAATGGTCGACTGACCATTGGGCTTTGACTGAGTTGGTATCGAGCTTCTTTGGTGGGCCTTGCGGGCCATAATCATTTGTCGACCGAGTTATCTCAAATGTCGGCCCAATGATTCAACAATGGCCCCCGTTGCACGACCTTGAAGGATCCATCTGCTGAAGTCAAGCGATGTTACATCGCATTAATGGGGCTCGACAGTCGAGAAAATAGCACTTGAGTTCTAGGCGCCAAAACGCCTGCCTCGTCGATTCAGATGATTTGTCAGTTCGAAATCCAAGACATTCTGGGCTCTTGGATATTTGACACGTGTTCCATCATGCGGTTGTTGCCTCGCCCATATATGACGGCAATAGAGTGCGAAGGTACCGTCTTCATTCTCTTGTTTTAGATTTTTCTTCTCTCGAAAGTAATGGCTTCGTCCTCTATCTCTGCCTCCGGAAGGAACTTGGTCACATCCATGCAGAAGAATCGGGAAAGGATCATGGAGCCAGGCTTGCTGGTGAATGTGAGGTCCAGAGTCAAGGCCGGTTAGATCTCCAAGCTTCAAAGGAGTTATGTCCGTTTCGACTACCAAATTAAGCTGCATGGGAGGGACGAGAGGGCTCATCGTCCTGGCGATCAGGAAGCAGGGGTTTACGTCAAAGCCTTCGAGCGTGGCCTTCGATTTCCCATGCACCCTTTCATGCGGTACTTTCTCTGTACCATGAACATTTCCCTCGGCCAGTTGATGTCGAACGCCATTGGCATGGTGATAGGCTTTATAGTTCTGTGCGTGACGAAGGAGATTGAACCATCTTTGAGTCTGTTCAATCATTTTTTCTCGATCCCTCCCCTCAAGACCCCAGGGTGGTATACGATAATGGCCCATCGAGGTAGGAAGCTGTTGAAAGATCTTTCCACCTCCAATCCCAAGTGGAAAGACGAGTTTTTGTTTGTGGTTTTCCAAGGGGAGGCTAGCTTTTGCACCGGTTAGGGTGCCCCTGATTTGGGACTTGCCGGGGATAAGCCGTTGACTCTTGAGGAGAAGAAAGCCGCCGATATTCTGACGAGCCTGCCAGAGGAGATGAGGTCGATCAAGTGGATGTGGCCTAACGACGTGCCGTGTCGAACCGTATGGATGAAAGGTTGGTTTGGTCGTACACACCAACCATTCGACCTTCATCTTTCGACCTAACTTGTTTGTTGCTCTCGCAGGCATGGCTAGTGTGGATTATCAGGTGGATCCCGCATTGAGGAAAGCAGTCAAGGCTTCCATCAAAGAGGCGGAGGTGAGCATGTTGTCTCCCCGGGCACCGACAGTGTGGAGATCGATAGTCCAGCCGTCCATGATCAACCCATGGTTGTCGAGGGGGTTGCTCAGGTGGCTCGCCCTAAGAAGAAGAAGAAGAAAGGGTCCCCCTCCGAATTTGAAGTAGCTGCGCTGGAGGGGACCAATAGGAGGCGGAAGATTGTCCTCAGCGACTCAGAGCCGTCTGGGTCGAATGCAGCCGCGGAGCAGGTCTCCCAGTCATGGAGTGATGCTTTTCACGAGGAAGATTTGAGGGAGACTCAGGTTCCACCGGAGCTTCTCTTGCACCAGGACTCCTGGCCTTGGGTGGTCTGTTCCAGCCTGTAGGGCTGTCAGATGACATCCCCGACGAATATAGGACGATTTTGCTGGAGGGCCGATCTCATCAGGCCTCATTCGACTGTTCCGAGGAGGAGCTCGTCCGGACGGGATGTCCGCTGAGGTGTGGAGACTCTGCTCTTCTTGATTGCGGGACCGCCTCCCGTATCGGTGAGAATGCGACCCTTCCACGGGACAGGGTTGTCGTGGAGAGTGTCGATTATGAGCGGCTTGCGTCGATAGCCGTTCACGCTAGCGCCCAGGTAATTGTTACTCTAGCTTCCCTTGTAGGTGATGCCAGCACGCATGCTTACCGTCGTGTGGTCTTTGCAAGTCCTCGTGGCGACCGCGGTGTTGCGTCGTCGTGCTCCGATGGTGGCCAATCATGGTGTCACCCTGGAGGCCGTTAGGTTGAGAGTGGAGAAATCTGAGGCTGAGCTAGATAGAATCGGCCTTCTCTCCTAGGCGAGTTTGGATCGCATTCGAAAACTAGAGCACAAGTTCATCGAGTCTCGTAGGAGGGAGGCTGAACAAACCGCCATAAGGGAGCGAGCAGAAGATGCTCTGCTGGAGGAGAGAGTCGACGCTGAGGTCATTGCGGAGAGGGCGATTCGGGATTTCACAGATTCATCTCCCGACTTCGACGAGCTATACAAGGGAGGCTACGAGCGATGCCGATTGGAGATGAAGAACCGATTTCCTGATGTAAATCCCTATGCGTGAAATACTATGTGGTGTGTATAATGCTTGTATGCATAAGGGACGTCTCTTTGTATTTGGGAATACATAGTTGCATGATTAGTAATATTTGAATGGTATTAGTATTGTGTGTGTGTGTGTGTGTGTGTTGTGGTATTTAGTATACCCTTTTGTAATAGTGTGATTGTACATGGGGTGGCTACGTGTATAGTTTTAGGAGGATGGGCTTTGTGTATAGAAGTGGTATAGCTTGTAATTATTACACCATGTTGGAGGGGTTTTTATGTGGAAGATTAAGGGATGGCATTCCTTGTAATTAATTACCCAAGATAGAGGGTAATTCCATGGAATAAGTTTGGATGGCTCGATGGATAATTAATTGCCCAAGTTAAAGGGTTATTTCATAGGATGGCATTTTTGTAAATTTAATATCATGTTGGAGGGTAATTTGTAGGAAGGGCTTTTTAGTCATTTTACATGCATGACACATTCTAGGTTTCTTTGACCCTTTGACCCTAAATAGTTTAGTGATTAAGGATGAGAGAAGGGAATTAAAGGGGAAAAGAAAGGATTAAATGAAAAAGAAAAGGATAAGAAAAGACAACGTTAAGAAGATGTTAGAAAGGAGAAGAGAAATGTGGAGTTTGCTAGAAGCTCTCTCTCATCCTTTCCTCTTTTCTTTTCATTCTTTCACTCTCCTTTTTCATGTTTTTCCTTCCCTTTTCGTTTTCCCCCTCCCCCTTGCCTTTCCCCCAAGTTTTTCAATGAAAAATCCTCCCTTTCTCTTCCCATTAACCCTCTTATGCAATATGCTAGCAAAGGGTTTGATTTGAGCTTTTAAAGACGAGGTTTCTTAAGCAAGTTAGGAGTTTTTGGGGAGAAGCTTGAGGGGGAGTTTCATGGAGCTTGCTAGGAGTTTTTTGATAAGAAAATCAAGCTTCATGAGGTAGGAATCCAACTCTACTAGTGTGTTCTTTGTATGGTAACTAGTCATAACCCGTGCCCGCAGGCACGGTGCATTTAAGATGTTTTCCCGCGAAATCTATGTCCCCAAAAAAATATTTCTATAGCCAAAATTTAAAATAACAACAAATTAGCGTAAAAAAATTTAGAGGCACGGCCGCCTTCGGCGAGGAACAATAAATTCGGTGCGGGTGCCTTTGGCGCAAAACAACAAATTAGCGTATAAAAATTTAGCGGGCGTCTTCGGCGCGAATGGGTTGGTCAGACCTCTGCTTGACGCCCAAAAAGCTCAGCCCGCCTCTTTGAATGCACATTCCTGTGTTTTTTTGGGTTTCAATTTTTTTGGGTCAGCCGAAATAAAGTTCTCTTTTGTGTACTTGTAATTTAAGTGGCATTTTTGGGTTTCATTTTGTGTGTGTGTGTGTTGGGTTTCATTTTTTTGGGTCATTTTTGAATGAAGAGTATTAAGTGATGATGATGCCAATTTCAATAAGAAAAGCTTTTGTATTCTCCCAACAAATTTTCTCCCAACAAATTTTCTCCCAACCCAAAAAATTTTCCCCCCAAAACTTGATGGTAAGTTTTAGGAGGAGTAAAGTTTTTACCTTTCTTTGCATAATGGATGTCCTCAGGAAATTTCTGTTGTTTGGTAGTCTGTTAATTCATGCATACTGATCACTGTCTTGGAATTAAATTAGAAAAAAATTATATTTGGAAAGCTCACGAAATTTCACACAACTTTCATGTTGTGAACTTTTCTTAATTCTGCCTACAATTAGGGTTAAATGGCCATTAACTGCAACATATCAAATTCTGCCAACATTGACACTGTTTGGCCAAAAAAGCCATATCTCCCTCTATAGTTGATGAAATCTAGTGATCTTGGTTGCGTTTGAAAGTTAACTTCAATGCCTAAAATTTTCTTGTTTTAAGCTCATTGAAATTATGTATGCAAAATACCTAAAATGACAGAGATTTAGGAGCCAAGAATGCTGTCAGAAAAACAGTTTTTATACCATATAGGATTTTGGCTACAATAAATAGCCTAGTTGCTCTAAATTCATGAAAATTGATATCTGAACTCATAAGTTGCATACCTACAACTTTTATTTAGATGCCCAAGCCCAGTTCTAATTAGAATTGCAAATAATCCGCAGTTAATGTTGGTATATGCCATAAAAGTTAGTATTTGTGAATGCAAGGGTGTTATTCAAGCTATGCTTGTTGTCTCGTTACATAATATGGCTAATTAGTAGTGTTGTAACATGGATGGTATCTCATTTATGGTGTTGCATTATATCAAGAAGGATCCATCCTTAATGAAGTTGCCATGTTTAGTTAAAGACCAATCTAAAGTTAGCATCTTTATTAAGTGACGTGCTATATTTAAACCAAAGGTGGGATCTTCTATAAACATCTTAACTAAAGTTAGCATCTTGATATCATTTTGTTATATTTACATGCATTCTTAGTTAAAGTGAATTGTTGGAAGTAAATCTTTGTGTAATTTCATAAAGTTGCATTCTTAAGTTAAAGATTGGCTGCCCCCTGTGTAAATTTGGTTAAAGTTAGTAGCTTTTAATGTAAATGTGAGCTTGTATCAAATGCTGCTTAAGATTGCATTTAAATTTTGCAAGAGATCTCTAATGGAGATATGTTTATGTTTTGGAGAGTTGTTAAAGTTAATGGAAAATGTTGTATGTTGCATGGAGAAGGGTTATGTTGTATGTTATCCCCTCAAGGATTGATGCTGTATGGGGGATGGTGTGTGTTGCATGGAGAATAGTTTATGTTTCACAATGGAGTATTATGGAAATTAGTTTATATTGCATCTTAGTCCCTTAATTTAAATGCAATTTTAACATGTTAGCCTTATGGTTTCTTTTATGTCACATTTATGTTACAATGTTGCCTTAATGCAGTTTAATACATTTTCTTAAAGTCGTATGCTCGTTTACCTAACTTAGATGCTAACAAATGACAGGGATGTCTCGGTCTGACACATGGCGGGTGAGCACCATAAAAAAGGGGTTGGGAGAAAACTGGGTACTAGTAGAGTATGAGGACTGTGCTATGTTGTGGTTGTGTTATGTACATTGTTTAGTTTCAGGTACTTTGCGGTGATCTCCGTACCTTGCTCAGTTTCGGGTACGATGTATTATGATGTTGTGGAGTTTTCCTCACTCGCACTTTGATGCGGGAGGGTATGGGTGGAGTGAGAGGCCCTGTTAAGGAAACAGTGCTCGTGTACCACTGGCGGGTGCTCCTTACCGCCCCACCTTGGGTTGGAATCCATTTCCTCATATTCAACGACACACCCAGGTTTCCAAACAAAATTTAATTAAATACTTACGTGCTTTGACCTTACAATGTGTGATTCCTATTTTCCTTTTATAGATCTTTGTAGTTTTTGTCTTGTTGTTTACTTACCTCTTGTAGTATAAGGATGGATGTTTAATTGCCTTATTTCAGTTGCTCATTTATACATTGGTGTACTTCCATGCCATGTTCTTGTAGCACTTCATTTATAGCACTTGTTCACTTAGTAGTTGCATTTAGGAGTGGCATACTAGTGGGAGTTGGATATCCTACTGGAGCACGCGTTGACGTGCTCCGCCTATTTTTCAGGTGTTGGAGTTGGAGTTGGCAGCAGGTGGCTGGAGTTGGAGTTAGAGTGGCGGGAGTTGAGTTGATGTGGGTTGGATAGTGAGATGAGTGTGAGTGACCATGTACTTTTGGGTTTGTTTGGGGAGAGTTGTGATTATTGTATAAGATGTATAACCGTGATAATGTATAATGGATGATACGAAGATCAGTGCTCTAGTTTTCAATGTTTCTCCGTGATATATGTATTGTTTCTGTGTTATGTGTGTATGTTTCTTGGAAACATTACATGTACTACCCCAGCAGTGCACAGTGGCCTGCTAGTTTCTTTTGTATTTTTTATTTTCTCCCTTCGTAATACTCACTACTCTGGGAGAACCTGGGACGGATTCGTACTTCCCGGGTATCATGGGGAGCGGGGCGTTACACCTGACCTCTCCGTCGAGATCGACAAGGTCCCTGTGATTTTTCCGAACCTTGGTGACGATGAATCGAGCCAGGGCATGGAGGAAGCTGATCCTCCCGACGACGCTGCCATCATGGCTGATGATGACGTGGGAGCGGATGCTACGAGGGACCCAAAGTTTGGGCCGCGCTAGATGGAGACCATGGGCCTAGCCAGCCGTTGTAGGGTCTCGACATTTTTACGCCTGCTACATAGATTTTTTGAATGTATAGGGGGTGATGTAAACGAAAACAATGTTTTTACAATATGAATTGTAATGACCCATAGTGCCATATACACTAAGGCCTATAGATTTGCATGATACATAGTGTATTTTTGTTTACTCTATAGTGTATGTATGCTTGGATATGTTAGTGGTGTGTATAGAAGTATTGTAGTGTGTATAGTAACTGCTAAATTTGTTGCCTATGGATGCATATTTGGGTGCATGTCTATCTATATGGATGTGTTATGGTATGTCTATGGTTGTATCTCGTATGGTGAAATGATGTATGTAAGGATTTGGTGATATTGGTCCCTTTTGAAGTTTGGAGCATAAAGTAATGTAGTAGATATAGTAGTGCCTAGTTATAATAGTAATGTGGTATATTTGAGTACTTGTGTGAAGTATGTTTTCATTGCTACATGCTTGTATGAGGGATCTTTTTGTTATTAATTGGGGGGGTGTGTGTGTGTTTATTAATGGGGTGTTGGGTTAGTAATGGGTCATTAGTAATTAGCTGGGGGTTGTGTGTTGAGAAGAGAGGTGTGCATAAGCGAAGATACTTTTCTTACATGAGAAGATGAAGTATTAAAGAAAATGGAAAAAATAAAAAAAGAGAGAAGAAAAGACAAATGGGAGAAGAGTTGAGAAGATAAGAGAAGATTAGAGAAGGGGAGAGATTTGTGTAGAACTTCCCTTCCATTAAAACCCTTAATTACTCATTTCTTTCTCATCTTCTCTCATTTTTCTCTCCCTCTCCTTCCTAATTTCGTGCTCCCCTCTCTTCTCTCTCTTTTGCCCTCATTTTTCCACCAAAATTTCATATTTTCATCTCCCTTTGGAACCCTGGTTGCTTGAAGAAGGATGTTTCAAGGAGGAGTTCTAGGAGCAAGAAGGAGATTGAAGAAGGTGAAGAAGGAGAGAAGCTCACATCATCTTGAGAGAGGTATGAGTCTCAACTCCACTTAGTAGGATCATTACATGTATGATTATTAGTGTAATCCATGTTTTAATATTATGAAAGGTCCTTATAGTTGTTGCTGGAAATATGTACTGAATAGCTGAAACTTTAGTGATGATCTGCTCTTAATTGACTACATGAAATTACTTGGAAAAAATATTTGTTGTGCATATTGATGTTCTTAACAACTTTCATGTTCACAACTCTTTCCAATTCAAACTAAAAGTTAGGTTAAAAATTCAATTTTTACAACATGTCTGAATTTCTTCTAGACTGGTCACAGTTTAGAAAAATGGACCTCATTACATGCACACACAATGGAATCTTATGTTCTTGGTCTCGTTGTAAAATTAACAAGTTTTTATATAACTTCATATTAGTGCATATTCTTTGAAATTCTGACTGCAATATGCCCAAAATCATCAATCAAGACAGACCCTGGAATCTGTCTAAAAAACAGATCTGACGGGCTTCACGAAATAAATCACCATAAATTAGATAATTCATATTTTTGCATGAAATTATATGTGTGAATCTGAGACTACCATATTTACATATAAGGAGAAAATCCACCAAAACATATATAATATAATATAATAAATCCAGATACATGAAAACCAGTCGTTACAATTTACAACTTTCATTTAGGAAGTTTTATCAAATTCGCGCTAGAAATGGCTGATATCCATTGATGTTTGTGACTGTTGGCGAAAGTTCAGCAATGTATGGACAGTGAAGTACATATATGTGTTCAGTTATGCATATATCCACGTTCAGCTACATATATATCTGTGTTCAGTCCCTTAAATATGTGTGTTCAGCTATGCATATATCTGTTATGCATATATCCATGTTCAGCTATGTATATATCTGTGTTCAGCTATGTATATATGTGTGTTCCGCGAAGTTTATATGTATGTTCAGTCCCTTAAATATGTGTGTTCAGTTATGCATATATCCATGTTCAGCTATGTATATATCTGTGTTCAGTTATGTATATATGTATGTTCAGTGAATTATATATGTATGTTCAGTCCCTTAAATATGTATGAATCATGGATTTTAGCCTTTATGTTTTGTAGCATACTTTTGATCATGGTTGCCTACACATGGAGGGAAGGATGTGGTGGACATGGCATGCGTGGTAATGTAGTTGGGTTTGTGGTGGTATGGTCGGCATGGCACGATGTGCATGACACCTTGATACAATGTTGGAAATGTGAATTAGCTTTTACATGAAAGCATTGTGTCTTTATGTTTCCTTATGCTCTTCTTTGCATTTTGTAAATTCATGAAAATGACTAAGTCCTCTTAAAGGAGTGTGACACGGGGATTGGGGGACACTAAGTTGTGGGAAAATATGAGGGGCTGGACAGTTTGTGGTGGTTGGTGGCCCTTCTGTTCTTGCCCGAGTGGCAGGGAGTGGCAGAAATGAGGTGGATTGAAGAAATGGAAGGGGAATAAAGGAGAAAACAGGGCTCCTTTGTAAACAATATTGCACACTGGACCGAGTGCCACAGCTAGTACTAACTCTCTTTTGCAGCAACACACCAGTGTAGCAGGTACATTTTTCCTACTATTGCCTTAAAATTATGTAGCTACGTCTTCCCTTGCATGCTATGGTACTGTACGTCATATTCCATGCATATTAGCTCATGCCTGTAAATGATATACTACGTAGAGTTGGAATATCCTAATGGGACACGCGTTGACGTGCCCTCGTTGACTTTTCAGGTGTTGGCTTTTGGAGTTGGTAGCAGGTGGAGCAGTGGAGTCCAGTGGCAGAGTTGAGACTGTGGGGTGGGGAGAGGTGATGCGATAGAGAGTTACTGTACTTGGGGTTTACTTGTGGGGTAGAACTGAGATGGTGTATTACTTATTGCAGTATGCACATGTGGATGATGTCCTTTTAGTATTGTGCTCTGGATGGTGTTGTTGTTATTCTGTGTTGTTCTTTGGTTATTTGTTGTCGGTGGTTGGAAACATTACAGGTGCTACCCCAGCAGTGCGCAGTGGACCTGCTGATTATTGTGTTTCTTTTCTTCCTTTCTTTGTAACACTCGCTACTCTGGGATCTCCTGGGACGGATTCGTACTTCCCAGGTATCCTGGGGAGCGAAGCGTTGCAGGAATTGATAGGAGAATTGGCATGTATATCCTTGTTTGTCATTGCATCTCTTTGTTTGTTGTCGCTTACGTCCTGTGGTGGTCGTAATGCCTGATGGCCCCGTTCGATGGGTTAGGCGCTGCTTCAGGATGATCGAGGCTAAACCATCGAACCATGCTTTGAAGTTGACCATTACGCTCCATGGTGAGTGAGAGAGAGATTTACTCGACTCACGGTTGACGGAATGGGAGTCGTTTAGTGGCAAATGGGTGGCCTTTTGACTTACAGCTGAAGACGTTCTGGGAGAGTCGTTCGGTGGCGAAGGGGTAGCCCTTCGACTTACGGCTGACGACGTTTATGATAGTCGTTCAGTAGCGAATGGGTGGCCCTTCAACTTACGACTGACGACGTTTTAGGAGGGTCATTCAGTCGTGAAGGGGTAGCCCTTCGACTTATGGCTGACAACGTTTTAGAAGAGTCGTTCATTAGCGAAGGGGTTGCCCCTTTGACTTACAGCTGACGCTCGATTAGGAGAGTCGTTCAGTAGCGAAGGGGTGGCCCTTTCGACTTACATCTGACGTTCGATTAGGAGAGTCGTTCAGTAGCGAAGGGGTGGCCCCTTCGTCTTACGTCTGATGCTCGTTTTGGAGAGTCGTTCAGTAGTGAAGGGGTAGCCCTTCGACTTATAGCTGATGACGTTTTAGGAGAGTCGTTCAGTAGCGAAGGGGTTCAGTAGGGAAGGGGTAGCCCTTTGACTTACGGTTGACGACGTTTTAGGAGAGTCATTCAGTAGTGAAGGGGTGGCCCCTTCGACTTACGACTGACTGTAACGACTGGTTTTCGTGTAATTGGATTATCTATATTAAAATATATGCTTGGTGGATTTTCTCCTTGGAACGGCTCCACTTCCGTGCGGACCTTTTCACGTCTCGCCTCCATTTTAGGGAAGCGGGTCGTGACACTGACGACGTTTTAGG
The DNA here is from genome assembly GCA_030789695.1 of Scilla litardierei. Taxonomy (NCBI): domain Eukaryota; kingdom Viridiplantae; phylum Streptophyta; class Magnoliopsida; order Asparagales; family Asparagaceae; genus Scilla; species Scilla litardierei. The sequence goes on from CM061142.1 coordinate 623,997,215, forward strand.
AGATTCGTTCAGTAGCGAAGGGATGGGCCCATCGACTTACGGCTGACTCTCGTTTAGGAGAGTCGTTCAGTAGTGAATGGGTAGCCATTCGACTTACGGCTGACGACGTTTTAGGAGAGTCGTTCAGTAGCGAAGGGGTAGCCCTTCGACTTACGGCTGACGACGTTTTAGGAGAACCGTTCAGTAGCGAAGGGGTGGCCCCTTCGACTTACCGCTGACGCTCGATTAGGAGAGTCGTTCAGTAGCGAAGGGGTGGCCCCTTCGACTTACGCTTGATGCTCGTTTAGGGGAGTCGTTCAGTAGCGAAGGGGTAGCCCTTATACTTACGGCTGACGACGTTTTAGGAGAGTCGTTCAGTAGCGAAGGGGTATCCCTTCGACTTACGGCTGACGACATTTTAGTAGAGTTGTTCAGTAGCGAAGGGGTGGCCCCTTCGACTTACATCCGACGCTCGATTAGGAGAGTCGTTCAGTAGCGAAGGGTGGCCCCTTCGACTTATAGTTGACGCTCGATTAGGAGAGCAATTCAGAAGCGAAGGGGTGGCCCCTTCGAATTATGGCTGACGCTCGTTTAGGAGAGCCATTCAGTAGCGAAGGGGTAGCCCTTCGACTTACAGCTGACTGCATTTTAGGAGAGTCGTTCAGTAGCGAAGGGGTGACCCCTTCGACTTACGGATTCGACTTACGGTTGACGCTCAGTTAGGAGAGTCGTTCAGTAGCGAAGGGGTGGCCCCTTCGACTTACAGCTGACGCTCGGTTAGGAGAGTCATTCAGTAGCGAAGGGGTGGCCCCTTTGACTTACGGCTAACACTCGTTTATGAGAGTCGTTCAGTAGCGAAGGGGTAGCCCGTCGACTTACGACTGAGGCCGTTTTAGGAGAGTCGTTCAGTAGCGAAGGGGTAGCCCTTCGACTTACGGCTAACGACGTTTTAGGAGAGTCATTCAGTAGCGAAGGGGTGGCCCTTTCGACTTACAACTGACGCTCGATTAGGAGAGTCGTTCAGTAGCGAAGGGGTGGCCCCTTCGACTTACGGCTGATGACATTTTATGGGAGTTGTTCAGTAGCGAAGGGGTAACCCTTCGACTTACGGCTGACGATGTTTTAGGAGAGTCGTTCAGTAGCGAAGGGGTAACCCTTCGACTTACGGCTGACGATGCTGACATTCGATTAGGAGAGTCGTTCAGTAGCGAAGGGGTGGCCCTTTCGACTTACGACTGACGACGTTTTAAGAGTCAATTGCATCAACGCAAGTTTAGTTTTCCCAAAACCTCCCGAGGATCGGATCCTTTTCGAGGGGAGTTTTGATGTGATAGTTTCTGTAGAATTTACGAATGCTTATGGAAGCGAAACTTTATTTGATAAAAGAGACATGCTTTATTGACGGAAGTAACAGAAAAATGAAAAAGGGTAAGGTGTTTTTCGATCGACGTCAGAGCTGTTGCTGTTCATTTTCCCTTTATTCGCCTCAAGTTTTAGATGGCGCATTAGTCGATCACCTTGGTGACAGGCGATCTCGTCATCTTGTCCTTCTCCTTTGAGGATCCCTCCTTACTCGGTGGATCATTAGCCTGGTTCTTTGGGTGTCCTCGCTTGACCAGGGCATCGATCTCTTTTTTGAGAGTCCAGCAGTCGTTGGTATAGTACCCATAGTCGTTGTGATATTTGCAGAATTTGAGGTCGTTCCTCTTCTCATATTTGCCCTTCTTTGCTGTCTCTTGGATCAGCTCTTCTCGTTGGGCGTAGACGAGGACTTCTGTCTTAGGGGTGATCGGCTTAGCATAGGTAGGACGCTCCTTGCTTCGAGGGATTTTTTCCCTGGGCCTCTTATCTCGAGACTCCTTGCGCGGGGTTCTCGAGGTTGGTTTCTCTCGCCTCATGTCTCCGCGGTGAGAGGGGGTGCTCTTCACATTAGCTCTGGCTGGTTCTTCTGCCTCCTCAGAGGAAGTGAACCGATCCGTTATGTTGAGCATTTCTGCGATGGTGTTATAGGGAATTGGTGAAGGGCCCTCCTCAGGTGTTTATTCCGGACTGCCTGGGTGAGCGCGGCTATGACGGTCATGCCAGGTGTCTCTTCTACATCGAGCCTCTCGTTATTGAATCTTTGGACGAAGGCTCAGATCATCTCATTCTCGTTCTGTTTGAGCAAGAAGAGGTGTGACGACTTCTTCTTAGGGCGTCGTACCGCGACGAATTCTTTGCAGAATATTTCTACTAGTTCATCAAACGAGTCGATGCAGTTGTGGGATAGCCCTTCGTACCAGCTTTCTGCCATCTTGAACAGTGTAGCATGGAAGGCTCTACAAAGGTACGGCTCGTCGGCCCCGTGGAGCAGCATAACATTCAGATACTTATGAATGTGCGACCATGGGTCGCCTCTGTCATCATAAGCTGGTAGAGCAAGGAGCTTGAACTTAGGGAGAGGAGGAACAGAGATGATATTCTCTTTCAGGGGGGTCCTCCAAATCGCGGATTGGATCAGTAATGATCCTCCTGCTCCAAGTTGCACGTAGTTGGCTCCCGAGGATCGGTTCGGGATCTCATCCATCCTCATAAATCCACCTGCATGGTTCAGATAGTTATAACCTGGGAGAGCCCCGTACATTACCTGATCCAGGATGTTGCGGGTTGCTGCCCGGTAATTGGAAGGGGTGGGTTCTCTCTGGAGAACGAAAGCTCGATTATCGATCTCCGCTCTATTGTATTGGTGGGCTAGGGGGGTCGAATTGTTGAGGTTAATCTCCAGTTGATCTGCCCTTGGGTCCCCCAGATCTTGGAGAAAAGCCAAGCCCTTGGCTGCTGTTAGGTTTGGGTTTGGAGGCGGCAATGGCTCATTACGAGCGATGGGCTCCCCATGTTTTGGCGTATTAAAGACGCAAATGCGCCTAGGCTCCTATCGACTTGCTCAGTGAACTGGGTGAATTCTTTTTGGGTCACCATAGGCTCCTTCGGGGCCTCTGCTGGTCGTGGTGGTGGCGTTGTGGAGTCTGCGACGTCCTCCACCAGGATGATGTTCGCTCTCGGCTTCTCCTTCGGACCTTCGACGGTCTAGCTGTCATAGCTTCTGGATTGCTTTGGGATGTCAAGCTGGTCAACGTTTTCCACAGACAGCGCCAAACTGTTAAGGCCAAAATTGACTAAGACAGTTGTCAAGCTGACATTGACTCGAGATGCTGAGTCGGAGCCTCGTCAACAGTTGGAATGGGACCCTTAGTTGGAAGAACCAGGGTCGAGTGATGGTAGTTGATGATGGTGAAGTGCTCGATCGACCTTCAAGCAGCAGTTGCGTCGATTGCTCGAGGCTAGGAAGTTCAATGACGATCTTCGACCCGGGATGATGACCATCGATCTGCATCACATGGACTCGTTAGGGGGGTCGGATCTGGGTTCCGACCCAAATCAATGCTTAAGTTAGTGTGGAAACTTAAGGGAGAGATGGAGCTTGGTGCAGCTGAGATCGACCCACGGGGTTCGTCTCAAGACTGACGACGCAAGCTCGAATGTATAAGAAGTATAAACTGAGAAAGTAGAGTTCTATGTCTTAGACCTCGTACCTTGGAAATGGGACCAGTTCCTCTATTTATAGGCATTCAGTGTCCCTTTGGACACGCTGGGGTGATAACGGCCACCCATAATGGGGCCACGATCTTCCCCCATTAATAGGAATAAATGTTGTTCACGTACCCGAGATTTACGAGCCCGCCTTTAATCCCACGTTCGAGTGAGACGGACTCAACGGTCGACTGACTATCGGGCTTTGACTGAGTCGGTATCGGGCTTCTTTAGTGGGCCTTGCGGGCCATAATCATTTGTCGACCGAGTTATCTCGAATGCCAGCCCAATGATCAACAGCTTCAAACCTAAAATTCTTCTACGCTCAAGTTAGAACCATGACGTAAAAATAGCCTCGAGTTAGAACCATGACATAAAAATAGTCACAATAATCGTATGGAGGTTAGTGTAAAGTTCACAAGTAAATTATACGCACTTGTGGATATTGATTGTAGCATTATATATAGAGAATTAGGAGGGGGTTTGTTGGTACTTAATATATATAACCTGTCGTAAACCATTGCATAATGCACATGTTAGGGTTTATTAGACGACTATGAGTCGTTAATTATAAGAACAAGCCATGATCCATCCACGTGGAGGTTCATCGTTGGGCTTTTTCACCACAATTTGTCTTAGTATGGAGTAATGGGCGGAATACGTTAGGTTTGATTGGACCCGACCCGATTTAAAAACGTCCGCTCAAAGACACGTAATTCTCACGTACACGAACAATGTTACACTTATTATTTAACTAGAAATCAAGGGCATTTTCGTAAACAACCTAAAGATTTATTATACATGGGGTAATTCTACGCACACAGACCTAATTGCTGTATATCCTGACCATTTCATACACACACCTAAAGCTAATTAAAAATTTGTGTTTTACTGTATGCACAACACTATGTCCCCACGTTATCGTTCTCATTTTCATACACCTCCACTTCTCAACCGTCATCGCCGATGCATCCGTGCATCCCCAATCGCACCTTCCGCGTGCCATCGAAACCCCTCATCCCCTCTCCATACTCCCAACTCTTCATTCCTCATCACCTTCTCATCTTCGTCGCGGATGAGAAAGGGAGGTCGGCAGTGCCAGTGCACGTAGTGTTATAGGGGCTGTAGAGAGGTGGCGACAGCGAAGAAGAAGAAGAGAAAGATAATGTAATAAGATATAGGGCTTAATTTCTGAAAATTACATCATACTTTCGCTGAATTCCAAAAAAATACCTCTTATTTTGATATAATCACAAAACTATCTCATACATTTCAGGTTTCGATAAACTCCCTCATAATTTGTGTCACGCCCCGCTTCCCATTAAGCTTGGGAGCGAGCACGCAAACGGGTCCGCATGTGCAAGTAAGGAGGAGGTACTTTTGCTTTTCTTTCCTCCTTGACTTAACACAATAAGCGCCTGTGTGAAAAACAGCAGGTTCTTGCTTGCATTACTCAAAAATAACACAGATAAATAAAACATTATTACAATCTCAGACGTCGCAACGGAATTACAACAAATGGAGAAAAGAAGAGTAGGTTTTATGACTCGTACAACAAATAAGAAGAAGTACAATGAAAGTTCACTAGTTCAACAACTCTTGGTCCACTAGTTTAGCTATTTCAACTAGTCCCCCTGGTGCTAAAGCTCGGGATCTGACATACATCCAAAAACATGAATGTATGTCAGCAAGGGTCTGTAAAAAGATGTTAGAACCCAAGGCAAGATATACCAATTTATACTGAATTTAAGAGGCATTAAATGAATTAAACGAGATATCAATAACAAGTTTAAACATGCCGATATAAAATGAAGTAAAGTAAAACACTCCTATCATGCAGTTTTAGGCAAAAGTAAAGTGAGCAGTTATGACATGACAGTTATAACGAATTAAAGGTAAGCATTATAAACATGGTAATCCTAATGTACAAGCAAGTGACAACGATTATTACAATTACAATGCAATGCTTTCAATCATGCATATGGTTCTCGCCTTTAGGTCGCGATGAGTGAATACTTCTTCACACGGGGCTTACCGTGATTGGTGCTAACCCACCGCATGGGTGGTGCCCATGAAGACAGTACCCTTTCATCTGCCTAGTGGCCGCTTAACCCTAACCCCACCCCAAAATGTACTTCTTGGACCACAAGCCAGGATCTAAACCGTCATATACTGGAACACGAGCCAGACTAGTCACATGTGACCCGACTAGAACACGAGCCAGATTCGTCACATGTGACCGACGAGAATAGCCAACTAGTAGCCAACGGCATGTAACAACTGGTAGCCAACGACATGTAACAACTGGTAGCCAACGGCATGTATCATTCTTTGATTATCAAGTTCATTCGTGCGTCTAGCAGACATTTCTAGTAGTTAATTTGCATGAGTAATAAGCATGGCATATGACAGTTTAAATGAAGTAACATTTAACAATAGTTTAACAAAAGTGCTGAAAATAAGAATTTAAAGAACATGTTACGGAAACTTTCTTTCTTTGATATTGTTCTAAACTAAGGTATATCAAGTTGTATGCTGTTGGATCACATTTTCAGTCAAGAATATCATGGTAGTAAATTCATGCGTCATTTCACGAGTAGATTTTGAGTTATAAAACTTTACATGCAAAAGACCAAATGAGTATCTAACTTCAAAAATTCAATATAATTTGTACACTTGCCTGATTTCAGCGATTTTGGTGTCGTTGGGTTCGTCTTGACGGGTACTACGTAACGGTACGTCCGGTTCTCTATTCTGATTAAACATACCACTGAATTAGATTCATTGCGAGATGATCAAAATATCAAGTTAATCCATAAATTGGGTTTGTCTAATTTTATTGGGTTCTCTGGCTAGGGTGATATTTATATTGTGTTTTACCAACATGATACGCCTTATTTTATTCTGATATTGTTATCCTAACATTATTGACAACTACTAACATGTTGTAATTAACACTAATAGGTCAATTTTTAAAATTAATACTAACTCCCTATTAATTAACCTAATACCAGCTAATGATAGGGCTATCATCATGTTAACATTACATTAAAGGGTACACCCACTCTACACCTACCCCAACATTATAATAACACATATTTATCTCTTATTCTCTCTCTCTCTCTCTCTCTCTCTCTCTCTCTCTCATGTTAACATTACATTAAAGGGTACACCCACTCTACACCTACCCCAACATTATAATAACACATATTTATCTCTTATTCTCTCTCTCTCCCCCCCCATTCGTTTCTTCTTTCTAATATTAACTATAGCTGTCACCCTTAACTCTCTCACCTTCTTGCTATCTCTCTGTCCCTATCTTTCATTTCTTTTTTTTAAGTTTACATCAGCTCACAAAATGGGGAAGGAGAACTCACGCACGGCGCGCAAGAGGACGGGAGGAGCTGTTCTCCGACAGTCGCACAGCGGCGCTCCGGCGGTCGCACATCGGCGGCGGGCTGCTCCTGGAGGCCGCGGCGGCAGCAGCTGGAGGCGTGCGCGGCGCTGTTGGCCGGTGTACGGCGGCAGGGGCTGCGGCCTGGTGGCGTGGAGGTTCACGCGAGGAGGAGAGCACGGGTAGAGATGGAGGGAGGATTCTGATGTTTATTTTGATTTTCTGAAATGGTTGATCTGAATATTGGAACGAATCTGAAGTTGTTTTTCAGATTCGAGTGTCTTCCCCCTCTTTGATTCTGATTTCAAAATCAGTTTGGGGTTTCTGGTTTGGTGATAATTATTTCTGGTTTGGGGATTTGATTTGGGAAGAATTTGGGGGATTGATGGGTTGATTGTTTTTGGCATGGGGAAAATTGGGTGATGAAATTTGGTTGGAGGAGGCTGAATGTGGTTGATTAGGGAGAGGGGAGGAAGAGAATGTTGTAGGGAGGTGAGAAGCTTGTAGATTGTTTCCTCTCGTATTTTTGCTGTTGTTTGTTTTAAGAACATCGAAATGGGTAGCCCGTTGGTGAAGGAAGCTGCAAGTGTGGGTTTGTAGTTGATGAGAGAAGCTGGAGGTGGGGTTTTAGTTAAGGATGGTGTTGGATCTCACCTGCCAAAGGAGGTAATTAAAGGGGGTTAGATCTAGAATTAATTAGGGATGAATGTAACTAGTAATTAGTAACTAGGAAATGGTCGTTAGTAAAAGTAATTAGTTAAAAGTAATTAGTGAGTATTAACAGTAATTCTATAAAGGTTACATAGTAAATGGTAAATATAATCACTAAAGTTAATTAGTAAGTGATAAAGGTAATTAATGAATAGTAAACTAATTAGTAAAACTGATTAGTAAAAGTAATTAGTAAAAATATTGAGTGGATGGTAGAATGGTAAACGTGATCTGTAGGACCCTGTCTATGGGGAAAACACTAGAAGGGGGGTTGAATAGTGTTTATGCAAATTTAAAAGGAATTTACGCCAAATAAAATGCAATCCAACAAATAGTGCGGAATAGAAAAACAACCCAAAGAGAAACACACGCAAACGCAGATATGTTTCAAGGGTTCGGATTACCCAAGTCAACTCCCGACTTGTTCCCGGTAATCCTACGTCCCTTCCACCCGGATACCACCAGATACTCAAGTTAGAACCCTAACTTGAGGTTTCCTTAAAGCCCACTTGTAGCAACCCTACAAGTGCAATTGAATACAATCGATGTCCTTGACTCCCACAACCAGGGAGCAAGCAAAAACCACTCTCACAACCGAGAGCACAATTCAAATAACGAAAGTTATGAAATATGAAAGCAACACTTAGAAACACCTATGCCTTGAAGTAGAACTTGAATGAGAAGTGTGATGTGTGTTGAAGAACTCTCTTGGAAGAGAGGAGAAAGCCCTTTCTCTTGACTGCACCAATTGCCTAGAAGATCAATCTTTGGTTCTAGGTTGGAGAGCAAGAGAAAAAGATTTGGAAATACTTAGGGCTTTGGATTTGAAAGCTTTGATCTTTGGGAATGAAAGCTTGAAGGATTTTGCAATGAATGAGTAACCTTCCAATGAAACAATAGAAGCTCTATTTATAGCTTTCTCAAATCCACAAAACAGTTTAGTCAAAAACCCAATCGAAATCCGTGAGAAAAATCTCAACGGATATAATCTGAACTCGCGACAGTCGACTATTGAACAATCCACAGTCGACTGTTGCACAGTCAGCAAGGGTAGGTGAGAATTCATAACGGTAACTTACCACGTGGACAGTCGTCTGATGAAGCAAAGACAGTCGTCTGTTTAACCAACAGGCGACTGTAATCTCTTCGACAGGCGACTGGCCGAGAGAAGAGTAAGTTAGACAAATACTGGAAATCTCACAAGATACAGGACAGACGACTGATGCAAGGAACACAGTCGACTGTTAATCAGAACAGGTGACTGTAATACCTTGAACAGACGACTGTCAATAGCAAGAGAAATTTCCAGAGAGCTGAGTCAAAGAAATGACTTACAGACAGGCGACTGTTGCAGCATAGACAGTCGACTAATCTAATAGACAGTAAACTGTATATACAGCATAAGTCGACTGGCCGTAGAAAACAAATCAAAACAGAGTTTGGGCAAGGGGAGACAGGCGACTGATGTACAATTCACAGTTGACTGTCATTAGGACAGGTGCCTGTGAATCATTCAACAGTAGCCTGTGCGAAATAAACAGCGTAAGGCCCAAAACTACATTGTAATAGTCGGTGTATAACAGGCGACTGTAGAACAAAACACAGTCGATTGTTTTTGAGACAGGCGACTGTAAACTGTTCAGCAGTCGGCTGTTATGAACAATCCTAGCACAAACAAAAGAGAATTGAATTGGGATCAAAGGACAAATGTCTAGAGATGTCCTATGACAGAAAGTAGATGTGTGTGAGTGCTCCAATAAAGTTCTACTTCTAAGCTACATACTAGAAGAGATAAAAGAAAAAAAATACATTGACGAATAATCTCTTCTTTCCATCGTATGAGCTTGAAGTCTTTACGGAGCTTCAATCATCAATCTACGATCATCCAATTCATATCATTTGCCTTCAATTACGTTTGTGAGTCATCCATTGCTAGTTGATCTTCATAATAAGCTTAGGCAATGGATTAACTGCAAAATAGGGGATTAGTCACAAGTATTTATGTTTGCTCATCATTAACACCAAGTAGGGAGAAGTCCAATACTCAACATGATCGACGAAGAGTAATTATTATAATATTGAAATACCGATTTTCACAACCTACTCCGAAAATTACGAAAATGCTAGGGGTTCTATCCTCGCGAGAAGTACGTATACAAATTCCATTTTAAGATTGAACGACGAAAAATAGTAGGAAAAATCACTTAGTCATTATTGAAATCGTTCGAAATAATCTTCATTGCGGAAAAACGTGCACTAAGAAAACTGGCCGTTACATTCTACCCACCTTAAGAAAAATTCCGCCCTCTGAATTTCCTATCAACTAAGGAGCAAGAAACAAAGATGGATAATGCTCTCGCATTTCTATGAGGTAAATTATGACCTGAAATACTTCGAGACGAAGAAATGAAATTGGTTAGGAAAATACACAAATGATGTGGTTACGATTGAGTTTCAAAAAGAGGTTCGAATGACTAAGCACCATCGATGGCCTTAACCGTTAGTGGGCAAGTAAACATGGCTATAGACGACTACATACGAATCTGCACAAAAGGTAACAATGGCAAAGGTGAGTGAAAAAGAAATGGAAAGAATTATATGTTTATAACTGCAATTCTAACAACGTATAACCTCAATCAAGTGCTTCTAAAATAAATCATCACTATTCGTCTCACCACTGAATAATGCTACGACTATAATCACATCCTAACATTTAACCATATATCTAATATTACAGTTTGAATTATAACTCATAGTTCTCGCTTTAATCAATACTCGTGCAAAATAACCTTTGAAGGAAAACACTAGATATCCTCAATCAATACCCTCGCAATTTCTTCACCTTTCACTTATCATTGCTTATTAGAGCAATAACATTTCTTGTGAAATCTCTAATGTATAGTTCCTCAGTATCCAAATTCTCCAAAACTATTAATTCTCATAACTTGTCTTATCCAGAATATGTCATCCATTGTCTATTGTATAACCTAACTTTGTAGCACTACAATTGTGACATCATCTAACTCCAACCTTATTCTTATCTCAAGCAATTGGTATAACAACGCTTTACCAATTACTGATATATGACTATAAGTACCAATGCGCCTAGTATAGATCACCATCTACCATCAGCATTTATCATGCTCCCAACTCATCCTTCATCGTGATGACTCATAAGTTTAAACACCTTAATTAACAAACTATTAAATCACATCTCATCATTTCTTATTGTATCTTATCCTAAGCAACTTAGATCAATTTACGCAACTATCCATTCGTATCAACATATCATATCATTTCCGATGTCTTCACCACCCTATCCGTACGATGAAGTCTTGTTACTTTACATACTCTACTAATCATCATCATCATCATCATAAATCGTGTGACATCCACAAAGTTACTCTTAGCTGCTACTAATATGAATTCCAAGTCCGTACTGTACCTTTCTTCATGTGCACTATTCATAGTATGGAATCATATTGAAGCCATTATGTATGTGTATATCCAAACGTGAAATATAATTCTTGAACACATTATTCTATCTATCATCTTATAAAATGTATAGTCTAAATCCTTTGTGTACACGATCAACTAATTACGATGACACCCTATATCATCTCAAACTACTCCTATCTGTAATTATAATCCCATAATAATAATAGTCATATCTATCATTCTATCAGTATAATGCATAAAAATTCAACACTGCTGATGATGGAAATAAATGTAGAAGAAAACATTTTAAAAGGGTTTATAACGCAAATTTAAAACTAATCTCGCCAAAGTGGTAATAAGTAAATAGATGCACTAATGTGGTGACCAAGAGATAGTGTAGGACACAGAGTTGTATGATATAACAAATCAAGTTTTCAACGAATGGGTTCAAGTGAGAAGAGGATATGGAGTTAGCTTGATCAGGTGGCATAGAGATGGTTATGAATGATTAAATGGGAGAATGGCAGGTACGTGTAAAATGTGACAATATCCTAATAACGTATATAAGGATAGTGAGTGGGTGGTATAAGTTAAAACAGTAGATAAGCAATAGACGAAAGAGTCATATGTGTAGAGATGTAGTGTTTGTCTCGTAAATTGAGATAGATTTTTACAAAAAAATTTAAAATATGAACACGATGAATGCAGAACTAATAAACCGAGGCAGTTGGAGTTCTATCTAGTAGTTTAAATTTGTATATGATTGGTTGTTTTTGAAATCCGTTGTAGTATCGTGAGAAAGACAATGGTATACATAATCATGATTCACGTCCTTGTGGTCCAGCGGACACGGCCAGGGAAGTGACTAAGCCAGGATCACTTACCCACAGTCTAGCTAGGGTGATCCACCAAACTTAGCCAAGCACATTGACCGGATCATGGTCCATTGAAGGAATCTTATCATTTATATGCGTGCCATCAAAAAGGTTTTTTTAAAACAACTAATACACTGAAAAAGTTTAAGTTTTATTTAGCATAAAAAGTATTTTAAAATTAGTATATGGTCAGTTGTTGTGAATACGTTGTAGTATGAAAGAAAAGCTATATTGAGTCTGTGAAGCAGGGTTTAAAGATGGAGATTTCTATAGAAAGCAAGGCGAGTATAGGACTTTGGATGATATACGCTAGGAAATCATTGTAAGTAGTGACTACAAATTACGGCGAAGGAAAACTCAAAATTAAAGAATAAATTTAAGTCAGTTGAAAAATATGAGGCCATGTATATATATTAAAGATATTTAAAGAAGTTAAACCTGGCGAGGAATTCCATAAAAGGGATATCGAAAGTATAATCCGTATAGTAATGTGGATGATTCAAAAGGATAATGATGGCTGTCAGGAAGATCACGTGGGTCAAGAGCAAGGTTTAGAATAGGACGATCAAATGTGAGTACGGATAGGAAATGACTTGTAAAAAGGCTACGATAGATTCCTAAGGTCATAAAGTGGAATATAAAATGAAGGAAGATTTTTAAAAAATCAAGGGTATACTGATTTGGTTGACTAAAGATCAAGAACCTTAGGACTAGGATTAGATTGAGGTAGAAAATTCTAGAGAAGGTGTTGTTTGAGATTCAAGATTGTAATATTATATATGCTGTTTTAAAGTATTTTGCATGAGCATAGACCTGCATGGGCCACCACTAAAACCTGTCACGCCCCGCTTCCCATTAAGCTTGGGAGCGAGAACGCGAACGGGTCCGCATGTGCAAGTAAGTAGGAGGTACTTTTGCTTTTCTTTCCTCCTTGACTTAACACAATAAGCGTCTGTGTGAAAAACCGTATGTTCTTGCTTGCATTACTCAAAAACAACACAGATAAGTAAAACATTATTACAATCTCAGACGTCTCAACGGAATTACAACAAATGGAGAAAAGAAGAGTACGTCTTATGACCCGTACAACAAATAAAACGAAGTACAATGAAAGTTCACTAGTTCAACAACTCTTGGTCCACTGGTTCAGCTATTTCAACTAGTCCCCCAGGTGCTAAAGCTCGGGATCTGACATACATCCAAAAACATGAATGTATGTCAACAAGGGTATGCAAAAAGATGTTAGAACCCAAGGCAAGATATACAAATTTATACTGAATTTAAGAGGCATAAAATGAATTAAACGAGATATCAATAACAAGTTTAAACATGCCGATATAAAATGAAGTAAAGTAAAACACTCCTATCATGCAGTTCTAGGCAAACGTAAATTGGGCAGTTATGACATGGCAGTTATAACGAATTAAAGGTAAGCACTATAAACATGGCAATCCTAATGTACGAGCAAGTAACAACGATTATTACAATTACAATGCAATGCTTTCAATAATGCATAGGGTTCTCGCCTTTAGGCCGCGATGCGTGAATCCTTCTTCACACGGGGGCTTACCGCGATTGGTGCTGACCCATTGCATGGGTGGTGCCCTTGAAGATAGTACCCTTTCATCCGCCTAGTGGCCGCTCAACCCTAACCCAACCCAAAAATGTACTTTCTGAACCACGAGCCAGGATCTAAACCGTCATATACTGGATCACGAGCCAGACTAGTCACATGTGACCCTACTAGAATACGAGCCAGATTAGTCACATGTGACCGACGAGAATAGCCAACTGGTAGCCAACAGCATGTAACAACTGTAGTGCCCCAGGAAGCCACTGCACATGTACTAGAGGGGGGGTGAATAGTACTTTTAAATAATAGGGAGATTTATTCCTAATTATCGTGCAATTAACAAACAACAATGCGGAATAGACAACGATCAACAAGAATAAATGCAAACGCAAACAATACGGTTTAATGGGTTCGGATCCACCCAAGTCTCCGCGACTTGTACCCGGTGATCCTACGTCCCAACCACCCAGATCCCCTCCGGATACTTGAGTTAGAAAACCTCTCACCCAAGATTTCCAATATGACCACTTGCGAAAACCTCACAAGTGCAATCGACCTACAATCGATGACCGTGAATCCCACAACCCGGGATCACGCAAAACCTCTCACAACCGAGAGTATACAATTCAAATATAACTGAAATGAAATGCTTACCAACAAAATACATATGCCTTGAGATTTCTTACCAAATTAGGGCAAAGAGGATTTTGATGGAGGAAGAGTCACCAAACCCTAGCTTCAAGAAGATGACCAGCAATGGAAGCCTAGGGATGAGATGGATGACCTAGAATCAAGCCCTTGGCTTGGAAGGCTCACAATCAATGAATCTCTCTTGAGGAATAAGAGTGAGGGAGAGATTTTTGAGAATGGGAGAGCTTGAAGATGAGAGTTGAAAGCTTCTCTTTGAATCAATGGAGCTCTGGAAATAACAGCCTTAGATCCCATGAAATAATCCCTTCAGGTATTTAAAGGATCAAGGGAAAAGAGAGAAAGAAACGTCGCTTTCAAATCTCCAACGGAACTAAATCTGAAGCAGACTAGTCGGTCAAAGAACAACCACTGACCGACTAGTTCATCAACTAGTCGGTCGGTGAAACAACATGGACCGACTAAGAGGTGAACAGTGAAGAGATGAAGATTTCAGACCTAGATAACTAGTCGGTCCAAGAAGACTTTCTGACCGACTAGTTTCACAACTAGTCGGGTCGGTCAGTAAACTTAGACCGACTAAGAGTCAAAAACTAATAGTCTGAATACAAATTGATTTAGTCGGTCCAAGAACAAATGTTGACCGACTAGATCATCAGCTAGTCGGTCGCCAAACGTTCTTAGACCGACTAACGATAAACAGTAGCTCAGGAGAAAATTGGCATGTACAGTAAAGCTCAACTAGTCGGTCAAAGAAGCATCACTGACCGACTAGTTCACAAACTAGTCGGTCGGTGAGTTAACGTAGACCGACTAACTGTAAACAGTACCGAGCAAGAAAAGACTAACTGAAACTAGTCGGTCCAAGAAGCTTTGCCGACCGACTAGATCACCATCTAGTCGGTCAGTTCTTTTTCTTGAATCAACTAACATGCACAAGAAATCCGAATCGAAGCGCGATGCTTCGGGGAAGTTAGAATGGACTTCTACTAAGATCCTAGAGCTAAGATATGAGCGTTATGAAGATAGAAATGTAAGAATTACGCAAGGCTTAACATTCTATAAATCGAAGCTAAAAGACTATGAATAAAACCTTAAGGAACGGTCTTCGAAAGCTTCGATCAAATCTTCATGACGTCCAAAAAGGTCCAAAAGCTTCAACGAAGCTTTAGGCATTGAATACGAGCTTTGAGAAGTCTTAAGATGTCGCTTTGAGTGTTCTCGTGAATTTGGCGACGATCTCCATAACTGTGCTCACAAATTGTTAGTTCATGATATATTTATATTTGCTCATCATCCAAAACCAAATCCGGTGAGTCCAATACTCAACATTCTCCCCCTTTTTGGTGATGACAAACCAACATAAATAATAATAAAAAATAATGAACTAAATGGAATATACTTACTCCCCCTGCATTGATGACACATTAGTTCCATATGTAATAATAAGCACATACATCAAGCAGACGAGGAAAGTAAAAATTCAAATCCAATATTTGAAATTTAGGATTTGAAATCCATTTTTATATCTTAACTCACCCTGAATCTAACATATCAAATTAGATTCATGGTAAATTATCATTTAGCACATGCCATTATTATATCTCTCCCCCTTTGGCATAATCCAAAAAGAGCGGGAGGAAGCCAATGACAATAAATCATGGCCAAATAATTCATTAAGCATGGGAGTCTAAGGATACGACCACGTCTCATATGACACCAAAATAAAATTCGAATAAAATCAAAGCGTGTCAATGAGACCATAGTCGAAAATCGAAAACTTAAATCATCAAAATATCAAATGTAAATTCACTTATTGATGAAATGAATTTACTCTCCAATATCAACATTTATAGCTATTTTAGTGCATGGAAAACAATTCTATGTTTTCATACAACTAAAGCTATTGAATCAAAATAAATCGTCGAGCGACGAAATCAATATCAGAGACATACATAACATGTGCACAAAGGAATGAACCATCAGAAGAGTGGTGCACATCATAGAATATCAAATGTCACAATATCGATCGAAAATGAACAGAAAGTAAAAGCACATCAAAATTAAGTGAAGTGTGCGATGAGAAGTGACAAGGTGATAAAAGTAATACGAAAATCATCATAGTAACTTTTAAAACATGTCATGCCAAAAATAGATATGAATTTCAAAGCATTTATGGCATTCACAATTCTATCATGCTAGGAGAAACAAAATGATACCAATGTAAAGAAATAGATTCTAACCAAGCATGCATTCAACCCTCATGGATACCAAATGTAATATCATACTTACAACATTAAGCTCCCCCTACATTGGTGCATTACCTAAGCACCATCAACTCCGTTTGAATGAAAGTCTTCGCAAATCGAGGAGTTGGTAGGGTTGGTATCCCACGGTGGATTGAACCTAGAAAACTTCATTTTGGTATCCAAAAACCCTTTTGGATCCAATGGGTTAGACAACAAATTTGAAATACGAAATTAAAATAATTGTAACCCATGAGTTAATGTAATCAAAATCAATTTTATAATCAAATGCCTTGGTACCCATAACATGATCATAAACTCATGGTACCAAGCATTGAGGAGTTAAAGGAACTAACCCTTTGGAAACCAAGTCCAAGAGGAACTTGACTTTCCAACATAATCATCATTCAAAATAACATCATTAATATAGGATTGCACATAAACATTCATATCATGATTGCTAGTGTTCTTGGGACCCCAAATAGTGTAAATTTTGGGAATCCTCTTCCTAGTGGTTGCATGCACAAAAGGTTGATTTCTATGTGGTGCATGTGGCCTAGGAGCATGAGATCTAGCAATAGCAATATGATGAGCATGAGATCCATGATGTGGTGTAGCATACATACGTGGATAAGCATGAGGTGTGTATGCATGAGGATGATTATGAGAGAAGGCATTCACATGTGGATTAGATGTGTGAACATAAGCATTAGGATGTGCATGAGCATGATTACGTGCATGTGGATGCGGAGCATAAAAAACATTATTTGCATGCACCGGTGGAGTAGGATGTGTGTTCCTACGTGGCATAGCATGTGAGTACAAAAATGCATGACCCCTCTTTGGAGGTCTACCCAAAGTGGGTTTCTTTCCAATCGGGGGGTGTGTACGAAGTGGAAGCACTATTGGTAGGAGAACTACCAATGGGGTGTTTGCTCCCACTCGTCGAGGCATCGGATGTCAGCCTAACAAAGGTGGTAGGCGATTTGGACGAGTCTCCCATCTTATACCCCAAGCCAATGTGGTGTTTGGCCGGAAGTAAGTCATTTAGGATATTATCCAAATGGCCCTTACCTTTAATGAAATCATTGATACGGCCTAACGTGCACTCATACTTCTCTTTGAGAGAATGCAAAGAAGCATCCAAAGTAGATACTTGCGATGTGAGTGCATAAACACGTGATTTGAGATTCTTATTCTCAATACTCAAAGTTGAGTTTTGAGACGTCAAATCCGCTATCACATGTTCATCCGAATCCTCAACAAGAACATGCTCAAGTTGAGATTTGAGGGACTTCACCTCATTTCTCAACAAGCCATTATGAGTAAGCAAACTTGCTTTCTCATTGGCGAGTGTCTCAACAATGGTGTCATTGTTGGTGATGGTAGACTTAGGAGAGGTTTGGAGGCTAACAAGTTCATCTTTGGTCTTATTATATCTATCTACTAATTTAGTAAATTTAGACCAAATTTCTTGGTTTGCTAACCTCATTTCATCAATAGTAGGTTCTCCGCCTTCATCCTCGCTACCATCCTCGCTTTCATCCTCGCTTTCATCGAATGAGGACTTTTGACCTTTTGCCTCATCATTAGCCATGAAGCAAACTTTTGCTTTCTCCACTCTTCCATCATCCGACTCTCCACTTGAGGAATCCTCTTCGGAGTCAGTGAATGTGCCAACAAGTCCTTTCTTGTACTTTCTCGACTTGTCGTACTTCGATGCTTTCCCTTTCTCCTTGTGTTTGTAGAGAGGACAATCCGGTTTGATGTGTCCTGGCTTGTTGCATTTATAACACACGGGAGTAGAAGCATTAGTCGAACTAACTTTAGATTTATTCAAAGATATACCTTCTCGGAGGAATCTATCGAACTTCATTGCCATACGGGCAATGGATTCCATGTCCAATTCGTCTTCCGATTCTTCATCATCGGTAGATGGAGCGGCCTTGAGGGCAATCGCCTTTTTCTTTGGCTCATCTTGCTTCAAGTACGCTTTCATCTTTTCCTTCATTCGGATCTTACTATCCTTGCGTACCTCGTAATACAACAAGGTACCCATTAGTTGTATGACGGTATATTTATTCATGTCGTTACCTTCCTCGATGGCGAAGGTACGCTTTTCCCAATATGATGGAAGACCGTCGATAATCTTCGCGACTTTTTCCTTTTGGGTATAGACCTTCCCAAGAGCTTCCAAGTCGTTTGATATATCCACGAAGCGTGCGTAATATTCCTTCATGGTTTCGCCCTGCTCCATATGAAACAACTCAAATTCTTTGTTAGCAACGACGAGTTTAGAGTCTTTTACCGTACTCGATCCTTCGTGCAAAATGAGGAGTTGGTTCCATATTTGATTTGCACTCTTACATGTGCATATCTTGTTGAAGTCCTCGGGCTCCAACGCACAATTCAAGGCATTCATTGCCTTGGCATTGGCTACTTCCGCGGCGACCTCCGCAGGAGTCCACTTCGCGAAATCTTCTTCGGAAGGCTCGACATACTCCGTCATGGTGGCTCTCCATAGTGAAGCGCTCCGGAGGAAAATTTGCATCCGGCATTTCCAGTACCCATAGTTGGTACCGTTGAAGTGTGGAGGCCTGACTGAGGATAGTCCTTCCATAACTGAAGAAGCTCCATCGCGGTTCTTGAAGACGTTGTAGTCGTTGTTCATCATAGCTCTCAACTTTGGCTATGTGTAGCTTTGAACTTGGCTCTGATACCAATTGTAGTGCCCTAGGAAGCCACTGCACATGTACTAGAGGGGGGGTGAATAGTACTTTTAAATAATAGGGAGAGTTATTCCTAATTATCGTGCAATTAACAAACAACAATGCGGAATAGACAACGATCAACAAGAATAAATGCAAACGCAAACAATACGGTTTAATGGGTTCGGATCCACCCAAGTCTCCCCGACTTGTACCCGGTGATCCTACGTCCCAACCACCCGGATCCCCTCCGGATACTTGAGTTAGAAAACCTCTAACCCAAGATTTCCAATATGACCACTTGCGAAAACCTCACAAGTGCAATCGACCTACAATCGATGACCGTGAATCCCACAACCCGGGATCACGCAAAACCTCTCACAACCGAAAGTATACAATTCAAATATAACTGAAATGAAATGCTTACCAACAAAATACCTATGCCTTGAGATTTCTTACCAAATTAGGGCAAAGAGGATTTTGATGGAGGAAGAGTCACCAAACCCTAGCTTCAAGAAGATGACCAGCAATGGAAGCCTAGGGATGAGATGGATGACCTAGAATCAAGCCATTGGCTTGGAAGGCTCACAATCAATGAATCTCTCTTGAGGAATAAGAGTGAGGGAGAGATTCTTGAGAATGGGAGAGCTTGAAGATGAGAGTTGAAAGCTTCTCTTTGAATCAATGGAGCTCTGGAAATAACATCTTTAGATCCCATGAAATAACCCCTCCAGGTATTTAAAGGATCAAGGGAAAAGAGAGAAAGAAACGTCGCTTTCAAATCTCCAACAGAACTAAATCTGAAGCAGACTAGTCGGTCAAAGAACAGACACTGACCGACTAGTTCATCAACTAGTCGGTCGGTGAAACAACATGGACCGACTAAGAGGTGAACAGTGAAGAGATGAAGATTTCAGACCTAGATAACTAGTCGGTCCAAGAAGACTTTCTGACCGACTAGTTTCACAACTAGTCGGGGTCGGTCAGTAAACTTAGACCGACTAAGAGTCAAAAACTAATAGTCTGAATACAAATTGATTTAGTCGGTCCAAGAACAAATGTTGACCGACTAGATCATCAGCTAGTCGGTCGCCAAACGTTCTTAGACCGACTAACGATAAACAGTAGCTTAGGAGAAAATTGGCATGTACAGTAAAGCTCAACTAGTCGGTCAAAGAAGCATCACTGACCGACTAGTTCACAAACTAGTCGGTCGGTGAGTCAACGTAGACCGACTAACTGTAAACAGTACCGAGCAAGAAAAGACTAACTGAAACTAGTCGGTCCAAGAAGCTTTGCCGACCGATTAGATCACCATCTAGTCGGTCAATTCTTCTTCTTGAATCAACTAACATGCACAAGAAGTCCGAATCGAAGCGCGATGCTTCGGGGAAGTTAGAATGGACTTCTACTAAGATCCTAGAGCTAAGATATGAGCGTTATGAAGATAGAAATGTAAGAATTACGCAAGGCTTAACATTCTATAAATCGAAGCTAAAAGACTATGAATAAAACCTTAAGGAACGGTCTTCGAAAGCTTCGATCAAATCTTCATGACGTCCAAAAAGGTCCAAAAGCCAACAGCATGTAACAACTGGTAGCCAACGACATGTATCATTCTTTGATTATCAAGTTCATTCGTGTGTCTAGCAGACATTTCTAGCAGTTAATTTGCATGAGTAATAAGCATGGCATATGGCAGTTTAAATGAAGTAACATTTAACAATAGTTTAACAAAAGTGCTGAAAATAAGAATTTAAAGATCATGTTACAGAAACTTTCTTTGTTTGTTATTGTTCTAAACTAAGGTATATCAAGTTATATGATGTTGGATCACATTTTCAGTCAAGAATGTCATGGTAGTAAATTCATGCGTCATTTCACGAGTAGATTTTGAGTTATACAACTTTACATGCAAAAGACCAAATGAATATCTAACTTCAAAAATTCAATATAATTTGTACACTTGTCTTATTTCAGCGCTTTTGGTGTCTCTTGGCGGGTACTACGTAACAGTACGTCTGGTTCTCTGTTTTGATTAAACATACCACTGAATTAGATTCATTGCGAGATGATCAAAATATCAAGTTAATCCATGAATTGGGTTTGTCTAATTTTATTGGGTTCTCTGGCTAGGGTGATGTTTATATTGTGTTTTACCAACATGATACGCCTTATTTTATTCTGATATTGTTATCCTAACATTGTTGACAACTACTAACATGTTGTAATTAACACTAATAGGTCAATTTTTAAATTAATACGAACACCCTATTAATTAACCTAATACCAGCTAATGATAGGGTTATCATCATGTTAACATTACATTAAAGGGTACACCCACTCTACACCTACCCCAACATTATAATAACACATATTCATCTCTTATCTCTCTCTCTCTCTCTCTCTCTCCCCCTTTCTCCCTCCCTCTCTCCCTCCCTCTCTTCTATTCTTATCTTCTTTCTAATATTAACTATAACTGTCACCCTTAACTCTCTCACCTTCTTGCTGTCTCTCTGTCCCTATCTTTCATTTCTTTTTTTTAAAAGTTTACAGCAGCTCACGAAATGGGGAAGGAGAACTCACGCACGGCGTGCAAGAGGACGGGAGGAGCTGCTCTCCGGTGGTTGCACAGCGGCGCTCCAACGGTTGCACAGCGGCAGCAGGCTGCTCTTGGAGGCCGCGGCGGAGGCCGCTGGAGGCGCGCACGGCGACTGTTGGCCGGTGTACGGCGGCAGAGGCTGCGGCCTGGTGGCGTGGAGGTTCGCGCAAGGAGGAGAGCACGGGTAGAGATGGACGGAGGATTCTGATGTTTATTTTGATTTTCTGAAATGGTTGATCTGAATATTGGAACGAATCTGAAGTTGTTTTTCAGATTCGAGTGTCTTCCCCCTATTTGATTCTGATTTCAAAATCAGTTTGGGGTTTTTGGTTTGGTGATAATTGTTTCTGGTTTGGGGATTTGATTTGGGAAGAATTTGGGGGATTGATGGGTTGATTGTTATTGGTGTGGGGAAAATTGGGTGATGAAATTTGGTTGGAGGAGGCTGAATGTGGTTGATCAGGGAGAGGGGAGGAAGAGAATGTTGCAGGGAGGTGAGAAGCTTATAGATTGTTTCCTCTCGTATTTTTGCTGTTGTTTGTTTTAAGAACATGGAAATGGGTTGCCCGTTGGTGAAGGAAGCTGCAGGTGTGGGTTTGCAGTTGATGAGAGGAGCTGGAGGTGGCGTTTTAGTTAAGGATGGTGTTGGATCTCACCTGTCAAAGGAGGTGATTAAAGGGGGTTAGATCTAGAATTAATTAGGGATGAATGTAACTGGTAATTAGTAACTAGGAAATGGTCGTTAGTAAAAGTAATTAGTTAAAAGTAATTAGTGAGTATTAACAGTAATTCTATAAAGGTTACATAGTAAATGGTAAAAGTAATCACTAAAGTTAATTAGTAAGTGATGAAGGTAATTAATGAATGGTAAAACTAATTAGTAAAACTGATTAGTAAAAGTAATTAGTAAAAATATTGAGTGGATGGTAGAATGGTAAACATGATCGGTGAAGAGTAATTATTATAATATTGAAATACCGATTTGCACAACATACTCCGAAAATTACGAAAATGTCAGGGGTTCGTATCCTCGCGAGAAGTACGAATACAAAGTCCATTTTAAGATTGAACGACGAAAAATAGTAGGAAAAATCACTTAGTCATTATTGAAATCTTTTGAAATAATCTTCATTACGGAAAAACGTGCACTAAGAAAACTGGCCGTTACAATTTGGTTTCGTATAAATACATCATACCTTGCTTAATTTCGTAGAACTATCTTATGCTTTGGTTTAATTTCGTATAACTACCTCGTACATTGATATATGTTGGATGGTGGAGGAGGGAGGAGGGCGGTGGTGAGGGGATGTGGTGGATGAGTGCGGCGGTGGGGGAAAGGGGGCGGGGGGCTTCGGTGGATGGATGGGGGCGTCGGTGGGGAGGAGGAGGACGGTGGGGGGGGGGGGGGGAGTGGTGGACGAGTGCGATGGCGGGGGGCAGGGGGCTACGATGGAGGGAGGGGGGAGGGGGAGGAGGGTGGCGGTGGGTGGAAGGCGAAGGGTGGCGGTGGGGGGAGGGGGGAGGACGGTGGGGGGATTGGGAGGAGGGCGGCGGTGGGTGGAATGGGGATGTGCGGCGATTGATAGAAGGTGAGGGGGGGGATATGTGGATGATGAAGTTTATCAAAACCTGAAAAGTATGAGGTAGTTTTGCGATTATATCAAAATAAAAGGTATTTTTTTTTGAATTCAGCGAAAGTATGAGGTAGTTTTTCGAAATTAAGCCAAGATAGAAAGAGGAAAAATTTTAATGGCAAACTTGCAAATAAATTGTCTATGCATTCAGCAACTAGGTCTGTTCGTATATCAACTCCCGTGTACAAGTCTCATTCTCTCTTTTATTTCGCGGTCGGGCGAGCGTCGTGAAGAAAAAGAGAAGAAAAGGAAATAAAAACGAAATAAATTAAAAAGGGGATAAAATAAAATAAAAACTTAAAAGATTCGCGCCCCAAAATCGAGACCTGCTGAATTTTTAAAAACTTATTTCGATTTGCAAGCGTCCGGTTTCTTGATTAGTCACACCTGAGTTTGATGTTGATCCTGACCTTGATCGAGATCTGAGGCGTTTCGATCCGTAAAAGAGGTAAATTTTTCAACAATTTGAGACTTAATTTTTATGTTTTTAATTTAGAGGCGTTTGCACCTTTATTATATATTTTTAGATCTTGGTTTCTGCTTTTTTCTTCTTTTTCAAGATCTTGCTACTTGTTGCGGGATTAAAATGAAATCTAAAATTCTAGGGTTTTGGGATTTCGATCTGTGCGGTCTTGAGTTTTAGATAATTTGCAGAAAATATTTGATATCAGATATTGCTCTATTCATCTGATTCATGTCATTTATGATGCCAATCCTTACTGACGATATGGGAACACGGTCTTCATAGTTTTTGGGACCAATTCTTCGTGTAGAAAGTTAAATATTCGATTTTTTAACTAGTGATTGTTGCTGCACTAGCCGTATTATTTCTTGATATATGCAGTATACTTTATTACTAACTTTGCGTCTTTCATTTCTTCTTGCTCATATGGTTGCCGATCGACTCCATGTTGTAAAATTGCATAATTATATGTCCCAAAATTTGTTTGGGTATGCCAAAATAATTTTGTTTGCAACCTGTTTGTTTTTCCTTTTAAAACTTTGTGCCAAATAATTTACCCATGAATATCATGAGTCGTTTGCTGTTGTTTGTCCATATATTTAGGCGTCCCTTTAGATCGTAGTAGTAGTTGCCAGTGTTGTCGACTTGTTGCCACTGCCTTGGAAGCATGTTACACTCAAGTCAGTCTTGCACAGGTCTGATCTTAATTGGACATGAACAATTACCCGATGCTTGCTCACATATGTTGGATACATTGGAGCGATGCCACTTCTAAAAGGATAAAAAAACTTGCATGTCATTTTGAGCATGTTGGTTCTGAGATATTTTTAAAGATTGTGTGGTGGACTTGGGTACAAGTCCACCTTAAGCAAGCATATATAAATCATTTGACATTGATGGGACACCGCTTACAAAGGGCGGATTACATCCTAAACTTGCGATGAGCATGTGAACAAAATGGATTGAAGAAGATGTCGCTTTAGAGCATTGCGTTATCTTGCCCCATGGTTGACAGTTGTCGGCTGGATGTACCAATTTTGGCTGAATTCCAATTAATTGAAGAAGAGGGTGACAAAGTTTGTGACATACTACATCGATTGGTGTTGTTGATGAAGCACAAGGAGGTAGCAACGATGCGGACTTGGTGATCAACTCAAGACAATCCCGCATTGCGATGAACTTATCATGCATTGAAACTATAGCCAAGGTCGAACATGATGTTTGACCAAACTAAGCCTTTTGATAATTTAGTTGGCAGCAGTGATTGGGAGGATGTCGCCATCGGTATGTTATAAAAAAATGAAAGGCAGAGGTAATTATTTCGAAAGGTGAAGAGAGGCTGCTTTTCTTTTGGCAAAATGAATCATAAGTTCATTATTGTCAGAAGAGCCACAATAAAGTCTGTCAAATTTGTTTCTACGTTGGATAAACCAATATTCTCAACAATTGATTAGCTTACTTCATTGCCTCCAAACCAAGTGCTGATCTTACCCAAAAAAAATCATTATCTTTGCTATATGTAGATATCAAATATCTCATAGTCCATCAATTGCTATATTCGTGTCTTGCTTCACTGACATTGATTTTGCTTTCAGCAACTCTGCCATGACTACCATCGTTATTACATCTCCCTTCTCAAGTTGTCACCAAATATTTATTATCGTTCTCGGTTTTGTTTGGACAAATTCTTCAACTTTGAAGGGAGGGAGAGTTGTTGTATCATGTAAGGAAGTTAAGCTGGAGGGACAGTTGATGTAAGGAAGTTTGTACCACGTTGGTCCTCCATAAACAACTAGTTCGTGCTTGAAGATACTATGGTTGTAGATTTACGTTCTACAGTATGAGATCAGGATATATATGGCACAAATTTACCTTGGGATCTATTCTTCTAATTTTAAGTTCTAATTGGATTTCGATGTGGTTGACCTGCTTGAGTATCTGGCGCCAAATATTGCCTAGTTCGCAAGGGAAAGGCTAGTTATAATTTTTTTAATATTTAACGACTTTTCTTGGGAATCTTTTCTGATATGGTGCTTGAAATTTTGTAGTATTGACTAGGTTTTACCTTGGGGTTATGGGATCATGTTTCTACATTGATTCCATTGCATTGGGAGTTGAGATGCAAGTTTTAGATTTAATATTATTGGGTATTTCTAGAATTTTTTCTGGAAGCTACAAAATGAGCCTGGATGTGGTATAGGATTATAGGATATCAGTATTAAATCAATAAATTGGCGTTTTCTCAACTCCTTGGGATTTGAGGTCTTTGACGGATTCCAAGTTATCTTTCATAATTGGTGGCTTTAGTTCATGTTTTTATTATCTATGCCGTTCCCTGTTTAATAATGTAGAAGTTGCTTCTGTTGCATGCAGCATTTATTGCAAATGGTGCCAAATCTCTTGTTTAGGTGTCTTCCAGTTGTTGGAGTAAATTCTTGGCATACCCAAGAAAGTTGTTTTGGGTCTCAGGGATTTCAATCATATTAAAGCGAGGATTTAATCAAAACTTTTGAATTCTGTGGTCTAATGAAATTTAGTCATGTGGTACATTAATGATTTCTCACATCATATTTTTTTAAAATTTAAAGGTAAAAGAGTTGTACCTGAACTATATTCCTCTGCAACTATAAGCCAGCAGCCATGCACAAGGGATTTAACTGTTCAATTATTAGTTGCACAAAAAATTGTGAATGTAATATTTCTTTTTGTTTTTAGAGTAAATTTCAGAATATCTGTACCCATTTTAAATGCTTCAATTGCATTTTCAAATGTTTCAACATTTGCGACCACCAAATTGGCTGCAACATTTGTTGTAGAAACTTGCTACCTTTTGTATCTAAATTTACCATTCCTATATTCCATGTTGCATCAGAAACATTGAAAATGGAGGCCAATTTGCATTATTTGCTAAAGCTAATTCTCTTTCATGCAACCAGGCAATCTTGAAATCATATTTCAAGCATAAAAACAATCACTATGCCTAGTTCCAATTACTTATGGTTGGGTTTAGGAATTATTCTCAAACAGTCTGTATGAAGGGCTGCATCATTTTGTCACAGCAAGCTTGTAAAATTATTTATTTTGGTTTCCATCCATAATTTTGTTGGTCATTGTCCTCTTTTTTAGACATCCAATTAATCAATTTGACTGTGTGATTCTGGAGTTTTATTTTATGTTCTCATTTTTTGTTTTTGTTCTTCATTGCTATGTTCGCAAGTCGTGCAACTATTTATGTCACCTTAAACATGCTAATTGTTCACAGTGCAATTCATATTTTTGGAAACAATAGAAAACTTTAACTTAAAAGTTTCTTGAAAACTTTATCATAATGGTATATGCTATATATATGCAACCTAGCTATCTATTTGGATTAGGGATCATGTGATTATTGTTCTCATAGTGGTGATATTTTATTTTTATTACTTGCTATCAGACTCATTTACTCTTATAGTAGATGAGTACAAATTTTGTGGTGATATTAATCGAATTTTGCATCCATTTTGTCTGTTGGTCATTCATGCCAACTTGCATCACCATTACTATGGATACCATCGTTCACATCTTAGTCATACCTGCCTTTTTGTGAAGTTGGCCACGGATGTGACGCTTCCTACCATATTTCGCACCTTTGGCAGGCTTGCAGGCTTGTATCTTTATTCCCTGTTTGTTATGTTTATATATAATATATACTTTGTAGTGCACATGGCAAGTTGTTCATTGTGTATTGTTTAGGTGGGAGTCCTTTTTATGTGATCATTTTATTCTTTGGCTTGGATTCTGTTCTAATATTTGCTCCTCAGGCTCCCTACACGCTTCACTATTGAGCATCCTTTTGCATTACACCTAAAATTGCTTGGAGTTGTTTTTCTCATATATACTAGAATTCTTTTATGGGTTGTTTGGATGTCAGAGAAAAATGTTTTACTATCTTACATTAATAAAACACTTTCTCAGTTTGCAAGCAAGCAAGGTTGTGGCTTTGTTTGGTATAATTTTGGACAAATCCGATGTTTGCTTGGAAGAAGTATGGCAAATTAAGAAATGCTTCATTGTGAGGTATATTGTGCGGAAATGAGGCACAGATTGAAGTGCTTGAACAGTAGGCCTCATGGTATCATGTGATCCCATTATCACCTTAAAAGTTAAAACTATGAAGTCTCTTTTTGTTCTGAAACCAGAGACATCACTTGGATCTGGAGATGAAGATAGTTCTTCAAGATGGGTTTTCTGACTTAGGGGGTGTTTTAGAGTATGATTGCATTTGTGAGAGGTAGGTTATCTGTTTCCTCTTACAGGAATTCATAAAAATTTATATTCCATGGACTCTTTGGGGTTTAGTCTCATTTTTCTTTTCATCATTTGTCATCATGATAATGTTGGGATGAACTAAGACATCGGAAAAGCCCCCTCGGCAAATAGCTACCCAACAATTGCTATGTCGCGATCTTTCAGACATAATCAGTAATAGCAAAAATCCAACCAACCTAGCAAGATAAAAGTAACGAAAATATGAAAGTAATAAAACAAGCGACACAGAGTTTACCTTGGTTCAACCCATTAACGGTGCCTACGTTCAGCTTCCTGATGATGGTTTCCACTAATAAGATCAGAGAGAATACACCGACTCCTTCAATCTTATTCAACAATAGAGATAACCAATAACTCCAAGATTGGAGTTCAAACTCTTCTCCTCAAAACACAAGAGATCTCAAATCTCACCAAAAGAGAAGAAACCCAAAACTCTCACAAATAATCCCTTAACCCGAAAAGAGGAATACCAAAAAAGAAGATTACGAAGAATATCACTCACCAAATTATACACGCAATGTCCAAGACGCGCGAGGAAGAAGATCCTTGATGACAGCTTGAACAAATTATTCTCCGCATGCATGCCCGGATGCGTTCTGACCTTTAAATACTAATTATTAGGGTTGTGGAGCCGTAGCAAATAATGGCCATTCGATTTGATTAAGAATCAATCAAGCGGCACAGATTGATTTTAGCCCAGTCTGTAACCGCAGTTGTCAGACGTCTGGTGCGAAGCAGCCAGACGGCTGGTGCCGAAAGAGACGTGTCATATCTTCAAGCAATTAGACGTCTGACTCAAGGTTGTCAGACGTCTCGAAAAATGTTGCTACAGTTTCCTGAGAGTAGCCAGTCTTTTGTTTCTTATGCCTCCCGTCGTTTGAAGGTAGTTGACCATACGTCTCGTCCTTCAGCCAGACGTCTGATAGTATACATCAGACGTCTAACGTGTCAGCTGATACATGCTTTGAAGCGACCATAACCAGACGTCTGGTGCTATACCATTAGACATTTGATTGATGCAGAATCTCCAAGGTGAAGTTTGAAGGATAAACTTCAAACCCATCATTATAGTCATCACTGTTATAATCACTTCTACCATCACTTTCTTCAGCGCTTTACCGTTATATTTGTAGCGCTTTACCGTTATATTTGTAGCGCTCTACCGTTATATTTGTAGCGCTCTACCATTATATTTGTAGTCGCATGACTATCCCCACCGTTGCTACATCCATCTTTACATATCACACTATTGCCATTGTTATTGCTACTTGTGTCAAACGATCGTCATAGATGGATATCCACAGTCATCGCCAAACCATCACCGTCATTACTATCTTTGTCTGCCAAACCGTCATCATTGCTATCATCATTATCAGACCATTGCTAGCACCACCACCATATTCACTTACCAAACTATCATTATTGCAGTTGTCTGATCGTAGCTACTGCCACTACTATCTTTTCTTATTGAACCATCATTGTCTTTGTTGGACCTCCCACCCATCATTGTTATCTTCATGCGTCGAACTGATAATCATGTTGTCATTGCCATCTTCATAGGTCAAACCACAACCATTGCCATAATCAGACCGCCAACACCACTATCTCCACCTATGGATCAGTCATGTCACCACCGTTGTGGTCGGACTGCCTCCACCCATTAATTTGTCACCATGTCCACCATTGATCTTGGATTGCTGCTGTTGCCATCATCTCCTGGGTTGTTATTGTTGTAACCATTGCCACTATAATTTCTACTTGTCAAATCATAACTGTTGCTACTAGAGAATTACCACCGCTACCACCATCTTTTACCTATCGAACAACCATTGTCGCTGTGATTGCCATTGGGGGTAGTGCCACTTATCGAACCATCATCGTCTTTGCTTGTTTCTAGGAATCTTTTAGATGTACCAAACATGAAAATAATAGGTTTCCCTTTTAAATGTACCAAGTAGGGTATCGTAATATTCCAGGGATATGATGCTTGGGAATCATATTTTGGAAATATAATTCCAGAGGAGAATACTGCAATTTGCATTCCAAAAACACACTTAAAGTTTTCTTGGAGAGATTTTTTTTTTTTTTTTTTTTGGGGGGGGGGGGGGAGTGGGAGAGGAGCACGCAAAGATTGACCATTGTCCATTGAAGGTTACATGGAGCCAATGCCATAGGTACCGCCATCGACTCGCCAGCTTTATAGGAAAAGCCAAGCTGTCATGTGGCCATTATTCGATTAGTTCTTATTAACATTACAGATAGAACGCTTTTACGCCTATTTCTCTCCATTTGGCTCTGCAATGTGAGACACTCTTGTTTTACCCAACATTCGGAAATGGGTTTCTGACCCTTTTTCTTATATCGGGTCCAAAAAAAGTGAATACTTTTCTTATGTCCCGGATCATTTCCATGGAAACAAACATAACATTGCAAAAAATAAATTATGGACATGAAGATCATAAAAGGACAAAATGAAGAATATGACATCATATGGCTCAATTGAAGACATTTTGTGTTTCCTTAAAAAGGTGTTGATTAGAATTATGACTTCACATGGCGTGATTTAGAAGTTAAAGATGATCAAGTCACATGTTTACCCAATATTGAGGTGAAAATTATTTTTTGCATACATGTTTTTGCCTCTCAGCGGTGTATGTTTTCATATTTATATTTTTCTATGTTTATTTTTTAGTTATTTCCTTTAGGTACTTAATTTTGAGCGTGCATTGTAAGTGTGAGAGGCATGCTGTATCTGGATGGTTGTGATCAAATACGTACAGTAGATGATTAATATTTTACCATTTCTATGCAACCTATGATCTTTTTTCTAGTTATATATTTAGAAAATTAGAAGTTGTTTGTATTGTTTCAATGTTTAATGTTTATTTCCAAGATGCATGGATATGGGTGCGGGTATGGATAACGGTACAAGACAATGGCAAATTTGTAACCGTTTGGGTACGGAGACATGGACATGGGCATCACAATGTAATAAACTATATTATATATGTCTTTATGTACAAAACAAACAAATATAAAATGAGCTATTAAACAATACAATTATAAACACATAATTTAGATAAGTTCTTCATCTTGTAGTTACATTTTCTAGTTGTCTTTTGGATACATAATTCACAAGAACAACCCACGAAATTACCCATGTTCCTCACAAAAATACAAGTATACCTTCCACAAAAAACAAGTATAAAAGTAACCATTTTCAACACGTTTCCGGCCAGTATAGAAGTAACCATTTTCAACATGTGTTCGACAAGTGTTGTAAGTATTCGATGTGTATCCAAGAAGCGTCAGTGTCTGATACGGGTGTCGCATTATGATAGAAGTAATTGTGTTACATTGTCAGATGTAATGAGGTTTATGGTTTTTGAAATTTAAAAGCAGTGGGTTGTCACTAATTTCTTTAATGTGGCTGCGTTTTTTGGCATATTTATATTGTAAGATGGGGCCATATGGTATTAGAATGATTGATTCGACAGTTTAGGGATGAGATGATACTTGTACGTTTGTCATCTATTATACAATTGAGGGATGTTTTTGAATGGGTTTGCTGACTAGTACAAAAAGGTGGGTAGAAAGACGGTTGTGATTTAATCTTGAGAAATCAATGGTTAGGATGAGAGCTTGTAATAATTTTGAGAGAAAAACCTTAAAATCATGGAGAGGACTAAATTTAGAGGGAATTAAAATTTGGAGGAAATAAAATTTTAAATTTTTTGGGGAAACTAAATCGAGAGGGAACTAAATTCTCCGAAGGAACCAAATTTTAATTTAAAATTTTTGTGGGAATTAAATATAAAGGGAATTAAATTTTGGGGGCCTAAAATTTTAAAATTGGATGGGAACTAAATAGAGGGAACTAAATTTTTGGAAGAAACTAAATTTTTTGGGGAGAACTAAATTCTCTCGAGGGAACTAAATTTTATTTCGAATGAGATTAAAATTTTTGTTGGAGTACTTGAGGCTGTAATTTTTTTCGGGTGAGAGAATTTGAATGTGTTGAATTTTTCGAGAGAATATTTTGAATGCCATGTGACCTATGGTTATGTGTTATGACTAGTATGTTAACGTCTCATGGTGATAGCCTGCGCATCAAGGCTCTCCAATAATATGGTGATTGATATTTGCTCATCATGTATGACTTCCTTAACTTCTGAACCTTTTATTTATTAATATACTGCTGATGTTTGGGTTTCTTTTTCATATCTTAATGTCAGTATTCTCGACACACTTAATTTCTAATTAAACACAGTCAGGCACTTTTTTCCCTGACTATACAAGTACCTTCCTTCTACTTCGTTCATGCTGTTAAGTTCTGGTCGCCGAAATCAATAATGGCAGGTCTGTACACTGGAACATGTCTTTCTACCGGGCCGAAGACATTGACAGGATGGCAGATGATTATGAAATGAATGATATGGATGATGACATGGATGAAGAATTTCGTGGAAGAGGGATGGAGGATTCAGATTCTGATGAAGAAGAAAATGCACAATCGGTATGCCGCTCCCTTCGGACATCCTTTTCTTTTCTAGCTAGTGCCAGTACTTATCTTTTTCCCCCTTTTTGGTTAAATTTCTAACAAGGGAATATATTAGGTAGTAATTGCCAACTTTTACATCCTTTATAAGCTAGACGTTTAGAACATTTATTGTATTTCTATTTATTTTTCCTTTTTGATGGGGTCTATTTCATTTCGATATGGACAGATTTATACATGCATATGCGGCACTAACAAAGGCTTCCCGATTTCATGTAGATTGAGAGGGTGACAGACACTTCATCTGCAGAAGCTAGAAAAGGGAAAGATATCCAAGGGATACCATGGGATAGGTTAAGTATCACAAGGGATAAGTACAGACTAACTAGATTAGAGCAATACAAGAATTATGAGAATGTTCCCAATTCTGGGGAAGTTTCAGCTAAGGTACACAGCTAAACGTTCAGATATACTTGTAGTAATTTTCCTTGCACTTTCTGATTTTATTTTCATCGTGCATAGATATGCAAACCAACCAAAAAGGGAGGGACATATTATGAATTCTGGCGCAACACAAGATCTGTTAAATCGACAATCCTCCATTTTCAGGTAAGCAAAATATTTGGTTCAAATTTTTTGTTCTAGCAGGTACCTGCCATGTATAAATCTAATGTTAAAGTACCTATTCTTTTATAGATAGTGTTTTACTTATGTTCTATTTTGGCTGAAGTTACTGAATTTTGTTACAACCAATTTTTGGATTTTATTTTATGTTGTAAAATTCGGATTAAATATAATATTAAGAATTACCAAGTTGTGTAATTGGATTATGGATTTTATAACTAAAGAAAACCCCAATGTACAAGGGATTCATTCTTGAAAATTCATATAAGTTAACATATCAAGTCTGAATCTGATCCTATTTGAGTAATTGAGATAGTTTTATAACTCCACCATTCAGAGCAGATGGAAAAAACAAACTTTTCGGCACCTGGTTTAATAAAAATTGGAAAATAAGAACTTCCGCATAGCTTATTTGCTTAAATAAGATCATTATCAGAGGGTTTGATTTGACCATGTTATGTACTTTGCCAGCAAATAAAATCTTACCATTCTAATTATGCTTCTGGTTTATGTTGTGTGAATACTGATATTATTGAGATTTTGTGCCCAGACAAATGGAACGTTAATACACATGCTTGTAATAAAAAGCGATTAACCTAGAAATATTTCATTCTGTTTCCTCTCCCTGTTTATGTTGTGTAAATATCGTTGCTGTTGAAATGCTGAGTATCTGTTCTGGGGTTAGTTTTATTCTGAATTTTCAGTCGGTGTGATATGCTGCATCAATTTTCAGCTTGTTGTACGGCTATGGGCAAGCTGACACATGGACAATACAACATGGTGTGGCGACACTTACACAAATTATAAAAAATATACTAAAATTAAAGATATTATGTTCAATACGTGTGTGATACACGTATCTGATAAGTATCTGATACGACACCGCTTGATACCACACGGCTTGATGATGGAAGTTTCCATGCTTCCTAGATTTTCAGGGCATTTCAACGTAAGTGAGCACTAATAACTATCATATTCATACAATTGTTAGTACTTTTGTTTTTTACTAATGCATGTGATTTCATTAGAGTGAGAACAAAGTTGCCTTTAGATTTTCTGCATTCTTCATATTGGGATGAAAATGCCATAGCATTACATCTACCATATTTTTTCCTCTTGTTACACACATGAAATGCAAGGTAAATTTGGAGGGTTATGCATGCAGAAGTAATAATAGATTTTATACTAGCTATCAGATATTCATATAACTAAAAATAAGAAAATTGAATTTATAAATATAGGTTCAAATGCACAAATACATGGCTATTTAGCCTATTTTGTAGTAGTTCCTCTTCCCATTCCTTTAGTCTGTCAAACATAAATGGCTTCCATTTGCTGTTGGCAGTGTTTTAGAAGCTGGAAAATGTAAGGGCCGGGTTAAGCATGCGCTTACGCGGCCAATCAGGGACTAAAGCCTAAATTGGTTTCCAGTAGTTATCATGACCACATAATGGTCCTAGCCATTATTGATAACTAAAGAATCATCTAATATTATTACTTACTATTTTATTCTTTCACTTTTAAAATGCCTAAATGAGAATTTTTTTAATGGTGAAAACATCAAGGGAACAATAACTAATGAAAGCAAAATCAATTTTATATAACAAGTTTTATTGTGTTAACTTCATTGTCTATAAAGAAAACACTAAGATAGATAACAAATCAGTAAAGGCAGGGAAAAAAACAAGAACACAAAAAATAGAGTTTGAAAAAACACCAAGGAAAAAAGGTAAATCATCTAAAGAATAAAAATGGTAAAAACGGAGAATGAAAAAACATTAGAGAAGAGAAGTAAAGAAAGAAAGACGAAATAATGCAGGTATGAAAAATACTTCGTAGAAGCAAAAGAAGTTATAATGGTATGCAACTTTGATAGGAATTTTAGGGGTTGGTGAAATAAAAATTTGATTTTTATAGAGATACAAAGAAATACAAAGATAAGTAGGCCACTTTCGAGAGTGGACCACTCGCGTAGCCTTTGATTCAAGAGAAAAGACTTAGTTCTACACAATCTAGGGTTTTAATCTAGTTTTAGGGTTTTTTTACTCAGTGCTATAAAAGGCGGTTTCATTATGTGCGCAGCTAGGAGCGCATATCGCATAAGCAGATTATGCCGGCCGATTATGAGGTTTATGCGAAAATGAATATTTTAATAAATAAATAAGTAATAAATTTATGTGTGTTTGTTTGTGAATATTAAATTTAAAAATCTTAAAAAGATAGGAATACTGAAAAAACATATCAACTTTTTAAAATATGGATTAATTCATACTAAAACATCAGCACCATCACGACGATCAATACATAAAATAATTAAAGTCTAACGTCTAAAGCAATCTACACACAAAACATAAATATTTAGTTTTTGTCCAAATCAAAAGCATGTCAAATACAAGTACTTTGCAATTAAAAAAAATTTATTTTATGCTTAACGGGTCGGATTTCTTTACGGGTTGGGATATTTATTTTGGCGATTATGCGTCCGCATATTCGCATATGCAGGCGCATACCATTTAGGTGGTCGATGATGTGGCCGACCACATACTTTGGCCGCATATCTAATTTTTTATGCGACCAAAGGTCGACTCCTTATATGCGGATCATGTAACTTGTTTTAGAACATCGTTCTTACTTAAAATCAACTTGAAGAACAATAACCCTAGCCTTTAAATATATATAGTAGACGGACTTGTCCAAAATTATAAAAATACCACTGAGCCCCAAAATTTCAAAAATACACCCGGGCTAGTTTCTCGCCCCATGTTCAGCGCTGCATCACCTCCTCTGATATGTCACGATCTTATCATAACTCCCCTCAAAAGAGCCACCCTGTCCTCAATGTGAAAGTCTAAAAATCGCTGCTCAATGACTCCAAATAGCTTCCAAGTAGCATCATAGTCGGGAAGACCCTTCCATTGAATCAAACACCTTCCGGGTCCCTGCATTCTCTCAACAAACTTCCTTCAGCTCCGACAACATTAAGATCACATCTATATCCTCAGTCAGAGTCAATGGCAGCGATGAAGCTACGAAACATGAAAAATTGGGTGTATAGTGGACTCTGGCGGTAACTTCATTCTGTAGGTAACCCGAATAATTCTTGCCTCAACCTAGCAATGTCCAAAATATCGGGGCGATAGCTTCTCATTTCTCATGTGTGCCAAGGACAGCTAACGGTAGGGTCATAACTTTAAGTATACACTATCGTCTACTGCAAACTGTACCTCTCGCCTATGCACATCTGCATCTGTCTTTATAATCTGTTGGACTCTATCCATATGTCGCTTTAACTCCTCCAACGCCAGATCCCTCTCCAAGTACTGCTCTACCTACAAAACTGGTGTAGAGCACAGCTGTAGTGTAGTAGATGTGGAGGATCACAGCCATATAAAACCTTGAACGACATGGTCTGAGTGGTGGTGAAAAATTTCAGCCCATGCTAGCCACTTCACCCACTGTTTCGGAGTCTCTGAAACAAAACAACGTAAATAGGTCTCTATGCTCCTGTTGACGACCTCGGTCTGGTTATCAGTCTGGGGATGATAAGCTATGCTCATTTTCAAGATCATCCCATGCGTCTTAAATAACTCTCTACAGAAATGACACACAAAAACTCGATCTCGATCAAACACAATGTACTTTGAGATCCCATGCAACCTCACTACCATCGTATGACTGGTTACAATGTCACCTCGGTGTACGGATGTTGAAGTGCCACAACGTGTGCATACTTATTGAGGCGGTCCATCACAACAAAGATAACTAAATATCACTTAAACCTAGGTATTTCGTCTATAAAGTCCATTGTCACTTCCTCTCAGACCCGATTTGGTAAGGATAGAGGCTGTAGCAACCATCAGGAGCCATCGTCATATATTTGTGGCGTTGATAAACGTCATACTTAGCCACCATATTAGCAACGTCCTTTTTCATCCCTTTCCAAAATAACTCTCTAGACAGGCGCTGATAAGTCTTAAGGACTTTAAAATCTCTTCTAACTGCACTCCCATGAAACTCCTGTAATATGTTTGGTATGTGTGTAGTTGTCTTAGACAAGACTAGCCGTCCCTGGTATCGCAAGTGCTGTCCCTCTAACGAAAACCTCGGATACTCTCTCGATTCCTGTATCAGTGTGGACTGATTCTTTGCCAACTCCGCATCATCCTTAATCTCCCGTATCAAGGGTTCCCAATCGAGAATCACGGGTAGAGACAAGGCAACCAACTGTGAATCCTTTCCTCATCGTGATAACACATCCGTCGCCTTATTATCCAGCCATGGCCTATACTAAATCTAAAAATCACACCCTAACAGCTTCGATAACCACCTCAGATGCTTCTCAGTAGCCATTCGTTGCCTTAATAGATATTTGAGGGTTTTCTGATCTGTGCACACTATGAAGTGGTGGCTAAGCAAATAGGGTCTCCATTTCTGCTCCGTCAGCACAATAGCCATCAACTCGTGCTTATAAACTGACTTGAACTGAGCTCTTGCTGTCAACACCTAGTTAAAGTAAGCCGCTGGTTTCTGATCCTACATCAACACGGCTCTCAACCCATAACCAGAAGCATATGTCTTTACCACAAAAGGACGGTTAAAGTCTGAAAGAGCGAGCATTGGTACACTAGGTATGGACCTTTTCAAGGCCTTAAAAGCTTGTCGCCTTCTCGCCTCACTGGAAGTTGTCCTTCTTGAGCTGCTCCGCCAATGATCAGGCGAAGGTAATATACCCTTTAACGAACTTTCTGTAGTAGCTAGCCAGCCCCAAAAATCCCCTCAATTCCCGTAAAGTGGTAGGGCATGCCCAATTTATATGTTGGAATCTTTGATCTATCCTCTGTCACTCCTACAGAAACCACATGCCCTAAGTACTCAAACCGCAGCGGTGTGAACATGCACGTCTTTTTGTTGACATGTAACTTGTGGTTCTGTAGCTCATGTAGCACAATTTCTAAATGCTCCACATGTGCCTCCATAGATTGGCTGTATACCAAAATGTCTTCAAAGAAGACTAACACAACCCTCCTCAGATATGAGCAGAATATCTTATTCATTAAGGTCTGGAAGATAGTAGGTACGTTGGGCAAGCCAAAAGGCATGGCACGAAACTCGTAGTGGTCCTTGTGAGTCTTGAAAGTCGTCTTAGCCACATCCTTAGCTCGCATCTTGATATGTTGATCTCGTCTTTAAGTCAATCTTGGAGAAGACCGTTGCTCCATGAAGCTTATTTAGACGTTTGTCGATCACAGAGATATGGAATTTGTCTAGCATCGTCTTTTTATTCAATGCCATGTAGTCGATGCAAAACCTTCAACTACCATCCTTCTTCACTAGCAAGATCGGGTTCGAAAATGGACTCAACATGGGCTATATTACTTCTGCCTGAATCATCTCCCCAACCATTTGCATGATCTCGTCCTTCTGCATTTGAGGATAGCGGTATGGCCTTACACTGATATGTGATGACTCACTCTCACAAGACTATGGCATGTTCGTGATACCGTGTGGGTGGAAGTCCACGAGGCATCTGGAACACACTCTCGAACCGAACCAGCGTCTGCTGCACCACTGGAGGAATGTCCTGCTCCTCGTCATCCTCTGCGAAGCCCTGTAGCTTCACCAAAAATCCTACGCCTTCTGTCCGTATCACATTAGTCAATGTTTTCAAAGAAATCGTGGTTCGGCACAAATTGGGATCTCCCCGAAGTGTCACCACTCACCCTTCCTTCTGGAACTTCATACACAGAAGCTTCCAATTGATCTTCGTGTCCTTAATGACTGTAGCACATCATCCAAAAATAACATCTGTGGTATCCAGGTCAAGCAATAAGAAGTCCTACGCGATTTGGATGTCCTGGAGAATCAAAATCAACCCGTGACACATTCATCTACTGTGCTCCTCCTTTCAGTCCCCATCATTTCCTAAAGCTCCCTGTGTCCATCGGCTGCAGACTTTGCTACTCCACCCGGTTGGAGATGAAATTGTGGGTGGCCCTATTGTCAATTAGCATCGTGATCTCCGACTCTGAAATCTTCACCATCAACTTCATAATGTGATTTGGAGTGAACCCCACCACGAAGTTTAACGAGACATCTGCGACGTCCAAATATGAATGCTCTTGTTGTTCTACGCCATCTTCTTTCACCTCCACAGCCTTGTCCACATTATCCACTATCAGCAACTAGATGGTGATGTCTCGACAGTGATGTCACGGGGTAAATTTTTCATCAAATTGGAAGTACAATCCCTTCGCCTTCTTGTTCTGCATCTTAGCTTTCGTCAGGTGCCTGAACTGCCCACTCGACTGTGCCTCGCTCCTCTTCTCCCTGCTAGACTGGACTCCTGCTGATGCCTTCTGCCCTTTTGACGGTGCCTGACTGCAAAAATGGAGCCTCTTTAGGCCCCTTTGGTCTGTCGCTCCGCTATGTCTATATGCAATTATTTGGGCCAGCTCCATCGTGTCCATCGGCCCTTTCGATATCCGTATTTGGAGTTTAGATCTGATGTCTTCCCTGAGCCCCTTCATGAAGCTCCTCTCCAGCGTCGCCTCATGTATCACTCTCACTCGGTCTGAGAGCGCCGTGAATCTCTCCTGGTAGTCTCTGATGGTGTCGTCTTGTCAGAGTGAAACGAGCTACTTGTGTAAATTTTTGCACTGAGTGTCTCGAAATCGGTCTAGCAAGCAGTTGTTGAATTCCTCCTATGATCTCACATGTTGCCTCTGTTGCCTCCACTGGAACCAAGACACCGCTTTCCCTTCGAAACAAATACCAGCCGCCAATAACTTCTCATCCTCAGTCAAACAGTTCACCGTGAAGTATCTTTCTGTATGATAAACCCATCCATATGTATCTTCCTCCTCAAAGACTAGCATCTTCAGCTTTTGAACTTTGCTCCTAGTGCTGAATACCCCCTGAATATCCCCTGCCATACTCTCCTTCTAGGCTGGCCGAAGTGAAGTTGCTGATATGCATTCTGTTGTGCACCAAAGTCTCCCCACGGGGCTCTTGCCATCCAGTCATCCCCCAATCGTCCTCAAGCCAATCTTGATCTCCACCATCATCGTCATAACCTGGAAAGGTGTCATGTGTGATCTACAAGCTCCTCCCAAGGTCCACCATCCATCGGAGGATGTCGCTGCTGCTGTCCGTCATAAAACCAAGGGCTGTGGGGCCACTAGAAATGTCCGCACCTCGATGGTCCCCCAGCAGCCTGCCCAGGGGTTATCGATCTCCATACGGGCCGCCCATGGCCGGGCATTTTGGGGTTCGTCCGCCTCTTGGTAGGGTCTTCCAGGGGTCGTGAGTCCCCAGGCGGCCTTGCTGGGGTCGCCCAGGGGCCACGAGGCCCCAGGCGGCCCTGTCAAGGGCCGCCTGCCCCCGACGGAGTCTCCCAAGGGCTGCGGGGCCCATGGTGCACCTGTCGGGGCCCGTAACCTCTTGTCTGGGCATCCCACGCTATCGTTGCTTCGTCCCAAGGGCCGTGGAGCCCTAGATCAGACTCCGGTGGTGTTTTGTCTTCAAAGTTGTCGTCTTTCTCCTTGCCTTTGACCAAAGATTCCGTTTTTCGCCATATATCCGAATTTTTGTCATCGTCTATCGTCTTCCTTCAGATTTGGTTTCTCAGTCCGTGAGTGACGATCGATCTCCGAAATTTTCTCCGACAGGACATCCATTGATGTTTTCATATATATTTCCATTGATTTCTTAGAAGTCATCTATTGATTTCTTCATGCCATCCATCTCACTATCGAATTTTTCTTCCAAAGCTACGACCTTTTTGGCCACAGTCATCAGGATTTATGCTTTAAAAATTAATACCAATTTGATAGGAAATTCTAGAGAATGGTGGAATAATAATTTGATTTTTATAGAGATATAGAGAAATACAAGGATAAGTTGCCCACTTTTGAGAGGGGACCGCTCTCCTAGTATTTGATTCGAGAGAAATGGTCTAACTCTATACAATTTTGGGTTCCAATCTAGTTTTGGGATTTTTCTTACTCAAAATCAACATGAAGAACAATAACCCTAGCCCCCAAATATATATAGTGAACTGATTTGTCCAGAATTACGAAAATACCAATGAGCACCAAAATTATAAAAATACCCCATGATTAGCCCAACGTTATAAAAATACACCAAAATTATAAAAATACCCCACGATCCCATCAAACTTCTTCCGAAGAAGACATCAGGATAGTTAGATATGCTTACATGTAGGGAACCAAAAAGCGATCACCAACTACCATTCATTTTTCAAATATGAATTTGTAAGATAAATCTTATTCTTGTAGGAGTCCAACTTTGCCCTTTATAATTGCAAAATATGTAACATGAGCATGCCTATCATGAGGTGAGGTTGCATCAGACTTGTGCATGACAAACTTTTCATGTGCATTTGTATTTCTCTGAATTTGTTGCATGTTAGCACGGCACTTGTATACTGACATAGCTCTGTTCGTGCAACATAGGGTGTAACTTATGCTGGAAAACTATGGGGTAGTAGAAGCAAGACTGAGATTTGTTAATATCAAAATATCATCAAATTATACTTTGAATACACAGTTTTTTAAGATGGAAGTCGTAGAATAAAACAAAGGTAAGGGTAAGAACCATCGATTGCTTAAGCAACCCTAAGAGAATGGCCAATGCCTAAAACTGCTTAAGCGTTAAGCAGTTGCTTTTCAACCAATGGTTGTTGGGACTTGCGATTATAAAGAAGAAGAAACTATGATGAACGATTGAAGAATAATTGGAAAGTTGGAAAATCAAGCAAAATTTGGGCATTTCTACTTCGTGAACTTTCTTTAGGCAGGCACACATTAGCCTAAAGTTATTCCTTGAAGGGTTTGCATTGTTTATGGTAAATATTTTAGATATTGTAGTGCTTACTATCTATCTCCTAACTGGAGAAGAGAAGGGATTATCGGATAATACAAATACAACCACGGTGAATTCTTTAAGGAACGCTCACTTTCCAAGTGAGAGGTGTCATCCCCACAAGAGTGACATAGAGACTAAGATGCTGGGATTGCAAGCTAGAAGCTGCTTTGATCGTTTATCACATATAGAAGCCACCAAGTTGGCAGAACATTGAATCGGCAATTCAGTTGACAACATTTCTGAGTCAATCTTGCAAGCGCCAGTGCGTTGAATCACCAAGGAGATATCCATCTTGACTGCAAATGCTGCTCAAAGGTCATGGTCAGTTGTGGGATCCTCAGAGGAAACAGAGCATTTTGTGGTTCAAAAATGCGCAACAAGTGGTTATGGCACCTTCAAAGTCCCTACAAATTACATTGATACCTTAACGCCTTGATGAAACCTGGTATGAGAACCATCTCTGTTTGTTTCACTGTCGGGACACGCATTTTTTGATAAGTGTGCACTGCAAGGTACATGAAATGTGCACATCCATACGAGCCAGTAATTGTCCATGTCCTGAATTTCTGCACTGTAGCCCAGTTAGGATCAGGCAAATGTCATTTGATAACATCTGCCAGTGATCTAATCTGTATCATATTTCAACGGATTTTAGAAATGCGTCCTGTGAAAAGGAACAGTCAAATGGAAGAGGACCGCTTGTTTCTGTATCACCACCATATGTGGGGCTCCCCAGGATTGGTACTGGCAATGGCTTATGACCTGCAGTGTTTGGTGGTTAGGGCGTCATCTAAATATGTCTAAAGGAAATGGTCACACGATGAGTGATATCCTTATTGCGCAAAACTCCTTGTAGGGCTTTGAATCTACACCTGAAGATGGGATTTGATGTGGACGGGGATAAGCAGACCTTTTGGTGAATGTACCCTGCATTCTGGCATCCAGATGAACTGATGGGATCGGTGGAATTAATAGGTGTGCCTGATAGCATCTTTTGACTGAAAGTAGCATTTTTATCTTTCTGCAGAATTATAATTGCTTAGAAGTGGCTGTATGGAACAGAATTGTTGCTAGTGACAATTAGAAGCTCAATGACTGTAACTTAGATTACTGTTCATAGACAACTTGTTTAATCCGTTTAAGTTTGCAACTTGCCATGCTTTTGTTGTTTTAGACGGTAATTATGTCATCTCACTTTGCATGTTTTTTAAATTTTAAATTTAATTTTTTTTTGCAGCTCAGGAATCTTGTTTGGGCAACGTCAAAGCACGATGTTTATCTTATGTCACACTACTCCGTCATCCATTGGTCTGTGTTGACTTGTGAAAAGACAGAAGTTCTAGATGTATCCGGACACGTGGCACCATGTGAGGTGAATGCTTTTTGTTGTATAATGCATCTGGAATTCTATTTCTGGCACCTAGCTATAGAAGGATTTGAGGTAATGATTGTTTATGGGGGAATATGTGTAGTAGCTGATCTTACATTATATGATGTATTTTGGTGCAGAAACACCCAGGAAATTTGTTAGAAGGATTTTCTCAGACTCAAGTCAGTACATTGGCAGTCAAGGATAAGTTGCTTATTGCTGGTGGGTTCCAGGGGGAACTAATATGCAAGGTCAGTTTCGCCTTCAATGTTACTTTTGCACGTTTACAGGGAGATGAAACCATTGAGCCACCAATGTTTCCTTTGTGTGTGTGGGAAATTACCTTTACTTATGTATTCGTTATTTAACACGAAGTACTCTCTCAATGGTACAACTGTTCGAATCCGTCTTATTAAAGTGGTAGTTATCCTTGTCGATCTGAGCTATGTTAGGTAGCTAGAGATTACTAGAAACTTCTCTTATATTTTGGTAGTGGCAGCATGACACAATCATGCTATGCAAGTAGTTGATCCCAAAATGAAAAACTGACATATATAATCTGTAATGCCCTACAAGCTACTGCACAAGTACTAGAGGGGGGGATGAATAGTACTTTAAAATAATAAGGAGTATAATTCCAAATTAAATGCAAACAACTACCAAATCAATTTGCGGAAGCTTAAATTGAATGACAACACAAAATTAACAACGCTAACAAGAGATGTTACTGGGTTCGGATCCACCCAAGTCTCCCCGATTTGTTCCCGGTGATCCTACGTCCCAACCACCCGGATCCCCTCCGGATACTTGAGTTAGAAACCCTAACTCAAGATTTCCACTATGAAATACTTGTGAAAAACCTCCACAAGTCAAATCATACAAAATGTAACTTGTGACTCCCACAACCCGGGATCACAACCACACTCTCACACCCGAGAGTGAATCTTACAAATCAAATATGAAATGAAATAAGAAAACTTCTTACCGAACAAAATACCTATGCCTTGAGTATTGCTTACGAATTAGGGCAAGGATAATTTTGGGGAAGAAGTGGCAC
Source organism: Scilla litardierei (assembly GCA_030789695.1). NCBI lineage: Eukaryota > Viridiplantae > Streptophyta > Magnoliopsida > Asparagales > Asparagaceae > Scilla > Scilla litardierei. The sequence continues at coordinate 624,041,798 of CM061142.1, forward strand.
CAAACCATAGCTCCAAGATGTAGAACAGCGATGGAGAGCTTTGGGGATGTTGGTGACCTAGAATCAAGCACTTGGCTTGGAAGGCTTCACACTCAATCAATCTCTCTTTGGAAGTAAGAGTTAGGAGAGATTAATGAATGGAGGGAATGAGCTTTGAATGAGCTTGGATTGATTTCTCTTGAACTCTAAACTTGCATTAATATCAGCCTTGGCAGCAATGAATGCAGCCCAACAAGTATTTATAGGAAAGAAGATAGAGAGAGAGAAAAACGTTTCAATTAGGGCTCCAACGGCTCTTTTCTGAACCCAACTAGTCGGTCAAAGAACAATCACCGACCGACTAGTTCATCAACTAGTCGGTCGGTCAATTAACGTAAACCGACTAATGGGTGAACAGAGAAAAGATCAAAGCACAGACATATGGAACTAGTCGGTCTAAGAAGAGTCACTGACCGACTAGTTTCACAACTAGTCGGTCGGTTACTCAACGTGGACCGACTAACAGATAAAACTGAAGTCTGAGAAGAATTAGACTTAGTCGGTCCAAGAACAAATGTTGACCGACTAATTCACCAACTAGTCGGTCACCAAATGAACATAGACCGACTAACAATAAACAGTAAGTATGGTGAAAAATTTGGCATGAACAGTAAACTAAACTAGTCGGTCTAAGAATAAAAGTTGACCGACTAGTTCATCAACTAGTCGGTCGATCAATGAGCACAAACCGACTAATGATAAACAGTAGCTCAAGTGAAAATGTGCATGTTCAGGGAAAGCTCAACTAGTCGGTCACAGAAGCATCACTGACCGACTAGTTCACAAACTAGTCGGTCGGTGAGTCAACTTAGACCGACTAACTGTAAACAGTAAAGAGCTAAGAATTAACTGACAGAAACTAGTCGGTCCAAGAAGCTTGGCTGACCGACTAGATCATCATCTAGTCGGTCAGTTCTTCTTCTTGAACCAACTAACATGCACAAGAAGTCCCGAATCGAAGCGCGAAGCTTCGGGAAGAATTGTATGGACTTCTACTAAGATCCTAGAGCTAAGATATGAGTGTTATGAAGATTTAAAACGTAAGACCTACTCAAGGCTTAACATTCTACGAAAGAAGCTTAAAGACTATAAATTAAACTTGACGATACCGTCATCAATAGCTTCAATCGAATCTTCATGACTTCTAAATAGGTCCATAAGCTTCAACGAAGCTTTAGGCATACGATCACGTGCTTTGAGAAGTCTTGAGACGTCGTAATTGTTATTCAAGTGAATTTGGCGACGATCTCCATAACTGCGCTCACAAAGTGTTAGTATATATTATATTTATGTTTGTTCATCATCCAAAACCAAATCCGGGGAGTCCAATATCCAACATTCTCCCCCTTTTTGGTGATGACAAACCAACATAAATAATAATCAAAAATAATAATTCAAATGAAATTTACTTACTCCCCCTGCATTGATGACACGTTAATTTCCAATTTAAACAAAAATAATACGCATCAAGCAGACGAGTGAAGTATATTAAATGAGATTCGATTATTGAATTATTGAAATACCAAACGTAGGTTATTGAAATATCGGATTTGAAAATCCATTTATATATCTTAACTCCCCCTGAATCTAACACAACAATTTAGATTCTTGGAGAAATGCTTTAAATTTTCATTTGGCACATCGTTATTATTATATCTCTCCCCCTTTGGCATAAGCAAAAAGAGCGGGAGGATAACAACGACAACAACAATGGCCTCAAATTAAAAGCACGAGAGTCGAAGAAAACGACGACGACGCAAGTGACACCAAAAAGAAAAATACGAGTAGAATCAAGGCGTGTCAATGATACCAAAGTCGAAAAATCGTAAAACGAAATCATCAAAACTCAAATCTTTTTAACGGATTGAGTTATGGAATATACTATCCAATATCAACATTTCTTGGTTAATTTAGTGCATGGAAAACAATTCTATGTTTCCATAGAAGAAATTTCTATTAAACCAAGTTAATATCGTCGAGCGACGAATTCAAACATCAGAGACATTAAAAATTAGAAATTGCACAATATAATGAAATGTCAACTGCGATGCATATATATATATATATATAAAATGAAGCAGAGTACATCACCGACATACAACAATAATACATCATGATATGACAAAATATCCGAGTGTCAACAAAAAAATACATCATCATCAACTATCAAAAAGACATCATCAAAAAGATCCAAAATACATAGCCACCCACACTATCCTACCCAACAACTCTCACAACTAGATATATCATCCAATGAGTATCAGGAGAGGCCTCGAAGAAACTCAAGAGGCAGCGGGAGGACCAGAAGCAACTGCAGGCTCAGCAGGAGCAGAAGAGGTGACTGGATCAGCAGGAGGAACGGCTGAAGTGGCAACCTCTGAAGCAGCAACCGTAGTGGCCTCGGGAGCACCAGTCGGAGTATCCACCACAGGAGTGGCGGCAACAAGTGTACTCTCGGGGGCACCAGCAGAAGAAGCAGCAACAGCATCACCGGAAGTGGAAGCACCAGCAGCAGTGCCCTCGGGGGCACGAGTCGAAGCACGACAGAGCTCCTCAACGTCCTCCTCAGCCATGTCATCTAACTCCTCATCCTCAGAAACGGAAGGAGGAAGATCAACACCCAGCAGACGAGCTATACGGCAGACTACCTCCTCGGTACGAGCCAAGCGAGACTCGTGACGACGAAGCAACCGTACGACCTCATCCAGGGTGGCAGAGGGAGCAGTAGAGGCACAGGCAGAGGCATGGGCAGACGCTGAAGGTGTCGTCCTCTGAACGTGACGAAGAGCCGCAAGAGATTTCTTGACAGCCGTCGCATTCAGGGGAGGACCAAGGGGACGCTCATCGTCACGAGGCAACGTGACACGAAAATGACGAAAAACGAGGGTCAACATGCAAGGAAATGGGATATGAGCCGATTTATTGGACTTTCGAATACACTCGAAAGAGTCAATCTTATCGAGTATAATTCGAGCCCAATTAATCGAGCTCCCCATGAAGATCGCATAGATAAGCTTCAAAAATGGCTGGGATGGTAAAGATGAGGAGCCGTACTTGGGAAGCAAGCACGACTTCAGAATCAGATTTAGGACCCACGCATTAGGCTTGAATGATTTAGATGGCACGCCAATCATGGCAGGAGGGATCTGATGGAAAATCTCTGAAAGGATGGTCTGATCAAGAGAAGAAATATCATCTACCGAGATATCAGAGGGAAGAAGGCCAGACGAAGAGATACCCAAAATCTCTCCTAAGATTTCCGCAGTGAGGACTATAGGGGTCCCCAAAACGGTCGTCTCAACAGAGTGGGTCTGATCGTACTGACCCCGGATCCTATTCGCGTAGAAAAGCTTAACTAATCTAGGGTAGGGGTGAGGATTCGCCTTCGGGTCATATCGAAGGTAATCGAGAAGACCCGACGACGACAGAAGATCAGCTAACCCTATAAAGTCGCTAAACTGGACGAAATGCTCCAGAAGCAGCGGGCAATGTTCGATACGGTTATACGCCGCGAGACACAAAGGGTCATCGCGACATAAGGAAATATCGACACCGCCCACCAGCATCGGACCCTTTCCCTTAGGCTTACGGGTAGACGTACGAGGGTGGGTGCTAGACTCGGGATGAATAGGAGGAGTGGGTTCCCTATGAGTCTCGGTCTCGGGGTTATACTCCGTATCGGAATCGGTAGGAGTATGGAACGTAGAGGCAGAGGCAAGAATTTTGGCCTTAGGCTTAGGTTTGGGTTTGGGTTTCGGTTGACCTCTAGGTTTAGCGGTCGTCGTCCTCTTCTTCTTGAGAGGAGGCGAAGACGACGAAGGAAAGGTGGACTTGGCTCTACGCTTCGGAGGGGTTGGATGCTCGGGATCCGAAGAGTTTGGATCAACGGTCATCGGAGAGGGGCTAGTCGGAGTGATCAGAATACGTGTTCTTGCCATAGTCGAAGCAAGACACGGGACAAGGAGATCAAACAAAGAAGCCCTAGCCGAAAAATAGATAAACCCTAAGAACCCTAGAAACCGAGCAAGCCCTAGCTCTAGGAAAGGAAATCTAACCCTAGGAGGAGAGGAGATCACCTAGAACGAGGGGCCGACGGAGGAGATCGACGGAGATGGCCGGAAAATGGCCGGAGATCGATCGGAAGTCGAAGGGTTTTGAGGGGAATCGGGATTTCGAGCTGGAGGAGAAAGAGAATAGACCGACTAAAATGAGTTTAAGTCGGTCGAAATCGCAAATTACCAAACAGTCCCTGGCACAACTAGTCGGTCACAGTTCAAGCACTGACCGACTAGATCACGATCTAGTCGGTCGGTCAATGAGCTTGAACCGACTAGTTGTAAACAGTGGCTGAACCAAGATATACTGACAAGATTTAGTCGGTCTGCGTTCATGTACTGACCGACTAGATCTCAATCTAGTCGGTCGGTCACTGAACATGAACCGACTAAAGAGTCAAAAACTTGAAAAACAAGTTCTCTCCACAATACGCTTGGACGATATATCTCAAAACTCTCAATAATCATCTAAACTACCCCATTAAACATCGAAAACTCAAAGTTTGACGATTACGCACAAGTCGAACGAAAAATCAAAACTATCACATAAATTCCGAAAAATCCAATAATTCTAGCATGGATGAGATAATGCCAAATATAATAGCATGCAAAATTATTGAATGAAACATGAATCCTATATCTCGGATTCACCCATAATCCCCAATTCTCGACGTAACCGCACAAAGGAGTCCCTCCTTTAGGGGTTTCGTGAAAATATCGGCGATTTGCTTTTGGGTTTCAACGTACACTAAAATGATGTCCTTTTTAGCAACATGATCATCTAAAAAGTGGTGTCGGACATTTATGTGTTTCGAACGGGAATGGTGTACCGGGTTCTTGGAAAGACATATTGCACTTTGGTTGTCAACCATGATAGGGCAAGTATCACAATTTATACCAAAGTCTTTAAGTGTGTGTCTCATCCAAAGAACTTGAGCACACGCGGCACCGGCGGCAATATATTCCGCCTCGGTGGTTGAAAGTGACACGGAATTTTGCTTCTTGGAAAACCAAGAGACAAGGGAATTTCCTATAAAATGGCAAGTGCCACTAGTACTTTTCCTGTCGGATTTGCATCCCGCATAATCGGCATCACTATATGAGATTAACTCATATGTGCTAGATTTCGGATAAAGTAATCCAAAATCTAAAGTGTAACTTAGATAGCGAAAAATACGCTTTACCGCTACTAAGTGAGATTCCTTAGGTTGAGACTGATAACGAGCACATACGCATACGGCGAACATAATATCGGGCCTACTTGCGGTAAGATAAAGCAAACTACCTATCATACCTCGATATAGACGAATGTCTACATCCTTACCGCCCGTATCTTTATCGAGATGCGTTGTCGTGCTCATTGGAGTCTTTTTCCCGGAAGCACTCTCCATTCCAAATCGCTTTAGCAACTCCACCGTGTACTTCGTTTGGTGGATGAAGATTGCATCGTCCATTTGGCGAATTTGGAGACCTAAGAAATACTTGAGCTCACCCATGTGGCTCATCTCAAATTGTTCCTTCATAACATTAGAAAACTCTTCGCAAAGAGCAAAGTTAGTAGCACCGAAAATGATATCATCAACATATATTTGAACTAAAATTATATCATTATTCGCATGCTTAACAAAAAGTGTAGAATCGGCTTCTCCCATTTTAAAATTTAAATCCAAAAGAAAATTCTTTAGGCGATCATACCAAGCTCGAGGAGCTTGTCTTAAGCCGTAAAGCGCTTTCTTTAGTTTAAAAACATGATTTGGAAATTTTTCATTTATGAAGCCCGGAGGTTGAGAAACGTAAACTTCCTCAACATCTCTGTTTAAAAATGCACTTTTAACATCCATTTGAAATAATTTAAAATCCTTATGGCATGCAAAAGACAATAATAATCTAATTGATTCTAATCTAGCTACCGGAGCGAAGGATTCTTCGAAATCGATACCTTCCTCTTGGCGATAGCCTTGAGCAACTAACCGAGCTTTGTTCCGGACGACGACTTGGTTTTCGTCGGTTTTGTTCTTGAAGATCCACTTTGTCCCTATGACGGTGTGGTTCTTCGATGGCAATGGAACAAGCTCCCAAACTTCATTTCTCTCGAATTGAATGAGCTCCTCCTCCATGGCTAAGATCCAAGCGCTATCTTCGCATGCTTCGTTAATATTCTTTGGCTCTATCGAGGAGGCAAAGGCACAATGAGCGAAGTAGTTCACTTGCGATCTCGTCTTGACACTATCATGGATATTGCCAATGACTTGCTCATGAGGATGGTCACGAACGGTATGAAGCCGTTTGGGAATACCTTGATCACTAGGAACATTCTCAACAACTTCATTAGTTGGGTTAGTCTCAATAGAATCAATAGAGTCATTAGACTTAGAATTATCAAGTGAATCACATAAAACGTCCATAGAATCATTTTCATTTGAAATTCTAGTTGGAACAAATCCTTCATTAAATGATACATGAAGCGATTCCTCGATCGTTGAGGTTCGTTTGTTGAATATCCGGTAGGCTTTGCTACGCGAAGAATATCCAACAAAAATCCCCTCATCGGATCTTGGATCGAATTTGTCCAAACTACCATACGTGTTCTTAATAAAACATTTCGAACCAAAAACACGAAAATGTTTAACTTGAGGCAACCTACCAAACAACAATTCATAACAAGTTTGTTTAGTGCCGTGCCTCAAAAGTATTCTATTAAACACATAGCAAGCGGTGTGTACCGCTTCTGCCCAAAATTGATGGCCAAGTTGGCTATCATCAAGCATAGTGCGAGCACACTCCACTAACGTCCTATTCTTTCTCTCAACTACACCATTTTGAGGAGGTGCACGAGGGAAAGAGAAGGTGTGTGTAATACCAACTTCATCACAAAATGTCTCAAAAGACTCATTCTCAAATTCACCTCCATGATCACTACGAATAGTGACAATGGTGGTTCCTAAGAGATTTTGTACTTTCTTAACAAAAATTGTGAAGTTTTCAAAAGCTTCATTTTTATTACATAATGAAAATACCCATGTAAATCTCGAATAGTCATCTACGATGACAAGTCCATATCTAGCATTTCCTAATGAAGCAACTCTAGTTGGCCCAAATAAATCTAGATGTAATAGCTCTAGTGGCCGTTTAGTAGAAATGCTTTTCTTAGGTTTAAATGAAGATTTAGGAAGCTTGCCACGTTGACAACAATCACAAAAACTTTTCTTTTCAAAAACAAGCTTCGGAAAACCTTTAATGGAATTTAATTTTGAAAGCTTATATAGTGTTCCAAAGTTCACATGTCCAAAGCGTCGATGCCATAAGTGTTGTTCACTTGTGTTGGCAACGAGGCATTGTTCATAAGACTTAGGAAGATCCAAAATATAAATGTCTTTATGACGAGTTCCGGAAAATAATAATTTATCATTATCTTTTCTTAAAATATGACACAATCCTTTCGCAAAGCTAACTTTGTAACCTTTGTCACAAAGTTGGCTTATTGAAATAAGATTGTGATTTAAACCACTAACAAGATAAACATCACTAATTAGGGGTTTAGAAGGGTTACCCACTTTACCAACACCTATGATGGTTCCGCTCTCGTTGCCTCCAAATACGACGCGGTTTCCATTTGCTATGGGAACCACTCCGGAGAGCAAACTAGTGTCACCCGTCATGTGTTTTGAACACCCGCTATCGAGTATCCAATTTCCCTTGGAGCTAAATTTAAATTTGTTGCTCCTTTTCTTTTTCTTTTCCTTGAGTACCTAAAGATAGAGAATTTCATATCATGGTACCCAAGGTCATTGGGTCCAAAAGATTAGACCTTTGGAAGCCAAGTCCAATTGGACTTAGACTTCCCCACATAATTTCTACTATGCACAACATCCGAAAAATAAGCATTCATATACAATTGTTTTTCGTCCATGCTTGTGTCCTTTGGGCTCCAAATTGTGAAAATCTTGGGAGCCATCATCCTATTGGGTGCATGCATTCGACGTTGATTTCTACGTGATGCATGTTGTGGATATGCATAAGGAACATGATGGAATGGTGCACGACGAGAATTATTCATATGATGTTGTGGGTGAACATATGCATGTGAGGGAACACGTGCGTGAGGGTGTCTCACATGGTGTGCACGTGCCCGAGAATGTGTTGCATAAAAATCATCATATGTGTGAGATGGTGGAGTAGGACGTGTGTTCCTACGTGGCATGGTATTGGTGTACATGTAGGCATGCCCCTTCTTTGGAGGTCCACCCAAAGTGGGTTTCTTTCCAATAGAAGGTGTGGACGAGGTGGAAGCACCATTGGTAGATGAACTACCAATAGAGTGTTTGCTACCACTCGTAGAGTCACCGGAAGTTGGCCTAACAAAAGTAGTGGCCGATTTGGATGGACATCCCATCGTATACCCCAAACCAATGTGGTGATTGGCCGGGAGTAAGTCACTTAGGATTTTATCCAAATGGTCCTTACCCTTATTGAATCTATTGATTCGGCCTAATGTGTTCTCATATTTCTCTTTGAGAGAACGCATAGAAATATCTAGAGTAGATACTTGCGATGTGAGCACATAAACACGAGATTTAAGATTCTCGTTCTCAATACTCAAAGTCGAGTTTTGAGAAGTTAAATCCGCTATCCTATGTTCTTCCGGATCATCTATGCTAACATGTTCAAGTTTAGATTTGAGATCAATAATCTCATTTCTCAACTCTTCAACAACGGTATCGTTGTTGGTGATGATGGTCTTAGGCAAGGTTTGAATGCTAGCTAGGTCATCTTTTACCTTAGTATATCTATTTACTAATTTAGTGTATTTTGACCATAATTGAGAGTTAGCATTCCTAAGTTCATCCATAGTTACCTCATCGTTGCCTTCGTCATCACTATCATCGGAAGAGGAGGATCCTTGATCACGCTCCTCTCTTGCCATGAAGCACATGTGCGCTTGCTCCACGTGCTCATCGTCCGACTCTCCGCTTGAAGAATCATCGGAGTCGGTGAAGGTAGCTCCGACAAGTCCCTTCTTGTTTCCTTTCGTGTACTTCTTGGACTTGTCATACTTTGGCGCCTTCCACTTCTCCTTGTGCTTATTGAGGGGACACTCCGCTTTCATGTGTCCCGGCTTATTGCACTTGAAACACAAAGGAGAGGAAGAGGCGTTAGTAGAACCAAATTTAGCTTTGTTCTTGAAGTTACCTTTTCGGAAGAAACGGTTGAACTTCTTGGCCATGAGTGCCATGGACTCCAAGTCCAACTCGTTTTCCGAGTCTTCATCATCGGTTGATGTGGATGTGGATGGAGCGGCCTTGAAAGCAATGGCCTTCTTTTTTGGCTCGTCTTGCTTTAGGTAGGACTTCATCTTTTCCTGCAATTTGAGCTTGCTATCCTTGCGTACCTCGTATGACATTAAAGTACCCATTAGTTGAACTACGGTGTACTTGTTCATGTCATTACCTTCCTCGATGGCGAAGGTGCGCTTTTCCCAAGAAGAAGGAAGTCCTTCGATAAGCTTCGAACACTTCTCCTTTTGGGTGTAGGATTTGCCAAGAGCTTCTAGCTCGTTTATGATGTCGACGAAGCGAGCGTAATACTCCTTCATCTTCTCGCCCTGTTGCATATGAAACATTTCGTAGTCTTTGTTTACAACTACGAGTTTAGAGTCTCTTACCCGACTCGTCCCTTCATGAAGTATGAGGAGGGAATTCCAAATTTGATATGCACTCTTACATGTGCATATCTTATTGAAGTCCTCGGGCTCCAATGCGCATTGCAAGGCGTTCATTGCCTTGGCATTGCTTACCTCCGCGGCGACCTCCGCGGTTGTCCATTTCTCAAAGTCTTCTTCTTTGGGCTCGATGTATTCCTTCATTGTGGTCCTCCATAGAGATGCACTCCGGAGGAAGGTTTCCATCCGGCATTTCCAGTACCCGTAGTTGGTACCGTTGAAGAATGGAGGCCTTGTAGAGGAATGTCCTTCCATCACCGAAGATGCTCCTTCACGGTTCCTGAAGGTGTCATAGTTGGAAGGTGGACGCACGGTCTTGTTGTCGTTGGCAGACATAGCTGTGTATCTGGCTCTGATACCAAATGTAATGCCCTACAAGCTACTGCACAAGTACTAGAGGGGGGGGGGGTGAATAGTACTTTAAAATAATAAGGAGTATAATTCCAAATTAAATGCAAACAACTACCAAATCAATTTGCGGAAGCTTAAATTGAATGACAACACAAAATTAACAACGCTAACAAGAGATGTTACTGGGTTCGGATCCACCCAAGTCTCCCCGACTTGTTCCCGGTGATCCTACGTCCCAACCACCCGGATCCCCTCCGGATACTTGAGTTAGAAACCCTAACTCAAGATTTCCACTATGAAATACTTGTGAAAAACCTCCACAAGTCAAATCATACAAAATGTAACTTGTGACTCCCACAACCCGGGATCACAACCACACTCTCACACCCGAGAGTGAATCTTACAAATCAAATATGAAATGAAATAAGAAAACTTCTTACCGAACAAAATACCTATGCCTTGAGTATTGCTTACGAATTAGGGCAAGGATAATTTTGGGGAAGAAGTGGCACCAAACCATAGCTCCAAGATGTAGAACAGCGATGGAGAGCTTTGGGGATGTTGGTGACCTAGAATCAAGCACTTGGCTTGGAAGGCTTCACACTCAATCAATCTCTCTTTGGAAGTAAGAGTTAGGAGAGATTAATGAATGGAGGGAATGAGCTTTGAATGAGCTTGGATTGATTTCTCTTGAACTCTAAACTTGCATTAATATCAGCCTTGGCAGCAATGAATGCAGCCCAACAAGTATTTATAGGAAAGAAGAGAGAGATAGAGAAAAACGTTTCAATTCGGGCTCCAACGGCTCTTTTCTGAACCCAACTAGTCGGTCAAAGAACAATCACCGACCGACTAGTTCATCAACTAGTCGGTCGGTCAATTAACGTAAACCGACTAATGGGTGAACAGAGAAAAGATCAAAGCACAGACATATGGAACTAGTCGGTCTAAGAAGAGTCACTGACCGACTAGTTTCACAACTAGTCGGTCGGTTACTCAATGTGGACCGACTAACAGATAAAACTGAAGTCTGAGAAGAATTAGACTTAGTCGGTCCAAGAACAAATGTTGACCGACTAATTCACCAACTAGTCGGTCACCAAATGAACATAGACCGACTAACAATAAACAGTAAGTATGGTGAAAAATTTGGCATGAACAGTAAACTAAACTAGTCGGTCTAAGAATAAAAGTTGACCGACTAGTTCATCAACTAGTCGGTCGATCAATGAGCACAAACCGACTAATGATAAACAGTAGCTCAAGTGAAAATGTGCATGTTCAGGGAAAGCTCAACTAGTCGGTCACAGAAGCATCACTGACCGACTAGTTCACAAACTAGTCGGTCGGTGAGTCAACTTAGACCGACTAACTGTAAACAGTAAAGAGCTAAGAATTAACTGACAGAAACTAGTCGGTCCAAGAAGCTTGGCTGACCGACTAGATCACCATCTAGTCGGTCAGTTCTTCTTCTTGAACCAACTAACATGCACAAGAAGTCCCGAATCGAAGCGCGAAGCTTCGGGAAGAATTGTATGGACTTCTACTAAGATCCTAGAGCTAAGATATGAGTGTTATGAAGATTTAAAACGTAAGACCTACTCAAGGCTTAACATTCTACGAAAGAAGCTTAAAGACTATAAATTAAACTTGACGATACCGTCATCAATAGCTTCAATCGAATCTTCATGACTTCTAAATAGGTCCATAAGCTTCAACGAAGCTTTAGGCATACGATCACGTGCTTTGAGAAGTCTTGAGACGTCGTAATTGTTATTCAAGTGAATTTGGCGACGATCTCCATAACTGCGCTCACAAAGTGTTAGTACATATTATATTTATGTTTGTTCATCATCCAAAACCAAATCCGGGGAGTTCAATATCCAACATAATCTTCAGTACAAATTTGATAATTGCATGCTTGTAAAAAATATATCTGCTTCTGGCTTTGAGTTAGTAACTGTGATCCCCCAATATCATTTGGGGAAAAATATGACAAATGTATACTGTTTCTGTATCAGACCTGAACTTATATTATATTTCCATTGAATTTAAAATAGACAAAACATAATCATATATGTTCTTGGCTGTAAAAGAACAAATCTGACTTGGAAGGTGGCTATCTATCTTCTCACTGATAATATACTGATGTTTTCTAATTATGATGGGAAATTGCAGTATTTGGATCGATCTGGAATTAGCTTTTGTTGCCGAACGACTCACGATGACAATGCAATCACTAATGCCGTAGAAATTTACAACAGTCCCAGGTACGAGATTTTGGTGAAAAGGTCAGTCATTACTGTTTTGGAATTCTTCATTGGTTCAATTCATTTGGTGACCTCTGCAGTGGGGCTGTTCACTTCATGGCAGCAAACAATGATTGTGGAGTCAGGGACTTCGACATGGAAAAGTTTCAGATTTGTAAGCATTTTCGGTACCCGTGGCCAGTGAATGTAAGGCATCAATTTCAATTCCAGTTTGGTATAGTTGGTCCAGAGGCTGAATTTATATAAACTACATCGCGCACTTATAAATGTTTGATAACAACTGTGAAGTGGCCGAAGGATTCAGAAAGTTTTGAATGGAAATGAAGAGACTAGCAATAGCACATTAGAACTATGCCTTCAGCTGTATTCTAAAGTGGAGGATGCGGTTTTGTCACAAGCTGCTGATGCGTTTGGGATTTTTGGCCCCAGGGGCATTTTCGTAAATTCAGAAATTCAGCAATTTTTCTCTATTTATAGCCTAGAGCCGGCCCTAATGGAGTTTATGCTTGATTTGTTGAAGAAATCCTTTAGTTAATTTGTAGTCATGTTGATAGATAATTTGTCTTAAGACTTTAGTTGGAGATTTAGGCTTTGATCTCGAATCAAAAACTAGGAGTTTGCGTCTTCTCGAATTGAGGTATTTATCTTGTTAGTTTCAGATCTGAAAACCCAATAAAAATCCTATTTTTATTCTCTTTCCACCCATAAAAATCCCACGTTTCCTATAAAAATCCCATCTTTATTCCACAAAAAGCCTAGATCGTATCAATTTGGTATCAGAGTGCGTTGATCCATGGCGACTACGAGATCCAAGGAGAGAATTGACTTGTTGGAAGAGAATCATCTAAACCTGTTGGTGGAATGAGGTTTAAAGATGAATGTGCAGGTTACTTGTATTACACATGTAAAATTAAATCCATAACAGGCTGTTGGTCAGGACTCTGGCAGTCCTGACCTCGAAGCGTGTGACCAGCACGGTATCTTATTAGTTTGGTTTCCTGTGGGTTCCAATCCAACTCCATCCTAGATTATCAATGTTTACAATTCTAAACAACATTTATGCTACCACTAGTGTCGCCGCTAACATGTGAAAAACTCTCCATTTAAAGTTTTGAATGTTGTTGCTGACTAGGACAAAAGAGTGGATAGAAAATGGCTATGATTGAATCTTGAGCAATCATTGGGTAGGATGAGAGTTTGTGAAAATTTTGTTGTGGGAACCCTAAAATTTCGTAGGAAACTAAATTTGGAGGGCACTAAATTTTGGAGGAAACTAAAGTTTTAAATTTTGGGGGAACTAAATTGTGATGGAACTAAAATTCTTTCGGGGAGGGTGTGAACTAAAATTCTTTGGGGGAACTAAATTTTAGTTTTTTTAAAGTTTGAATGTGGTTAAGATTTTTTGTTGGGTGGATTAATTTGAAGGTGGCTGCAAATTTTTTTGGGGGGGATTTTGATTGGTGTTGAATTTTGGGATAGTATATTTTGAACGAGGCTGCAAATTTTTTAGGAGAGAGATTTTAATGTGTTGAAATTTTTCGAGGGAATATTTTGGATGCCCCGTGACTTGTGGTCACGGGTTATAACTAGTTCATCTATAAAATATGATAGAGTCTCGAGTTATTATTTGTGTTCCACATACGATACCCACTTTTTGGTTATAATATATAATACCATATTGTGTTATGTATGCTTTCAATATGTAATATTATATAGTGTACTTAACGCTGTTAACTTTTCTTTGTTTTATATCTCAGTATCTCGGATCTGTATAGAATGTGTTGCATGCTTGTATTTGAATATGAATTGGTGTGTGTCTATCGAGACATAGCTACTGTTGTTTCAACCAAGTTAAGAAGTTAAACTGACACCATCGCCATTAGAGTCTCAACTCTCAAGCAGTGCTGTCTGTAGTCAGATGGAAAAGGATATGGTTGGGTTGTGTATAGTTTTCCTTCGGATGGATGCCGCTGTTGCTTGTTAGGGTCGATTCTCACCCAATCATCTGATTCCTTACTGTTTTTTTATATGTTAATGAGATGCAATCCAGTTTGGTGCAGAAGCCCAAATATCTTGCATGTCTTCTCTCCTGTAAAATCAGTATGCAGCACATGGATAGAATCTGCTGCCGTCTTACTTGACACTTTTCTTGTTCATTGCAGCACACATCCCTGAGTCCAGACGGGAAGCTGCTGGTCATTGTGGGTGACAATCCCGAGGGAATCCTGGTGGATGCACACAGCGGAAAGGTAAAACATGTCTTTTATGTCTTCCGTTAGAGTCAAAGAATTGGCTTGGCTGACACTCAATACTCCTACCACAGAATATCCAAGACCTGCATGGCCACGTGGACTATTCCTTTGCGTCGGCATGGCACCCTGATGGTGTCACATTCGCGACGGGTAACCAAGACAAGACCTGCAGGGTCTGGGACGTCCGCAACCTCTCGAAATCTTTGGCAGTCTTGAGGGGCAGCCTAGGGGCTGTTCGCTCGATCCGCTTCACGTCGGATGGCCGGTTCATGGCGATGGCCGAGCCTGCCGACTTTGTGCACATATTCGATGTGGGTGGCGGCTACCAGGTGCAACAAGAGCTAGATTTCTTCGGGGAGATATCCGGCATGTCCTTCAGCCCAGACACCGAGGCTCTCTTTGTCGGCGTATGGGATCGGACGTACGGGAGCCTCTTGCAATTCAACCGCCGACACAACTATTCCTACATGGACTCGCTAATTTGAGGCCATCATGGACAATAAAGTATGGGATTGAAGTGTATAAATGGAAGGAGCTGTAAAGTTGTGGACTTCTTAGATGGTGCATCGGTGAGCTGACTTGAAGAATTCCATAGCTCACCGTACCAAAAAAGGGCAGTCAGTTGTAACTAGAAGAGTAATAGACTACCGTGCTCAGGGCAGTGTTCTTGTTAGCATGAAATAGCCTGGCATTCTTCTTAGCCTCGGGCAGATGTGAGACAGTTGATTTATTAGACAGTCGGCGCGATACTAGTTTCTGCTTCCTCAATATATATTTAAAGAAAAAACTAGAGATGTCACAGTAATCCTTGGGGTTTACTAGACTCAGCAACATTGAGCTGCAACTCAGTGCTTGCAAACATGTTACATACAAGGAATAAGGTACATGGCACATCACAATTGAATAAAATTGGATCCAGAAGTGCATCAAGTTCAGATTGTGGGCCAAAAAGGCTTACACACGGCTGAGACAAAGAAATACAAGACTATTATGCCTTTGTACAATTTATTCCTCGTAACATTTCGAAGCATCTGAAGCTCTACAAAATTGGCAACATTTCCGTGGGAACCTGTACAAAGGAATGTGCATACAGACAACACGTATGTTCAAGTACAAACATAACTGATTCAGATCTTAATATCTCTAGTACTAAACTTGTATGGATGGGAACCACAACCTACAACCATTCTACCCATTCTCCTTCTCCTCATTCTTATCATCTCTTCTTCAATCACTTTCCACTCTTTCTCCAACCCAAACCCGTTAAATATTTAAACGCAAACCTAACACCTAGTATTTGAAACCTCATACATAAAATGAAATGGGTTAATTCATGTGTAAATGGGTTAAGTTAGCATTTAACTAGATCTGGGTTAAATTTTAATAGAAAAATGTTAATTGATATTCTTTCCGAGTGAATCAATAAATTTACGGTATCAAATTGCAAGTAAAATGATTGGATGAACTCTTTTTAAAGTAGCCATAAATAAGTAGATTTATATCTTAAAAAACCCCATTTAGTAATACATTTGTGTTTAACTCAAAAAGGGATTCCCCTGTTTCCTTACATGAAGAGTAATAATTTAATTGTGATCAAACTTATCATACAAGTCCTTGTCAGAGTCCAGAATTAGTCCAGAATTGGACTTGTCATAATACACATGAAGTAATATAAACACTCGCTCATCACTTGGTTTCGCACAGAGAGAAAATCTAGTTGGTTTTTTTTGTCTCTTCCTCGTTTCTTCAGGCATTTTTTCGACTCAATGGACAACCGAACTGATACTTGCGATAAATGCGGCAGGCCATTCTAATCCGACAAGTCCTTGCACGGACACATGAGGATGCATCGGAGCGGCGCAACAGCCGTGGACGACAGCGCCGAGCCATGATATGAAAAATTGAATTGGAAAACAAAGGGTAGAAGAGGTATAAAAGCGTCAGATCGTGGCACCAAGGGGAAGACGCCGGTAATGTTGTCGTCCCCATTTTAGCTTCATCCAATATCTTATTGAGAACATAAAACATGCAATTTCCATTTAAATATACAAATTTATTTGCAGCATAAGTAGCTTGCTCCAAAAGCTTAATTAACTCTATTTAGTATACCTTTTTTGTTATATTACTCGAATATATTGTTAAGATATTATTTATATGTAAAATAAAAATGTTATGAAATTCTTAGAAATTAATAAGGTTCACAATAGAGTGAAGGGAGAATGAAGCTTTAAATACAAGTTTTACTCATACATATAACGCATTCCATTACTTTTCTCATGAGCAATAATAATAAACAATCATTCAAATGTATTTTTATCAATTTAAATAAAAACCAATGTTAATAATGATAGAGAAATATAGCCTCAGATATCCAAGCATTAATTTTTCCTATGCATTTGTTAAAAATTCCACTATTTACTATTTTTAAAGTGATTGGCATAGTTTACTTTAGTCTTCATATTTTAAAATCCTAATATATCAAAGATACAATGATTCAAGGTATTTTGCTCATTGATCTGGCCATTGCTAAAAGTTCTATTATATGAAACCGTTAAATATGCAACGCCTACATCATCGATCAAAACATTTTAATAGAACCTCCACCGGTTTGGGCCCCCATAGAAACCCCCCCATCGGTTCGGGCCCCGACCCAAACTTCGCAGAGGAGAGATTCCAAAAGACATCCAACTTCACATTACCAGCATCCAAGCTTTTCGATCCTTTCTTCTTGAAGAACAACCACGGCTTTATGTCCAATTTTCCCAACGTCTGATTGGTGCAATCATCAAGCCAGATGCTGAGGCCTTGCCCCATCAGGTTCTTGGTCCAGGTGATGGTGATCACAGAAGAGCAGGAGTCGAGCCATGTCTGATTGAGGCATGTCACCAGATTGTGACAACTTTTGGCCGAGTTCGAGGATGGAGAAGATGACGAGTCCCTGCACGGACACATGAGGATGCATCCGAGTATAGAAGCCACCATGGACGTCGACACCATGGCACTCCATCAGCTGATGAAGCTACTCGCGAAGTCGTTCGTCGAGCTATCTGCAACACAGATAGTCATCAGGAGGGTCAGATCTGGATTTCGACTCAAATCCCATCCGATGCATAAGTCAGTAAGGACTTAAGGAGGCCAGGGGCAGTCACGATCGACCTAAAGGGCCACTCTCCTTAGCCATGGCTTCTTCTTCTTTCCATCATGCCCCTACTAGAACTTCGACCTTCGCCCCTTAGAAAAATAAAGGAAAAGTCATTGTCCCTGACATAGTCTATGGACAAGCTTCGTAAGTGGCGGCTGATCAAATTTCTGCTTTTTTAAAGAAAATATGTAAGGCGTGGGTACCAGATTCGGCTGCCACGAGCGGAGGAGAGGGTCCACTCTCCTGGTGAGTGCAAAGTAGGGGTCGTTGTAAGATGTTTTCATATTGGGCTTCGATTTTCCATGCACCCCTTTATGCTATGTGCGTTGAGCACATTGGGCCTTTCCATTTGCCAATTGATGCCAAACGCTATGGGCATACTGGTCAGCTTCATCACGCTGTGCATGTCGAATGTTGTTGAACCCTCCATAGGATTGTTCACTTACCTTTTCAAAGTATCACTTCCACTGTCCTCGGGTTGGTTCTGTAGAAACTAAAGATCTAGATGTGTACAAACCGAATAACACAGATCTATATATATAACATGCAGAATCTTAAATCATTGCATACTCTAATTTAGCGGAAGCGTACCTGAATCCATCGCTAATATTCTGAAATAGATCCTGACGATACCGGGGCGGATGATCTTCCAAAATAGCACGAATCAACCGTTGGAGAACCCCTTTAGCTTTCTCCTGGTTTCTCTCCTAGCGACGGGACGTAGAAAAGACAGCTCAACTTTGTTCGTGTATTCCGGGGACCATGACCGCTATATTTATAGGCTAGCCTCCATAGCCCTAGGGTTTTCAACTCGGCCCATCAACGAGTTGAAGCCCAATAGTCTCTACACATAAAGGCCCCCCCAACCTGTTTAACTCATTTACCCATTTAATTAATTAAAACCAGATCACTAATATATTGGGCTTAATATGACAGCGTAGCACTTATATAATTATTTATCGCATATTAGCCCAACGTTGGATTAAGATCCAACTTGTTGGATAAGTTCCAACAATCTCCCACTTGGGCTATATGCTAGTGCATACAACCAAATAAGATCTTAACTTGCTGTCATTTCTTTAATGAGTTAAGAACAATCCGGTCCATCAATTATATTAGCAAGAGATCAAAGAGATCTTCGCCGCAGCAATTGCAGCTCGACCCATCAGTGGTCACCATGCTAATACAAAAGAATGACATGGATTATGAAGTGGATGTGTAGCACGGAAATTACATGTAATGTGATCTAACATGTCTATTTCCAACTGATCCTCCTTAACCTTAGTGAGATCATAAACAAACCAAAATCGGAGTGAAGCCGAACTGAAACCAAAAACTTTATTTCTGATCAGAAAATAACCTCAAGCTTAAGCTGGAGACTTAATTTTGTCTATCATATAAGCACCCAAAAGAACAAACTCCCACAAAACTTAATGTTCTTAATGAAATGACATCCATATGAGTAGCTAGCTCATAAAACCTTTTGGATGACATTTCCTTATTATAACGGATCCGTAATTACATGGTTTGTTCCGATGTGCTCATTAGACAATTATACACTCCTATTAATCAACAATCTAGGAACTTGATCTCTGAATATCTAAACTTTGTCGAGTTCTTGTTGTTGCTGGAATATAAAACTGCAGACTTCATTGTCACTAAATAAACTGTGTGGTGTCTCAACACCATCTCTAATTTGCAGCATAGTGACAAAATATGCAGATATATTTCATGATTTGGATGTCACATAATATGATATGAAATCTAAAGCCATGTCAGAAGAGAATATATAAAAGGGACCATTTAGATCTCTTCTAGTAGATGGCGCCTAACATAGATTTTCATACATTCTTTGCATCCAATAAATGACCAGAGTCAGTATACCAAAATGATCTCAAACCTTTTTGACTTCTGATCCTTGAACATGTAAACCTTTTGTTCTCTATAAATACCGTAAGACACATTTGGCTGCTTAACAATCTGCCCAACACACTTGTAATATATGCAATAACTAAATGCATATAAAACTGAGCATACTTTAGACTACCTATTGGTGAGATATATGGAATCTTCTGAAGTAGATTCTCGGGGTAATTAATGAGACTAAACTTGTCTCCCACAGAACTTAACATTCATTACCACACAGATATTATAGAAATTACATGCTCCATGCTCCCACAGAACTTAAGATATATAACATCATTAAACATCATCTCAAAACCGAACGAGGTGATCACTTAATGAAATTTAATATATCAGTAACGATATTGAAATGCTCTACTAATGCCATTATAAACCTTACAGAGTCTTTCATGAAAACTAAATAGAAAATCTCTTTACAATTACTACATTCTTTTCCGTATAAAGTCTTTGAGCGATACACTTTAAATCTTTTCTTAATATCCTTTTGAATTCCTATTGATTATAAAAAACTATTTACAATCAATAGGTTTCAAACCTTATGGCAATGAGAAAAATATTTTAAGTATCATTTAAAGACTTTCTTAATTAATGCATTAATCCATTTTAGAGATGTAGTATTTTTATGACTTGATGTAAGTCGAACTTCCATCATCCTAATGTCAAAAGTGAGCTTTTCATATCTTTAATGGATTTCCTGAATGGCAATTAGTGCTTTGAGGGTGCTAGAATTTGTCCTTATGAACAATTTCCTGAATGGGAGGAATTGCAACATTATCTTGAATTTATTGTGTCTTCAACAATGTCAGGAATACCATCCCGAACAATGCCAACAACACCTGTGTTGATATAATCCTCTTCAAGAGTAATGTCACTAACTAAATTTCCCCCTTAAACTCAGCATCCTCAAATAGGTGTGCATTTCCTAATTCGTAAACTAACTTAATAGTGGGATTATGTAAAACCTTACAAAATAATATCAACTTTAAAATTATTCAACAAAATTAGAAAATCATTAGCATTATGTCCTATTACTTTATTAGGCTTATAAAGCCTTACCTTAGTTGAACATCTCCAAACATGCAAGTGATTTATTTGTTGAAACTTAATTAAGGATACAAGCTGCAAACAAAATATAACTGAATTCTAAACTGTCAATTCTTTCATTACAACACATGTTCATTAATGCAGGAATTCTGTAAATGAAGCAACATTTCCAAATAAACGAAGATTATAATGATCTTTTAAGGAACTAGAATAAACTAATTTTGAATCAAGAGACAACCAAATTTTCCATTCATGATTGAACACTTATAACCAAATTTGTTCAAAATAGAAATAGAAATCCAAATTCTGTTAAAAACGGTACATAATAGTCTCATCAAATTCAAATACAATCTAGCCTTTAAAAGAAATAATCTAAATTCAATTTGCTTCTACTTGAACCATCTTGCCATTGCCCATATCGATGTATCTTTCACCATCATTTGGCTCTTGGCATCTTATACAATCCTGCATAGACACAATGATGTGAATGGTTATACCATGATTTTTCCATCACGTGTCTATAAGTACCAAAGTTTACATGAAAAGAAATTAACTTAGAATTAAACCAAATTTCGCAGCCTACCTTTCTTATCTTTAGTGGTAGAGATCATTTGAGCACTTTCTGTCTTCCTTGCTCAAGCCTGTTCTCTTCCTGGACACAGTGCGAGATGAGCTCATCCAGAGACCAAGTCTCATCCTTCAGATTGTAGCTCATCTTAAACTGGTTGAACTGTGATGGAAGAGATATCAAAATAAAATGCACTAGCATAGCCTCATAGAGGTCTGGCTCAAGTGCTTTCAACCTTGAAGCAATATTAGACATCTTCAATATGTGCCCCCTAATGTTTCTCGTACCCTTATACCTCATTGAATTTAGAATTGTCAAGAGTGTACCAATTTCACCCCCTTCATTCTTGACAAATCTATTTTCAATATCAGAAAGGAATCCTTTAGCTGTAGTAATTTTATCTGGAATAGTGCCCCTGAGATTTTCTGGAATGACATTCTTCATAAGCATTAGGCACATGTGATTTGATCTCTTCCACTCTGTGAAACAGAGGTACTCTCTTTAGTGAGTGGTGGCGGCCAATGAGTCCTTAATGCCAGATCAAGATCCATGACTCCGAGGATTATCAAAAGATTCTCCTTCCATGCATTGAAGTCAGTACCATTAAATACTGGAATAAATTTGAGGTCGGCAGAAAAATTTTCAGGAATAATGGCTGAAAAGGAGAACAAGAAAACAATTTTAACATGTTCATATGAGTATTAAACAAAACAACACCAAATTCAAATTAATGCTATTTTCCCATCTCAAGACATCCCCCACTACCCCAATATTTATCTTTGGATAATCTATTGACTAGTCACTGACATCTTGTTGTAGCAATCAGACAATGACAATACTAACATGCCAAAAATAAAACTTCCTTTGGGCCGAATTAAATTTGCAAGCATTGAACTCACTAATCATCACCTTGTCTATTGCCACAGGTGCGCATGAAATGGTATAGAACGGTAATCTTTCTTTGGGCCGATTTAGCATTCTTGCGCAAATCATGGGCACAAAAAATCCTTTTTATATTAATGAAATGAAATAATGCAAAACAATAGAGCCCACTTTGGTGAGATGAAGATTGCACGAAGTCATTTCAAAAATATATACCTTTGCAAAATTTGAATTTACATCGCAATTTAATACATGAAATTATACTTTAAGTGGAGATATTCAAGTCCACTTTTATTCAAAATCAAATTCAAGGCAACCAAAATTTTCATACAAAAGTATGTATTCAACTTGTTATATTTCGAGATTAGAACTGATCTTCACAAGAAAACCCACTTTGGTGAGTTGATGATCCAATCAACCTATATTCGAAATATATAATTAATTGTGCCAAAAAATTGAATTTGAAACTAAACTGAATTTAACACAAAAATAATTGCATTAAGTGGAAACATAAATAAGAACCAGTTATTCCACATTTCTAATCATTTATACTGAGTTAAATAAAATCCATAACTTCAACACAAATTTTCTTCTTAAAATGGGATATATAGGTGTACTAATGCGTATATGAATATACATATAAAGTTATATATATAAATACACACCCTATCCCGTTTCATATATAACTTTAAAATGTGTCAAATTTCCTTAAAGCCATTTGCTTGATGGTTAGTGCACAAAAAATTCTTTAAGGCCTTTTAAACTTATTCTTGAGGAGAAATATATGTTAAACCTTTTTATTTGCTCCCGAAGAAAACACTTGAATTTTGTGTTTTAATTTATATCTAAATTTGGGCAAACTGAATTTTTATACCAAGGTATGAAGTCAACTTGTTATATACCGAAGTATATATATATGTATATATATATATGTATATATATATATGTATATATATATATGTATATATATATATGTATATTTATATATGTATATATATATATGTATACATATATATATGTATATATATATATATGTATATATATAGTTTTATGCCATAAACTTCGAATTTAAATTTATTTTGCACAATTAACACAAAATTTATCTTTGAGGAGAAATATACCTTTAAACGTCTTATTTCCTCCTTCAATCCAAATTAAATTCAATATTGGGCAACCAATCATACAAAAGTATGTATTTAACCATTTATGTTACGAAATAATAATAATTTAACAGTAAAGCCCACTTTGGTGGGATCCCGCAATGATTAAAATTATTTTGAAACATATAATCTAATGTTCCCAAAAATTGAATTCAAATGAAACTGAACTTAAATGTAAATATATAGGAAAGCCTTTTATTTACTCCTTCGATCCGTTTAAAATTCATCCAGGCAACTGATCATACTGTGTATGTATTTTAATCCGTTTACATTCCGAAATAATAAACATTTTAATAGTGGAACCCACTTTGGTGGAATTTCACAAAAAGTTAGAGCTATTTCGAAATGTATATTTAACTGAATTTTTGCCTAAAGAATTAAAATTGGAATGAA
Organism: Scilla litardierei; assembly: GCA_030789695.1. Taxonomy (NCBI): domain Eukaryota; kingdom Viridiplantae; phylum Streptophyta; class Magnoliopsida; order Asparagales; family Asparagaceae; genus Scilla; species Scilla litardierei. The sequence goes on from CM061142.1 coordinate 624,065,596, forward strand.
CCTAAATTTAACACATAAAATTGGGCCTAAAGGAAATATATATATACAACCATATATTTCCTCCTTTTAACGAATTTAAATTCAAGATTTTAGGCACCAAATTTACATACAAAGTATGTCCGTAACTTTTTATATATCGAAATAAGAGTAATCGTCACGATAAAGCCCACTTTGGTGGAGTTTTGATTTAATTACAATCATTTCGAAGTATATATATGATGAAGCGTGCCAAAATTGAATTTAAAATTCAAACTGAATTTTAACACAAATTTATACTTTGGGGAAATATATATATAAAGATGTCCATTTATTTCCCCTTCCATTAGTGTTAAAATAAATCCAAAACAGCCCCAAATTTGTGTCCAAATGACCCAAAAATTAGGTCCAAAATTAGTCATGAGGGTGCCCAAAACTGTTTTGCAATAAGCCTAAAAGAAGGCTAAAAAACTGGTTTGCAATAATAGGCCCAAAAAAACAACCAAATAACCAAAACAGGCCCACTGTTAATGGCCCAATCTTCCCTATTTAAATATAAACACAGTTTTTTTAAAAATTGTTGTGGGCCGGCCCAAAAGGGGCCGGCCCACGGGGCTGATTATGCAAAGGGGTAGGGTTTCTGATGGGTGCCACCCCCTTCGATGCTGATTGGGGGCGGCCTGGCGGGGCTGGAAGCCGCCCCCACCCTCTGTTCAATCGACAGGGGCGGCAAAGCCGCCCCTTTGTGTTTCGCGTCGGTGCCAGCGATGTCGGCGATGATCTCCCGACGGGGGTAGCAGAGCCGCCCACTCCTTCGCTGTGTCGGGCGGCGGCCGGCGAGCTGCCCCCGATCTAAGGTTCGTAAGCATTTTTTAACAAGAAAAAAATTAACCAAAAAACCCAAAATTTACAGACCTGGATCTTAAAATAGATTAAAAATCAAATTTTATCAGATCTACTTACGAGCAAGCATAAAATTTAAGATCCACAACATGCAGGCTCGGATACCACTTGTTAAATCTTAATATCTAGATGTGCGTATAAACCTAATTACACAGATCTAAATAAACATGCGGAACCTTAAATCTTTACCTTCTCTGATTGGAATCATACCTGAATTCATGAAGCCGATGATCTGGATGACGCGGCGGACGATCTTCCAGAACATCACGAATCTACCGTTGAAGAATCACTTTAGCCTTCTCACGGTTTCTCTCCTAGCGATGGGGTGTAGAAAAGACAGCTCCTTAGTTCGTGTGCTCCGGGGATCATGACCGCTTATATATAGGCTAGTCTCCATAGCCATAGGGTTTCCAACTCGGCCCATCAACGAGTTGACGCCCAATAGACTCTACACATAAAGGCCCACAACCTATTTTACTCATTTAGCCCACTCAATTTAATAAATCAGATCACTAATACATTGGGTTTAATATGAAAGTGTAGCACTAAATAATTATTTATCGTATATTAAGCCAACGTTGGATAAGATCCAACTTAGTTGGATACGTTACAACAATTATTGATTTTGATTTTGATTTCTGCTACTTTGTTGCCGCGCGCGCGGGGTATATGAAGACGCGTGGATGGCTTAAAATGGGAGGATTCATGGGCCGAGGTTTATCAATTAATCATGAGACTGATTTCAATTAGGATTATAGGAATAGCAATTGTAGTGCGGTTTCCGAGTTAGGTTAGGATTTAGGACCTGACCCTGGCATTGTTGTTATTAAATCGGTAGAATAATTCCGGAGCTGTTTTAATTGATCCAATTAGAATTTGGAGCCGCAAAAAGAACGAGGAGAGGAATTGCCATGGACGTCGTCGACGCCGGGGACAAAGGATCGCTCGCCTGGTATCAAACCTTGTGTTGGAAAAGAAAGGGACGGAGAGGTCAGAACCGTGCTCCGATGGCTCCCCCGCCAACCGATGCCGAAAGGGGGGCTGCTCTCGCCCTCATCGAGTTCGGATCGGCTTTGGAGAACGAGCGCAAGCGGGAAAGAAGCCCGTGCACGGAAGAGCTGTTCGATCGGCGTGCCGAGGTCGAAGACAACGGAGGAAGCGGTACTCGGCCTCCTCCTGGGCTTGAGATCGCCGTCGTCGTCGACGTCGCAGTCTTGGTTGCGGACGATGACAAAACCACGGCGAAGGACGAGGAGAGAGAGGGGAAGAGGATGAAGTTGTCCCAACACGACAACGAATCGGGGCGTCACGACTGTGTCGTCTGCGGCAAATCGTTCCCGACGCATCAGGCGCTGGGAGGCCACGTCTCCAGCCACAACAAGGGCAAGCTCAAGCTCGAAGTCGACGGGGAAGGCGACGGCGGCCAGACGTCGACCCAGAGACTACATAGGAAGAAGCCGGCGGGCGACGGCGGCAGCGCTGAGCATCGGTGCAACATATGCGGGGATACGTACCAAACAGGGCAGTCTCTTGGCGGCCACATGCGCGCGCATTATGATCCCGAGAATAGGAAGTGGAAGAGGCCCAACGTTCGGCCGCCCCCATCGGAGACTGTCAAGGTGGATGATGCGGCGCCCATCGGCAAATTGACACCTGCACTTGCTAACCCTGGAACTGATCAGGTGTTGGTGGTTGCAGTGAGAGAAACCGATGATCGAGTGACGAGACAAGCGCCATCCGTAAATGCAACGAAAAATTTGGACCAGCATTTTGGGGATTTTGTTCTCAATGTGTTACCGATGAACGCCATGAATTGTGAGGCTTAGAGCTGTACATTTTTTTGGTAGGTTTTAATAGAAAGGGATTATCCACTTATTGATGCCACGTAAGCAACATGTGCAGTACACATGACCGGATACACATGCATTGCACGTGATCGGTATATAAAGGCCAAAATTGAATCTTGCATATGATCATCACATGATTCTGAAGCACCAACAATCCCCCGTCGATGCTGTTGTTTTATTTTTTATAAATCTAAATTTGTTATTGAAATTTGAAAAAAGAAATTGTGTTAAATTCTGATGGTCGTAAATAGTACCTCAAAATATACAAGGTAAATACATATACTTTTGTTAAATCCTTGGACTGGCACTCGAGGAAAGGGGAAATATTATTACCAAAAGCCTACCAAGATACCATCTGAGCCCCTTAGGCTCCTGGGGCGCACGAAGAAAGCCAGGTGTTAACCTAGTCAGAGCCCACGTTTCATTTATCCATTGAGCTTCCGTTATTCAAGGAGGCAGTTGATAATGACTCATAAATGGCGGGAGGCGTGTGTGAAGGTTACCTCTATTGATGAGGGAGGATCTTGCCACCATAATTGGTGAATCCACCAACGTCACTGAAGAGAATACTGTCTATAATACAAGAATGCCAATCAGAAGGGGGATCAGACTCCGAAGGTACGAAAGACTTGATACTCTGAATTATTATTCTTCCACACTTATATTTCTTCCTCCAAATAGCTTGAGGTGACTGACTCGAGACGAACCTCCATGGGTCGATCTCGACAGCCCTTAGCCTTTCTTGAGTCCAGTTCTAACTTAAGCATTGGAGGGGATTTGGGTCGGAACCCAGATCTGACCTCCCTGACGCTCTTTTGTTGTGCAGGAAGATTGAGGTACGACCTAACACAAGGGTCTAACGTCATCTCCCATCTACCGTTGTTCTAGGATCGACCCAACACAAGGGTCAAACGGTCATTGTACTCTGCTACGAGATCAAGCGTGCCTCCACATTGCGTTCTCGTCCCAACTAGCATCGACCCTGGTTCTACCAACCGAGGGTCCCACTCCACCAGCTGATGAGGCTCCACCTCGACAGAAGAGTCCATCTCAGCCCAAATATTGTTAACACCAATTTGGTCTTTAACAGTTGGCGCCGTGTGTGGGAAACAACCGTCGACATCCCGATGCAACAATCAAGCCATGTAGACTGGACCCAACAACAACATTGAATCACTCATCGGTCTAATTGAGAGCACTTTGAACGAGAATGTTTAGCCGAAGGTTCCAGATCCCCACCCAATGTTTGATTGGTGACTCAGGAACAATTCAACAAGTTCGCTGAGCAGATTGAAAACAGCTTGGCAGTGTTGGCTACAGCTATTCAAAAGAACATCGAGCACCCACAACCAGCGGTCGAGGAGCAGACAACCCCCAACCCAACACAAACATTAGGACGAGGGCAAGCTACTCAAAGCAAACCAGAGGATGGAGAGCAAGGACTGGAACGGGAGGAAAACTTGCAGTTAAATACAACTCCTATATCTCAACGGAATGGAGAGATGTGAAATAACAACGGCACCTCTGGGCACAATGGAGGTCCTGGGCCCTCCAACAATGGGCAAACTACCCGAAGCACCTTAGACCAACTGAGAGATCATCTCATCCAAGGTCGCAGTCTGCCCAAGCATGCGACTGGCGAAAAAAGAAAGGAGAGGGAAGAAAGCCCCGTCCATTCTTCTAGCTCCACTCACCAGCAGCGTGGGGAGGAACGTGCCCCACTCACTCTTCCTGCTAACTGGCGGACTCATCTGAAGGAGAATTTCATGTCCGCCCCATTGCTCCCTAAATTCAAGATTACATCCTTAAATATGTATGACGACTAGGGTGATCCATGGGAGCACATCCGCAGATATCAAAGTGTGATGGAACTTCACAGAGCCGACGATCCATACCTCTGCCAAGCTTTCCACACCACACTGACAAAGGAGGCATATGGATGGTACAATAAAATACCCGATGATCACATCGGGTCATTTGACGAGTTGTCGGATATGTTTTACAGGCAATTTGTTGCAGGGAGAAGCCCTAAGTGAAAGTCATCTCACCTCTTCACTTTGAAGCAAGGCGAGAAAGAGTCGATTCGGGACTTTGTTCAGCGTTTCAACGAAGAAAGGCTAGAAGTTGAAGACATCCATGAGGCTTCTATCATCAGAGCCCTTACCCAAGCGGTCCAAAACAAAGGCCTGATGAAATCCTTGCACCAATTTCTATCGAGCAATCTCGTGGAATTGTTCAGAACGACGATCCGTTTCATGGCATCGGGGAAGCAATCGCCGCTCAGCAGGAAGAAATCTCTAAGCATCAGGAGGAAAGAAGGCGAGAAGGATGACCCCGAGGGAACCCACATCAAGAGCCACGAGATCGACGGCAAAAAGACAAGAGTCCTCGAAGCAAGGAACGACATGCTAAAGATGCTTATGTCAGGTCAAATGCTACTAACACTACTGGAAAACTGTGCATTAGCCACGGACAAATCCGTGGCTAATACCCTGAAATCCGTGGCTAAAAGCCATTAGCCACGGACATTTAGAAATTCCCTCGCTAATGTTCCGTGGGGAAAAGTGCAGTTGTTAATGCGAAAAAATCTGTGGCCAATAGAGGCAATTCCGTGGCGAAAACAATAGCCACGGAACATTTGCCACGGACGTCCGTGGCTAATGTTTCCGTGGCTACAAGGTATTAGCCACAAACATCCGTGGCAATACACATTTTTTTTGCCACGGAATTACTGTGGCAAAATTGTTTTTGCCACGGAAAATTTTCCGTCGCCACTATACATTAGCCACAGGAATCGGTGGCTATAGTAATTTTAAATGCCACGGAAATTCCGTGGCAACATTAAGGTAGCCACAGTGTGTTCCCTAGTTGACTGTTGTGGCTAATGTGTATTAGCCACGGACAATCCGTGGCTAATTTATTTATTTATTTTTTAAAAAAATAGAAAATCTTTAAAGATTATTGTACAGTCAAAATTCACAATTCGCATAAAACAAGAAACATCCATGTGCAATCAAAATTCACAACATCATCAACAAATTCTAATAAACAAAGCAACAAAAAGTTTCCACATATAAGTAAACGCCCCTCGGTCCACCCAATACAAAACGTTTCCACATAAGTCATCAACACAACAGCCCATCAACCTTCTCAATACAAAAAGTAAACTCTCAATTTAACTAAACATAACAGCCCCTCGGCCCCCTCAACATCACACCGAGAAAAAAACAATTAAACCGTCAATGCTGATCTCCACCCTGTCCTCCACCCTCTCCGCCTTGCATACGCACTTCCTGAAACAAAAAGAAAGAAAAGTTAAGAAAAGAAAAAAAGAATAAGGAATGAGTGGGTTGTGAATCACAAGCAAAATTTATATAACTACTGGATGATATCCTGTAAATTTGGCATGGAAAAGGCTAGCAACACCCACAATGCTTATTACTTTCACAAGCAAAATTTCCACCGCTCGTTGTGAATCATCAAATGGTCCAAATTCATAATGAATTCTGCAGACAACTATTCTTTACAACATAAATAAAAAAATTGGTCCTTGGCAAATCACATTGTTGTTGTTTTCCTAGAAATAACATCATATGCCAAAAATGCTGATGCTAAGTAAAGAGGAATCGTTGTACACTCACCTGCATATTTAACTCATAACCTGATAGTTATGAATTGCTTGTATGCTACAGACTTCATCTGCTGATACTTTCTTACAGAACAATATTGGAGAATTTCACCCATCACTGTATGCCAGACTTCTGGGGCTATGGTCAACGTGATCGAAGAGAGGATTCTCGCTTTCATCTTTTCCTATTTCTCATCTCATTTTTTGGCCGTTTTTAATCGTAAAGAGCTTATATCAAACACTATTGTATCTTAGTATCCTTCATAGTATTTTACCATAAGATGAAATCTTTCTTCATGTAAAACAACTTCACTTGGTTCAACATCATACAGACATTAATTTTCGACATATTCGATTGATTCGTATTCGATATTTCGCGCTTTGCCACTATCTTATACCAGTTTGTTAGGAAAAATAAAAATTTCAGATTCCCATCCAAGATTGTTTGGAGTACAAGAACAAAAAATAACAAAAACAATACACAAATTTAATTGGTACCTTTACTATCCTTTCAAAAATTACACTATATCATTGAGAATTTGAAAGATGAGAGTTTTCTCTTGACTCTCACTACATAATTTCACAATACAATAGCAATCTCTCAATACCTAAGAGCAAATTTGTGCACAACTACTACCATTGCAAGTAATGAGAGATCTCTTTTTTCTTGCATCTCTCTTTTCTCTTGCCTCTCTCTTTTCTCTTGTTTATGCAACCACAATTACCATCCTTATATAATCTTAGTTTTCTTGATTCTCAAGCCTCAAGAATCATAGAACTATTAGCGATCAATCACTTTCAATAATTCTATTAGAAATCCTACTCATATTAGAGACTCTGAACCAATTCTAACTCTAAATACAGCTGGAAGGAAAATCTTTTTTGGATTTAGACTATATTTGGATAGCCTAATACACTTGACTTGTTTGGATTGTAATTTCTTCGTCTGATGTCCAATTCATTCAATTCTGTACTTGTTAGAATCAAAATATCCAGTGGTATATAATGTATATTTAGATTTCACCTATGTAGGTGCCAACAACTTCATGAAATTGATCCTTCTGCATCGGCTCCTTTCTTCACTATTGTATCACCCATTTTGATCATGACTGTCACTTTGGAACCCGAATTCAAGGCACTACTCCAACACTTGTGTGATGATCACAGACCACCATGGCGATTTTATAGTAGAAACATATTTTGCTCAACAATGTATTATAATGTGGATGTTTCTGGGAAATTTTCAACATGGTCTCCATTAAATTATTTACCCATCATCTTGTTTTCTCTATCCTCATATACATTGTTTAACATGATCTTCCACTATTTAGCGGCTCCACTTTCCCGTATTATTATTATTTTTTTCATTTTAATATTGTTCTTCTATGCCAATATTTATGCTATTTTTGATTGATATAACAATAATAATGCTTCTGTGATATTGATGAAATCTGATATTCTCACTGCAAATTCAATCCTGCAATCAGTAAAGTCAATAGAGAGCATATTTGAAGGTAGATTTAACAACAACATGTGTTCTATAAACAATTATTAGATCAATCACAATTGTCTACACATCTGCATTCATGATCAACAGTTTTCCAGTGGGATTCTTAGGCAGCAATATTGTATAAGAAAACGGGACATTCTGCTTTCCTGATCAAATAACTACACTGATATTTCACTAAAAGAAAAGCAGGTTTGAAGAAAAGAGTTGAAATTGACTGAACCTATAATTAGCCCAATGTTCTCATGCAAATCTCTGTTGATTTTCTGTTAGTACAAGAAATGGTAACTAAAATGCTTGAAAGATAATGTATACCTAGTTCTATTAAGAGGCAGGAGAGTTTATAAGCCAAGAGATGAGTAAGCTGCCTCTGCAAGGAATGTGGAAATGTCCGACTTACAAGCTGGGAGCAGAAAGGAAAATGACTTAATTAACATATTAGGTTGCTTCTGATAAAAACTATATTAAACCAAATGGTTGGAATTACAACAATTGATTATTTGTCAGAAGATGTGATGTTATGAAAATTTTATACTAGTTGAAATATGATGGTGAAACTACATGAAAGTATCTGCTGGATAGTACAGAATATGCTGCAAAATAATATGGAGAAATGCCGAATTCTGGTTCTCTATGGGCTAAATGAAGAAGTATTTCTAAGTATTTAAATTGTTTAGAGGAAGCAACTCTTTTTTGATAAACAAAGAGACTAATCAATTTGCCAGCATTATTTTACAGCAGCACTTTCGTGTGCAACTTAATTAATATGGTCAGAAAAAACTAATTGGAAGGTGTCAGATAAACTGAAGATGTGCAATATCATGTTTAAAAATGGACGCACAAAGAAGTCCTTTGTTCTTTGCAGAAGTGAAATATCATATCTGTTCTTTGCCTCAATGTTTCTCAATAAGAACAAAGTGGATGGAAAATCTTTTTTCTCTGACTTCATTGCAAATTTTAAGCCATCTGCCTCTGCCATTATTTTGTTGGCTCAACTGCCTTTGGCAATAACCATGGACCCATGTTGAGACTGTTTTATATGCAAATTTTAACAAAAACGACGTCCAATTTGAGGCAAGATGAGTGATATTGTTGAGATCCATGAACCATGCCACTTTAAGTAACATACTTCCTTAAACAACCAAGCCTAAAGCCACTTGAAATTAAAAATCGGAAATACAAATTATTCACATCTTTTGGTGTATAAAAACGTTTCCACTTTATTGTACATTGACCTCAGTGGGAAGCTGCAGTTTCATTATGGCAACTTTGATTCATATTACATGTATTTTTTGGAGATGATGATACTAACTGGAGCTCAACAGCCTAACGAATAAAAAGATGGAGTGCTGATTGAATTCCAGTTACAGCAGAAGAAACAATCCCACCACCCAAATAGACAACAATTATGATATGTGTAGCAAGATACCCAAACTTCAACATTGCACAGCACACACTGTATGGACAATTTTTACTCATCCCAGGCTGGAAAGCACATACACACTATAAAGAAAACTATAATACAATAAAGCAAAAAAGATATACTATGATAATCCAAATTAAACAACCAACAAACCCTTTTCTGATTGGCCATCGTCTGCTTGTAATTTATAAAAAAAGGATTAAGATACAAGATGGTGTCAACATGTATGCTACCCATATGATTCAATTGTCTAGCAGAGATGCATCCAACAGAATCATTCTTTTCTATCAACAAACAAATATTAAAAAAATCAAGATAATCACAAACAAATATTTAACTTACATGCAATTCGCGTGCCATAAATTTAGTAAGCAATAGTTAACAGTTATGAACAAACATCGATTAATTGTAGCGAACGCCAAGAAGACAGTGAAGGAACTAAATCAACGACACAGAAATATTACCTCACCAACGTTGCACAGTGCAAGACAGAATGTCCTTGAGATAACTAGTATATCACCCTTATTCACCTTGCTAGCACATGACAAATCTCTTTTGAGTGCCTGATAAACAAAAAGTATTTAGGTACGAATCTAATACACTAGAAGAAATGTGTATGTAAAGAATGCATCAACTCATCTTAAAAATATAATCCTTTTGCCAATCTTATGAGGATAGCTTGACTTCTTCAAGCTTATCTCTAAATGGAAAACTTTTTCAGTCTCCGATGAGATTTTCCTCATTCAACCCGGTCCACTTTTAGTAAAGAACAATGCAATGATCTGGTAAAGATCTACTTACAAATTCCCTTATAACTGTTTGTGGAGCTGGCAGAAGCACAAGAGACGAACATAGATTCAACCCTACTACCCCCAAGGAAGAAGGCCGTGATAAGGAGCTAGACCGCAGTAGTTGAACATGTCTTTGAGCTCAGGGCATCCTGCAGGATATGGCACAATCCGATGAAATGGGTCTCGCTTGATCCTCTTGCGATGAACAAAACCAAAACATCCGTATGGGTCTATTTGGAACTGAGCTCTGGCAATCGCTTTGCCATGCATTGATCCATCCCTCGAAGCTGGAGGGGCCGGGTGCCAAAGAAAAAAATCTCTCTTCGGGTAATCCAATTACTGAGCGGTGCAAATGGGAAAATCTCTCTTCCTTAAAATCATAGCTTATAACCTGGCACATCGTTTCGGTTCCAAGTATCAAGAAAAACACACAAAATTTGAAAAAGAAATTTAATAAGAACGGCAGTTACACTGTCATAGGTCAAGGACCAATAACATGCTAAGACATTATATCATTTTAGTATCCAACTCAAGATTAATGTTATATCTCCAAAAATAATTAAGAAAATGCATCCAATATGAGAAAGTTCTACGTGTGGTTCCTTTTTGATCGTTTGGCATGTTTGCATGTCTCAAAAAAGATGAATCTGATTCCCATGAAGAAAATAAACATCTTGTCATTTTTGCATCCACGCATATCTGTTTATATCAGGAGTTTGTAAGACATACTGTGCCCAACTCGTTTAGCCTAGGCTTCTAAGGAGTGACATGTGTTTGAGCAATAGAGTAGGTAAATCACTGAAAATGACATCTTAACACATTGAAAATTTTTGAACAGGTGCAAAGTAAACGAGCAAACAAACACTCCAGTAATCAATGAAGTCAGATTGTTGCTTACAAATTCAAGAGTATTCTTGTATTGAAAAAAATCTTAGATATGTAAACAGTTGTTATCACTATTAAACCTTCAACCGGACTGATACAGCTAACACCCTAATTTGTGTGCAAGAAAATATAAGCATTCAACAATTTAAACAGAAAAGACTGAAGGAGAAAATTAACTCACGGTAATATTCTGAGGGTAAGTGCCAGTGAGTTATCGAAAACGACAGAAACTAAAAAGAAGATTCTCAAAACTGTCTATTGCATTCTCCTTTGTCAATGTTCGACTTCTAACGTCGTCCTTTTTGCCTAAAACACGGTATCATTTTCTTCAGTATACAGCTTCAGAAAAACTAGTTCCGGATCAAATACATGAATCTTCATTTTTCCATTCAACACGATCAAAACAATAAATCCCAAACTATTTGCAATTACAGGAACAGTAATCGGAATGTTTCTTGTTTTTCATCAGATTTACAAAATCATAAAGCAAAAAAAGAAAGCTTGCTTATGTTCTTAATAGTAAATATTTGAAACACCAAACAGGTGGTAAAATCAAGTATAAACGCACGGAAAAGAGGACTGTCTTGACATGGTACTTCCCACTATTCTCTATAGAAAATTTTCAACTGCAAGAAGTATAAGTAAAGAAGACAGCAGATTCAATAGGGTATATAGAGTGACATGATAATTATGAGAAGCATGCAAAAAGACCAATAATAATACTAATGATAAATCCTATTATGACTTAATTAAGGATTCATGCAACTAGTTGGTTTTGACAGTCATGAGAAAATTTGCAGTTTATATTTTGAATAACATAATCAAAAACAAAGAATAAGAATAAGAAAGTTCACACAAGTAGTACTTTCTTACAAGCATCTATATTTTGGTTTGATTTCTTTGGATGATAACATTTCTCTCGACATAAACTCTAAAGTACTACCAAAATTTGTAAATTACTTTACTAAACAAAGTATTTCTTTGCCTACTCATTGAGGTACCGCTATACCCTTCAAACGAACAAATCAAACAAACACCCGTTGTTTCTGAACAAACCAAGAAGTATGTTTCATCTTAAAAATGATTCTGTAAATCCTCAGTGTTATCCGTTGTTTCTGAATTAATCCCAATTCAAAATAAATCATTCAGAATCAATGCACTAATCCGATGAATATGATTGATGAGCAAGATTACCAAAATGCATACAAATCAAATACAACCCTTAATTTGGCGAAATCGAGAAATTAACCTCAAAACCCAGAGAAATTGAGTTGGTACCTGTGACTTCCAAGCGATCTCTACGTCTTTCTGGCGGCTAGCATTTGCATCGTCTTGTAGAAGAAAAGAAGTATTCCCAAAACCCAATCTAGAAAATCCAATAAAAACACAAGAGAGAGAGAGAGAGAGAGAGAGAGAGAGAGAGAGAGAGAGAGAGAGAGAGAGAGAGAGAGAGAGAGAGAGAGATGAAATCGTACCCGATCTTGGAGAGATCGATTGAAGCCGACAGGATCTGGGACTTTCAATGAATTGGAGTGATCGTCGAATTGTACCGCCCATCTTTGCTTCGCCCGAGCAAAGACCTAAGGAGATAGATAGAGGGGGGGGGGGGAGAGAGACATACCTTGGGGTCTCGGATAGAGAGAGGCTGCCGGTCGCCGATAGCAAGGTGTCTTGGACAGAGAGGGCGTTCGCCGATAGCTGCAACAGAGAGAGAGAGAGAGAGAGAGAGAGAGAGAGAGAGAGAGAGAGAGAGAGAGAGAGAGAGAGAGAGAGAGAGAGAGAGAGAGAGAGAGAGAGAGAGAGAGAGAGAGAGAAGGGTCCCGGAGAGGGAGAATAGATAGCATCGATCGAATAAGCCCGCGCTTGCCCGCCCTAATTTGGGGAAAATTTCGCCACTGTCTGTCACGGACTGATTAGTGGCAGATGTGCATCTGTCACAAACATATCTGTGTTAGATACATATCCGTCATGTATATTTCTGTGGCAGATGCATCTGTTATATATTTGTGGCAAATGTTTACTTGTCACGGAATTTCCGTGGCAGATGAGACTTATCTGCCACGGATTTGTCAGTGGCAGATATTCCGTGGCAGATTTTAGTCATCAGCCACGAATTATTAGCCACGGACTAATTCATGGCAAATGATTAAACATTTGCCACGGATTTTGTCCGTCGCAAATAATCCGTGGCTGATATCCAATTTTCCAGTAGTGTAAGGTAGAAGTCCTGGCGTATGCCCAACGAGGAATCATTAACAAACATGTTAAAAAGAACAGGTATGAAAAGAGGGGTGACCTCAAATTTGGTAGGTACCACAACGATTACGGGCATGACACTGATGATTGCTGGACCCTCAAAAAAGAGATTGACACCCTGGTCAAACGTGGTCATCCAAAAAAGACTGGTGAAAACCCGTAAATCAAAGAAGGAGCCTCAAATCAGAAGCTCAAATTTGGTTTGTTTCTTGGTTCATCAGGGACTTAAGGAACTCGTTGGGTACAAGCTCCTCTGAGCTTCCTCCAAGATTATTATCTTCATCGCCCGATACTCCTTCAATAGAAAAAAGACGAGGTCCCTTGCACTTGTGCTCTCGGCTCCATTTTTCATCACAGCCAAAGCAGATATTATTCCTCCGCTTGTATTGCACTTCATCGGGAGTTAATTTTTTAACATGGTTGGCAGAATTGGAAGTGGAATGTGATGTCGTAGATGAAGGAGTGGGGGATTTTATGGTATTCGAAGAAGTAGTAGAGTGAGGAGTGAAGGATGGCTTGTGGTGATGGAACATGGAGGAATTGGGTGTTCTGCTGAACTTCTTTACAAGAGACGACTTTTCTTCAAAGTTCTTGGCTAAGAAGATTGCATCCGTTAAATCTTGAGGACGAGCTGCCAACACTTCGTAACGAAGCTCTTCTTTCAGACCTCCAACAAACTTGTCACGGATGAATCTGCTGGGCAATTTCTCAAAGAATCCCATTAGCTGCTCAAGCTTTTTCATATACTCTCGCACAGTACCTGTTTGGCGTAAATTTGCAATTGAATTGAAGGACATCTCCATCTTTGGTGAACCAAACCGAGCTGAGATTTCTTTTGTGAATACTTCCCATGTCAAGAAATTCTCCACATTGATTTTACTCCACTCAAACCATTGAAGTGCGTCGTCTCTCATGTAGAAACCACGTAGCTTAACCCAACTTTCTTTCTTAGTATTGTAATAGTCAAAAATTTGGGTTACCTGACTAAGCCAAGTAGTGACCTCCTCAATCCCTTTGAAGATAGGGAAATTTGGCCGCAACACCTTGGCATGGAAATTGGGTAGTTCAGTTTCTCTGGCAGAAGGTGGTGGAGTGCCCCCTTGACCACACACTCCCCTTCTTGGATCATTTGGTGAATTTCCTAGAATAGGGGTCTTCATGGCGTTTTGATGCTCCCACTTGTCTGCGAGCTGCAGTAGTCTGTTGCTGGAATTGGCAAGCCTTTCCATCGCAATGAGATTTTGAGTTTTGAAATCTACGAATCCCTCCATTATGTTGAGAGCTTAAGTCTTGAACTCTGCAAAACCTTCCAAGGCGATCTCCATCTGTTGAAGCCTTGATTCCAGGTTGCTTCATGTGCCCTCATCGTCTCCGTCACGGGCATCCCCATGGCTCGAGCCATGCTCTGATACTAATACATTGGTTTTAATGTGAAAGTGTAGCACTAAATAATTATTTATCGTATATTAAGCCAACGTTGGATAAGATCCAACTTAGTTGGATACGTTACAACAATTATTGATTTTGATTTTGATTTCTGCTACTTTGTTGCCGCGCGCGCACGGGGTATATGAAGACGCGTGGATGGCTTAAAATGGGAGGATTCATGGGCCGGGGTTTGTTAATTAAATACAAGACTGATTTCACTTAGGATTAGAATAGCAATTGTAATGCCGTTTCCGAGTTAGGTTAGGATTTTACGACTGGACCCTGGCATTGTTGTTATTAATGGTTAGAATAATTCCGGAGCTGTTTTAATTGATCCAATTAGAATTTGGAGCCGCAAAAAGAATGAGGAGAGGAATTGCCATGGACGTCGTCGACGCCGGGGACGAAGGATCGCTCGCCTGGTATCAAACCTTGTGTTGGAAAAGAAATGGACGGAGAGGCCAGAACCGTGCTCCGATGGCTCCCCCGCCAAGCGATGCCGAAAGGGGGGCTGCTCTCGCTCTCATCGAGTTCGGATCGCCTTATGATATGCGTGCCGAGGTCCGTGCACGGAAGCGCTGTTCGATATGCGTGCCAAGGTCGAAGACGACGGAGGAAGCGGTACTCGGCCTCCTCCTGGGCTTGAGATCGCCGTCGACGTCGACGTCGCAGTCTTGGTTGCGGACGATGACAAAACCACGGCGAAGGACGAGGAGAGAGAGGGGAAGAGGATGAAGTTGTCCCAACACGACAACGAATCGGGGCGTCACGACTGCGCCATCTGCGGCAAGTCGTTCCCGACGCATCAGGCGCTGGGAGGCCACGTCTCCAGCCACAACAAGGGCAAGTTCAAGCTCGAAGTCGACGGGGAAGGCGACGGCGGCCAGACGTCGACCAAGAGACGTCATAGGAAGAAACCGGCGGGCGACGGCGGCTGCGCTGAGCATCGGTGCAACATATGCGGGGCTACGTACCAAACCGGGCAGTCTCTTGGCGGCCACATGCGCGCGCATTATGATCCCGAGAATAGGAAGTGGAAGAAGCCGAACGTTCGGCCGCCCCCATCGGAGACTGTCAACGTGGATGAGGCGGCGCCCATCGGCAAATTGACCCCTGCACTTGCTAACGCTGGAACTAATCAGGTGTTGGTGGTTGCAGTGAGAGAAACCGATGATCGAGTGACGAGACAAGCGCCATCCGCAAATGCAACGAAAAATTTGGACCAGCATTTTGGGGATTTTGTTCTCAATGTGTTACCGATGAACGCCATGAATTGTGAGGCTTAGAGCTGTACATTTTTTTGGTAGGTTTTAATAGAAAGGGATTATCCACTTATTGATGCCACGTAAGCAACATGTGCAGTACACATGACCGGATACACATGCATTGCACGTGATCGGTATATAAAGGCCAAAATTGAATCTTGCACATGATCATCACATGATTCTGAAGCACCAACAATCCCCACCGTCGATGCTGTTGTTTTATTTTTTTATAAATCTAAATTTGTAATTGAAATTTGAAAAAAGAAATTGTGTTAAATTCTGATGGTCGTAAATGGTACCTCAAAATATACAAGGTAAATGCATATACTTTTGTTAAGTCCTTGGGCTGGCACTCGAGAAATGGGGAAATATTATTGCCAAAAAGCCTACCAAGATACCATCGGAGCCCCTTAGGGTCCTGTGGCCCAGGAAGAAAGCCAAGTGTTAACCCAGTTAGAGCACACGTTCCATTTGCCCGTTGAGCTTCCGTTATTCAAGGAGGCAGTTGATAATGACTCATAAATGGCGGGAGGCGTGTGCGAATGTTACCCCTATTGATGAGGGAGGATCGTGCCACCGTAATTGGTGACCGTTAAATCCACCAACGTCACTGAAGAGACTCCGGTCTATAAATACAAGAACGACAATCAGAATGGGGATCAGACTCCGAAAGTACGAAAGACCTGATACTCTGAGTTATTATTCTTCCACACTTATATTTCTTTCTCCAAATATCTTGAGGTGACTGACTCGTGACGAACCTTCGTGGGTCGATCTCGACAGTCCCTAGCCTTTCTTGAGTCCAGTTCCAACTTAAGCATTGGAGGGGATTTGGGTCGGAACCCAGATCCGACCCCCCTTGACGCTCCTTTGTGGTGCAGGAAGATCGAGGCACGACCCAACAAAAGGGTCGAACGACAACTCGAGTCTACAGTTGTTCGAGGATCGACCCAACACAAGGGTCGAATGGCCATTGTACTCGGCTACGAGATCAAGCGTGCCTCCGTATCGCGTTCTTGTCCCAACCATCATCTACCCTGGTTCTACCAACCGAGGACCCCACTCCACCAGCTGATGAGGCTCTACCTCGACAGAAGAGTCCATGTCAGTCCAAATACTGTAAACACCAATTTGGTCTTTAACAGTTGGCACCATCTGTGAGAAACAAAAATCGACATCCCGAGGAAATAATTAAGCCATGTCGACTGGACCCAACAACAACATTGAATCACTCATCGGTCTAATTGAGAGCACATTGACGGAGAATGTTTTACCGAAGGTTCCAAATCCCCACCTAATGTTTGATTGGTGACTCAGGAACAATTCAACAAGTTCGCTGAGCAGATTGAAACAAACTGACAGTGTTGGCCATGGCTATTCAACAGAACATCGAGCACCCACAACCAGCGGGCGAGGAGCAGACAACCCCCAACCCAACACAAACATCAGGACGTGGCGAGCTACTCAAGCAACCCAGAGGAATGGCGAGCAAGGACTGGAATGGGAGGAAAACTCGCAGCTAAATACAACTTCTATATCTCAACGGACTTGAGAGATGTGAAATAACAACTGCACCTCTGGGCACAATGGAGGTCCTGGGCACTCCAACAATGGGTGAACTACCCGAAGCGCCTTAGACCAACTGAGAGATCATCTCATACAAGGTCGCAGTCCCCCCAAGCCTGCGACTGGCGTAAAAGGAAAGGATATGGAAGAAAGCCCCGTCCATTCTTCTAGCTCCACTCACCAGCAGCATGGGGAGGAACGCACCCCACTCACTCTTCCTGCTAACCGGCAGACTCCTCTGAAGGAGAATATCATGTCTGCCCCACTGCTCCGCAAATTCAAGATTCCATCCTTAAAGATGTATGATGGCAAGGGTGATCCATGGGAACACATCTGCAGATATCAAAGTGTGATGGAACTTCACGGAGCCGACGAGCCATACCTCTGCCGAGCTTTCCACACCACACTGACAAAGGCGACAGACGGATGGTACAATAAATTGCCCAATGGTAGCATCGGGTCATTTGACGAGTTGTCGGGCGTTTTTTACAGGCAATTTGTTGCAGGGAGATGCCATAAGTGAAAGTCATCTCACCTATTCACTTTGAAGCAAGGCGAGAAAGAGTCGATTCGGGACTTCGTTCAGCGTTTCAATGAAGAAAGACTGGAAGTTGAAGATGTCCATGAGGCTACTGTCATCGGAGCCTTACCCAAGCGGTCTGAAACAAAGGCCTGATGAAATCCTTGCACCAATTTCTACCGAGCAATCTCATGGATTTGTTCAGCACGACGGTCCGTTTCATGGCATCGGGGAAGCAATCGCTGCTCAGCAAAAAGAAATATCTAAGCATCATGAGGAAACAAGGCGAGAAGGATAGACCCGAGGAAACCCCCGTCAGGAGCCACAAGATCGACGACAAAAAGACAAGAGTCCTCGAAGCAAGGAACGACATGTTAAAGATGCTTATGTTAGGTTGAATGCTCCTAAGGCAGAAGTCCTGGCATATGCCCAACGAGGACTCATCAACGAACATGTTAAAAAGAACAAGTATGAATAGAGGGATGACCTCAAATTCTGTAGGTACCACAACGATCTTGGGCATGACACTGATGATTCCTGGACCTCAAAAAAGAGATTGACACCTTGGTCAAACGTGGTCATCCAAAGAAGACTGGTGACAACCCGTGAATCAAAGAAGGAGCCTCAATTCAGAAGGGCAAGGGGGGCGATGATAGGGTCATCGGTTACCAAGGTGGTCGATTGAAGCTTTTAAGCAAAGACCAAATAATGCCAGGCGAGAACAACTCAAAGCAAAATAAAGAAAAAACGCATTGTTAAGGCCAAAAATGACCGAAATAATTGTGTTGCTGACGTGGACCCTTCGTGGTGAGTCGGAGCCTCGTCAGCAGGTTGAGTGGGACCCTAGGTTGGAAGAACCTGGGTCGTTGATGAGTGATGAATGTCTAGCGGTGCACGATCGATCTTCGAGCGGTTCGTATATTGATCGACGAGACTGAGAAGCTCTAGAATGACCCTTGTGTAGGAATGTGGCTCGTTAATCTGCACCACAGGGAAACGTCAGGGGCGTCAGATATGGGTCCCGACCCAAATCCCCTCCGATAATTAAGTTAGAATGGGAACTTAAGGAAGAGAGGGAGCTAAAAGCAGCTGAGATCGACAGACGGAGGTTTGTCCCAGATCTGACATCGCAAGCTCTTTTGTGGAAGAAATGTAAGCTGAAAGAGTAGAGTCTATGTCTTAGATCTCGTACTTTGGGAGTTGGAACCCTTTTACCATTGTCTTTTCAGGTATTTATTGGCGTTTCTCCGGTGATTGCGACTAACCGTCCCTCATTGATTCGGGCGGGATCTTCTCTGGGATTGGTGATAATGGCTGCCTATTTACTCGGTCTCATTAACTCCCCCCTGAATATCAGCAGGAGCTTAACAGTCGAGTGAGCCATTTGTTTGACTGGGCATTACTCTGCCTTAATGACGGGTTTGGGTCATAGGCATTAAACGGGTTTGATATCTCGATAGCACTTTGTGATCCGTACCCGTGCACCAACAATGGCCCCCCATCATCCGTGTCTCAGGAAATAGTGCTGATGACCGCATGATGTGTATTCTCCTTAAATGCGCACGGTTTTCGAAATGTTTGATTTGATTTATGCTCCCAAAAACCTTTCGTTTCTGGATCGATCCTCGTCGCTCCTTGAGGTCGGTCTCAGACACGTGTCGCTCATCAGCCATCAGTTGGTTGAGCTCCTCCATATAAAAGAAAGGGTTGGGAAGAAAAAGACTTTCTTCCTCTGCCACCATTTTCATTTCGAAAGCTTTATTCCTTCGTTGCTTCCTTTGGAGTTTGCTTGATCCTACCAAGGTACCTTTCCTAACCGACCTTGACTCCTCTCTAGATCCATTTAAGGCATGTTTCCACTGGTTAGGATACATGAGTCATCTTACGACTAGCTTATGGTGTGCCTTCAACGTCCTTAATGCGAGGAAGTTCCTGGTAAAGGGAAGGGGGTTCGTATGGAACCAGTCCTCCCATTCGTCGGAGGGATCCGAGCTCACTGGTCCCCAAAGTGATTTTGGAGATGGTGCCTGAGTTTTCCCTTGATCTGGTTGCTGAGGTTTGGTTGGGATGCCTCTGTCCTCCTTTTATGGTTAGGTTGCCCAGTTTTGATGAGAGAGTTTGTTTTCCCCGAAAGAATGAGGGTTGGAGTGTATCCCACAACATCTCTTTTTAGGCTTCGCTTTCCCCTTCACCACTTCATTATAGAGATCATGTGCTCTTTGAGGCTCTCTCTCTGTCAACTTGCACCCCAAGCCATTTCCCCTAGTCTGCTTCATCATGCTTTGTGAGCTTTGCGGGGTTCGACCATCCATGTGCTGTTTAAGTACTTCTTCCAGATCATAGTCGACCCTCGCAAGGTGTGGTATCACATCGTTGCTCGCTCGACGATGAGGCTCATATATGATCTCCCGCTCTCTGATCCTGGTTGGGTAGATACTTTCGTGTTCGTCATTCTCCCAGACCTAGGACTGATGCTTAACGGTTGGAGTTCTTCGAGTCCTGATCTCGATTAAGGGTCTAAGCTTGCACCAGAGGAAGTCAAGGCTAGGTTGACGTCGAAAGAAGTCCAAGTGGCCAGACTCCTTCTGAGTCGACCGTGGCGTGAGAGGTCGACTCCGTATCTGTTGGATGGCCATCGACTAAAGACCATTTTGTGGAGTCCGGGTAATGTATATCGCTTCTGTGTCTTTATCACAGTCACTCACGATAATTATATTCGTTTTTGTAGATATGACAAACAGAGCTCGCCGGAGCGGGGACTCTGGACTGGGTCAGGTTTGGAGAGAGCAACACAAGAAGAAAAGGAGCACTGAGGGGTCGAGCGCTCGGTCTCCCCTTCCCATTAGTCAGAGTTCTTCCTTCGAGGGGGTGAGGTCAGGCAGACCTCGAGGTCATTTTCTCGTGCCTCTTCGAGGGAGGCCTCGAATCAAGTTATCGTTTGCTCTGTTCCACCCCTTGTTTCATTGTTGTTTCGAAGCTGCTGGTGGTGGAAGATGCTGACACCGTTGAGTTTTTTAGCCCCTCAAAACTATCAGAAAGAAATGGGGGCCATCCTCCTATGAAGAGGAGGAGTCAGAAAAAAGGAGGCGAGTCGAGGAGGCAAACCTTCTGCCCTCACCCATGGCAAAAGGTCAGAAGGTGGTCACTCTCGATTCTCATGGGACGACTGCGACCCCCATAGCCCCTGTAGGAGGATATATGCCCATAATGCAATTTATCCTTAGTATACATCTTGTTAAGATATTATATGGTATCAATTATCCTAAGTATGAATTCGTTGAATCATATACTTAGATAATTTCCTTAGAATTATAGTTAGGTTCTTACGTATCTAGATGTAGATCTCAATTATGAGTAGTAAGTGACCGAACAGAAACTTAAGTCTTAAACGGTTCGTGGTCATAGATGTGTCGAGAACTGGATATCGGTACATCGGACAGACCACTGTGTCTTTGTCTTACCTTAGGGTAATGATGATCTCATAATCATTCGACTTGGTGAAGTCGGAGACGAGACACATGTGCTCATTGAAGAATGAGTTCACTGAATGACCAACTTAAAGTTATTAAATGGTAAACTTTAACTAAACTGTCTATAAAAACTCTACAGTGATGATAGGTAAGCTGATCCTTAAGACCTGAAGTCATTTGTACAAACCTGTGAGTGAACAGTGTCGCTTAGACTTAAGATCTAGCTTCGAGGCTGGGCATGCTGAAAGATCTTAGGTTGGGTTACACCTGAATCTCTCGAGGCAAGTAGATGACTAAGATGGGATTTGTCTCTTTCGTTAAAGGGAAGTTAGTGTCACAGGCTCAGTACGGTCTTTGGGTTAATCCTCGGCCGGGGTACGTTGTAAGATGTACAACGTGAATACAACAAAGACCGCCGTATACTGACCAATGTTGTCTAATGTGGTTGACAGTAAACCATACCCTAGGCCAACAGAGACACAGTCTTAACGAAGGGACTATAGCTAACGGTATTCATCACTGACACAGTCAAAGTGAACCCAACGATACTTTTGTCAATAGGTCGATCACGTTATGATGATTCTAAAACAGGGACGACAACTGCTGCTCGTGGTGACCATCGTCTAGGGGTTTTCAAGCCCCAACCTGTAGTAAGGTCAGGCTGTGTGATCTCACACCGAGTAACATTCGTGTCTTATTTATAGGAAGATTGTTAAGAGGAATTCATATGATGAAATAGTTAAGTTCACAAGCTAGTTGTGAGACTGAGTCGTAGATGGGGACAATGTTGCATTCGATGCAAACAAGATTAAACGTGTCGTAAATTGATTACGACAATATTTGTAGGAACAAAAGCATTGGAAAGGGTTACCTGGTTGACGGGATCATCCTGGTCTAAACGCAGGTTCAAATCGCGTCCAAAACGGAGCTCAAACGAGCCCGAAAACGCCAAAACAGTTAAAGGCAAGAGTGGGTTAGACCCACTTGAACAAGCGGGTCCATCCGCAAGGAAAATGGGCGCGACACGCTGAACTAACGGGTGCGGCCCGCTGAACCAGCGGGTCGTGCGCCCGCTGTGTTCTGCAGGCGCGGCCCGCTTGGACAGCGGGTACGGCCCGCTGTTCAGTGGGCCGCCCGCCGCCTCGGGCACACCCTACTTGGGCACGTCCATAGCCTTAGGCGGGCGCGCACGCTAAGCCTTGCGGGCGCACCCGCAACTTAAGTTAATTTGGGTTTTTTGAAACCCTTTTGAAGGCTACGAAAATTGACTTTTTGCCCATCTTTGGGTAATTGTTTGAGGGGTCAAACGAAGTCGGAATTCATCGTTGTTTATTCCTACGCGTTCACCATTCGAAGCCCTTCGAAATGATAACTTGTATCGTTTCTGAAACTCGATGGTGAGGGAGAATTAATTGGTTGAAGTTGGCCTTTGTGAAAGGCTTACTAACTTCAATTAACTAAATTTATTCTCTTTTTAATTTTGATTTGTTCCACATTGCTAGTGACGAAAAGAGAGGTGTCGACTCCCTATATAAATAGGGGTGCACTCTCTTCGTTGAAAAACACACCAAGTCTTCGATCGACTAGCTCTGAATTTTGAGCAAGCTCGATCTACGACTTAAACTATTCTTCCTCTCTTCTTCATATTCTCCCGATGAGTCCTAGCAAGACTACAAAGGGGGTTTTGGATTTGGATCCAGACGTCTAAGATGCGGCTCTGATCAAGTGAAACCTTCTATCGCAAGTGATCGGCTCGGAGGCGGGTGACGGCTCGGGTGGATCAGTTCGAAGGTGCAAGGCGGCTCGGGTGGATCGAGTCAAGCTGGTTTGGCTACGAGGAGCGTAAGAAGCCGGTGCGGTACATCTTGCTCGCCCCAGGGTGGAGATTTCAGGTATGTTCTTTAAATCTTTTTAGTGTAATTTAACTTCGTCGTAGTAGGATAGATCCGTCTTGGGGTGGTCTGATCCACCCCAAGTTGGCATAGATCGGGCTAGGTTCCGGCTCTCTCAGGGCCTAGCTAAAATGTTTAGCTAACATGTTTTATTTTTCCGCTGCGCTTTATGCCTCTTTGGTCCGGTCGACTTAGGACGTGCACAGATCTGAGCTCTGAGGGTCCGCCAAAACCCTTCAGTGGTATCAAAGCCATGGTTATGCTTGTAGATCTTGATTTGCGACGATTTTAAATTATTAAATTGCTTATTTTTGAACATACACATATTTTAACTTTATGTTAAAATTGGTTAAACAAATTTTTTGTGTTTTTAAAAATAACATAAAATTTTTTTGGGGGACGTTTTAAATTTTATGTGATAAAGTTTAATAAGTCTACTATGTTTAAATGCTTTCAAGAATTTTATTTTATGAGATAAAATAATTTTAGTAAGCATTTAAAAGTTTTTTAAAGATTATCTAACATTAAGAGAAATTTTTTACTTTCATAAGATGACATTAAAAATTAACTTCTTTTAGTTACATAAAGGTTGAAAGGTTTTAACTTTATTTGAAAGCCTTAAAATTTATTTCAACAATTTTAAAATTGTTTTAAAATTATTTCAAGTATATGTAACATTGAGAAAAATGTTTTATTTCATGAGATGTGATTAAAAATTATTTTCTTTTTAGTTACTTAAATTATTTTATGAGATAATATGATCTTAAATGTTTGATTGAATTTTAAAGCTTATGTTTGGATTTAAAATTATTCGATAATTTTATGAAACCTAATTTTATGCGATAAAATGTTTCCAGTTTTAAAATTCTAGATCTTTAAATTTAAATGGTAAATTTTAGACTAGCAAGTTAATTATTTATGTTGTACATAAAATTTTTAAACTTGCATGTTTTTTCATATGTTACATTATTGAACCTTGAATTTTATGAGTTAAAATTAGTTGGTTTGTGTTAATGGCAATGATGCATGATGTGATCGTTCATGAACCCTTTAGGTTAGCCATTAAATTTAAAATCTTATGAGATAAAATTTTAAATTGTGACATGCTACGTTTTAATAAACAATTATGACATCAAAACCTAATTCCTGATTAGGGTAGTCCCTTTAAATGACTATCATCATCATAAATTGTTTAAATAATGATTATTATTAAATGACTAATTTTGTAAAATGTTGTAATTGTTTTATTAACATCCTAATAAATATTGGGGTAGCACGATGAACAAAACAAACCTTATAGTTGATAAAGATCTAATAAAGTCATCAAACAAATCTATAAAAATTTAGAAGATCAACTAGTTGATAAGGATTAACTAGTTTTTATTAAAAGCTATTTAGTTGATGGAGGAACATAGAATTGATGAACCTCTTTTAATGGATCATGATGTCGGTCAATGTGCTTGGCTAAGTTTGCTGGACCACCCTAGCTAGACTAGGGGTTAAGTGGTCCTGGCTTAGTCAATTCCCTGGCCGCGTCCGCTGGACCGCAAGGAGTCGAATCATGACTGTGGAAGTCCATTGACTATACCTAAGTCAAATAAGATAATAATCTTGTTAAAGATAAATCGTAGCCCTCCTTGTTTTAGGAGTTGGCAACTGTAAGACCCGTGTTACGGTTGTTGAGCTACACTCAAGCTGTGACATGGCAATCTTATAGAAACCGATTTCTTGATAACATCTCGACTTGACCCAAACTGTCATGTCGTGCATACACCGAGAGCCGGCGTAAGTCTAACCAAAGATGTAGTCTAAGACCTGACCCAAACCGATGTGTCGTGCATACACCGAGCGCCGTGGCAAGTCTGGCTAGACGCGAAAACAAGGGTCCGACTAGACTAGTCATTGCGATTTGGATGAGCACACTCATGATCATAAATGACTAGGGGTAAAACTCATAGGGAATCATATTTATATGATTGATGAAGAGTTCGTCTACCGACTGCAGAGTCTGACAACTTGTTGAGCTACACTCAAGGTTGTCTGACTCGGGGTAGTCGGATCCCTCTCCCCCAAATATTTTAAAATAATAAATTGTTTATTATTGTGGCTTTATTTCTAAAATTTAGTGGGAGAATATAGTTTAAATAAAAACCATTTAAACTGTACAACGAACATATGCTAATAAAATATCTATTTAATTGCAGAATGGATTCGGGTCTAAAGTATATGATAGAGAAGAATGTGCTTGATGGGACCAACTATAAGGATTGGCTTAGGAATATCAAGTTAGTCCTATCACTAGCTGGGATAGGATACGTGCTGTTCGAGGATCCTCTGGAGAAGCCTGACGAAGATGCGACTCTCGAGAAAAAGAAAGCCTACAATGAGTACCAGAGGGATGCCGAGATGGCCAGGTGCCTTACTCTGGCTTCAATGAATAACGACCTGCAAAGGAAGCACAAACATTTGGATGTTCAAAGCATACTTCTAAATGTAGAGGAGTTGTACGACAAGCGGTTAAGAGCTGCCAAGTTTGAAGCCATGAGCAACCTCTGGGGCACCAAGATGGAGACAGGGCCCGTACAAGATCATGTCATTAACATGATCGGGTACGTAGAAGATGCTGCCCAGTTGGGTTTTGTCCTCGACAATGAGATGTTCGTGGGCATCATCCTGAAATCTTTAACCCCCGCTTTCAAGCAATTCATTACTGGTTTCATTATGAACATTATTGAAACAGATCTTCATGGTCTCCTCAACATGCTTAGGCAGTTTGAGGAAATCGAGAAGAAACCAGCTGTGTTGGTTGTTGGCTCTGCTTCTTCAGACCAGCCGAAAGGTAAAGGTAAGAAGAGGCAGGTCCCACAACGAGCCAAGGTGAAGAAGGGGAAGAAGACGAAAGGGGCCCCGTCGAAATCCGAGTGCTTTCACTTCCATAAGGTAGGCCACTGGAAGAGGAACTGCAAGGTTTACCTTGCAAAAAAGAAGAAAGGGCATACTGATGCCTTTACCTTAGGTATAATGAATTTTTTTAATAAAGCATAATAATTTCCATAAATGCTTTGTTACATAGTATGAGATATTAAGACATCTGTGTAATGTATACATGTGGCTAATACGAAGCAGAGGATGGAAGAAGTTCCGTGGACGGTCGGCATCTGAGCAATCGTTGCTGCTAGGGCCGTACGAGGACTTCAGGAGATGGGAAGAAGAAGCAACCGATACTTATTTTTTTATGAATAAAATGTATCATTTGCTTTAGTTAAAACAATGATTGGGTGTTAAGCACTCAAAGTTTATTTTAATAAACAAATTATGATTCATTTTAATGAATCCATTGTTTGAATAAATATCTCGGGAAAAGTGCTTTATTTTAAATTGTGATTTGTTGTGAATGGCTTATTTCTGTGAATGTGGATGTCTGAGTTGGTTGCATAAATCCTCGAGCTATCATGCAGAGCTTCTGAATAATTTGATTGTTTGGAGCTGACTTAATATTATAGCCAGTCGATAGTTAAATATAAGTTCCAGGAGTGTATAAATTGTGTATGATCACAATTATACGCATGTTAAGATTGATTCTTAATTAAACTGTGTTTGGTTCTTAAAGAGTTATTATTAAATGTAGTTAAAGAAAAAGTACAGTGTATGACGTTTGACTGAGTAAGTCAACATCAAGATTTCTATAAACGGGTCTTGATATGACGCATTCATCAAACCCAACCTGACACTGGTATATTCCATAAGCACTTCTAAATTGGTTATACTTAAAATATATTCTAAATATGATTTAGATATATACTAGAAGTATTTAACCAGATAGTTCTTGAAGTAAGTGGGAGCTAGCTCATATACTTAGCTCCGGTTTCTCGGACAAAGTAAAAAAGTTTCCAACTTATTTGAATCATCTATATAAGACATTGAATCAAAATAGTTTTGATTTAATCGAATATATAGAGACTTAAGGTGTCACTTATGTACTTGGTATATTGACACAAAATAATTGGAATGAGCTAAGACCGACTTATAGAAATGTTAGATCGTACATCAAGATTGTATGAGCTAATTGTTAGATATACAAAGAAAATAAAATTGATCCAAATCATTTTTCAAGGATCAACCTTGTGTGATCAAGAGATGTATAAATAAAAAATCCATTAAAATGCATTATAGATTCTCGTTAGTAAATCCACTCTTAGGTTTGACATATGATGGTCCAATGTGACTGATATGCTATAACGGTATGAGATACCGAGATAAATAGCCTTAGTGCAAGTGGGAGATGAAGGAGGATATATGCCCTTAATGCAATTTATCCTTAGCATACGTCTTGTTAAGATATTATATGGTATCAATTATCCTAAGTATGAATTCGTTGAATCATATACTTTGATAATTTCCTTAGACTTATAGTTAGGTCCTTACGTATCCAAATGTAGATCTTGATTATTAGTAGTAAGTGACCGAACATAAACTTAAGTCTTAAACGGTTCGTGGCCATAGATATGTCGAGAAATGGATATCGGCACATCGAACAGACCACTGTGTCTTTGTCTTACCTTAGGGTAATGATGATCTCATAGTCATTCGAATTGGTGAAGTCGGAGACGAGACACAGATGCTCATTGGAGAATGAGTACACTGAACGACCAACTTAGAGTTATTAAATGGTTAACTTTAACTAAACTGTCTATAACAACTCTAGGGTGATGATAGGTAAGCTGGTCATGAAGACATGAAGTCATTTGTACGAACATGTGAGTGAACAGTGTCGCTTAGACCTATGATCTAGCTTCGAGGCTAGGCCTGCTGAAAGATCTTAGTTTGGGTTACACCTGAAGCTCTCGAAGCAAGTAGATGACTAAGATGGGATTCTTCTCTTCCGTTAAAGGGAAGTTAGTGTCACAGGCTCAGTACGGTCTTTGGGTTAATTCTCGGCCGGGGTACATTGTAAGATGTACAATGTAAATACAATAAAGACCGCCGTATACTGACCAATGTTGTCTAATGGGTTGACAGTAAACCGTACCCTAGGCCAATAGAGACACAGTCTTGACGAAGGGACTAAGCTAACGGTATTTATCATTGACACAGTCAAATTAAACCCAACGATACTTTTGTCATTGAGTCAATTACGTTATGATGATTCTGAAACAGGGACGCCAACTGCTGCTTGTGGTGACAGTCGTCTAGGGGTTTTTGAGCCCCAACCTATAGTAAGGTCAGGTTGTATGGTCTCACCCGAGTAGCATTCGTGTCTTAGTAATAAGAAGATTGTTAAGAGGAATTCATATGATGAAATAGTTAAGTTCACAAGCTAGTTGTGAGACTGAGTCGTAGATGGGGACAATGCTGCATTCGATGCAAATAAGATTAACGTGTCGTAAATTGGTTACGACAATATTTATAGGAACAAAAGCATTGGAAAGGGTTACCTGGTTGACGGGATCGTCCCGGTCTAAACGTAGGTTCAAACCGCGTCCAAAACGGAGCTCAAACGAGCCCGAAAGCGCAAAAACAGTCAAAGGCAAGAGTGGGTTAGACCCACTTGGACAAGTGGGTCCACCCACAAGGAAAATGGGAGCGACATGCTAAACTAACAGGCGCTGCCCGCTGAGTCGCCCGCTGGACACAACGGGAACGTGGCCCGCTGGAAACAGCGGGCACGACCTGCTGTTTAGCAGGCCGCTCGCTTACCTCGGGCGTGCCCTACTTCGACGCGCCCATAGCCTTAGGCAGGCGCGCCTGCTAAGCCTAGCAGGCACGCCCGCAACTTAACTTAATTTGGGTTTTTGAAACTCTTTTGACGGCTACAAAAATTGACTTTTTGCCCATCTTTGGACAATTGTTTGAGGGGTCAAACGAAGTTGGGATTCGTTGCTGTTCATTCCTACGTGTTCACCATTCGAAGCCCTTTGAAATGATAACTTGTATCGTTTCTGAAACTCGATGGTGAGGGAGAATTAATTGGTTGAAGTTGTCCTTTGTGAAAGGCTTACTAACTTCAATTAACTAAATTAATTCTCTTTTTAATTTTGTTTTGTCCCACATTCCTCGTGACGAAAAGAGAGGTGTCGACTCCCTATATAAATAGGGATGCACTCTCTTCGTTGACAAACACACCAAGTCCTCGATCGAGTAGCTCCGAATTTTGAGCAAGCTCAATCTACGACTTAAAATATTCTTCCTCTCTTCTTCCTATTCTTCCGACGAGTCCTAGCAAGACTACAAAGGGGGTTTTGGATTCGGATCCAGACGTCTAAGATGTAGCTCTGCTCAAGTGAAACCTTCTACCACAAGTGATCGGCTCGGAGGCGGGTGACGGCTCGGGTGGATCAGTTCGAAGGTGCAAGGCGGCTCGGGTGGATCGAGTCAAAGCGGTTCGGCTACGAGGAGCGTAAGAAGCCGGTGCGGTATATCTTGCCCACCCCAGGGTTGAGATTCCAGGTATGTTCTTTAATGCTTTTTAGTGTAATTTAATTTCGTCGCAGTTGGATAGATCCCTCTTGGGGTGGTCAGATCCACCCCAAGTTGGCATAGATCGGGCTAGGTTCTGGCTCTCTCAGGGCCTAGTTTAAATGTTTGACTGGCATGTTTTATTTTTCCGCTGCACTTTATGCCTCTGTGGTCCGTTCGACTTAGGACGTGCACAAATCTGAGCTCTGAGGGTCCGCCAAAACCCTTCAGCCCCTCTGCTGGACAAATGGTCATGTGGTGGTATCGAATCGTCTGTTCCCTTGGTCAGCTCGATTCCCTCAGAGTTTGATCGAGTCCTGCTGCTCAACCAGCTATCGTCTCAGTCCTTAGGACCGGTTCGAGGCGAACCTTACCAGCCTCCCTTCGTTGTTGGAAGGGAAGAGTCAGCCCTGTTGGATTTTGGGACGACTGCTCGGTTGGTGGAGAATTCCATTCTCCCTCAGGATCTGGAGCTCCTTGAAGGGTTGGACCTTGAACGGGTGGCCAACTTCTTCTTGGGGAGTGGATATCAGGTACGTCACTCGCCTTCTTTCTATTGACTAGCAATTTGGCCGTTCCTGACTGAAGATTTTTGCAGATGTCCATACTTGGTGCGGTATTGCACTACCAGGCCGTCGACTTAATTGAAGGAGGACGGCAGGTGGAAGCTGCTGAGCACAAGGCGTCCGAGCTCAAAGCCCAGATGAGGAAGACAGAATAAGACCTAGAGCGAGCCCTTGCGGCCAAGGCCGAGGCTAAGTGAGCTGTCATGGAGGCCAAAGGCAGCCTCTCATCCATGTATGACCTCCAAAAATCTGCTGAGATTCAATGGAGGACGGAAAGGTCTCAGCTCCAGGCGGACCTCGTAGCTTCGAAGATGGAAGCAATCGAGCTTTGAGCCAAAGCTTCCGACTCGGAGAGGTAGGTGGAGGCTTGCAAAGCGGAGGTACCTGAGCTTTAGGCCAAAGCCGCCGAGTCCAAGAGAGCCATTACAAGAAATAAGAAGGAGCTCACGGAGATGTTTACAAAGGTGATGGAAGCTTTTCATAACGTCTTTGTGCCAAAGGGCGCTCCTCCCTCCTAGGCTGACAGAATTCTGGCCCGGGTTTTATGTAACCTTTTTGTTTTGAAATGAAAACTTTTAAGTTTTTTCATTTGAGTACCTTTGAGCAAATTACTTTTGAGCATATGTGCGTGTATGGCCCCTCAACGACTCAATTTCCATTGGGTCATTGATACGTCAGACATTTCTGCCTGATAAATATGATCTTCTAGATCATAAGCCATGTGTGCGCGTTTTGTTTAGTAGCGAGGAGCAAACCCCCTTCGACTTAAGGCTGATGACGGTCGAAGGTCGTTCAGTGGCGAGGGGTGATCTCTCGGCTTACGGCTAATGACTAAGGTCATTCGGTGGTGAGGGTCGAGGCCACTTTGACTTCTGGCTAACAATGGTCGTTCGGTGGCGAGGGCGATCCCTCAGCTGATGGCCGGTGATGGTCGAGGGTCGTTCGGTGGCGAGTGGGATCCCTTGGCTTATGGCCGACGACGGTCGAGGGTCGTTCAGTGGCGAAGGATGATCCCTCGGTGTACGTCTATTGACTAGGGGGTGAGGGGCGAGGCCCCTTCGACTTAGAGCAAGGTTGATCTTAGAAGCCAAAGGAATCTTTTCGAAGCTTCGTGCTTCATTTCGAAACTTTTTGTGCATCTTAGTTGGTTCAAGAAGGAGAACCAACCGACGAGATTGCAATCTAGTCGGTCGGTAACTCTTCTGGAACCGACTAGTTCATCTTGATTATTTCAGCTGAGTTACTGTTTACCCTTAGTCGGTCTAAGCACACTCATCGACCGACTAGTTCCTAAACTAGTCGGTTAGAACTTGTTCTCAGACCGACTAATTCTGAGTTCCTTCTGTCAGCCGAGTTACTGTTTATAATTAGTCAGTCAAAGAACGACTATCGACCGAGTAGTTGAGAAACTAGTCGGTTAGAGTTTCTTCTCAGACCGACTAACTCTCAGTATTTATTATCTATCATATTCAATCCTTAGTCGGTCAATGAACGTTCACCGACCGACTAGTTCCCAAACTAGTCGGTTGACGATCCTTCGCAGACCGACTAAATCTGTCTACTCTGTATTGACCCTGTTCACTGTTTGCCTTTTAGTCGGTCACAGATAGACGACCGACCGACTAGTTTCCAAACTAGTCGGTCGACCACTCTTCCCTGACCGACTAATCTGCCCAGAAACCCTAGGTTAAGTTGCAACCGCCGCTTATTGTTTCCATTTAAACTCTATATTTCTCTCACTTCTTTTCTCACTTTTCTTAGCCGATCTTCTTCCCCAATCATCCCCCATCTTCCTCTTGCCTTACCTCCTCATCCCGTGCTCCCTCTCACCCCCCATTGCGCCGGCAACCACCCCGCGAGCCGTCGGCTGACCCCAAAACCACCCAAATTCTCTTTTGCTCCAGTTTTCCCCTATATTCTCCATTCTCCAGATCCATTATATATCAGCCGCAGGAGATCCCTTCAGCCGCAACTTCTTCCTCGGATCGCTCTTCCGTTGCCGTGCTAAGCTCAGATTTGGCGACGGCAATCCGGATACGACGAGATCTTCTCCTACATGCAGATTCATAGGCGTCTTGATCGTCGTTCTTTCGCTTCGTATACGTAAACCATTTCCCTGTAGAATAGCGATCTTGAGACTCGTCGATCAACAACCTCGGTATCAGGCAAGTGAAACTTGCCAACCTCGTTTTAGGCCATGCTTTAGGCCATTTCCTTATTTTTAGCGTAAAAGAGACTAGACCGTGAAATGATAGCGGTCTAGGCGCAATTTCAAGTTCTAGCTTGACAACGAAGCTAGAACTGCCTTTGCCATGTCATATCATGCATATGCCTGTCACGTTTAATTTCCCTAACGGTACACATTTTTATTTGAATATCTGCCATGCATTTGCATTCTTTACATGTCATCTGACTCGCATGTTGCATCGTAGCACACGCTACAAAATACTTGTGCAATCCGTGTTTCCGTGTTTCTGGCTAGGCACCTGCTATGCAGGCATAACCCTACGCCATACATGTTAAAAACACTTCCTGGCTCGTGATCCAGAAGCGAGCATTCCGTGTTCGGGGGTAAGGCCCTGGCTCGATACACGTGGAGGGGTAGGGATAAACGGTCACTTGAGCGTAAGAGTTGGCCCGATCAACCACTCTAGCCAAAGGGCCGAATCTCTGTGCACGACGTGCTTACTAGACTTGTCTTTGTACTTGTACTTGTCCATGTAATAACTTGACATCCATGCCATGCTTCAAATGCCATGCTCGTACTTTACTTTACATTACTTTACTTGTCGCACTCGTGTTATAACTGCCATGTCATTGCATAATGCTAGAATTGCTAGGTTGTTCACTTTACTTTCAGTTTCCTTGCACAAGTCTCTTGTAGACTTGCTGACATGTGCCCCTTGCTGTTTTGGGTGTCACATGTTAGACCCTGAGCTGGAGACCGTTGCTGAGTGCGTGGTGTTTTGCTGACGCTGAGCCTGAGTCCATGTTTGCCCAGGAGGAGTTTGTGGATACCGGTGACCATTCTTAGGGACTTGCTGAGTTCCCTTTTGTTTTAGGATTTCTGTTAGTTGCCGGTGCGTGGCACCTTTACTTTGTGCGTTGTACTTTTGTTGGCCATGTTTGGGCCCTTTAGACTCTTTTTTCTTTTCTTGTAAGCCTGGTGGCTTTTTCTGTGATGTTGGAACTTATTTATGGATATTTTGAGAATTGCTTTTGTCTCATTTCCTTCTTTATTATCTTTGTTTCGCATCGCATTGCAAGGACCTGCCATTTAAAGTTAATTGACGCTTATCGGACTTGCAGCTTTGCAGCTTCAAGTCCGAGCGGACCTAGTCACGTCTCGTCTCCATATTCTTGGGAAGCGGGACGTGACAGGTTTTGTTGGTGGCCCATGCAGGTCCGTCTTACAACTACGAATTATCGGAACAACGATAATAACTATGGAATGTCCATTAAATAAAGTACAATATCCGAGTCATAAGGCTTGTTCTAATCATTTTCCTATGTCATTAGGTGGTAAGAAGACTTAGTTAGATGTCTGAGCTTGCTAGTTAGAGGTCCCTGATTGTTAGTTAGACTCCCTGCTAGGAATTGATTTAATTGTCTTAGGAGTTACCTTAGTGGTTCTTGCCTAACTCTGACCATGATAGACTTCTAGAATTCTTTTAGTCGTTCCCTTGGGTTCGTCGACTTCGGGCCAAGCAGAACGTAGTTCATTACGGTCTAGTTCCTTAGAAAGTCGTAGCGCCAAGTTCCTAATCTTTAGTTGGACGACCGTATGAGTTTCCCGTAGGTTTTCCTGGGTCATAACCTAGGCGTATGTATGTTTTGATCATCCGACCATTCTCCTTGCCTCGATTCACGAGATCGCCTCATGACGATCGTTATCAATTTTCGAATCTCTCCGGTACAAATCTTGAATCTTCTGAAAGTTATTTTTCGATTTCCCTTATTGAAAGTTTTCGCTAAGTTTAAATTTTATTTAAACTCTCTACGTATATTTAAAATTCCTCACTTTTTGTTTGAGTCAAAATTCCTTGTGGATTTTGAAATATATTGGTTGTAATTATAATTACTATCTCGTAAATATTTTCTAATCTATATTTTTCGCATTTCGGTTTAAAAGACTCTATTACTATTTTGAAAATTCGATATACCATTTTTCCTAAACTATGAGATTCATTTTAATCCCTTAGCATACATACTTTAAAATATCTTCCAAGATAAATAGAATTTCAATTATTTTTATATATATCAATTCTAGGTTCGTTGAACTCGTACTTTAAGATCTTTTGTATAAATCAGTTTCTTTTGGCAAATCCGGGTCTCTCTAAAAAGTATTTTCAATATTATATATTTGAAATTTCTCTTCAGTTTTAAAGACTCTGAAAGCATTTAACATGAGCTTAAGTCCTTCAGTTAATTTAAATTCATTTTTTGAATTTCAAAAATTTTGCCGAAATTATGTTAAAATTACTACCGTATAATATTTTCTAAACAACGCCCTTAATGATCGTGTGAATGATTTACGTCTTTTTATAATGATTTTCGATAAGCCAATAAACCATTTTATCTTATTATGTATTTTCAACTCAAACTTGTTTCAAACAACTTGTATTAGCCGATCTCCAAATATTTTATATAGACGAGGACTCCAACTTTTGAAGTACAACAGCTTTCAGAAATTCACGTATTTTAGCGTGTGATATTTACACTGCTTTCTTTCTGTAACCTATAAGAGTGTCACTACATCTCACTTTCCTCTACCTAAACTTTCATAAGTGAGTCGAT
Organism: Scilla litardierei; assembly: GCA_030789695.1. Taxonomy (NCBI): domain Eukaryota; kingdom Viridiplantae; phylum Streptophyta; class Magnoliopsida; order Asparagales; family Asparagaceae; genus Scilla; species Scilla litardierei. Next base: position 624,100,772 of record CM061142.1, read on the forward strand.
GTTTCACCTAACCAAGCTGTCTCCTTGTATTCGTCCTATCTGAACTCGTGCTTATCGATCCTTCCCTCGTCACGCTTTCGACCTCGATCCCCCTCTATTGCTTAGGCTTTAGTGCTCGTCAATGACTGTGTCGACCCTAATTTGTTAGTAGGCCCTTGGACCCTTGTGATGTGTCATGGTGCATGTACCTAAGTTGAGTGTATGGGCTTGATGAGTGTAATCCCTGGAGTATATTAATGGTTGTCTATTGTGTGATATATACATACTCTGAGTTATTCATGATGTTATGAAGTTGTATGTGTATTAGTATTTATAAATATGTGCGGGGATAGCTATACCACTCTAGGGACGTCTGTGTATATAAGGATCAGTGTTGGAATATCTAATGTGGTGTATGTAGTTGGAGATACTTATAATGGTGGAAATAATATGATGGTAAAGTTATGTGTATGTTAGGTGTGATAATAATAGGTGTACGTATAGTTAAGCGAGTAGGCCCACTATATGACCTATATGGTTGCACGTGTGAGTATGTGCTCGTACGTAGATACGTGTTGTGCTTAGACGTAGGTAGTTATGTATTTGACTGCATGAGCATATAGGTGATATACATATGGTAGTGGGATTATAATTTTGATTGGTATTGCTTGCTTTTACGGGATGTTGTATGCGTGTATACCATGAGGTATACACGACTACTACATATCTTGACTATGTATGTAGTAGAGGTGTTGGTATATTAATTATAGGTAATAGGTTATGGTGTGAATATATGTTCTACATGTGTGTGACTATACGGTGAATGCATGTATTAGGGAAGGTATTATAATTATACGTGTGCTGATGTCTGTATTATTATTATGTTATATAGAGTGATTGAACTATGTGAGTGTTACCTGACTAAATATTAGGTGTGATTGACATATGGTATGTATATGGTTATATTGGTAGACGTGTATACGTTGGAGTGGTATTGGTATAGGTATAAATACCGTGTTACGCGTATAGAGTATACTGATATGTGTATTGAGTCTCGCTCAAGCTTGAGTGGGTATACTCTAAGTATATTGTTATGTATGTCTGTAGTTTGCATGTAGTGATGTTTGATGTATGTGTAGTGATAGGGGTGTTTGTGCCTGGTTGCGTTACGCACATGATTGTGGGTCGCTATACCAGTATATAGTTAAGAGGTGTTGGTCTTGTGGTATAGTTATTTACTAAGGACTTGCCTGTGTGAACGTATGTGTACTAGCTAAACTAGGTGTGTAGATGTGCTGAGTATATAGTGATATGGTTGATATATATGAATGAAATGTTAGCGTGTATGGGTGTGCACCATGCATGGGTAGGTATGTGCTTAGTTATAGGTATTGGTGACTATGGTATATGTGGCGTGCCGTGAATATAGTTATAGGACCGTAATGTGATGTGAATATACGTGAAATATTTACATGCTTTTGAATGACTACAAATTGTGAAATTATAGTAGTGATAAATGTATATCAGAGATAGTAAACTTAATTTGAATAATGGGTGATGAGATTATATATGTTGATATATTTGGTGTGGATGTATACTAGGAGATATAGGGAGTAGTGTATCCTTATTGCTTGGTTCGTATGTAGTTATCTAAACGTGGGGTATTACGATGGTAATTGCTGGTGTGAAATATTTAATTGATTGTGAGTATCTGAACTATTTTTTTGTGCTAGGTAAGTAGTAGTTATGTATGTATATGATTGAAATACGTATATGCATTTGATTGACTATGATAGGTATAAGTGTATAATGTGCATGAATATATATTTACTTGATAGTAATGTTAATGCTTGACTACCTAGTGCATATATAAGCATTGGTAATGACTATACCTGGATTAAATTATAATGTGATATGATTGGGGTAGTTACTAGAGCGACTAGATATGTTAGAAAGTCCGAGGACGGACTTTATCTTAAGGTGGGTAGGATGTAACGACCGGTTTTTGTCTATGTATTGTCTATTATATATTATGGTTGTTCTCTTCCTTGTGTGTTTTCCCCTGTTGGACGTTTCGTTTAGTTCTTTCTGATCTTCTACCTTCCGTTGCATATCATGATGGGCTTGGAGTAAGTCATTCATGATGAGCTTCATAGCGTCCATATCTTAGAGCTAGGTTGATCTTAGAAGCCATAGGAATCTTTCCGAAGCTTCGCGCTTCATTTTGAGACTTTTCGTGCATCTTAGTTGGTTCAAGAAGGAGAACCAACCGACGAGATTGCAATCTAGTCGGTCGACAACTCTTCTGGAACCGACTAGTTCATCTTGATTATTTCAGCTGAGTTACTGTTACCCTTAGTCGGTCTAAGCACACTCATCGACTGACTAGTTCCTAAACTAGTCGGTTAGAACTTGTTCTTAGACCGACTAATTCTGAGTCCCTTCTGTCAGCCGAGTTACTGTTTATAGTTAGTCGGTCAAAGAACGACTATCGACCGACTAGTTGAGAAACTAGTCGGTTAGAGTTTCTTCTCAGACCGACTAACTCTCAGTACTTATTGTCTATCATATTCAATCCTTAGTCGGTCAATGAACGTTCACCGACCGACTAGTTCCCAAACTAGTCGGTTGACGATCCTTCACATACCGACTAAATCTGTCTACTCTGTATTGACCCTGTTCACTGTTTGCCTTTTAGTCGGTCATAGTTAGACGACCGACCGACTAGTTTCCAAACTAGTCGGTCGACCACTCTTCCCTGACCGACTAATCTGCCCAGAAACCCTAGGTTAAGTTGCAGCCGCCGATTATTGTTTCCATTTAAACTCTATATTTCTCTCACTTCTTTTCTCACTTTTCTTAGCCGATCTTCTTCCCCAATCATCCCCCATCTTCCTCTTGCCTTACCTCCTCATCCCGTGCTCCCTCTCACCCTCCATTGCGCCGGCAACCACCCCGCGAGCCGCCGGCCGACCCCAAAACCCCCCAAATTCTCTTTTGCTCCAGTTTTCCCCTATATTCTCCATTCTCCAGATCCATTATATATCAGCCGCAGGAGATCCCTTCAGCCGCAACTTCTTCCTCGGATCGCTCTTCCGTTGCCGTGCTAAGCTCAGATTTGGCGACGGCAATCCGGATACGACGAGATCTTCTCCTACCTGCAGATTCATAGGCGTCTTGATCGTCGTTCTTCCGCTTCGTATACGCGAACCCATTTCCCCGTAGAATAGCAATCTTGAGACTCGTCGATCAACAACCTCGGTATCAGGCAAGTGAAACTTGCCAACCTCGTTTTAGGCCATGCTTTAGGCCATTTCCTTGCTTTTAGCGTAAAAGAGACTAGACCGTGAAATGATAGCGGTCTAGGCGCAATTTTAAGTTCTAGCTTGACAACGAAGCTAGAACTGCCTTTGCCATGTCATATCATGCATATGCCTGTCACATTTAATTTCCCTAACGGTACGCATTTTTATTTGAAAATCTGCTATGCATTTGCATTCTTTACATGTCATCTGATTCGCATGTTGCATCGTAGAACACGCTACAAAATACTTGTACAATCCGTGTTTCCGTGTTTCCGGCTAGGCACGTGCTATGCGGGCATAACCCTACGCCATACGTGTTAAAAACACTTCCTGGCTCGTGATCCAGAAGCGAGCATTCCGTGTTCGGGGGTAAGGCCCTGGCTCGATACACGTGGAGGGGTAGGGATTAATGGTCACTTGAGCGTAAGAGTTGGCCCGATTAGCCACTCTAGCCAAAGGGCGGAATCTCTGTGCACGACGTGCTTACTAGACTTGTCTTTGTACTTGTACTTGTCCATGCAATAACTTGACATCCATGCCATGCTTCAAATGCCATGCTCGTACTTTACTTTACATTACTTTACTTGTCGCACTCGTGTTATAACTGCCATGTCATTGCATAATGCTAGAATTGCTAGGTTGTTCACTTTACTTTCAGTTTCCTTGCACAAGTCTCTTGTAGACTTGCTGACATGTGCCCCTTGCTCTTTTGGGTGTCACATGTTAGACCCTGAGCCGGAGACCGTTGCTGAGTGCGTGGTGTTTTGCTGACGCTGAGCCTTAGTCCATGTTTGCCCAGGAGGAGTTTGTGGATACCGGTGACCATTCTTAGGGACTTGCTGAGTTCCCTTTTGTTTTAGGATTTCTGTTAGTTGCCGGTGCGTGGCACCTTTACTTTGTGCGTTGTACTTTTGTTGGCCATGTTTGGGCCCTTTAGACTCTTTTTTCTTTTCTTGTAAGCCTGGTGGCTTTTTCTATGATGTTGGAACTTATTTATGGATATTTTGAGAATTGCTTTTGTCTCATTTCCTTCTTTATTATCTTTGTTTCGCATCGCATTGCAAGGACCTGCAATTTAAAGTTAATTGACGCTTATCGGACTTGCAGCTTTGCAGCTTCAAGTCCGAGTGGACCTAGTCACGTCTCGCCTCCATATTATTGGGAAGCGGGACGTGACACGAGGGAAGATGCCCCTTCAGCTTACGGGCGATGAAGGTCGAGGGTCGTTCAGTGGCAAGGGCGATCCTTTGGCTTACGGTCGACATCGGTCGAGGGTCGTTCTGTGGCAGTGGTGATCCCTCGGCTTACAGCTGATGACTAGGTTAGAAATCATTAGATAGATAGGAAAAAAACGATCGACTTTGTATTTATCATAAATTGGCATAAGATAAAAAACAAAGGTAAGTTTCGATCACCCAATGTATCTGTTGTCGCTGGTAAACTTATTGATAATACTTCCGCAAATGCTCAACATTCCAAGGATGTGGTAACTCCCTGTCATCCAATGTAGTGAGCCGATAGGTGGCCGGGCCGAGCGCATTGATCACTTTGTAAGGGCCTTCCCACTTTGCTGCGAGCTTTTTGTCACGGTCGCTTTTCGACCGCATGTTTTTCGTGCACATACCTTCTTGTTCGTTCGCGTATTTTTGTGACATCCTCTTGTATCCCGAACGCACGAAGTTATATGTCGTTGTGACCCTCTGAGAGAGTACCTTTTTGTGGAATTTTTCTTGAACTTCATTTCACGGCTCATTCTTCCACAAAACAACTTTGTTTGAAGGGGTGTCGTAACTTTAGACTTCGACGTTTGACCTTTTTATTTTTAGTTCCGTTTTCCATTAACCTAGCTCGTGATCGATCATCGTAGTCTCGACCCTCTCTCGACATGATCGTTCCAATATTTTTCTTCGGACACCATTAGACCGACCTTTCACCCTAATCGTTTTTCAATCTCTAATTAGCCCTAATTAATTCGAATTTCAAATATCTTAATCAAATCTAATTAAACCTAAAGGATTTCATACGTATCACATGAAAATATTCCTTAACTATTTGCACCCTAAATCTACCCTCCCCCTCACACACACACACACACTCTCCAATCAACTTAAATCTACCCCCTTTTCCACCCTACATAGCAAATAATTCTTTATCAAAACACAAACTGAGCCTAGGGTTTTCTCATCAAACTCACGCAGCTGCCACCTCTAGCAGCAGTCACCCATCTTCCCCCGCTTGACTACCGCCCCCACCTCCGGCGACCTACCACCGGCCACCACCTGTAGATCCGACCCCCGGCCATCTCTCCTCCTCCTCCTCCATAAATCGCGTGCAACCCACCTTTGACAGCCTCCCCTCATTCTCCCCTATCACCGGCCGGCCTCCCATCACCCGAGACTGCCGACCACCTACCTTGCCGCCAGCCTACATCCAAGACTCCACAAAACTACCGATCTCTCCATCTTCCCCATTATTTTTGGCCTCCATCCCCCTAAAAACTGATCCTTCACCCTCCTAAAACCTGCACAGCACCCTCCTATGACTGCCACATCCCTTGCCCCGTACCCAGCAACCGCCGGCTCCCCTTGCCATCGGCCAACACCTAGGCCGACCCCCCTCTATAGGAAACTCCCTCGTACAGCCGTGCCTCATCACGGCGACCACTTACAGCCGGCCGCATCCCCTAAACAGCCCCTTCTTCTCCCTAAAAACTACTCGTCATCAACCCCACGGCCTCCCCATTGCCGCAACCACCTGCTCCTCCCTAGCCTCGTAGCTGCACCTCCCATCTCTCCCCTTGCGCTGCCCACCAACCCCACAGAAGCACCAACAGATCCGTCCCATCTGCCCTCCACAAAACAGCCAGCCGAAACTCCAAACTGCTGTACGGCGGGCCCTTGCTCTTGTCGCATGGCTGTCCCTCCATGCGCAAGGCTCCCAGGCCGAGATCTCTCCTCCTTCACCGCTGTCCGTTGCCTCTAGTTGTCGCTGTCTTCGCCGTAGCCCTGTACCTTGCTCGTTGCCATAGTCCAACCCCTGACGTCTCTACCCTACATCAGTGTAGCTCTCGCGTCGTGTTAATGTATACCCGATCCGTAGGAACCCGCACCCGCATATTTAAACAAGATAAAAATCGTAATTTTATTTCTTTGGTTAAATCATTAATTGAGATTAATAATATTGGACTGTAGGTTGGTGATTGGTGATTGTTGACTTGAGCACATATGAAGAGTTTTGGACCATCGTTGAACTGATTACGGACGTTGTATCAGACAAGTGAAACTTGCTCAGAATATTGTTAAAGCCAAGTTTTAGGCTATTCTGAATATTTGTGTAAAAGAGACTAGGCGATGAAATGATAGTCGCCTAGACATCTTGCTTGATCTAGCTTGACAACGAAGCTAGATCCGACACCTATACTTGATCTAGCTTGACAACGAAGCTAGATCTGACACACTTGCCATGTCATTTCATGCATATCACATGTCACGTTTATTTTGATATAACTGTACGCAATTTAATATCTGCTCTCATACCATCGCATTGCATATTCCATGTCATTTCATGCATTGAATGTATTGTAATGAATGTGTAGCACACGCTACTATTGAAATGTAAGCTGCGGCGAGTAGGATTCTGACTCTTATATCATGTAAAGAATAAGCTGTGGCGAGTAGGATTTTGACTCATACATCATGAATGAGGCTAGGTGCACCCCTTTGCCAAATAAATAACACTTCCTGGCTCGTGATCCAGAAGATGGGCGCCAGTCCATACACACGTGAAGGGGTAGGGTTAAGCGATCACTCAGCGTAGAAGTGTGCCCGCACAGCAACTTCAGATGAAAGGCGTAAACCATGTGCAATCGTGAATACATGTTTTATTGTGAACTCGTGATATCTTGTTTAGTAGCTTTCTGCTACGACGTGCCATGCAACGTAAAATATCATGTTCATGTTTAAACTGCTGCATCTATTAAACTATCATGCAATGTCATCATCATTTTAAACTGCCATTGCATTCATTTTAACCTTATGTTTCCTTGCACAAAAGTCTCTCCCTTTTACCTTTTGAGACTTTTGCTGACATACGCCCTTTTCTCTTTAGGTGTCGCATGTTAGGTTTTGAGCCTGAGTTAGTTGCTGAGGACGACCTGTTACTGATGTTCAGTTTAATGATACCAGAGATCTGTCCTAGTCTCAGCTGGAGGCTATTTTCTTAGTTGGTATTTGTTTTTCCTAGTAGCTGCTGTTAGGTTGTTCGGTGCGTAGCACCTTGTCTATGTTGTAGTTTTGGCCATGCTTGGGGCCTTTCATTTCAGACTCTGTACTTTCTTTTATGACTATATCTCTGAATGTTTTTGAATAATGAAATGGATGTTTTGAATGTTGGTTATTTTATTGCATGCATTCATATTTATTATTATTGTTGTTTCATTGCAATGCAAGAATCTACGAATGGATGAACACACAGACGCTTGCTTCTTTGAACGGACCAAGGATGTCCAAACCCCACTTGGCGAAGGATACTGGACTGACAATAGGGATCATATCGGTTGGGGGGGCTGAGCTAACCCTTGAGAACTTCTGGCAAGTCGGACACTTCTGCACATACTCGATCGTCTCTTTGAACATGGTTGGCCAGAAGTAACCTTGCTTCACGGCCTTCAAGGCTATGGCTTTCCCTCTGCAATGGTTTCTACAGTCACCTTCATAGATCTCTTGGATCATATAGAGCACTTCCTGCGGGGCTAAACATTTGATGTAGGAAAAGACGTCATACCTGGTCATTCATCTTTTATATAATGAACCGTCTAGCGGGACGAATTGGTAGGATTTTCGTTCTAGCTTTCGCGCCTCTACAGGCTTGGTCGGTTTCTCCCTCGTGTTTAGGTAATGAATTATGGGATCCATCCAAGTGACCTCTTGGTCGATGCTTAGCAGTTCCTGTTCTAGTATGCTGGGGTGTAGTTGATGATGTACGTACACTGTTCGACCGAATCCTACGGGGGAGGTTGAGGCGTTCTTCGAAAGGGCATCGGTTCGGTGATTCTTCGACCTTGGTACATGGTGAATCTCTGCTCGTCTGAACTTAGCGAGCTCCACTTTAGCAACTTGCATGTAGCTCTGCATTGTGTCTTTGTGGGCCTCGAAACCTCCGTTCAATTGGTGGACGACGAGATTGGAATCGTTGAGTAGTTGGACCGCCTTCGCTCCTAGGGCTCGAGCCAATCGGAGCCCGTTGATGTTCACGCCCTGCTTCCCAAAACTACGGAGGCGAAGCGTGACTAAGGCCCGCTTGGGCCAGAGCTGTGAAGCTCGGAACCAATAAGCGTCTGTAGGGGTACCATTTTAAAATTTTCAGGTTCTTGCGTTTATAAAATTCGGAACAACAGAAAGTACAGAAAGAAAGTTGCATTCATTAATATAAAGAGATAAAATCCAGCGAGTACAAAAGTCTAAAGAGAAGCCTAAGCATGGCAACAACTACCAGAAGAGAGTAAACTAAAATAAGTAACCTCAGAAAGGCAGCGACGGAAAAGACCTCGAGGTCTGGTCCTCGTCAGGAACGTACTCCGGGTCGTCGTCCTTTGGCTCCACGTACTCCGGTATGTCCGACTCGTCCACATACTCTGGCTCAACACCTGACATACAACACCCAAGAGAAAAGGAATTGTATGTCAGGTAAAGTCTACAAAGGAGGGTTAGACTCTACTGCAAGTGTACTGTAATTTAAAGCAACAATTTACTGGTTGATTAGCATGCTGGGGTTATAACATGGAAGTTAATAGAAAGTAAAACGGTGCAGGAAAAGTAAACACGACACGCAGTAGCCATAGCGTGTGCTACCGACTACGGGACTAACCTAAACGGGAGAAGACAAGACAAAACAAGACAAGACAAGACAGGACACATGTGACTCGAAGGTTTCACGTCTTACGGTTCGAGGAGGATCAAACCCTCTCCCCGTGCGCACGCTCAACCCTATCCCACCCAAGTGCATAAGACAAGTCCGTACAAGGGATCACTCACCCTTCTAAGTGAGTGCCCTATTGCCTACAGGCTATGTATCCGTACAAGGGATCACTCTCTCTGGCTTGGAGAGTGCCCTATTGCCCGCAGGCTGTGTATTCGTACAAGGGATCACTCTCTCTGGCTTGGAGAGTGCCCTATTACCTGCAGGCTGTGTATCCGTACAAGGGATCACTCTCTCTGGCTTGGAGAGTGCCCTATTGCCTGCAGGCTGTTTGTAACATGACACGACATGACAAGTGAAAGGGATAGTTCTTTCTAGGGGGTTTACACGCACGCACACACAGGATAGCCCTAAGGTATCAGTTGTTGTTGTTGCGCTTAGACTTCGTCGTCAAGTCTAAGCTGTCAAGGGGGGTCCCGGACGCTATCATTCATGTTTGGTTCTCTTTATTTACGTTTTAACAGTTCTAAGAGTCTATGGCCTAAACACGGCCGAAAGTACAAGTGTATACACTTGCCTGCGGTGGCAAGTGCGTCGTCTGTCCGGAGCGTCCCGTCGAAGCGTCACGTCGGTGATGGTCCATCTGAAACAGGATAACGACGATGTCAGGTCGTGCTTTTCTTCAATCCTGTTACAGTTTGTTTCTAAATTTGGCGGGACTACCCTAACAGTCAAAAAGTCGCGTCTTTTGATGATTTTGTTCAGTCTAGATCGACGTCTACCCTATGTGCACAGAAATTCAGTTCGTTCGTCGATTGTCTACGGTGGACAACATTTTAAAAATGCAGAAATTAACTTTAGTTTATGGTGACAAATTTAGATTAGGGTTTACGTTTTGCTACGGGTGGGTTCTTACTACACGTTAGGGGACTAACCTTTTTGACGTCGTTCAAAAATCAGAAGTCAGGTCTCAACGGCGAAGCGTCGACGTTGTTTGTAACTCCTCGGCCACGGGTAGCACAGTGAGGCACCTCTGGATAGCGAGACGGTGGCACGAAAACAGCGAGCAAGTGGTAATCTTTCTCCCGTTGCGGGTAGCGCAACGGATCTTCACGACGGCGACGATGTCGGGTAAAAACACATGTACATGGCGACACACATGAACTTCGAGGGTCCAAAGGGGCTGCCGGTAGTTGAAGTAGGTTAACGGGAGTTGCTCGGCCCGGTGGGTGGCCGACGGCACGAGCGTACGACAGTAGATGGCCGTGAGAAGTTGAAGAGGATAGATTTGCACAACATTCGTTGTCGCACATCTCAGCAGAAAACCAGTGATGAACAGTGTCAAAGGGAAATTACAGAAGCTAAAAGACTTCAAGAGGAAGCCAACGGTGGTGGAGTGGTCGCCGGAAGTGGTCAGAGGTGGTCTTGCGCCGGCGTTGAAGGTCAGCGCATAGATCTGTCAAAACAGCCGCTAGGCTTGTTTCGACGGGTTTTCGAAAAGATCGAGATGAGAGGAGAGATCAAGGAGGGATGCAATTGGTAGGGGGACTCGAGAGGAGTCCAACGGTGGTAGGATGATCGTCGTAGGTGGCAGGAGGTGGCTGGACCACGGGTTTTTCCAGTGATGGCGCAGATCTGTCAAAACTGCCATTGAGGCGAGTTCGAGAGGTGTTTCGAGGAGGTAGAGACGAGGGAAAAGGGTAAGGGGAGCTGGAGATGATCAGGGGGGGGGGGGGGGTCAAAGGGGAGTTGAGTAGAGGTGGAAACAGTGGCTGTGGGTGGCCAGAAGGCGGCGGCCGGTGGCAAACTCCGGCAGCGCCTAAATCTGTGAAACTGCGGCCTGGGTGTTTTTAATGGCTTCAAGGGGGAGAGAGGGAAGAGAGAGGAGAGGGGAAAGAGAGGGGAGGTCACCGGACTAAGGGGGAGGTCGGAGAGCTCACCGGTGGTGAGGATGGGGCAGCAAGAAATGGCAGCTATGGGTGTTGCATGCGTGACCTGGTAGGGTTTGGGGAGGGTTGTTTTTAAAAGATGGGAAGTTTGCTAAATGACTTTAGAATATGGGGTTAGTTGAGGGGGGAAAAAGAGATAATGGAAGTGCAAAGAGAGGAAAGGAGGGTGAGAATAGAATAGGAAATCTCATCCCCCATGATATGTAAGAATCAAATTGGATTTGGGTTAATGTGAATTTTCGAAATGGATTAGGCTAATTGGGCTTGGGTTTTGATTAGCGATTTGGTGGGCTAGGAGTGTCATAAAATTACGAAAAAATATGGAGACGACCGTGACGAAGAGAGGCTCGGGGATACAGTGGTCAATCGCACATTTGGTTCATGAAAAATGAATAGAAAAATAAAAGATCCGACAACTACGTCTAAAGCTACAACGACTCTGCAATCAAACCCGAATTGTGGCAGAACGACTCGTGAAATGACGTTCACTAAAAATCCCACAAATAACTACTCTTCCTTATGGTCATAACAGCATATCACATCTCATAGACCGAAACCAAGAAAGATTCAAATAAAATACGCGTACGAAAAGAGCATACACGCAGAAAATACATAAGGTCGGAAAGCGACCGTTACATTCTACCCCACTAAAAGAATGATTCCGTCCTCGAAATCAATTATACTTATAACAATAATATCTATATACACTTATGTCTACAACTCCCATATTCCTCATAATGATCTCTAATCCTATAACTTCAAACATCGTTCCTCAAATAATCCATCATAACGTGTCTCTCCACTGGATAATGCTACAACTAGAATCACACCCTGACACTTAACTATGAATCCACATTATCATCTACCAATAAACAATCATCTCGTCTTCAATATATTCTCCATTATATTAACTCATAAATTTATCCTCCGTAATCAATGAACCGTCAAACTACATCTATCCTTACTCCTATCATCTAATCTCCTAATCTTATAAAATCCGTCTTCCTAACTACCCATTCATCTCAACATGTCATATTACTTCCATTGTCTTCTCACCCCAACCTAAGTCAAATCTTGATGCTATAAGTGTTCTTCTCAGTCTCATGATCATTCTAGATCATACTCTAACTCCATAGCCACTCCCATCTACCGTTCGTCCGAGTTTTAGATCTGATAAGTACTCATCTCTCTGCATATAATTTCATCCAACTAGAATTTTCCATTGAGTCCTTTACACGTTGGTATAATAAATAAGTCTTGAACACCTCGTTCTTTTCACCCGAAAGAAATCTAACCTAAAATCTTTGTTATTCAAAATCAGCTAATCACCGATACAACATATCTCATCTCACTCTAAGCCTATCCGCAAACATAACCCTATAACAATAATAGCTAGTACTAATAATATCGTAACAAGAAAAAAATAACACTCCCGAAGAGGGAAAGAGAAGATAAGAATGTTTTAAAAACGTGTGGGGTTGTTTTATTGATTGGGGGAAGGTAGGTGGGTAGTGATCTTGTGAGCTAGTTTCAAAACTTTAAAGATTTGGTTTAAAAGAAAACAAAAGTTTTTGATACAATCACATGCAGCCAAAGATAAGCTATACTATGATACGAAAGACTAAGTCTAAGGAGTTACCTGCTATGACACCATTCACACCTATATGAATACCACCAATCAGACAACTTCTTACATATATTGCGGACCGCACTGAGTATGCACACATGACACAAGAGACGATCATTAAGGTCCTAAGGGTAGCACACTCATACAGGTCCACACACTCTACCTATATACATACACCATGACGACATCACAAAATTAATGGGCCCACTACTAAACTAGAGTTGACACAGGCAACGACAAGCTCTAATATCCTAACAACAGAAAGGAAGCCGAAACCAAAAGTGTACCGGAATAAGATCGGAATGAATGAGTTCAAATAAGGCGAGATAAAGAGATAGCTGGTTGGGTGGGGCAAAAATATTACTCAAAATAATTAAATAGATGAAAGAAGAATTACGTGTAAAATACGGTATCATATACTTTTATACTTATAAAAATATGTAGAAAACGTGAGCAGATTGTAACGGTCACTTTCCGACCGTATGAATTTTAGCACGTATCTTGTTTCGTATGCGTAATTTTCGTATTTGATTTATTATTATTATTCACCGTAGCTCGGACGCGCGACTGAACACCGTTTTCACGACCCTCTCGGAGGCGCGAGCGCTCCGTTATTTTATTTGAAATTTTTGAACATCAAGGGACCTAACTGCTTAGCTCATTACAAGTTATAAAATATATTTTTATAAGAATTGTTAATTTTTAAAGGTAGTTGTACGTTTTGTTTAGAAAAGCAAACTTATTAATATTTGAAACAAACCCTTTTATAAATCCTTGGACTTTCGTGGGAGTTGGTTGCCTGAGCATTTCATTTTATTTAATTATTATTTTTGAAACCTAAACTCAGGATCTTTTTAAAATTGTTGAAGAATCCACCTATAACAAAAAAAAATCCTACTTAAATCTTATCCCTCACAACCGTACCCATGATCTACTCACCTCCCCCTATTTTTAGGAGACCTAGACTAGGTCTTCACCCTCAGCCGAATTCATCCCTCAAACCCACGTGCACACACATTGCAACTCTCCTCTCCTATATAGGCTTTGTATAGGGCAAATTAGAGTCAGCCTATCTTCATCTTTTTAAAAAGAAAAAAAACCCCCCCAGTTCAAACACTCACCTCCCTCCCTCGTCTCTCCCTCTCGCAACGCCTCAGACCAGCGGCACCCTGACGCCTAGCAGACCGCCGGCCCCTCCACGGCACCCCCTCGTCGGCGGCCAAAACCTCCGGCCACCGCGCAACCGTTCCCGACCGCCAGCAACCCCATTCGGCCTCGCGAAGCAGCCGCCGCTCGCCTTGATCCCTACCTCCGTGCTCCACCACGGCCATCCTTTCCGACTACCTCGCCATCTACTCGCCGTGCCTAGGCGTCCGGGAACCACCCCACCTGCAAGCGAGGGCAACGTGACCGAAACCATAAATCCACGCTACTCGTAGTCGGGGAATTGGAGCGAAGGCGACGCGATACATTGCCGTTTTCAGATCCGACGTCAAATTTACACGTGACCGTCGAACCAGGTTGGTCCCCCTAACTCGTAGCGAACCCCCACCATAGTTCAATCAAACCTAACTAAAATCGGCAACTTAACGCATTAAATTTACTTTCTGCTCCCTTAAAACGATGTGGAATCGTAGATCGACGATCGGACTTTTTGACTGTGCACATAGGATAGAATCGTCGGATAGGCTGAACGGACAACTTGACTTGTGACCGTTAGTGTAGCCACATCCAACCTAGAAATGAACCTAAATAGGATTTATTGAAAACGCGACCTGACACCGTCGCCGTGGCGATATTTCAGACGGACTTCCGCGGACGAGACGCTTGGACGAGACGCTTCGAGAGGTCGACACACTCGCCATCGCAGGCAAGTGTATTCACTTGCACTTTTGGCCGTGCTTAGGCCCTAGTTGGTTAGAAATGTTAACTGTGAACAAATAGAACCGGACGTGAAATGATAGCATCCGGGACGACTCCTGACGGCTCAGACTTGACGACGAAGTCTGAGCCTGACAACAACAACTTTTGATATTGTAGGGCTATCATATGTGTGCGTGTGTGTGGACACCCTAGAATAACCCTTCCTGTCTTGTCACGTCCCTTCCCGTCTTGCACAGCCCGCTGGGCAATAGGGCACTCTTCGAGTGATCCCTTGTACAGATTCACAGCCTGCGGGCAATAGGGCACTCTCCAAGCTAGAGAGAGTGATCCCTTGTATGGATACACAGCCTGCGGGCAATAGGGCACTCGCCAAGCTAGAGCAAGTGATCCCTTGTACGGATATCTTGTCTTGTCTTGTCTTGGGGTTTGGGGTTGGGTTGAGCGTGCGCACAGCAAGAGGGTCTGATCCCCCTCGAACCGTAAGGCGTGAACCCTTTCGTGTCTCACTTGTCTTGTCTTGCCTTGTTTCCGTCACGTCCCGACTTGTCTTGACACCTGTAGGTTAGTCCCGTAGTTTGTATCACACGCTACGACTACTACTTGTTGCGTTTTACTTTCTTGCTGCGTTACTTCTGCTTGTTACTCAGTTATAACCCCAGCATGCTAATCAACCAGTAAAACATTGTCTAAAAGTTGATACACTTGCAGTTTGGTCTAACCCTGTTTGTAGACCTGACCTGACGTACAGTTCCTTCTTTTGGTGCTGTACGTCAGGTGTTGAGCCAGAGTACGTCGACGAGGCGGACTTGCCAGCTGACGGAGAGCCGGAGGACGTTGATCTGGAGTACGACCCCGAGGAGGACCAGAGTTAGAGGCCTCCAGTTGCTGATCCAGAGTTCTGTTCCAGTTTAGATTGGGTATGTAGCACCTGTTGTTTTCTTGCCTAGGTTGGGTGCTTGCACCGGTAGTTCCTTTTTCTGCGGTTGTAGCCCTTCGGGCGTTTTAGACTCTCGGTACTTTTTGGATGTTATTTTGGAATAAAATGATATGTTCTTTATTTTCAGTACTTTTATTGTTTCGTACTAACTTGCAGGGACCTGTTACCTTCGTTTTGGAATACCACAGACGCTTATTGGGTCTGGGCTCTCTGCCCCAGCCTAAGCGGGCCTTAGTCACGCTTCGCCTCCGTCCTTTTTGGGAAGCGGGGCGTGACAGGTTTTAGCGGTGGCCCATGCAGGTCCCATCTTTCTGTGAATACGGAACAATCGAAGTATTGAAATTCATTTTATTATCATCCAGTAATCGTACGAGTCTAACCTCTGTGTTTCTGTCAATAGGATGGCAGGACGACGTGTTACCCGATCGAGGAACTTAGGCGATGGAGTTCTGGAGGACCAGAGCGGAGACTTCCGTCAATTTCTGGGTGTGATGAGGGAGATGCTGGATGTTCAGCATCAGTTGGTTCAGCAGTCCCAGCGTGCTGCCCAAGCTGTTCCAGTTGCACCACCACCACCTCCGCCTGCCCCACGAGCTGCTCCAGGAGTGAAGCAGTTCAACGAGCTCCAGCCGAGGACATTCTTGGGGAAGGAGGGACCCCTAGCTACTTACGAGTGGATCCAGAGCATGGAGGAGAAGTTAGTTGCTACGAAGATTCCTGACGATACTCGAGTGGAGATAGCGAAGATGCAGCTGACGGAGAATGCGAGGAACTGATGGCGCATCGAGGAGAGGCGTCTTGAGAAGCCAGTGGGATGGAAGACCTTCAGGTCTATGTCCAAGGACAAGTATTTCACCAAGTCTGCTAGGAGGGAGCTGCTGAGCAAGTTTATAGACCTGAAGCAGGGAGATATGACTGTCGAGGAGTATGAAGCTGAGTTTGAGATGCTGAGCCGTTTTGCCCCGCATATGGTGAGGAAGGAGGAGAAGAGAGCTGATCGCTTTCGTCAAGGACTGCGTCCGAAGATCCAGGCTTCTATGTCTTCGGCGAGTTTCTCGACTATGAGGGAGGTGCTTGATGCTGCGAAAAATCACGAGCTCATAGCTCTTCTGCCTGACCCTCCATCTGATAAGAGGAAGCGTCCCATGGAGCAGTACTAGCCACCTGCTAGGCCGGCGATGAGGCCTGTTCAGACAGTACCATTCAAGAGGTCTATAGCACCAGTTCAGATTCAGGGCAAGGGCCCGTGCCACTTCTGCGGAAAGCCTGGACATGTTCAGGCCACCTGCAGGAAGAAGATGGGGCTATGCTTAGTTTGTGGAGATGCCTCGCATGCTGCGAGGGATTGTCCGAGGGCTCGTCAAGCTATGGTTGGAGCGCCAGCCCCGCTGCAGATGAGAACGCCTGCTCCAGTTCAGAGAGGACCTGCTGCTCGCGGACCACCTTTGGCGCCACAGAGGCAGATGTTTCAGAGAGCAGCACAGCCCCAGAGGCAGGCGTATACCATAACTGCTGTTGAGACTGAGGAGCTGGATGGAGTTATAGCAGGTAACTCTTGATTCTAGTCTTTCATTTCATAGTTTAGATCTTATTATTTGTGTTGCTTGTTTGACTTGTTTGTTAAATTAGTTTGATTTGACCGTAGTTCCCTTATATCTTAGGCACCATTCTAGTGTCCTCTCACCCAGCCTTGGCTTTGTTCGACTCCGGTGCATCTATGTGCATCATATCCCGGAGGTTTGTAACAAAGCACTCCATCCCCACCCATACACTTTCTAAGTGTTGGGACATTACCACAGGGAACGGAGTGGTGACGGTGAACTTGGGATGTCGATCGATTTCTTTGGTGGTCAGTGGACACGAGCTCTTCGCAGATTTCATTGTCCACGATCTGCCACACTTCGATGTCGTTCTTGGCATCAATTGGTTGGGAGATTTCCATGCCTCGATCGACTGTCACAGCAAGAGGGTGGTGTTCCGGATTCCAGGACATCCGGAGTTCGAGTTCTGCAGCAGAGACGAGTTGCTTGGGCCCATCAGATTTCGGGCCAAGCCGGAGGTGCCGATTGTTGCAGCCATGCAGATGGAGATGGAGATCGAGCGACCAGCAATCGTCAGAGACTTCGACGATGTCTTCCCGGAGGATATCTCGGGTTTGCCACCCGACAGAGCTCTGGAGTTTGGTATCGATCTTATGCCGGGAGCACAGCCGATATCGAAGGCACCGTACCGAATGGCTCCCGCTGAGCTCGAGTAGCTGCGGAAGCAGTTTGATGAGTTGCTGCAGAAGGGTTTCATCCACCCTAGTGTGTCACCATGGGGTGCACCAGTTTTGCTTGTGAAGAAGAAGGATGGGTCCCGCAGGATGTGCGTCGACTATCGAGGGCTGAATGCTGTCACAGTGAAGAATAAGTATCCACTGCCGTGCATCGACGATATTTTCGATCAGCTGGGAGGTTCGAGAGTTTTCTCGAAGTTGGACTTGAGGAGCGGATATCATCAGCTGAAAGTGAAGAAGGATGATATTCCGAAGACGGCTTTCCGGACGAAGTACGGACATTATGAGTTCGTGGTCATGCCGTTTGGCGTGACCAATGCTCCAGCTGTGTTCATGAATTTGATGAATTTGATTTTCTATGACTTCCTGGATAAGTTTGTCGTTATCTTCATTGATGACATTCTTATTTACTCGAAGTCTGAGGAGGAGCACAGCTGTCATCTGAGGACAGTGCTGGAGACGTTGAGGAGACATAAGCTTTATGCCAAGTATAGCAAGTGCGAGTTCTGGCTGGACAGAGTCGCCTTCCTGGGACACGTGGTGTCCGGTGATGGCATATCTGTAGATCCGGAGAAGGTCAGAGCAGTCAGAGATTGGCCGACTCCGCAGTCAGCGACAGACATCAGGAGCTTTCTCGGCTTAGCAGGCTATTATCGGCGGTTCATCAAAGATTTCTCGAAGATTGTAGAGCCGATGATGAAACTGACGAGGAAGGACGTGGAGTTTCTTTGGTCAGATGCTTGTGAGGAGGCCTTCAGTATCTTGAAGGCGAGATTGATCACGGTACCGGTGTTGGTAGTACCGGATCGAAGCGGAGGCTTCGAGGTTTATTGTGATGCATCAGGGAAGGGCCTAGGATGCGTCTTGCATCAGCATGGCCACGTGGTCGCGTACGCTTCTCGTCAATTGAGGACTCATGAGAAGAATTCCCCGACGCACGATCTGGAGTTGGCAGCGGTGATTTTTGCATTGAAGATCTGGAGGCACTTCTTGCTGAGTGAGAGCGTGAAGATCTTCACCGACCACAAAAGCTTGAAGTACATCTTTACGCAGAAGGAGCTCAACATGCGTCAGAGACGATGGTTAGAGCTCATGGCTGACTACGAGATAGACTTGCAGTATCATCCGGGGAAAGTGAACGTGGTGCCCGATGCCCTGAGTAGACTTCATACTGTGATGATGCATACCGCCGACTGGAGGATTCAGCAGGAGCTGAGAGAGATGGATTTGGAGGTTGTCCTACCAGGTGTAGTTCATTCATTCATGAATTTGCAGATTCAGTCCACGATCGTGGATCGGATCAAGGTAGCACAGGCAGGAGATCCAAAGCTGCAGGATCAGAAGGCAGGTTGAAGCTGGACTACGGACAGAGTTCATGATTCATGAGGATGGTTCGCTGCGGTATGGCAGTAGACTTTGTGTGCCTGCAGGTGAGGTTCGTGAGGAGCTGTTGAGCGAGGCTCATAGCTCGCCATATTCTATACATCATGGAGGCACCAAGATGTATAAGGACCTCCGTCTGAATTATTGGTGGATTGGCATGAAGAGGAGTGTGGCACGGAGTGTTGCCAAGTGTTTGATATGCCAACAGGTGAAGGCTGAGCACCATCGTACTGCTGGGTTGCTGCAACCGCTTCCGATTCTGGAGTGGAAGTGGCAACATATTACGATGGACTTCGTGACTGTTTTACCTCGGACCCCGAGGCGGAATGACGCAGTTTGGGTGATCGTGGATCGATTGACCACGTCTGCGCATTTTATCCCATTCCGAGTGGGCCAGTCTACAGAAGCTTTGGTGAGGAAATATCTAGAGGTAAAATTTCATTTCTACTTCTCTTTAATTTTCTCTTTGAGTAAGTTGTGACGTTGACCGTGTGCGTGCAGGAGATTGTACGCTTACATGGAGTCCCCGTGAGCATCGTGTCTGACAGAGATACGAGGTTCACATCTCAGTTCTGGAGAAGTCTGCAGGAGAATTTGGGTACGAGTCTGAGTTTCAGCACGGCGTACCACCCGCAGACCGATGGCCAGTCCGAGCGGACTATTCAGATACTGGAGGATATGCTGCGAGCTTGTACGCTCGATTTGAAGGGATCATGGGAGGACCATCTTCACCTGGTGGAGTTCTCATATAACAACAGCTACCAGGCGAGCATTGGCATGGCGCCATTTGCTGCCTTATATGGAAGGAAATGTCGATCGCCACTGAGCTGGGATGACATCGGAGATCGGGAGCTGTTGGGTCCAGAGATGATAGTGGAAGCTGTAGATGTCGTGAGAGACATCAGGGAGAAGCTCAGAGTTGCACAAGATCGTTTCAAGCATTGGGCTGATGCCAAGAGGAGACCCTTGGAGTTTCAGCCAGGAGATCACGTCTTCCTGAAGATATCTCCGAACCGCGGAGTTATTCGTTTTGGGAAGAAGGGAAAGCTGAGCCCGAGGTATATTGGACCGTTTGATGTGCTGGAGCGTGTGGGAGCAGAGACCTACCGCCTTGCTCTGCCACCATCTTTGGTGGGTGTTCACGACGTATTCCACGTATCTCAGCTACGTCGGTACGTCAGTGATCCGTCGCACACGGTTGATTTCTCGGAGATTGCAGTTCGCCCGGACCTGACATATGACCAGCAGCCCGTGCAGATTTTGGACCGTCGACAGAAGCAGTTGAGGAATAAGATAGTCGACCTGGTGAGAGTGATGTGGCGTCACGGATCGCCTGGAGAGTCCACCTGGGAGCGTGAGGATGATATGAGAGAGCGTTTTCAATTTTTGTTTTCTGATTAGTGGTGTTGTTGATTCCGAGGACGGAATCATTCTTTTAGTGGGGTAGAATGTAACGGTCACTTTCCGATCGTATGAATTTTAGCACGTATCTTGTTTCATATGCGTAATTTTCGTATTCGATTTTTTATTATTATTCACCGTAGCTCGGACGCGCGACTGAACACCATTTTCACGACCCTCTCGGAGGCGCGAGCGCTCCGATATTTTATTTGAAATTTTTGAACATCAAGGGACCTAACTGCTTAGCTCATTACAAGTTATAAAATATATTTTTATAAGAATTGTTAATTTTTAAAGGTAGTTGTACGTTTTGTTTAGAAAAGCAAACTTATTAATATTTGAAACAAACCCTTTTATAAATCCTTGGACTTTCGTGGGAGTTGGTTGCCTGAGCATTTCATTTTATTTAATTATTATTTTTGAAACCTAAACTCAGGATCTTTTTAAAATTGTTGAAGAATCCACCTATAACAAAAAAAAATCCTACTTAAATCTTATCCCTCACAACCGTACCCATGATCTACTCACCTCCCCCTATTTTTAGGAGACCTAGACTAGGTCTTCACCCTCAGCCGAATTCATCCCTCAAACCCACGTGCACACACATTGCAACTCTCCTCTCCTATATAGGCTTTGTATAGGGCAAATTAGAGTCAGCCTATCTTCATCTTTTTAAAAAGAAAAAAAACCCCCCCAGTTCAAACACTCACCTCCCTCCCTCGTCTCTCCCTCTCGCAACGCCTCAGACCAGCGGCACCCTGACGCCTAGCAGACCGCCGGCCCCTCCACGGCACCCCCTCGTCGGCGGCCAAAACCTCCGGCCACCGCGCAACCGTTCCCGACCGCCAGCAACCCCATTCGGCCTCGCGAAGCAGCCGCCGCTCGCCTTGATCCCTACCTCCGTGCTCCACCACGGCCATCCTTTCCGACTACCTCGCCATCTACTCGTCGTGCCTAGGCGTCCGGGAACCACCCCACCTGCAAGCAAGGGCAACGCGACCGAAACCATAAATCCACGCTACTCGTAGTCGGGGAATTGGAGCGAAGGCGACGCGATACGTTGCCGTTTTCAGATCCGACGTCAAATTTACACGTGACCGTCGAACCAGGTTGGTCCCCCTAACTCGTAGCGAACCCCCACCGTAGTTCAATCAAACCTAACTAAAATCGGCAACTTAACGCATTAAATTTACTTTCTGATCCATTAAAACGATGTGGAACCGTAGATCGACGATCGGACTTTTTGACTGTGCACATAGGATAGAATCGTCGGATAGGCTGAACGGACAACTTTACTTGTGACCGTTAGTGTAGCCACGTCCAACCTAGAAATGAACCTAAATAGGATTTACTGAAAACGCGACCTGACACCGTCGCCGTGGCGATATTTCAGACGGACTTCCGCGGACGAGACGCTTGGACGAGACGCTTCGAGAGGTCGAGACAGTCGCCATCACAGACAAGTGTATTCACTTGCACTTTTGGCCATGCTTAGGCCTTAGTTGGTTAGAAATGTTAACTGTGAACAAATAGAACCGGACGTGAAATGATAGCATCCGGGATGACTCCTGACGGCTCAGACTTGACGACGAAGTCTGAGCCTGACAACAACAACTTTTGATATTGTAGGGCTATCATGTGTGTGCGTGTGTGTGGACACCCTAGAATAAACCTTCCTGTCTTGTCACGTCCCGTCCCGTCTTGCACAGCCCGCTGGGCAATAGGGCACTCTTCGAGTGATCCCTTGTACAGATTCACAGCCTGCGGGCAATAGGGCACTCTCCAAGCTAGAGAGAGTGATCCCTTGTACGGATACACAGCCTGCGGGCAATAGGGCACTCGCCAAGCTAGAGCGAGTGATCCCTTGTACGGATATCTTGTCTTGTCTTGTCTTGGGGTTTGGGGTTGGGTTGAGCGTGCGCATGGCAATTGGGTCTGATCCCCCTCGAACCGTAAGGCGTGAACCCTTTCGTGTCTCACTTGTCTTGTCTTGCCTTGTTTCCGTCACGTCCCGACTTGTCTTGTCACCTATAGGTTAGTCCCGTAGTTCGTAGCACACGCTACGACTACTACTTGTTGCGTTTTACTTTCCTGCTGCGTTACTTCTGCTTGTTACTCAGTTATAACCCCAACATGCTAATCAACCAGTAAAACATTGTCTAAAAGTTGATACACTTGCAGTTTGGTCTAACCCTGTTTGTAGACCTGACCTGACGTACAGTTCCTTCTTTTGGTGCTGTACGTCAGGTGTTGAGCCAGAGTACGTCGACGAGGCGGACTTGCCAGCTGACGGAGAGCCGGAGGACGTTGATCCGGAGTACGACCCCGAGGAGGACCAGAGTTAGAGGCCTCCAGTTGCTGATCCAGAGTTTTGTTCCAGTTTAGATTGGGTGTGTAGCACCTGTTGTTTTCTTGCCTTGGTTGGGTGCTTGCACCGGTAGTTCCTTTTTCTGCGGTTGTAGCCCTTCGGGCGTTTTAGACTCTCGGTACTTTTTGGATGTTATTTTGGAATAAAATGATATGTTCTTTATTTTCAGTACTTTTATTGTTTCGTACTAACTTGCAGGGACCTGTTACCTTCGTTTTGGAATACCACAAACGCTTATTGGGTCTGGGCTCTCTGCCCCGGCCTAAGCGGGCCTTAGTCACACTTCGCCTCCGTCCTTTTTGGGAAGCGGGGCGTGACACAGATGGTAGAAAATTACAACTCGAAAAAAAAGAGTTAGACGAGGGAATGAAGAGTAGTGTGAGGTAGCGATTGTTTTGCAAATGAAAATAGGTTTATACAAAGATTTTTTTTGAAATGTGAGTACGATGGACATAGAGCTGATATATAAAAAAATTGAAGTTCTCGTTAGTTTAGAAAGTATTCAAAAAGTACGTACGGTAAGTGGTTAAAATAAATTTCGTAGTTTAGAAAAAGTGATATATTGAATTTTCAAAATGGTAACAATGTTTTAAAACTGAAATACGAAAGATACCGATTCGAAAATAAGTACGAGATAGTAACTTAAAAATTAAGAATAAGAAGGTTTCAAAATCAGTGAAAGAATTTTAACTCAACTGAAAGTAAGAAATTTTAAATATTTAATAAGGGTTTTCAAAGAAGTTGAACTGAGCGAATAATTTAATAATGAATTTCGAAAATACTTTTAAATGAAGCAGGATTTGTAATGGAGAGATTCGAAAAATTAAAGATAATCGTCATGAAGCGATCACATGAATCGGGGGAAAAGAATATGATCGCATGACGAATACGCCTAGGATATGATTCATGAAAAGCTACGATGAAATTCTACGGCCGATAACACAGAAGTGTAATGATTGGAAAGATGCTAGAAATTAGAGATCCTAATTATCGGGCCATCTAAAGATCAGGAAAACTCAGCACTAAGACTCCCTAATGAACTATACTGTAATAGAGAGAGAGAGATCTCAGGGAAGGGTCCGAAGAGAATCAAGATTACGTTCTGCTGGGCCCGAAGTCGATGGGCCCGAGTGAATGACTAAAAGAAGGGCTCTTGAAATTTAACACGGTCAGAGTCAAGTGAGGGCTACTAAGGTATCCTAAGGCGAGTATGACTAAATCTTAACCAAGGCGGTTGACCATCAGACCTGGACATCTACCTAAGTCTTTCTACCATCTAAGACAAGGAAAACCCTAAATTTAGACTTGTACATGGATATTAAATGAATGCGATACTCTTATTGTTCCAAACTTTTGCAAGACCTGCATGGGCTACCACTAAAACCTGTCACCCCCCGCTTCCCAAAACTACGGAGGCGAAGCGTGACTAAGGCCCGCTTGGGCCGGAGCTGTGAAGCTCGGACCCAATAAGCGTCTGTAGGGGTACCATTTTAAAATTTTCAGGTTCTTGCGTTTATAAAATTCGGAACAACAGAAAGTACATAAAGAAAGTTGCATTCATTAATATAAAGAAATAAAATCTAGAGAGTACAAAAGTCTAAAGAGAAGCCTAAGCATGGCAACAACTACCGGAAGAGAGTAAACTAAAAGTAATAACCTCTGAAAGGCAGCGACGAAAAAGACCTCGAGGTCTGGTCCTCGTCAGGAACGTACTCCGGGTCGTCGTCCGCTGGCTCCACGTACTCCGATATGTCCGACTCGTCCACATACTCTGGCTCAACACCTGACGTACAACACCCATGGGAAAATGAACTGTACGTCAGGTAAATTCTACAAAGGAGAGTTAGACTCTACTGCAAGTGTACTGTAATTTAAAGCAACAATTTACTGGTTGATTAGCATGCTGGGGTTATAACATGACAGTTAATAGAAAGTAAAACGGTGCAGAAAAAGTAAACACGACAAGCAGTAGCCGTAGCGTGTGCTACCGACTACTGGACTAACCTAAACGGGACAAGACAAGACAAACCAAGACAAGACAAGACAGGACACGTGTGACTCGAAGGGTTCACGCCTTACAGTTCGAGGGAGATCAAACCCTCACCCCGTGCGCACGCTCAACCCTACCCCACCCAAGTGCACAAGACAAGTCCGTACAAGGGATCACTCACACTTCTAGCTGAGTGCCCTATTGCCCGCAGGCTGTGTATCCATACAAGGGATCACTCTCTCTGGCTTGGAGAGTGCTTTATTGTCCACAGGCGGTGTATCCGTACAAGGGATCACTCTCTCTGGCTTGGAGAGTGCCATATAGCCCGCAGGCTGTGTATCCGTACAAGGGATCACACACTCTGGCTTGGAGAGTGTCCTATTGCCTGCAGGCTGTTTGTAACATGACACGACATGACAAGTGAAAGGGATATTTCTTTCTAGGGGGTCCACACGCATGCATACACAGAATAGCCTAAGGTATCAGTTGTTGTTGTTGTTGCGCTTAGACTTCGTCGTCAAGTCTAAGCTGTCAAGGCGGGACCCGGACGCTATCATTTCACGTCTGGTTCTCTCTGTTTACGTTTTAACAGTTCTAAGAGTCTATGGCCTAAACATGGCCGAAAGTATAAGTGTATACACTTGCCGGCGGTGGCGAGTGCGTCGTCTATCCGGAGCGTCCCGTCGAAGCGTCGCGTCGGTGATGGTCCATCTGAAACAGGATAACGGCGATGTCAGATCGCGCTTTTCATCAATCATATTATGGTTTGTTTCTAAATTTGGCGGGACTACCCTAACAGTCAAAAAGTCACGTCTTTTGATGATTTTGTTTAGTCTAAATCGACGTCTACCATATGTGCACAGAAATTCAGTTCGTTCGTCGATTTTCTACGGTGGACAATGTTTTAAAAATATAGAAATTAACTTTAGTTTAAGTTGACAAATTTTAGATTGGGTTTTACGTTTTTCTACGGGTGGGTTCTTACTACACGTTAGGGGACTAATCTTTTTGACGTCGTTCAAAAAGTGGATTTCGGGTCTGAACGACGAAGCGTCGTCATCGTCTGTAACTCCTCAGCCGTGGGTAGCACAGTGAGTCACCTATGGACAGCGAGACGATGGCACAAAAATAGCGAGCAAGCGGTGATCTTTCTCCCGTTGCGGATAGCGTAACGGATCTTCACGACGGCGGCGACGTCGGGTAAAAACACGTGTGCACGGTGACACACGTGAACTTTGAGGGTCCAAGGGGGCTGCTGATAGTTGAAATAGGTCAGTGGGAGTTGCTCGGCCCGGTGGGTGACCGACGGCGTGAGCGTACGGCAATGGGTGGCCGTGAGAAGTCGAAGAGGACAGATTCACGCAATATTCGTTGTCGCGTATCTCAGCGGAAAACCAGCGATGAACAACATCAAAGGGAAATTGCAGAAGATAAAATACTTCAAGAGGAGGCCAACGGTGGTGGAGTGGTCACCGGAAGTGGTTGGAGGTGGTCATGCGCCGGCGTTAAAGGTCAGTGCACAGATCTGTCAAAAACAGCCGCTAGGGCTTGTTTCGACGGGTTTTCGAAGAGATGGAGAGGAGAGGAGAGAGCAAGGAGGGATGCAGTTGGTAGGGAGACTCGAGAAAAGTCCAACAGTGGTAGGATGGTCATCGTAGGTGGCCGGAGGTGGCCGGATGACGGGTATTTTCGGCGATGGCGCAGATCTGTCAAAACTGCCGTTGAGGCGAGTTCGAGAGGTGTTTCAAGGAGGTAGAGATGAGGAAAAAGGGTAAGGGGAGCTGGAGATGATCAGGGGTCAAAGGGAAGTTGAGTGGAGGTGGCGATGACGGCTGGGGGTGGCAGGAAGGCGGCGGCCGGTGGTAAACTCCGGCGGCGCCCAGATTTGTGAAACTGCGGCCTGGGTGTTTTTAATGGCTTCAAGGAGGAGAGAGGGAATAGAGAGAAGATAGGAAAGAGAGGGGAGGTCACCGGACTAAGGGGGAGGCCGGAGAGCTCACCAGCGGCGAGGATGGGGCAGCAAGAAATGGCGGCTATGGGTGTTGCGTGCGTGACCTCGCAGGGTTTGGGGAGGGTTGTTTTTAAAAGATGGGAAGTTTGCAAAATGCCTTTAGAATATAGGGTTAGTTGAGGGGGGAAAAAGAGATAGGGAAAGTGCAAAGAGAGGGAAAGGAGGGTGAGAATAGAATAGGAAATCTCATCCCCCATGATGTGTAAGAATCAAATTGGATTTGGGTTAATGTGAATTTTCAAAATGGATTAGGCTAATCGGGCTTGGTTTTTGATTAGCGATTTGGGTGGGCTAGGAGTGTCAGAAAATTATGAAAAAATATGAAGACGACCGTGACGAAGAGAGGCTCGGGGATATAGTGGTCAATCGGGCATTTGGTCCACGAAAAATGAACAGAAAAATAAAAGATCTGGCAACTACGTCTAAAGCTACAATGACTCTGCAATCAAACCCGATTTGTGGGAGAACGACCAGTGAAATGACGTTCACTAAAAATACCACAAATAACTACTCTTCCTTACGGTCACAACGGTATATCACATCGCATAGACCGAAACCAAACAAGAGTCAAATAAAATACGCGTACGAAAAGAGCGTACACGCAGAAAATACATAAGGTCGAAAAGCGACCGTTACATGATGGCCGCTTCATACTCTACCCCATTATTCATGGTTTGAAATCGAAGCGGAGAGTGTATTCGAATATGTTACATGCTGATGTTTGGACAATTATTCCAGCCCCGCTTTCGGTTTGAGTGGCCGAACCATCCACTTGTATGATCCACGTTCTCTCATCTTCAATTGTATCGGTTGATGAATTGAGACCTGTCGAGGGAGAAGAGGTTGCATCGGGTTGTGTGTTAGTAACATGTACCTCTTCTGGCAGGTTGTCGTCGTAAGTGAGTTCAACGATGTAGTCAGCGAGATCCTGCCCTTTGATGGCGGTCCTGGGCTTGAACAGGATGTCAAATTCACTCAGTTCGACTCCCCACTTCATCATTCTCCCCTAACGATCCAGCCTCTTCTGGGTCTGTTCTAAGGGGGCATCTGTGAGGCCCAAGATGGTGTACGATTGGAAGTATGGACGTAGCCTCCTCGCAGATTGGATCAGCGCGAATGTCATCGTCTCTATTCTCGAGTAATTTACTTTTGGGCCTCGAAGGACTTGGCTGACGTAGTAGATAGGTCGTTGCACTCCCGAGTCCTCTTTGACGAGTGTCGAGCTTACGGCCTCCATGGTAGCAGCCAGATAAATAATGAGCTGGTCATCCTTATCTAGTTTGGTCAGGAGTTGCGAGCTGCAGAGGTACTCTTTTAGTTCGGAGAAAGCCCTCTTGCAATCTGCGTCCCATTCAATGACCCTCTTGAAATTCATGGTGTAGGCTATCGCCTTTCTCACTACTTTGAAGAAATGCAACGATCTTTCGGCCTACTTAGACAAGAACCGGCCCAAAGCGGCTAATGTAACGGCCGCTTTCCGACTGTACGTACTTTTCGTACCCGTATTTTATTTGGCCTCTTCTTGTATCCGGACTATACGATGTGATATGTCGTTGTGACAGTATGGAAGAGTAGTTATTTGTTGGATTTTTAGTGAACGTCATTTCACGGGTCGTTCTCCCACAAATCGAGTTTGATTGCAGGATCGACGTAGCATTAGACGTAGTCGCCGGATCTTTTATTTTTCTGTTCATTTTCTGTGGACCAAACACACGATTGACCACCGTATCCCCGAGCCTCTCTTCGTTCCGATCGTCCCCATATTTTTTTCGTATTTTTCTGACACTCCTAGCCCACCCAAATCGCTAATCAAAATTCAAGCCCATTAAGCCTAATCAACATTTGAAATTCAATCCCTAATCAAATCATTAGAGATCCCTCATACGTAGCATGTGGAGATTTTCTACGGCTATCCTCACCTGGCTTTCCCCCTCTTTGCACACCACCTCTCACACACCCTCTCTCCTTGTCATCCTTAAGTATACCCCTTTATATCATGTTATAGCAAGATTCTCCTCTTTAAAACACAAACTCCACAAAAACCCTAGGCAAAATGCAGATCAGCTGCCCCATTCAACCTATGGTTCCTTCCTCCCCTCGTCACCGGAGAGGCCAACTCTGGCCATCCTTCGACCACCCACCTCCTCTCTCCCTCCTCTCTCCCTCCTCTCTCTTCTCTCTCTCCTTGAAACCCTCAAAAAGAACCCATGGCCGCAACATTGGACAGCCATCCCTAAACCTGCGGCCACCCCTCTTTTCCGGCCACCACCGGTTGCCTTCTGGCCTCTCCACCTCCCCGACAACATCACCTACCCTCTCCTCCTCCTTCTCCTCCATCTCCACCTGTCCAAGACATCGAAAACCCATCAAAAACACCAAAAAATACATAGCCCAGGCCTGCTGTGCGTGCCCGCCGGAAAACGGCCGGCCATCCCTCTCCAGCCACCTCCAGCCGTTGTCGCCACTGCAATTCAACTCCTCTTTGACCCCCCGATCGTCTCCAACTCCCCTTACCCTTTTTCCACGTCTCGATCTCCTCGAAAACCCCGTGGAACTCAGATCTAGCTGCTGTTTTTGACAGTTTACGCGCCGCCACTTCAAACTCGCGCCCATCGGTCATCCGGCCACCTACGACAACCACCCTACCTCCGTTGGACTCCTATCAAACCCCCTACCAACTGCAATTTCCCTCATGCTCATATCCCACATATAGCTCCGGAAAAATCCGTCAAAACCAAGCCCATCTGCTGTTTTTGACAGATCTGGGTGCTGAACTTCAACACCGGCACACGACCACCTCCGACCACCTCCTGCAACAACTACACCACCATTGGATTCATCTTGAAGTCCTTTAGCTTTTGAAAATTTCCTTTGTCGCTGTTCATCGCTGGATTTTCACTGAGACGTGCGACAACAAACGTTGCACGAATCTGTCCTCTCCGGCTTCTCACAGCTACCCACCGCTGTACGCTCACACCGTCAGCCACCCACCGGGCCGAACATCTTTCACTGATCCTACCTCATCTATCGACAGCCCCTTGGACCCTCGGAGTACACGTGCATCGCCGTGCACACGTGTTTTTACCCGACGTCGCCGCCGTCGTGAAGATCCGTTGCGCTACCCGCAACGGGAAGGAGATCGCCGCTAGCTCGCTATTTTTGTTCCACCACCTCGCTGTCCAGAGGTGCCTCGCTGCACTACCCATGGCCAAGGAGTTCCAGACGACGTCGACGCTTCGCCGTTCAGACCCGACTTCCACTTTTGAACGACGTCAAGAGGTTGGTTCCCCTAACGAGTAGTAAAACCCACACCGTAGCTCATCAAAACATAATCTTAAATTGGTCAACGTGAACTAAAGTTATTTTTTGCATCTTTAAAATGTTGTCCACCGTAGAAAAATCGACGAACGAACTGAATTTCTGTGCACATAGGATAGACGTCGATCTAGGCCGAACAAATCATCAAAAAGACGTGACTTTCGACTGTTAGGATAGTCTCGCCAAATTTAGAAACAAACCGTAATAAGATTGACAAAAATCGCAATCTGACATCGCTGTGATCCTGTTTCAGACGGACCATCGCCGACACGACGCTTCGACGGGACGCTCCGGACAGACGACGCACTCGCCACCGCAGGCAAGTGTACTCACTTGTATTTTCTGCTGTGTTTAGACCATAGACTGTTAGAACTGTTAAAACATAAAAAAAGAGAACCGGACGTGAAATGATAGCGTCCGGGATACCCCTGACAGCTTAGACTTGACGACGAAGTCTAAGCGCAACAACAACTGACTCCTTAGGGTTTTCTTGTGTGTGCGTGCGTGTGGACCCCCTAGAAGAAATTTTCCCTACTTGTCATGTTGTGTCTTGTTATACATAGCCTGCAGGCAATAGGGCACTCACCTAGCAGAGTGAGTGATCCCTTGTATGGATACACAACCTACGGCAATGAGACGCTCACCTAGCAGAGTGGGTGATCTTTATTACGGAACACCTACGGGAAGCTCGGCACCCACCTAGCAGAGTGAGTGTTCCAGCAGACTGAAAGGATAGAGGCTCTCATCTAGCAGAGTGAGTGGTCATATACAGTAGTACAGTTTCACCTACGAGGCGTTCATCGCTCACCTAGCAGAGTGAGAGACACGCTACCGACCGTGGGGATAGAGGCACTCACCTAGCAGAGTGAGTGGCCCTATATTGTCTTGTCTTGAGCACTTGGGTTTGGGGTAGGGTTGAACGTGCACACGGGGAGAGGGTCTGATCCCCCTCGAATCGTATGGCGTGAACCCTTCGAGTCACACGTGTCGTGTCTCGTCTTGTCGTGTCTTGTCTTGTCACGTCTTGTCTTGACCCGTTTAGGTTAGTCCCGTAGTCGATAGCACACGTTACGGCTACAGCTTGTCGTGTTTACTTTTCCTGCTTCGTTTACTTTCTATAACTTCTATGTATAACCTCAGCATGTTAATCAACCAGTAAAATGTTGCTTTAAATTACAGTACACTTGCGGTAGAGTCTAACCCTCTTTTGTAGACTTTACCTGACGTACAGTTCCGTTTCTCTTGGGTGATGTACGTCAGGTGTTGAGCCGGAGTACGTGGACGAGCTGGACGTACCTGAGTACGTGGAGCCAGAGGGTGTCGACCCGGAGTACGTACCTGACGAGGACCAGTCCTAGAGGTCCCTCACCGTTGCAGTTCAGAGTTTCTCCTGCTTTCTAGTTCGGGTGCGTAGCACCGTTTACTTTTCTGCCTAGGTTGGGTGCTTGCACCAGTAGTTTACTTTCTGTGTGTTGCCATGCTGGGCATTACTTCATTTGTTAGACTCTTGTACTTCTGGATATCTTGATGGATTAAAATGAATGCATTTTCTTTCAGTACTTTCTGTTGTTACGAATTTTAAAAATGCAAGAACCTGGAATTTTAAAATGGTACCCCCCTTACAGACGCTTATTGGGTCCGAGCTTCACTGCTCCGGCCCAAGCGGGCCTTGTCACGCTTCACCTCCGTAGTTTTAGGAAGCGGGGCGTGACAGCTATTCTTCCGTTCAGTCTGGAGTTCTCTGATGGTTGAATGCTCCTTCATCGCCATGATCACTGTGATCTTGTCAGGGTTAGCCTCGATCCCTCGGTTCGTCAGCATGAAACCGAGGAACTTTCCTGATCGAACCCAAAGGTACACTTAGCTGGGTTCAATCGAAGGTTGTATCATCGGATCTGTGCGAATATCTCTCAAAGATCTACAATGTGATCAGTTGGCTTCCTCGACTTGACCAGCATGTCATCAATGTAGACTTCTAGGTTCCGCCCGATTTGAGCCTCGAATGCAGTTCATCATACGTTGGTATGTGGCCCCTGCATACTTCAAACCGAATGGCATTTTTGTATAACAGAAAGTACCTCGATCGGCAATGAAAGAAGTCTTTTCTACATCTTTCGGTGCTATTTGGATCTGGTTGTAGCCCGAGAAAGCATCCATGCAACTGAGGAGCTCATAACCTGAGGCACTATCGACCAGATAGTCGATCCAGGGCAGGGAGTAGCTATCTTTCGGATTGGCTTTGTTGAGGTCGGTGAAGTTGACACACATTCGCCACTTATCATTTGACTTCTTCACCATCACGACATTCGAAAGCCAATCGGGATATTTGACCTCTCGAATGAAGCCCGCCTCCAGAAGTCGATCCACTTCCTCGATTGCAGCCTTCATCTTTTCACCCCCCATGTTCCTCCTCTTCTGCTTCATGGGTTTAGAAGTCAGGTTGACTTCCAACTTGTGTGATATTACCTCAGGATTGGTGCCGGGCATATCCCTCGGGGACCAGGCGAAAACATCTGCATGCTCTCTCAAGCGAGCGATTGATTGCTCCCTTAGGTCGATGGGGAGCATCAACCCAATGGAGACAGTCTTCCCTTCTTTTTCTGAGATTCGAATATTTTCTGTCTCTTCTACTACCGCGGGTCGTTGATCCTTGCCTTTGGGATCGACCGGGTCTATCTGCCCTACCCTTCTTAAAGCGGTCGACCGAGTAGCACGACCGTGCTTGCTTCTGATTTTCTCTCGCCTTCCCAACTCCTTCAAGAGTTTGGAATTTGATCATTTGATGGAAGGTTGAGACCACCGCTTCTATAGCGTTGAACAGTGGTCTACCGATGATTTCGTTGTATCTTGAATTGATCTTCACCACTATGAAATTTGTCACGCCCTACTTCCCATTATACTTGGAAGCGAGAACGTGGGCATGTCCGCATGTGCTTAAAGGAAAGAAAAAGTACTTTGTTCTTTCTTTTTTGACTTAAGCACAATAAGTGTCTGTGTATAAAGCTTGGCAGGTTCTTGCAGGTGAATATCATAACAACACAAATATCATTATTACAACTTCAAAGGCCAGATCACATGTACACAAATACGGCCTACGATGGCCATTACAAATAGTTACACGAAAATAAATACACCTGAATACAATATCACACAACTATTAAACTTTTAGCGGTGTTGCGAAGGCACGTCGTTCATTAGCAGTGGATCTCAGTATCCTGGTACTTCAGGTCAACTCGCTCAGCCTCAGGGTATGCACCTCTGCAAAATCTGTCTCAGAACCTGACGTATATTTTACAAGATAAACAATAGGGAAATATACGTCTGTGAGGGTCGCTCGGCAAGTTAAGAATGTTAGAAAATGGACCCTTGGCAAGATATTAATATAGTTTGCAAAGATTTTAAAGGCGAGGGAAACATAACAGGGCACAATTAAGAAAAGTATGGTAGCGTAAGTAAGCGTGCGAGCACAACAAAGTGTAGTGTACAAAGTAGTGAGCATGGCAAGTGTAGTGTGCAAAGTAGTGAGCATGAAAATTGTGGTGTACAGAGTAGTGAGCATGGAAAATGTATATGAGCATGGTAAGAGGAGCTAGCAGGTTACACAAATAGCAACAGCAGAAGTAAGATAGTGCGTCATTCAATCTCCTAATCTAGTGACAAGCCCAATGTCTGAGGGCAGATGAAACTACAATACCAGTGGCTTTGTACTTATCAACCCCATCCGGGCGATGGTCAAATTTATCGGTGGGGTGAAATCCAGCATTCCGCACTCTACTACAATGGACTACCCCACCCAAAGTGTCACTGTGCGTTCTGTATAGTTCAATGTATGTCCCAAGGGCCCAATATTTCGTAAATGCCCCGAGCTCCCAATAGTCCGTATATGCACCGAGGGCCCAATATCACATTTCATTAGGGTGTACATTCCACAATTAATGGGATAACAAACAATGATGGCATTTCATACACATTATTAAAGTGACACCAACATTTTAATAGTAAAAGGAAATCAACACATCACCAGGTCCATTAAATTATTTCAAATGCTATTCAGTAACGTACTTACAAAAATTTGTAACTTTAACGTTTTAACGACGTACGTTATATCTTAAAAAGTTTGTATACGATAAAATACTTGCCTAAATGGAGCATTTCTGTGTCCAAGCGATAGCAACGAGGGACGGTGTTTATTTGCGACGTCAGATTCGCGATATCAAAAAGCGATTTACTATTAAAATAGTATAAACCTAACTTATACAATATACTGTTTTATAAAATATCTAGTTTTACTGTCTATAAATACATATAACATATATTGCACAGCCTAAGACCTTATATAACATTTAATATATAAGTATATATATTAACCGTGTTATATAAGTTATATATATATAGTATTTAATAGATAAACCATACTATTGAAGTAATAATAGCAACCCAACCTACTTCGTTCATGCAAGGACTCCCAGCTCCGTAGGTCTCTCCATTGCTGTCGGCATTGTAGATGGACTACAGCGACTGCGGCGACAGACAAGGGAGCATCTGGCGGTGAGGAGCTCTGGGCGGCATCGACTGCGTGCAGTAAGGGTCGTTGTTGTTGGATCTGGATCGTAGCCTAGAGGGGGGGGGGTGAATAGGCTAATAAAAGTTCTCGTGCAACCCACGAGAAATCCCACGCAGTTATAGGCACAGACAAGATAATAAAATAGCAATCACAGAGTACGCACAGATATACCCTGGTTCGGTCGTCCCTACGACCTACTCCAGCCCCCGAAAACAAATACTAGATAGATATGTAATCCTGTACAGCTACAATGAGTCAAGATCCCAAATCTACTCTCACCTAGCTCGTACGCACACCACGTGCTCCACACTCTCAATCTAGTCAGATGCTCTCACCCTCTGTGACGACTCCCAAGTCGTCAGGTCCCCAAAAAGTAACACAAAAGGTAAAGTTTCCCCTACAGAGATCGCTACACCAATACAAAGATAAATAAATAGAGTTTTAGAAATGCTCAGCAATGGTGTGTCGTCTCTGTCGTTCAGCACGTGTCAGATCTCGTCTGACGATGATGTAGATGTTTGATATCCCCTCAATAGTTCGGCTCCCCTCTCGATGAAACTTGCGCCTTCCACCAAAGATTAAAACCTCTTGATGCTTGTACTTTTTGCAAGGTGACTGACTGAATCCTGCGGCTATTGGAAATATTTGTTGTTCGGCTGCCTTCTCTCCTCTTTAATGCCTTAAAAGAAAATGCAACCTGCAACAAAAAAACAAAAGAGGATGAGTTCTTTTAATAAACAAAGAGTAGACAGCCCTTTACAAAATTCGGCCTAGGGGAAAATGATGGAGAAAATAAACCAAAGGGGCTGGCTCTTTTATGATTAGAGAGTTTCAAAGAAAACAACAAAAACGTTGTGCCCTGGGAATTCTCTTTGTGGCGACTGCTTCAAGTTTTTCGGCCGGCTCTTCGACATGCAACTGTGCTCCCCTCTGTTTTTTTGATTTTCAATCAAGTGCTCTTGGAGATACCCAACAAAAACAAAAGAGAAAACTTCAACCAAAAATCAGTGCCTCCTCTTAAAAATTAGTGCAACAAAAAGCTCATGGGATTTGAGATTTCCAAAGGAGAGGGAGATGAATCATGGGAATTGTGATTGGCTCCTTTTGGAATGGCTTAGGGCATATGAGCTCTAGGAAAAATATCAAGAGAGGAGAAAAAATGTTTCGGCACTGCTCTCTTTTTAATGTTGCGGCTGGCCCTGCTGTTTGCAAATTTCGGCCTTAGGGTTTACAAAAGGGAACATGCGGCCTTGGCTAATATTTGATATTTGCAGGATGAGAGAGGGTTTCGGCTGCTCTTGGGAATTGATATATGAAGGGGTGCGGCTATCTGGGTTTTCAAAGGGTTATATTATTATAAGGCCTGCCTCTTGAGATTTTTAAGGGGGATGAAAAATTAATTCGGCTTTAAGGCATTTTGTTTTTGGCCTTAGTGTTTTTTTTGAATTGCTTCTAATGATAAAACCCAGGGTCGAAATTTTGTTGCACATTTCAAGAAGTGCGGCCTGAAGAATTTGAAGCTGTGGCTTTGTTTTCCAAGGAGATATTGAGGAATTAATTCGGCCATGTGCGTAAGGAGACTTTTGGACTTGATACGGAAACGATTAGGGTTCGATTCCAATAGATATAAGTCAACTCAAGCTAGGTTCTCTCCCTTTCTCCTTTGCACATTGACCAGGTCCTTCCGTAAATTAGTCGTACATTCACCGTTCTTGAAACACTTAACACACACGTTAGAACATTCACACACGTTTGTTATCATCAAATACAAAGTTCCTAGATCGTTGCTACCAACAATCTCCCCCTTTTGATGATAACAAACTCGGGATAAGATTAGCATAGTAAAGTTGCAGATAGTGTGTGTGATGGCGATGTGACATGCGATGAAATAGTGACATGCAAACAATGATAAGTAAAGTTAACAATATGCATGCTCCCCCTATTTTTGTGCTTCCCCGATATTCATTAATGCTCCCCCTTAATCTAACAGTCATATTTTCACATGCATTAATATCAAATCTTTCAAATCTTTCCTAAATTTTTCTCCCCCTTTGTTATCATCAAAAGTCGAAGCACGAAGTCAAAAATATATACCATGCAAAAAGAGAGTATTATTAACCATCACCAACAATTGCATGCATACAATCTAGGAATAATCAAGTCAAATTCCAATGAAATTAAACAATGAAGAATTCAACACCAACGTGTACGTGTGATGACTAAAATTGAAGCACATATGGAGAATCATTTAAAAAAGTCAACCAAAACCAATCCACATTTTCCAAATAACATTCTATCACCTAGGATTGATTTTTCCCACCTCATTAAAAATGAGTTCAAAGTACCACACCCCAAAACATAGCCTATAAGGTCTCTTAGATGTGGGGGTGGCATTGCTTGACGAGTAAATACACCAACGCTAAAGTTTACCCATAAAGCCTATGTTGGATACTCGTGGGTAATACCGTTGCCAAGGATTGTATCCATTTTCCATACAGAGCAATTATCTTTTGTTTTCTCATTTTTTAAAAAAAGCTTATAACAACAATTTCTTTTGCTCAATTTTTATCCATGGCAAGGTATATCATATCCCTTAGATTTCCAGTTAAGTTTTCCTCCTACATTCACTTTCCATACTTCATAAACGATACCTCCAAATGTGCAACAATAATAATACATGTGGAAGTGAAGTAGGTGGTGCAAAAATCAAGTTATTTTCATTCATTGAATATGCCATGAATATTTAGAAAGATGAACATGCGCATGTGGCAAAAGAAATAATACACCAATTTCTACATACATATGAAATTCATTCGTGCATACTTCAATAGTGAATCAAAGAGAGAAGATACACACTTAAGAACCATTTTTTTTTCTTTCAGTTTTTCAGTTTTTTTTTAAATTCATGAAGTACTAAAGCAAACATGAGATGCAATCACACAAAAAAAATCATGCACACAAAGCAATGCAACTATTAGCACACAAACAAGAAAAAGTCACGCACACAAAAAATGCTATGAAGGTGTGCATTAATTTCAAAGAATGAGATATACCTTCGCGTCCCCGTTTGACTAAGGAGCTAAAAAATAAATGAGACATTCAATTTATCGCTCCTCGTCAAATTTCCATCCACCTACAAAAGAGATGTCGTGTGTGACCTTGGAATCCAACAAGGTCCACTCACGTTAGTCATCAAGGATTTAGGAACCCATATTTGTTTGAAATTAATGTTTTTGTTCCTATATTTGCAATGATATGAAGTATGACCAACACATCCACATGTAAAGCACTTAGCATGAAAATTTCCAACCTTTTTTGTTTCAATGTGAACTTTTCTATATTTTGATTTTTCAACATTTTAAAGACCATATCCTAGTCCTCGCCTATTATTGCCATAAAGTTGATTTCCAAGAATAATGTCTAAATTTTGTTTTCCAATGGAAAATCTCTTTAATGACAATTCTAGGGTGGTGACTTTGGATTTCAAGATATCGTTTTCATCCACAAGCAAAGTGCATTTACTAATGAAAGCTTGCTTGTTTTCCTCTTCTTTCTTTTCAAAATCCCTCATTTTTTCTTTAAGTTCAAGATTGAGCCTGTTAATCTTTTCAGAAAGCAATTCATTTTCAACTTCAAGCTTTGTCTTATCTAGCTTATACATGCTAATATTCTTTAATAAAGAGGGACATGAAAGACAATCAGTTTTTTTCAGACAAGCTAGCTTTCTCTTTTTCTAACATAGTGATGGTAGATTTGCATGTAACAAGCTCTTGTTTAATATTTTTCATTTCTATAGACATGTCATACTCAGTTTGTTGCATAACAAAATTATCATTCCTATAACATTCCACATCAGCTTCTAGCTCATCAATTCTATGTTGCATTCCTTTACAGATTTCTAAGAATTCAGCTTTAGTGGGAGATTCTACCTCATTGTGTTTGGCCATCAATGCCATGCAGGAGTGGGCTTCTTGTTCCTCATCCTCCTCCTCAGCTTCGCTATCCAAGTCCCACGTCAGTATTTTCGTTTTTCCTTTTACAACTTGAGCTGTGTGTTGTTGTGGGCAATCTTTTATGTGGTGCCCTTTCTTCCTGCATTTAAAACATTCACTTCTATTAATAGCTTTCTGATCATATGAATTTCTACCAAAATTAGAATTATTAGAACGAATGAACCTTTTTCCCATCTCAGCTCTTCCTTGATCAGTCTGAATGTATCTCCTGAAGTTTCTGACCATTAGGGCTTGCTCTTCATCAAGATCGTCGTCGTTAGCTTGAAGAGCTAATGGTGTGGAAGCTTTGGTCTTCTCTTCAGGTTTCTCTCTGGCTTCTATACTCTGCAACTCAAGCTCATGTGACATTAGGTTGCCTATCAAGTCCTCCACTTTCATTGTTGACAAGTCCTTAGCTTATTGAATAGTGGTGACTTTAGGCCTGAACGAGCTTGGTAGCGCCCTTAAGATATTTCGTACCTGTTCATGGCTAGAGTATGGCTTACCGAGGGAACTAGATTTGTAGACGATGTCTGTGAACCTCGCAAACATGTCTTTAACTGATTCTGTTGGTAGCATGTGGAAGCTCTCATATTCAGTGCTCAGCAACGCAAGTCTGGATTCCTTTACTTGCGATGTTCCCTCGTGTGTCACCTCCAGAGTATGCCAGATTTCCTGCGCAGTTAGACAATGTGAGATACGATTCAGATTTATCAAGGGATCATATAAGCGCATTCATAGCTTTACCATTAAGAGTATAAAGTTTCTTATCAGCTAAATCCCACTTGTCTTTAGGCTTAATCCTAACAGTGTCTTCAATTTTAATAGTGGGTAGACTATAACCATTTTCAACAATATCTCACACATCATAATCTACAGACACTAGATAGATTTTCATCCTAGCCTTTCAATATGCAAAGTCTACACCGTTAAATTTAGGGGGACGGGCTATAGACTGACCTTCAGCAAAAGCACAATCAGATATATTCATGGTCATCTAAAAATCTAGACTAGATCCTCTAAACTGGCTCTGATACTACTTGTTGGATCTGGATCGTAGCCTAGAGGGGGGGGGGGGGGGAGTAGGCAAATAAAAATTCTCGTGCAACCCACGAGAAATCCCACACAGTTATAGGCACAGACAAGATACTAAAATAGCAATCACAGAGTACGCACAGATATACCCTGGTTCGGTCGTCCCCACGACCTACTCCAGCCCCTGAAAGCAAATACTAGATAGATATATAATCCTGTACAGCTACAATGAGTCAAGATCCCAAATCTACTCTCACCTATCTCGTACGCACACCACGTGCTCTACACTCTCAATCTAGTCAGATGCTCTCACCATCCGTGACGATTCCCAAGTCGTCAGGTCCCCAAAAAGTAACACAAAAGGTAAAGTTTCCCCTACAGAGATCGCTACACCAATACAAAGATAAATAAATAGAGTTTTAGAAATGCTCAGTAATGGTGTGTCGTCTCTGTCATTCAGCACGTGTCAGATCTTGTCTGACGATGATGTAGATGTTTGATATCCCCTCAATAGTTTGGCTCCCCTCTCGATGAAACTTGCGCCTTCCACCAAAGATTAAAATCTCTTGATGCTTGTACTTTTTGCAAGGTGACTGACTGAATCCTGCGACTATTGGAAATATTTGTTGTTCAACTGCCTTCTCTCCTCTTTAATGCCTTAAAAGAAAATGCAACCTGCAACAAAAAAACAAAAGAGGATGAGTTCGTTTAATAAACAAAGAGTAGACAGCCCTTTACAAAATTCGGCCTAGGGGAAAATGATGGAGAAAATAAACCAAAGGGGCCGGCTCTTTTATGATTAGAGAATTTCAAAGAAAACAACAAAAACGTTGTGCCCTGGGAATTCTCTTTGTGGTGGCTGCTTCAAGTTTTTCGGCCGGCTCTTCGACATGCAACTGTGCTCCCCTCTGTCTTTTTGATTTTGAATCAAGTGCTCTTGGAGATACCCCAACAAAAACAAAAGAGAAAACTTCAACCAAAAATCAGTGCCTCCTCTTAAAAATTAGTGCAACAAAAAGCTCATGGGATTTGAGATTTTCAAAGGAAAGGGAGATGAATCATGGGAATTGTGATTGGCTCCTTTTGGAATGGCTTAGGTCATATGAGCTCTTGGAAAAATATTAAGAGAGGAGAAAAAATGTTTCGGCACTGCTCTCTTTTTAATGTTGCGGCTGGCCCTGCTGTTTGCAAATTTCAGCCTTAGGGTTTACAAAAGGGAACATGCGTCCTTGGCTAATATTTGATATTTGCAGGATGAGAGAGGGTTTCGGCTGCTCTTGGGAATTGATATATGAAGGGGTGCGGCTATCTGGGGTTTCAAAGGGTTATATTATTATAAGGCCTGCCTCTTGAGATTTTTAAGGGGGGATGAAAATCAATTCGGCTTTAAGGCATTTTGTTTTTGGCCTTAGTGTTTTTTTGTGAATTGCTTCTAATGATAAAACCCAGGGCCAAAATTTTGTTGCACATTTCAAGAAGTGCGGCCTGAAGAATTTGAAGCTGTGGCTTGGTTTTCCAAGGAGAGATTGAGGAATTAATTCGGCCATGTGCATAAGGAGACTTTTAGACTTGATACGGAAACGATTAGGGTTTGATTCCAATAGATATAAGTCAACTCAAGCTAGGTTCTCTCTCTTTCTCCTTTGCACATTGACCAAGTCCTTCCGTAAATTAGTCGTACGTTCGCTATTCCTGAAACACTTAACACACACGTTAGAACGTTCACACACGTTTGTTATCATCAAATACGATGTTCCTAGATCGTTGCTACCAACAGTTGTGAGTGACGGTGGAGGCGCACCGGTGTCAGGAGGCAGAGAGGGTGGTCAGAGAGCTGATGGCCTTACTGTGGCAATGATGACGAGGGGCTTGAGGGCGGCGCGAGTTTAAGAGAAACTCGGGGGGGGGGGGGGGGTCGTTTTGGGGCATGAAGGCGGTGAGGGGGGGGGGGTGTTGGGAAAGGCTGTGGGTTGTTTTTTGTTTGGACATCGGCGATGGTGGCATTGGGTCGGAGTTGTGTGGAGAGAGGAGCATGAGCTGTTTAGGGTTGAGGGGTTGTCTAAGGGTCTTATGGTCGGAGGAAGGGAGAGAGGGAGATGGCGCTGGTTGGGTTGGAGGGAAGTTGCCGTAGGGGTGCTTCGGCGGTCGGTAAGAGGAGCGGGGGGTCGTGGCCATTGGGGTTCGTCGGAAGCTGAGGGGTTTGTGGGTGCAGTCGAGAGATGGGGGCACCGGTGGAAGTTGAAGGGCTGTCGAGGGGTTGGGTCACGTGGTGGCAGCAGTGGACGAGAGGAGGAGTCGGAGACGGGGTTTGGTGCTGGGCTATTTGCAGGGTGGAGGTGGCGAGGTGTGGCGTCGAACTAGAGCAGTTCGAAGGTCGTCGCTAGAGAGAGAGAAGCAACGACATGTGCTGTGGCGTTGGGGTTTGGAAAGGAGGAGGAGCAGGTCGCCCGTGGGTTGAGGCTTCGACAGAGGAGTATGGGGTCGTCGGAGGAGGCATTCGCAGGTGGCGAGGAAGGACGAGATCGGGGCTTGGGCTTGGGTTTTTGCGAGAGGCCACTGCATGCTTTATGAAGGCGGGGGGGGGGGGGGGGGGGGGGGGGGGAGGGGGATGGCAGGTGCGATCATGTTGAGATTTAATGGGGGGAACATTGGGATTTCATGCGGCTATCGTGTACATGGGAAGATTTTGTGGGTTAGTTTGGTTGAGATTCT
Source organism: Scilla litardierei (assembly GCA_030789695.1). Lineage (NCBI taxonomy): Eukaryota > Viridiplantae > Streptophyta > Magnoliopsida > Asparagales > Asparagaceae > Scilla > Scilla litardierei. The sequence continues at coordinate 624,143,421 of CM061142.1, forward strand.
CAGATGATTACGTGAGAACGGTTGTGATCGATCAGATTTCGTTGGGATCCCGTGCATGAGAGGGGTGGGTCGCATGGGGTTGCTTGTGTGAGTTGGTGATGGGGAACATGGGTTTATTGTTGGGATAATTGCATGAAAATGGGAGTGTTGGGATACTTGCAATTTTGGGTTTGATTGTAGTGGAAAAATAGGGAACGTGGGTTCCTTTGCTATTGTTGATTTGTTGTGATTCATTTTGATTGAGACTTGGTTAAATAATGCTTGGGGAGATATGTAGGAGGATATATGCCCATAAGGCAATTTATCCTAAGTATACGTCTTGTTCATACTGTATATGGTACCTATTATCCTAAGTATAAAATTGTTCGTGTTAATATACTTAGATAATATCCATAGACTTATAGTTAGGTCCTTACGTATCTAGATAAGATCTCGATTATGAGTAAGTAAGCGACCGAATAGAAACGTAAGTCTTAAACGGTTCGTGGTCATAGATATGTCGAGAACTGGATATCGACACATCGGATAGACCACTGTGTCTTAGTCTTACCTTAGGGTAATGATGATCTCCTAGTCATTCGACTTGGCGAAGTCGGAGACAAGACACAGGTGCTCATTGGAGAATGAGTTCACTGAATGACCAAATTAGAGTTATTAAATGGTTAAACTTTAAATAAACTGTCTTTAATAACTCTAGGGTGATGATAGGTAAGCTGGTCCTTATGACCTGAAGTCATTTGTACGAACCTGTGAGCGAACGGTGTAGCCTAGACCCATGATCTAGCTTCGAGGCTAGGCATGCTGAAAGATCTTAGGTTGGGTTGCACCCGAAGCTCTCGAGGCGAGTAGATGACTAAGATGGGATTCGTCACTTCCGTTAAAGAAAAGTTAGTGTTACAGGCTCAGTACGATCTTTGTGTTGATCCTCGGCTGGGGTACGTTGTAAGAAGTACAACGTGTATACAACAAAGACCACCGTATACTGACCAATGTTGTCTAATAGGATTGACAGTAAACCATACCCTAGGCCAACAGGAACACAGTCTTAACGAAGGGACTATAGCTAACGGAGTTCATCACTGACACAACCAATGTAAACCCAATGATGCTTTTGTCAAAGGGTCGATCACGTTATGATGATTCTGAAACAGGGACGACAGCTACTGCTCGTGGTGATCGTCGTCTAAGGGTTTCAAGCCCCAACCTGTAGTAAGGTCAGGCTGTAAGGTATCACACCGAGTAGCGTTCGTGTCTTAGTAATAGGACGATTAATTGAGAGAGAATCATTTGATGATATTGAATAGTTAATATTCACAATCTTGTTGTGAAAGATAGTCGTAATAGCAATAGGGACAATCTTGCATTTGATGCAAACAAAGATTAAACGTGTCGTAAATTGGTTACGAAAAATTTAGTTGGAACAAATATGTTGGAAAGGGTTACCTGGATGACGGAATCGTCCCGGTCTAAACACAGGTTCAAACCGCATCCAAATCGGAGCTCAAACGAGCCCAAAAACGCGAAAACAGTCCAAGGCAAGGTGGGTTAGACCCACTGGGCTAACAAGCCCATCCGCAAGGGCAAAACGGGCGCAGCCTGCTGCTGCAGCGGGCTCGGCCCACTGACTACAGCGGGCGCGGCCCGCTGCACAGCGGGCCAGCGCCCGCTACAGCAGCGGGCGGACGCCCTGCCCTCCCTACCTTGGGCGGGCGCGCCCGCTAAGCTTAGCGGGCGCGCAGGCAACTTAAGTGATTTTTCGGGTTTTTTGAAACCCCAAAAAGACGGCTACGAAAGTTGATTTTTTGCCCAACTTTGGGCAATTGTTTGAGGGGTCAAACAAAGTCGAAATTCGTTGCCGTTGGTTCCTAAGCGTTCACCATTCGAAGCCCTTCAGATTGATAGCTTGTTTGGTGTCTAAAGTTTAATGAGCGAAGAGAATTAATTAGTTGAAGTTTGCTTTTATGAAAAGCTCTCTCACTTCAATTTAAGCTTAATTAGCTAAATTGAATTCTCTTCAATTTAGCTATTGTCCCACATTGCTCACAACGAAAGGAGTGCCGACTCCCTATATAAATAGGGGTGCACTCCCTTCGTTAAAAAATGCACCAAGTCCTCGATCGAGTAGCTCTAGACTTTTAGAGCAAGCTAGATCGGCGACTAAACTATTCTCTCTCTCTCTCTCTCTCTCTCTCTCTCTCTCTCTCTTCCTATTCTCCGGAGTAGTCCTAGCAAGACTACGAAGGGGGTTTGGATTTGGATCCAGACGTCTAAGACGCGGGTTCTACTCAAGTGAAACTTTCTACCGCGTGTGATCGGCTTGGAGGCGAAAGTCAGTTCGGGCGGATCGGTTCGAGGGTGTGAGGCGGCTCAGGCAGATCGAATCAAGGCGGCTCGGCTACGAGGAGCATCAGAAGACGGTGCGATACATCTTGCCTGCTCCAGGGCCAAGATTCCGGGTATGTGGTTAAGTAATTTTAGTGTAGATTTAATTTTGTCACTGTAGAATAGATCCCTCTTGGGGTGGTTAGATCCACCCCAAGTTGGCATAGATCGGGCTAGGTTTTGGCTCCCTCAGAGCCTAGCTAAATTGTTTAGCTAGCTTAAAAAGTTTTTGTTTTTGATTTTTCGCTGCGTTTTAAGCCCCTATGGTCTGTCTGACTTAGGACAGACACAGATCCGAGCTCTGAGGGTCCGCCAAAACCCCAACAAGATATAATTAGTTGTAACAAGTTGAGGTTAAGATCCCCCAACAACGTGATATAAAGGGTTAGTTAAGGGTTAACATTTATTAAGATTTTATCAAGATAAGATTCGATTTTGGAATCAGTTTAGTTGGGGATATTAGATCTATGAAATGATTTGATTAAGATATTTAGAGTTAGGATTTGGAGATAGGATAGAATCAGTTTTTAGGATTCGTTAGATTATCGGGTTAAGATTTGATTAGGGAAAATCGATTTGGTTAAGACATTGGTTAGGAAGAGATCGGTTTAGTAAGACGTTTAGATTTGATTGAGATATCAAAACTTATTAGGATTTGGATTAGATTAGGGAAATCGATGTATTTAAGATAATCAAATTATTTCGATTTCTCCCCTGCAATCAACATTAAACTGAAAGTTATAAAGAAGATACCAATGTGATCGCGAAGTCGTGAGGATCATGAATACGTGGTCCGATCACATGATTGAGCTATGGAAAATAATAATAATATCATAAGACAATTATTCAAATAAGTCAACTAATGTGAATACGTACGAAATAAGTACGTACAGAAACCGACCGTTACAAAATTGGTCAGGCGAGTGACCTGTCGTGGATTCGTCAAAGTCACCGAGAGGGTGATGATGCCCACTATTGGAGCAGAGTGTTTGGTGAATTCTACAAGAGGTCCCAAATAGGATCTCAACTCCGTTGAAGATAGCCTCATCGTCTCCAATGTGGTGAGGAAAAGCACATCGGAGGAACTTCTCGTGTCGAAGAACAATCTCTTTACGACGATCTTGTTTATAGTAGCCGTGATGAAGACGAAGTCATCATGTGGCAGCTCTGCACCCTCTAGATCTTCATCGGAGAAGGATATATGAGGTGTGGAGTCTCTGGGATGTTTTCTGCCCACGATGATTTTCATCAACCTTCTGACGTAGGAACTTTGGAGTGAGGTTGACAGCTCCGTGTACGGAGGTGCTCCCATTATAATGTTGAAGGAGTTGATACTTAGAGGCGCCAAAGCATCTCTAGAGGTTTTGATGGGTGAGTCGACATGGTCGTTTTGTTGACAGGGATGTCGACTCGGTTTTCCACAGACGTCGCCAAACTAGTAAGGCCAAAAATGACCGAAACAATTGTGTTGCTGACGTGGACCCTTCGTGTTGAGTCAGAGCATCGTCAGCAGGTTGAGTGGGACCCTAGGTTGAAAGAACCGGGGTCGTTGATCAGTGATGAATGTCGTGCGGTGCACGATTGACGCACCCTGAATTTACATCTAAATTCCACCCAGCGGTGTCACAGTCGCTAGGCGTAGTATGGTTCCTAGGTGTCAGCTCTGGGCTCTATCCGTAAGCAGATGGTGTCAAATTATAGTATATAAGATTGTTGAATCCCACAGGGACAGTGACAGTGTATTGGGGTCTCAGATTATTTTTAGATCTCAGAGTGAGATAGCAGTCGGTTTAAGAAGATTGGTTGTGATGGTATTGTTGGTTTGATAATAAAAGAAGCTAGTGCCTTAGGGATCACCGCTAAGACCGTCGGAGGTTGATGTTAGAATGGGATCTTTACGTTGCATTGGATTTAGGGGGGGTTGATCTCTCAACCCATACCACTCTCATGGGTTAGAATTTCGAGGTATCTCGGTGGCTCTTATTGTCGCAATGGCGGTAGCCGTCAATGAAGAGATATAGTTCGTCGGTGGATCCCCTCAAGGCACGAGCTGGGCATGGTCACGAGCATTGGTTGGATACACTAATTCCCTATTTAAATCCCACATATACTCCTTAAGCTCATCAATTCCACCGACCGTGGGCATGATCTCAGTATGAGTTCTCCTAGGGATTCGGATGGATCGACCGAAATACTCCCCTTTATTCCCAATACAACCTAGAGATCCAGGTCTACATCTCTTTCCTAGAGTCTTAGGGCTAACCCATCAACCCTAGGGAAAACTACTCACACATGACAATTACGACGAATAAAAATACGATTTTTATCAAATAAAACATTGTAGTAAATGAATCGAGCGAGAAATAAATATCTTACATACTGAAAGCGAGAAAGAACGATAACCAATAGGGATCCAAGGGAATTTTGCAGATTCCAAGATGCAAAGAATAATAAAACGTGATCTTTCTCCAAAAATAATTCAATTCTCAAAACCTAGATCTAGATCTACAATAGTTTTCGATCTCCTCTTTTCAAACTCAATTCAAAAACTATGATAATGAAAAATTCTCCCTCTTCGTCTCCCAAAAATCGACTCCTGTAGCCTCGTCTGGGCCCACGAAATTAACTTCAAATTCTGGAGTCTGTGCCTGCTTGTTGTCAACCGAGTCAGTGACTCGGTCGAGTAGCGCCTGCTCGGTCGAGCAGGCGCATTAATTGCTCTTTACTGCTCTTTGCTCGGGTGAAGGGGTCTGGGCTACTCAGTCGAGCAGCCTGCTTGCTCAGTCGAGTCTGTCAGTGGATCGGGCTCCTTCAAAAAGTGTCGCTCTGCCTACTCGGCCCGAGTAGGCTTTGCTCGGTCGAGTAGGTTGCTGGCTCGGTCGAGTAGGTCATGCTCGGTCGAGCAGGTCATGCTCGGTCGAGCAGGATGTTGGTGAGATGGAGCTTGAAAGTAAGTCGACTCGGGCCGAGTCACCACTCTGCTCGGTTGAGTCAGATGCGTGTTCTGCTGCTTTGTGTGTTAGCTCGACCGAGCAGCTTGTGTTACTCGGTCGAGTCGCCTGGGAAAAATCCAGAACAGCTCCTCTCTCTTGCCAGATCCTCCTCCACTCCTTCCATAAGCTTTCGAACCTCGGCGAACTCCTGTAGAGCCTCGCCAACGGGCTCACGGGATTGCTGGATGTGTCCAAATCCAAAAGTGGGTTTGAATCTCTCCAAAATCCCTGAAAATCTACAAAACTCTACGAAACTCGAATATGGCGTTAGAATTGCAGTATCGTAAGAAGATGCAGGATTTGGATGCAGATATGACATGAAATGCAATGGAATGATGCTATGAAAAGATAGAAAATATGGATACATCAAAATCCCCCAAGCTTACCTCTTACTCGTCCTCGAGGAAGACGAATACTAGGTATGCCGGACGATAAACAAATGAAAATAAAAGAGGTAGAAGGTGGAAGGGGGTGCTAGAATGTTCAATCAGATCTCAAGCCTCAGCAGTATATCACGATGCTTCGAATAATAAAACGCATGCTAATAGTATCCTCAAGTCTTACTAATCATATGGCTAGCATGCAATAAAGGCAAAAGTAGGGATCTTCTAAAATGATGCCATCAACTCATATCAATTTCATTCAATCTATAGAGTCTAGTATAAAAAGAGTTAGCAATGCACTTTTTCAATCAATAGATACAAGTGGAGCACAAAGAGATCACACCAACATGCAAGAGAGAATGGAAAAAGATCAAATCATTCAAATATTCAATTCAAATCATATAAAATCTCCAAAACTAAAATATTTTGTAAATTTCAAGTATTATCGAATCTCCCCGTTGTGCACTATCTCCACTCTAATGTTATACTCACTCAGATGATCAATTGGTTCACCCCCAAGCTTAGCTTGAGGCGTCACATCTAGGAATAGGATATAGAAATTTTTGTATTTTCCCAAGTATTTGTAGTAGCTTCTAATAAAAGGATAGGAAATAATTTTCTTTCCTTCTTTTCTCTTTTCTTTTATTTTTCTCTTTTCACATTTTTTTCTTTTATTTTATTTGGAAGCTATCTTTTTCTTTTGGGATTTTTGGAAAGTAGATACGGTAGAAGTAGCTGTAGGGGGTGAAACCAAATGATATGTAGAGAATTATAAAGATATGTGGAGAAGGAAAATAATATATCACTCGGTTCACTCATCAGAGGTGCAAAATGATTCAATGGGATAATACTCTAACTAAACTCATAGCTAGCATGGTTATTTTCATTCAATCTCAGTGAATATTGAAAGCATGAAGTATAAAGCACAATAATATCAGGCATGCAAACAGAAGTGGATAAGATAACAAATAGGTGCTCCAAATGTACTAATGATGCGTGAACCTAGGTGCATTACCCAACAAAAGACGTACTAGATACTATTTCATGCATTTAATTTCAATTCATATCGGGCATTAAATTAGAAAGATCAGCAAGAGAATATGCCAGCATATAAATAGCAAAACTGAGACTAACCTAAATAGCATGTCAACAGATATAAACATCGTGAGTAGCTATGAGGGCCATGAGAAGTATCATCATGCAGAACAATTCTAGCTAAAAGGGAAAAATGGCGGAGAAAGCAAGAAAATGAATACATGCATGCAAGCATGGCAAAAAGTGAAAACCATGATGCTGAATAAGAAAAAAAGATGAAAAGGTGGAAAATGGGTGGAAAAGTAAAGTAAAAAGGTGAAAAATGAAAAAAAATATAAAAAATGAAAAACCAAAGCGATAGCGCTCATCCCCCAAGCTAAACGCAGCAGTGTCCTCACTACTGAGAAAACGCTGGTATGCAGAAAATGATGCTAGAGTGGGTGGGTGGGTGTGGAGATAGAAAAGGAATAGAAAATAAAACTATTCAGAAGAAAGAAAACGTGATATGATGCAATGATAAAGAGATGATGCAAATGCATGAAATGATGCATGGTGTGGCCTCCCCCAAGCCGTGTAAGACTAGGGCCTCGGAAAGACAGATCGGTACAATAAGAGGTGCGGGAAGGACAACAAAAAGTGGAGGGACATCATCAAGCAGGGGCACCGCCCTCTGGAGGTGGTGATGGGTCCCCTTGCTGTGGAGCAAAGACGGTGGAAGTTGGCTGTGGCTCGACGACTGGGTCGGCCGGGAGATTAAAAGTGGTGGTGACGGGCGCAGCTGTAAATAGGACAATAGCAGTCTCGACTGGTGCAGAAGTAGGCATGTCGACGACTGAAGTGGAAACGACTGTGTGGACCAACTCAGGTGTAGAAGTGGCAGGCCATGCAGAAGCTTGAGAGTGTGGGGCACTGAGTGGTGCAACGGTCGAGACAGGGGCTGGCCTGGGTGGAGGGGCGTGAGCTAGGATCACGGGAGGTGGGCCCCGTGTCTGTAGTAGGTTTATGATAGAGGCTAGGTCTGCCTCGACTCTCTCATGATGGGTGGCTGTCGAGCGGACGAAGGCATCGAAATCCCATCGAAGGCAAGAAGTCGAGTCCTCTGTCAAACGAGCGTCAGTGGTACGGGAGTCGAGGGGAGGACGAGAACTGTGAGACACCACTCTTATAAAACAGCACCGTGGAGCTAATCCATGGTGCCTAGGCTGAAAGATCGGAGAGGGTGAACTCGATGAGATCTAGGCGGTGGAAGTGTGAGGTGTAGTGTGGCCGAGATCAGGAGAAGCTGTGGTAGAAGCAGCGGCAGCGGAAGATAGAGCAGTCGTCGACACAGATGTTTATATAGAAGTTTGAAAACATTTTGATGATGTTTATATAGAAAATTAATTCATTAAGCCAAAACATTAATAATTGAAAATGAATTTTAAACAAAATTGTTTAGACGTTTTTGATGAAATCCGAACTTACTGAAATATACCATAACTAGTCTAATGCTTCAAAATATTTTTATAAGAAATTTTGAAATCACTTAAAACTCCTGATCAACCACTATAAAATACTTTCTAACAATGAAAATACGTAATTAAATGTATGGAAAAAAATACGAGTCATTACATCCTACCCTCCTTAAAATAATTCCTTCCTCGAAATTTCTCGAACTTTCTGAAACAAATAATCTTTGTTATGAAGAAGCTCAAGCAAATAAATGATGATAATGATCTAATAAATCAGGTTGTAAATAACGTAAAATATAATGTGATATCATAGCATCAAGAAAACAAGAGATGATGTTTATGAATACTTACTATTGATATCACCATTGCTTCCGTAACTAGTCTCGAGACTAGTAAGATCCTCTGACTCAGTAAATAGGTATGGGTAGCTTTCTCGCATATCGTCTTCTCACTCCCAAATAGATTCGCCTGGTGAGTCGTGACGCCACATTATCTGACAAGGTTGATCACTCGATTCTTGAGGGTCTTCTTCCGTTGATCCATGATCATGAATGGTTGTTGCTCATAAGATAAATCTGGACGAACAGCAATCTTGGAGTAATCCAAAACATGACTAGGATCATTGACGTAGTGTGAAGCTGTAGGACATGAAAGACTTCATGTACTCCTTCCAATGCGGGTGGCAAGGCAAGGCGATAGGACACCTCGCCTACTCGCTCCAAGATATCAAATGGACCAATGTTTCGATGACTGAGCTTCCCTCTTCGTCCAAAACGAATCATTCCCCGATTTGGAGAAATCTTCAAGAACACATGGTCGCCAGGCTAGAACTCTAAATGTCGGCGGTTTGCATCTGCCCAATGCTTATATCGATCTTGAGCCAACTGTAGCTTCTCTCTGATGGTCCTAACTACTTCCACTGCTTCAACAATCAAGTCTGGACCGATGAGCTCTCGATCACCAACGTCGTCCCAACTCAATGGGGAATGACACTTCCTTCCATATAGCGCTGCAAAGGGCATCATACCAATGCTAGCCTGATAACTGTTGTTGTAAGCAAACTCCACGAGATGAAGATTGTCTTCCCAAGATCCCTTGAAGTCCAGCATACATGCATGTAACATGTCCTTCAGGATCTGAATAGTGCGTTCTGATTGACCATTTGTCTGAGAATGATAAGCTGTATTGAAGCTTAAGCGGGTCCCCAGACACTCATGTAAGCTCTTCCAAAAGTAAGACGTGAATCGAGTGTTTCTGTCTGAAAAAATACTGACAGGAACACCATGCAACTTTACTATCTCCTCCATGTATTTCTTGGCAAGCACCTCGGTCGACTGGCCCACTCTGAAAGGGATGAAGTGTGCTGACTTTGTCAATCGATCAACGATCACCCAGACCGCATCGTTATGCTTCATACTTCTGGACAGTCCCGTCACAAAATCCATTGTGATGTGTTGCCACTTCCATTCTGGGATGGGCAAAGGCTGTAACAATCCGGCAGATCGGTGATGTTTAGTCTTCACCAGTTGGCACACTATACACTTTGCCACATTCTGTGTGACGCTTCTCTTCAAACCGTGCCACATGTAGTGTTGTCGCAAGTCTTGATACATCTTGGTACCACTTGGATGAATAGAATATGGAGAACTGTGAGCTTCCTCCAATAGAGCTTCTCTGACGTCTCCAGATGGTACACAGATGCGATTTCTTCATGGATCTTGAATTCAGGCCTCTGACCAGCCATCACCATGTGACGTACGTTTATATTTTATATATTCACGCATGTCTTCTTCGTAATTCCCAGTCATTTTTCGTTGTTTCAAATCCATTCCCTTGTGTTTTCCAGTACCTTTTTACTTTCATTGTGTTTGTGTGCTTTTGCAGGATATCGCTAGCACTGGGAACATACATGGCCAACATCATGAGTCCCCAGAGCAACGGGTGGTGTCGCACGAGATCCTGAGAGCCAATCATCAAAATAAATCATGTATCAGCTCTCAACCGATCGGGTGGACAGATCCACCCGATCGGTTCATGCGACTGTATCAGACCCGAGGAAGAAGCAACTTCACCTGATCGGTTCAGTAATCGGGTGGATGTGACACAGACGCTGTTTTGAGAGACAAATTTCACCCGATCGGTTGACTTGTCAACCGATCGAGTCACCTGTAGTTGCTGCTTCCCAAGCTCGAGAACCCGAAGACTCATCCGATCGGTTCAGCGATCAGGTGAGGTTCATCAGAAGCCGAAGACCAAATTTTCCGTCATTTCACCCGATCGGGTGAACGTCTATTTCTTTCTTTTAGTGGGAATATTCCCTGGCATCTGGCCAAAATGTATAAATAGAGCTAGGTTTTCCCAGAAACGTAATCCCCATTTTAAGCTGTTTTTAGGGATTTTTGGCTGCTTTCAATTAAACTCTATTTGTAAGTTCTTTGATCGCTCTAATATTTTAATATTGCGTTTATACTTCTATTTGCTAAGGTAATCTATTGCTTGATTTACATTCCTATGGCTATAATCTGTTTTATTGCATCTCATGCCATGATTAGTAAGTAGTTCTTAAATCTGGGACATTAGTGGAAGCCCCTTCGTGGGTTCTCCCTAGAGCGGCCATAATATTAGGGATTCGATAGGATATATGGATTTAGATGGTTACACGGAGGCGTTTTATTGTCATTAGCAGAAGGAAGACCGCCTTTGACTGTCGGGCCAAGGAGAAATAAAACGGGAGTTTGATTCTCTAGCCACAGCTCACCCCCACTAGCTTAGACATTGATTCCTCGCGCGTGGGAATGGCTTGGATGAAATGTCGGGAGCAATCGTTGCAAGCTTAGTGCTCCCGGAGTCGGGTGGTGTTGGACATGGGAATGCCCACAGTCCAAACCTGGGTAGACCTAGCGTATCATCCTGGCATCGACCGGAATATCGGGCCCATGGGACGCTAGGTACCACTATTAGAGGCAACGTCTCACCGCTAAACCCTAGAATCCAATCACATTCCTATCCCTCGGTCATAATAGTGAGAACCCATGATAGGGCGGAAGCCAAAGTCCTAGGTTACCTTTTTATCTCTTACACCTTTTCCATTAGTTTACTATCGTGACATCCAATAAGAGATTAGGCTAGCTCACCCCCAGGGTTATTCGGTTCCTGATTGTTCACGAGCACAACACACGCCTCCCCTTGATCGACCCCTAGCCACACTTCGACATCGTGCGCTTGCGGTTTATAAATTCTAATCCTAGTATCCCCGTCCCGATTTGAGTGCCAAACGGACGGGCAGTCAAGATTTATGGCGCCGTTGCCGAGGAGGCAACATGCTTGTTTTATTTAGGACCCGGTTATCCTTGAGATTATCTCACATCCTTACACCGTGATCATTTTCACATTCTTCACCCTTTTTAATTTTACATGAACATATTGTACATATTAGTTGTAAAGGGTTGGTAGACTCTGTCTCCATACCGCCGTCATCATTTCTTATCTCTCCATTCCTACAACTTGTGCTATTAACGTGTTCTCTATCCTTGCAGTCCTCTTTCTCTCCTTTTCTTATAGGTTTTCTACTCTACAGCAAGAATGTCGTGTAGTGCCCTGTGAAGCTACTGCACACGTACTAGAATTGGGGGGGGGGGTGAATAGTACTTAAAATAATTAAGAGAGTTATTCCTAACTATTGTGCAATAAACACACGACAATGCGGAATAAACAACAATCAACAAGAGATAGTCAAACACAAACAAAACATGTAACGGGTTCGGATCCACCCAAGTCTCCCCGACTTGTTCTCGGTGATCCTACGTCCCAACCACCCGGATCCCCTCCGGATACTTGAGTTAGAAACCCTAACTCAAGATTTCCACTACCCCACTTGCGGAAACCCCACAAGTGTAATCGACCTACAATCGATGTCCGTGAATCCCACAAACCGGGATCACGCAAACTCTCACAACTGAGAGTATACAACAATTCAATATTAAATGAAATGAAATGCTTACCACAAAATCCTATGCCTTGAGTATACTTACCAAAATAGGGCAAAGATGGATTTTGGGGAAGAAGATGTCACCAAACCCTAGCTTCAAGAAGATGACCAGCAATGGAAGCCTAGGGTGGAGTTGATGACCTAGAATCAAGCTCTTGGCTTGAGAAGCTCACAATGGAGAGAATCTCTCTTGAGGAATTAGGGCTCAAGGTGTTGAGGGAGAGATTCTTGTGAGGGAGAGAGAGCTTTGAAATAGCTTGGGAGAGCTCTTCTCTTAGGTCTGAAATTGCTTGGAAATAGGACCTCTAACCTTGCCTCAAACGAATCAGGTTTGTATTTATAGAGGCAAGAAAAATCGCGCTCAAAAGATTCCCAACGGCTCTATTCTGAAGCAGACTAGTCGGTCTAAGAAGGATCACTGACCGACTAGTTCATCAACTAGTCGGTCGGTGATACAACATAGACCGACTAACGGTTGAATAGCCAAAAGGTGAAGTTCCAGGCAATATGAACTAGTCGGTCTAAGAAGACTTGCCAACCGACTAGTTTCACAACTAGTCGGTCAGTGAGTGTTCTTTGACCGACTAAGAGTCGAAATGGAATAGCTGGAAACAAGTTGAACTAGTCAGTCTAAGAACAAGTGCTGACTGACTAGTTTATCAACTAGTCGGTCGACAAACGTTCTTTGACCGACTAACTCGAAACAGTAGCTCAGGCTCAAAAATGGAAGTTCAACTAGGCGGTCCAAGAAGGATTCCTAATCGACTAGTTTCAGAACTAGTCGGTCGGTGAACCTTCTTTGACCGACTAACTGTAAACAGTAACTGAGCTGAAATTGAAGGAGGCAAACTAGTCGGTTTAAGAAGGATTCCTAACCGACTAGATCGTCATCTAGTCTTTCGGTGAACCTTCTTTGACCGACTAATTGATCAACAGGAAAGAGCTGAAAAGAGCAAGGCATTCTAGTCGGTTCATGTAGAGTTGCCGACCGACTAGATCGTCATCTAGTCGGTTGGCTCTTCTACTTGAACCAACTAACTTGCACTAGAAGTCGAGGGAAGAAGTGATAGGCTTCGGGAAAGTTTCTAATGGCTTCTATGAAAGTCCTAGCTCTAAGATATGAGCGAAATGAAGATTAAATTGTAAGTCCTACTCAAGGCTTAACATTCTATTCTATGAAGCTAGAATACTATAAAATAAACCTTACGCGCCATTTTCAAAGCTTCAATCTTCATTCTTGACTTCAATAAAACTCCTTGAGCTTCAACGAAGCTTCAGGCACATGATCACGAGTATTGAGAAGTCTTGAGACGTCTCTTTTGATGTACGTGTTCTTTTGGTGACGATCTCCATAACTGCGCTCACAAACAGTTAGATCACAATATTTATGTTTGCTCATCATCCAAAACCAAATCCGGGGAATCAATACTCAACATTCTCCCCCTTTTTGGTGATGACAAACCAACATAAATAATAATCAATAATAATGATCCAAAAGAAATTTACTTACTCCCCCCTGCATTGATGACACGTTAGTTCCGTATTCAATAATATTCATACGCATCAAGCAGACGAGGGAAATATAAAATATGAGTCCTATTATCGCAATTTAGGATCTAAATCCATTTTATATCTTAATTCCCCCTGAATCTAACATATCAACTTAGATTCATGGTAAATTGCTTTGATATCAATTAGCACATTGTCATTATTATGAATTCTCTCCCCCTTTGGCATTAGCAAAAAGAACGAGAGGAGATCAACGACAAAATTTCAATGGCTAAGAAATTAAAGCAAGAGAGTTTAAGAATACGACCACGGTCCAAAGTAAAATACCAAATGTAAAATACCGAATGTAAAAAAAATCAAAGCGTGCCAACTTGACCATAGTCGAAAATCGAAAAACGAAACCATCAAGCCATATGCGAAAATCGAAATACGAAATCATCAAGCCATAGGCGAAAATCGAAATACGAAATCATCAAGCCATAGGAGAAAATCAAAATACGAAATCATCAAGCCATAGGCGAAAATCGAAATACGAAATCATCAAGCCATAGGCGGAAATCGAAATCTCCAAAACTCAAATTAATTTCACTTATTGAGTTATGCAACATACTCTCCAATATCAACATTCTTAGTTAAATAGTGCATGGAAAACAATTCTATGTTTCCATAGAGAGAATTTCTATTTAACCAAGTTAATCGTCGAGCGACGAAATCAACATCAGAGACAAAAATCCAATGTGAAAACCAAATGTAGCAAACATGATACCAAAAGTAACATGCAAAAGTGTTATGCCAAACATAGATAGAGCATCATAAATCTATGGCATACACAATTCTAGCATACACATTGAAACAAAATGATACCAATGTAAATATTCTAACAATGCAAGCATTCAACCTACATGGATACCAAATGTATATCAAATGCAAGACAATACTTACAACATTAAGCTCCCCCTACTTTGGTGCATCACTTAAGCACCATCAACTCCATTTGAATGAAAAACTTTGCAAATCAATGAGTTGGTAGGGTTGGTATCCCATGATGGATCGAACCTAGAAAGCATCATTTTGGTATCCAAAAATCTTTTTGGATCATATGGGTTAGGCAATAAATTTAGCGAAATTAAATGTAACCCATATCCTAACTAAATTCAAATTAACATGCACATCCACGATTAATATGCACCTAAAAAATAAACCAATTCTTACCACAATTGCGTTGGTACCCATAAAATGAAATTAAACTTATGGTACCAAGCAATGAAGGGTCAATGAAGACTAACCCTTCGGAAACCAAGTCTAAGAGGAACTTGATTTTCCAACATAGTCATCATTCAAAATAATATCATTAATATATGATTGCACATACATATTCTTATTATTCATGCTTGTGTTCTTCGGACCCCAAATGGTGTATATCTTGGGAGTCTTAATCCTATTGGGAACATGCATATGTTGTTGATGTCTATGTGATGCATGTCGTGGATAAGCATATGACATATGATGCAATGGTGCATGATGATAATTATTCATATGAGAATGAGGATGAGCATATGAATGTGGTGGAACACGTGCATGAGTGTGTCTCACATGGTGTGCACGTGCTCGTGGATGCGGAGCATAAAAATCATCATATGTGCTAACATGTGGAGTAGGATGTGTGTTCCTACGTGGCATGGCATACATGAAAGCATGACCCCTCTTTGGAGGTCCACCCAAAGTGGGTTTCTTTCCAAATGGGGGTGTGTTCCTAGCGGAAGCACCATTGGTAGAAGAACTACCAATGAAGTGTTTACTCCCACTAGTAGAAGCTTCGAAAGATGGCCTAACAAAGGTCGTGGCCGATTTGGATGAGTCTCCCATCTTACACCCCAAGCCAATGTGGTGATTGGCCGGAAGTAAGTCATTTAGGATATTATCCAAATGGCCCTTACCTTTATTGAATTCATGAATTCGGCCTAATGTGCACTCACGCTTCTCAGTGAGAGAACGCATCGAAGCATCTAAGGTGGACACTTGCGATGTGAGTGCATAAACACGTGATTTGAGATTTTTATTCTCAATACTCAAAGTTGAGATTTGAGACGTCAAATCCGCTATCACATGTTCATCCGAATCCTCGATATGAACATGCTCAAGTTGAGATTTGAGATTTACAATCTCATTTATCAAATCTTTAACAACGGTGTCGTTGTTGACGATGATAGGTTTAGGCGAGGTTTTAAGACTATCTAACTCATTTTTAGTCTTAATGAATCTAGTAGCTAAATTAGAAAACTTATTCCAAAGTTGTTCATTAGCTATTCTAAGTTCGTTCTTTGTTACCTCACCGCCTTCATCCTCGCTTTCATCCCCGCTTTCATCACTTTCATCAGAGGAAGTCTCTTGAACACGTTCCTCTTTTCCCATGAAGCACATGTGTGCTTTCTCCACCTTTTCATCATCTGACTCTCCACTTGAGGAGTCCTTGTCGGAGTCGGTGAAAGTGTCGACAAGTCCTTTCTTGTGTCTTCTCGACTTGTCGTGCTAGGAAGCCTTCCACTTCTCCTTGTGTTTGTTTAGAGGACAATCCGGCTTGATATGTCCTGGCTTATTGCACTTATAACACACAAGAGTAGAAGCATTAGTCGAAATAAATTTTGATTTACTTTTCAACTTACCTTGTCGGAAGAATTGGTCGAACTTCTTTGCCATATCGGTCAATGCTTCAATGTCCAACTCTTCTTCCAATTCTTCTTCCGATTCTTCATCATCGGTAGATGGAGCGGCCTTGTACGCAATCGTCTTTTTCTTTGGCTCGTCTTGCTTCAAGTACGACTTCATCTTTTCTTTCATCATGAGCTTACTATCCTTGCGTACCTCATAAGACATTAAGGTACCCATTAGTTGTGTGACAGTATATGTTTTCATGTCATTACCTTCCTTGATGACGAATGTACGTTTCTTCCAACAAGAAGGAAGTCCATCGATGATCTTCGAGACTTTCTCCTTTTGGGTGTAGGTCTTCCCAAGAGCCTCCAATTCGTTGGTAATGTCAACGAATCGAGCATAATACTCTTTCATCTTCTCGCCCTGTTGCATGTGAAATAATTCGAAATCTTTATTAACAACAACGAGTTTAGAGTCTCTTACCCTACTCGTCCCTTCATACAAGATGAGGAGGGAGTTCCATATTTGAAATTCACTCTTACATGTGCATATCTTATTGAAGTCCTCCGGCTCCAATGCGCATTGCAAGGCGTTCATTGCCTTGGCATTGCTTACCTCCGCGGCGACCTCCGAGGGAGTCCACTTCACGAAATCTTCTTTGGCGGGCTCGACATACTCCTTCATCGTGGCTCTCCAAAGTGAAGCGCTCCGGAGGAAAGTTTCCATCCGGCATTTCCAGTACCCGTAATTGGTACCATTGAAGGAGGGAGGCCGAGTTGAGGATTGCCCTTCCAAAACTGAAGAAGCTCCTTGACGATCCTTGAAGACGCTGTAGTCGTTGTTCCTCATAGCTTTGAACTTGTAGCTTTAACCTTGGCTCTGATACCAATTGTAGTACCCTGTGAAGCTACTGAACACGTACTAGAGGGGGGGTGAATAATACTTAAAATAATTAAGAGAGTTATTCCTAACTATTGTGCAATAAACAAACGACAATGCGGAATAAACAACAATCAACAAGAGATAGTCAAACACAAATAAAACATGTAACGGGTTCGGATCCACCCAAGTCTCCCCGACTTGTTCCCGGTGATCCTACATCCCAACCACCCGGATCCCCTCCGGATACTTGAGTTAGAAACCCTAACTCAAGATTTTCACTAACCCACTTGCGGAAACCCCACAAGTGTAATCGACCTACAATCGATGTCCGTGAATCCCACAAACCGGGATCACGCAAACTCTCACAGCCGAGAGTATACAACAATTCAATATTAAATAAAATGAAATTCTTACCACAAAATCCTATGCCTTGAGTATACTTACCAAATTAAGGCAAGGATGGATTTTGGGGAAGAAGATGTCACCAAACCCTAGCTTCAAGAATATGACCAGCAATGGAAGCCTAGGGTGGAGTTGATGACCTAGAATCAAGCTCTTGGCTTGAGAAGCTCACAATGGAGAGAATCTCTCTTGAGGAATTAGGGCTCAAGGTGTTGCGGGAGAGATTCTTGTGAGGGAGAGAGAGCTTTGAAATAGCTTGGGAGAGCTCTTCTCTTAGGTCTGAAATTGCTTGGAAATAGGACCTCTAACCTTGCCTCAAACGAATCAGGTTTGTATTTATAGAAGCAAGAAAAATCGTGCTCAAAAGATTCCCAACGGCTCTATTCTGAAGCAGACTAGTCGGTCTAAGAAGGATCACTGACCGACTAGTTCATCAACTAGTCGGTCGGTGATACAACGTAGACCGACTAATGGTTGAATAGCCAAAAGGTGAAGTTCCAGGCAATATGAACTAGTCGGTCTAAGAAGACTTGCCAACCGACTAGTTTCACAACTAGTCGGTCGGTGAGTGTTCTTTGACCAATTAAGAGTCGAAATGGAATAGCTGGAAACAAGTTGAACTAGTCGGTCTAAGAACAAGTGCTGACCGACTAGTTTATCAACTAGTCGGTCGACAAACGTTCTTTGACCGACTAACTCGAAACAGTAGCTCAGGCTCAAAAATGGAAGTTCAACTAGTCGGTTCAAGAAGGATTCCTAACCGACTAGTTTCACAACTAGTCGGTCGGTGAACCTTCTTTGACCGACTAACTGTAAACAGTAACTGAACTGAAATTGAAGGAGGCAAACTAGTCGGTTTAAGAAGGATTCTTAACCGACTAGATCGTCATCTAGTCGGTCGGTGAACCTTCTTTGACCGACTAATTGATCAACAGGAAAGAGATGAAAAGAGCAAGGCATTCTAGTCGGTTCATGTAGAGTTGCCGACCGACTAGATCGTCATCTAGTCGGTTGGCTCTTCTACTTGAATCAACTAACTTGCACTAGAAGTCGAGGGAAGAAGCGATAGGCTTCGGAAAGGTTTCTAATGGCTTCTATGAAAGTCCTAGCTCTAAGATATGAGCGAAATGAAGATTAAATTGTAAGTCCTACTCAAGGCTTAACATTCTATTCTATGAATCTAGAAGACTATAAAATAAACCTTACGAGCCGTCTTCAAAGCTTCAATCTTCATTCTTGACTTCAATAAAACTCCTTGAGCTTCAACGAAGCTTCAGGCACATGATCACGCGTATTGAGAAGTCTTGAGACGTCGCTTTTGATGTACGTGTTCTTTTGGCGAAGATCTCCATAACTGCTCTCACAAACAGTTAGATCACAATATTTATGTTTGCTCATCATCCAAAACCAAATCCGGGGAATCAATACTCAACATGTCGTGTGCCGTTTCAGATGATATCTGGGCACATGCATCCCATGCCAGCTATTTGGTCCAGAGTCTAGCAGAATCTCTAAGCACCTCGTGCATCATATCCTTCCTGTCAGCTGCAGTGGAAAATCAAAAGAGGAATCATGATATTCAGCAGCATCTCGACACGACATTCTTTTTCCCTTCTGATGATGCGGTGTTTATTGCCATACCTAGTACCGACTTCAGTGAGGGCGATCTATGCATTGATAGGGAGATTTGTCTGAAGGACCATCTGGCAGAATTTGTCAAGTGCCGAGAGAAGGAGTCTATCCTTCCCTTGCAATCCTCTACAGAGCACCCTGGGGTTCGGGACCATGATGGAAGCGGAGGTAGTGGTGGAGAGCCATCTACTACTGTGACTTGCTTTCATGTTGAAGCTTTTCTGCCCGATAGTTATCGTACATGTGAGGTGGAACCAGAGTCTTCCTCCATGGTCGTCTCACAACCTTGCAAGGCTTCACCCCACGAACCCATGGTTGAAAGTGAAGTTCCGGATGTTGACATCCCAGAGACCCAGAAAGTGGCTCTTTCATTGGAGGATGCACAGTTTGAAAAATATGTATCGGGAACACACGAAGTCGAGATGAAGGAGTTACCTCCGGGATTGAGGTATGAATATTTGGGAGAGGATTCAACGCAACCGATCATTGTGAACTTCTCGCTACCCAAAGACCAAATGGCCAAACTGCTTGATTTTCTGAAAAAATTTAAGAATGTTTTTGGGTATGTAATCGAAGACTTGAAGGGAGTAAGCTTGGGGCTTTGCTCACATAGGATATTACCTGAAGATGAGCAAGCCATTTCCATTGAGCCACAACGAAGGTTGAACCCCATTATGATGGAATTAGTTAAGAAGGAGATTGTTAGACTTCTCCAGGCCGGGATTATCTACCCTGTTTCTAACAGTCGTTGGGTTAGCCCGGTACATGTTGTGCCCAAGAAGGGAGGAATGACGGTCATTTGTAACGAGAAAAACAAGCTTATACCTACAAGGACAGTCATCGAATATCGGATGTGCATCAACTTCCGGAAATTAAACACGAGGAAAGATCATTATCCTCTCCCTTTTATTGATCAAATGCTTGAAAGACTGGCCAAGCACAATTATTTTTGCTTCATGGATGATACTTTGGCTTCCTACAAATTCCCATCCACAATGATGACCAAGAAAAGACCACTTTTACATGTCCGTTTGGGACGTATGCTTATAGGAGGATGCCGTTTGGGCTTTGTAACGCCCCGGCAACATTTCAAAGATTGATGTCCGCAATTTTCTCCGATTTCTCCTAGGACATAATGGAGGTCTTCATGGATGATTTTTTCGTCTATGGAATGGAGTTCGACTCGTGTCTCCGCAACCTAGCTAAAGTCCTGAAAAGATGTCAAGATAAAGGGCTAGTTCTAAATTGGGAGAAATGTCACTTTATGGTACAAGAAGGAGTCGTATTAGGGCACATTATCTCTTCAAGAGTGATTGTGGTGGACAAAGCAAATGTAGATGTGATCGAAAAGCTTCTACCTCCACTTAACCTTCGGGGAGTCCGTGGTTTCTTAGGGTATGCGGGACTCTACCGCCGGTTTATAAAGGATTTCTCTAAAATTTCTAGGCCCTTGACTCAGCTTCTCGTGAAGGATACACCTTTCGTCTTCGATGACAAGTGTATGGAAGCTTTCCGCTCTTGAAGCAAGCCCTTATTTCCGCACATGTGATTCAACCGCCCGACTGGAGTCTACCGTTCGAATTGATGTGCGACGCTAGCGACTATGCAGTTGGGGCCGTCTTGGGGCAAAGGAAGGACAAAAATTTGCACGTCATTTACTATACAAGCAAGACCCTCGACGAAGCTCAAAGGAACTATACGACGACGGAAAAGGAACTGCTAGCCGTCATCCATGCCATGGACAAGTTTCGGTCGTATCTTGTGGGTGCTAAGGTTGTCGTGCATACCGATCACGTCGCCCTCAAATACCTTTTGAGCAAGAAGGAGGCCAAGCCGCGCCTCATAAGGTGGATTCTCCTCCTCCAGGAATTTGCCTTGGAGATCAAGGACAAGAAAGGGGTGGAGAATGTTGTCGCTGACCATCTATCTAGGTTGTCTACTTTCGACCCAGGTGCCACTCCTATTGATGACTCACTCCCTGACGAGCATCTTTTCTCTATCTCTTTTGTTTGGACTCCATGGTATGCCGACATCGCCAACTATTTCACGTGCGCCATCGTACCCCACAATGTGAGTTATCAGCAAAAGAAGAAGTTCTTTCACGAAGTCCGAAAATTCAATTGGGATGACCCTTAGCTATACAAGACTTGCAATGATGCGGTAATAGGGAGGTGTTTTCCCGAAACAGAGGCGACCTCTATAATTTCTTATTGCCATGATCAACAATGCGGAGGCCATGCGAGTTCTTATAAGACCACAGCGAAGATTCTCCAAAGTGGATTCTATTGGCTGACGCTTTTTAAGGACACTTATGTGTATGTCCAGGCCCGCGACAAGTGACAAAGGACGGGAAACATATCCAAGAGAAACGAAATGCCACAGCATTACATCTTGGAAGTTGAGATCTTCGATGTTTGTGAAATCGACTTCATGGGGTCGTTTCCCTCTTCCTCTGGTAATCAGTACATCTTGGTGGCAGTGGATTATATGTCCAAGTGGGTGGAGGCAATAGCTAGCCCCACCAACGATTCCCAGGTAGTGGCCAAATTCTTGAAAAACAACATCTTCCCGAGATTCGGCGTGCCTCGAGTCCTAATTAGCGATGGAGGGAACCACTTCATATAGAAGAAATTTGAAGCCCTTTTGAAGAAGTACAGAGTGCAACATCGAATCGGGCGCGCATATCATCCGCAAACCAGCGGCCAGGTGGAAGTCTCGAACCAGGAGATAAAGAGCATCCTGGAGAAGATAGTGGCTAGCTCTAGAAAGGATTGGTCATCCAAGCTTTTAGATGCGCTCTGGGCCTACCGAACTGCATTCAATACTCCGATCTGAACGACCCCTTATCGACTTGTATACAGGAAGGCATGGCATTTTGCCCGTGGAATTGGAGCATAAAGCATTTTGGGCTGTCAGACATCTGAACTTCAACGCCAAAGAGGTAGGGAGCCACCGACAACTCCAGCTAAATGACCTTGATGAGATCCAGCTCAACGCTTACGAAAATGCCCGGATCTACAAAGAGAAATTGAAGCGGTGGCACGACAGGCGTATCTTAAAGAAAGAATTCAAGGAAGGAGACTTACTTCTCTTATTCAATTCAAGACTGAGGCTTTTTCCCGGAAAGCTCAAGTCTAGGTGTCGGGACCCTTCCGAGTCACCAAGGTCTTCCCCCATGGAGCCATTGAGATCATGAGAAGAGAAGAATCCTTTTAGGTCAATGGGCAGCACTTAAAGCATTATACAATCAGCAAGCCCAAAATCTCTCCGGTCAAAAGCTCAACGACCGACAGCTCCGCTGCAAATCCTCCGGATCCGCATTGATCACGAACTGAGGAGTCGAGCTGCCGACTATAACCAAGCGCTTCATGGGAGGCAACCCATGTTCTAACCCTTTACTCGCTTTCAATAAGACTAATTGGTATATATTAGTATAGATTTGCAGCTCAGGGGATCCTTGTTTTGAAACTTAGCGAATCTTGAAATTTTGTGCAGGATTGTGAATGGACAGCTTTGGATCTGTGGAAGAATCACCCGACCGGGTGACACGACCGACGAGCGGGTGGATGATCGGATCATATTTTCCAGTAACCTGGGAACTGGCTGAGAGTCGGTCACCTGATCGGGTGAACTCCCAACCAATCGGGTGACCTGTAGCTTCATTTCTCATTTTGAAACGCACCCGATACAGTGACCCGATCGGTTGGACTCCACCCGACCGGTTCGCTGCATCCCAATAAAGCCACCATCTTACCCACACGACCCATTTCGAAGAAAAAGAGGGGACACAATGCCCAAACACCAAATTCGCCTCCCACCAGCAATTTCTTGGCGTCAAGTTAACCCACAACCATTACCCAACGCCATGAACACCATCTACCCCCCATCTCCTCCTATTAAGCCCTACATCAAAATCCGCCAAAACCCTAACCCTACCAACCCATGTTTTCCCAAACCCCAAAAATCCAACCATTACATCTGAGAAACAAAGCGACAACTCTCCGCATTTCGCCAGGGGATCTAGAGGGGTGCATCTAGCTTGGAATTCCTTCATTGCTGGGTAACCTCTTTCCAAGCTTTATGTTTCTCTTCTTGTGTGCAATGTTTTGATTTTGTGTCTGCCTCCTACATCTGCTTTATCATCATCGTAGACACCATCCCCCACGTTATTGTTTTTCTCCTACGTCATTACCATGTCTAGGAAGGGAAAAGAACCAGCATCATCATCACGCAGACACTACCTACACGGACCTTTTCCCCCATCTTTCCTTGGCATTAATCCTTCGTTTGAGGAACAATCTGCACGTGTGCATGCCCTTCTTCATCGCCCCATGCGACCTACCCTTTTCGCTGATCGCCCCACGCTTGAATCTCTTGGACTTTTGAGGGGCGTCACCAAACTTTTCGACTACATTGGGTGCGATTTCCTACTGCGGGCTTATGCCCCAACCCATCGAAAACTCACACTCGAGTTCCTTTCTTCGCTTGAAGTGTACGATTGGGGATTTGCTTTCCGCGCTTTTAATGCCGACTTTATAATGACTTTTGCCGAGCTAAACAATTCGCTGAATTTCCCTCACCCCGATCATTATGTTGAATGTTCAACTCATGATCGGTCTGATTTCTATTCTTACTTCTGGGACGATGGCGTTTCGCAACGATTCACCCGGTGTCCTGCCTTTCCATCAGGGGCACTTGCCTCCTACATTATACACCCGTGTTACCGCTACGCCCACTGCCTCTTTGCCAACACCATCTTTTCTCGTGTGGATGTTTCAACGGTGTCTAGGGACGAGCTTTTCTTTCTGTATGCCATGTCTCATGACAGGATCCATGGACATGACCCATTACCCATCAACACTGCCCATTGGATCATCCATGAGATTTTATCTGTTAGCTGTGCAACCTTCGGACCTATTTGTTGTGGTGGGATTATCACTCTAATTGTCAGTCATGTTTTGAGGGTACCGTTTGACCTCCAAATTTTACCGGGACGGACCCGCATCGATCGCAACTACTTGATCGATATTGGTATGATCACTCATTTCGGTCGCAAACGTGCAGTCTACCTTTATGGTCCTGACAATACTCCTTTTGCTGTCCTCCCACCATCATCTCTTGAGCGAATCCCCATTCACACTTCTCATTTATCGTGGGAATTCTATCCCGATCCTTGGTATACTACACTAGTACATCTTCCACCTTTGGATCCTCCCGGTTGGCACCCATATGCCGGTTCACCTGATACCATCATAATCCACCACGATCCACCGATCAATTTCGATCCACCTATGATCCAGCCCGTTGCCCCTCCTTCTCCTGTCGGCACACCTTCTCCATCGTCCTCACCATCATCTTTCGTCCACTATTCAGCTCCCACTTCAGCATCTCTCTACAATTCCTCCGATAGCAGCTCGGACTGATTTTCCCCCTAGCCAGTTTTTTCTGATTCACCATGATCATATCTTTTTTCAGGCATTGTCGAGATCATCTTGGGGGAAATCAATATTTTGTGATTGTTGTCGTGTCACTTGTTTGTTGTGTGCTTGTTATATGTGTTCGAGTGTATGTCTTTTGTATAGTTGGTTTTGGTAATTATTTTCTTTATTTTTCTGCGTCTCGTTTTGTGTGTTTTTCATGTTTTTACCTTTTCTTTATCGGTGCATACTTCCCTCCCATCTTTCATTGCCCTCCTACATTTACTCCTATTGCATTGAGGGCAATGCAACATTCAGCTTGGGGAAGCCGCACTATGTGCGTCAGTCGTGTCTTTTTCACCGTTTTAAGTCGTTTTCGCCGTGTTTTTCTTTTTCTTTCCTTCTTTTTATTCTCCCTCTCCTAGAGATGACCCCACATGATGAAACTACCACTAAACCACATACACGCACTTAGCTGAGCTACGACACCTATCTTCACTAACCCTAGGAAGCCGAGTTCTATTGCATTTTATGTTCCGTGGGTTCACTTTGCTTTTTGTGTTGAGTTGTGTGTTGTGATTAGCTAGTTGGTGTTCTTCTACGTTGTGATTTTGTTTTATATGCCTATCCTTGGATGACCCCTAGACTATCATGCTTCATTTTCGAATATGCGGTATATTGCCTTTTATTTTCTGCTTCATTATGCATGAATCATCTATATATATTTACGCTTCAATTCGCATGTGTCGGGACGCTACCAATAGGACTAGGATAACCCATGTTGCTTACGCTCTGATCCGCGAAAATTTTCCTTTTGCCCAAGTGTTTAGAATTCAAATCCTTTTTTGTTTTACTTGGTGCAAATCCCCTCGTCGTGTACTTTACTTCCACTTGGGGGAGTACACAATTTTACCACATACATGCGCATCGTTCTCTCGCTTTTGGAGAATGCACATTATCCCACTTCTACAAAAAAGAGGGAGAGGGAGAAGGAAAAATAAAATTCAAAAAGAAAAAAAAAGAGAGAAAAGAAAGAATATGTGTAGCCCAAAATCCAAATACACACACACACACACACACAAATATCCAAAACCCCAAAAATTTTTTTTCTGTTGTGCATATTACTCCTACCGCCGTGAATAAAGGGAAGGCGAGAATTTGCACCAAGTGCTCTCCTCCACACCTACTCAACCCCTTTTGTTTTCGAACACACTTGGCATAGGAGCTTTCTAGCAATCATCTTGGCAATCGTGCGGCGATTTCCTAGTTTCTGGCAGTAGAGTCCCTGACATATGACATGTTTCTATTCTTACTCTATTCTCATGCATGCTTGAACTATTATTCACCGCTAACTCGAATTGATTCGATATTTGGGTCATTCCATGGATATGTGTATATAGACATTGATTGCACGATTTAGATAGCAACACCGTTGGCTAGCTCACAACCACACTCACTTGCGCTTCATCACGTGGACCCACGACACTGGTAGGAAATCGTATTCCCGGGCTTAATGTTATGCTTCTCGTGTGCTTGCTTAGTGTATTGTGTTTGTTTCTGATTGGCTCTGATGGATAATCTAGAATTTCCTGTTCATTTTCGGTTTCTTTCTTTCTATTTTCCCCTCCGAGCTCCTATTCTCACTCGTCTTCCTCGAGGACAAGGAAGGGTTCAGCTTGGGGGATTTTGACGTGCGTTTATATTTTATATATTCATGCATGTATTCTCCGTAATTTCCCATCGTTTTTCGTTGTTTCGAATCCCTTCCCTTGTGTTTTCAAGTTCCTTTTTTACTTTCGTTGTGTTTGTGTGCTTTTGCAGGATATCGCTAGCGCTAGGGACATACAAGGCCAACATCATGAGTCCCCGGAGCAACGGGTGGTGTCGCACGAGATCCTGAGAGCCAATCGTCAAAATAAATCATGTATTAGCTCTCAACCGATCAGGTGAACAGATCCACCCGATCGGTTCATGCGACCATATCAGACCTGAGGAAGAAGCAACTCCACCCGATCGGTTCAGTGATCGGGTGGATGTGACACAGACGCTGTTTTGAGAGCCAAAGTTCACCCGATCGGTTGACTTGTCAACCGATCGGGTCACCTATAGATGCTGCTTCCTAAGCTTGAGAACCCTAAGACTTACCCGATCGGTTGAGCAATCGGGTGAGGTTCATCAGAAGCCGAAGACCAAATTTTCCGTCGTTTCACCCGATCGGGTGAAGTCTCACCCGATCGGGGTGAACGTCTATTTTTTGTCTTTTAGTGGAAATATTCCCTGGCATCTTGCCAAAATGTATAAATAGAGCTAGGTTTTCCCAGAAATGTAATCCTTATTTTAAGCTGTTTTTTTTGGGATTTTTGGCTGCTTTCAATTAAACTCTATTTGTAAGTTCTTTGATCGCTCTAATATTTTAATATTGCATTTATACTTCTATTTGCTAGGGTAATCTATTGCTTGATTTACATTCCTATGGCTATAATCTGTTTTATTGCATCTCATGCCCTGATTAGTGAGTAGTTCTTATATCTGGGACATTGGTGGAAGCCCCTTCGTGGGTTCTCCCTAGAACGGCCATAGGATTAGGGATTTGATAGGATATATGGATTTAGATGGTTACACAAGGGCGTTTTATTGTCATTGGCGGGAGAAAGACCGCCTTTGACCGTGGGCCAAGGGGAAATAAAACGGGAGTTTGATTCTCTAGCCACAGCTCACCCCCTAGCATAGACATTGATTTCTTGCGCGTGGGAATGGCTTGGATGAAATGTCAGGAGCAATCGTTGCGAGCTTAGTGCTCCCGGAGTCGGGCGGTGTTGGACATGGGAATGCCCACTGTCCAAACCTGAGTAGACCTAGCGTATCATCCTGGGCATCGACCGGAATATCGGGCCCATATGACGCTAGGTACCACTATTAGAGGCAACGTATCACCGCTAAACCCTAGAATCCCATCACATTCCTATCCCTCGATCATAATAGTGAGAACTCATGATAGGGCGGAAGCCAAAGTCCTAGGTTACCTTTTTATCTCTTACACCTTTTCCATTAGTTTACTATCGTGACATCCAACAAGAGATTAGGCTAGCTCACCCCCCGGGTGATCCGGTTCCTGATTGTTCACGAGCACAACACACGCCTCCTCGTGATCGACCCCCAAGCCACACTTTGACACCGTGCGCTTGCGGTTTACAAATTCTAATCCTAGTATCCCCGTCCCGATTTGAGTGCCAAACGGATGGGCGGTCACCATGTCTCTGATCCTTTACATCTTCTCATCTCCTACTTGGGCAGCCTTGATCCTATCCACCAAATCTGACTGGATTTGAAATTTAAGTAACAAAGACGTTTCTCCAGGCAATATGACATACATCTCCATGGCTCGTATCTCATGTTGTAGCCTCCATTGCGATGTAAGGGTCATCACCACAGGGAGACAACTCAATGCATCTGGTATGACATTGACCTTCCCAGGATGGTACTGAAGGTCAATATCATAATCCGCCATAAGTTTGATCCATCATCGTTGTCGCATATTGAGCTCCTTCTGAGTGAACAGGTACTTGAGACTCTTGTGATCTGAGAATATCTTCACATGTTCGCCCAGCAAGAAGTGCCTCCATATCTTCAGGGCAAAGATAACTGCCGCCAACTTAAGATCATGAGTGGGGTAGTTCTTCTCATGGTTCTTCAGTTGTCTGGATGCATAGGCAATGACTCGGCCATGCTGATGCAGCACGAACCCAAGTCCTTTGCCAGAAGCATCACAAAATAATTCAAACCCTCCAGTTCTGTCTGGAATGACCAGAATCGGGTCCGAAGTCAATCTTCTCTTCAGCTACTAGAATGCATCTTCACAAGCCTTTGACCAGACGAATGCCACGTCCTTTCTCGTTAATCATGTCATGGATCCTGCGATCTTCGAGAAGTCTTGGATGAACCGTCTGTAATAACCAGCCAGTCCTAAGAAACTTCGAATCTCCGTCACAGTATTAGGGATAGGCCAGTCTCGAACATCAGCTACCTTCTCGTGGTCAACAGATGTTCCTTCTCTCGACACGATGTGGCCCCGGAAAGCCACCTTATCGAGCCAGAACTCACACTTGTTGTATTTGGCATACAGTTGGTGTTATCTCAGCGTCTTCAAGACCTTCCTCAAATGTACTCTGTGCTCCTGAGCGTCCTTCGAGTAGATGAGGATGTCAACGATGTAGACAACTACGAACTTGTCCAGATGGTTGTCCAGAACCTAGTTCATGAGACTCATGAATACACCATATGCCTTTGTCACACCAAATGGCATCACCAAGAATTTGTAGTGTCCATATCTGGTTTGGAAAGCAGTCTTGTGGACATCCTCCTTCTTCACCTTCACTTGATGATATCCGGTCTTCAAGTCCAATTTCAAATACACACTCGAGCCTCCAAGCTGATCAAAAAGGTCGTCGATGCAGGGTAGAGGATACTTGTTCTTCACCGTCATTTTGTTCAACTCGCGATAGTCGACGCACATGCGCTGGGATCCGTCCCTCTTCTTCACGAGTAGCACAGGGGCACCCTATACAGATACACTGGGTCGTATCCATCCCTTCTATATGAGATCGTCCAGCTGAGCCCGAATCTCTTCAAGCTCAGGCGCTGCTATACGATAGGGTCCCTTAGATATCGGCTGTGCTCTTGGTATAAGATCAATGGTAAATTCGAGGCCACGATCCAGAGGCAAACCTGAGAGTTTGTCCGGAAATACGTCCAAGAATTCTCGTACTACTTCAGGCTTCTCTTGCTTGACTTCCATTGCAGTCGCAACTGCCTCTGAAAGTTTGGCCCGAAACTTCACTGGTCCTTCCGATCGGCTTCCTCTGTGGAATTTGAACTTAGGATGGTTAGGTATTTCGAATTCCACCCTCCTTTGATGACAGTCAATGGTAGCATGAAATGTCCCCAACCAATCCATTCCAAGGACAGCATCTAAACTTGGCATCTCTATCACCATGAAGTCGGCAAAAAGATCTCGTCCACAAATCACTACAGAGCAGTGAAGGCATCTGCTGGTTATCGGTAGGGGACTGCCAGCGGTGTCGACCTTCCAACGGGAAGTCAGAGGTTCGACAGGGACGGCATGTGTGTTGACAAATCGACTTGCCAAGAAGCAATGTGTAGCTCCCGAGTCGAATAAAGTAAGGGCGGGTTTACCAGCTACTACGACGATACCTACGGTTACGAGAATCATATCTAAGCTTACTATTTCTAAATAATAGAATATGATGCTGAAAGGGATATCTTGCACCTGTGATCACGTGGTCCGTAGCTTCGGCCTCTTCCACAGTTATAGTATAAGCTTGGCGTCTTGGATGTGGCGCCGGTGGTCGTGCTTGCTGGAACACTCGCTGTTGAGGAGGGAGTGGCCGTTGCTGCGGAGAAGGTGGTGGTGGTCGTTGTGGAACATTTCTGGCAGGGGAATTAGCTGGGACAGGGTTAGGAGGTCGAGGCTTCCTCTCAGGGCAATCCCTTGCACTATGGTCCTTCGACCCACAGATCAGGCAAAGGTTCAGATATAATCGACATTCGGACTGAAAATGTCATGGCTTCCTGCAATGGTGACATACTTGACGCGGTGGTCGGGCCTGCTTCTTGAATTGCGTCTGTTGAGTGGGCCGGTACATCTGGTTGGCTCAGGTCGTCGGCTGGGTCCAGCAGCAGTGGTTGGAGGTGGGGGCCTTCTGGGAGGGGCAGCTATCTCATGCGACCTCGGTATATGTGCAGAGCTGACGTCCGACCAAGTTCCGTCGGATCTCTATATTTAGCCCTTTGCTTGAACGTTGGGCTCGGGCCAGGGGTGTGGCAACCATCCCGGGAGCAAAATGGCTCAGTATGGTGAATTGGGCATCATACTGTTCCACAGACATGGAACCTTGCTTCAACCCGAAGAACTGAGCTTGAAGTTCCATCTGAGCTTCGGGTGCAAAGTATTGGGTGTGGAAGTGGTCGGTGAATGTTGCCCAGTCGATGGGTTGTTGTAGATGACCTTCAGCGGAGTTCCACCAGTTTTTGGCTCCGTCAGTCAGTTGGGATTTGGCAGTGTCAACCCATGCATGTTCTGCAATCTGAGCGGCTCTCAATCTTCAGTGCTTTACAGCCATTCTTCGACCTTCAGAGGGCCATCCACACCATTCCAGGTATTTGGTGGAGTGATCAAAATTGTTGTATGCCTCATTTGGGCTTCTGTTCTCCTCTGATAGCTTCCACCATCTCCCGTAATGCGAGATCAGAGATCTGATGCACCATGGAAGGAGGTCCGTTGCTGGTCTGATTGCTGGGTCCGGATAGGTTAGCTCCATTGGGACTCTCGGAAGTGTTCATGTCCATCTTTTGAGTGTCAAACCTGCATACATAGGAAAATGTCAGCTTAGTCAAGTATCGTATAAGTACATCACGATTTTACTATACTATTCACGAGATATTTTGCGTGGACCTGCATGGGCCACCAAACTTGTAACAACCCGCTTTTGGGGGGCATTACTTATTTGATTACAGGTCTGCAGTTTACCAGTAAAATCAATATAGCCACAATCTAGAGAAGTACCAATACTCAAACCAGCGTACATTATTACAGTCCAAATTTAAACTACAACAACAAGCAGCACTCTCTCTCCAAATACATAAAGGAAATACGGAAAGGAAATACATAACATAGTACACACAACAATAGAAGTCTGCAGTCTCCAGGTCGAACTCTGGCTCTACAAACTCAGGGGCAGTATCTTCGACCTGGTCGTCGTCTGCCGGTGCTATAAATGGAACCGAAGGTAAGTCACAACAATTCTAAATATAGAAAAAGAAGCAGTGCACAAGTATGACAAAAGTAACTACATACAAGCAGACCAGAGTGAAAAGTAAAGTACTGAGCAACAACCGTACGCAACTGCGTAGTAAAAGTAAACAAACTGAAAGGAGAGAACAACTGTACTGTGGTAGTGCAAGTGAAACTGTTGTACCTAAAAGGACGACGAGTAAAGTACTATGACTGCACATGTGTGGTAGGTAAAGTGCATGTACTGCGTAAAGTAAAGGTGACTGTGCAAAAGTAACAACACTACTGACTCAAGTCGGAGAGTACAATATGTGACCATTGAGTTCATCTCTTGCCTGGGTGCGATTACCCAGATGAATGTCAAAACACAGGCACGGTACATATATTTTGTCGAAACTCAGGCAGCGGGACAGGATGCCGAAACACAGGCAGCGGGACGGGAAGATGAACTCCAGTCACTCTGTACTCTTCAAACTATGTGTTACCCCAAGAAACCCCAGTGAAGTGTCAAGTGATATACGGGATGTTCCACAAGATGTTTCATATGGTGTATCATATGATGCCAGTCGAACCAGGACCACTGGTTGGCTATCTTATTGAAAACCAAAAAGTAGGAATTCTTTTTAAAACAGACTGTGCCAAAGCGAACTGAGGACAAAGAAAAGTCCACCAACTGTAATACCATTCCATGCTTTGATCATGTGGTGGTTTTGTTAGCACACAATTTACCCATGTAAATTAGAGGATAAAGACAAGTCCAACATTCGAGATGTCGATTCCATGCTTCGAGCACGTGGTAGTGTTGTTTAGCACACAATTTACCCAAGTTGATGGTTGTGTACTACAACCACCAAAGTTAAAAGTTGGCAAAGTAATCTGTAGTTGATTACTTTTTTATTAGATTAGGTCTCTGGTTTGGTTCAGGGTGGATAGCTGTTCTAAGACTATAAGTAGTGTTCTTCTGTTCGTACATGTACACTAGTTAATTTTCTAAATCTAGAATTAGTCGTGACTTACAAAATTCGCGGCTGTCGTAGCAAGCCAGGACTGGATCTAAAGCTTCCAAGCGAGTTGGTGCACGAGGATTGGTACCTGCAAACACAAGAAATCATTAGTTACAGGCTATCCTATTTTCTATCTATTTAATTTGATCGTTTTGATTTTATAAACGATTGAAACGTTGTCGGAAAATGTTCTAAATTTTTATATATGCTGAAAATAAAGATTATAATTTTACGGCAAGCGTAAAATATTTTCAGAAGTCTCTATTAATTTTTATAATTTTCAGAAGCTCAAAAATCACTTTAAACCCCAATTTTGTTTAAGTAACGTAAACCTTCAATAATTTATTCCGGATGCAATACTAATCGGAATTGTTCAAGTAAGAAGTCAAAACGACCTTCTCGAAGATTGCTACAACATATTTTTTTTTCACGTATCAGTGTACGTGAAAATTAGAAGTTACGGATTTTTAAAAGAAATTTACGTATTTAAGTTTTAGGGTTAAAAATTTATTCTGAAAAACCTAAGCATCTGATCAAGATGAAACTAGCGCCATTGGATTCGGAATATAATTTCTGATTTTCTGGAGCTGGTCTTGCATTTTTCCGACCCTTATATTATTTACTATGAATTTAAAATCATTAAAACTCATTTAATAATTATTTATACGCGTATAATACGAAAATACGTTTTTGTATAAATTTTAATAGGTTCGAATTAAAACTCACCCTCCTTCGTTTTCGTGTACAGCAGCGGGGGGGAGGGGGAGGGGGTTTCCGTCGACGTCGGCGGGGCTCGGGGCGGGCGACGGCGGATGAGCGGTCGACGGCGGCTCGGCGGCGGGGGGGCTCGACGATGAGTGGCAGTAAGCTACCAGAGATGCGAGAGAGCGGGAGAGAGCGACGAGGGGCAGGGTTCGGTGAGAGCTGCAGCGGGCTTGGGGCGGTGGCCTGAGCGAAGCACGGTCGTCGGGGGCTCATTCACCGGAGGCGGGGAGCTCGGACGTGGGGCTGGGCGGCAACGTCATACATGGACAGGCACGGTGACTTCGTTGCATGGACAAGTAGAGGGGGGAGCTCAGTGGGGTCGGGAGCTGCTTGGGGGGCATCGGTGTTGGACGGCGGGTGGCGGAGTCGGTGGCGGAGTGAGTGGAGGACGCGAGTGCTGTGGAGCAGGCAGCGGCAATGTGGTGACGATGATGAGCACGGTGAGTTGCTGTGGGGGCTTGGGAGCATTCAGGGGCGTCACCGGGGGGTTTGCGGTGACGGGAGGGGTGAGGAGGGGTTGAACCGCGACGTACGGGGCCTGGCGGTGGTGGGTGGCCGGAGGCGAGGCTGAGGGGAGAGAGCGTGGCTAGGGTGATGTGAGAGGGGGAGTGAGTTTGAGAGCGGATGAGAGAGAGATGAGATGGGTTACCGGGGGGGAAGTATGTAATTTTGTTTTTTAAACTGAGGATTAACGGGGATTAAGGGGATATTTATAGGGTTAATTATCATTTAATAGGGTGGTTAGCTTTGTTGACTAACCTAGACAATATTAATACGGTTGTTAGCCTTTTTGACTAAGCTTAGACAATTTGTAAACGTTTCTCCCCATGTGTTAGTCATGGTTAGGGTAATCTAATAGTTAATTAGGTTAAGGTAATTAGTAATTAGGTTATAGTAAAAGTAATTAGTGAAGGTCATTTTGTAATGAAATTACGATTTTGCCCCTAGAGTCAAATGACTCCGAAAAATTACGAAAACATACACACGGGATCATATTGTTGCAAGGATCGTGAATACGAGACCCATTTTAGGTTTTGAGCTACGGAGATACTAGTTTTAGGACAAAACGTTTCGGAAGCGGGTTTGCGGGTTCTCTATTGATTTGACTTCAGAAAATTACGAAATTAATATGGGGAACCCTAAATGATCATAGAATGATACTGTAGAAGTTTGAAAACATTTTGAAAATGTTTATATAGAAAATTAATTCATTAAGCCAAAACAGTAATAATCGAAAATGAGTTTTTATCAAAATTGTTTAGAGGTTTTTGATGAAATCCGAACTTACTGAAATACACCATAACTAGTCTAATGCTTCAAAATATTTTTATAAGAAATTTTGAAATCACTTAAAACTCCTGATCAACCACTATAAAATACTTTCTAAAAATGAAATTACGTAATTAAATGTATTGGAAAAAAATACGAGTCGTTACACAAAAGGTGGTAACAGTCCCCGAGGTCCCGATGGTGATGGAGGTGGTGGAGACAGGGGTGGAAGAGGTAGTGCCTCCTGGTGGCGGAGGGGACACATGCAGAGCTGGAAGGGCAGCCACAATGGCGGCCAGGTCGGGCTCCTCGTCCTCGAAGGAGCGGAGCACCCGGTCGTCGGCGACTACCACAACGGGGGATCCGGGGGGCTCGAGGCATGGAGTGCAGGAAGTGGGTGGATCCTATCTATCATCCAGATCTGCTGGACTGGTACAATGGTGGTGAGGTGAGGGGCGAGAAGGACAAAGTGTGGTGTGCCTACTAGATTGGTCCAGTGATGTGCCCCATAAAACCGAATGATGTGCATGTGCTCAAGCACACCTAAGGTCAAGCGTGTGGGGCTAGGGGGGTCAATAGGTCATCAGGGATATTGATGCCCAGTATCTATGCAAAGATGGTGAAGAATCCGCCACAGCAGATATCAGTGGCGTAGTAAGAGTGGGCGGTCTGTAAAAGGCAATAACACAGCCAGTGGGCTGCATCAGAAAGGACAAATGGGCGGAGGGAGCCGTCAGGGTGGGAGCGCAGTGGTAGAGGGTGGTCGGGTCATTCAGCAAGAAGTGCCTCCAGATCTTCAGTGCAAAAATCACCGCTGTTAACTCCAGATCGTGCGTCGGGTAATTCTTCTCATGAGTCCTCAACTGACGAGAAGCATACGCGACCACGTGGCCATGCTGATGCAAGACGCATCCTAGGCCCCTCCCTGACGCATCACAATATACTTCGAAACCTCCGCTTTGATCCGGCACTGCCAACACCGGTGCTGTGGTCAATCTCGCCTTCAAGATACTGAAGGCCTCCTCACAAGCTTCTGACCAAAGGAACTCCACATCCTTCCTCATCAGCTTCGTCATCGGCTCTGCAATCTTCGAGAAATCCTTGATGAACCGCCGATAATAGCTTGCTAAACCAAGGAAGCTCCTGATGTCTGACGCTGACTGCAGATTCGGCCATTCTCGAACTGCTCTGACCTTCTTCGGATCTACAGATATGCCATCACCAGACACCATGTGTCCCAGGAATGCGACTCTGTCCAGCCAGAACTCGCACTTACTATACTTGGTATATAGCTTATGTCGTCTCAGCGTCTCCAGCACTGTCCTCAGATGACAGCTGTGCTCCTCCTCAGACTTCGAATAAATCAGGATGTCGTCGATGAAGATAACGACAAACTTATCCAGGAAGTCATAGAAAAACAAGTTCATCAAATTCATGAACACAGCTGGCGCATTGGTCATGCCAAACGGCATGACCACGAACTCATAATGTCCGTACTTTGTCCGAGAGGCTGTCTTCGGAACATCATCCTTCTTCACCTTCAACTGATGGTATCCACTCCTCAAGTCTAACTTCGAGAAAAATCTCGAGCCTCCAAGCTGGTCGAAGATATCGTCGATGTGCGGAAGCGGATACTTATTCTTCACCGTGACAGCATTCAGCCCTCGATAGTTCACGCACATCCTGCGGGACCCATCATTCTTCTTCACAAGCAAAACTGGTGCACCCCATGGTGACACACTAGGGTGGATGAAACCCTTCTGCAGCAACTCATCTAACTGCTTCCGCAGCTCCTCGAGCTCAGCGGGAGCCATACGGTACGCCGCCTTCGATATCAGTTGCGCTCCCGGTATAAGATCAACACCAAACTCTAAAGCTCTGTCGGGTGGAAAACCTGAGATATCCTCTGGGAAGACGTCGTCGAAGTCTCTGATGACTGCTGGTCGCTCGATCTCCATCTCCATCTGCATAGCTGTAACAATCGGCACCTCCGGCTTGGCCCGATATCTGATGGGCCCAAGCGACTCATCCCTGCTACGGAACTCGAACTCCGGATGGCCTGGAATCCTGAATACCACCCTCTTGTTGTGACAATCGATCGAGGCATGGAAATCTCCCAACCAATCGATGCCAAGAACGACATCGAAATATGGCAGATCATGGACAATGAAATTCGCGAAAAGCTCGTGTCCATTGACCACCAATGGAATCGATCGACAACCCAAGTTCACTGTCACCACTCCGTTCCCTGTGGTGATGTCCCAACACTTAGGGAGTGTATGGGTGGGAATGGAGTGCCTTGTTACAAATCTCCGGGATATGATGCACATGGATGCACCGGAGTCGAACAAGGCCAAGGCCGGGTGAGAGGACACTAGAATGGTGCCTAATATATAAAGGAACTACGGTCAACCAAGCTACTCTAACAAACAAGTCGAGCAAGCAACACTAACAATAAGATCTAAACTATGAAATAAAAGACTAGGATTAAAGAGTTACCTGTAATAACTCCATCCAGCTCCTCAGTCTCAACAGCTGTCATGATATAAGCCGACCACTGGGGTTGCGCTGCTTGCTGAAACATCTGCCTCTGTGGCACCAAGGGTGGTCCACGTACAGCAGGTCCTCTCTGGACTGGGGAAGGCGCTCTCATCTGCAGCGGGGCTGGCGCTCGAACAATAGCATTACGGGCTCTCGGACAATCCTTCGCAGTATGCGAGGCATCTCCACAAACTAAGCACAGTCCCAACTTCCTCCTACAGTTGACCTGAACATGTCCTGGCTTTCCGCAAAAGTGGCACGGGCCCTTGTTCTAATTCTGCACTGGTGCTCCAGGCCTCTTGAATGGCACCGTCTGAACTGGCCTCATCACCGGCCTATCAGGTGGCCGGTACTGCTCCATAGGACGCTTCCCTCTATCAGCTGAAGGGTTAGGTAGACGCGATATAATCTCATGATTCTTTGCAGCATTTAGCACAGCTCTCATAGTCGTGAAATCCACCGAAGACATAGAAGCCTGAATCTTCGGACGCAGTCCCTGACGAAAGCGATCAGCTCGCTTCTCCTCCTTCCTTACCATATGCAGGGCAAAACGACTCAGCATCTCGAACTCTGCTTCATACTCCTCGACAGTCATATCCCCCTGCTTCAGATCTATAAACCTGCTCAACAGCTCCCTCCTAGCAGACTTGGTGAAATACTTATCCTTGAACATCAATCTGAAGGTCTTCCACTCCACTGGCGTCTCAAGACGCCTCTCCTCAATGCGCCACCAGTTCCTAGCATTCTCCATCAGCTGTATCTTCGTTATCTCGACTCGAGTATCATCAGGGATCTTCGTTGCTACCAACTTCTCCTCAGTGCTCTGGATCCACTCATCAGCAGCTAGGGGTCCTTCCTTCCCAGAAAAAGTCCTCGGCTGAAGCTCATTGAACTGCTTCACTCCTGGAGCAGCTCGAGGGGCAGGCAGAGGTGGTGGTGGTGCCACTGGGGGAGCCTGGGCAGCACACTGGGATTACTGAACCAACTGATGTTGCACCTCCAGCATCTCTCTCATCACGCCCAGAAACTGACGGAACTCTCCGCCCTGGTCTTCCGGAACTCCATCTCCTGAGCTCCCCGATCGGGTAGTACGTCGTCCTGCCATCCTATTGACAGAAGGACATAGATTAGACTCGTACAATTACCGGATGATAATAAAATGAGGTTCAATACTTTGATTGTTCCGAATTTGCAGAAAGGGTGGGACCTGCATGGGCCACCACTAAAACCTGTCCCGCCCCGCTTCCCAAAAGTACGGAGGCGAAGCGTGACTAAGGCCCGCTTAGGCCGGAGCTAAGAGCTCAGATCTAAAAAGTGTCTGTGGTATTCCAAAACAAAGGAACAGGTCTCTGCAAGTTAGTATGGAACAATAAGAGTACTGAAAGCCAAAGCATATCATTTTATTCCAAAAAAATAATCATCCAAAGTACCGAGAGTCTAAAACGCCCGAAGGGCTACAACTGCAGAAAAGAAAACTACTGGTGCAAGCACCCAACCTAGACAGGAAAACAAAAGGTGCTACACACCCAATCTAAACTGGAACAGAAACTCCGCAACAGCAACGAGAGGCCTCTAACTCTGGTCCTCCTCTGGATTTTACTCTGGATCAGTATCCTCTGGCTCCACGTCTGCTGACAAGTCTGCCTCGTCGACGTACTCTGGCTCAACACCTGACGTACATCACCAAAAGAAAGAACTGTATGTCAGCTAAGGTCTACAAAAAGGGTCAGACCAAACTGCAAGTGTACCGACTATTTAACAATGGTTTACTGGTTGATTAGCATGTTGAGGTTATAACAGTGGTACAAAAGAAAGTAAACGCGGCAGGAAAGTAAAACGTGACAAGTAGTAGTCGTAGCGTGTGCTACCAACTACGGGACTACCCTAACAGGTGTCAAAACAAATCGGGACATGGCGGGACAAGACAAGACAAGTGTGACATGAAAGGGTTCACGCCTTACGGTTCGAGGGGGATCCGACCCTCTTACCGTGCGCACGCTCAACCCTACCCCAAAGCCAAGTATTCAAGGCATGACAAGACAAGGGATCACTCGCTCTGGCTTGGCGAGTGCCCTATTACCCTCTGGGCTGTGTATCAAGACAAGGGATCACTCGGAGAGTGCCCTATTGCCCTCTGGGCTGTGTAACAAGACAAGGGATCACTCGGAGAGTGCCCTATTGCTCTCTGGGCTGTGCAAGACGGGACATGATGTGACAAGACAGGAAAGGTTATTCTAGGGTGGCCACACGCACGCACACACAAGATAGTCCTACGATGTCATAAATTGTTGTTGTTGGGCTCAGACTTCGTCGTCAAGTCTGAGCCGTCAAGGGACGTCCCGGACGCTATCATTTCATGTCAGGTTCTCTTTGTTCACAGTAAACAGTCCTAACAAACTAAGGCCTAAGCACGACCAAAAGTGCAAGTGGATACACTTGCCTGCGGTGGCGAGTGTGTCTTCCTCCTGGAGCCTCTCGTTCAAGCGTCTCGTCAACGGAAGTCCGTCTGAAATAGTGTCATGTCGACGGTGTCAGGTCGCGTTTTCAGTAAATCCTATTTAGGGTTTGTTTCTAGGTTATCGGGACTACCCAAATCATCAGAGTCACGTTTTGGTGTTCTTGCAAGCCTAGATCGACCACTACCATATATGCACAGAAAATTGTCCGATGGTCGATTTTTCTACAGTGACAACATTTTACTGGTGCGAAAACGTAAATTTAATTGTAGTTGTCCAGTTTTAGTTTAGGGTTCAGTTTTGCTACGGGTGGGTTATGCTACGAGTTTCGGGAACCAACCTCTCTGGTGTCTGGAGTAGTGCAGACGTAGCGTCTGAACTGCAGGTGATCCGCGATGTCTACAGCGTCTCGACTACGGGTAGCGTAGTGAGACTCGTCTTGGCAGCGGACGAAGTGCGACAGCGAGTACGATCAGGCCAACAGAAAGAACAGCGAATAACGGCGCGTAACGGCGATGAAACACCCGTTGGAACGCTAGTCCAATGGCCGTTCGGCCTAGAAGTCGTCGCGGGGTGCCTCCGGCCGGATCTGCGAGGGGCAGTAGGCGGTCGGACGGCTGTTGGGAGGCGTGCGACGCTGCAGATGGGGCGGCGGCGCTCGGGGTGGGACAGTGGCGGCGACGCACTGTGGATTGCAGCTGCAGCGGGGAGCACCGTGGATGAGAGGGGAGGAGCGGGCGGCTGTGGATCGCGACGGCAGCGGGGATCTGTAGCGGCGGAGAAGCGGTCGCGGGGGGGGTGCGGGGAGATCTCGCCGACAATCGAAAGTCGAGCGCAGTGGCGCTGGGAAAACGAGGGCGGCGCTGTGCTGGGAAAACGAGGGCGAGGGCGAGGGGACCGCAAGGGAGGCCGGTGTCAGGATCTCGTGGGGAAGGCACGGCGCTCGGGGCTCGGGGGGAAGCCGCGAGGGAGGAAGGAGAGAGTTGGAGATCGGGGTTTGGGGGAAGAGGCCGGTGACTGTGAAAGCCCTAGGGCTTAGTTGCGGGAATAGGAATTAGGGTTTAGGGTTAAAGTTAGGGTGATTATTAATAATAATAATAATTTCTATTGACCTATAGAATTATGGTTAAAAGGGGAGATCAAAGGGATAGAGGGTGTATAATTTTGGGGTATGTCTAGGGGAGGTTAGAGAAGAAGATTAGGAAGGATTTAAAACGTTTTAAAGAAGGATTTAGCCAGATTTGGCTAACAATTTCGAAATTTGAAACTGATTGGGGAAAATCGACGGTCGAGGTTAATCCAGGTGATATCACTCAATCCAGGCGTCAGAAAAATAATCCAAAAATACCTGGGCGATCGTGGAGACGAGATGCACAGATCTACAGAGCCTGATCGTGCGTAACACCTACCACAAATTTACGTAAAATTGGAAACGGCGTTTTGAGTCAAATGACTAAAACGCCCCTATCGTTCGAAATCGTTTTGCGAGAAAACGAACCACGAAACGGCGTTCCCAAACATTACTATAAAATTCTACACTCCCAAATGATCACAACGACATATCACATCATATTTTTCGGAATCCGGGAATCGCCAAATAAAATACGTGCACGATAAAGCACGTGCACGCAGAAAATTCATATGGTCGGAAAGCGACCGTTACATTCTACCCCACTAAAACAAAGATTCCGTCCTCGGAATCAACAACTCTAATCAGTAAATAGGAAAGGATAACGCTCTCTCATCTCCTCTTCGCGCTCCCAAGTGGACTCTCCAGGTGATCTGTGACGCCACATCACTCTCACCAGGTCGACTACCTTATTCCTCAATTGCTTCTGTCGATGGTCCAAAATCTGCACAGGCTGCTGGTCATATGTCAGGTCCGGACGGACCGTGATTTCTGAGAAATCCACAGTGTGCGACGGATCACTGACGTACCGACGTAACTGAGATACGTGGAATACGTCGTGAACTCCCTCCAAAGATGGTGGTAGAGCAAGGTGGTAGGCCACTGCTCCCACACGCTCAAGCACATCAAATGGTCCAATATACCTCGGGCTAAGCTTTCCCTTCTTCCCAAAACGAATAACTCCGCGGTTCGGAGAAATCTTCAGGAAGACGTGATCTCCTGGCTGAAACTCCAAGGGTCTCCTCTTGGCATCCGCCCAATGCTTGAATCGATCCTGTGCAACTCTGAGCTTCTCCCTGATGTCTCTCATGACATCCACAGCTTCCACTATCATCTCTGGACCCAACAGCTCCCGATCTCCGATGTCATCCCAGCTCAGTGGCGATCGACATTTTCTCCCATATAAGGCAGCAAACGGTGCCATGCCAATGCTCGCCTGGTAGCTATTGTTATATGAAAACTCTACCAAGTGGAGATGGTCCTCCCACGATCCCTTCAAATCGAGCATACAAGCTCGCAGCATATCCTCCAGAATCTGAATAGTCCTCTCCAACTGGCCATTGGTCTGCAGGTGGTACGCCGTGCTGAAACTCAAACTCGTACCCAAATTCTCCTGCAGACTTCTCCAGAACTGAGATGTGAACCTCGTGTCTCTGTCAGACAGAATGCTCACGGGGACTCCATGTAAGCGTACAATCTCCTGCACGTACATGGTCTACATCACAACTAACTCAAGGAGGTAATTAAAAGAGAAGTAAAAAAAGAAATTTTACCTCTAGATATTTCCTCGCCAAAGCTTCCATAGACTGGCCTACTCAGAATGGGATAAAGTGCGCAGACTTAGTCAATCGATCTACGATCACCCAGACTACGTCGTTCTTTCTCGGGGTCCGAGGTAAACCAGTCACGAAATCCATCGTAATATGTTGCTACTTCCACTCTGGGATAGGAAGCGGTTGCAGCAAGCCAGCAGTACGATGGTGCTCAGCCTTCACCTGTTGGCATATCAAATACTTGGCAACGCTCCGTGCCATACTCCTCTTCATGCCAATCCACCAATAGTTCAGACGGAGGTCCTTATACATCTTGGTGCCTCCCGGATGTATAGAATATGGCGAGCTATGAGCCTCGCTCAACAGCTCCTCACGAACATCACCTGCAGGTACGTAGAGTCTGCTGCCGTACCGCAGTGAACCATCCTCATGAATCACGAACTCCGTCCATAGTCTAGCTTCAACCTGCCTTCTGATCCTCTGCAGCTTCGGATCTCCTGCCTGTGCTGCCTTGATCCGATCCACGATCGTGGACTGAATCTGCAAATTCATGAATGAAAGAACCACACCAGGTAGGACGACTTCCAAATCCATCTCTCTCAACTCTTGCTGAATCCTCCAGTCAGCAGTATGCATCATAGCAGTGGGAAGCCTACTCAAAGCATCAGGCACTACGTTCACCTTCCCCGGATGATACTGCAAGTCTATCTCGTAGTCAGCCATGAGCTCTAACCATCGTCTCTGACGCATGTTGAGCTCCTTCTGCGTAAAGATGTACTTCAAGCTCTTGTGATCGGTGAAAATCTTCACGCTCTCACTCAGCAAGAAGTGCCTCCAGATCTTCAGTGCAAAAATCACCGCTGCCAACTCCAGATCGTGCGTCAGGTAATTCTTCTCATGAGTCCTCAATTGACGAGAAGCATACGCGACCACATTGCCATGCTGATGCAAGACGCATCCTAGGCCCTTCCCTGATGCATCACAATATACTTCGAACCCTCCGCTTCGATCCGACACTGCCAACATCGGTGTTGTGGTCAATCTCGCCTTCAAGATACTGAAGGCCTCCTCACAAGCTTCTGACCGAAGGAACTCCACATCCTTCCTCATAAGCTTCATCATCGGCTCTGCAATCTTCGAGAAATCCTTGATGAACCGCCGATAATAGCTTGCTAAACCAAGGAAGCTCCGGATGTCTGACGCGGACTGCGGAGTCGGCCAATCTCGAACTGCTCTGACCTTCTTCGGATCTACAGATATGCCATCACCGGACACCATGTGTCCCAGGAATGCGACTCTGTCCAGCTAGAACTTGCACTTACTATACTTGGCATATAGCTTGTGTCGTCTCAGCGTCTCTAGCACTGTCCTCAGATGACAGCTGTGCTCCTCCTCAGACTTCGAATAAATCAGGATGTCGTCGATGAAGATAACGACAAACTTATCCAGGAAGTCATAGAAAATCAAGTTCATCAAATTCATGAACACAGCTGGCGCATTGGTCATGCCAAATGGCATGAACACGAACTCATAATGTCCGTATTTCGTCCGGGAGGCTGTCTTCGGAACATCATCCTTCTTCACCTTCAACTGATGGTATCCACTCCTCAAGTCTAACTTCGAGAAAACTCTCGAGCCTCCAAGCTGGTCGAAGATATCGTCGATGCGTGGAAGCGGATACTTATTCTTCACCGTGACAGCATTCAGCCCTCGATAGTCCACGCACATCCTGTGAGACCCATCCTTCTTCTTCACAAGCAAAACTGGTGCACCCCATGGTGACACACTATGGTGGATGAAACCCTTCTGTAGCAACTCATCTAACTGCTTCCGCAGCTCCTCGAGCTCAGCGGGAGCCATACGGTACGGTGCCTTCGATATCGGTTGCGCTCCCGACATAAGATCAACACCAAACTCTAAAGCTCTGTTGTAACGGCCGCTTTCTGACCGTTCGTATTTTCTACGTCAACGTACTTTTTGTGCACGTATTTTATTTGGCTCTTTCTTGGTTTCGGTATATACGATGTGATATACCGTTGTGACTGTATGGACGTGTAGAATTTTATAGTAATTTTTGGGAACATCATTTCACCGCTCGTTTTCTCGTAAAACAGCTTTGAATGGAAGGGCGTTTTGGTCTTTTGGCACCAATACGCGGTTCCCGATTTTACGATAATTTTTGGTAGGTGTAACACGCAATCGGACTCTGTAGCACCGTACTTCTCGCCTCCACGATAGTCCCGGTATTTTCGGAATATTTTTCCGATGCCCGTAGTGGAAGATATCCCCTAATCAATTTCAACCGTTGATTAGCCTCTAATCTTTTTGAATTTCAAAGCTAAACCAAATTTAATCACATCCCCCATATCTCTCCTACGTATCATGAATGTGGATTCTATTTGTTACCCTCACCTAGCTTTTCTCATCCTTGCACACCCTCTCTCTCTCTCACTAACTCACACATCCCTTAAAACACACACCCATATAGCACTTTTCCCTTATATCATGCAAACAAAGCCTTGCCCTAGTAATTCACGCATGAACCCATC
This sequence comes from Scilla litardierei, assembly GCA_030789695.1. Lineage (NCBI taxonomy): Eukaryota > Viridiplantae > Streptophyta > Magnoliopsida > Asparagales > Asparagaceae > Scilla > Scilla litardierei. The sequence continues at coordinate 624,188,224 of CM061142.1, forward strand.
AAATGCCGGCTTTCTCTTCTCTTCCAGCCGCCACGGCAGCTCCTAAGCCCCCACCACCAGCCACCACCTTCTCCTCCTCCTTCTCCTCCATCTCCACCTCCCAAAAGCTCTCAAAAACCCCATTAAACCCAAGTTTTTGGCCAAAAAAACTGTGCACAGAACCCACCGCCGGAAAACGGCCGCCGCCGCCGCTCTGGCCACCCCCTCTGGTGACCACCACCCCCGATCAACTCCTCTCTGACCCCCCCCCGAGCATCTCCAACTCCCCTTACCCTTTTTCCACGTCTCGATCTCCTCGAAAACCCCGTGGAACTCAGATCTAGCCACAGTTTTACTGATCTATGCTACCTCCGGAAAAACTCATGCCTACTGGACATCCGGCCACCTACAACGACCAGCCTACTGCCGTTGGATTCCTATCGAACCCCTCTACCAACTGCAACTTCACTCAGACTCATAGCCCACCTGTAGCTCCCGGAATCCTCGTCGGAACACGCCGTATCGGCTGTTTTTCACAGATCTGGAAGCTGAACTTAGACGCCCGTGCACGATCATCTCCGACCACCCCCGGCGTCAACTCCGCTTCCGTTGTCTTCGTCTTGAAGTCCTTAAACTTCTGCAACTTCCCGCTTTCGCTGTTCATCGCTGGAATTCCTCTGAGACGCGCGACAACGAACGTTGCGTGAATCTGTCCTCTCCGGCTTCTCACGGCTACCCACCGCCGTATGCTCACGCCGTTGGCCATCCACCGGGTAGAGCATCTTCCTCTGGTCCTAACTCACCTACGGCAGCCCCTTGGACCCTCGGAATACACGTGCATCACCGTGCACACGTGTTTTTATCCGACGTCACCGCCGTCTTGAAGATCCGTTGCGCTACCCGCAACGGGAAGGAGATCGCTGATTAGCTCGCTAATTTGACGTCACCACCCTGCTGTCCAGAGGTACCTCGCTGCACTACCCACGGCCGAGGAGTTCCAGACGACCCCGACGTTTCGCCGTTCAGACCCGACTTCCGCTTGTTGGACGGCATCACGAGGTTGGTTTCCCTAACGAGTAGCAAAATCCACACCGTAGTTAATCAAACCCTAAACTAAAATTGGACAACTATAACTAAATTTACTTTCAGTACTTGTAAAACGCTGCTCACCGTAGAAAGATTGACAATCGAACAATTTTCTGTGCACATTGGATAGTAGTCGATCTAGGTTGAACGAAACACCAAAAAATGTAACTTTGACGAATAGAGTAGTCCCGACAATCTAGAAACAAACCCTAAATAGGACTTATTAAAAAATGTGACTTGACACCGTCGCCGTGACCTATTTCAGACGGACTACCGCGGACGCGACGCCTGGACGCGACGCTCCAGACGGACGACACGCTCACCACCGCAGGCAAGTGTATCCACTTGCACTTTTGGCCGTGCTTAGGCATTAGTTTGTTAGAACTATTAATTATGAACAAAGGGAACCGGACGTGAAATGATAGCGTCCGGGACGTCCCTTGACAGTTCAGACTTGACGACGAAGTCTGAGCCTAACAACAACAACTTTTGACATTGTAGGACTATCTTGTGTGTGCGTGCGAGTGTACACCCTAGAATAACCTTTCCCGTCTTGTCACGTCTCGTCCCGTCTTGCACAGCCCAGAGGGCAATAGGGCACTCCCCGAGTGATCCCTTGTCTTGATACACAGCCCAGAGGGCAATAGGGCACTCTCCGAGTGATCCCTTGTCTTGATACACAGCCCAGAGGGCAATAGGGCACTCTCTGAGTGATCCCTTGTCTTGATACACAGCCCAGAGGGCAATAGGGCACTCTTCGAGTGATCCCTTGTCTTGATACACATCCCAGAGGGCAATAGGGCACTCGCCAAGCTAGAGCGAGTGATCCCTTGTCTTGTCATGTCTTGAATACTTGGGTTTGGGGTAGGGTTGAGCGGGCGCATGGTAAGAGGGTCTGATCCCCCTTGAACCGTAAGGCGTGAACCCTTTCGTGTCACATTTGTCTTGTTTTGTCCCGCCATGTCCTGATTTGTCTTGACACCTGTTAGGTTAGTCCAGTAGTTGGTAGCACACGCTACGACTACTACTTGTCACGCTTTACTTTCCTGCTGCGTTTACTTCCTTTTTGATACTCTGTTATAACCCCAACTTGCTAATCAACCAGTAAACTGTTGTTTAATAGTTCAGTACACTTGCAGTAGAGTCTAACCCTTTTTGTAGACTTTACCTGACGTACAGTTCCTTTCTTTTGGGTGCTGTACGTTAGGTGTCGAGCTAGAGTTCGTGGACGAGGCAGACTTACCGGAGTACGTGGAGCCCGAGGACGTCGACCCAGAGTACGTGCCTGACAAGGACCAGACCTTGAGGACTTTTCAGTCGCCGCCTTTTAGAGGTTACTACTTTAGTTTGCTCTTTCGATAGTTTGTTGCCATGCTTAGGCTTTCCTCTCTTTAGACTTTTGTACTCACTGGATATTAACTCTTTATATTAATGAATGTAACTTCCTTTCTGCACTTTCTGTTGTTTCGAACTTTATAAATGCAAGAACCTGAAAAATTTAAGATGGTACCCCTACAGACGCTTATTGGGTCTGAGCTTCACAGCTCCGGCCTAAGCGGGCCTTAGTCACGCTTCGCCTCCGTCGTTTTGGGAAGCGGGGCGTGACAGGTTTTAGTGGTGGCCCATGCAGGTCATGCAAAAGTTTGGAACAATAAGAGTACTGCATTCATTTAATATCCATGTACAAGTCTAAGTTAGGTTTCCTTGTCTTAGATGGTAGGAAGACTTAGGTAGACGTCCAGGTTTGATAGTCAGGCGTCGTGGTTAAGATTTAGTCATCCTCGTCTTAGGATACCTTAGTAGCTCTCACTTGACTCTGGCCGTGTTAGATTTCTAGGGACTTCTTTTAGTCGTTCGCTCGGGTCCATCGACTTCGGGCCCAACGGAACATAATCTTGATTCTCTTAGGGCCCTTCCCTGATATCTCTCTATTACAGTCTAGTTCATTAGGAAGACTTAGTGCTGAGTTCTCCTGATATTTAGACGGCCCGATAATTAGAACCCCTGACTTCTAGCATCTTCCTGATCATTACACTTCTGTGTTATCGGCCGTAGAGTTTCATCGTAGCTTTCACGAATCATATCCTAGGTATATCCATCATGCAATCATTTTCCTTTCCCCCGATTCACGTGATCGCTTCCTGACAATTATCGTTGATCCTTCGAATCTTTCCCTTTGCCAATCCTGCTTCCTTTAAAAGTATTTTCGAAATTCATTATTAAATTCTTCGCTCAGTTTAACTTCTTTGAAAACTCTTATTAAATATTTAAAATTTCTTACTTTCGGTTGAGTTAAAATTCTTTCGCAAAATTTGAAACCTTCTTGGTCGTAAAATTTTAAGTTACGGTCTCGTACTTATTTTTGAATCGGTATCCATCTTATTTTAGTTTTAAAACTTTGTTACCATTTTGGAAATTCAATATATCATTTTTCTAAACTACGAAATTTATTTTTAACTCCTTACCGTACGTACTTTTAGAATATTTTCTAAACTAAAGAGAACTTTAATATATATATATATATATATATATATATATATATATATATATATATATATATATATATAACAATTGAGAGCTGTTTTTGAACTTTGTCCTATGTGGCAATGTCACATCAAGTTTTGGGGGGGAAATTTTTTGGGTTGGGAGAATACAAAAGCTTTTCTTATTGAAATTGGCATCATCATCACTTAATACTCTTCATTCAAAAATGACCCAAAAAAATGAGACCCAAAAAAAATACAGCGAATGTGCATTCAAAGAGGCGGGTTGAGTTTTTTGGGCGTCAAGCAGAGGTCTAACCAACCTATCCGCGCCGAAGGCGCCCGCTAAATTTTTTTACGCTAATTTGTTGTTCTTTTAAATTTTGGCTGTAGAAATATTTTTTAGGGGACAAAGATTTCGCGGAAAAAAATCTTAAATGCACCGTGCCCGCGGGCACGGGTTATAACTAGTCTATATTACAATTGAGGGCAGATTTTGAATTTGTCCTATGTGGCAATGTCACATCAAGTTTTGGAGGGAAATTTTTGGGTTGAAGAGAAATTTGTTGGGAATATACAAAAACATTGAAATTATGGATAGCCTTTTAATATTAGTTATGCAAAAAAATGTTGTGTACATATACAATCTCATCTTGGGAATGAATGCGAGTTGTGGGAGAATGAACGCGAGAGATGCTGCCAACTCATTGATCCGCGTTGCAAAACCCTGTAAAATTTCGATATCATCTACTGATATTTCAGAGGAAACTAATAATTATTGATGTTTGTTTAAAATTAGTGGGCCCAAGATTTTTAAATGAACAGTATCCCAAGGGCACTGGTTATATGTATATGAAGCCATCGCCGAAGGCGCCAGCTAAATTTTTTAACGCTGATTTGTTGTTCCGCGCCTAAGGCACCCGCGCCGAAATTGTTGTTTTACATCGAATTTGTTGTTCTGCGTCGAAGGCATCCACGTCGAATTTGGTGTTCTGTGTCGAAGGCGCATGCGCTGAATTTGTTGTTCTGTGCTAAAGGCGCCCGCGCCATTTTTAACGCTGATTTGTTGTTCCGCGCCTAAGTCACCCGCGTCGAAATTGTTGTTTTACGTCGAATTTGTTGCTCTGCACCGAAAGCACCCACATCGAATTTGGTGCTCTGTGTCGAAGGCGCATGCTCTGAATTTGTTGTTCCGCACCAAAGGCACCTGTACAGCTAAATATTGTAAACTAATTTGTTTTTCTTTTAAATTTTGGCTTTGAAAAAAAAATTCGGAGAACAAAGATTTCGCATGGGAAAATCTTAAATGAACCGTGCCCGCGGGCACGGGTTATGACTAGTGTATATATATATATATATATATATATATATATATATATATATATATATATATATATATATATATATATATATATATATATATATATATATATATATATCAGTCGTTCATCGTGCTCATACTTCAAAAGAATTTTTGTATAAACTAATTTCTCGTTGCAAAACAATCACTATGCCACTCTCCTCTTTTTCCTTTGTCTAACTCTTTTTCCGAGTTGCAATATTTTCTACCATCTGCTCGCTATTTCTACTTTTTATAAGTATAAAGTATATGATACCATATTTTACACGTAATCCTTCTTCCATCTACTTAATTATTTTGGGCAATATCTTAGTCCATCCAATCAGTTATCTCCTTTTTCTCGCCTTGTCCAAACTCGTTCCTTCCGATCTTGTTTCGTTTCGCTTTTGGTTTCGGTTCCTTTCTTTAATGTAGACATCAGTGCCTGTAGTTGCCTATGTCATCTCTAGTTAGTAGTGGGCCCATTGGTTTGTGATGTTGTCATAGTGCATGTGTATAGGTAGAGTGTGTGGACCGGTACGAGTGTGCTACCTTTAGGATATTAGTGATTGTCTCTTGTGTCGTGTATGTGTACTCAGTGTGGACCGTGATATACGTATGGAGTGGTCTGAATGATAGTATTCATATAGGTGTGAATAGCGTTATAACAGGCAATTCCTTAGACTTAGTCTTTCGTATTATGGTATGACTTATCTTTGCCTGCATATGATTGTATCAAAATTTTTGTTTTCTTTTAAACCAAATCTTTAAAGTTTTGAAACTAGCCCACGAGATCACAACCCACCTATCCTCCCTCATCCAATACCACAACTCCACACGTTTTTCCCACATGTTTTTAAAACATCCTCTCCTTCTCTTTTCTCTCTTCAATGTGTTAAAATATTTTTTTTGTATTTGTTATGATATTGTTAGTGCTAGCTATTATTGTTATAGGATTATATTTGCGGGTAGGCATAAGGTGGAGATGAGATATGTCATAGAGGTGATTGGTTGATCTTGAGCACAAAGATGTTAGATTAGATTTCCTTCGGATGAAAAAAAAACGAGGTGTCCAAGACTTATTTATAATACCGATGTGTGAAGGACCCAATGGAAAACTCTGATGGGATGAAATTATGTATAGGGAGATGAGTACTTAGTCGATCTGAAACTTGGACGAGTGATAGATAAGAGTGGCTAAGACGGGATAGTATGATTTAGAGTGAGCATGAGAATGAGTAGAACATTTAAAGCATCAAGATTCGATTATTCAGTTGACGTAAGAAGACATTGAAAGTAATACGACATGTCGAGATGAATGAGATGTTATGAAGATGGATTTTAGTATTATTAGGAGGTTAGATGTTAAGAGTAAGGATAGATGTAGTTTTTGGTTCATTGATTTTGGGGGAATAGAATTATGAGTTAAGGTGACGGATGATATATTGGGGACATGATGATTGTTGAATTGTGTACGGTAATATGGATCTATAGTCTATACTAGGGCGTGATTCTAGTTGTAGCATTATCCAGTGAAGAGAAGCTTTGTGATGGATTATTGAGGAACGCAGTTTTGAGTTATAGGATTAGCGATCTTTATGTGTAGATATGAGAGTTGCGGGTATGAGATTAGGTAGATAGTATTATTATTAGTATAAGTGATTCCGAGGGCGGAATCATTTCTAAGGTGGGTGGGTAGAATGTAATGGCCGCTTTCTGACCGTTTGTATTTTTCTACGTTAACGTACTTTTCGTGCACGTATTTTATTGGGCTCTTTATTGGTTTCGGCATATACGATGTGATATGCCATTGTGACCGTATGGAAGTGTAGAATTTTATAGTAATTTTTGGGAACGTCATTTCACGGCTCGTTTTCTCGCAAAACAGCTTTGAATGGAAGGGCGTTTTGGTCTTTTGGCACCAATACGCGGTTCCCGATTTTACGATAATTTTTGGTAGGTGTAACATGTAATCGGACTCGTAGCCCCGTACTTCTCGTCTCCACGATCATCCAGGTATTTTCGGAATATTTTTCCGATGCCCGTAGTGGAAGATATCCCCTAATCAATTTCAACCGTTGATTAGCCTCTAATCTTTTTGAATTTCAAAGCTAAACCAAATTTAATCACATCCCCCATATCTCTCCTACGTATCATGAATGTGGATTCTATTTGTTACCCTCACCTAGCTTTTCTCATCCTTGCACACCCTCTCTCTCTCTCACTAACTCACACATCCCTTAAAAGACACACCCATATAGCACTTTTCCCTTATATCATGCAAACAAAGCCTTGCCCTAGTAATTCACGCATGAACCCATCCAAGGCCGGATTTCTATTCTCCTCCAGCCGCCACGGCAGCCCCCAAGCCCCCACCACCGGCCACCACCTTCTCCTCCTCCTTCTCCTCCATCTCCACCTCCCAAAAGATCTCAAAAACCCCATTAAACCCAAGTTTTTGGCCAACAAAACTGTGCACAGAACCCACCGCCAGAAAACGGCCGCCGCCGCCGCTCCGGCCACCCCCTCCGGCGAACACCACCCCGATCAACTCCTCTCTGACCCCCGAGCATCTCCAACTCCCCTTACCCTTTTTCCACGTCTCGATCTCCTCGAAAACCCCGTGGAACTCAGATCTAGCCGCAGTTTTACAGATCTGCGCTACCTCCGGGAAAACTCGCGCCCACCGGCCATCCAGACACCTACTGTCACGACCCGCTTCCCTAAAATGGAGGCGAGACGTGAAAAGGTCCGCACGGGAGTGGAGCGGTGAAGCTCCAAACCCGATAAGCGTCAATTTAGTATAAGCAGGTCCCTGTAATTGCAAACGAAACAACAACAATAATAATAATATGAGACAGATATAAAATACCAATCCCACAATTGTCCACAAAGTATTCAACATCACAGAAAAGCCACCAGGCTAAAAGAAAGAGTCTAAGGGCCCAGAACAAGGCCAAACAAAAGCGACGACATAAATAAGTATAGGTGCCACGCACCGATAACAAACAACTGTCTAACAAAAGTAAAACGCAACGGAGACACTAGGACTGGTCCCCAGTGTCCACGCACTCCCCGTCCAACACGGGCTCAAGCTCGGCGTCCGCAAACACCTCACCCTCAGCGGGCAACTCAGGCTCAAGGTCTAACATGCGTCACCCAAAAGAGAAAGGGGCACATGTCAGCAAGTCTAAAAGACTTGGGCAAGGAAACAGAAAGTGAGGCAACTAGCAACCTAGCAGTTTAGTATGCATGACATGGCAATTATAACATGAGTGCACAATCAAGACATGGCAAGACGATTTGTACTTGAGAGCAATCATCGGACAAGACAAGACAAGAGTAGCCAAGCTACTATCAATTCCAATCAATTCACTATTCACGTTGTTTTGTAGATGTTTACGCCTTACAGCTGAATGGGTTCACATTCGCTGATTGGCCGCTTAACAACTACCCCACCCAAAGAGTTTACGCCTTACCCCTGCAGTTGCTGATCGGGCAGACTCCCAGTTGATTGGTCGCTTAACTCTTACCCCCAATACCCACACGTAATGGAGCCAGGGTCCCCGCACATGAGCTCAGCAAGTGAGCCGGGGTTGCCCCGCACATGAGCTCGCATTCTATTTCACAATTCAATATCGAGCGTTGGGGTTTCCAACTACAGGGCTCGCTTCTGGAACACGAGCCAGGAACACAAACATTGTAGCGAAGCTACGCAATCACGGCAACACTTAAAGAATGCAATGACATGACAATTAATTCGCGTACCGTTAATGGAAAGTAAACATGACATGGTAATTGTGCAATGTGATATATGTCGGAACTAGCTTCGTTGTCAAGCTAGTTCCTCAATTTGCGCCTAGGCGAGTATCATTTCGTCGCCTAGCCTCTTTTATGCCTACAACAAGCAAATGGCCTAAAACGTGGCCTAAACCCTAAGTGGCAAGTTTCACTTGCCTAGCACCGGGGATGACGACCACTTCGTCACACGGATGCCAATCTACGGGGAAATCGCTGCTTTGGGGGACCAATCATCAAACAACATGAAATATTATTAGGGTTTCATAAAATTATAAATAAGTTATAAAAACAACGGTAGATCGATTTCTTACCGAGAGAAGGCGGAAGAAACACTCCGGGGAACCCTAGGATCATATCTGGAGAAGATTGGAGAAGTTTGGGGAAACTAGGGTTTTGGGGGATTTTGGGGTTTTGATGGATTTTGATGGAGATTTGGGGAAGATGAAAGGTAGATAGAGTGAATGGATGGATTGGATGATGGATTTAGGGCTTGGAAATGAAGGATTGAAGCTTGGAGGAAGATGGGGGCTTAGAGGGGAAGAAACTAGGGCTTAGGGTCGTGTTGGAGAAGAAGAAAACGATTGGGTTGGGTATTTATAGGTTGAGCTGGCGGCTGCCCAGAAATTAGGGTTTTAACACAGACTAGTCGGTCAAAGAACAACCACTGACCGACTAGTTTGGCAACTAGTCGGTCGGTCGACCAACGCAGACCGACTAAGTGTAAACAGTAACTCCTGAACGAAAATAGGATTTAGAGTTAGTCGGTCCATGAACAAGTACTGACCGACTAGTTTAGCAACTAGTCGGTCGATGAACGTTCTTAGACCGACGAAGAGAAAACAGTAACTCGACTGTACAGTAGAACCAAGAGTTAGTCGGTCTGAGTACAAAACTTAACCGACTAGTTTAACAACTAGTCGGTCGAAAGATGAACTTAGACCGACTAAGAAATGAACAGTATTGATAGTAAAATTTAGATGATGTGTTAGTCGGTTAAAGAAGCATTGCTGATCGACTAGTTTGCAACCTAGTCGGTCAACAACTCTTCTTAGACCGACTAACGATAAACAGTAACTCCTGAGAAAATTTAGAAAGCTCACTAGTCGGTCCAAGAAGGATTGCCGACCGACTGGATCGTCATCTAGTCGGTCAGTGCCCCTTCTTATACCGGCTAATGAGCACCAAAAGTTCCGATACGGAGCGCGGAGCCCCGGGATCGAATCCTAAGACTCCTAGGCTTGATCTAATAGTTAGATATGACCGTTATGAAGCCCGTCACAAACGACGTACTTCGAAATCGACGATCCTAAGGAAGAAACGAGAAAATACGACGAATCGATCGAAAATGAAAGTTACGGAGACGAAAACCACACAAGAGGAGAAAATCCACCAAAACATATATTATATTATAATAAATTCAGATACAAGGAAACCAGTCGTTACATCCTCCCCAACTTAAGAAAAATTCCGTCCTCGGAATTCCCAAATACTCACGAGTCCGGAAACAAAAGTGGGTAGCGCTCTCGCATCTCATCTTCTCTCTCCCAAGTAGACTCTCCCGGCGAACCGTGCCGCCACATCACTCTAACAAGATCGACGACCTTGTTTCGAAGTGACTTCTGACGCCTGTCCAGAATCTGCACTGGATGCTGGTCATACGTCAAATCTGAGCGAACGGCGATCTCCGAGAAATCCACGGCATGAGACGGATCGCTAATGTATCGACGAAGCTGCGACACATGGAAAACATTGTGAACTCCTTCCAAAGATGGCGGCAAGGCCAAGCGATAAGCTACCTCGCCAACCCTCTCCAAAACGTCAAACGGTCCAATGTATCGCGGGCTCAACTTCCCACGCTTCCCAAAACGAATCACACCACGATTCGGGGAAATCTTCAAGAACACATGGTCGCCCGGCTGAAACTCCAAAGGACGACGTTTAGCATCCGCCCAATGCTTAAAACGGTCCTGAGCAATCCTCAACCTCTCCCGAATATTCCTGACGATATCCACGGCCTCCACGATCATCTCAGGTCCCAACAACTCCCGATCACCAACGTCATCCCAACTCAATGGCGATCGACATTTCCTCCCATAAAGAGCGGCGAAAGGCGCCATGCCAATACTCGCCTGGAAGCTGTTGTTGTAGGAAAACTCTACCAGATGTAGATGGTCCTCCCACGAACCCTTGAAATCCAACATGCACGCCCTCAGCATGTCTTCCAAAATCTGAATCGTCCTCTCGGACTGGCCATCCGTCTGCGGATGGTACGCCGTGCTGAAACTCAGACGCGTACCCAAGCTCTTCTGCAAACTCTGCCAAAACTGAGATGTGAACCTCGTGTCTCTGTCCGACACGATACTCACGGGGACTCCATGAAGTCGCACGACTTCCTCCATATATCTCCTCGCTAGCACCTCCGTGGACTGTCCCACTCGGAATGGAATAAAGTGCGCAGATTTGGTCAATCGATCTACGATCACCCAAATCGCGTCATTCTGCTTCGGACTCCGAGGTAGTCCAGTCACGAAATCCATAGTGATGTGCTGCCACTTCCACTCCGGAATCGGAAGCGGTTGTAGCAACCCGGCCGAACGCTGATGCTCCGCCTTCACTTGCTGGCAAACCAAGCACTTTGCCACACTCCGAGCCACACTCCTCTTCATACCATGCCACCAATAATTCAGACGAAGATCCTGGTACATCTTGGTGCCACCAGGATGCACAGAATACGGCGAACTGTGTGCCTCCACCATCAACTCCTCCCTAATATTCCCAGCTGGCACACACAACCTGGCTCCAAACCTCAGCGAGCCATCCTCATGAATCAAAAAGTCAGTCCGCAGACCGGCTTCCACCTGCTCCCGAATCTTCACCAGCTTCGGATCCTCAGCCTGGCCGGCCTTAATCCGATCCACGATCGTCGACTGTACCTGCATGTACATCAACGACGAAGCCTCCCCAGAAAGAACAATCTCCACGCCAGACTCGCAAAGATCCTGCTGCAATCTCCACTGCGAGGTCAAAATCATCACCGCTGGAAGCCTACTCAAAGCATCAGGAACCACATTCACCTTGCCAGGGTGATACTGCAAATCAATCTCATAATCCGCCATAAGCTCCAACCATCGACGCTGTCGCATGTTGAGCTCCTTCTGCGTGAAAATATACTTCAAGCTTTTGTGATCGGTGAAAATCTTCACTTTCTCACTCAGCAAGAAGTGCCTCCAAATCTTAAGAGCAAACACAACGGCAGCCAACTCCAAATCATGCGTCGGATAATTCTTCTCATGAACCTTAAGCTGACGAGACGCATACGCCACAACATGCCCGTGCTGATGCAACACGCAACCAAGACCCTTGCCAGAAGCATCGCAAAAGATCTCAAATCCACCACTGCGATCAGGCACGACAAGAATAGGGGCACTCGTCAACCTCTCCTTCAGAACACCAAAAGCACTCTCGCAATCACCCGACCAAACATAAGCAACATCCTTCCGCGTCAACCTGGTCATCGGCTCAGCAATACGGGAAAAAGTCCTTAATGAATCGCCGATAGTAACCAGCAAGTCCAAGGAAACTCCGAATCTCAGACGCAGACGACGGAACAGGCCACCCTCTGATGGCCCTAATCTTCTCGGGATCCACAGAAATACCATCTCCAGTCACCACATGCCCCAGAAAAGCAACTCGATCCAGCCAAAACTCGCACTTCGAAAACTTAGCATACAAACGATGCTTCCTCAAAATTTCCAACACCGTCCTCAAGTGCGATGCATGCTCTTCCTCCGACTTCGAATATATCAGAATGTCGTCGATAAAGATAACGACAAACTTATCCAAAAAGTCGTAGAAAATCAGGTTCATCAGATTCATGAAAACTGCGGGCGCGTTAGTTACGCCGAAAGGCATAACCACAAACTCATAGTGTCCATACTTCGTCCTGAACGCTGTTTTCGGAACATCATCCCTCTTCACCTTCAACTGATGGTAACCACTCCTCAAATCCAGTTTAGAAAACACCCTCGAACCTCCAAGCTGATCAAAAATATCATCAATGCGAGGCAACGGGTATTTATTCTTAATGGTTACCGCATTCAATCCCCGATAGTCCACGCACATGCGACGCGAACCATCCTTCTTCTTAACCAGCAACACCGGTGCTCCCCACGGAGACACACTAGGATTAATATAACCCTTCAGCAACAGCTCATCCAACTGCTTCCGCAACTCTTCCAACTCTGCAGGTGCCATACGATACGGCGCCTTCGAAATCGGCTGCGCACCTGGAACGAGGTCAATAGAAAATTCCAGAGCTCGATCAGGCGGCAACCCAGACATCTCCTCGGGGAAGACGTCGCCAAAATCTCGCACCACAGCTGGCCACTCCAGCTCCATCTGCATAGCTACAGCCTCCACCGGCCTGGCCCGAAATCTGACAGGACCAAGCGAACTGCTACCACGACTGAACTCAAATACTGGATGTCCGGGAATCTCGAACACCACCTTCTTCCTCCTGCAGTCGATCGTAGCATAGAAGCTCGCAAGCCAATCCATCCCAAAGACCGCATCGTAGTTGGTGATGTTGTGGACAATAAAATCAGCATAAAGCTCATGTCCACAAACCACCACAGAGCAAGGACTGCACCCACGATGCACCGTGACTACTCCATTCCCTGTGACGATATTCCAACTCTTGGAGAGAGGGGACGTCGACAAGGAATGCTTCTCCACGAAGCTCTGGGCCAAAATGCACATTGACGCACCTGAGTCAAAGAGGACTCGGGCAGGGAACGTGCAAACCAAAACCACACCTAACAAACAGTCTAATCGATCAAATCTTATTCTAGCAATACCATACACAAGCATTCACATAATTTAACAATCAATTAATTAAGGAAGGAACAATCTAGATCGAAAGTTACCTGCAATGACCTCATCCATGGCCAAAACTTCCTCCTCGGTCATCAGAAATGCCTGCCTCCTCGGCGGAGCAGCCTGCCGAAAAGCCTGCCCCTGTGGAACAAGAGCTGCTCCACGACCAGCGGGCACCGGGGCTCTCTGCTGCAACGGCGGAGCAGCAATAGGTGCCCTCCGCAGCTGATTCGCATGCCGACAATCTCTCGCGACATGGGAGGCATCACCGCAAACCAGACACTGGCCCAAAAACTTCCGGCACTGATCCTTGACGTGGCCAGGCTTGCCGCAGAAATGGCAAGACTTCAGAATAGGCCCTCCCGGCCTCTTAAACTGAGCGGACTGATTAGGCCTGAATCCAGGTCTAACCACAGCTCTCGCCTGCTCCACAGGCCTCCTCACAGCACCAACAACAGACTCCTTCCTCCGGTTCACAAGCAGCTCCTGCCTCTTGGCAGCGACCAAAACCTTCTGATAAGATTCCCGGTCAGAAGAGGTCACAAAGCTCTGGAGCTCCGAAGCAAGCCCCTGCAGAAACCTCTGAGCTCGCTCCTCAGCGTCCTGCACCATCTTTGGTGCAAACCGACTCAGCCTCATGAACTCCTGGTGGTACATGTCCACCGACGAGTTCCCCTGCTTCAGGTCGATAAAACGCTGCAGCATCTCTTCCCTGGCAGCCTTCGGGAAGAACTCACCATCAAATCTGGCCTTGAAGGTAGCCCAGACGATCGGCTCTCCCAACATCTTTTCCTCAGCATCCCACCAATTCCTGGCGTTATCCTTCAGCTGGCGCTTCGCCAAGTCAACCCAACTAACTTCGTTGACCTTGGACATCTTCAGATTGTCCTCAATATTCCTCATCCACTCATCAGCAGCTAGGGGACCCTCGGTTCCATCAAAATACGCAGGGCCCAGCTCTCTGAACTGCTTCGCCCCGGGCTCAGGGCGAGGGGTCTCCACCACCCGAGCAGCTCGAGTCACCGGAGCATTCTGCACCTGCAGAAGCACACCCTGCTGAACCTGCATCATCTGCAACATCATCCTCATCATCTCCCCATTAGTGGGCTCCCGCTCAGGCTCCTCGTCATGAGGGGGCGCACCACTACCACCACCACGGGTGATCCGCCTTCCTGCCATCTAATGACGCAGAAAACGAAACAATTAGACTCATAGCTTAGGGCTCAGGTGTCGAAATTATTTGTTGGACAATCTTGTATTATTATCGTTATCCCGATAATTGCAGTTACAGAAGACCTGCATGGGCCACCACTAAAACCTGTCACGACCCGCTTCCCTAAAATGGAGGCGAGACGTGAAAAGGTCCGCACGGGAGTGGAGCGGCGAAGCCCCAAACCCGATAAGCGTCAATTTAGTATAAGCAGGTCCCTGTAATTGCAAACGAAACAACAACAACAATAATAATATGAGACAGATATAAAATACCAATCCCACAATTGTCCACAAAGTATTCAACATCACAGAAAAGCCACCAGGCTAAAAGAAAAGAGTCTAAGGCCCAGAACAAGGCCAAACAAAAGCGACGACATAAATAAGTATAGGTGCCACGCACCGATAACAAACAACTGTCTAACAAAAGTAAAACGCAACGGAGACACTAGAACTGGTCCCTAGTGTCCACGCACTCCCCGTCCAACACGGGCTCAAGCTCGGCGTCCGCAAACACCTCACCCTCAGCGGGCAACTCAGGCTCAAGGTCTAACATGCGTCACCCAAAAGAGAAAGGGGCACATGTCAGCAAGTCTAAAAGACTTGGGCAAGGAAACAGAAAGTGAGGCAACTAGCAACCTAGCAGTTTAGTATGCATGACATGGCAATTATAACATGAGTGCACAATCAAGACATGGCAAGACGATTTGTACTTGAGAGCAATCATCGGACAAGACAAGACAAGAGTAGCCAAGCTACTATCAATTCCAATCAATTCACTATTCACGTTGTTTTGTAGATGTTTACGCCTTACAGCTGAATGGGTTCACATTCGCTGATTGGCCGCTTAACAACTACCCCACCCAAAGAGTTTACGCCTTACCCCTGCAGTTGCTGATCGGGCAGACTCCCAGTTGATTGGTCGCTTAACTCTTACCCCCAATACCCACACGTAATGGAGCCAGGGTCCCCGCACATGAGCTCAGCAAGTGAGCCGGGGTTGCCCCGCACATGAGCTCGCATTCTATTTCACAATTCAATATCGAGCGTTGGGGTTTCCAACTACAGGGCTCGCTTCTGGAACACGAGCCAGGAACACAAACATTGTAGCGAAGCTACGCAATCACGGCAACACTTAAAGAATGCAATGACATGACAATTAATTCGCGTACCGTTAATGGAAAGTAAACATGACATGGTAATTGTGCAATGTGATATATGTCGGAACTAGCTTCGTTGTCAAGCTAGTTCCTCAATTTGCGCCTAGGCGAGTATCATTTCGTCGCCTAGCCTCTTTTATGCCTACAACAAGCAAATGGCCTAAAACGTGGCCTAAACCCTAAGTGGCAAGTTTCACTTGCCTAGCACCGGGGATGACGACCACTTCGTCACACGGATGCCAATCTACGGGGAAATCGCTGCTTTGGGGGACCAATCATCAAACAACATGAAATATTATTAGGGTTTCATAAAATTATAAATAAGTTATAAAAACAACGGTAGATCGATTTCTTACCGAGAGAAGGCGGAAGAAACACTCCGGGGAACCCTAGGATCATATCTGGAGAAGATTGGAGAAGTTTGGGGAAACTAGGGTTTTGGGGGATTTTGGGGATTTGATGGGTTTTGATGGAGATTTGGGGAAGATGAAAGGTGGAATGAGTGATTGGATGGATTGGATGATGGATTTAGGGCTTGGAAATGAGGGATTGAAGCTTGGAGGAAGATGGGGGCTTAGAGGGGAAGAAACTAGGGCTTAGGGTCGTGTTGGAGAAGAAGAAAACGATTGGGTTGGGTATTTATAGGTTGAGCTGGCGGCTGCCCAGAAATTAGGGTTTTAACACAGACTAGTCGGTCAAAGAACAACCACTGACCGACTAGTTTGGCAACTAGTCGGTCGGTCGACCAACGCAGACCGACTAAGTGTAAACAGTAACTCCTGAACAAAAATAGGATTTAGAGTTAGTCGGTCCATGAACAAGTACTGACCGACTAGTTTAGCAACTAGTCGGTCGATGAACGTTCTTAGACCGACTAAGAGAAAACAGTAACTCGACTGTACAGTAGAACCAAGAGTTAGTCGGTCTGAGTACAAAACTTAACCGACTAGTTTAACAACTAGTCGGTCGAAAGATGAACTTAGACCGACTAAGAAATGAACAGTATTGATAGTAAAATTTAGATGATGTGTTAGTCGGTTAAAGAAGCATTGCTGATCGACTAGATTGCAACCTAGTCGGTCAACAACTCTTCTTAGACCGACTAACGATAAACAGTAACTCCTGAGAAAATTTAGAAAGCTCACTAGTCGGTCCAAGAAGGATTGCCGACCGACTGGATCGTCATCTAGTCGGTCAGTGCCCCTTCTTATACCGGCTAATGAGCACCAAAAGTTCCGATACGGAGCGCGGAGCCCCGGGATCGAATCCTAAGACTCCTAGGCTTGATCTAATAGTTAGATATGACCGTTATGAAGCCCGTCACAAACGACGTACTTCGAAATCGACGATCCTAAGGAAGAAACGAGAAAATACGACGAATCGATCGAAAATGAAAGTTACGGAGACGAAAACCACACAAGAGGAGAAAATCCACCAAAACATATATTATATTATAATAAATTCAGATACAAGGAAACCAGTCGTTACACCTACAACGACCACCCTACTGCCGTTGGATTCCTATCGAACCCCTCTACCAACTACAACTTCCCACACACTCATAGCCCACCTGTAGCTCCCGGAATCTTCGTCGGAACACGCTGTATCGGCTGTTTTTCACAGATCTGGAAGCTGAACTTCGACGCCCGCGCATGATCATCTCCGACCACCCCCGGCGACAAATCCACTGTCATTGGCTTCTTCTTGAAGTCCTTAAACTTCTGCAACTTCCCGTTTTTTCTGTTCATCGCTGGAATTCCTCTGAGACGCGCGACAACGAACGTTGCGCGAATCTGTCCTCTCCGGCTTCTCACGGCTACCCACCGCCGTACGCTCACGCCGTTGGCCATCCATCGGGTAGAGCATCTTCCTCTGGTCTTACCTCATCTACCGGCAGCCCCTTGGACCCTCGGAATACATGTGCATCGCCGTGCACATGTGTTTTTACCCGCCGTCACCGCCGTCGTGAAGATCCGTTGCGCTACCCGCAACAGGAAGGAGATCGCTGATTAGCTTGCTGATTTCACGTCACCACCCCGCTGTCCAGATATACCTCACTGTGCTACCCACGGCCGAGGAGTTCCAGACGACGCCGACGTTCAGACCCGACTTCCGCTTGTTGGACGGCATCACGAGGTTGGTTTCCCTAACGAGTAGTAAAACCCACACCGTAGCTAATCAAACCCTAAACTAAAATTGGACGACTATAACTAAATTTACTTTCAGTACTTGTAAAACGCTGCTCACCGTAGAAAGATCGAAAATCGGACAATTTTCTGTGCACATAGGATAGTATTCGATCTAAGTTGAACGAAACACCAAAAAATGTGACTTTGACAAATAGGGTAGTCCCGACAATCTAGAAACAAACCCTAAATAGGAATTATTAAAAAACACGACTTGACACCGTCGCAGTGACCTATTTCAGACGGACTACCACGGACGCGACGCCTGGACGAGGCGCTCTGGACGGACGACACGCTCACCACCGTAGGCAAGTGTATCCACTTGCACTTTTGGCCGTGCTTAGGCCTTAGTTTGTTAGAACTGTTAACTGTGAACAAAGAGAACTGGACGTGAAGTGATAGCGTCCGGGACGTCCCTTGACGGTTCAGACTTGACGACAAAGTCTGAGACTAACAACAACAACTTTTGACATTGTAGGACTATCTTGTGTGTGCGTGCGTCTGGACACCGTAGAATAACCTTTACCGTCTTGTCATGTCCCGTCCCGTCTTGCAGAGCCCAGAGGGCAATAAGGCACTCTCCGAGTGATCCCTTGTCTTGATACACAGCCCAGAGGGCAATATGGCACTCTCCGAGTGATCCCTTGTCTTGATACACAGCCTAGAGGGCAATAGGGCACTCTCCGAGTGATCCCTTATCATGATACATAGTCCAGAGGACAATAGTGCACTCGCCAAGCTAGAGCAAGTGATCCCTTGTCTTGTCATGTCTTGAATACTTGGGTTTGGGATAGGGTTGAGCGTGCGCATGGTAAGAGGGTCTGATCCCCCTTGAACCGTAAGGTGTGAACGCTTTCGTGTCACACTTGTCTTGTCTTGTCTCGCCATGTCCCGATTTGTCTTGACACCTGTTAGGTTAGTCCCGTAGTTGGTAGCACACGCTGCGACTACTACTTGTCACACTTTACTTTCCTGCTGCGTTTACTTCCTTTTTGATACTCTGTTATAATCCCAGCATGCTAATCAACCAATAAACTGTTGTTTAATAGTTCGGTACACTTGCAGTAGAGTCTAACCCTTTTTGTAAACTTTACCTGACGTACAGTTCCTTTCTTTTGGGTGTTGTACGTCAGGTGTCGAGCCAGAGTTCGTGGATGAGGCAGACTTACCGGAGTACATGGAGCCCGAGGATGTCGATCCAGAGTACGTGCCTGACAAGGACTAGACCTTGAGCACTTTTCAGTCGCCGCCTTTCAGAGGTTACTACTTTAGTTTGCTCTTTCGATAGTTTTTTGCCATGCTTAGGCTTCCCTCTCTTTAGACTTTTGTACTCGCTGGACATTAACTCTTTATATTAATGAATGTAACTTCCTTTCTGTACTTTCTGTTTTTTCGAACTATATAAATGCAAGAGCCTGAAAAATTTAAGATGGTACTCCTACAGACGCTTATTGGGTCTGAGCTTCACAGCTCCGGCCTAAGCGGGCTTTAGTCACGCTTTGCCTCCGTCGTTTTGGGAAGCGGGACGTGACATCTGTCAGGTGGCAAACCTGAGATATCCTCTAGGAAGACGTCATCGAAGTCTCTGATGACTGTTGGTCGCTCGATCTCCATCTCCATCTGCATAGCTGCAACAATCGACACCTCCGGCTTGGCCCGATATCTGATGGGCCCAAGCGACTCATCCCTGCTAAGGAACTCGAACTCCCGATGGCCTGGAATCGTGAATACCACCCTCTTGCTGTGACAATCGATCGAGGCGTGGAAATCTCCCAACCAATCGATGCCAAGAACGACATCGAAATGTGGCAGATCATGGACAATGAAATTCACGAAAAGCTCGTGTCCACTGACCACCAATGGAATCGATCGACAACCCAAGTTCACTGTCACCACTCCATTCCCTGTGGTGATGTCCCCACACTTAGGGAGTGTATGGGTGGGAATGGAGTGCCTTGTTACAAAACTCCGGGATATGATGCACATGGATGCACCAGAGTCGAACAAGGCCAAGGCCGGGTGAGAGGACACTAGAATGGTGCCTAAGATATAAAAGAACTACGGTCAACCAAGCTACTCTAACAAACAAGTCGAGCAAGCAACACTAACAATAAGATCTAAACTATGAAATGAAAGATTAGGATTAAAGAGTTACCTGCAATAACTCCATCCAGCTCCTCAGTCTCAACAGTTGTCATGGTATAAGCCGGCCTCTGGGGTTGTGCTGCTCGCTGAAACATCTGCCTCTGTGACACCAAGGGTGGTCCACGTACAGCAGGTCCTATCTGGACTGGGGAAGGCGCTCTCATCTGCAGCGGGGCTGGCGCTCGAACAATAGCATTACGGGCTCTCGGACAATCCTTCGCAGCATGCGAGGCATCTCCACAAACTAAGCACAGTCCCAACTTCCTCCTACAGTTGACCTGAACATGTCCTGGCTTGTCGCAGAAGTGGCACGGGCCCATGTTCTGATTCTGCACTGGTGCTCCAGGCCTCTTGAATGGCACCGTCTGAACTGGCCTCATCGCCGGCCTAGCAGGTGGCCGGTACTGCTCCATAGGATGCTTCCCTCTATCAGCTGAAGGGTCAGGTAGACGCGATATAATCTCATGATTCTTTGTAGCATTTAGCACAGCTCTCATAGTCGTGAAATCCACCGAAGACATAGAAGCCTGAATCTTCGGACGCAGTCCCTGACGAAAGCGATCAGCTTGCTTCTCCTCCTTCCTTACCATATGCGGGGCAAAACGACTCAGCATCTCGAACTCTGCTTCATACTCCTCGACAGTCATATCCCCCTGCTTCAGATCTATAAACCTACTCAACAGCTCCCTCCTAGCAGACTTGGTGAAATACTTATCCTTGAACATCAATCTGAAGGTCTTCCACTCCACTGGCGTCTCAAGACGCCTCTCCTCAATGCGCCACCAGTTCCTAGCATTCTC
This sequence comes from Scilla litardierei, assembly GCA_030789695.1. Lineage (NCBI taxonomy): Eukaryota > Viridiplantae > Streptophyta > Magnoliopsida > Asparagales > Asparagaceae > Scilla > Scilla litardierei. The sequence continues at coordinate 624,209,287 of CM061142.1, forward strand.
CATTAGCTGCATCTTCGCTATCTCGACTCGAGTATCATCAGGGATCTTCGTTGCTACCAACTTCTCCTCAGTGCTCTGGATCCACTCATCAGTAGATAGGGGTCCTTCCTTCCCAGAAAAAGTCCTCGGCTGAAGCTCATTGAACTGCTTCACTCCTGGAGCAGCTCGAGGGGCAGGTAGAGGTGGTGGTGGTGCCACTGGGGGAGCCTGGGCAGCACGCTGGGACTGCTGAACCAACTGATGCCGCACCTCCAGCATTTCTCTCATCACGCCCAGAAACTGACGGAACTCTCCGCCCTGGTCTTCCGGAACTCCATCTCCTGAGCTCCCCGATCGGGTAGTACGTCGTCCTACCATCCTATTGACAGAAGGACATAGATTAGACTCGTACAATTACCGGATGATAATAAAATGAGGTTCAATACTTTGATTGTTCTGAATTTGCAGAAAGGGTGGGACATGCATGGGCCACCACTAAAACCTGTCATGCCCCGCTTCTCAAAAGTACGGAGGTGAGCGTGACTAAGGCCCGTTTAGGCCGGAGCTGAGAGCTCAGAACCAATAAGCGTCTGTGGTATTCCAAAACGAAGGAACAGGTCCCTGCAAGTTAGTACGGAACAATAAGAGTACTGAAAGCCAAAGCATATCATTTTATTCCAAAAAAATAATCATCCAAAGTACCGAGAGTCTAAAACGCCCGAAGGGCTACAACTGTAGAAAAGAAAACTACTGGTGCAAGCACCCAACCTAGACAGGAAAACAAAAGGTGCTATGCACCCAATCTAAACTGGAACAGAAACTCCAGAACAGCAACGAGAGACCTCTAACTCTGGTCCTCCTCTGGATTGTACTCTGGATCAGTATCCTCCGGCTCCACGTCTGCTGACAAGTCCGCCTCGTCGACGTACTCTGGCTCAACACATGTCGTACAACACCAAAAGAAGGAACTGTACGTCAGGTAAGGTCTACAAAAAGGATCAGACCAAACTGCAAGTGTACCGACTATTTAACAATGGTTTACTGGTTGATTAGCATGCTGAGGTTATAACAGTGGTACAAAAGAAAGTAAATGCAGCAGGAAAGTAAAACGTGACAAGTAGTAGTCGTAGCGTGTGCTACCAACTACGGGACTACCCTAACAGGTGTCAAGACAAATCGGGACATGGCGGGACAAGACAAGACAAGTGTGACACGAAAGGGTTCACGCCTTACGCTCAACCCTACCCCAAACCCAAGTATTCAAGGCATGACAAGACAAGGGATCACTCGCTCTGGCTTGGCGAGTGCCCTATTACCCTCTGGGCTGTGTATCAAGACAAGGGATCACTCGGAGAGTGCCCTATTGCCCTCTGGGCTGTGTAACAAGACAAGGGATCACTCGGAGAGTGCCATATTGCCCTCTGGGCTGTGGAAGACGGGACGTGACGTGACAAGACAGGAAAGGTTATTCTAGGGTGTCCACATGCACGCACACACAAGATAGTCCTACGATGTCAAAAATTGTTGTTGTTGGGCTCAGACTTCGTCGTCAAGTCTGAGCCGTCAAGGGACGTCCCGGACGATATCATTTCACGTCCGGTTCTCTTTGTTCACAGTTAACAGTCCTAACAAACTAAGGCCTAAGCACAGCCAAAAGTGCAAGTGGATACACTTGCCTGCGGTGGCGAGTGTGTCGTCCTCCTGGAGCGTCTCGTCCAAGCGTCTCGTCAGCGGAAGTCCGTCTGAAATAGTGTCACGTCGACGGTGTCAGGTCGCGTTTTCAGTAAATCCTATTTAGGGTTTGTTTCTAGGTTATCGGGACTATCCAAATAATCAGAGTCACGTTTTGGTGTTCTTGCAAGCCTAGATCGACCACTACCCTATATGCACAGAAAATTGTCCGATGGTCGATTTTTCTACAGTGACAACATTTTACTGGTGCGAAAACGTAAATTTAATTGTAGTTGTCCAGTTTTAGTTTAGGGTTCAGTTTTGCTACGGGTGGGTTGTGCTACGAGTTTCGGGAACCAACCTCTCTGGTGTCTGGAGTAGTACAGACGTAGCGTCTGAACTGCAGGTGATCCGCGGTGTCTACAGCGTCTCGACTACGGGTAGCGTAGTGAGACTCGTCCGGGCAGCGGACGAAGTGCGACAGCAAGTACGATCAGTCTGACAGCAAGAACAGCGAATAACGGCGTGTAACAGCAACGAAACATTTGTTGGAATGCTAGTCCAAAGGCCGTTCAGCCTAGAAGTCATCGCGGGGTGCCTCCGGCCGGATCTGCGAGGGGCAGCAGGTGGTCGGACGGCTGTTGCGAGGCATGCGGCACTGCAGATGGGGCGGCGGCGCTCAGGATGGCACAGCAGCGACGGCGCGCTGTGGATCGCGACGGCAACGGGGAGCGCCGTGGATGAGAGGGGAGGAGCGGGCGGCTGTGGATCGCGACGGCAGCGGGGATCTGTAGCGGCGGAGAAGCGGTCGCGGGGGGGGTGCGGGGAGATCTCACCGACAATCGAAAGTCGAGAGCAGCGGCGCTGGGAAAACGAGGGCGGCGCTGTGCTGGGAAAACGAGGGCGAGGGCGAGGGGACCGCAAGGGAGGCCGGCGTCGGGATCTCGTGGGGAAGGCACGGCGCTCGGGGCTCGGGGGGAAGCCGCGAGGGAGGAAGGAGAGAGTTGGAGATCGGGGTTTGGGGGAAGAGGCCGGTGACTGTGAAAGCCCTAGGGCTTAGTTGCGGGAATAGGAATTAGGGTTTAGGGTTAAAGTTAGGGTTATTATTAATAATAATAAAAATTTCTATAGACCTATAGAATTATGGTTAAAAAAGGGAGATCAAAGGGATAGAGGGTGTATAATTTTAGGGTATGTCTAGGGGAGGTTAGAGAAGAAGATTAGGAAGGATTTAAAACGTTTTAAAGAAGGATTTAGCCAGATTTGGCTAACAATTTCGAAATTTGAAACTGATTGGGGAAAATCGTTGGTCGAGGTTAATCCGGGTGATATCACTCAATCCGGGCGTCAGAAAAATAGTCCGAAAATACCGTGGCGATTGTGGAGACGAGACGCACAGATCTACGGATCCTGATCGTGCGTAACACCTACCAAAAATTTACGTAAAATTGGAAACGGCGTTTTGAGTCAAATGACTAAATCGCCCCTATCGTTCGAAATCGTTTTGCGAGAAAACGAACCGCGAAACGACGTTCCCAAACATTACTATAAAATCCTACACTCCCAGACGATCACAACGGCATATCACATCGCATTATTCGGAATCTGGGAATCGCCAAATAAAATACGTGCATGATAAAGCACGTGCACACAGAAAATTCATATGGTCGAAAAGCAACCGTTACATCTTCCCTTGGTGCCGGTGTGACGGTGGGTATGGTGGAAGGCGAATCCGACCTCTCTCCGTTCATGGTAGGCCCATCTGTAGCCTCTTCATCATCACCGCCAATAGTGGCATCCTCAATTGTGACTTGTTCTTTGTTTGAGACCGACACCATCACGACGTCAGTTGTCCGTCCTCCACGCGTGGTAACGGAGACCACGACATTAGCTTGAGCCCTTGGATTCGGCTCCGGTTGCGAAGGCAACCTCCCTTGATTCTTAAGTAACTGGGACATTTGATCCCTCAGCTCATCAAGCGACATGTTTATGTTCTTGAATTGAGTAGACGTGTCTTGGTTGAACCTGAATTGTCCGCTCATGAACATCTCTAATGTGGTCTCTAGATTGGAACGCGGTGGCGTTGGTGCATAGCCATGCTGGGGCGGGCGATTATATTGATAGCTCGGTGGTCGATACGGCCCAGCTGGCCTAAATCTGCTCTGCTGTTGATGTGGTGGCTGTCCTTGTTGTTGTTGAGGAGTGGGTGGTGGCCTCTGAAACTGTGGAGGTTGTAGCTCTCCACTTGGGTTCCTGTAAGACAATTCGGAGTGATTCCTTGTGGCCCGATGTTGCCACTGATTTCACCCATCCCCTTGGACATACTGTACCGACTCAGATGATTCGGCTCCCTCATAATGTCCCTCATTAGGAACGTAGCTTTGCTCTCTGTATTCTTCTGCGGGATGGTATGCTGGGACGCCGGTAGTCGTTGGAATGGAATCCAACTGCTGCTCGATCCTAACCACATGTTTACACAAAGTCTCAATGTGAGAATCGAGGTGACTAACAGCTTTTACCTCAGGCGTTCTGGTGACAATGGTGTGCTCCTCGCTCCACTGTTGGTTATTCGCCGCCATATGCTCAAGTTGATCGATGGCTTACTCGGATGGTTTGTCCAACAGGGCACCTTGTGCGGCGGCATCAATTATCATCTTCGTGTTGGGTTGCAGCCTGTTGTAGAAGCTTTGTACCAGATCCCAAAATTGGATCCCATGATGAGGACACTGATTCTAAAGGTCTTTAAACCTTTCCCAGGCCTCGTAGAGAGATTCTTGCGGAAGCTACTTGAAATTGGAGATGGCTCCTCGGATCCGCACCGTCTTGGAGGGTGGGTAGAATTTGTCTACAAAGGCAAGCGCCAGTTGCTCCCATGTAGTGAAGTGGTTGGACGAATGAGCCCGTAGCCAATATGAAGCTTTATCCCTCAAGGTGAAAGGAAAGAGCCTTAGCTTAATGGCATCATCACTGACATCTTTGGCTTTAAATGTATCGTACTTCGCCAAAAAAAGTGTCGATATGATGGTTTGGATTTTCGTGTGGATGCCCATGGAAGGGATCCTGCTGCATTAGATTTATTACCCTGTCTTTAGCTCGAAGCTAGCTGTCGCCAGTTGCGGTCTCAAGATGGAGGAATTGTTTCCGAAGCTCGGTTTCATATGGTCCCGGATGGATCCGGTGCAAGGTGGAGTGGCGGTATTGTCTGCCATTTGATCAGAGGGTGCCTGATTCCTATTCGAGGCCCTGAGAGCTCTTACTGTTTTCTTGATTTCAAGATCGAATAGCAATTCTTTATCAAAAGCCCCAAAGCGAGTGATCATGCACAAGACAACTCAAAAAAAATACCATAAGTAGCAAGATACTAATTAAAAAGAAGGAAAAGGGTGGAAAGATAAGGAATGGCGAGATTCGCTAGCAGATTCTTCGAAACAAAAAATAAACTGAGATACACTATAAATGTCCCCGGCAACGGCGCCAAAAACTTGACGCACCCTGAACTTACACCTAAATTTCACCCAGCGGTGTCACAGTCGCTAGGCGTAGTATGGTTCCTAGGTGTCAACTCTAGGCTCTATTCGCAAGCGGACGGTGTCAAATTATAGTATATAAGATTATCGAATCCCACAGGGATAATGACAGTGTATTGTGGTCTCAGATTATTTTTAGATCTCAGAGTGAGATAGCAGTCGGTTTAAGAAGATTGGTTGTGATGGTATTGTTGGTTTGATAATAAAAGAAGCTAGGGCCTTAGGGATCACCGCTAAGACCGTCGGAGGTTGATGTTAAAATGGGATCTTTACGTTGCATTGGATTTAGGGGGGTTGATCTCTCAACTCATACCACTCTTGTGGGTTAGAATTTCGTGGTATCTCGGTGGCTCTTATTGATGCAATGGCGGTAGCCGTCAATGAAGCGATATAGTTCGTCGGTGGATCCCCTCAAGGCACGAGCCGGGCATGGTCACGAGCCTTGGTTGGATCCACTAATTCTTTATTTAAATCCCAAAAATACTCCTTAAGCTCTTCAATTCCATCGACCGTTGGCATGATCTTAGTACGAGTTCTCCTAGGGATTCGGATGGATCGACCGAAATACTCCCCTTTATTCCTAATACAACCTAAAGATCCAGGTCTTCATCTCTTTCATAGAGTCTTAGGGCTAACCCATCAACCCTAGGGGAAACTACTCACACATGGCAATTACGACGAATAAAAATACGATTTTTATCAAAGAAAACATTGTAGAAAATGAATTGCGCGAGAAATAAATATCTTACGTACCGAAAGCGAGAAAGAACGATAGCCAATAGGGTTCCAAGGGAATTCCACAAATTCCAAGATGCAAAGAATAATAAAACGTGATCTTTCTCCAAAAATAATTCAATTCTCAATTCCTAGATCTAGATCTACAATAGTTTTCGATATCCTCTTTTCAAACTCAATCCAAAAACTATGATAATGAAAAACTCTCCCTCATTGTCTCCCAAAAATCGACTCATGTAGCCTCGTCTGGGCCCATGAAATTAACTTCAAATTCTGGAGTCTGCGCCCGCTTGTTGTCGACCGAGTCAGTGACTCGGTCGAGTAGCGCCTGCTCGGTCGAGCAGGCGCATTAACTGCTCTTTGCTGCTCTTTTCTCGGGTGAAGGGGTCTGGGCTACTCGGTCAAGCAGTCTGCTTGTTTGGTCATGTTTGTTAGTGGATCAGACTCCTTCAAATAGTGTCGCTCTGCCTACTCGGCCCGAGTAGGCCTTACTCGGTCGAGTAGGTTGCTAGCTCGGTCTAGTAGGTCCTGCTCAGTCGAGCATGATGTTGGTGAGATGGAGCTTGAAAGTATGTCGACTCGGGCCGAGTCGCCACTCTGCTCGGTCGAGTCGGATGTGCGTTCTGCTTTGTGTGTCAGCTCGACCAAGCAGCTTGTGCTACTCGTTCGAGTCGCCTGGGAAAAATCCAGAACATCTCCTTGTAATTTTAGCCTGTATGGATCAATACACTAGAGGGGGTGAATAGTGTATATAATAAAAATGTTGCAAATAAAACGTTACTGATATTTGCAAAGTTGGCACAAAAATAAAATGACAAGTGCTGAAAATAAATCAATCGCAAACACAGAGTTTTGTCCTGGTTCGGATCCTCTTGATCCTACTCCAGTCCTCTACTCCCAGTAGAGATTTTCAATCCACTATAATCACTTGCCCCACAAGTACAAACTTACAAAAATGGCGACACTCACCGTGTCCCAAACTTTGTACAATCTCTAAACAGAGATTCAAACCTGTTGTAATAAAAAAATAAACACCTTATAGCCTTGTAATGAATATGAAATATGAATTCAAAAGGACGGTGTTTAAAACAGGAACTTCAATGTTTCAAGATATATAATGGTGAAACACAATTGAAGTTCTTCTGTTCTTAAACGAAGAGAGAAATCTAATGATTTCTTCTTACAAATAAGAAAAGAACAACTTTCCCAAAAAGTGTTGAAATCCAAGTTCTTCTGTTCTTAAAATTGGTCGACCAAAAGTGGGATATTGGTTGCCAATTTTCAGAATTACGAATTTTCGAAATTGGAAAGTGTAGATATCTGAGTAATAGAACCTAGGTGACTAAGACATATTATCACAAGGCTTTGTAACTCTAATAAAATAAATTTTACAATGATTACATAAAGCCATAGATAAGACTGCATCTGCAACTGAATCTGAGAAGCTTCTGTGCAGGGGATCCTTATCAAGTGATTATATATCCAAGTATTGGATGTAGGTGCCTTTGCCTTTCCAGCTTCATGAACTATGATATATCCGTTTGAATATGCAAGAAGATATCTGAATGTGTGGAACTCAGCATTGATTTGTATCTGCATACATAGAGTTAGTAGCATGGATGTGTTTGTCATATCAAAGCCATATAAGAATAGAAATATGGAATTATGAAATTCCAACATTCTCCCCCTTTTTGATGATGACAAACATGAAAAAATATATATTGTTAAATTTGAAAATATATCTGATATACTCCCCCTGAATATGTGGAATGTGTGAATAATCCCCCTGAGTTAATGAAATATATTCTCCCCCTTTGGAATCCTCAAAAAGAGGCAAATAAAAGATTAGGTAAAATTAAGCGAGAAAATATTAGAGAAATACAGCTTGTGGTCAAATTAAAATAATGAACAAAGTGTGTTCATGCGGGAAAAATGATTTGTAGGTCAAAAATAGTGTATAGGCCGAAATAATGAGCAGGCCATTAAAAATAAGAATGGGCAGGCCACTTAAAAATAATGAGTGGACAGGTCACTTCAAAATAAAAACTAATTCAGGCCTAAAAATGGAAGGACAGTATAGAAATAGCCACTGACGGTATTGGTATATGAAAAAAAAATAAAGTAATACAGTAATCATATAGTAGTGTAAAAAATTCTAAAAGAGGATACAATAGGCCCGTATGGTGCGACTAGTGCGAAATGCCCAATGGTTATATTTGTTGGTGTGAAGTAACAGAGATAAAAAAAATTGTTCCAAGGTGTGTGGGTTAAAAATATTGTAGTATATCTGAAAAAGTTCGAAACTATTGGTGAGGAAAATAATAGAGTGTGGTGTAACTATTGTGAAAGCATGGAAATATTTATCATCATTTGGTTGCAAACAGGTAGTATCACTTGCCGTAGGAATCCGGTGCAATGGTTGAACAGTAGGGCCTTTTTTTGAAAAAATAGTGTGATTCAATAAACATATTGGAAAGAATAAAATAATTGTAAAGTTAATAACTCCAAAAAAAACTGGAATCATAATGCAGCCATGACAACCAATTTTAGTCATATTCAACTTGGTGTTATGCATAGGACCAGAAAACAGTTTTAGGAACAAACTTCTGCGATAAAGAAAAAAAATAGCGTTGGGTGTCCTGTACAACATGTAGCAATGAACAACATAAAGTGTACAACAACCAAAAAAAGGCAACTGAGCCATTAAAAAAATACAAAAACAAAGGAAATTAGACAAGATATCCAAGGGAATGGCCATAGAACAAAAACACAAACAGAGGACAACAGAGAACATATCCAAATAACATGCAAAATAGCAGCGAACAACTATCCAAATGAACATCCAAAGAAACATTTCAGGGTACTTGACCACAAAAAAAACTACTAAGAAGTGACAGAACAAACAAAAGGACCAAACTAAGCAAAGGACATAGTAACCAAATATAAACCATAGTCTCATAGAACCTATTAACATTACCAAACAACAGAACAACATACCCAAAGTTTGGAGAGAACCAAATACAACCCAAATTGTTTACAGAACCGAAAGATACACAACAAAATACCAAAACATTTGAAGCACACATGTGGAAATCACCAACAGAGGACAAGTACCAAGAAACCATCATAAAAGTATCACCAGGCAACCTACGAAAACAGCCACAAACATCTGAAAACAAAGACCGAGGCCAAGAGAACCAATAGCAAGGAAAGGCTATGGCCGAGAAGATGGCCCGGGCTGAGAAGACGAGGCGGCACGGAAGTGAATAGCCTCGAAATGAGTCGAAATTGTGGCAACGGCAACCTGAAGCGCTTCCATCATCTTGTTATGTTCCTGCATAGTGGCATCGCTGGAACTAAGGTGAGACTGAATCCCTTGAAATCCATCGTGTATCTCATTGCATAGATCAGTGAAACCACGAGTGAAGGAATGCCGAAGAGCACGAACTTCACCAATCAAATCAAAGTCACCATGGGCAGTTGGTGGGGTAACGGGAGTGCTAGGGGAAGCCTCGGAGTGGGAATAATGCTTCCGAATAGGAACGCGGCCACGGGCACGAGAAGAAGACCCTGGGGGTACGGGTGCTAGGAGTGGTACGGGTGCGGGGAGAGCGGGTATGGGTGTGGGGTGAGCGAGAAATGGAGCGAGTAGTAGGACGAGATGGGGGAGGAGAAGTGTCCTGGGGAGAGGCATCAACATCTTCCTCATGATCAGAAGAGTCTGACAGAACTAGCTGCATATGGGTAAGGGTCGCAGAAGTGAAATCAATCGGATTAAAGAGCTGAACTGAATTGGAAAATGGAATCTGGACGGCCTCAAGAATCCTAGTGATAAGACATGGCAAAAAAATATGAGAACGGACGGGTTTGGCCAAAGAGTCTAGGAGAACAGAACCCCAGTCAACAGGAAGTTCGCCCATGAGAGCATATAAGCAACGAGCGGTTTTGGTACTCAGGTAATTGAGGGAGCCTGATTTCGGGGCGAGATTGGACAGGATTATCTAGACCATCATTCGAGCCGATGGGTGAAGAGTAGCGGCCGAGCGTTTGGGGCGACAATCGGGGGAGAGAAGGTGCTTAATGGTTGGGTCCGATAGGGTTTCAGGGAGAGGCTGAATATGGGTCGATGGTAAATTCAAAATCAGAGAGAACATGGAGCCAGTCAGTCGAAAATAAAAACCGTTGACGATAGTGGTGATTGAAAGAATACCAGCCTGCTTGGAGGAATCCAAATTCGCATAAAACTCTCGAACGAGAGAAGGGAAGTAGGGAGTTCGGTTCGCAGTCGACCAGAGAGCTACTAGGCTGGCGGAGTGGAGGGGGCCGAAAATCCGGGAGAAGCCGTGATCAGTGAAGTCCACGTGGTGTTCCGGATGAAAGGGAAGATTCTCAAGGAGTCGACATTGCTGGGTGGCCGCCGGAGAAGGGAAGCGAGCGGGAGAGGCCGTCGCAACGAAGTCGAGATATCGGGGATCCATGGGATTGAGGGAGGCGGAGGGTCGATCGAGGAGAGAGAAGGGAAAATCGGCGTCGGGGCGATCGATTTTGAGGAGACGACGGCGAGATTTCGGGGTTTGGCCGTCAAAATCGGGCGGCGGCGATTTGGGGAAAGGGCGCAGGTCGGGTGTTTTAGGGGGAAGTTTTTGGGAAATGAGAGTGGAGAGCCTTGAGATAATTTGAGAAAATGTAGTTCCCTAGGTATAAATTAAATAGGGAGAATAAATTCAGTTAAGGGAAGTTTTGGGAACTGAAACAATTCCAATTGACAGAGCAGTTGTGAAAACTGAACAAATTTTGAAAACCGAAAGGATGGGTTCCGTTTGAGAATGAAAAATGGAGGGAACGGTTAACGAAAATAAGCGGGAAGACGAAGCAGTTACCGAAAAAATTAAAAAAATTGACAATTGGCGACCAATATTGGTGAATTGGTCGACCAATTTCAAAAACAGTCAAAAAATTTGGAAAAAATTTGAGAAAAATTCTAAAAATAAGAATAAGAATCATAAGTCCGATTCACTAATTATTCCCAAATTTCAGCGAAGTTTAATAAAAGTTTCTTCTTTCAATGGTTTAGTCAAAATATCAGCAGTCTGATGTTCAGTAGCTATAAATTTAAGAACAATATCTCTTTTCTGATCATGATCATCTAAAAAATGATGACGTACATCAATATGTTTTGTACGAGAATGATGCACATGATTTTTAGAAAGATTAATAGCACTAGTATTAGCACACATAATAGGGCAAGTAGAGCAATCAATACCATAGTCTGAAATAGTTTGTTTCATCCATAAAATTTGAGCACATGCTAAACCAGCGGTAATATATTCTGCCTCGGTTGTAGATAATGAAACAGAGTTTTGTTTCTTGCTAAACCAAGAAACTAAAGCATGTCCTAAAAAGTGACATGTACCACTGGTACTTTTACGATCTGATTTGCAACCAGTAAATTCTGTATCACTATATGATAATAAATAAAATGTGCTTGACTTAGGGTAAAATAAACCAAAATCAGAAGTGTGCTTAACATATCTAATAATCCTTTTTACGGCAGTTAGATGTAAAACTTTAGGATCTGCCTGAAAACGTACACATAAACATACTGAAAACATAATGTCTGGCCTACTAGCAGTTAGATAAAGTAAAGATCCAATCATACCTCTGTAAAGATGTTGATTAACACTCTTATCATTTAAATCTTTGTCGAGAGAAGTAGATGTACTCATTGGAGTACGTTTTTCTGCAGAACTTTCTAAACCAAAACATTTGATGAGTTCTTTAGAATATTTGCTTTGATGAATGAAGATTCCTTCCTTCAATTTTTTGATTTGAAGACTGAGGAAGTAATTGAGTTCACCCATGTGACTCATCTCAAATTCTTTCTGCATAATTTTAGAAAAATCTTGACAAAGAGATTCATTAGTAGAACCAAAAATAATATCATCAACGTATATTTGAATAATGATTATGTCAGATTTAATATTTTTAATAAATAAAGTGGAATCTATTTTACCAATTGAATAACCAGAATTTAAAAGATAGCTTTTAAGTCTTTCATACCAAGCACATGGTGCTTGTTTCAGACCATATAAAGCTTTCTTCAATTTGAAAACATGATTTTCTAAATTTTCATGAATAAAACCAGGAGGTTGTTAAACATAAACTTCTTCTTTGAGAAAACCATTTAGAAAAACACTTTTGACATCCATTTGGAATAATTTAAAATTTTTAAAACATGCAAATGATAACATCATTCTAATAGACTCAAGACGTGCGACTGGTGCATAGGTTTCATCATAATTAATACATTCTTCTTGATTATAACCTTGTGCAACCAATCGTGCCTTGTTTTTAATTACCTGACCAGATTCATCCAATTTATTTTTGAATACCCACTTGGTACCAATAATTGAATGATCTGATGGTCTGGGAACTAATTCTCAAACATCATTTCGTTGAATTGATTGAGTTCTTCCAGCATAGCAATAATCCATGAATTATCTTCACATGCATCTTTGATGTTCTTTGGTTCAATGGATGAAAGGAAAGCACAATGCACCATTTGTTCAATTTGATGACGAGTTCTAACTCCATCTGTAATATCTCCAATGATTAACTCTGATGGATGATTTGGAACTTGTGCAAATGCCTTAGGAAGATCTGCATTATCTGAAATCGACTCAACAGATGGTTTAGTAGCATCAATTTCATCAAGTTTAATATTATCTAAAGAATTAGATAAAGGTAATATATTCTCTTCATCATCAATGATGGGAGAATTAGATGAGGGATTCTCATCAAATGTGACATGTAGTGATTCTTCAACTGTTGACGTTCTTTTATTATATACTCTGTAGGCTTTACTACGTGTTGAATATCCAACAAAAATTCCTTCATCAGATTTTGAATCAAATTTATCAAGTGCATCTTTAGTATTAAGAATGAAACATTTACATCCAAACACTTTAAAATATGATACACGAGGAATGCGATTAAAGAATAATTCAAAACAAGTTTTATTAAACAATGGTCTTATAAGAACTTTATTCATAATGTAACAAGCAGTTGCGACAACTTCAGCCCAAAAATATTTCGGTAATTTACTATCAGAAAGCATTGTTCTTGCACATTCTTGTAAAGTTCTATTTTTCCTTTCTACTACTCCATTCTGAGGAGGAGCACGAGGAAAAGAAAAATTGTGAGTAATGCCATTTTCATTACAAAACTTGGTAAAAGATTCATTTTCAAATTCTCCTCCATCATCACTACAAATAGTGACAAGTTTAGAGGATTTGATCTTTTGTATCTTTTTACAAAATATTGAAAATTCTTCAAACGCATCATTCTTGTTTTGTAAGAATATAACCAAAGTATATCTTGAATAATCATCAACAATGACAAATGCATATCTACTTCTATTCAAAGAGGCTACTCTTGAAGGACCAAACAAATCCAAGTGTAAGAGTTCTAATGTTCTCTTTGTTGAGATAACATCCTTTGATTTAAAAGAAGATTTGTGCATTTTTTCTTGTTGACAAGCATCACAAAAATGTTTGTGTTTGAAAGAAATATTTGGCATTCCATTTACTAACTTGTGTTTTGAAATATGTGCTAAGTTTTTGAAATTAGTGTGTCCAAAACGTTTATGCCATAAAAGTGTATCATCTGATGTAATCATTAAACAATGATTATAAGTGGTAACAGACATGCATAAGATATAAATGTTATTCTTACGCTTACCACGGAATAAAATAGATGATATATCAGTCATAAATGATGCAATCATTTTGTTCAAATACTATTTTGTAATTTTTAACGCATAACTTACTAATGGAAAGCAAATTGTGTTTCAAACCGTCAACCAGGAGAACATTCTCAATGATATGCTAATTTGTATTGCCAACTGTTCCAGTGCCTATGATTTTACCTTTGTTGTTGTTACCAAAGGTAACTGTGCCTCCATCTTTATATTTAACGGTTGAAAGCAAGTTGACATTTCCCGTCATATGTTTTGCACAACCACTATCCAAAATCCATCTTTCCTTTTTAGGTACCTGAAAGATAAAACATTAAGCATTGGTACCCCTTGTTTAAGGGTCCTTGGGATTAGATTTTAGGAAGCCAAACCCAAGTGGAATTTGGCTTTCTAATGTAATCGTTGAAATGAACTATAGAACGTATATAATGAGAAATATAATCATTTCTAACTTTTAAACATGAATCCTTAGGAACCCATATACTAATCGTAGTAGGTTTCCTAGGAGATGGTTTTGAAATGTTAGTAACATTTCTTTGTGGAGAAGAAGTAGGAATGTTTACTTTCTTCGTGTATATGAATGCTTGATTCTTCTTTTGTGGTTTAACGAAAATTGTTTTTCCACAAGATGAAGAAGTGTTACAAGACTTGGGTGCATCCTTATGAGAATATCCCAGTCCTTGTTTATGATTTGCTGGATATTGAATTTTTAGCAAATCATCGAGATTTGTCTTTCCTTTGTTAAACTTATTAACATTGGATGACATCTCATCGTATTTCATCTTTAGTGATAAGATACTTTTATCCATTTCGGATATTTGTGTATGCAATTCTAGATTCTTAGTTTTGAGAAGATCATTCTCTTTACTAAGATCTAAATCTTGAGAAGATGTATTCTCAATATGTATGGAATTTGGTGTAGTGCTTTTAGAAGATTATAATTCTTGATATTTAAGAAGGAGATCATCATTATTCTGTTTCAAAGATTTATGTTGACAATTTAATTTTTTGAAACGACAATAGAGATCTTTTAATGCATCTAGTAATTCTTCATTATTAAAAGAACTTACCTCATCTTCATTATCTTGTGCCATAAAGCACATGTTAGCACTTTCATTTTGATCATTATCTTCATCATCTGAAGATTCATCCCAAGTTGCTGCAAATGCTTTCTTCATTTTGTTAAACTTCCTTTCTCTTCTGGATTGATCATTATTGTTGGAAGTTTTGAACTTAGCCTTGAGAAGCGGACAATCTTTCTTCATATGTCCAGGCCTATTACAATTAAAGCAGAGAGAAGAATCAGTATTCTTAGATTTGAAATTATTATACTTACCTTTTTGAAAGAATTTTCTGAAGTTCTTGGCAAAGAATGCCATATCATCATCTGAGTCTTCATTTTCTGATGTAGTGTTGAAGGCGAGTACTTTCTTCTTTTGATCTGATTCTTCTTTCTCGTCTTGTAAAGTAACTTCATAAGCCATTAGGTTACCAATTAGATCTTCCATGGATAATGTGGAAAGATCATTGGCTTCCTCAATTGCAGTGATCTTTGGACGCCATTCTGGAGAGAGTACCTTAAGAATCTTGCGTACCTGATCAAGAGAAGAATAAACTTTTCCAAGAGCATTAAGAGAATTAATAATATTAGTGAACCTGGTATTCATTTCTCCAATCGTCTCTTTGTCCTGCATCTTGAAAAACTCATACTTATGAACCAAAGAGGAAATCTTAGTTTCCTTTACTTTACTGGTTCCTTCATGAGTTACCTCGAGTATGTGCCAAATCTCCTTAGCACTTTTGGCATGAGATACCCGATTAAACTCATGTTTATCCATGGCACAAAATAAAGCATTCATGGCCTTTGAGTTGTTGGTCTTTGCAGATTTGTCGTTAGCGGTCCAATCAGCAACATGTGCTGTTGGTTTTGTGTATCCTGTCTCTACGATGTCCCAAATCTCATAATGCATACTTTGGAGATGAATCTCCATTCGAATTTTCCAGTATGAGTAGTTAGAACCATCAAATAGAGGAGGACGAACTTGAGAGTGCCCTTCAGGATGTTGATTTGTGTTGTAGTTGTGTGGAATATCGTTCATGTTTGATTCTGCCATCTTAGCCTTGCTTTGATACCAAATGTAATTTTAGCCTGTATGGATCAATACACTAGAGGGGGGGAATAGTGTATATAATAAAAATGTTGCAAATAAAATGTTACTGATATTTGCAAAGATGGCACAGAAATAAAATGACAAGTACTGAAAATAAATCAATCGCAAAACAGACACTACTAAAAATTGACTTTTGCCCACATTTTTTAAAACATTTCCCGGCGTTTTTGAAGCGCTGGCAAATGTTTTCCCAACGTTTTACAAAATGCTGCAAAGATGTTGGGAAAAGTGGGTGTTGCTAAATGTTTTCTTGGCGTTTTGATGAAACGCCGCAAAATACACACTTTTACCGGCGTTTTCGTGAAACGTTGGGAAATGCCTATGATACAAATTAAATACAATTGTATTTTAATAAATTGTCACTACTGTGTTTCCTAACGTTGAAATCAGTTAAGTTCTCACACATGCAACAACTTAGTTTCTTTGTCTAATTACATATGAATAGATGAAATAACAAGAAACCAAAATAAATGTAATTTCTCATTCTCCTCACTAACACGTAAGAGTGAAACATTACAGTTAAAAGTAATTGGCATTACAGTTAAATGTTGTTTTGTACAAATACTAGTTAAATGCTATTTTATACAAATAGTTGGCATTACAGTTAAATGTTGTCCTTGATACATGATAAGCTCGTCAGACAGAAGGATGCCGTCGTCGAAGAGATCATGTCTCTGGTGCAGGCTGTATAAAGGAGATGACCGTAGTCCTACGAAGAATGTGAATGGATTGCCTGAGCGAATTCACCATTTGAAATGTTGTGAAGCTGTCGAGGCCAGTGGTATCTCATCCATGAAGAGTGCTCTTGCTGGTCCTACAAGCATCTCTCTAGGAAGAACAAATCAAAAGATCATTGAGTGAAAAAGGATTAAAGAAAGAAACGAAAAGAAAAGGCAAATTCAAGCATTAAACGATTATATAATAACCTGTTGTGACACGCTTCCTTTGTCCTCCAGAGATACCTCGGCGCATCTCATCTCCTATCATGCTATCAGCACAGATATCCAATCCGAGTATCTGTATCTTTTTACAAGAAATATTTAGTACTTCACTCATGGAAAGGGTTATCTTAAACTGGCAAAATTTCTTCCTCAATATTTTTATCAGAATGAACAATAACATATGTATACCTTGAGTATGTAACCTGTGACTACATTTGTTTCTTGGCCTCTCATTGCAGATGCCTAAAGTATCAAAAAAAATTGATAATATGGTCATCATCTTACTAGCTTGAAAGATTCAAAGTTGGAATAGAGGGAAAATGTAGAAACAGGAGCCGTAGTATGATTTTCCTTTAAAATTTTCATAAACCATTTATTTGAGTTTGCATTCATTAAAGATGTCAGGAAAACAGGGATCATGTAGGAGCCAAAGTGGAAATTATGTATGGAGACTAATCTCATAGAATAGAGAATATCACAGACCCATTTACAAGTCTTTAGCCTATCGATGACGCAATATGGCAATGAGCTATGGAAAAATAATAGCACAATTTTATTTTATTTTTTAAGCAAATGATACAGATTGGAGTCGTGGACAATTGGGCACACAGATCTGCATCTGAACAATAAATACCCAAAGTCTTGAAACTCCTTCAATTGAAATTGGAAAAAAATGGGTTACACACACAGTATGGAGATTCTAATATGTGCATAGTTGTTTCTATATAATGTATAACATCACCAGCTACAGCTATATCAAAAGTTGAAGCACACATGAGTGGTATACTATTAGTTGCATGTATTTCGCTTCGAATAATCACAAATGCCCCCAACAAGCTTACATTTTTTTAGCAAAAATATGGCAAAATATGATTCTTGTTTGATACTTCACATTACGACAACAACATAAACATGAACAAACACACCTAATGCTCATACCTGCTGCTGCACCAACAGTTTTCTCTACATTTGGAGGACTAAGTTCAGTGCGCACACCTTCACCACCAACAGTTGGACCCCAGGAGAATGGTCTTGCACTCAAATCAATAAATGCCCACGTGAAAACAAAATAGAAAACTAATTAACCATCAAGAACCAATTCCATATACTGGCTCAGATTTGACACTGATGTTGAACCTGTCTCTGCCTATCCATGTAACTGTGAGACACTCAGGATGGAGACCAGTTAAATCCCCAGTCTTTAACCGTCTCCAAGAGTATTTGAAAATCATTCTTCACATGCAACATCTAAAAAGAGAATGCACAAGTAAGAAAACAAGAGGATGAAATTCTAACTTCCAGATTAGCCAAAAGAAAACAAAAACCTGGGAAGCTTTGCAATAAACAAGCTCTGTAGTATCTTTTCATTTATTTAATCTCTCCACACTGACAAGGGCATCTGAACATTTTTTGGACCACTCGATCTGATTAGCACATAGGAAAATGCAACACTTAGTTTAAAAAAGAGAGAGAAACAATCAAATAGTTTCAATAAACTAAATGCAAATACATAAATGTTATGAGCCAGCATTTTCTTTTATGACTATCTTATTAACTAAAAATGTCTACTCAACATGGGTCCATAGCTTGTGAGAAATGATATAACGTGTAATTAATTACCGTATGTTATAGTACAAAACACCAATTAAGGGCTGCAAAGACTGATCATTGTTACACCCGCTTAAGAATGTGTGCAGCATATGGTCAATGAATATATAATGACACCGCAAAAATGTAAACTTACAGTATCAAGATCTTGTGTCGTAGTCCACGAAAAAGCTGTTGTAGGTCGATTAACAATTTAACATGAAGAGGACTGGTGTTACCCTTATCAATTTCTGCGAGAAAGAAATGGAAATCATCCTGCTGAGGAAAATGGTTTTATTCAACATGAGCTTTGAAATGTACATGACTAAAATTGACAATGACATTGAAACCAATAAAGAATAAGATACAATATTTCTTAAAAAAAGTGGATGCAAATGCATCCTCTTGGATTTAGGTGTCAAGGGGTGCAGGTAGAGATGGATGCAGGGCTTAAAAGAGCACCCATCAGTCCCTAGCCCAAGAGAATAAGACATGCGACAAAATCATTCGCCAGGAAATATCACATTCATACATTTGCCAGGAAATATCACATTCATTCACATTCATACATTCTATTGATGAGTGTCATCTATTGATGAGTGTTATAACAGCTTTGGGCAACAAAATCACAAAACATACCTGATATTTGTCTGAGTTAAAGATGACGACTCCATCTTGGCATTCTCTGTCAACAGTGAGTCTCTGAAGGGCTTGCTTGTCTTTAAGGAGATCAATGCCCTCGTCTCTCTTGAAGTCTGCGGCTAGCCAATCAACAATTCTCTGCCGAATTGAGCAAATGAGAATTCCTATTATGATATACTAGATTCTAGGGCATGTGCAACACACATGAAATAAACATTAAAATTTATATAAAATTGTAAGCTTCAGTACAATATTTATATAAAATTGTAAGCTTCAGTACAATTTGATTTATATGTTTAAAAAATGATGTGGTTTACCAATGTTTTGGTATTTAAATGAAGACATGTGTCATCAATAACCTGTCTTCAGGAACTGAGGATCACTAATTATGAATATTTAAAGAAAAAGGTAAAATTCAATCGAACAAAATTTGTGGTCAAATCATTTAGTTCTTTGTTTCCATTGAAAAATTAATTCAAAAATGAAGTTATGTTAACCCACGGCATCTTTATTGAAATCTCGATCTTAATATTAATTGGAATGAAGGATGAGTTTGCACTATGATAGTAAAATTTACCTACAAAATCTTTATGGAGGTTTTGTCCTGCAGATGCTCTTGTGCAAGTGCCATTTTAATTTCAAAAAGCACAAACAACAACTTATGTAAGTACAAACAGCGTAGGACTACAAATCAAAGGAGGAAACATGATCCTAATGCGAAACTAAAAATGGAAAGGCTGCAAAAAACTTAAATAGAAATTCAGTTCTTAAGTAAATATACATCACAGACGGTGCAAGGATAAACATTATGTTACAAAAGATTATTACACTAAGTAACCCAAGGTTTATACACTTCATTAAACATTGTTGCTTGTCATATACAATATCTCAATGTGAAAAAACAAACCTGATCCACCAAAAATAACGCCATCTGCATCAACCTCGACTACTTTGGAAGTGTCAATATCTCCACTTCCCATGCTGCAAATAATCAAGAAACAAATTGCTTCATAACTTGCTGCATCCTGATACAACCTGGTATAAAGATTCTATCAATATGCACAACAGCATTGCAACATCTTTAATGCAATTCTTCAAATTTACGGTCATTGCTCTTATGTTTGTACACCATTGCCATTTACAATGAAAATCGATATGACAATCACATTAACAAGGACATACGGCCATAGTGTGACCTGATTTTATAGGTTCACAATTCGCACTCATATTAATGTACATTTGATCCTGGCTATTCACTTTATTAAAGGGGTAAATCATAGTAAAATGCTAATCCAACCAATATGGCTTGGTCAAAAACAATCCTTGTTACTTTATAAATTTACTTTAGTCCATGGGGCACGACCTTCATCCTTTTCCAGGCATTCGGCTTCATGAAATAGAAACACGGCGCCAAGAAGTTTTCAATCCCCATTCATGTAATTATTGATAGGACCGGATGCTTACAACTTTAGAGGTTTAATGGCAGTTGGTTGCAGTTTTGATGCAATATAAACATGACTAAAGGCATTTAACAAATTGCCGGATAATTTACATAATTATATTGAAAATGAAACCAAACTCCAATCATCTTATGAGCTGCCAATTTGAATTCTCTCTAAATACATACTTATACACCATGTGAGATCTCATCCGCCAATTGCATGGTATCAATATTCAAATTATTCCAACAAGCTTCAAAATCTTCAGATTAAACGAGTTGGGTTTATTCACAACAGACAACATAAAACAGTAATAAAGAACTCCAAACTAATTCTACATTTAAACAAAGACCAAATAAAAACAAAAAGTTGAAAATTTTCCACATTCCTCTTTTAGAACCACTAATTTTTTTCAACTGGGCACTATGTGATATTAAAAAGTAAAATAAGTACCAAAACAAGAACTTACCCATTACATAAAAACATGTAAAGATCCCAGCTTTGAACAAATTTTTCCATCAAACTCTATTTTTGTACAGACGGCATCAGCAAGGCGAGGAACGATGTCTCGTCCAATCGGAAAGATTTCAGAACGTCGTCGACATTCAGCTTCTCTTCGCAGATAGGGGCAGACTAATGAGGAGAAACCGCAGCAGTGATCCTGATAGCGATGAAGAAATTGCAACATCGATGACACATGTATTAAAATACAAATCAAGAGAAATTGGATTTAAAGCAACGAAGGGGATTTGCTTTTCTTACGATAGTAGCTCCGCGGCTTGCCGGAGAGAAACGGAGAAGGGCGATGAAGAGAAGAAACAAGAAGATATAACAATAATATTAAATAATAATAATAATTAATTATCTATAAGAATGCAGAAAATGCGAGATGAGGCGCGGGGATGCGCGGGGATGGAAAACTTTTGGGGAGGGGAAGATTGGGATGAGCGGTAGAAAACCTAGTGGGGGGGATTTTTCATTCGCACGTCCTATTTGCTGAGTACATAGATAACTAATTTACAAGTTTGCCATTAGAAATTTTTCGTATTTACCGACGTTTTGAGTAAAGGGTTGGGAAAAGTCCAGTATTTATCGGTATTTTTAGTAAAGCATATGGAAACGTCCAATATTTCCTGGCGTTTGGAGTAAAGTGCCGGGAAAAATACAGCATTTACCAGCTGTTACGACCTAAAGATCGTTTGAGCCCGACTCCCGCCCGGATCCGTTAGCATACCCCATTAACTCACCTTTGCACAAAAGGGTCGCCACCCCCGGAAATCCGGGGCATCATGGAGACAGGCACGCCTTGCAGCGCTCCCCGAACCGGCCGGGGCGGACCCCCGCAGCCGGCCGAGGCGGACCACCGCAGCTGGCCGACTCTTAGTCCGACGCTAACGACAAACAACCTTAGGATAAGGACACCTGACACATACGTCACCCGACCATCCGACAAAGCACCCCCTGACGGAAGAGCCACCTGACAGATAACGCTTTCACTTTCGGCTCTGACATCCCGACAAAAGCACCCCTGGGCCGTTGCGCCGCCTGACAAAGGCAGGTCGAAGACTCCTGTTCCCGGAGTCCTTGTCCGAAGCCTCCGCCGACACTCGAGCCAGCTCAGCACGCCTAGTCACCACCCGTCAGGTATAAATACCCCTTCTCCTCTTACGGAGAAGGGGATGCTGCTGAATTCTTCCTCATTCTATTATTCACACACGAGTGCAAAGGTCTTCCATATCTTTGCTCTCCCACCTATAGCTCGCCACGCTCGGTCGACACACCGTTGGTCCGACCGGCGTGACCAGCCCCCCATTTTAAGCGCCATCACTGACTTAGGCATCGGAGGGGCTAAGGGTTGAACCCCAACCCAGCCCTTCTGACGGGTTGTTCGTGTTGCAGGAGAGCTCGCCCATCAACATAGGTCGGTGTCACCCCCCTGCCCTTCAACCTGGTTCAGCTGCATCTGGCGAGATTCACCCCGCGACCGTCACTGGCGTCGAGATCGACTTCTTCACCCCACTAATCGCTTGTCAAATAGCCTACCTAAACCCCCTTCTCCACATAACCACCGTACCCTTGGTTCCCATTAATACAAATTCATTGTACGCGAGTTCCACCTCGTAACAATTGGCGTCGTCTGTGGGAACGAAGGGTCACACCCATGTTAGATTCCACACCAATCCCGCGGAACCCGGACCACGGCAAAGATCCCGTGGGACAGGAACCGCTCTCCCTACAAATCACCCCGGCGTCCGACCCCCTTTTAGGGATGATCTCCGAGATCGAACACACTTCGGTCCCCGCCGTCCTGAAGAGCTTCGAGGCCGTTGCTCAGGCCAGGGGAGGCTGTCAGACGGCTGGAACGGGACCTCCGCCCGGCCCCTCAGACCCCCTGAACGTGAGGCGAAACCTCCACCCTCAGTTCGAGGAGGAGGGGGAGCATAGGGGGCTCGCTGAGGAGATCGCGGCCCAGCAAAGGCTCCTGGAGGAGGAGATAGAAGTTGCGCAGCGGTGGAGGCGCCTGGGGGAGGCGGCCGCCGCGCAAAGGCGTCTGGACGAGGCGGCCGAGACCGCCCGGAAGGCTTACCAGGAAGAGGAGGTCACCCGCCGCCAGCTTCGCTTCATCATCGCGGAGCGCGAGAGGCTGAGGATGGAGAACAGGAGCAACCGAGAACTCCTGGACGAGGCGACGACGGCCAGGCGGCCTGGGAACGGGCGGGACCCGAGGCTGAACAGGTCCCCGCCTGGAGGGGCGGCCCCCATCACCAACACCACCCCTCCGATACCCAGCGCGAGGAAGCCGTTTGTCGGCAACTACGCTTCCTCGCCACCGAGCGTGAAAGACTCCTTCGGGAGAATCAAGAACGGATGGAGGCCCGAGGAGAGCTGGCCAGGAGGCGTGGGCGCTGGGAGGACCGTAGCCCGCAACCCGTCGAATCCTCAGCCCAAGGAAGGAGCCCCGCCTGGAGACCGTCGGGCTACTCGCCGGGGACGGAGGACCGTCGGCGGCCGAGGCGCGACCGAAGCCCGACCCCCGAGTGGCGGAGGGGGGATGCGCCGGATCGCCCGACCTACCCGGAGGAGGCCACGCCACTCGCCCGGTGGATCACTTCCGCCCCCAGGCCCGTAAGGTTCAAACCCCCTCACTTGGCCACATACAATGGGAGGGGCGACCCCCTCACACACGTGCAACAGTACCGGGGGGCGATGGAAGCCCAGGACGTGGATGAGGCGTTCCTTTGCCGACATTTCTCCCAAAGCCTGAGGGACACCGCGCTGGACTGGTACTTTGCCTTGCCCGCGAGGTCCGTAGGGAGCTTTGGCGAACTATCCCATAAGTTCTGCCAAGAGTTCCGGGCCGGGCGAACAAAAAAGAAGCCCTTAGACTATCTCAGCACGGTAGTCCAAAGGGAGGGGGAGGGAACGGGAAGATACCTCCGCCGCTTTCAGGAGGAGAGACGGGCGGTGGTGACATGCGGCGACGAGGTGCTTATGCTGGCCTTCAAGACGGGGCTGCGAACTCGGAGCCTCCACAAATCCCTGCTCCGGGATCCATCGACCGACTATGAAGCGTTGGTAGCAATGGCGGAGAGGCACGCGTTGACAGAGGAGACTTTGGGTGCAAAGGTTGTATTCCCCCAGGCGAAACCACCCGCGGATGGGCCCCGGCCGCGCCCTCGGCCGAGGCAGGAAGAAAGGGGGCGAGGCCGCAATCAGATGGCCCTACCGCGGCGGGAGCCACCCGAGCCCCGCCCGCTAGATCGCCTTGGCCCGGCTCGCGAGTTCGCTCCGGCACGGAGGCCCCCCGGAGTCATCCCAAGACCAGAAGACCCCCCGCCGGTGCATTACACGCGACTCAACGCCCCCATGATGGAGGTGCTGGCCGCGGCGACAAGGGCCGGTTTACTGCCGGAGCCTCCCCGGGAGATGAGGACGGACCCGGCGAGGCGGGACTCCCGGAGATACTGCCGATATCACCGGGACCACGGCCACGACACCGACCATTGTTACTCCCTTAAGAGAGAGATCGAACGACTGATCCAAGCGGGTCACCTGGGAAACTTTGTCGCGGGAAGGCGGGAAATGGCGGAAGAGAGAGCCCCCCCGGAGGGAGGGGGACGGGAACCACTGGCGGACCGCGATAAGGAGGAGCCACGCCCCCCAAGGGCGGTCATGCGAATTGAGATGATAACTGGAGGGCCCTCCTCGGCGGGGCGGGCGCCCGCCATCCCGAAGGCCGGGGCCCGATGGGCGATGACGGCGGCCGCCGACCACCGGCCGAAGCGAAGAAGGACACACCGACCCCCGATCACCTTTACCGAGGAAGACTGGCGAGAAGCGCGGAGCCAGAACAACGACGCCCTCGTCGTCAAGGCTCGGATCGGGGCGGTGGACGTCGGCCGGCTCCTGATTGACACAGGAAGCTCCTGCGACATCCTTTTCCTGTCAACAGTCGAGAGGATGGGATGGGGGCGCGCAGACCTAGAGCCCTGCGGGGGCCCTGTGGCCAGCTTCACCGGCCATGAGATCCCTACCGAAGGAACGATCACCTTGCACATGACTCTGGGGGAGGAGCCGAGGATCGTCACCAAGGAAACGCTTTTCGTCATCGTCGATATCGCATCGGTGTATAACGGAATCATAGGGCGCCCATATATGACGGCCATCGAGGCGCTCCCCAGCCTGCAACATCAGACGATGAAGTTCCGGACCCCGCGGGGGGTGGGACAGGTGCAGGGAGGTCGAGGGGGGCCCAGAAACCACAACCGTGTGCCGTCCCCGCCTGGGGGCCCTGGGCGGACCCCTTTGCCTCTCGTCCCCGACGAAAGGGAGGACTTCTGCGACCAGCGGCCGACCCCGGCCGAGGAAGTAGAGGAGGTCCCGATAGCCTCGGACGAGGGAAGAGCCGTCTCCATCGGGACGAAACTCCCATCCGCCTTGAGGACGGCCCTCGTCGCCTTGCTCCGAGAGAACGCGGACATATTCGCATGGTCACCGGCCGACATGCCCGGGGTGGACCCGGCGGTAATCTCCCACAGGTTGAATGCGGACCCAGAGGCCCGGCCTGTTCGACAGAAGAAGAGGAGTGCGGGGGGCGAAAAGAAGAGGGCGGCCGAGGAAGAAGTAGAGCGGCTCCTCGAAGCCAAGTTTGTTCGGCCGGTGGACTACCCCGACTGGCTTGCCAACGTCGTTCTAGTGAAGAAGCCCAGTGGGAAGTGGCGCATGTGCGTTGACTTCACCGACCTCAACAAGGCTTGCCCGAAGGACAGCTTCCCTCTGCCCAGGATCGACCACTTGGTGGACCACGCGTCCGGTTATGAATTGTTGAGCTTTATGGACGCCTTTTCGGGATACAACCAAATACCGATGGCGGAGGAGGATGAGGAGAAGACGTCCTTCGTCACCGATAAAGGCACCTTCTGCTACACCAAGATGCCCTTTGGGCTGAAGAACGCCGGGGCGACTTATCAACGGATGGTTGACCGAAGGCCCTCAGGTGGGGCGGAATTTGGAGGTCTACATCGACGACATGCTGGTGAAGAGTGGAAGGGCCCTCGACCACCTCGCCGACTTGCAGGAAACCTTCCAGAGGGTCCGCCGATACAACCTGAGACTAAACCCCGCAAAATGCATCTTTGGCGTGCAGTCGGGAAAGTTCCTGGGCTTCATGATAACGAGGCGGGGGATCGAGGCGAACCCCGACAAGGTGGCGGCCCTCACCGATATGACGGAGCCCCGGACAATCCGGGACTTGCAGCGACTGAACGGCCGGATTGCTGCTCTAGGACGATTCCTGTCGAAATCGGCGAAGAGACGCTCTGGCTAAAACTCTTCGATGAAGAAATCAACGGAGAAGGGCTCGGCCTCAGTCTTGAGTTGATAGACGAGGTCCGGGACAGGGCCCTAACCAGCCTCGTCAAACATAGCCAGAGGATGGCCCGATACTACGACTCCCGGGTGAAACCGCGGACTTTCAGGATCGGCGATTTGGTCCTTCGGGACGCCACCTTCCGCCCCGAGACTGCGCAGCGGGGAAAGCTGGCCGCCAAATGGGAAGGGCCCTACACAGTCGTTGACATTGTCGGACCGGCCACCTACATCCTGGCTACCCCCGAAGGGAGCGAGCTGGCCCACCCTTGGAACGCGAAACATCTGCTGAAATTCTACCAATAGTTGTGAGTTCCTCTTTTTTCGCGCAATATACACATCTACACGTTTTTCCCAACCTTGTTGTTCCTACACAAGCTTTGCAGCTCGCTAAAACTCCGAACCTCTGGGGCAGGGCCAACCCTAGCCACCCAAACCAGAGCAGGGCACGGGCCGGGCCACGCGCCCGCTCCCCCCCTCCAGTCCTCTGGGGCAGGGCCAACCCTAGCCACCCAAACCAGAGCAGGGCACGGGCCGGGCCACGCGCCTGCTCCCCCCCTCAAGACCTCTGGGGCAGGGCCAACCCTAGCCACCCAAACCAGAGGTGGACACGGGCCGGGCCACGCGCCCGCTCCCCCCCTCTAGTCCTCTGGGGCAGGGCCAACCCTAGCCACCCAAACCAGAGCAGGGCACGGGCCGGGCCACGCGCCCGCTCCCCCCCTCAAGACCTCTGGGGCAGGGCCAACCCTAGCCACCCAAACCAGAGGTGGGCACGGGCCGGGCTACGCGCCCGCTCCCCCCCCTCCAGACCTCTGGGGCAGGGCCAACCCTAGCCACCCAAACCGGAGAAGGGCACGGGCCGGGCTACGCGCCCGCTCCCCCCCTCCAGACCTCTGGGGCAGGGCCAACCCTAGCCACCCAAACCAGAGAAGGGCACGGGCCGGGTTACGCGCCCGCTCCCCCCCTCCAGACCTCTGGGGCAGGGCCAACCCTAGCCACCCAAACCAGAGAAGGGCACGGGCCGGGCTACGCGCCCGCTCCCCCCCTCCAGACCTCTGGGGCAGGGCCAACCCTAGCCACCCAAACCGGAGAAGGGCACGGGCCGGGCGACGCACCCGCTCCCCCCCTCAAGACCTCTGGGGCAGGGCCAACCCTAGCCACCCAAACCAGAGCAGGGCACGGGCCGGGCCACGCGCCCGCTCCCCCCCCTCCAGACCTCTGGGGCAGGGCCAACCCTAGCCACCCAAACCAGAGAAGGGCACGGGCCGGGCTACGCGCCCGCTCCCCCCCCTCCAGACCTCTGGGGCAGGGCCAACCCTAGCCACCCAAACCGGAGAAGGGCACGGGCCGGGCTACGCGCCCGCTCCCCCCCTCCAGACCTCTGGGGCAGGGCCAACCCTAGCCACCCAAACCGGAGAAGGGCACGGGCCGGGCCACGCGCCCGCTCCCCCCCTCCAGACCTCTGGGGCAGGGCCAACCCTAGCCACCCAAACCAGAGAAGGGCACGGGCCGGGCCACGCGCCCGCTCCCCCCCTCCAGACCTCTGGGGCAGGGCCAACCCTAGCCACCCAAACCAGAGAAGGGCACGGGCCGGGCTACGCGCCCGCTCCCCCCCTCCAGACCTCTGGGGCAGGGCCAACCCTAGCCACCCAAACCAGAGAAGGGCACGGGCCGGGCCACGCGCCCGCTCCCCCCCTCCAGACCTCTGGGGCAGGGCCAACCCTAGCCACCCAAACCAGAGAAGGGCACGGGCCGGGCCACGCGCCCGCTCCCCCCTCCAGACCTCTGGGGCAGGGCCAACCCTAGCCACCCAAACCAGAGAAGGGCACGGGCCGGGCTACGCGCCCGCTCCCCCCCTCCAGACCTCTGGGGCAGGGCCAACCCTAGCCACCCAAACCAGAGAAGGGCACGGGCCGGGCCACACGCCCGCTCCCCCCCTCCAGACCTCTGGGGCAGGGCCAACCCTAGCCACCCAAACCAGAGAAGGGCACGGGCCGGGCCACGCGCCCGCTCCCCCCCTCCAGACCTCTGGGGCAGGGCCAACCCTAGCCACCCAAACCAGAGAAGGGCGCGGGCCGGGCCACGCGCCCGCTCCCCCCCTCCAAACCTCTGGGGCAGGGCCAACCCTAGCCACCCAAACCAGAGAAGGGCACGGGCCGGGCCACGCGCCCGCTCCCCCCCTCCAGACCTCTGGGGCAGGGCCAACCCTAGCCACCCAAACCAGAGAAGGACACGGGCCGGGCCACGCGCCCGCTCCCCCCCTCCAGACCTCAGGGGCAGGGCCAACCCGATGGGGGCCACGTACCCTTGACAAAAAATAATATATGATAAAAATGATTTATATATAAAAAGGGGGGCACACGGACCGGGACAAAATGACATCAATTCCCGAGTCAACGGCCCCGATGTGACTCGACGAAACGAAATGACGCTCGAAGAACACGCCACCATTAATAATGCACACCAACAGAGGACACGCAAGAGCCACCTGACATAGGCGGTTTCCCCCAGGCGCGAATTCGAGGAGCCCATTAATAATGCCAGCTCAGCGCAATAAATAAGGGAGAAACGGTCAACAAAATCTGCCTATAAAGAGGCCATCCCCACCTCGGAGAGAAGCAATCGACAGACATGAAAAACCACCCCTTGATCCCCCCACCCTCCGGGAAAAGGGCTGAGATACACCGCCCTAACAAAAGAGAGGTCACCGGTCATCAATGGTTCCCGCCGCCCAGAGCGGCGGTGCCTAGATCCCCAGCACCACTAACTGGATATTCCGCTTACAAACGGATCGCTATCCGGATATTCCGCTTACACACGGGAAATCCACCTTTCCTGCCTCCGTCCCATAAATGGGGACGAGGCGGAGAAAGAATGGCATCCGTTCAAAGTAATCTGGGCGGGCGAGAGTCCCCAGCGCTGGCCGGCCAGTACCTCCTCGCCCTCGACCTCCGGCCGAGGACCTCGGCAAGGCTGCATCCCCGACAAGCCCAAACGGCGAGTCATGGCGTGTCAGCTCGCCCCTGCACAACCGGGCGCCGAGCGCCACTCTCAAACCGAAGCGGCAAGACACGGGGCGGCGGGGGACGGCCCTATGCTCAGGAACCTCCCCAAGGAGCAAGCCGCAGCAAGGCGGCCTCCCCCCCTCGGCGCCTCTTCCGGACCGAGGAAAACCCTTTCCGCGGAAAGAGATGACGAAGCAACGGAGGTGAGGTGGCACGATCGCCAAAGAGACCTTGCAACACTTCAGCACGGAAGGCGGCCATTCTCCTCCACGCCGAGCTCAATTCAAGTTACGAAGGGCCCACCCAGCCCACACCGACATCCCGATCCGGAGGTCATTAAACCGCGGGCGAGGACAACTCTATGGCCCCCCCAAGCCGGATCAGACCCCGCAACGGGCGATAAACTAAGAACTCCTGTACAAGCTGTAGATCAGCCTTTACAAACCTAAATAAAAATGCTCTTCTTTATTCGCTCAGACTTTTCGGAGAACACCTTAGCGACGGGCTATCCCCCGCAACGCTCGGGGTTAGCACCGCACTACCCCTCCTAACTGGCATAGGACCTCCGGGAAATCTACGCCTACAGAGCGACCCCCGCTCACCAAAAGTCCGCGACACCTTTCCCTCCAGGGGGAAAGAGGGGCACTGGAACCCGCCCCGTGTACCAGGGTCGACCCGTGATTGAATAATGATAGGATAGTGGGAATCGCCCCTACCCACTCCGCCGACCCCCCACCCCGCCTAAAAGCAACACAAGCCAACAACATCCCCTTCCCCCAGACCTCGCGATCTCGGGCACGGGGATGTTGGGGGCATGCTAGGTAATTGCGTAAATTCCGCAAGATGCCAAAACAACACAACTCGGGTCCCGAGGCAGAGGCCGCGAAGTAGGCGCCCAGTCCTGAAAAGGCAGTGCCCTGTCTCGTCAGAACAGGACCGCGATGCGACCCAACATAACGAAAGGCCGCGCGGTCGACGCCCCGTCAGCAGTAACACGATCCCCGAGAGGCCAGAGTGCCAGAGACCTCCGGGGATAAGCGATTCCCAAAGCACGTGACCCCGCGGAGCCCCTTAGAAACGCTAACCCCCCCCCGCATTACTCAAGAGAAACCCTTCCGCAACACCTCGCTATAAATACCCCCCTCCAGAGGTCAGGGTAAAGGAGGAAGAAAGACGGGATTCCTCTCCCCTCACTCCGGGCATAAAGCGGCCCTAAATGCCCCACCGAGCTACAAAAAAAGCCGATAGCCACCGACGAACTTCTCTTCCCCCGATGATGGGCGCCACGGCCCCGCCACCTCCATCCGGATATTCCCCTTACACGCGGAAGGCCCCGCCCGCCAGCTTGCCTCCTGCATGTTATTGTATCAAAAGGCAGGTTCAGACAGCCACCCGCATGCCGCAACACCCCAATTAACGCCGTCCCCCTCGGTGCCGCCACCGCCACCTCGTCCTCAACCTCCCTGGGGTTCCCCCTCGGTGCGCAGGATTCCTAGCGAGGAACTCTCCAGCGCGGCGGCGGTAAGGCAGATCGCGAGGAAGCGAGGAAAGGGAAAGGAAGAAGCTCCACCCGACAAGCGAGGGTCAGCCCCCCGGAAGGGGGAACCACCACGGGACTTCATCCCTGATTAAACCAAATGGTGGTTCACGGCGCGTCGGCCCCTCCCCGGACAACGAAGCAGAAGGAACTAGGCGGTCAGTAAAAGGGAAGACCGCCCGGCAACATGGATCTACCCACCCCGATATAGCGGGCGACGAATATAAACCACCGCCCATCCCGACCATAGGCTGGGTCACACCTGTGCTATCACTGTAAATATCATCTAAATCTCCGGTAAAGGTTGATGAATAATATTCCTCCTTATGGACGCCTTCCCTGAGCCCAAGAGCACAACAGCTGGGAGGTCCACCGGACACCGTGCGGTGGAAATCCCGCGAAAATCACAAACATGTCCGGTAAACACATCTCAGCAAAAACCACAACCTTCTCAAAAAGTCGGGCTCCCCCAAAATCCGACCCAGCCGCCACATAAAGCGGCGCGCCGTTATGAGGCAACGCCCCACTTGGTTCCCACGCGGGATGAGACCTCGCGATCCCGCAACAGCGGGCAATACCCCGCGGAAGCGGCGCATCCAACCCTGAGCTGGGACCCAAGCCCGAGTCCGGTTAAAGGATAATGTTACGCCATCCGAGACGAACCGGGCTTCCGCCTCGCACTCGAATGCCGGGGGCAATTGTTACGACCTAAAGATCGTATGAGCCCGACTCCCGCCCGGATCCGTTAGCATACCCCATTAACTCACCTTTGCACAAAAGGGTCGCCACCCCGGAAATCCGGGGCATCATGGAGACAGGCACGCCTTGCAGCGCTCCCCGAATCGGCCGGGGCGGACCCCCGCAGCCGGCCGAGGCGGACCACCGCAGCTGGCCGACTCTTAGTCCGACGCTAACGACAAACAACCTTAGGATAAGGACACCTGACACATACGTCACCCGACCATCAGACAAAGCACCCCCTGACGGAAGAGCCACCTGACAGATAACGCTTTCACTTTCGGCTCTGACATCCCGACAAAAGCACCCCTGGGCCGTTGCGCCGCCTGACAAAGGCAGGTCGAAGACTCCTGTTCCCGGAGTCCTTGTCCGAAGCCTCCGCCGACACTCGAGCCAGCTCAGCACGCCTAGTCACCACCCGTCAGGTATAAATACCCCTTCTCCTCTTACGGAGAAGGGGATGCTGCTGAATTCTTCCTCATTCTATTATTCACACACGAGTGCAAAGGTCTTCCATATCTTTGCTCTCCCACCTATAGCTCGCCACGCTCGGTCGACACACCGTTGGTCCGACCGGCGTGACCAGCCCCCCATTTTAAGCGCCATCACTGACTTAGGCATCGGAGGGGCTAAGGGTTGAACCCCAACCCAGCCCTTCTGACGGGTTGTTCGTGTTGCAGGAGAGCTCGCCCATCAACATAGGTCGGTGTCACCCCCCTGCCCTTCAACCTGGTTCAGCTGCATCCGACGAGATTCACCCCGCGACCGTCACTGGCGTCGAGATCGACTTCTTCACCCCACTAATCGCTTGTCAAATAGCCTACCTAAACCCCCTTCTCCACATAACCACCGTGCCCTTGGTTCCCATTAATACAAATTCATTGTACGCGAGTTCCACCTCGTAACACCAGCGTTTTGAGTAAAGCGCGGGGAAAAGTCCAGCATTTCCTGACATCTATAAAAACGCTGGAAAAAGTCTAGCATTTGCCGGCATTTATAGGAACGTCGGCAAATGTCGAAGCACTAAAAGCCATTTACCAACGTTTCTTAAAAACGCTGGTATAAAAAATGTTGGTAAAAGTCAAATTTTTAGTAGTGTGAGATTTATCCTGGTTCAGATCCTCTTGATCCTACTCCAGTCCTCTACTCCCAGTAGAGATTTTCAATCCACTATAATCACTTGCCCCGCAAGTACAAACTTACAAAAATGGCGACACTCCCCGTGTCCCAAACTTTGTACAATCTCTAAATAGAGATTCAAACCTGTTGTAATAAAAAAGAAAATAAACACCTTATAGCCTTGTAATGAATATGAAATATGAATTCAAAAGGACGGTGTTTAAAATAGGAACTTCAATGTTTCAAGATATATAATGGTGAAACACAATTGAAGTTCTTCCGTTCTTAAACGAAGAGATAAATCTAATGATTTCTTCTTACAAATAAGAAAAGAACAACTTTCCCAAAAAGTGTTGAAATCCAAGTTCTTCCGTTCTTAAACGAAGAAAGAAATCTAATGATTTCTTCTTACAAATAAGAAAAGAACAACTAATGGCTGAATACTTCAGCAAATCAGAGACTTGATTCCAACAAAGATAGAATTAAAGAAGAGAAAAGTGTGTGAAGAAAAGAGAGGGTCTACCCTTCTATTTATAGTGTTTAGGGACGGTTGGAGAGTGTAAGTAACGTTGGAAAATGGTCATGAACCGTCCCTGAAAATTTGGGCTTCAAACGGCTAGTTTTGAAATTGGTCGACCAAAATGGAAAATTGGTCGACCAAAATTTAGAGAGGGAATTTTGACCGTTGGAAGACAGATCCAGAATCTACATGGTTAGGAGAGTTTGCATATGTAATCCCATAGTCCATAGTCAAATTCAAAGGTTTAAAATTGGTCGACCAAAAGTGGGATATTGGTTGCCAATTTTCAGAATTACGAATTTTCGAAATTGGAAAGTGTACATCTCTGAGTAATAGAACCTAGGTGACTAAGACATATTATCACAAGGCTTTGTAACTCTAATAAAGTAAATTTTACAATGATTACATAAAGCCGTAGATAAAACTGCATCTGTAACTGAATCTGAGAAGCTTTTGTGCAGGGGATCCTTATCAAGTGATTATATATCCAAGTCGTGGATGTAGGTGCCTTTGCCTTTCCAGCTTCATGAACTATGCTATATCCGTTTGAATATGCATGAAGATATCTGACTGTGTGGAACTCAGCATTGATTTGTATCTGCATACATAGAGTTAGTAGCACTGAATGTGTTTGTCATATCAAAACCATATGGGAATAGAAATATGGAATTATGAAATTCCAACGCTCCTCTCTCTTGCCAGATCCTCCTCCACTCCTCCCATAAGCTTCCGAACCTCGACGAACTTCTGTAGAGCCTCGCCAACGGGCTCACGGGCATGCTGGATGTGTCCAAATCCAAAAGTGGTTCTGAATCACTCCAAAATCCCTGAAAATCAACAAAACTCTACGAAACTCGAATATGGCGTTAGAATTGCAGTATCGTAAGAAAATGCAGGATTTGGATGCAGATATGACATGAAATGCAATGGAATGATGCTATGAAAAGATAGAAAATATGGACACATCAACGATCGACCTTCAAGCAGTCCGTATATTGATCGATCGAGGCTGAGAAGCTCTAGAATGATGCTCGCGTAGGAAAGAGACTCGTTAATCTGCACCACAGGGAAGCGTCAGGGGATCAGATATGGGTTCTGACCCAAATCCCCTCCGATGCTTAATTTAGAATGGGAACTTACAGAAGAGAGGGAGGTTGAAGCAGCTAAGATCGACACACGGAGGTTCGTCCTAGATCTGACGTCGCAAGCTCTTTTGTGGAAGAAATGTAAGCTGAAAGAGTAAATTCTATGTCTTAGATCTCGTACCTTGGGAGTTGGAACCCTTTTACCATTGTCTTTTCAGGTATTTATAGGCGTTGCTCACATGATTGCAACTAACCATCCTTCATTGATTCGCGTGGGATCTTCTCCGGGATTGGTGATAATGACTGCTTATTACTCATCTTATTAACCCCCCTGAGTATCAGCAGGAGATTAACAGTCGAGTGAGTCGTTCGTTTGACTGGGCATTACTCTGCCTTAATGACGGGTTTGATGGGATATCTGGGACCCTTAGGGCACAAAAACTCTATGCCCGCCCTAAGTCGGACGGAACATAGACAGAAAAGCAGCGGAAAAACAAACATGTTAATCTAATTAACATTTAACCCTAAGGTCCAAGACCCTAAACCAAGATCTATGCCGACTTGGGATGGGTCTGACCATCCCAAGAAGGATCTAGCCTACTGCGATTAAATTGAACTAATGCTAATAAACACATACCCGGAATCTCAACCCTGGAGCAGGCGAGATGTTCCGCACCGTCTTTCGAGCTGCTCCCGTCTCACGCCGAGCCGCTCCTTGAAACGCTCTCCGAACCGCTCCTGGAACCGCTCCGCATACCGAGGCGATCAATCCCGTGTCGCCGAGCCAACCACGTGCTGAAGAAAGTTTCACGTGAGTGAAACCTCACCTAGATTTCGGATCTGAATCCGAACTCCTTTGCGGCTTTGCTAGAGCGCTCAGGAGCAAGGCAGAAATTTATAGGGAGAGGAGAAATATTAATTTAGCTTAGATCCGAGCGTGCTCCAACATTTACGAGAGCCGCTCAGATCTAGAGCTTGGGACGAGTTATGAGGAAGGGGGAGGGCCTCTATTTATAGAGGCGGCTGACTCTCCCCTTTTCTCCACAACCGAGGTGGGACTATTAATTTGGGATTAATTAAATCAAGTTAGTTTGCCTTTCACAAAGGGCAAACTTCCTCGAATTTTAACTCCCTCACTGTTGAGCTTCAATGTTCGTACAACCTACCAAATCAAAGAGGGTTCAACGGTGAATGCGTAGGAAAAAACGGCTCGTCATTCCGAGCCTGTCTGACCCTTCAAACAATTGTCCAAAGTTAGCCAAAAGTCATGCTTCTCTTAGAAACGTAGCCGTCAAGAAAATCCCAGGTTTCAAAAAACCCTAACCAGAAAATTCGGGCTTGGTGGGCCTCCATTTTCGCTGGTTTCAGCCCAACAGTTTGGGCTGACTTGTTTTGGCTATAACTTGTGCATTTGGACTCCGTTTTTGACGCGGTTTGAACCTGCGTTTAGAGCGGGACGATCCCGTCATCTAGGTAACCTTTTCAACGCGTTTATTTAATTAAATATAGTCTTAAACAATTTAAGACACATTTAATCTCTTTTGCATCATTTGCAAATTAGTCCCTATCTAGGCTTAAATTTTCATTTGCATCAAATACAAATGATCCGAGGGCATATTCCTCTACAGGGTTCGGGTTGTATGCATTAAACGGGTCGGATATCTCGATACCGCTTTGTGATCTGTACCCGTGCACCAACACACATGTACACTTTTCCTTTGTCATTGAAATGTTTAAGCTTTTTCCAAATGAATAAAGTTTATTTTTTTTCAAACACACTTTCTCAATTTGACATGTGTTATTTACATGCCACGAGAGGATTACCCCATCTAATGCTCGATTAATCTTTGAAAAACACTTTTCACGAGGATCTGATCCTTAGAGAAAGTTAAGATGGATCAAGATTCTCTCTATTCCTACCATCCTGAAGAAAGTGGACATCAACCATTGTCAGCCGTAAGACGAAATGGCCATCACCTCGTAACTAAACGACTCACCTTTGTCTTTGGTCGTAAGCCAAATGGACCATGTTCATTGCAACCAAACGACATCGATTGTCGTCAGCCATAAGACGAATGGGCCACTCCCTTGCAACTGAATGACTCACCACTGTCGTTGGTCGTAAGCCAAAGGGTCCATATCCCTCGTAACCAAACGAAATCCACTGTCATCAGTTGTAAGACGAAGGGCCACCCCCTTGCAACTGAATGACACAACCTCACCGTTGGTCGTAAGATGAAGGGACCATGTCCCTCGTAACCAGCCGACATCGATCGTCATCAGACGTAAGACGAAGGGGGCCACCCCTCGAAACTGAATGACCCACTATCGTCGTTGGTTGTAACCCGAAGGGACTATGTCCCACATAACCAAACGATGTCGACTGTCATCAGCTGTAAGACGAAGAGGCCACCCCCTCGCAACTGAACAACCCAACCTCGTCGTAGGTCATAAGCCAAAGGGACCATGTCCCTCATAACCAGATGACATCGATCGTTTCAACAATAAGACGAAGGGGCCACCCCTTCGCAACTGAATGACTCACCGTCATTGTTGGTCTAAGGGACCATGTCCTTTGCAATCAAACGACATCGACCTTCGTCAGCCGTAAGACAAAGGGGCAACCCCCTCGCAACTGAACGACCCACCATCGTCGCTGGTCGTAAGCTGAAGGGACCATATCCCCTGTAACCAAATGACATTGCCTTTGTTAGCCGTAAGATGAAGGGGACACCCCGCAACTGAACGACCCACTGTCGTCGTTGGTTGTAAGCCGAAGGGACCATGTCCCTCTCAATCAAATGACATCGGTCGTCGTCAGCCGTAAGACGAAGGGGCCACCCCATTGCAACTAAACAACCCAACCTCATCGTTGGTCGTAAGCCGAAGGGACCATGTCCCTCGCAACCAGATGGCATCGATCGTCGTCAGCCATAAGACAAAGGAACCACCCCTCGCAACTGAATGGCTCACTGTCGTCATTGGTTAAAGGGACCATATCCCTTGCAACCAAATAACATCGACCGTCGTCAGCTGTAAGACGAAGGGGCCACCCCGTCACATCTGAACGACCCACTGTCGTCGTTGGTCGTAAGTCGAAGGGACCATGTCCCCTACAACCAAACGACATCGATCGTCGTCAGCTGTAAGGTGAAGGGGCTACCCCTTCGCAACTGAATGATCCAACCTCGTCATTGGTCGTAAGCCGAAGGGACCATGTCACTCGTAACTAAATGACATCGATCGTCATTGGCTGTAAGACGAAGGGGCCAAACCCTTGCAATTGAATGACCCACCGTCGTCAGCTATCAGACGATGGGGCCACCCCCTTGCAACTGAGTGACCCACCGTCGTCGTTGGTTGTAATTTGAACGGACCATGTCCCCCATAACCAAATGACGTCGACCGTTGTCAGTGGTAAGACGAAGGGGCCACCCTCTTGCAAGCTGAATGAACCAACCTGTCGTTGGTCGTAAGCCAAAGGGACCATGTCCCTTGCAACTGAACGACATCGATCATCGTCAGCCATAAGGTGAAGGGCCCACACCCTCGCAACTAAACGACTCACTGTTGTCGTTGGTCGAAGGGACCATATCTCTCGTAATCAAACGACATCGACCTTCGTCAGTTGTAAGACAGAGGGGCCACCCTCTCGCAACTGAATGACCCACCGTCGT
Organism: Scilla litardierei; assembly: GCA_030789695.1. Classification (NCBI taxonomy): domain Eukaryota; kingdom Viridiplantae; phylum Streptophyta; class Magnoliopsida; order Asparagales; family Asparagaceae; genus Scilla; species Scilla litardierei. The sequence continues at coordinate 624,247,284 of CM061142.1, forward strand.
CGTTGGTCGTAAGACAAATGGACCATGTCCCCTGCAACCAAACGACATCTGCCGTCGTCAGCCGTAAGGAGAAGGGGCCACTCCCTCGCAACTGAATGACCCAACCTCGTCGTTGGTCGTAAGACGAAGGGACCATGTCCCTCAAAACCAAACGACATCGACCGTTGTCGGCCGTAAGACAAAAGGGCCACCTCCTTGAAACTGAATGACCCACTGTGTCGACCGTTAGACGAAGGGGCCACGCCCTCGCAACTGAGCGACTCATCATCATCGTTGATTGAAGGGACCATGTCCCTCGCAACCGAACGATCCACTGTCGTCAGCTGTAAGTCGAAGGGGCCACCCCTCGTAACTGAACTACTCACCACCGTCATTGGCCTTGCAATCAAGTGACATCGGCTATCATCAGTCATAAGCCGAGGGGCCACCCCTTGCCACTGAATGAATATCATCGTCAACCGTAAGTCGAAGGGGCACCCCCTTGCAACTGAACAACTCATCATTGTCGTTAGCCGTAAGACGAGGAGTCTCCCCTCGCCACTGAATGACTATCGGCCCCAGCCTCAGACATAGACCGATAGACTGTTTCCTTGTCACTGAACGACCATCGTCCTCAGACATAAACCGAGGGACTGTTCCCTCACCACTGAATAACCATCGTCACAATAGGAAATGAGAGAGGTCATTCCTCTCGCTCCTTCTAGCTATTTAAAAAAATCATTCAACAACTCAATCGCTATCTTTATCTTAGACGAATGATTGACTTGTCGAAAGGGGGCAACTAGGAATATAGACGCACATGCTCTTTAAAACAAAGACAAAGAGGTACCAAACTATCTTGGAAATATCAAGTGTTTTTGTAATTCATTTATAAAACATTTTTGCCATACCTCTACCAAATTTACACCCCCAATGCGAAAAGAAAGGTTCCAAAAACCTAGGGGGAATCTCTAAGGTCCCACAACTGAGGTGATATGCATTTTAATGCCCTTGGTTGTAACGGCCGGTGTTTCTAGGCGCATGATTGTTGTGTGTGCCCGTATTTTTGTTTTGATCGTTCGGATATTTTTTTCTGCGCGAGTTCTTTTGTGCGACGACGTGAGCGTGTCTCGGATGACTTTTAATTTTTCATGGCATGACTAATTAACTTTAACACTAATTAATTACCCTAATTACATTGACCTAACTAATGACACTTAATCAAGTTACTAATTAACCTAACCTATTGATTACCGATTGGGGCAGTTCAGATCCAACATTTCCTCATCAATTTCTCCCCACCTCCAGCTACCTCCTTCAAGCTGCCCCCTACTGTTATTATAACAGTAACCCAACAACAGCAGAGGAGGAAGCGCCAACAGTCATCTCCTCCTTCCTCCTGCAAAACAAATCCCTGCAAGGAAAAATTTCAACCAGTAAACAAACTCCCCGAAGAAACCTGTTCATCATCCTCCACAAATTCCCCAAACCAATTTCAGCCCCTCTCCAAATCAATTCCAAAATCAAAATCAGCCCCACTCCCAAATCAACCCCAAAACTGATTTTTTTGAAATCAAAAACCTAGAAGAGGGGAGATCTAAAACAAATTTCAGATTCATTACAACATTAAAACCCAAATTCCATATCAAAAATCAAAGTTCAGATTCTAATACAAACTGTGAAACCAAATCTTCTCCTTCTCCCCTTCCTCTTTCTCCCCTTGGCCGACCACCAGCCTCCCCGTGCGCCCAGCTCCTTGCGCGTGCCCATCTCCAGCCTGCCCGTCGCCTGGGGCGAGCCCGTCGCCGCACGCGCCCCCGGGGAGCAGCAACCCACCGCGCCCACACCCGCGCCAGAATCCCCTGTCGCCGGAGAGCCCTTCCCTTCCCCGTCGCGCGAGTGTAAGCCCCCCTTTGATTTTTCCCTGCTGCAATCGATGTAAGAACAAAAAAGAAAGAAAGAAAGAACAAGAAAGAAACAGAGAGACAGAAACAGTAAGGGAGAGGGAGTAAAAGAGAGTTAAAAGAGAGATAAAGTTAGGTATAGTTTTATTAACTATTGTTAGTAGTAATGTTTTAACATGTTATAACCCTTAGTCAAAGTCAAACCTAGTAGGTGTACCATTAATTAAGATGTTAACCATGAGATTAACTTAGTTAATGTTACTTAGTTGCTAATTAGTGTTATTTGAATGATAATTGTTATTTCAGCATGCTGTCAATTTTAAATAATGTTAGAGTATTAAAACATTAAATTATTAAGGCGTACCATGTTAGTGTAACGCCATATGAACACCACCCTAGCCTGAGACCCCAATAAAATCGGACAAACCAAATTTAGGGATTGACTTAATTTTGTGCTTATCTTGCAATGGACCTAATTCGTTAACTTGTTTAACCAAAATGGAGAACCTATATCACCATAACATAGTACCCATCAAAACAAACCCAACGACACCAAAATCACTAAAATTGGGCTAGTGTACGATTTAGTGCGTATTTGAAGTTAGGTGTTCATTTAGCCTTTTTCACGTAAAGTTGTATAACTAAAAACCTACGCGTGAAATGACGCGTGAAACTACTTTCACGGCATTCTTGACTAAAAATGTAATCCAACGACATATAATTTGATATACCTTAATTTAAAACAATAACTAGAATAATTAGCTTTCTGTATCAAATTAGTTAATTCTCATTTTTAGCACTTTTTGTTAATTATAATAAATGTTACTATTTAATGACACAAATACGTCGTGTACTTTCATACCGTTACTCGGACCACCCAAACTGTCCCAGAAAGGCAAGCGTGCAGTTTAATTTATGTTTTTGTGCTATCTGATGTTGTACACTGAATTGCTGACACAAACACACTTTTTAGAAATGATAGACTTAAACTCGTGTGCGTGAGTGTGGACCCCTTAATAATCAAAATGAACACACTTTGTGAATGGTAATGTTTCTGGACATATATGGTTAATTTTAGAACTGTTGATACTCATAGAATGGTACATGCCGTTGGCTACCAGTTGCCGTTGGATACCAGTTGTTACATGCCGTTGGCTACCAGTTGTTACATGCCGTTAGCTACCAGTTGCCGTTGGCTACCAGTTGTTACGTGCCGTTGGCTACCAGTTGTCGTTGGCTACTAGATGGCTATTCTCGTCGGTCCCATGTGACTAGTCTCGCTCGTGTTCCAGTAGGGTCACAGGTGACTAGTCTGGCTCGTGTTCCAGTATATGACGGTTAGCATCCTGGCTCGTGGTTCAGGAAGTACATGTGGGTGGGGTTGGGTTCCCGGGCACAAGCCGGTAGTAAACGGGTCGCCTTCGGGGGCACTTGAAGGTGTATTCATTTACTATTCGTCTAACGGCGGGAGCCTTAGTCACGGACTTGCACACACAGTTAAATAATTGAAAAAGAAAGTTAAATACAGACTGCTATTACATTATTTAACTGCCATGTTAATGTTTATAACAGAACTGCCATGCTAGTGTAACTTTTCATAATTACTTTAACTACCATGCTAGTGTAACTTTTCATAATTGTTTTAATTGCTACAGTTCATAAAAATGCATGCTAGTGTAAATTCCTTTAACTACTGTAAAAATGCCATATATAACTTGTTATATATCTTGCTAAGGGTTCTAACTTTTGCTTGCAGACCCTTGCTGACATACATTCATGTTGTTTGAATGTATGTCAGGTTACGAAATAGGTTACCAGGAAGACGAGCTGTTGGATCAGAGTGATCCAATAGACCAGGATTCTGCTGATCCTAAAGTCCACCCTACCGTGGACTAGTAGCTGATTATCACCGATGCAGTTATTTATTTTTCACCGCTATTGTTTGTAGGGTGTGTACCCACTTTATCTGTATCGCTATCATTGTAGGCCATGCTTGGGGCCCTTTTATTATTGTGTACTTTATCTGGATATTGGCTTTAATATTTCTGTTGTTCTAAGTTGCATGCAAGTTCCTGCAAAAGGTGTTTTCACAGACGCTTATTGGGTTTGAGCTTCACCGCTCCAGCCCAAGCGGGTCCATTCGCGTCCTCGCCCCCAAGTATAATGGGAACTGGAGCATGACATTGGTAGAAGTGGCTTGCTCTCGCTCTTCAGAATCAGCTACAATTGCAACATCACCCATCTCAATGATGGCTTGATCAGCTGGGAAGGCAGCTTCCACAGTCTCAGCTTGACCAACCTCATCTAGCGGGCTGTCCGGTTCATCGTCATCCATAACAATGGGAACTTGGTCGATTTCAACTGCAAAATCAGGAAATCGATCCTTTATCTCTTGACGACACTGTTCGTACCCTTGTTTATATAGCTGATCCAAATTGGGCAATTTGTCCCTGAATCTTGGACAGCTTTCTCCGTGATCTCTTTTGCGCTAAATTCTTGGGAGCTGACGGAAGGTTGAGCTCGGAGCTCGGCTTCTCTAGCATCGCCCTGGACTTTTCCTCAAGTAGCATCTTCTCTGCTTTCTCCTTTAAAGCCTTCTGTTCGTCAGCTTCCATTGAAAGGCCATCCTCCCTAGTACGAGACTCGCCCAATTCTCGCTCAAGTTGATTTATTTGAGACTTAAGCATCTTAATGAGAAGCTCCCATCGTTGTAACTTCACTTCCACCCTCTCGACGACCATCTTAGCTGAATCCACCTCCTTTATATCCTTGGTCAGAGTGGCTTTGTAATTAGCCACCACCAATGAGCAACAGTGTAACTCAGTATTAACTATGAGGGCTTGCACATAGGCAAGAAGGTCAATCTCAACACTTGACCCAAGTGAAAGGGGAATAGGTATGGTCAATACCTAAAAATTTCTGTGAATGGCGATTGCGGTTAGCCTCTCATAATTAACCCTCGCTAGAATGGACCTGTCACTGGAAAGGGTCGAATTCTCAGCCAGCCGAGAAGCAGTCCTACAATCTAGAAGGGCCAAATCCTCCTTTCCCACCAAGTAGTCCGCCTGGAAAAGATCTTCTTTAGAGAATTCGACCGGGGCTTGGGCTGATCTATCTTCCAATAAGATAGACCTGAATTCAGGGGGAATGTCCCAGAGGCTCTTAAGGAAATAAACACCCCTAAGGCCATGAATCTTGGTGGAGAGATGGCCCCGGAGCAGAGGATGACTCCCCCGAAACTTTCTCCGATGCTTGATCTTGGCCTTGCTCGAGATCCCGACCATGCTCGGAAGCTTGGGCCTGTTCTGAAGCCATAATTGGGATAATTGCGTCATTCAACTCAAGCAAATCTGACTCGTCCCCGATAAGCTTTCGCCTTGATTTTTTTCTTGGCCTCAGCCTTCTTAACTTCGGTCGAGGGGTGCTTCTCCTTCCTCTTCTGTGGTCGTGCCGACTGGGGAACTTCGTGGATTATCAGAGGTAGAGCCTCAGAATGTCCAATTGCCATTCCCTCCTGATGACGCATCTGAAGGGAAATCAACTTTTCTTCAGCTTATCTAATGGAGATTTCTAGTGCTTCCTGCACTTCTGACTCGGCCATGTATTCCAATGCGACCATACATATAAAGACGAGGCAAAATTTAAGAAGCAAGAAAACAAGGAAAAGATGAGCAAGGAAATCGACCTTTTGTGCATACTGTTGTGAGCAACATCGGGTCAGACAAGATCCATTTTTTCGACCTCTTTCCCTCAGTCAATCTCATAAGAAAGTCAGCAGTCTCTTTCTCTTGCTTAGAGAGGGCTTTCTCTTTATATTATCTCATCGTTCATCAGAGTTTTCACTAAAAACTCTCTGGGAGTCGACTACCAATTTGAGGGAGTCGACTACCTGCGGTGAGATCACTTTGTTAACATTCTTTATAAGATTACTTTGTTGATTAAGAACCAAGCGTAGATCACTCTACTTGGTTTCTTAGGCAACATTAGAAGGTTTTTAAATTGTGCTACTCAACGAACGAAAAAAGTTTTATATTTGTACAACACTATTCAACCCCCCTTCTAGTGTTGTTTGCCATCCACAGGATCCAACAGGAAGATCGAGGCACGATCCAACAAAAGGGTCGAACGACAACTCCCGTCTACTGTTGTTCGAGGATCGACCCAACACAAGGGTCGAACGGCCATTATACTCGGCTACGAGATCAAGCGTGCCTCTGCATTGCATTCTCATCTCAACCATCATCGACCCTGGTTCTACCAACCGAGGGTCCCACTCCACCATCTGACAAGACTCCACCTCAATAGAAGAGTCCACGTCAGCCCACATATTGTTAACACCAATTTGGTCTTTAACAACGTTTATAGTATAACCAAACCTTGAATAAAATTGCATTTAAATTATCACCAATATAATATATATATATATATATATATATATATATATATATATATATATGTATATATGTATATATGTATATATGTATATATGTATATATGTATATATGTATATATGTATATATGTATATATGTATATATGTATATATGTATATATGTATATATGTATATATGTATATATGTATATATGTATATATGTATATATGTATATATATAGAGGAGGGATCAAATGACCCCCAAAAATAACCCCCAAAAATGACCCCCTATCAAAAATCATATGCCTCCCATTTTTTCGGAAGATCCGAACCGTTCATCTTGATCTCCACCCTCTAAATACCTGACCCACCAATTTTCAACCCGATCCCATGTATTTTGTCCGTTCATCCATCCGACCCAAATTTAACGGTTTTGCATGAACAGAACTTTTGCGAATGGTTGATGAATGGGCAAAACACATGGGATCGGGTTGAAAATTGGTGGGTCATGTATTTAGAGGGTGGAGATCAAGATGAACGGTTCGGATCTTCCGAAAATATGGGGGCATAGGATTTTTGATAGGGGGTCATTTTTGGGGGTTATTTTTGGGGGTCATTTGATCCCTCCTCATATATGTATGTATGTATATATATATATATATATATATATATATATATATATATATATATATATATATAGGAAAATTTTCAAATGAGAACATTTCGCACCGTGCGAAAATGTTTTTATCTTTTTTTTGAAATTTTTTTTTTCAAAAAATCTTTTTTCCACCCTCATTATATGTTGTTATACCCCCCTCAAAAAATAATGGTTGAGAAATAATGTCATTTGGCCTTCGATCAAGCCATTTCATCAAATTCGCACGTTTTGAGACCGTTAAATTTGTAACGGGTGGATGAGTGCTCTAATGCCCAACGGGTTCACCCATTATTTTCCCTGGGGTATATAATTGTATGGATTAAACATCAAAAAAAGAATTTTTGAAAATTTTTTTTCAAAAAAATAAAAAAAAGTTTTCGCATGGGCTTTCGCACGGGTTTTTTCGCACCCGAAGATCACTATATATATATATATATATATATATATATATATATATATATATATATATATATATGAGGAGAGATCAAATGACCCCCAAAAATAACCCCCAAAAATGACACCCTACCAAAAATCCTATGCCTCCTATTTTTTCGGAAGATCCGAACCGTTCATCTTGATCTCCACCCTCTAAATACCTGACCCACCAATTTTCAACCCGATCCCATGTGTTTTGTCCGTTCATCCATCCGACCCAAATTTAACGGTTTCACATGAACAGAACTTTTGTGAATGGTTGATGAACGGGCAAAACACATGGGAGCGGGTTGAAAATTGGTGAGTCAGGTATTTAGAGGGTGGAGATGAAGATGAACGGTTCGGATCTTCCGAAAAAATGGGGGACATAGAATTTTTGATAGGGGGTCATTTTTGGGGTTATTTTTGGGGGTCATTTGATCCCTCCTCATATATATATATATATATGTATATATATATATATGTATATATATATATATATATATGTATATATATATGTATGTAACATCAAAATTGGTTACAAAGCTAAACACTTTAACAAGAACTGAATCCAAATGGAGTCTGATGCTACTACAAAAAAAGAACTACAACAAATACAAAAATGATACTACTCCATATGCTATTCATGTTAATAAAAAGCCCAATGGGAGTTTGTCATGATCATGTTGTCGGAAAAGCTTATTCCATCTTGATCATTATTTGCATTATTTGCATTCCTTTACTGATATGTTGCATTGTACATATAGCTTTATGGTGTGGGTAACTCCTTGTGGAATTGTACGTATAGCTTCATGGTGTGATTGGTATTTCCTTGCTTGAAGTTCAGGCGGATAACCGCCCGAAAATTATTTACATGAATGAAAATTAATTACTTGCTTTCTATTGGAACTACTGTTGTTTTTTGCTAATAAATCCTTCCCCACTTCATAACTCCATGGGCCCATTGCTTGGACATTTCGTTGTTGGGAATTAAATGCATGTTTGCTTTTTTGTTTCCTGGTGCAACCGACGGCCAAAAGAGATAGTCTGCAGCATTTCATTTCGTGCAGGGCTTGGTTGCTGCTTGGTTTTCCAGAGAGCAGGTTTCTCATTTTCGGAGAAGAAAGAAAAGCAGTGTTTCTTTCTCTTTGCTTGGAAAAGCCAAAAGTGTCTTGGATCTGTGAATTGGAGTAGAAGAAAGCTAGGGAGCTTCTTCTCTTGTGAGATCCAAGGTGAGTGTCTTCGTTTCTTCCTCCGTGTTTGAGATCTAGAGTCCCTTGGGTAGCTTCCTAGTTTGGGGCTATATTACCAAGGAGTGATCTCTATTGGTGTGGGATTGGTCCCTTGAGGAGCTCTACGTGTTGTAGAGGCTTTGTTATCAAGGATTCCCACTTGGTTGAGAGTGTGTGAGCTTGGTGAGAGATCTAGGGTTAGGTCTTGTTGCTTGAAGCTATTCTCTCATTGTGGAGGAAGAAGATGATGGGGTCGGTGTATGCCTTATTTGATCGATAGTGGAACCGGGTGCATTGGATGCTGGATGTAGGTTGTTCGCAACCGAACCAGGGTAAATCTCTGTCTCTTTTGTATTGCCTTTATTTCGTATTATATTTGCGTGCTTACATTGTCTATCGCAAGATCGTCGAGGGAGTTGGTAGTTGGTGACAACTCTCTCTTGTGCCCGTGAGGTGTTTGGTTTTGTGCCTAGGTGACATCTCGGTGGAATTCGGGCTTGGGATTGTTTGGCCACCGTTTCCGCGCATTGTAGGTGGCGTTGTGTACCTAGCCATAGTGTTGCAGAGGTGCACGGAAATCCAACAAGTGGTATCAAAGCTTCCGGTTTGCGAAGAAGTGTAGAGCCGCGATGGCGTCTTGCTCATGTGAGGAGACGGCCGGGTGTTTATACGAAGTAGAGAGGCTTAATGGCCGGGACAACTATGGTCCATGGCGACAAAAGATGGTTGCTTTGTTGAAGCACCATGGGGTTTACGGTGCCGTATGTGATACGGACATGCCATGTAAGGCAACGGTGTATGATAAGCGAATGATGGAGCTTAAAGCCCTCGGTGAGATATTGCAATCCTTGGAGGACGAGATCCTTCGGCAGTTTGCCGATGTAGAGGTCGTGAGCGACCTATGGAGGATGCTTGAAGCTCGGTACTCGACCAAGACACAAATTGGACGAAGGTTGCAATTGTGGCAACGCTTCTATACTCACAGGATGAAAAGGGGAACTTCATTGTGGAACCATGTTGGTGAGATGAACCGTATAGTAATGGACCTACGGGAATTGGGGAGTGTGATAGAGGATGAGCAACATGCTATGGCACTATTGTGTTCTCTTGCTCCGGTGTATTCCAAGTTTGTAGGCTCGATGTTGAATGGCCGAGACTCACTCACGTTGGATGAGGTGAAGCTTGCATTGAATACGGAGGATCTTTAAAGTTTGGTGTTAGTTGACACCGATGGTTACGAGGTACCCAATGTCATCCGGGGTCGCCAAGAGGGCGAACCCACTCCAAGATCCAAGACGGGCCGTTCCAAGAGTTGGCAGCGGCGGCAGCAGCGGCGGTCCAAGTCAAGGGGCCGAGGTGACAACAAATGCTTTCTATGTAAGGAAAGCGGGCATTGGAAGAGGGATTGTCCGAGGTTGAAAGCGAGGACGTCGATTGGCATTGTGGAAGAGGTTGCTCAGAGTTCGACTCATGTTGGAGCACGAGACAGGATGTTTTCTGACGAGGATGATTGCTCGGTGTTTGCGGCATACTCCGTGGGAGAAGCGCAATGTTCGTGGCTATTGGACTCGGGGTGTTCATTCCATATGACTCCGGATCGGAGTGCGTTCGACTCATACATTCCATGCATTGGAGAGAGGATTCTCGTGGGGAATGGTATGGAGTGCGAGCAGGTTGGGAGTGGCACAGTCAGAGTCAGGATGCACGATGGCATCGTCCGTGTGTTTGATGGCGTCAGACATGTTCCTGATCTTCACAGTGGCCTGATATCGATAGGAGCTTTGACCGGGATGGGCTACAGGGCAGTGATCGAGGAGGATCGACTGCGTATTTCCCGAGGATGCCTGGTTGTCATGAGGGGGAAGAAGCATGGTAACTTGTATGCGCTCGATGGGCACACAGTAGTAGGTGAGACTGGCAGATCACAGGAGTCCGAGAGTAGAGATCCAGCGAGACTGTGGCATCTCAGATTGGGGCATGCTGATGAGCAGAGCCTTGACATTCTTCAGAGGAGGAGTGTGTTCGGAGGTGATCGTGGGCTTGAGTCTTGCAGTGACTGTGGTGCAGAGCGGCCGAGGCAAGTGCAGTTTGGGACAGTTGTCAGACACAGTAGGGAGCCCCTAGAGTGCGTCTACGCCGGCGTATGGGGTCCATGTCCAGTTCCTTCCCTGGAAGGCGCGAGGTACTTCGCGGCCTTCATAGATGACTTCTCGAGGAGAGTCATGGTTACTCTCATGGGATCTCGGGAGGAGATCCATGAGAACGTGCGGCTATGGAGGAGCATAGTCGAGAGGCGGATGGGTAGACCCGTAGGAGAGATCCGTACCAACGATGTAGAGATACAGGATGTTTGCAAGTCAGAGGGGATCGCGTGCCGATACACCATTCCTGATGGAGACCCTCACGGTGGCGTAGCAGACAGCATGATCAGGATGTTGGTAGAGAAGACACGGGGGCTATTGAGACCATCCGGCCTTCCTAGGGAATTATGGGCGGAGACCCTTGCTACTGCAGCATACCTCATCAACCGAACACCGTCATTAGCCGCAGGTAGTTCTATTCCCGAGGAGTTATGGACGGGCAGAGTCGTTGACTTCTCGCACTTGCGTACGTTTGGATGTCCTGTGCGGCCGCACGAGAGGGACGATGACGATGTAGGACAGTGCATGCATGATTGTGTCCTAGTCGGGTACGCTAGTGGAGGTGCGAGAGGGTACAGGTTATGGTGTCCTAGTACCCGTGAGGTGATTGTCAGACGACACGTCATGATTGACGAGTCTGCAGTGCTTAGAGCAGAGCAGACTCATGATGGTGTGCAGAGAACAGAGGACAGCCCGGTCTATAGAGAGGATGAGGTGATTCAGATTCAGACTCATGCAGATGATCAGACACGTGTGCAGACGGACAGGGTGCAGAGTTCATCCGATGTGGTCAGTGTCAGTGATCAGCAGGTAGTGCAGAGTTCATCCGATGTGGTCAGTGTCAGTGATCAGCAGGTATCTCACGATGTAGCTCCAGGTTCAGTTCAGTTGGAGGTGCAGAGGACAGTGGTCTACGAGGAGGCGTTGCAGTCGGTCGTCGTATCGATGCAGTCAGTTGCAGTGTGTGAGGAGACAGAGGTCTCTCACAGTTCCAGCGTGTACGTTGTGGTTGCTCTTGAGGAGACCCATCATGCTGAGGTGTGCAGCTTTAGCTTCGAGGTAGAGCCGTCAATCTACGGAGGAGTAGGGCAGTTGGGTTCCGCACCGATGCCAGAGGTTGTAGTTGGTGAGGAGACGGAGGTCTCTCACTGTTCTAGCGCGCATGATTTGGTTGCTTCTAATGAGGACCAGCGTGTTGAGGTGTGCAGCTTCAGCTTCAGGGTAGAGAGGTCTTCTGAGGAGCTTGACATCAGGGTAGAGCATTCGCTGTGCATGGTAGAGCAGTCTTCACATTATGGGCACAGGCGATATGGCTCTCGTTTGGATAGGGGTGATGTATCAGGCGCATCTTCTGATACTTCAGAGGCCAGACCAGTGGAGATGCAGAGGAGCAAGGAATCTGATAGCGTGGTGGAGCATGGAGACTCCCACGGCAGTGTGGAGACTGCGATGGTGGTCCCAGGTGGAGTTGCCACTAGGGACATGGAGCTGAGAGTTACGAGGCCACGTATCGAGTGCGTTCTCGCTCGATATAGGGAGGAGGCAGAGCCGAGAGGAGCTCCTTCAGTGTGCGCTCATATCTCACCTTCGACGAGTTCATCACAGGGCATGGCAGGTGAGGACGATCTCCAGAGGCTAGATGTTGGTGCGGCAGACAGTTTGGCGCTTGTGTGTGCGCATTCGTGTCTTGAGTCGTCGGCACAGTCAGTTGAGGCACGGAGCCGATGGACGGCGAGTCTTGATGACAGACATCAGCAGACAGAGCAGATACGGACGGCGTATCGATGTGACCCAGCTGGGGTCAGTCTGCAGAGCAGTGGGGATGACGGCGTGTTTCTCACAGATGATGGCCATGGTGAGTATGAGTGGCTCGCGGACCCGTGGGGCGATGATATGGATGTTCATGGATCGACAGATGGCTCATTGGACGGTGGCACAGCGTCATTTGATTCGTTCATGGAGTCCGAGCTCACAGGATTATCCTCAGAGACAGATGACTTCATCGCAGACATGGCGATGAACGAGGCGGAGATGCGTGAGGCTAGGCTCAGACGACTTCTGAGCTTGGCATGTCTCTCGGAGGATTGAGGCGCCAGAGGGCGCGATTTCCGATGCACATGATAGAGGTTCACATGTTCGATGATCAAGGCAAGGTGAGTTCATACACGATGGAGTGTTGGAGCATTGATGAAGGGAGTGTGGATTTATCAGTAGGGTAGAGTGTTGTTTTTTGCTAATAAATCCTTCCCCACTTCATAACTCCATGGGCCCATTGCTTGGACATTTCGTTGTTGGGAATTAAATGCATGTTTGCTTTTTTGTTTCCTGGTGCAACCGACGGCCAAAAGAGATAGTCTGCAGCATTTCATTTCGCGCAGGGCTTGGTTGCTGCTTGGTTTTTCCAGAGAGCAGGTTTCTCATTTTCGGAGAAGAAAGAAAAGCAGTGTTTCTTTCTCTTTGCTTGGAAAAGCCAAAAGTGTCTTGGATCTGTGAATTGGAGTAGAAGAAAGCTAGGGAGCTTCTTCTCTTGTGAGATCCAAGGTGAGTGTCTTCGTTTCTTCCTCCGTGTTTGAGATCTAGAGTCCCTTGGGTAGCTTCCTAGTTTGGGGCTATATTACCAAGGAGTGATCTCTATTGGTGTGGGATTGGTCCCTTGAGGAGCTCTACGTGTTGTAGAGGCTTTGTTATCAAGGATTCCCACTTGGTTGAGAGTGTGTGTGAGCTTGGTGAGAGATCTAGGGTTAGGTCTTGTTGCTTGGAGCTATTCTCTCATTGTGGAGGAAGAAGATGATGGGGTCGGTGTATACCTTGCTTGATCAGTAGTGGAACCGGGTGCATTGGATGCTGGATGTAGGTTGTTCGCAACCGAACCAGGGTAAATCTCCGTCTCTTTTGTGTTGCTCTTAATTTCGTATTATATTTGCGTGCTTACATTATCTATCGCAAGATCGTCGAGGGAGTTGGTAGTTGGTGACAACTCTCTCTTGTGCCCGTGAGATGTTTGGTTTTGTGCCTAGGTGACAGCTCGGTGGAATTCGGGCTTGGGATTGTTTGGCCACCGTTTCCGCGCATTGCAGGTGGCGTTGTGTACCTAGCCTAAGTGTTGGAGAGGTGCACGGGGATCCAACAACTACATCTAAGATAAATATACACGACCATAACAAAATGTCCCCTTGCAATGAAGTTACTGTGTTCATACAATTATGTATGAATTTATAAACACAAATAAACACCAAAGCATTGCTAACAAAATGCAACTACACAGACATAATGTTTGCAGGAAATAATTAAGAAAATTATGGTAGCTAACATCAAAGGGTTTGAAACGTAAATTTTATGAATATATTATAATTTTTAGTACATTATAATATATTATAGTGCCTCGTCAGCTAGCAGAAGATATTTTCACAATTACCATAATTGTAGAAGCAGCTAACAGACGAAATCTAAGGATTAGTTATCGTAAGCTTGAGTTTCTATTTACATTCAATCAATGAAATAAGTTCACAAGGGTAGTGACAACAGACTTGATCAAAGGTACAAGAAGCTTGTATCAGAGAACACCAGAGACATGCAACTTATGCGGCATGTGAGATCCTAGACCACACCTCACCAATGGATGCATCAAAATGTCCGTAAGGTCATTAGAAGGGGTTGTTCCTAAAATTTTACTGCGATTTATCTAACTAGCACAGTGAACATGGTAATCTAGCTTACAATAAAATCTAGTACGTCATGAGTAAAGAATGAGATCTGTTAAGTAATATCCCGAGAATAATATTGTTTGTTCTCTTAATTTGTCAATTACCTCGAAGTTCTTAATGTTCATCTTGATATCCTGAGACTATCATGAATAGCTGCAACTTCTCTGATTCTGAGAGAGAACAAGATTATCGATATTCATTATTAGGTATCTTTAAGCTGAAAACACACAATATTCTTAGTTACCTTGAAAGCAGACTATCTCTTCTATGGCTGAATTCTCACGAGCAACAAGTTCCTCAAGTGAAATGCATACGGAGCTCATGCCAACATGTGAGATGGTTAATCTAGATCATGTGCTTGCCATGCTTTCTTGAAGCCAGCACGATATATGCTATGATTAATGCAAAGGTAGATAGATACATTATGAGATTGCATATACCAATCATTGTTACCTATGACTCTAAATCACTTGATTCTCAACAAAGCATTTCCTTCACCTTTAGATTGGAGATATCATTCATCATGTGCTTCATGGCAAAAGCATGGTTTCATTTAACGTGGTCGTGCAGAACCTCGAATTAACATGTTACATGTGATATGTTTCAAAACTTGCATAGTTCGTACAGTCCACTGCATATCTTTGGAGGTGCAACTCCTAGTAGTAAGGTTTGCTGTGTCCATTAGGATACCTGATAACTGAACAAAATTTCACAAAACCAATTATATGTCATGAGAGCACATGTAATGTCGAAAATTTCGTGGTTAACACAAGGTGAATTTGACGTAGATTGGTACCTGTTTACGGGTGTTTTCTCACTGCTGATTTGTTGACCGGAGGGCGTGAGGTCAATACGGTCAAAGGGGAATGCGGGCCTCGAGGATGTCGTAGCTGTCACGTGAGACAGAGATGACCCCTGGGGTCGATCGATGGTGCGTTCGCTTGAGCTGGAAGGTGCGGTTCCGTTCTTTGGTGCACCGAGGGGTAGCCTCAGTGGGACGACAACCTCCAGGATCGGTTGAAGGCGGAGTCGCTCGGTGAGGGACGTGCAGCTTCTCGCGTCGACTCATCAAAGGGTGGCCTCGACAGAGCGACGACCTCCTGGTGGTGGAGATGAGCGGACTTGGGGACGGGGCGCTCGGCTCCGGCTGGGAAGACGCTGATGGGTAGCCTCAGCGTCACTGGATCTCCTGGACCTGAATAGACGAGAGAGCTCGTCAGGGGGTCGGACCTTGGTTCCGACCAACTCCTCTCCAATGCCAAAGTCAGATCTAGCTTGATAGGTGCTCGGTGGGATCGGACTTGGTTTACAGAGAGACCAAGCACCGATCCTCGGACCGAGCTATGGAGGAGAAACATGTTAGGCAGAAGAAGGAGAAAGAGTGGGTATGGGATACCTCCGTTGTAGATCGCGAAGATCCGGCCCCTTTGGATGACGCCACCCCCCTCATCATTTAGGCCAATCCTCCTAATAATGTGTCATGATGTGACATCGTGGCCATCATTCATGGGGATGTGCAAATGGGGAAGTGTTGACCCCCACTAATGGCGCCCATTTGATGAGGGAATGAATGTCATGAACATGGCCATGATTGGCAAGTTAAGGCCATTAAGTCGGGCCATGATGACTGGAGTGATGGACATTTAAGTCGGGCCATTATGGGCGAGAGTGATGGCATTTGGGCGGTTGCCATATTTGGCAAATGCTTCCTCGATTTGGGCCCTGATTTCCTCCACTATGGAAGTGGGCAGTCTTTTGGGCCTTTGTCTTGGGTGGAGAAGCGTGGCCCGCCCGTAAGATCCTTGGGCCGGGGCCCCAAGGCCGTAGTAGGTCGGTTGACTGGTTGTAGTTGACTTGGCTCCTCCGGGTCCGGTCAAAATAGTCGTATCAATTGCCTCCATCTTCTGAGCTCTACCATTGTTGAGGTGGAGGTTGGGAGATGTAGTATAAGTGGAGAGAAGTTACTTTCTCTGTAAAATTTTTGGTCCGTCTTGAGGAGTTGGCTAGTGACGATAGATCGTCGGCCCGAGATTCATTCGGTAGCGAGGGGAGTTGCCCCCTCGACTTACGGCCGACGAAGGAGTGGATCGACCAGCTGGGGGAGTTGCCCCCACCCTTACGGTCGATATGGTCGATCCGTTGGGGGAGTTGTCCTCAGCTTTATGATCGACAGGTCGATTGGCCTGCTGAGGGAGCTGCCACCCAGTCTTAGGGTCAATCGAGTGATCAGCCAGCTGGAGGAGTTGCCCCCAGCCTTACGGTTGATCTGGTCGGTCTGCAGGGGGAGTTGCCCCAGCCTTATGATCGACGGGTCAATTGGCCTGCTGGGGGGCGACCCCCAGTCTTATGGTCAATTAAGTGATCAGCCGGCTAGGGGAGTTGCCCCAGCCTTATGGTTGATCTTGTCGGTCTATTAGGGGAGTTCCCCTAACCTTATGATCGACGGTTCAATTGGTCTGCTGGGAGGACGACCCCCGTCTTATGGTCAATCGAGTGATCAGCCAGCTGTGGGAATTATCCCCAGCCTTACGGTTGATCTTGTCGGTCTGCTAGGGGAGTTTCCCACAGTCTTATGATCGACGGGTCAATTGGCCAGTGGGGGGGGGGGGGGGGCGACCCCCAGTCTTATGGTCAATCGAGTGATCAGCCAGCTGGGAGAGTTGCCCCAGCCTTACAGTTGATCTTGTCGGTCTGCTAGAGGATTTTCCCCCCAGCCTTATGATCGACGGGTCGATTGGCCTACTGGAGGAGCTAGTCTCAGTCTTACAGTCAATCGAGTGATCGGCCAGCTGGGGGAGTTGCCCCCAGCCTTACGACCGATCCGTTCGTTCGGTTGCGAGGGGAGTTGCCCCTCGACTTACGGCCGACGTAGGAGTGATCAGCCTGCTGGGGGGTTGCCCCCATCCCTTCGACCGATCCGTTCGTTTGTTTACGAGGGGAGTTTCCCCTCGACTTATAGCCGACGAAGGGGTGAGGATCTTGTGAAGACTTTCAAAGATTCCATGGTGGCACTCTGCCACTACTTCGTCCAGGTCGGGTGGATGCAGGAGCAGTTCGACAAGCGGGGACCCAACTGCACGGTCGGAGGAGCGGTTTGGGCGCTCGAACTCAGACGGTGGTGCTTCGGCCAGATCGGATCGGCCACGGTCGGAGGAGCTGCTTGGTTGCTCGAACTCGGACGGTGGTGCTTCGGTCAGATCGACTCAGCCACGGTCGGAGGAGCTGCTTGGTTGCTCGAACTTGGATGGTGGTGCTTCGGCCAGATCGACTCGGCCATGGTCGAAGGAGCTGCTTGGATGCTCGCACTCGGATGACTGTGCTTCGTCCTGGCTTGCGAAGAGAGCTCGGCATTTCCGGCAACTCGGCTTTGAGATCGGACTATGCTGGATCAGACGGGTGACTTGACTTGAGAACTGCCCTCAGATCTTGTGGTTTTGATCCGATCACTCTTCTTATTCCGTTGAAGAAAGATGTGCTTAGAAGGTGGGAGAGATTGCGTCTTCATCGATGGGGTCGTGGCCATGAATGATGATCTATGAATCAGCTTGGCTGAATCGATGTTCGAGCTTACTCCTTGCCAGGGCATGGCTTACGCCTTGGTTGTAGCTCATCGAGGTTGATCAGAAACTGACGCAACTCGGTCAGACCTGAAGCTAGTTCATCAAAGCTTGGCCGATGCGAGGATCATCATCACCGGTGACCAAGATGAAACCATAGGTGAAGACATCGTTTCTCTTGTCCCTCACCACTAGTTTGTGCAGATGGTCAACAAAGTCGTAGATGCCTGAGTCGAGATGTATGAGGACCCCGGTTCTACCTCTGAACGGAGTTCAGGGTGAAATAGTAGAATGAGCTCAAAGTAAGGGCGTGGCTCGGTGTTTCCAGTCATTTGATCATCGACCGACGAGTCGGATAGGGATCATATCTTTGAGTGACAATTCTAGCTTACCGATGACGAGTCGACCTCTGACGCGGGTCTGGCAATGAGCTTCGAACTCAGTCGAGGCCCTGGCAACGAGTTTCAAGCTCCCATAGGGCTCCGGTATCCGATCTTGTACTAAGGGGTGTGGCTCCATGTCTTCTCGTAGAAGCAATCCATCACGGCGTACAAGTGGCCATCGAGGAGGTCGAAGAGCTCGTCAACGTTATCGTAGTCGCCATCCAAGTACACCATCTTGCTGTCTCCACAAACTCCCAGATGCGAAGCTTGGAGTAGTTGATGACGTAGTAGGCCATGGCAAACTGGGTCTGGCTCTCCGGCGGGTGCATGGGCTCTATCTCGAGGACGATGCACCCCTGAGACTCCAGGGTCTGACGGTGGCCCATCAGGACGTCGAGAAGCATGGCGACCACCAAGGGGTACGGCGTGCCCGGCTTTCTCAGCCCTTTTATGAGCCCGACGACGCCCTTCCATTAGTTACCGTCGTCGGCGTGGTATGTGACGTAGGCCCAGCTCGGCACATCGGCCACCGGCTTGGGGAACCTGACAGAGGTGGTTAGAGCGTTGGTGACGATCTCTGGAGCCATGGATATAGGCTTCGATTGATAATGGAATGAGAGATGGTGGTAAATCTCGAGGAGGACGATGATCAGAGAGGTGAGTATTTGCAAGCTTGACTCGTTGCGCGTGGATTTTGGTTAGTGTCAAACCTGGCACAGGTGGTGCCCGGTGACGGCTTGCGGTAGCTCGGCATCGCTTGGATGCTCGGCACGGGGCCTCGGGTGCTCGGCATGGGTGCACGAAGGCGCAGGAACAGCTCAGCTACCTTTTCCAGAGGATGTTTGATTGGGAACTGCAGTTGAAGAATCAAAGCATAATAATGCATCTACAGCATGAACGACCCCTTCCCATACAGACACCTTGGAAAAGGTTTCAGAAAGCTTCCCCATAAGAGTGCCTGCCATCCAAAGGGCAGGAATCAACAGGAATCAACACTTGCGGATCCTTCATATAGGCACGGGGTGCTCGCCACGCTCCGCCAAGCTCTGCTAGGCAATAAACGCCCAGCTCGGTAGGAGGAACTCGGCGCAGGTCAGTTTCCTCAGTTTGGAAAAGGGGTGCACTCGGCCAGTGCGGATGTGACCTTGAGTCAAGCGCTCCATTCTTGTCTTCGACCTCTGAGAGCTTCGATTGGAGGGAGGTACCGATCTGAGAGGTGTTTCGAACTTGGACATCTACCGAGTTCATAACCAAAGATCGAACCTCCGAGAGACCCCTCAACACAAGTCAGGAGCTCGGTTGGATTGGCAGTGGCAACTTCACTCGAACTACGGATCAGATGCTCGGAATTCGGGACCCAGAGTCGACATCGCCAGAAAAGAAAGGAAACCTGGCCCCGTGCTACCGTTGCAACTTGGATCCAAGCATTGGTAGCTCGGATTGGGGAGACTTCAAATCTCACATTGCTCTCGACCATGGGAGATGCCATAGCCTCGTGTGAGATGTGAGCTACCGTTGCTTAATCCTCGGATCTAAGCCTTCGGGTCTGAGCAACCGCCGCCAGCATCTTCTCCCCTTCTTTCGGTGTCTGGATCCCCTCAGTCTTGGGTCGAAGCCGGAGGCTGTCCTCCTTGTAGCGATGGGATCCTCCGTTCCCAGGTTCGCCTCTGAAGCATGAACAGAGGCTCGTCTTCCAAAACGGGCTCCAATGCCAAACCAGTTGGTCGAGCTCGTTTGACATGATCAAAAATAAGAACACATAAACGATGGGGTTGCAGTTACTAGGCATCGGAAAAAATAAATCGAGGCCACAACAGGTACAACAAAATGGGACCAATGGAGTTTAGTTGTTGCCCTGGTTGGAATGTCGATTTCTGTCAAATGAAGCTGGGAGCTTCGAACTTTGTCGATCGGAGCCTGGAGCTTCAATCTCCGTCGAGCATTGTGGGGAAGCCCCAGATTCTCAGTGGATCAATGCCGGAGAGCTTCGGATTTTGTTGATCGAAGCCGAGAGCCTACCTACGATCGCACGGTGTGGGGGAGGCTCAAAGTCTATTGATCGAAGCTCACGAGCATCCGTCCCGATCGGATTGATGCCTGGAGGGCTTCGATCCTCGTCAACGAAAGTTCGGTTGCCACCATTTCAGTCGAATGACCAATGAGACATCCTCGATCTTGGCCGATCGATGGGCTGGAGCTTTGATCTCGGTCGGCGAAATCGATGATGTCCGAGGTGAGGCGCGTGATGTGCCACTCCAGCTGATTGACGAATTATCACCTCCATACTAGCGCAGGGTCGGAGGAGCCTCGAAAGCTTGAATCGTACTCGAGAAGGGTCGGAGGCCATTCGGATGCTATGCCCACTGTTGACAGGGCCTGGGATGCTTGGTGGGTGGTATCGATTGGCCAAGCTTTGAAGTCTTGAACTCGGGGGAGAATCGGCGAAGAGTTCCGTCCGATCCTCATCACCCACATCTGAATTTGGGCGAAGCTCGGATGGAAGCTCGGCTTCGGAGGGAAATGGAGGCAGAGCTCTGCCCTACACGGATCGGTTGATTGAAGCGAGGGTTGTCTTGGATCCCAATGTTGAGATCGACGAGGGCTTGCCTCTGCAATCCGGGAGACGTATGTATCGCCTCCATGTTCTGCCGCAAGGTTGTTGGCGACTGACAGCTCTTTCTCTGAGACATTGTATATGGCCGCCAGTCGTCCCCTCGTCCGGTCGATCATCAGCAGAGCTTTCCTCGCTGCATTGGCCTCCCGGATCATCGCCTGATCCTCCAAGACCCAGCCTTTCTCGCAACCGGAGGCGATCTCGATGACGGTGCCTTCGGAGAATGCGGATGCGATAAATCTCCGGCCGACGAAGTTATTTGGTGCCCTCGCGGAAGATGTCGACGTCGGTTTAGCCGTAAGACGAGGGGTTTTGAGGAGTTGACAGGCCCATAGAGGTCTTTCGAGGTGGCTAGGTGCCTCGGGGGGGCGGACCCTAGATTTATCAAATAAGGGAACAATTGGCCTGGACATGTCGTTGCTGGAGTGCAATCGATCTGCCTCTTTGACTAGTGAAGGGTAGTTTGGATTGACCGACCCAGGGTGTGGTTCGGAATCACCTTTCGGGGCCAAAGTCTTCCCCTTTTCGAAAGATGGCCCTTCAGGGCCTTGATTAGCAGAACGAATCGTTGTCGACGTGGTTGTTGATGTGAGTGTTGACTCGTTCCCACGGACGGCACCTGATGTTTACGGGTGTTTTCTCACCGCTGATTTGTTGACCGGAGGATGTGAGGTCAATGCGATCAAAATGGACACGCTGGTCCTCGGGGATGTCGTAGTTGTCACGTGAAACGGAGAGGACCCCTGGGGTCGATCGATGGCACGTTTGCTTGAGCTGGAAGGCACGGATCCATTCTTTGGTGCGCCGAGGGGTAGCCTCGGCGGGACGACAACCTCCAGGATCGGTTGAAGGTAGAGTCGCTCGGTGAGGGACGCACAGATTCTCGTGTCGGCTCGTCGAAGGGTGGCCTCGGCAGAGCGACGTCCTCCTGGTGGTGGAGATGACCGGACTCGGGGACGGGGCGCTCGGCTCCGGCTGGGAAGACACTGAGGGGTAGCCTCGACGTCGCTGGATCTCTTAGACCTGAATAGACAAGAGAGCTCGTCAGGGGGTCAGACATTGGTTCCGACCAATTCCCCTCCGATGCCAAAGTCAGATTTGGCCTAATATGTGCTCGATGGGATCAGACTTGGTTTGCGGAGAGACCAAGCACCAATCCTCGGACCGAGCTATAGAGGAGAAATATGTTAGGTGGAAGAAGGAGAAAGAGTGGGTATGGGATACCTCCGTTGTAGATCGTGAAGATCTGGCCCCTTTGGATGACGCCACCCCCCATCACATAGGCTAATCCTCCTAATAATGTGCCATGATTGACATCATGGCCATCATTCATGGGGACGTGCAAATGAGAAAGTGTTAACCCCCACTAATGGAGTCCATTTGATGAGGGAATGAATGTAATGAACATGGCCATGATTGGCGAGTTAAGGCCATTAAGTCGGGCCATGATGATTGGAGTGATGGCCATTTAAGTTGGGCCATTATGGGCGAGAGTGATGGCATTTGGGCGGTTGCCATATTTGGCAAATGCTTCCTCGATGTGGGCCCCGATTTCCTCCACTATGGAAGTGGGTAGTCTTTTGAGCCTTCGTCTTGGGTGGAGAAGCGCGGCCCGCCCGTAAAATCCTTGGGCCGGGGCCCCAAGGCCGTAGTAGGTCGGTTGACTGGTCGTAGTTGACTTGGCTCCTCTGGACCTGGTCAAAATAGTTGTATCAGTACCAACAGCCTGCATAATCCCTGGTCGGCAAGGATTTTAGGGGATTTCTCTGCAAACATTTCGAAAATCAGCACAGAACACGAGAAATTCTATTATATTAGAAAATAGGAACACATGATGGATGAGTTGTTTGAGTGATCTGTAACAAGTGTACTCTTACATAAACAAGAAAAGAAATATCTGAACCATGTTTATTTCTTTAACCGAACGATCCGTGAGTCGACTTACACGACCGTCAACCAAGTACAATTTAAAAATGCCTACTACTTTAAGCAATAAATAGACCAGTTATCTGCATTACCAAAGGAACAAACATAACAATTTGCATTAGAATATCTCAGCCACACATCTTGTAATCCATGCACGCATAAGAAAGAAATGTGTCCTCAATACTCAAGGTTTCGTATAACTAGATATGCATTAGATCTTCGAATTTTAAAAATAGATTTACATCTTGCTTTGCTGGGAGCTTGTTCCTGTTTGCTAGTATGATTTTTATGATGTGGTATGATTTTTATGATGTGCTTGATACGTCATCCTTATCTTAACCCAGTAAAGCCCGTAACTCCGGCCCAACAACCCGTAAGCATCCTCATCTGGTCAGTCGTCTCCTTATTTAAAATGCCAGCTCAGCTGACAGTTATCCTTCCTCAATTAAAGCTTTAACTCATAACAGAAGCATTCATTGGCCGATCATTAATTACGATAGAAGCTGAAGAAGTAAAGCACCATAAAGGCCCAGACGTTACCCTCTGAATGTCCCACCTTTAAGTACTCTCGCAGACAATGGAAGGAGGGGACAACTTCTCAGATACAATCTCTCTGACAATTTTCGATCTGGTACCCCTAAACTCAGGATCTGCTTGAACTTAACTTTCCACATTTCCTCCTTGTCTCGTTGAGATAACTATCGGTCAATCTTCCAATAGATCCGCCATAGTTTCCATGAACCTCCCTTGAGTCATCATTTGACTTAAGCATGTGTGGGGAGATTAAGTCGGTCCCCAGATCCAACCCTTCTTAATGAGCTCTGTGGTGCAGGAAGCCAAAGGAAGTACAGAAACAACTCGGACCAGATCACAAGCAGTTCGGTCTCAGCTGCCAGAGCTCAGACCAAAGCTTAGACAGTTCGGACGTGACAGAGATAGCTCAGGCTTGGCTCTGAAAGCTCAGACAGAGGACTATTCAGCCCGAGATCGACTTGCCCAATACCAAGGAGGTTGAAGGTGGCCCAGAATAGCTCGAACATGGTGAACATAGCTCGAACCCGATGAATATAGCTCGAACCCAAAGAACATAGCTCGAATCTGGCAACAACAACTCGGACCAAGGTCCATTCGGCTCGATGTCAGCTCGCCCAATACCTAGTGAACCCCCAGTAGCTCGGATTAAGGTCGACATTCTAAGGTCAGCTCGTCCTGGGTCCAATTAGCCGCCAAAGTCATCCTACGACTAGCTACCATTACGGTGCATTAATGTAATAATACACGTGGTGAGAAAACACCCGTAAATAATTGACACAGTCAGTGGAAAACGGGTCGACATCCACGTCTTCAACCATACCAACGATGACTCGACCCACCAATTAAGGGCTTAAAAGGCCACTATCGTAGGGGCGACAGACGTTCCATCGCCTGCCATAGATCCCAATTCTTTGACTAATGGAATGCTCAAGCTGCAATTTGTGAACGTTAGGACAATTCCAAGTGTTTTCATGGGAGATAAGCGCCAGTATTCAGGCACTGACTGTCGTATTTGAATGCCTAATAGGTCGACAACCCCATCCATCAGCAAGCCCACAAACCGTCTCAACCACGACTGTTCTTAGGGGCTCGTGGCCCTCACTTGTGAGCTGAGGACTACCGCCCTACCTCGACTGATGATCAACAGAGAGAGATCCATTGTAGGCAAAGTCATAGCATTCACCGTGGGACTCATGCAAGCCTCAAGAGGAAGGCTCGAAGAGACAACCTTCGCCATCCGAGCTCTCCCAACTGCTTGGATACGCAATAAACCCTCTTGAAGAAGAAAATCACCTCAACCCCACTGCGGACCATATTTAAGATGCCCGATCTAGACAAGTATTATGGCTCAGGAAATCCGCATGAACACGTCCAGAACTACAAAGGAATGATGGAGATACATGGGCTAACAATCCCCTCCTTTTTCAGGCTTTCCTAATAACTCTAACAAAGAATGCGAAGGAGTGATACAATGTACTTCCCAATCAGTCTATTAGGTTGTTCAAGAACTTGGCTACAGCCTTCTTGCCAATAATTCATGACAAGGAGGAGGAGGAAGCAGAGCTCGGACCACCTCTTCACCTAGGTGCAAAAAGAAGGGGAGACACTAAGAAGCTTCCTGAAGTGCTTCAAGTCATAAAGGCTAAATATCGACAGATACATCGACTAGGTGACAATCGATGCACTCAAGATTGGGGTTCTATTTGAAAAATTGTTTCCCCCAAGAAATCAATTGCCGAACACCAAATTTTGTTTTAAAAACACTTAAATGATATTAAAGAATTGGTGAACACACAATGGATGGAATAAATTAATATTATAGAAAAAATGAAAAAATGAAAAGAAAATGTCTACAAAATGCATTTAAAGACGCACAATACATATCACCATTTAGGTTGACATTGTTGATTACACCGACCACTTCAATGAACCAAGCACATCAATATCCAAGACAAAAGAGAAGGAACAAGCCAAAAACAAAGAACAAGATGTGGAAGATGAATACCAAGCTTTATTAGAAGTTTCCAAAGCACCTTACAAGGATTTAAGACATAAATCATCAGCCTTTGCTTCTCCTTCTCCAAAGCCCTCTCTCTTCCCTAGCCTCCTTTCTCTTTAAGTTATTTTTCTCTCAATATGAAACCCCTATTTTTCTCTCAATATGAAACCCCCTAAAGCTAAGAGACTATTTATATGGTCTTCTTAGGGATACAAGTAAATATATCCCCCACTAAGACACATATTTATAATAAGAAGTTTTTAGAGCCAACTCCAACAATCTCCACCTTGGCGAGTAAACTCCTCCACGCCCCATGAAGATCAACAAGGTGTCACATACACATCCACCGTGGCGAGTCCAACCACCCACCACAACCGCACCTCCATCCCCAAGAGGAGATGCTCTCCTCCACATCTCTAGTACAATGAGATGTTGACCAAGTCTAGGCAATGCCTAAATTTCTCCCTTGTCACCGGCTTGGTAAATAGATCTGCCGCATTCTCGTCGATGTGCACCTTCTCGATAGAGATCTCGCCCTCATCGAACTAATCACGAACTCTATGATACATCAACACAATGTGTTTTGTCCTTGCGTGATAGACATAATTCTTGGTCAAGCAAATTGCACTTTGACTATCCGAGAATATTTGGATGTTCTCTTGATCCAACCCAAGTTCATTCACCAAACCCCGCAACCAAATGGTTTCCTTGGACGCCTCTGTGATTGCCATGTACTCGGCCTTCGTAGTGGATAATGCCGTTGTGAATTGTAGCACCGACCTCCACGAAATAGGACCACTAGCAAGTTTGAAGACATACCCGGTAGTAGACCTCCTCTTGTCAAGATCTCCCACATAATCCGCATTAACAAATTCCACTACAACATTTGAGTCAACTTTCTTTTCAAACATGATACCTAACTCATTGGTGCCCTTCAAATACCTCAAAATCCACTTTACCACATTCCAATGCTCTTTTCCCAGATTTGACATGTATTTACAAACTGCACCAACTGCTTGGGCTATGTCTAGCCGTGTGCTTATCATGGCATACATCAAGCATCCTACTGCATTTGCATACGGTACCGCTTTCATCTTCTCAATTTCCTCCACTGTCTTTTGACATTGCTCTTTGCTTAAATCAAAATGAGAAGCAAGTGGTGTGACTATCGGTTTCGCATCCATCATGACATGCATCTCCACCACTTTAGAGACATACCTCTTTTGTGACAACCACAACTTTCCGACATCTCTATCTCTCTTTATCCCCATGCCCAAAAGCTTAGTAGCCGCTCCAAGGTCTTTCATGTCAACCTCATGGCTCACCTAATATTTGAGCTCATCCACTATTGACATGTGCTTACATGCAATTAGCATGTCATTCAGATAGAGAAGAAGCATGACGGGGGCCCATCATAAAGAACCTTGTAGTACACACAACAAGCATACTTACTCCTTAAGTATCCAATGTGCAACATGAAGGAGTCGAAGCATTTGTACCAGTGTCTTGGAGATTTCTTGAGTGCATAGAGAGAATTCTTCAATCGGCACATAAAGTCTTTTCTGCACACTTCTACAAACCCTTCCGGTTGTGATATGTAAATAGTTTCCTCCAACTCACCATGAAGAAAGGACGTCTTTACTTCAAGTTGTTCAAGATCCATGTTGAACTCTGTCACCATAGCAAAGAGTACCATAATAGATGTGTTCTTCACAACCGGGGAGAAAATCTCATCATAGTCCACCCCCTCCTTTTGTGAATACCCCTTCGCCACCAACCTTGCTTTGAAATTTGGTTTCTCCTTTTCATGTTAAGGCTCTTTCACCCTATAGATCCACTTGCAAGCCACCACTTTATGATCCTTTGGTTTTGGCACCCACTCTCACACTGAATTCTTGTGGACAGATTTCATCTCCTCTACCATTACCTCCAATCATTCGCCACTTTTATGTGAATTCATCGCCTCTTGAAATGAACCACGCTCACCGCCGTTAATGGCAAGAGTATAGTGCACCTCTTCCTCTTGCTCCCATCCAAGCCTATTAGGTGGCTTTGTGGTCCTTCTCACCCTCTCTTGAGCAATGCGATATGGATCTTCTTGAGGGCTCTCTTGCTCCAGACCCTGGCTTGACCTCATCTCTTCTCATTATGAAGTTTGAGTTCTTCCCAAGTCATCCAGTTTGAATGAGACCTCTTTGGACACTTTATTTCCTTTGCCATCACCATCTTATTGATCTTCAAGATTCCTTGATAGCATAGAAGCTTCATCAAAGACCACATCTGTATTAGTCAATTTCTTCCGATTTACCGGATCACAAAGCTTGTACCCCTTTACTCCCTTTTCAAAACTGAGAAAAATGTATTTATGTGACTTGGCATCAAGCTTTGACCTTTCATCATGTGGAACATGTTCATACGTCAGGCACCCAAACACCTTTAGAAGAGTATAGTCTACTTCCTTGCCACTCCATACCTCTTCGGCCACCTTGAGGTTAAGAGCCCTCGAAGATGATATATTCACCACATAGCATGCATGGTTAACCGCCTCCAACCAAAAAGACTTTGGCAACCCTGCATGCAGCCTCAAGCATTTAGCCCTCTCCATGAGAGTTCTATTCATCCTCTCGGCCATATCATTTTGTTGAGGATTCTTTGCTATGGTGAAATGCCTTTTAATCCATTCATCTTTGCAAAATTGTAGAAACTTTCTATCTCGGTATTCACCCCATTGTCACTTCTCAAGCACTTCACTTTTCTTCCCATTTGGTTGAACTTGGAGAAGACCTCGGACTTCTGCTTCATAAAATAAACCCAAACTTTCCTTGAGAAGGCATCAATGAATGTCACAAAGTAGGAAGCTCTATCTTTGACATAACTGGGCTCGGTCCCCACACATCGAAGTGAATGTCACAAAGTAGGAAGCTCTATCTTTTGACATAACCGGGCTCGGTCCCCACACATTAGAGTGAATGTCACAAAGTAGGAAGCTCTATCTTTTGACATAAGTGGACTTGGTCCACACACATCGGAGTGAATGTAGTCAAGGATGCCTTTGCTCTTGCATTCTACCTTTGTAGTATTGAAAGACAACTTCCTTTGTTTTCCCTGCCAAACAAAACTTGCATAAGTCGAGCTAGCATGTCTTCATTTCCTTCAACAAATTCCTCTTGTGAAGTTCACACATGCCCTTCTCAGTCATATGTCTCAACCGTATATGCCACAACCTACATTCATCATAATCATCCCCTTTCTCCATTGTGGAGATTGAGGCTCCACCCAAAATAGTGTCACCCACAAGCTTGTAAAGATTGTTGCCCACTCTTGTACCCTTCATTAGTACCAAGACCCCTTTCGACACCTTGAGAATAGCATCCTTTCCATTGAAACTGCATCTCTTCGCTTCAAGCATGCCCAAGGAAATGAGGTTCTTCTTAAGTGCCGTCACATGTCTAACTCCTTCAAATGTACAGACCACGCCATCATGCATCTTGATCTTTATATTTCACATTCCAATTGTCTTACATGGTGCATCATTTCCCATCAACACCAAACCACCATCAACAGCCTCATAAGTGTCAAACCATTCTCGATTTGGACACATATGATAAGAACAACCGGAATATACAATCCATGCATTTTAGGATTCACCTTGAGAGATGGAGAGGAGTTCCGCTTCACCTTCGTAAGCCACAATAGCCGAATCATCCTTCGACCGCTTACCGTCCCTTTGTGCTAACCACGCCTTGCGATCTTTCTTGAAGTGCCATTTTCCCTTGCAATAGTAGCATGCAACATCTTTCTTGCTTCTTGACTTGGACCGTGAGTTGTATGTCTTGCTTTTGGCTCTTTCTTTGCTTATACCTCTATCACTCAATTCCCATTTGACTAGGAGACCTTCCACATTGGAATTACCCTTCGAGGATCTTTTTCTTGCGGCATTCGAGATAATATCTTGGGTCACTTCTTCAAACTTGAGAGTCTCTTTCCCATACGATAAAGTAGTAACAAAGTGATCATGAGAGTCCGGAAGAGAACTCAACAACAAAAGAAACGTGTCTTCATCATCAAACTTCACATCCAACCTCAAGAGGTCACAAATCATCCTATTGACATATTCAAACCATAGAGTTGATTCTTCAAGTGTTGCTTGTTTGATAAAGACTTCCCTATGTAAAGCTTCTCAAGCTTTTCCTATATATCTGTTGTCGTTTCCTCTTCACTAACTTTATACAAAACATCATCCGAGAGAAACAATTGTATTGTGCTTACCGCCCTTTCATCTAGATCGGCCCACTCTTCATCATCGATCTTCTCCGGTTTCTTTGTCTTCTCCAACAAAGCAACCACGAGTTCTTCTTGTATAAGGACATTCCTTACCCTTATTTGCCATAATCCGAAGTTGATACGACCATTAAACTTTGCCATCTCAATCTTAACCCCACCTGAAGTGGAAGTTCTCATAGAGGACATTTGTCAAAAACATTGTGTGCACCAAAATTTTGCAACTTACAAACCCAAAAATTGACGAAATTTCTTCTCCGAAAATGCTCCAAATGTGTAGTAATAAGGATAAATCTAAGCTCTGATACCAATTGTTGATTCCACCGACCACTTCAAAAAACCAAGCACAACAATATCCTAGACAAAAGCGAAATAACAAGCCAAAAATAAAGAACAAGATATAGAGAGGAATACCAAGATTTATTAGAAGTTCCCAAAGCACCTTACAAGGATTTAAGACATAAATCCTCAATCTTTGCTTCTCCTTCTCCAAAGCACTCTCTCTTCCCTAGCCTCCTTTATCTTTAGGTTATTTTTCTCTCAATAAGAAAACCCCTAAAACTAAGAGACTATTTATATGGGCTTCTTAGGGATACAAGTAAAGTACAAATATACATCCACTAAGACACATATTTACAACAAGGAGGCATTTTCATGGGAGATGAGCGCCAGTATTCAGGCGCTGACAGTTTTGGGGCTCGCGACCCCAGCCAACAACAAGCCCACCAACAGTCTCAACCATGACTGTTCTCAGGGGCTCGCATCCCTCACTTGGTGAGCTGAGGACTACTGCCCCAACCTCGACTGATGATCAACAGAGAAAGATCCATCGTGGGCAAAGTCATAACATTCACAGTGGGTCTCACGCAAGCCTCAAGAGGATGGCTCGAAGAGACAACCACCGCCATCCGAGCTCTCCCAACTGCTTGAATAAGCAACAAACCCCCTTGAAGAAGAAAATTACCTCAACCCCACTACCAACCATATTTAAGATGCCCGATCTAGACAAGTATAATGGCTCAGAAAGTCCGCACGAACACGTCCAGAACTACAAAGGAATGATGGAGATACAGGGGCCAACGATCCCCTCTCTGTCAGGCTTTCCAAATAACTCTAACGACGACTGCGAAGGAGTGATACAATATACTTCCCAATTAGTCTATTGGGTCGTTCAAGAACTTGGCCCAAGCCCTCTGCCAACAATTCATGGTAGGGAGAAGGAGGAAGCGGAGCTTAGACAACCTCTTCACCTATGTGCAAAAAGAAGGGGAGACACTAAGAAGCTTCTTGAAGTGCTTCAACTCAGGAAGGCTAAATGTCAACATCTACAGCGATGAGGTGACCATCGCTGCACTCAAGAATGAGATTATATTTGAAAAATTGTTTCCCCCCAAAAAAATCAATTGCCAAACACCAAATTTTGTTTTAAAAAACACTTAAATGATATTAAAGAATTGGCAAACACACAGAATGGATGGAATAAATTAATATCATAGAAAAAAATGAAAAATTGATAAGAAAATGTCTACCAAATGCATTTAAAGACGCACAATATACATATCCACTTCTAAATACTTGGCTAACAGTTCATCGACTATGTGTTGCATCCGTAAATGCTCAAGGGTCATCTCATCCTATCGGTTCCTAATAAAGATTTTTATGAGCGTCGCCCACCGTTGACACTTGACATTCTTAGAGTAGTGGATCATTGACATGATATCACTGAAAAGTGTGACTAGATCCCATGCATGCAAGGCCACATCAAGATTAATCTAAAGGAAAAGTCTCAACCAAATTGCCTCTTGTGTTGTCGTTACACATTCAACTTCTCTGCCTCCACGTTCAATAGCATCACTATTTCCTGCTTCTTGCTGCACCAAGCGATGGTTCTACCATCCATCAAAAAGGTAGATGTGGGTGAGAGCGTGTGAGGGAGAGAGGCAATCAAGTTTGTGTGTGAGTATGAGCTTGAGTGTATATGTGCATCGAAACATGTAGGTAGGTAGGTATATGTTTGTATATGTACATGAGAAGTGGCTGTGCGTATGTATTTGTGCACACGTGGGGTGGCGTTGTTAGAGAGTGAGAGAGAGTGTACATGTACTTTTGAGTGTATGTGGGTATATGCGAGTGTCTGTGCACACGTGCGTGTAAGTGTGGATGCACGTGTATGAGCACATGCAAACATGAGTGCGCACAACTTGTGTAGTTGTGCAATGTGCACGTGTGTAAGTATTTGTTTAGTGGGGCTGTGAAGGGAAGTGTGCGCATATGCATACACACGCTCTTGTGCTGGGAAGGAAACTGTGTATATATGCATGTGTGTGTATGTATGTGAATGTGTCTGCGTGTATTTATGTATGTGAGTGCGTATGAGTGTAGTGTATGTGTGAGTACGAGAGTGTGCATGAGTGTAAACGAAAGAGTTTGTATGTGTGCGCTCGAAGTGGGTGTATGGTGAGGAGGGTAGAGAGTGTGTGCATGTGTATATATGGAGAAAGATTGAGTGTATGTGTGAGTATGTATATGGATCAGCATCATAGACAATTAGGTCTGATCACTATAGAGGCTTTGATATGCATGCAAGATTGATTTTGATAGGAGTATTATATTAGATACCTCGCTTTATTTCTTCGACTAACCTGGTATGCAGGGTTGGATTAGCACTGTATACCCATGTTTGGTGCTTGGCTCCCCTACTTGTGAGTTGTTGTGGGAGTCCGGGTCACAAACAAAAAGCACTTTCCTAATATTATACCTAAACCCTTGTGACGATATATGACGTCATTAACTTTCTATCTATTGAGAATTCATATCTTAACGAGTACACAATGGTAAAACAAGAACTTATTTGATTGGAAAAATAATAATGATTGTTATTATTTTCATGTTGCAAGATAAACCACGTGTCATTTTAACATGAGAATAGTCTAATAGAACAGTGGGTATCATATTACCGAAAATACATTCTTTATATATATTTTTGAATGATACGTTTCGCTCATTTTTTTACCTTCGTATTTTAAAATCCAAACACATCAAAAGATCAAGGGAATCAAAACTTTTTGTTTGTCAATATAATGGTGTAAACCGTTTCATTATCATAAATCTGTTAATTTTCTAACAAGTAGATCAACTAGCTAAAAGTTTTGGGCTCGTTTGATCTTTAGAATATTTGAGTTTTGGAATATGAAGATCAAAATTAATAATATCGATGGTCCGGGAAAAAAACTCTGGAGGTAGGATACCTAGTGGACCGGTTGTTGTAGCCCTTCTGATCACCATGGCCTTTATCGAGGTTGTCGACCTCGGGTCTTCGTTGAGGTGGAGTGATGTTAGCCAGTTGGTTAACCTGCCGCTCCAAGTTCGGTACCTCTTCCCTTTGGATCATTAAAATGGATTGTTCCTCCCGGGGTTCAATATCGAGTTAGAGGCTGTTGCCCGACAGCCGCTTGTGGTGGTTGGTGCGCCAGTCGCTCTATGACGATGTTCAATGCCTGTATGTTCGCATTGACCGCTTGCGAGAACGCTTGGAATTGTTCCAGCATGACCGAATGCGGCTCTAGCCTCCCTTAGGAAGAAGAAGAACCGGAATCTTCTTCGATGATTGGGGCATCAGAGTCCCAGCTAGCGAATGGTCCCATGGACCCTTAGTTAGTGGTTTGAGTCAACATTGTTGTTGACTGGGATGCTGACTCGATTTTCTACAAACGGCACCAACTGTTGACGGGTGATTTTGTCAGACAATGAGGTGGAGCTGACGAGGATGCATTCGGTGACATTGCACTCCATCAGCTGAAGATTAGTACCCAAGGATGACTGGATACGGGTTCTAGAGAGCTGAGTCTGAGCTATCCGGTGAAGCTCAACATAACTCCGAGCTATCTGCTGAGCTGACTGCTGAGCTATCTGCAGAACAGACAAATTGTCAGGTGGTCGGATCTGGGTTCCGACCTAAATCCCTCCTATGCTTAGGTCAGTAAGAGACTTGAAGATGGCTCGGGGCAGCCAAGGCCGATCTATTGGGAGATCATCTTGGTACTGTCATACCGAGCTATGGAGGAAAATATAAGGAATAGTAAGAGAATGAGTTGTACGAGTATCTAGTGCTTAGTATCTCGGGAGCTTGTCCCCAGTCCCATCGTCGTTGGGACTATTTATAGATGAGAGTGGAGTGTCTTCTCATTGCCGTTAGTAGCTCTGCTGTAATGATGGCATGATTGTCCCGGCAAAATAGGCATAATTGCTGTCCACTTACCCCGACATTAATATCAAGCCCGCCATTAACCACCCCTTGAGGCTCGGAAGCTCAATGGGCAGAACTGGCTTGGTTTTGACTGGGTAAGCATTTTACTTTATGTAAGGACTTCTGTCACGCCCCGCTTCCCTAAAATGGAGGCGAGACGTGAGAAGGTCCGCTCAAGCGTGGAGCTGCGAAGCTGCACGCCTGATAAGCGTAAATTTAGTATAAGTAGGTCCCTGTAATTGCAAACGAAACAACAACAATAATAATAATAGGATGAGACGGATATGAAATACCAATCCCACAGTTTGTCCACAAAATATTCAACATCACAGAAAAAGCCACCAGGCTAAAAGAAAGAGTCTAAAGGCCCAGAACAAGGCCAAACAAAACACAAACATAACAGAGTATCAAACTAGGTGCCACGCACCGACAACCTAAGCAATCTAACAAAAACTAGACTTAGACACTAAGACTGATCTCCAGTGTCTATGAAGTCCTCGTCCAACACGGGCGCAAACTCGGCATCCGCAAACACCTCACCCTCAGTGAGTAACTCTGGCTCGGGGTCTAACATGTGTCACCCAAAAGAGAAAAGGGGCACATGTCAGCAAGTCAAAAGACTTGAGCAAGGAAACTGAAAGTAACTAACAACCTAGCACTTATAATATTAAGCAAATGACATAACAGTTTAGTTTGATGCAGCAGTTTAAAGAGAGAGGGTCACGCACTCACGATGTAGCAATCACTAATCACTAATCACGATTCACTTATCACTATTAATCACTTGTGCACTAGAGATTTCGCCTGCTGGTCGGAGTGGCGGATCAGGCCAACTCGGGGCTCAGGTGGCCGCATATCTCTTACCCCACCCATATGTGTCGAGCGTTGGGGTTTCCAACTAACTGAGCCCGCTTCTGGATCACGAGCCAGGAAGTGTATTTCACTTGGCATAGGGGTGCACCTAGCCTTATTTATCGAGCGTTGGGGTTTCCAACTATAGGGCTCGCTTCTGGAACACGAGCCAGGAATATAAGTATTGTAGCGTGTGCTACGCAATCACGATGAATAATCAATATGCAATGCCATGAACAGATATTTGCGTACCGTTAAATGAATTTAAACGTGACATACAAGCATGATGAGGGTGATGGACCCAGCTTCGTTGTCAAGCTAGGTCAAAGGCGTCTAGACGGCTATCCTTTCACCGTCTAGTCTCTTTTACGCTAAAGCAAGGGAAATGGCCTAAGACATGGCCCAAAACAAGAGATGCAAGTTTCACTTGCTTGATACCGGGGTTGACGAGCAATGAAGATCGTCACAGGCTAACTACGGATGGATCACTGTTAGGGCAAAACATTTATTAGCACAATGATTCTAAATTGATTTCTTATTAGAACCCTAATCATCTAATAATCCATTTTATTAGGGTTTCACAATGTCAATGTGGGTTATGCTAAATCTAAAGGAATCGAGTATTACCGTGAAGAAGCGAAGGAACGATGTCGAGCAACCACGGCAACGGAAGAACGATCCGGCTCAGATCTGGAAATGAGGGAAAAATCTGGAGAAATGGGTTTTGATGTGGATTTTGGGGGTTTGATGAAGGTTTGGGGAAGATGGAAGGTGGGTTGTGACAAGGGAGGGTTTGGATGATGGAGGATGAGCTTGGGATGAAGGATTAATGGTTTGAGGAAGATGGGGGCTCAATGGGGGAGAAATTAGCGTTTTAGGTCATGAGGAAGAAGAAGAAAAGTTTGGAGGGGTATTTTTAGAGTTTGGTGGCGGCTAGGGCAAAACTAGGGTTTCCCGTACTGGTTAGTCGGTCAAAGAACAACCACTGACCGACTAGTTTGGGAACTAGTCGGTCGGTTGACCAACGCAGACCGACTAAGTGTAAACAGTAACCAAGACGAAAATTAGGATTTAGATTTAGTCGGTCAAAGAACAATTATTGACCGACTAGTTTGACCTCTAGTCGATCGATGAACGTTCTTAGACCGACTAAGAGTAAACAGTACTCGACTGTACAGAAGAACTAAGAATTAGTCGGTTTGAGTACAAAACTTAACCGACTAGTTTAACAACTAGTCGGTCGAAAGATGAACTTAGACCGACTAAGAATGAACAGTACTGATACCAAAAAAATAGTAAATGAGTTAGTCGGTTAAAGAAGCATTGCTGACCGACTAGTTTGCAACCTAGTCGGTCAACCAACGTTCTTAGACCGACTAACGACAAACAGTAACTCCTGAACATTTAACAAAGCCCACTAGTTGGTTCAAGAAGGTTTTCCGACAGACTGGATCGTCATCTATTCGGTCGGTGCCCCTTCTTATACCGACTAATGTGCACCAAAAGTTCCGAAATGGAGCGCAGAGCTCCGGGATGGTTTCCTAAGTCTCCTAGGCTCGTTCTAATTCTAAGATATCGACGTTATGAAGCCTGTCACGAATGACTTACTTCAAACACGCCGACCGACGGAAGAATCTAGAGGATCACGACGAAACGAACGAAAATGAAAACTACGGAGACGGAAAAAGGAAATCACAAGGAAGGGAAAACTACAAATAATATATATATATAATAATCCATACATGAAAAACCAGTCGTTACATCCTCCTCAACTTAAGAAAACTTCCGTCCTCGGAATTTCCTAACACTCACGTGTCCGGAAACAAAAGTGGGTAGCGCTCTCGCATCTCATCTTCTCTCTCCCCCAAGTAGACTCTCTCGGCGAACCGTGCCGCCACATCACTCTAACAAGATCGACGACCTTGTTCCGAAGTGACTTCTGAAGCCTGTCCAGAATCTGCACTGGATGCTGGTCATACGTCAAATCCGAGCGAACGACAATCTCCGAGAAATCCACGGCATGAGACGGATCGCTGATGTATCGACGAAGCTGCGACACATGAAAAACATCGTGAACTCCTTCCAAAAATGGCGGCAAGGCTAAGCATTAAGCTACCTCGCCAACCCTCTCCAGAATATCAAATGGTCCAATGTATCGCGGGCTCAACTTCCCTCGCTTCCCAAAACGAATCACTCCATGATTCGGGGAAATCCACAGAAACACATGATCGCCCGGCTGAAACTCCAAAGGACGATGTTTCGCATCCGCCCAATGCTTAAAACGGTCCTGAGCAATCCTCAGCCTCTCCCGAATGTTCCTGACGATCTCCACAGCCTCCACAATCATCTCAGGCCCCAACAGCTCCCGATCGCCAACGTCGTCCCAACTCAATGGTGATCGACATTTCCTCCCATACAAAGCGGTGAAAGGCGCAATGCCAATAGACGCCTTGTAGCTGTTGTTTTAAGAGAACTCCACCAAGTGTAGATGGTCCTCCCACGAACCCTTGAAATCCAACATGCACGCTCTCAGCATGTCTTCCAAAATCTGAATCGTCCTCTCGGACTGGCCATCCGTCTGCGGATGGTACGCCGTGCTGAAACTCAGACGCGTACCCAAACTCTTCTGCAAACTCTGCCAGAACTGAGATGTGAACCTCGTGTCCCTGTCCGACACGATACTCACAGGGACTCCATGAAGTCGCACGACCTCCTGCACGATTCACGTTACATCACTATCCAAACTAGGAAAGGAAATAAAACGGAGAGTAAAAGAATTTACCTCCATATATCTCCTCGCTAGCACCTCAGTGGACTGTCCTACTCGGAATGGAATAAAATGTGCAGACTTGGTCAATCGGTCCACGATCACCCAAATCGCGTCATTCTGCTTCGAACTCCGAGGTAGTCCAGTCACGAAATCCATAGTGATGTGTTGCCATTTCCACTCCGGAATCGGAAGCGGTTGTAGCAACCCGGCCGTACGCTGATGCTCCGCCTTCACTTGCTGGCAAACCAAACACTTGGCCACACTCTGTGCCACACTCCTCTTCATGCCATGCCACCAAAAGTTCAGACGAAGATCCTGGTACATCTTGGTCCCACCAGGATGCACGGAATACGGCAAACTGTGTGCCTCCACCATCAACTCCTCTCTGATATCCCCAGCTGGCACACACAACCTGGCTCCAAACCTCAGCGAGCCATCCTCATGAATCAAAAAGTCAGTCCGCAGACCAGCTTCAACCTGCCCTCGAATCCTTACCAATTTCGGATCTCCGGCCTGACTCGCCTTAATCCGATCCACGATCGTTGACTGCACCTGCATGTACATCAACGAAGAAGCCTCCCCGGGAAGAACACTCTCCACTCTAAACTCGCAAAAATCCTGTTGCAATCTCCACTGCGAAGTCAAAACCATCACCGCGGGAAGCCTACTCAAAGCATCTGGCACCACATTCACCTTGTCAGGGTGATACTGCAAATCAATCTCGTAATCTGCCATAAGCTCCAACCATCGACGTTGTCGCATGTTGAGCTCCTTCTGGGTAAAAATATACTTCAAGCTTTTAAGATCGGTGAAGATTTTCACTTTCTCACTCAGCAAGAAGTGCCTCCAAATCTTAAGAGCAAACACAACGGCAGCCAACTCCAAATCATGCGTCGGGTAATTCTTCTCATGAACCTTGAGCTGACGCGATGCATAAGCCACCACATGTCCATGCTGATGCAAAACACAACCGAGACCCTTGCCAGAAGCATCGCAAAAGATCTCGAATCCTCCACTGCGGTCAGGCACAGCAAGGACAGGGGCAGACGTCAAACGCTCTCTCAAAACACCAAAGGCATGCTCACAGTCGCCCGACCAAACATAAGGTATATCCTTCCGTGTCAACCTGGTCATTGGCTCGGCAATACGGGAAAAATCCTTAATGAAACGCCGATAATATCCCGCCAAACCAAGGAAACTCCGAATCTCAGAGGCCGACGACGGAACAGGCCACTCTCTGATGGCCCTGATCTTCTCGGGATCCACTGAAATACCATCACCAGTCACCACATGCCCGAGAAAAGCAACACTGTCCAACCTGAACTCGCACTTTGAAAACTTGGCATACAACCGATGCTTCCTCAAAATCTCCAACACCGTCCTCAAGTGCGAGGCATGCTCTTCCTCCGACTTCGAATAGATCAGAATGTCGTCAATAAAGATAACGACAAACTTATCCAAAAAGTCATAGAAAATCAGGTTCATCAGATTCATGAAAACTGCGGGTGCGTTAGTTACGCCGAAAGGCATAACCACAAACTCATAGTGTCCATACTTCATCCTGAAAGCTGTCTTCGGCACATCATCCTTCTTCACCTTCAACTGATGGTAACCACTCCTCAAATCCAACTTAGAAAACACCCTCGATCCTCCCAGCTGATTAAAGATATCGTCGATGCGAGGCAACGGGTATTTATTTTTAATGGTCACCGCATTCAACTCCCGATAGTCCACGCACATGCGACGCGAACCATCCTTCTTCTTCACCAGCAGCACCGGTGCTCCCCACGGAGACACGCTGGGATTAATGTAACCCTTCTGCATAAGCTCATCCAACTGCTTCCGCAACTCTTCCAATTCTGCAGGCGCCGTACGGTATGGTGCCTTCGAAATCTGCTGCGCACCTGGAATCAAATCAATAGAAAACTCTAAAGCTCGATCGGGTGGCAGCCCAGACATCTCCTCGGGGAAGACGTCATCAAAATCTCGCACCACAGCTGGCCTCTCCAACTCCATCTGCATAGCCACAACCTCCACCGGTCTGGCCCGAAATATGACAGAACCAAGCGAACTGCTACCACGGCTGAACTCAAATACTGGATGTCCGGGAATCTTGAACACCACCCTCTTCCTCCGACAGTCAATCGTAGCATAGAAGCTCGCAAGCCAATCCATCCCAAAGACCGCATCGTAGTTGGTGATGTTGTGGACAATAAAATCAGCATAAAGCTCATGTCCACAAACCACCACAGAGCAAGGGCTACACCCACGATGCACCGAGACTACTCCATTTCCTGTAACGATGTTCCAACACTTGGAGAGAGGAGACGTCGACAAGGAATGCTTCTCCATGAAGCTCTGGGCCAAAATGCACATCGACGCGCCTGAGTCAAAGAGGACTCGGGCAGGGAATGTGCAAACCAAAACCACACCTAACAAACAGTCTAATCAATCAAATCTTACTCTAGCAACATTCATACACAAGCAACCAACATAATTTAACAATCAACTAATTAAGAAAGGAACAACTAGATTGAAAGTTACCTGCAATGACCTCATCCATGGCCAAAATCTCCTCCTCGGTCATCAGAAATGCCTGCCTCCTCGGCGGAACAGCCTGCCGAAAGGCATGCCCTTGTGGAACAAGGGGTACCCCACGACCAGCGGGCACCGGGGCTCTTTGCTGCAACATCGGGGCAGCAATGGGTGCCCTCCAAGGCTGCTTCAACCTCGGGCACTCCCTGAGAGCATGGGCGGGATCTCCACAGGCAATACATTGCCCCAAGAACCTCCTACACGATTCCTTGATATGGCCCTCCTTGCCACAGAAATGGCAAGTCTTCTGAACAGGCCCTCCTGGCTCTTAAACTGAACAGGCTGGTTCAGCCTGAATCCAGGTCTAACCACAGCTCTCGCCTGTTCCACAGGCCTCTTCCCAGCACCAACAATAGACCCCCTCCTCTGGTTCACGAGCAGCTCCTGCCTCTTGGCTGCTACTAGAACCTTCTGATAAGATTCCCTGTCAGAAGAGGTCACAAAACTCTGGAGCTCCGAAGCAAGTCCCTGCAGGAACCTCTGAGCTCTCTCCTCAGCGTCCTGCACCATCTTCGGTGCAAACCGACTCAGCCTCATGAACTCTTGGTGATACCGGTCCACCGACGAGCTTCCTTGCTTCAGATCGATAAAACGCTGCAGCATCTCTTCCCTGGCAGCTTTTGGGAAGAACTCACCATCAAATCTGGCCTTGAAGGTAGCCCAGACGATCGGCTCCTCCAACATCTTCTCTTCAGCATCCCACCAATTTCTGGCGTTATCCCTCAGCTGGCGCTTCGCCAAGTCAACCCAACTAACTTCGTTGACCTTGGACATCTTCAGATTGTCCTCGATATTCCTCATCCATTCATCAGCAGCTAGTGGACCTTCGGTTCCATCAAAATATGCAGGACCCAGCTCTCTGAACTGCTTCGCCCCAGGCTCAGGGCAAGGGGCTTCCACCACCCGAGCAACTCGAGCCACCGGAGCACTCTGTACCTGCAGAAGCACACCCTGCTGAACTTGCATCATCTGCATCATCATCCGCATCATCTCTCCGTTAGTGGGCTCCTGCTCAGGCTCCTCGTCATGAGGGGGCGCACCACTACCACCACCACGGGTGATTCGCCTTCCTGCCATCTAATGACACAGAAAACGAAACAATTAGACTCATAGCTTAGGGCTCGGATGTCGAACTTATTTGTTGGACAATCTTATATTATTATCGTTATCCCGATAATTGCAGTTACAGAAAGACCTGCATGGGCCACCACTAAAACCTGTCACGCCCCGCTTCCCTAAAATGGAGGTGAGACGTGAGAAGGTCCGCTCAAGCGTGGAGCTGCGAAGCTACATGCCTGATAAGCGTAAATTTAGTATAAGCAGGTCCCTGTAATTGCAAACGAAACAACAACAATAATAATAATAGGATGAGACGGATATGAAATACCAATCCCACAGTTTGTCCACAAAATATTCAACATCACAGAAAAAGCCACCAGGCTAAAAGAAAGAGTCTAAAGGCCCAGAACAAGGCCAAACAAAACACAAACATAACAGAGTATCAAACTAGGTGCCACGCACCGACAACCTAAGCAATCTAACAAAAACTAGACGTAGACACTAAGACTGATCTCCAGTGTCTACGAAGTCCTCATCCAACACGGGCGCAAACTCGGCGTCCGCAAACACCTCACCCTCAGCGAGTAACTCTGGCTCGGGGTCTAACATGTGTCACCCAAAAGAGAAAAGGGGCACATGTCAGCAAGTCAAAAGACTTGAGCAAGGAAACTGAAAGTAACTAACAACCTAGCACTTATAATATTAAGCAAATGACATAACAGTTTAGTTTGATGCAGCAGTTTAAAGAGAGAGTGTCACGCACTCACGATGTAGCAATCACTAATCACTAATCACGATTCACATATCACTATTAATCACTTGTGCACTAGAGATTTCGTCTGCTGGCCGGAGTGGCGGATCAGGCCAACTCGGGGCTCAGGTGGCCGCATATCTCTTACCCCACCCATATGTGTCGAGCGTTGGGGTTTCCAACTAACTGAGCCCGCTTCTGGATCACGAGCCAGGAAGTGTATTTCACTTGGCATAGGGGTGCACCTAGCCTTATTTATCGAGCGTTGGGGTTTCCAACTACAGGACTCGCTTCTGGAACACGAGCCAGGAATATAAGTATTGTAGCGTGTGCTACGCAATCACGATGAATAATATATATGCAATGCCATGAAGAGATATTTGCGTACCGTTAATTGAATTTAAACGTGACATACAAGCATGATGAGGGTGACGGACCCAGCTTCGTTGTCAAGCTAGGTCAAAGGCGTCTAGACGGCTATCCTTTCACCGTCTAGTCTCTTTTACGCTAAAGCAAGGGAAATGGCCTAAGACATGGCCCAAAACAAGAGATGCAAGTTTCACTTGCCTGATACCGGGGTTGACGAGCAATGAAGATCGTCACAGGCTAACTACGGATGGATCACTGTTAGGGCAAAACATTTATTAGCACAATGATTCTAAATTGATTTCTTATTAGAACCCTAATCATCTAACAATCCATTTTATTAGGGTTTCACAATGTCAATGTGGGTTATGCGAAATCTAAAGGAATCGAGTATTACCGTGAAGAAGCGAAGGAACGATGCCGAGCAACCACGGCAACGGAAGAACGATCCGGCTCAAATCTGGAAATGAGGGAAAAATCCGGAGAAATGGGTTTTGATGTGGATTTTGGGGGTTTGATGAAGGTTTGGGGAAGATGGAAGGTGGGTTGTGACAAGGGAGGGTTTGGATGATGGAGGATGAGTTTGGGATGAAGGATTAATGGTTTGAGGAAGATGGGGTCTCAATGGGGGAGAAATTAGGGTTTTAGGTCATAAGGAAGAAGAAGAAAACGTTTGG
Organism: Scilla litardierei; assembly: GCA_030789695.1. Taxonomy (NCBI): domain Eukaryota; kingdom Viridiplantae; phylum Streptophyta; class Magnoliopsida; order Asparagales; family Asparagaceae; genus Scilla; species Scilla litardierei. Next base: position 624,290,296 of record CM061142.1, read on the forward strand.
AGGGGTATTTATAGAGTTTGGTGGCGGCTAGGTCAAAACTAGGGTTTCCCGTACTGGTAGTCGGTCAAAGAACAACCACTGACCGACTAGTTTGGGAACTAGTCGGTCGGTTGACCAACGCAGACCGACTAAGTGTAAACAGTAACCCAGACGAAAATTAGGATTTAGATTTAGTCGGTCAAAGAACAATTATTGACCGACTAGTTTGACCTCTAGTCGGACGATGAACGTTCTTAGACCGACTAAGAGTAAACAGTACTCGACTGTACAGAAGAACTAAGAATTAGTCGGTCTGAGTACAAAACTTAACCGACTAGTTTAACAACTAGTCGGTCGAAAGATGAACTTAGACCAACTAAGAATGAACAGTACTGATACCAAAAAAATAGTAAATGAGTTAGTCGGTTAAAGAAGCATTGCTGACCGACTAGTTTGCAATCTAGTCGGTCAACCAACGTTCTTAGATCGACTAACGACAAACAGTAACTCCTGAATATTTAACAAAGCCCACTAGTTGGTTCAAGAAGGTTTTCCGACCGACTGGATCGTCATCTAGTCGGTCGGTGCCCCTTCTTATACCGACTAATGTGCACCAAAAGTTCCGAAATGGAGCGCGGAGCTCCGGGATGGTTTCCTAAGTCTCCTAGGCTCGTTCTAACTCTAAGATATCGACGTTATGAAGCCCGTCATGAATGACTTACTTCAAACACGCCGACCGACGGAAGAATCTAGAGAATCACGACGAAACGAACGAAAATGAAAACTACGGAGACGGAAAAAGGAAATCACAAGGAAGGGAAAACTACAAATAATATATATATATATAATAATCCATACATGAAAAACCAGTCGTTACAACTTCTCAGGCCTTTGGGCCAAAGATGTGCACTGTAGCCCCTTTTCTGCTTCATGGATAGGAAATGTATTAACATTTTTATTTTTATATTAGTTGGAATGGGCCTGAATATTGCATGGGGCAACAACCTACAAACAGGCTCCGTCCTTAGTCCATTGCATTCGGGTCTTACTTTGGCTCCACTTTAGTATAGGGGTTAGTTCAGAGGTGGATCAATTGGCATCAATTTATATGCACCTCTTGAAACTACTTCTTCAAGTATTCGATCAAAACTTGATCAAAACTCTTTGATGCTCGCATTGTTGTTTATTGTGTGTTTATAACAATGGCTTGCCAGAGATCCCAGTGATCAAAATGTTAAAGAGATCCCACCAACCAAAAGTCCATCCCTGTCAACGACGGCAAAGAGATCCCACCAGCCAAAAAGTCCATCCCTGTCAACGACGGCAAAGAGATCCCACCAACCAAAAAGCCTATCTGTATCATATTCAAGCTTGGTTCCAAGGATGAAGGGGACCTCGGAATCGCCGAGCAACGAGCAGCTTGCAATTAAGCCGATGAAATGGAAGCGCCTGACCACGGCGCCGATGAATCCACGGATCCGGCAATGTCGTCGTCCCCATTTTAGCTTCATCCAATATCTTATTGAGAACATACAACATGCAATTTCCATCTAAATATACAAATTTATTTGCAGCGTAAGTAGCTTGAGCTCCAAAAGCTTAATTAACTCTATTTAGTATACCTTTTTTCAGTTATACTCGAATATATTGTTAAGATATTATTTATCTGTAAAATAAAAATGTTATGAAATTCTTGGAAATTAATAATGTTCACTGAAAAGAGTGAGGGGGGAATGAAGCTTTATATTCAAGCTTTACTCATACATATTACGCATTCCATTACTTTTCTCATTAGCAATAATAATAATCAATCATTCAAATGTATTTTATCAATTTAAATAAAAACGACGGTACGTAATAATGATAGAGAAATATAGCCTCAGATATCCGAGCATGAACTTTTCCTATGCATTTGTTAAAAATCCCATGATCAAAACATTTTGATGGGACCTTTTTTGCAACGACTCCAGCCTTGCACACACCTTACTCATTCTTCCAAGCAAACAAAATCAATGAAAAGGCCAAGTCCTCGCAAGACCAAGGCAGCAACTTGACAGCGGATGGACAAGTGTGGAACATGAAAACATCACTTCCACAGCAGCGCCTTCACCTGCATCACCACTGTTGCAGAATTGAGCATTGCGTGCAATAGAGCTTCTTGCCAAACAAGTGCTCCCTCTTGGCGACCAATGCAGCATTTGAAGGAGGTGCTCCTGTGCCGGTTTTCCGGCAGGCTACCTTGTTCAAGTCTCCAAGAAGCAGGGCCATTTCAAGCTCGGAGAGAACCGCGCCACATAGAAACCCTCCACCGGTTCGGGCCCCGACCCAAACTTCGCAGAAGAGAGATCCCAGAATCTTGAAGTCGACGGGGAAGGCAACGGCGGCCAGGCGACCAAGAGACGTTTGTGCGCCGGACGCGGAAACGTGTCGGATCGTCGGATGAAATGGACGAGGACGATCAACAAGTACAAACGAGTAGCGCCGTGAGAGATAACAATTCAGGCCGTCGATCGGCCAAGTAAACGCGACTCAAACACCAGAAGCTTTATTACGAAAAGAGAGAACAATACAAATCTTCTCACTTCATAGACAAAGAACAAGCACACAAGATCTCTCCAAAAGCTCAAACAATCTCTTAAAATTGGCTCTCACAAATGCCGGCTCAAAGTTCAAAAGAAACGAACCCCGACTGTAGCGGAATCACATCTCTATCTCAACTCTACGCGCCGCACCCTAATGGGCCTCCGGTGCATCCAAGTGGGCCCCCTCCGAACGACCGAGCTTCCCTCTAAAGACCAAGCGACTGAAGTGCTGACCCAAGTGTCCGAGCTACCCGTAGCTCGAACCATAGAGCAGACGACCTAAAAGCCACCGATCCATTGAGTGTCTGAACTGCGGACTTCGACCGAGCAGACGACCGAGGAATAATGTATTGTAGAAGTCTAATGGCTCGGTGCTAAGGCCAAAAATGACTGATACAGTTGCCAAGCTGACGTGGGCCCTTAGCGCTGAGTTGAAGCCTCGTCAGCGAGTGACGTGGGAACCTAGGTTGGAAGAACCTAGGTCCAGTGATGGATGTAGACGATGATGCGGTGCTCGATCGACCCTTAGACAGCCGATGCGTCGATCGTTCGAGGCTGGGAGGCTCGAAAATAACCTCCAACGTTGGATGATGGTTCGTCGATCTGCACCACAGGGACACGTCAGAGGGGTCGGATCTGGGTTCCGACCCAAATCCCCTCCAATGCTTAAGTTAGTGTGTGAACTTAAGGATGAGAGGGAGCTAGGAGCAGCTAAGATCGACCCATTGAGATTCGCCTCAGATCTGTTGTCGCTAACTCTATAATGTAAGAAATATAGCAGCCGAGAAAGTAGAGTTCTATATCTTAAATCTCGTACCTTGAGATGGGGACCCCTTTACCTTTGTCCTTTTGTTCATTTATAGGTTGTTCCTCTTTGATTGTATGTAACCGTCCCTCATTGATTCGGGCACGATCTCCTCCGGGATTCGAGATAACGGCTGCCCATTTACTCGGCCCGATTAACCTCCCCTAGCGCAAGCCTAACGGTCGAACGATCCGTTCATCTGACTCGACAACACACCATTTTGAGCGATGGGTATCGGGTTGCGAGTGCCAAAAGGGCCGGGTACGCGGATACTCCAGCAGGATCCGTACCCATGCACTAATAATGGCCCCCACCATTCGTGCCTCAGAAACTGTGCTGATTGAGACCGAATGATGTGTAATCTCCTTAAATGTGCACGGTTATCAAAACAATTGATTTGATTTGTGTCGCCAAAACCCTTTCGTCGTTGAATTGATCTCTGTCATTTCTGGTGGCTGGCTTCGGACACGTGTCGTCCATCGACCGTCAGTTGGTTGAATAAAAAGAAAAGCGAGGAAGAAGAAGAGATCTTTCTGCTTAACCTTCTTCCTTGTTTCGAAAGCTTGCTTCCAACATCGCCTTCCTGGAGATTGATTGTTCTTCCTAAGGTATTCCCTCCTGACCGCCTTTGACTCTCTTTAGATCCGTCAGTTATGTTCGCTCCAGTCATAATGAAGGAGCCGACCTACGAGGAGCTCATGGTGCGTCTTCGGCCCCCTCGATCGATGCGAGGAAGTTCCTGGAAAGGGAAAATGAGTTTGGATTGAACTAGTCCTTCCCATTCGCCGGAGGGATCTGAGCTTTAAGGTTCTTGGAGTTATCTTAGAGATGGCCCCAAGGTTTTCCCTCGATCTCACTGCTTAGGTCTGGCGAGGTTGTTTCTGTCATCCTTTTAGGGTTAGAGTGTCTAATTCGAATGAGAGAGTGTGTTTTCCATGGAAGAGTGAGGTTGGGGTGTATCTTAAAGCTTTTCACATAGGGCTCCAGTTTCCTCTTCATCCCTTCATCGTATAGGTTTTGTGCTCTTCGAAGCTTTCCATTTGTAGACTCGCTCCCCAAGATTTTTTCCCCTTAGTTAGCTTCATCGTACTGTGTGAGCTCTGTGGGGTTCGACCATCCCTTGGACTATTCAAGTATTTCTTCCGGATAATACCCAACATCACCAAGTGTGATACGATATCATTGCTCGCCCGACAGTGAGGCTTATATACGACCTCCCGATATTCGACCCTGGGTGGAAAGACACCTTTGTGTTTGTCGTCCTTCCCGACCTGGGACCGATACTCAACAGTTGGAGTTCTCCGAATCCTGAGCTTACTAGAGAGTCTCAGTTACCATCGGATGAGGTCAAAGCCAGGTTGTCGCCAGGCGAGGTTGAGGCAGCAAAGCGTCTTCTGGGTCGACCGAGGTGAGAGAGGTCGACTCAGTATCTGTTGGATGATCATACGTTGAAGACCCTTTTGTGGAGCTCGGGTAATGTATTACGACTCTGTGTCTTCATTACTGCCACTCACGATAATTATGTTTGCTATTTACAGATATGATGAACGAAAATCGTCGAAGCGGTGACTCTGGAGTGGATCGGGTCTGGAGGGAGCCGCGGAAGAAAAAGAGTAGCGCCGAAAGGCAAAGCGTTCGTGCTGAAAGGTTGAGCGCTCGTGTTGAGGGGTCGAGCTCTCGATCTCCCCTCCCAGTCAACCAAAGCTCTTCTTCGGAGGGGGTGAGGTTAGGTATACCTCGAGGCCTTCTTCCTGTGCCCCATCAAGAGAGTCCTCTAGTCAGGCCCCCATGCGGACTGCTATGCCCCTTGCCTCTGTTGTGGTCTTGAAGCCGCTGGTGGTGGTCGACGTCGATGTTACCGATGTCGCTGAGCCGACCGAAGCTGTCAGCCAGAAGCAGGAGATGCCCTCCCATGAGGAGGAGAAGCCAAGAAAAAGGAGGCGAGTAGATAAGGAGGATCCTCTCCCTTCGCCCTTGGAGAAGGGAATGGGGGTCGCCCCTCTTGAGTCTCAGGGGGCGATCAAGAATCCGTCAACGTCTCAGGCTCCTGTGATGTCTCTTCTGGATTAGTGGTCCTGAGATGGTATTGTGTCGCCCGTTTCTTTAGTCGGCCCGATCCCTGCAGAGTTCGATCGAGCGTTATTGCTCAATCAATTTTCGTCTCACTCCTCAGAGCCTGTACGGGTGACCCTTACCAACCTCCTTTCACTGTTGGGAGGGAGAAGTCGGCCTTATTGGACTTTGGGACAACTGCTCGATTGGTGGAGAACTCGATTCTCCCTAGACACCTGGAGCTTCTTCAAAGGTTGGACCTCGAAAGGATGGCCAACTTCTTCGTGTGGAGCGGATACCAGGTATGTCGTCTACCTTCTATCTATTGACACCCGAGTTAGCCACCCTAACTAATCATTTCTGCATATGTCTGTTCTCGACGCCGTGTTGCGTCATCAAGCTGTCGACTTGATCGAAGGAGGTCGGCGGGTGGCAGACACAGAGCGCAAGGCGTCTGAGCTCGAGGCTCGGACGAGGGAAGTGGAGGAGGACATGAAGAAAGCCCTCGTGGCTAAGGTGACGGCCGAGTGGGTTGATGTTGATGCTAAGAATAGTTCCTCGTCCATGTCGGTCCTCTGCAAGTCCGTCGAGCTCCAGTGGAGGATGGAGAAGGCTCATCTCGAAACGGAGCATGACGCTTTTAAGAAGAAAGCGATCAAGCTCCAGCCAAAGCTTCCGACTCCAAAAGGTGGGCAAAGGCTTGCAAGGCAGATGCCACTGAATTGCAGGCCAAATTCGTCAAGCTCGAGGAGGCCACTGCGAAGGAGAAAGCTGAGCTCACGACAAGGTTTACAAATGCGATGGAAGCTTTCACCAGCGTCTTTGTATCCTAGGACGCTCATCCTTCCTCTTAGGCCTGCAGGCCTTAGTCTAGGTTTCTTGTAATTTTCCTCTTTTCACTACTTTTCCATTATGAAATGGAAATAAATGAATTTTTTTTTCAATTTTGGCATGCTTTTGCATTTTCCTTTCCTTGAATATATGCGTGTGTATGGCCCCTCAACGACCTAACTTCTAATTTCATAGAAATCGTAAGTAAGTTTTGTCGTTGATAAGTTAGGCGCATTCAATCGATGAACGCAATCTATTAAACCAAAAATCACTCTTTGTTTGGTAGCGAGGGGTCTAGCTTCTTTGACTTAGAGCCAAAGACTATGGTGGGTCGTTTAGTGGTGAGGAGGGATCTCTCGGCTTATGGCAGACGACTAGGGTCGTTCGGTGGCGAGGGGCAAGGCTCCTTCCACTTACAGCCGATGAACATCGTGGGTCGTTCAGTGGCGAGAGGGGATCCTTTAGCTTACAGCTGACAGCAAGGGTTGTTCAGTGGCGAGGGACGAGGCCCCTTCGACTTACGACCAACAAGAAGGGTCATTCGGTGGCAATGGGTGAGGCCCCTTCGACTTACGACTGACGAGCAGGATCGTTCAGTGGTGAGGGGTAAGGCCCATTTGACTTATGGTCGACGATCGTCGACGTTCGATGGCGAGGGGTGAGGCCCCTTCGACTTACGGCCGACGAGTGTCATGGGTCGTTCAGTGACGAGGGGGATCCTCGGCTTACAGCTAACAACAAGGGTCGTTTGGTGGCGAGGACGAGGCCCCTTTGACTTACGACCGACGAACGTCATGGGTCGTCCAGTGGCGAGTGGGGATCCCCCGGCTTACGGCAGATGACAAGGGTTGTTCAGCAGCGAGGGACAAGGCCCCTTCGACTTACGGCTGACGAGCGTCATGGGTCGTTCAGTGGCAAGGTGGGATCCCTCGGCTTACAGCTGACGACATTCTTAGAAAATTGTTGGACGGATATCAAAAAACGATCGAATTTGTATTTATCATGAATAGGCATAAGATATAAAACAAGGCTAACCTTCGATCAATTCGTACATTTTTCCTCATTGGTATAATCCCTGATAATACTTCCGCAAATGCTCCGCGTTCCAATGGTGAGAAAGTTCTCTATCATCCAATGTAACGAGTCGGTAGGTGGCAGGACCGAGCACATCGATCATTGTGTAAGGTCCCTCCCACTTCGCCGCGAGCTTCCCTTGCTTGAGAATGTCGTGAGTGAAAGCAGCTTTACGCAGCACCAAGTCGCCTACATGGAAGCTACGTTCGCGGACCCTTGAGTTGAAATAGCAGGCCATGTATCCTTTTTGTTCAATGAGGGTTGCCAGCGCCCATTTGCAGATCTCGGCTACCAGTTTTAGGTTGAGTTCGAGTCCTTCCGAGTTTCTTTCTTTGTCATAGTATTGGAGACGAATCGGTCGATTATTAACTTCCATTAGGAAGCCTCGCATCCATAAGCCAGCATGAATGGAATTTCACACGTCGAGGTTTTGTGGGTCGTTCTATACGACCATAGTATGCCGGGGATTTCTTCTGGCTCGGTCCCTTCGAGCCCGGTTATTTTCTTCTGAAGGGGTCTGAGGATGCTTTTGTTTGCTGCCTCTGCCAATCCATTCGACTGGGGATGGGTGACAGAGGAAAAGTGCAGCTTGATCTTCAGCTCGGAGCAGAGTCTCTGAAGCCGACACTGTCGAATTGTGTCACATTGTCCGTTACAATGGATTGTGTGATGTCAAAATGACATATAATCGACTTCCAGATGAAGCTCTGAGCTTACTTTCAGGTGATCCGAGACAGGGGCTCTGCTTCGATCCACTTTGTGAAGTAGTCGATCGTCACTATAAGGAACTTCCGTTGCCCATTCGCTGATTTGAATGGACCAAGGATGTCCAATCCCCACTTGGCGAAAGGAAATAGAGTGATGATTGGGATCAGATCAGTTGGTGGGACAGAGCTGATCTTCAAGAATTTTTGGCAAGTTGGGCACTTTCAAACGTATTCGACAGCGTCCTTGAACATCGTTGGCCAAAAATAGCCTTGTCTCACGGCCTTTAAAGCTATAGCTTCCCCCTGAAATGATTTCCACAATTGCCCATATGGATCTCTTGGACACATAGTATGCTTCCTACGGGGCTAAACATTTGAGGTATGGGAAAACATCATACCTGGTCCATCGCCTCTTGTACAATGAACCATCTAGCAGGATGAATTGGTAGGCCTTCTGTTCTAGATTTTGTGCCTCCACTAGATCGGCCGGCTTCTCTCATGTGTTCAGGTAAAGGATTATGGGATCCATCCAAGTGGTTCCTTGGTCGAGGCTTAGCAACTCCTGCTCCAACTCGCTGGGGTGTGGTAGAAGTTATCCATACACTGTCCGACCGATTCTTGCGGTGGAGGATGACGCGAGCTTTGACAGGGAGTTGGCTCGATGATTCTTCGACCTTGGTACATGACAGGGAGTCGGCTCGATGATTCTTCGAACTTGGAGAGCTCCGCCTTAGCGACTTGCATGTAACTCAACATTGAGTCTTCGCGGGCCTAGAAGGTTCCATTTAGTTGGTTAACGATGCGGATGGAATCACTGAATAGTTGGACCACTTTCGTTCCCAGGACTCGAGCCAATCGGAGTTCGTTGATGGCCGCTTCATACTCAGCTCCATTATTTATGGTCTGGAAATCTAAGCGGAGAGCATACTCGAATATATTGCTCGCTGACATTTGGACAATTATTCTGGCCCCGCTCCCGGCTTGAGTGGTTGAATCGTCAACTTGTACGATCCAGGTTCCCTTGTCTTCAATTGTATCAGTTGGCAAATTGATACCTGTCGAGGGTGAGGGGGTAGCCTCGGGTAGTATGCTAGCAACACATACCTCTTCCTCTGGGCTGTCGTCGTAAGTGAGTTCGACGATGAAGTCGGCGAGAGCCTGCCCTTTGATGGCGGTCCTCGACTTGAACTGGATGTCGAATTCTCTTAGCTCGACCCTCCATTTGGTCATTCTCCCTGAATGATCAAGCCTCTTTAGGGTCTGTTCTAGGGGAGTGTCGGTGAGAACCAGGATGGTGTGTGCTTGAAAGTATGGTCGCAACCTCCTCGCAGATTGGATCAGCGTGAATGCCATCTTCTCTATCCTCGAATAGTTGATCTCCGTGCCTCGGAGAACATAACTGACATAGTAGATGGGCTGTTGTATCCCCGAGTCTTCTTTGACGAGTGTAGAGCTTACGGCCTACATGGTGTCGGCCAGATAGATGATGAGTTGGTCTCTTTTATCTGGCTTGGTCAGAAGTGGTGGGCTACGAAGGTACTCCTTTAACTCTAAGAAAGCCTTCTTGCAGCCTGTGTCCCACTCGATGACTCTTTTGACACTCGATGCAGAGGCTATCGCCTTCCTCGACATTTTGAAGAAAGGAAACAACCTCTCGGCTGATTTAGACAAGAATCGGCCCAAAGCTCATATTCTTTCGTTCAGCCTTTAGAGTTCTCTGAGGGTCGAAGGCTCCTTCATCGTAACGATCGCATAGATCTAGTCGGGGTTGGCCTCAATCCCTCGGTTCATCAGCATGAAACTGAGGAACTTCCCCGACCGAACCCCAAAGGTACATTTGGCAGGTTTAGCTGAAGGTTGTATCGTCGGATCTGTGCGAATATCTCTCGAAGATCTGCAATATGATCCGTCGTCGTTTTCAACTTGAACAACATGTCGTCGATCTAGACTCTAGGTTCCAACCGATTTAAGCCTGAAAGACTCCGTTCATCATGCGTTGGTAAGTAGCCCCTGCATTCTTCAAAACAAATGGAATTTTTGTGTAATAGAAAATACCTCGATCAGTGATGAAAGAATTCTTCTCTTCGTCCTCCGGTGCCATCTGGATCTAGTATATCCTGAGAATGCATCCATGAAGCTAAGGAGTTTGTAGCCCGAAGCATTGTCGATCAGATGGTCGACTCGTGACAGAGGGTAACTATCCTTCGGGCACGCTTTGTTCAGATCGATGAAGTCGATGCACATCCGTCATTTGTCGTTCGCCTTCTTCACCATCACAATGTTCGAGAGCCAGTCAGTATATCTAACTTCTCGAATGAAGCCTGCCTCTAGAAGTCGATCCACTTCCTCGATTGTAGCCTTCATCTTTTCTCCTCCCAAATTTCTCTTCTTTTGCTTCATGGGCCTAGAAGTCAGGTCGACTTCCAGTTTGTGGCATGCCACCTCGGGGTCGATGTCGGGCATATCCTTTGGGGACCAGGCGAAAATATCTGTGTGCTCTTCCAAAAGAAAGATCAATTGTTCCCTTAGGTCAAGGGGGATCATTGGTCCTTTAGAGACAGTTTTCCCTTCCTCTTCGGAGATCCGGATGTTCTCCGTCTCTTCGACTGCTGTAGGTCGTCGGTCTTCACCTCTGGGATCGATTAGGTCTGCCTGCCCAATCCTCCTCAAAGAGGTGGATAATGTATAACATGACCGCGCCTGCTTCTGATTCCATCTTGCCTTTCTGACTCCCTTGGGTGTCTGGAATTTGATCATCTGATGGAAAGTTGAGACCATCGCTTCTATAGTGTTCAGTAGTGGTCTTCCGATGATTCCATTGTACATCGAGTAGATCTTCACCATTATGAAACTGGTCAGGCGAGTGATTTGTCGAGGATACGTACCGAGGGTTACCAGTCGGGTGATGATGCCTGCTATTGGAGCGGAATGTCCGGTGAATCCCACCAGGGGCCCCTAACATGGCATCAACTCTACGGAGGGGAAAACCTTATCCTCTCTAACATAATGAAGAAGAGTATATCACACGAGCTTCTGGTGTCAACAAGTAACCTCTTTATGGCGGTCTCGTTGATAGTGGCCGTGATGACGACGACATCATCATGTGGCAGTTCCTCACCCTCCAGATCTTCGAGATAGGAGGTATAGAATCTCTAGGACGCATTTGCCCAACAGATATTGTCATCAATCTTTTGGCGTAAGAGCTTTGGAGAGAGGTTGACAGCTCCGAGTGCAAGGGACATCCCATTATCATGTTGATGAGGCCGACACTGGGAGGTGTCGAGGTATCCCTGGAGGATGTTGATGGGTGAGTCGACATGGTCGAGTAGTTCGTCGATCGGGATGTCGACTCGTGGTTTCCGACAGACGGCGCCAAATTGTTAAGGCCAAAAATGATCGATTCAGTTGTCAAGCTGACGTGGGCCCTTCGTGAGGAGCTGTAGCCTTGTCAGCAAGTGAAGTGGGACCCTATGTTGGAAGAACCTGTGTCAAGTGATGGATGTAGATGATGATGCGGTGCTCGATCGACCCTTAGACAGCCGATGCATCGATCGTTCACGACTGGGAGGCTCGGAAATGACCTCCAATGTTGGATGATGGTTCGTCAATCTGCACCACAGGGACACATCAGGGGGGTCGGATCTAGGTTCTAACCTAAATCCTCTCTGATGCTTAAGTTAGTATGGGAACTTAAGGATGAGAGGGAGCTAGGAGCAGCTAAGATCGACCTACGGAGGTTTGCCTCAGATCTGTTGTCGCTAGCTCTATAATGTAAGAAATATATCAGCCGAGAAAGTAGAGTTCTATATCTTAGATCGCGTACCTTGATTGAACCGGAAAACACATAAAGGAAGCACGCCTTCCACTCCCAAGTGTATGAGCATCAATGCAATATAAAATTTATAACTGGTGAGTACTGGGTCGGATCACAGGGACAAGTCAGTCTACATTCGCAAGTTTGATCGATAATGAAAAATAAAGCGTGATACAACCAACTCACTAAGTGGATGGAAGTGGAAAAAAGTGTGGTGATTCAACAATACTAACCTAAGTAAGTAGGGTTAGAGAGCCAAATGGGGAGTTAGGAAGGAGAGAAAGCATGGGTTGTGGGTTCACGAAGATTGGTGTTAATCAAGCTCTAATTTGTCACGCCCCATTCCCCAGGATACCCGGCATCTAAAATTTTTTTTCTCCAAGTATCCTGAAGTGTAAGGGTGATGAGAGAGGAAAAGAGAGAGAAAGGAGAAAACTGAATAAGCAGGCCACTGCGCATATGCTGGGATAGTACAAGTAAAGCTCCACATTAACATCAAAACAATACCACAAATAACTTAGATCAATAACAACATAATATATATAACAACTTCCATTAATTTACAGGTACACCACTGCATACCCACCATCACTCTCCGCCACCAAGACAACCATGTCACTACACAAGCTACATCTCACACTAAGTGCTACTCCTGAAACCCAACTCCAAGTCACCTGCAACCATGCTACCTCTACTACCTGAAAAATAGGGAGGAGCACGTCAATGCGTGCCCCAGTAGGAACCAACTTGGATTTGGAACACTATTTTAAGGTTATCAATTCCATAAGGTAATGCAAGAGAAATAGAGCATGTGCTAGTACAATAATGAAATTTAAAGAGCTAAACAAAAGAATCATACCTGCGGTCCAATGTCAAGTTACTGCAAGAGAAGAGGTTAGCACGAATAATAATAATAATAATAACACAAGTGTTCAAGCAACCATCATCTAATAAAATAAGTGCAAGTGCTTGAGGCATGACACAAAGGCACACAAAAACATGCAAAAGGAAGGGAAAGTGTTGTCAGCAGTAGAAGTAACACACAAATTCTTATTTTACCATTTTATATTTAAATAAATTGGAACTTGGGTAAACTGTGTGAAATCAGGACCTGGACTTCACCCAAAATTTGGGATGAACATAGCACACGACGCAGTGGACACGGGCATTGTACGTTGGGCCTCTCACCTCCCCCGTCCCTGGCAGGAGTGAGGCTCTCCACATAACCCAACCTCCGTATGACCCCTCCACTCCCGGTAAAGGCGAGTGGGTGTAAGTATCCCCTCCACTCCCGGTAAAGGTGAGTGGGTAAGCTCCACACATCACATAATCATCTCCCAACTTCACAGTCCAGGCCTCATATCCACAATTTACTCAAATCCCACATAAAACCCGGGCTTTGCTACTCACCCTCATTAGAGAGGACTGAGACATTCAAGAGTTTCCTTTAATCATTTTAATAATGAAGGAGTCATGTTGCATGGCATCACACTCCATATTCTCATCAACATGTGTCATGCACCGAGTGTCATGCCCTCCATTGTATTCATCCCAACCCATCATCACATCACATATAGTACCATGCATGACATGCTCCCAACATTACAAGTTCATATCAAATTTCAATTCACATCCACACGATTGAGCATTTCTCACATTTCTAGCATTTGCCTTCATTCAGGCATTTCATCGAACACCTGACGGGCATCATTCATAACGAAGCAACATATTAACATTTACATGTGCCAAGGGCATGAACAGTCATTTCACCATACAACCATATTAATCAAGAATAATGATGGCCAATTAACCACATTTAATGAATAAGAATAGCACTTAGTGTATTCAGCTTGCTGAAATTGCAAGAACAACCATTAAGATCAACATATTTCATCCATTTATCTTGGGAATTTAACAACACTTTATAAATGAAAGTTGAAGATATAGAAGTTATGCATATAAAATTTCATGCAAAAATATAAACTATATGATTTATGATGAATTAATTAGTGAAGTGTGTCAATTCTGTTTTCAGACAGATTTCAGGGCTTATATTGAAAGCCAATTTTGGGCATGGTGGGGGCAGAAATTCAATATATAAGAACTCTGATGAATTTTTAGGAAAACTTGTTAGATTTTCAATAAGACCAAAATTATAAAATTACATAATGTGTGCAAGTGTTTAGGCCAATTTTACTGAAATGTGTCAAAGCTGGAAATCAAACAGACATGCTGTAAAGATGGATTTATTTCTCCTGATTCCTGAATTGAACATATATCAAAATTTATATGATTTTTTGGGGTAGAACTTCAAGATATACAAGCTCATATTTTTTTCGAAGCCTAATTCGAACCACAGAGAACAGAATCCAAGCATGAACACACATCAAAATTTCAACTTTTCAAAGGAAGTAATGTTAATTATAATTTCAAGGGGATTTTGCAAGAAATTAAATTATGGCACATGAATTTGATTACTCCTAGTCTAAATTGAGTAAACATGATGTGAAAATATAATAAAAATAAACCCTAATTGAATTCCCAAAACCAAGTTGAATCCTACCTCCAAAATTTGTTTTTTACCTTCTCTTCTTCTTTCTTTCTTCTCCATCTTCTTCCATCTTCAAACAAGCATGGTCTCCTTCTCTTTGGGCTTGGAAATTAGGGTTTTTAGTTGTTAAATGAGGGGGAAGAGAGGATACGGTTGGCCGGCCATAGGATAGGGAGGGGAGATGAAAATAGAAAATGAAAAGAAAAGAAAAGAAGGAGAAAGAAGTTTAAAGAAAGAGGTGGAAGGATTCCAACTCTAGAATCCTCTTTAAGATAAGCATGCACCTAGTTAAATGACCAAAATACCTTCCAAAATTACCTCTCAAGTTTCAAGTATTTACAAGTTTGCCATTACTTTATGCACTAACCCCTTAAGTATGTACGCACAGTAGTTTTAGTCAAAAAGTCCGTTTTGCCCCTGCCTTTTCTAAAAATTTATAGGGATTGCCATTGAACTCTAACCCCTTTCACACTTCCATGGCTCTCCCTACACATATCCATGCTCATCCATTGACGCATACATACTTCACACACACACGTCTAGCACATTCTTGTTGTTTTGCACCAACAACGTCTTTCACACTTCTCCTGCGCTTAATCTCGCTTTCTCGTATCTTAGCCACGAATTACGGCCTAATCCCCCTTTCATTAAGTTACATTTATCGATATCTATGTTTATTTCATGCCAACGCATGTATCGTAGGTATAAATACCGCGTGTGTTCAGTAGAATACCCGTATATGCAAAATAGGGCATGCCATAATTTCCCGCATATAATTCAATAGATCATCCGGCTAAGGACACTCAATCGGAATATTTAGCATTCATGAACACAATAATTTGCAATAAGTATGGATGCATCATCATAGTGCTAATCAAATATGAACATGGTCTCTTCTCAAAGTGTGCCCTCTCGGGACTTAACCAATGAAAATTTGCCCTAATGATTCATCCAAGATCAACATGAAATTAGGCAAGAGGTAATTAGAACTAAAATTGACAACCAACCACAATGAATCACAACCCAATCAAATCAACACTACTCAATCATAGTAAACAAGATGGAAATTTCATACAAAATCAACACAAGTTCATTACAAAAAAGAGATGCTAAAAACACAAAAAGAGAGGAAAGAAATTACCAATCTCTCAAACAATGAGGCGTCCATATCACTTGAGCACCTCCTCCAAGCTTCCCATCTCCCCCATGGCCTTCAAACCCTAGAACTTTTAGAGAAAATGAAGATTGGGGCTGAAAAACAGCCCAAATTCGCATAAAAACCCATTCACAGCTTAACGAGACTGGAATTAAGTCAAACGAGTCGGATTCTGGCCCAAACCCGCAAGCAATGCCCAAAGCAGCAGAAAATTTCAGCACCGACACCCTGTCTTGCGAAAATTATAGAAAAATCATCCGAGCTCGGAATGACTCGTTCCAGGCGGAGATGGAAACGTAACAAAGTGTACAACGACTAAAAAATATCACTAGGTCGGAATATACACTAGAATGATAGCAGAATTCTATACAAGAGGGGAATAGGAGACCAGAATTTCAGCACCGTCACCCTGTCTTGCAAAAATTCAACAAAAATCATCCGACCTCGAAATGACTCGTTTCAGGCGGCAATGGAACCGTAACAAAGTTTACTACGATTGAAAAATATCATTAAGCCGGAATATGCACTGAAATGATAGCAGAATTCTGCACAAGAGGGGAATATCAGACCAGAATTTCAGCACCGTCACCCTGTCTTCCAAAAAATATAGGAAATTACTTCGACCTCCAAAAATTCTGGAAAAATATGCGTTGGAATATGGAATTCACAAACGTCAACCGAAAAATAATAAGAGACTAAGATGAAGATGCTAATAAGCTGTAAAAATTATGTTTTATGCATATATAAACGATAAGCTCCAAATTTAAGAGATATCGAAAATATGTATGAAATGAAGCTAAGATATGATTAATACATGCACAAAAAGCACCGAAATGGGGGGATAAATATATAATTTTTACCCCAAATCACACCCCCTAACTAGCTTTTTGCTAGTCCCTAGCAAAATAAGTGAGAAATTCGGATTAAATGGGAAAACATGCACCAAACTCAAGATATCATCATAGCATACTCCAAATGTCAATCCCAAATGATTTCAAAACCAATATACACAATGTATGAAAGTAACAACAAATGACAATCTCCTCAATCCAATTCAATAAAAAGTGAAGTAATAAGCATTGCATCGTATTCTTTGGGATATATCACAAATGTCAAAGTTTCTAACTTTCATGGAAACGGCCAACACAAAAGAAATTCCTCTAAGTTGTGGGAGATGAGATCACTCATGTTGCTTATTCTTTCATTTATTCATTCATTTTCTTTTCTTTTTCTCTCTTTTTTGTATGTTTTTGTTTTTGTTTTGCATTCACGCAATCATGCTATGAAATGCAAACACCACCACCTTTGCATATACGCGATAACACTATATAGGCAAATGGATGGAATGATCCCCTAAATCTCATTTTTGGCGTCCTCCCTAATGTTTCGTGGGGTAACGGCTACTCAATTTGATTAGTAAAACCATTCACTTATATAAACTCTCTTTTTCATTCTAAACATGAATTATCAACTCATTCACCCACTTCCTAGAAGAAAACAAAACATAACCAAATGGCCGCACTCCATCCAATCAAAAACTAAGCCATTCATCCCAAATCATGCAATCACTTACACTGAACTATTCCTAAACTATTTCAAGGAGATATCACGACGTATAAAATAGTTTCATACATGGCATATTTACATTTGACTCCAAAATGGAAAAGAAATTAAAACGTGCCAATTAAACATCTATGAAGTTGATACCAAAATAATAATCCAAAAATTGCATGTCATTAAGCATGTAGGGACTATGCATAAAGCTAGCGGCGTAGGGACGAGGAGAAAAAATATGATATGCATAAAGAGTAATGGGAGATGGCAAAATGGAGGTATCTCAAAATTTTTTTTTGCTAAAATCAAAATCTTAACAATCCTAAAGATTCTAAGTACACTCTCCCCCCCAACTAAACATAAACATTGTCCTCAATGTTGGGAGAGTATTAGAACCACAAAAGATCCTAGAAAAGAAAAGAAAAGCATACGAAAGCACTAAAATAAAACATTTATTTATTTACACTATTGGAAAGAACACACCGTGGCAAAAGGCAGATCTCGTATGTATAAAGGTGGTGGCAACTGCTTGATCATATCCTTACGTTCCTCCACGAGCGTCGCCACGTCCAATGCCCTACCTCCATTGCAAGCATTAGTGGCAAGCGACACAACCCCGAGCATCTCCTTATGATGGGTTCCTCCCAAATGTGGGAGATAGGTCGTGTCAAAAATAATTGGGCGAGAGCGCCCGTCCAAGTGAAAAGCTTGCCAAAATGGGTCGTCGAAATGAATAAATGAATTCACAATCAAATGCCGACAATCTGAGTCATTATGATATGGAATTAAATAATTTGATTCGGAGGTGGAGGGAAAAGAAAGATGGAAACTTCCTTGAGATGTGATGCTAGGCTCGGGATGATGCATGGCCTCAAGAGGAGGTGGAAGTGGCTGCAGAGAGAAAACTGGAGTAAGAGGGAGCTCGGGCTCAATATATACCATATCGCAATCCCCGTCACTATCCTCTTCCTTGACGTCAACATCAACATCAACAATCTCTGCGGCACTCCCTACAATTGGTATCTGCTCCTGACAAATCTTCTCGATGACTGGCAAGTGCGCATCCTGAGGTGAGGGAAGTGACATCTGTGACAGGACTGAAGGTAGACTTGTCTTGGGCAAATCCAAGCACGCATCATCCTCGTCATCCCAAAAATAGTTCATCTTAGTCGTCCTTCCTAAGTACTCAATCGCCTCGACCTGTGAAGCTAACTCTGAAGTGGATTATGGCTCAGGCTCCACGATGTCCTCAATCTGCTCTTGGCCATCATGCACATTCGCTTCATCCTCAACCTCAAAGTGAAAATGCATCGTGTCACCGTCGTGTTCGACACACACTCCATCATCCATCTCCTCCGGCTTATCCAAATGTATATGCTCAAATTCCTCTACTTGGCCCCAATGCACCCTCTTCACAGGTTTCTCTTGGTATTCCATAGGGTCGCATTGGAATGAGCCCTCAGCTGGCTCCTCAGGCTGGTCCTGGGCCTGCTGGAGTGTGTCCTCATACTCTGCAAGGTCCCTCAGGTAACACCACGAATCCTCGGTCGAATAATCAAAGAATTCTCCACCGCAGCTCATCTGCACGAAGTCTCACCCAGATGGTGATAATCCCGTATAAAATATCTGCAGTAGATGATCCTTGTGGAAGCTCTGGTGTGGGCATGCAAGTACCAAATCATTGAACCTCTGCCAAGCCTGATGGTAGGCCTCCCATTTAGCTTGAATAAAGCTCGCTATATGCTGCTCTATGGCATGCCGCCTATGTACCTGCTCCAAGAAAGTAGGCAAAAATACTTAGAGAAATTCAGCCTGAAATGATAACCAAGTAAAATGTAAGTCGAGAGACAATAAATCAAATCAAAGTCTAGCATCATCTTGTAAAGAAGAGGACAAAAATCTAAAGTATAAGCTATCATCATAGATATTCCCACAAAGACACGAATACATCCATCCTTCAAATTTTTTAATATGTAAATGAGGGTTCTCCCACTCCGAACCATAAAAGTATGGCAAGAGTGGGATATCCTCCAAATGTCGAAAAAATCTGAAGATGATGCCATTTTGTTTTTCTAAAAAATTTCAAAAAAATGAAAATAAACAAGCAAGAGACTCAAAAAGTGGAAAATAAATAAAATGGATTGATACAACACTAAGAGATAGAAGTATCACACTAAAACTTTCAAAATCAATCAAAAAATGCAATTAGTAGAAACCGTTGTCCCCGGCAACGGCGTCAATTGATTGAACTGGAAAACGCGCAAAGGAATCACACCTTCTACTCCCAAGTGTAGGAGCGTCAATGCAATATAAAATTTATAACCGGTGAGTACCGGGTCGGATCACAAGGACAAGTCGTTCTACATTCGCAAGTTTGATCGATAAAGAAAAATAAAGCGTGATACAACCAACTCACTAAGTGGATGGAAGTGGGAAAAAAGTTTGGTGATTCAACAATCCTAACCTAAGTAAGTAGGGTTAGAGAGCAAAATGGGGAGTTAGGATAGATAGGAGAGAAAGCATGGGTTGTTGGTTCACTAAGATTAGTGTTAATCAAGCTCTAATTACCCGCAGATAACTCAATTGATCATCCGGCTAAGGACACTCAATTGGAATATTTATCATTCATAAACATAATAATTTGCAATAAGTATGGATGCATCATCATAGCGCTAATCAAATATGAACATGGTCTCTTCTCAAAGTGTGCCCTTTCGGGACTTAACCAATGAAAATTTGTCCTAATGATTCATTCAAGATCAACATGAAATTAGGCAAGAGGTAATTAGAACTAAAATTGAAAACCAACCACAATGAATCACAACCCAAGCAAATCAACACTACTCAATCATAGTAAACAAGATGGAAATTTGATACAAAATCAACCCAAGTTCATTACAAAAGAGTGATGCTAAAAACACAAAAAGAGAGGAAAGAAATCACCAATCTCTCTAACAATGAGGCTTTCTTCTCACTTGAGCACCTCCTCCAAGCTTCCTATCTCCCCCATGGCCTCCAAATCCTAGAACTTTTAGAGAAAATGAAGATTGGGCTGAAAAACAACCCCAAATTCTCATAAAACCCCATTCACAGCTTAAAGATTGGGCTGAAAAACAACCCCAAATTCGCATAAACCCCATTCACAGCTTAACGGGACTGGAATTAAGTCAAACGGGTCGGATTCTGGCCTAAACCCGCAAACAATGCCCAAAGCAGCAGAAAATTTCAGCACCGTCACCCTGTCTTACGAAAATTATAGAAAAATCATCCAAGCTCGGAATGACTCGTTCCAAGCGGCGATGGAAATTTAACAAAGTGTACTACGACTAAAAAATATCATTAGGCCGGAATATACACTAGAATGATAGCAGTATTTTGTACAAGAGGGGAATAGGAGACCAGAAT
Organism: Scilla litardierei; assembly: GCA_030789695.1. Classification (NCBI taxonomy): domain Eukaryota; kingdom Viridiplantae; phylum Streptophyta; class Magnoliopsida; order Asparagales; family Asparagaceae; genus Scilla; species Scilla litardierei. The sequence continues at coordinate 624,310,806 of CM061142.1, forward strand.
TTCAGCACCGTCACCATGTCTTACAAATATTCAAGAAAACCCTTCCGACCTCGGAATGACTCATTCCAGGCGGCGATGGAACCATAACAAAGTTTACTACGATTGAAAAATATCATTAAGCCGGAATATGCACTGGAATGATAGCAGAATTCTACACAAGAGGGAAATATCAGACCAGAATTTCAGCACCGTCATCCTCTCTTCCAAAAAATACAGTAAATTACTCCGACCTCCAAAAAGTCTGAAAAAATATGCGTTGGAATCGGGACTTCACGAACTTCAACTGGAAAATAATAGGAGACTAAGATGAAAATGCTAATAAGCTGTAAAAATTTCGTTTTACGCATGTGTAAACGATAAGCTCCAAATTTAAGAGATATCAAAAATATGTATGAAATGAAGCTAAGATATGATTAATACATGAACAAAAAGCACCAAAATGGGGGAATAAATATATAGTTTTTACCCCGAATCATACCTTGAGATGGCAACCCCTTTACCTTTGTCCTTTTGTCTATTTATAGGTTGTTCCTCTTTGATTGTATGTAACCATCCCTCATTGATTCAGGCACGATCTCCTCCGGGATTCGAGATAACGACTGCCCATTTACTTGGACCTATTAACCTCCCCCTGAATATTAGCACAAGCCTAACGGTCGAATGATCCATTCATCTGACTCGACAACACCCTGCTTTGAGCGACGGGTATCGGGTTGCGGGTGCCAAATGGGCCGGGTACGTGGATACTCCAGTAGGATCCATACCTGTGCATTAACACTCGGTATCCTCGTATCTGACTTGTACAGAGTCAGATAGGTTGGATCTAAACACAGCCGAGTTATCTCTGCACAAGATAGCTAGATTGCCGAACAATACCCCTTCAGCACCTCAATCAAGCTAACTTCCACAAATCTCCATCTTGGTGAGACTTAGGCCTCTGTCACATGAACGACCATCCATACATCGCCTTGGTGGATTCACATTTAGTGTTCCTATCCTTTTGCTTCGAAGAGCTCAATGCCCCTCCGGGCTTCAATTGGGTCCACCGAGCCACCATGCCCCCTCCTGGGGCAGCCACCAACATTATCTCGGACCCACATTGAGCAAGTCCAAACGGTGCTTGAACTTGGCATCCGATACACCCTTCGTCAACATGTCTGCTAGGTAGTCTTCTGTTTCAATCTTCAACAAGTTGATGTCATCGTCTTCTTCTTCCACATAGTATTTGACAAAGTGAAATCTCACATCGATATGCTTAGTGTGAGCATGGAAGACCTGATTCTTAGCCACGTGCATGGCACTCTGACAACCAAAATGAAGGTCATTCTTCCTCTGGTACACTCATAGATCATCCATTAAGCACATCAGCCATATCTCTTCCTTCATCGCTTCAGTCAATGGCATATACTCTGCCTCCATAGTAGACATGGCCACCATAAACTGAAGGATACTTTGCTAACAAATAGAAGCTCATGACATTGTGAAGACGTAGCATGTCATAGATTGCCTCTCATCCAGCAAATTCATGATCAACATAGCATGTGGCTTGCAGACCAAGATCATAATACCTGTAGGTCAATCCGACGTCGATCGTATCATTGATGTATCTCAGTATTCATTGTACAACTCGCCAGTGTGCCTTCCCCAGGTAATGCATGTACCAGCTCACCATGCCGACACATGTGATAGGTCGGGTTGGGTACATACCATAACGTACATCAAGTCCCCTGTTGCATTGGCATACAGTATGCTCTCCATGAGCTTCTTCTCCTCTTCGTTCTTCGGACAGTGCTTAGCACAGAGCTTGAAGTGAAGAGCGAGCAGAGTAACTATGTGTTTCATGCTTTCACAGCCAAATCTCTGTATCACAGATTTCAAATAGAAACCCTGTGAAATATAAACTTTACCTTCACTTCGATCTCTTGTGACTTCATTCCAAGAATCCTCCGTGATTTGCTTAGGTCCTTCATCTCAAATGCACAACTGAGCTCAAACTTTAATTTTCGAATCTCCTTTTTATTTGATGAAGCAATTTGCATATCATCAATATAAAGCAAAAGATAGATGAACGACCCATCATCCAATTAATTCGGGGTGAAAATATATATTTATACCCCCTAACTACCCCCATTTTGTCCTAAAGATTAGGTTTAAACTTGCTCTTTTTGGGTATATTTTCATTTCATGTAATTTTAGGAGCTTACTCTCATTCTTGACACAAAATATGGATTTTATCGTCTATATTGGCTTCCTGATATTTTTCATACGCTCCTGGTATTATTGTGATAACATTGTCAATTTTTGAGAATTAATTGAGCGATGGATTATTTTATACGATTATTGGAAGTCAATATTGTGTTTTAATAGTCACTATATTAATTTTTCCATCATATAAACTAATTTCTCCTTCTCCTATTTTTCAGGTACTCCTAGGAGTCTTGGGGATTTTCCAGAATTTTCTGAGATTTTTCTGGGATTTCTGGGTATTTTTTGGGATTTATTTATAGCTTAGAAGCATTTCTAGAATTTTAGAAAAGGAAAATTAAAAAATAAAAAAATAAAATAAAAACCAAAGCCCACAGGCCTGCGGTCCGCTCATTGAGCGAGCCGCTTGGTTTTTTAAAAAAAGATTTTAAATAAAAAAAGAAAACATCCGGCGGGCCGGCCCAGCGGGCGACCCGCACAGCAGCAAGGGGGCACTCGCTTTGCGCGTGCCCCCAATTGAGTTGCAGGCGTCGCTTCGAGCGAGTCGGGCGCCCAAAAAAGCCCGACCCGCTCCGCTTTAAGGCAGTAGGCACGCGCGATTATTTTTTTGGCGGGTCGAGCGGCCAGCGCCCGACCCGTAAGCCCGCATATGACCCAATAACGGCCATTTGGGGTATTTTTGGCCGAGAGTTCATTTTCCAGCAGGGTCCCTGTGATCCGACCCGGTACTCACCGATTATTTTTTATTGCATTGACGCTCCTATGCTTGTGAGTGGAAGGCGTGCTCCTTGCGCGTCCTCTGGTTCATCAATTGGCGCTATTGTCGAGGACAATTGATTGAACCAGAGGACGCGCAAGGAGCATGCTTTCCACTCCCAAGCGTAGGAGCGTCAATGCAATAAAAAATAACCGGTGAGTACCGGGTCGGATCACAGGGACAACTCGTTCTACTCTGGCAAAATTGATTGGTAGAGAAAAATAATAGCGTGATGCAACCACCTCGCTAACGGTGGAAAAGTGTGGGAAAAACGTGTGGTGAAACTATCTTCCTAGCCTACACACTAAGGGTGGAGGCCGAATCGGCAAGCAACACGGAGGACTCATGTGGTGTGCATGTGAATGAGGCCGTGGGCGCAAGACATCATCCCAAATATAACTCAATTGATTATCCAGCTAAGGAAGCTCAATCGGAAAATGCGGCATTTCATCGAACACGTGGGGTGCAATAAGTAATGAATGAAACCCATGAGTAATCGACAATGAGCACATTAGAGATGATCCGCTATGATGATCCTCTTCTTGGATTTTTCCTTAGGTTTCAATAAACAATCCTAACTCAAAACTTCATCCACAATTTAGAAAATGAAAATGTGCTAGAGATGAAATTCACAACCCAACAACAACAAAAAGCACAACACAACCACACAAGAAATATTCAAATATTCATAATGAAAAAGAGAAGTTTTTACTCAAAACAATCATCCAATTACAACACAAAAATCTAAACCAAAATACACAAGAGAATGGAGAGATTTCACCCAAGTGTCACTCCAAGATGAGTTCTTCCACTCTCAAATGACCCTCCAAGCTCCAAGTATCATCAAGCTCTCCCACATGGCCTCAAATGTCACCCCAAGACCTAAAAATCAAAAATATAAGAACCTCGCTGGAAAATGAACTCTCGGCCAAGAAATACCCCAAATGGTCGTTATTGGGTCATATGCGGGCTTGCGGGTCGGGCGCTGGCCGCTCGACCCGCCAAAAAAATACCCGCGCACTCCTGCTGCCTCAAAGCGGATCGGGTCGGGCTTTTTTAAGTGCCCAACCCACTCTAAGCGGTGCTCGCAACTCAATTGGGGGCACGCGCAAAGCGCGTGCCCCCGCTGCTGCTGAGCGGGCCGGCCGCTGGGCCGGCCCGCAGGCGGTTTTCTTTTTTTATTTAAAATCTTTTTTTAAAAAAACCAAGAGGTCCGCTCAATGAGCGGGCCGCATGCCTGTGGGCTTTGGTTTTTATTTTATTTATTTTTATTTTTTTAATTTTCCTTTTCTAAAATTCCAGAAATGCTTCAAGCTCCAAATAAATCCCCAAAAATACCCAGAAATCCCAGAACAATCCCAGAAAATTCTGGAAAATTCCCAAGACTACTAGGAGTATCTGAAAAATAGGAGAAGGAGAAATTAGTTCATATGATGAGAAAATTAATATAATGACTATTAAAACACAATATTGACTTCCAATAATCCTAAAAAATAATCCATCGCTCAATTAATTCTCAAAAATTGACAATGTTATCACAATAATACCAGGAGCATATGAAAAATATCAGGAAGCCAATAAAGGCGATAAAATCCATATTTTGTGCCAAGAATGAGAGTAAGCTCCTAAATTGACATGAAATGAAAATATACCCAAAAAGAGCAAGTTTAAGCTTAATCTTTAGCACAAAATGGGGGTAGTTAGGGGGTATAAATATAGGGAGCAGCAGACCATAGAGCAGCATATAGCGAGCTTTATCTAAGCTGAGTAGGAGGCCTACCATCAGGCTTGGTAGAGGTTCACTGATTTGGTGCTTGCGTGCCCACACCAGAGTTTTCACGAGGATCATCTCCTGCAGATATTTTATATAGGATTATCTCCATCTGGACGTGACTTCGTACAGATGAGCTGCGGGGGGAGGAGTTCTTTGATTATTCGAGCGAGGATTCATGGTGTTACCTGAGGGACCTTGCAGAGTATGAGGAGACAGTCCAGCAGGTCCAAGACTAGCCTGAAGAGCCAGCTGAGGGCTCATTCCATTACGGCCCTATGGAGAAACAAGCAAAACATGATGATAGAGCGCATTGAAGCCAAGTAGAGGAAGCTGAATGTCCATATTTTGAGGAGTCGGAGGAGATGGATGATGGAGTGTGTGTCGACCACGACAGTAACACGATGCATTTTCACTTTGAGGTTGAGTATGAAGCAGATGTACACGATGGCCAAGAGCAGATTGAGGACACCATGGAGCCTGAGCCACAATCCACTTCAGAGTTAGCTTCACAGGTCGAGGCGGTTGAGTACTTAGGGAGGACGACTGAGATGAACTATTTCTGGGATTACGAGGATGATGCATACTTGGATTTGCCCGAGACATGTCTACCTCCAGTCCTGTCACAGATGTCACTTCCCTTGCCTCTGGATGCGCACTTGCCAGTCATCGAGGAGATTTGTCAGGAGCAGTTACCAATTGTGGGGAGTGCCGCAGAGATTGTTGATATTGACATCGAGGAAGAGGATAGTGACGGGGATTGCGACATGGTATATATTGAGCCCGATCTCCCTCCTACTCTAGTTTTCTCTCTGCAGCCACTTCCACCTCCTCTTGAGGCCATGCATCATCCCGAGCCTAGCATCACATTTCAGGGAAGTTCCCATCTTTCTTTTTCCTCCACCTCCGAATCAAATTATTTAATTCCATATCATAATGATTTGGATTGTCGTCATTTGATCGTAAATTCATTTATTCATTTCGACGACCCATTTTGGCAAGATTTTCACTTGGATGGGCGCTTTCGCCCAATTATTTTTGGCACGACCTATCTCCCCCATTTGGCAGGAATCCATCATAAGGAGATGCTCGGGGTTGTGTCGCTTGACACTAATGACCGCAATGGAGGTAGGGAATTGGACGTGGCGACGCTCGCGGAGGAGCGAAAGGATATGATCGAGCAGTTGCCACCTCCGTTATACATTCGAGATTCGCCTTTTGCCACGGTGTGTTCTTTCCAATAGTGTATATAAATAAATGTTTTATGTTAGTGTTTTCGTATGCTTTTATTTTCTTTGCTAGGATCTTTTGCCAAGATCTAATACTCTCCCAACATTGAGGACAATGTTAATTTTAAGTTGGGCGGAGAGTGTTAGAATCTTTAGAATTGTTAGGATTTTGATGGTAGCGTTAAAAATTTTTTTTGAGATACCTCCATTTTGCCATCTCCCATTGCTCTTTATTGCATATCATATATGTCCTCCTTGTCCCTACGCTGCTAGCTTTATGCGTAGTCCCTACAAGCTTCATGCCATGCAATTTTTTTCGGATTATTATTTTGGTATCAACTTCTTCGATGTTTGATTGGCACGTTTTAATTTCTTTTCCATTTTGGATTCGAATACTAATATGCCATGTATGAAGCTATTTTATACGTCGTGATATCTCTTTGAAATAGTTTGAGAATAGTTTGGTGTAAGTGATTGCATGATTTGGGATGAATGTCTGAGTTTTTAATTGGATTGGGTGTGGCCATATGGTGCATGTTTTGTTTTCCTCTTAAGGAGTGGGTGGATGAGTTGATAATTCATGTTTGGAATGAGAAAGAGAGTTAATATAAGCGAATGGTTTTTCTAATCAAATCAAGTAGCTGGTGCCCCTTAAAACATTGGGGAGGACGCCAAAGATGAGATTTAGGGGATCATTCCATCCCTTTGCCTATATAGCGTCATCGCGTGTATGCAAAAGGGGGCGGTGTTTGCATTTCATAGCGTTATCGCGTGAATGCAAAACATAAACATCCAAAAAAAGAAAACAAAAAAAGAAGAAAAAAAGAAAAGAAAAGAAAAATGAATGAATAAATAAAAGAATAAGCAACATGAGTGATGCAATCTCATCTCCCACCACTTAGAAGAATTTCTTTTGTTTTGGCCATTTCCATGAAAGTTAGAAACTTTGTCATTTGTGATATATCCTAATGAATGTGATACAGGCTTATTACCTTACATTTCTTTGAATAGGATTGAGGGGAGTGTCATTTGTTATTCACCTTCATACATTGGGTATATTGGCTTTGAAATCATTTGGAAATATCATTTGGGGTGTGCCATGAGGATATTGTGAGTTTGGTGCATGTTTTCATTTCAATCCGAATTTATTGCATATTTTGCTAGGGACTAGCGAAAAGCTAGTTGGGGGTGTGATTCGGGATGAAAAGTGTATATTTATACCCACTAACTACCCCATTTTGTGCTAAAGATTAGGCTTAAACTTGCTCTTTTTGGGTATATTTTCATTTCAAGTCATTTTAGGAGCTTACTCTCATTCTTGGCACAAAATATGGATTTTACCATCTTTATTGGCTTCCTAATATTTTTCATGCGCTCCTGGTATTATTGTGATAACGTTGTCAATTTTTGAGAATTAATTGAGCGATGGATTATTATATAGGATTATTGGAAGTCAATATTGTGTTTTAATAGTCAATATACTAATTTTCTCGTCATATAAACTAATTTCTCCTTCTCCTATTTTTTAGGTACTCCTAGGAGTCTTGGAAATTCTCCAGAATTTTCTGGGATTTCTGGGTATTTTTGGAGATTTATTTGGAGCTTAGAAGCATTTCTGGAATTTTAGAAAAGGAAAATTAAAAAAATAAAAATATAAAATAAAAACCTACGCCCGCAGGCCTGTGGCCTGCTCATTGAGCGGGCCGCTTGGTTTTTTTTAAAAAAGATTTTAAATAAAAAAGAAAACCGCCTGGGCCGGCCCGCTCAGCAGCAGCGGGGGCACGCGCTTGCGCGTGCCCCCACTTGAGTTGCGGGCGCCGCTTCGAGCGGGTCGGGCGCCCAAAAAAGCCCGACCCGCTCCGCTTTGAGGCAGCAGGCGTGCACGGTTATTTTTTTGGCGGGTCGGGCGGCCAGCGCCCGACCAGCAAGCCCGCATATGACCCAATAACGGCCATTTGGGGTATTTCTTGGCCGAGAGTTCATTTTCCAGCGAGGTTCTTATCTTTTTGATTTTTAGGGCTTGGGGTGACATTTGAGGCCATAGGGGAGAGCTTGATGATACTTGGAGCTTGGAGGGTCATTTGAGAGTGGAAGAACTCATCTTGGAGTGACACTTGGGTGAAATCTCTCCATTCTCTTGTGTATTTTGGTTTAGATTTTTGTGTTGTAATTGGATGATTGTTTTGAGTAAAAATTTCTCCTTTTCATTATGAATATCTGAATATTTCTTGTGTGGTTGTGTTGTGCTTTTTGTTGTTGTTGGGTTGTGAATTTCATCTCTAGCACATTTTCATTTTCTAAATTGTGGATGAAGTTTTGAGTTAGGTTTGTTTATTGGAACCTTAAGGAAAAATCCAAGAAGAGGATCATCATAGCGGATCATCTCTAATATGCTCATTTTTGATTACTCATCGGTTTCATTCATTACTTATTACACCCCACGTGTTCGATAAAATGCCGCATTTTCCGATTGAGCTTCCTTAGCCGGATAATCAATTGAGTTATATTTGGGATGATGTCTTGCGCCCACGGCCTCATTCACATGCACACCACATGAGTCCTCCTCATTGCTTGTCGATTCGGATCTCCACCCTTAGTGCGTAGGCTAGGAAGATAGTTTCACCACACGTTTTTTCCACACTTTTCCACCGTTAGCGAGGTGGTTGCATCACGCTATTATTTTTCTCTACCGATCAATTTTGCGAGCATAGAACGAATTGTCCCTGCGATCCGACCCGGTACTCACCGGTTATTTTTTACTGCAGTGACGCTCCTATGCTTGGGAGTGGAAGGCGTGCTCCTTGCGCATCCTCTGGTTCAATCACCAATTCCCGATAGAACACACAATGATCATATGGATTGTAGACATACCCTTGATCGTCCATCATAAATGTTGGGATTTCCTTTATAAGGAATCCCTATCTACGGAATTCTACAACCAATCTTTTTTCAGATAAGTCAAAATTCACGTTTTTCTGTCTTAGTCGACTAAGGCAAACATTAGTCGACTAAAAACTTTTTCTTCGAATTTTGGTCTGAAAATTTCTGAGTAGTCTTCAGTAAACTTCAGAAAGTTACCGTTAAAATTTCAGTCAAAAATTCCAAAGTTTGACTTTTAGTCGACTAAGCCTTCTTTAGTCGACTAATGAAGTTTTTGTGTCCTTTTTAACTGAAATTTTCCAGACCGTTTCTGAACGGTAGGAAACTCCTTTTCCCCCCATTTTACCTCAGAATAACTGCCCAAAAATACTATAAATAAGTGGGCATACCCCTCATTCTTTACACACAACTTTCTTCTCTCTTTCTTTCTAGAATTGTTGATTCTAAGCAATCTTGCCTTAGTTACTCTTTTCTCATTTGTAAGAAGAAATCCATAGATTTCTCTCTTCTTATGAGAACGGAAGAACTTCAAGATTCTTAATCAAATTTCTTTTGAGAATTGAAGTTTTCTTCCTTGAAGCAATTTTGATCTTTTCAACATCATTTTAGAAAGTTATTTGTGTTCATAATTGTAAGAAGATATCGATTGATCTCTCTCTTCTTTTATGAACCAGAGAACTTCAAGTATTGTTCTTCATAACATATCTTTTATATCTTGAAGTTCATCTTCTAACACCATCCTTGAATGTTATTCTAATTTCATAACAAGGCTATATGTGTTTCTCTATTTCTTATTTAACAGGTTTGAATCTCTGATTAGAGATTGTACAAAGTTTGGGACATGGGGAGTGTCGCCATTTTTGTAAGTTTGCGCTTGCGGGGCAAGTGGTTATAGTGGATTGAAAATCTCTACGGGGTAGAGGACTGGAGTAGGATCACAAGGATCCGAACCAGGATAAATCTCTGTGTTTGCGATTGATTTAATTTTCCGTACTTGTCATTTTATTTTCATTGCCATCTTTGCAAATATTACTAACATCTTATTTGCAACATTTTTTATTAATCAAAACAAGGTTAAGTGGCGTCCAAAGATCAGATTGCAGAAGCCAATGAACAAGATGAAGAAAGCATTTGCAGCAACATGGGATGAATCCTCAGATGATGAAGATGACCATATTGAAAGTGCAAATATGTGCTTTATGGCACAAGAGAATGAAGATGAGGTAAGTTCTTTTAATAATGAAGAATTATTAGAAGCATTAAAAGATCTCTATTCTCGTTTCAAAAAGTTGAATAGTCAACATAAATCTTTGAAACAGAATAATGACGATCTCCTTATTAAATATCAAGAATTATCCTCTTCTAAGAACACTACACCAAATTCCATACATATTGAGAATACATCTTCTCAAGTTTTGGATCTTAGTAAAGAGAATGAAATTCTCAAAACTAAGAATGTTGAATTGCATACACAAATATCTGAAATGGATAAAAGTATATCATCACTTAAGATGAAATACAACAAGATGTCATCCAATGTTAATAAATTTAACAAAGAAAAGACAAATCTCGATGATTTGCTTAAAATTCAATATCCAGCAAATCATAGACAAGGATTGGGATATTCTCATAAGGATGCACCCAAGTCTTGTATCACTTCTTCCTCTTATGGAAAAACAACTTTTGTTAAACCACAAAAGAAGAATCACGCATTCATTTACACGAAGAAAGTAAACACTTCTACTTCTTCTACACAAGAAATGTTACTAACATTTCAAAAACAATTCCTAGGAAACCTACTACAATTAGTATATGGGTTCCTAAGGATTCTTGTTTAAAAGATAGGAATAATTATATTTCTACTTACATGCATTCTATTGTTCATTCCAATGATTATATTAGAAAGCCAAATTCCACTTGGGTTTGGCTTCCAAAGATCTAATCTTATGGACCCTCATACAAAGGGTACCAATGCTTAATGTTTTATCTTTCAGGTACCTAAAAAGGAAAGATGGATTTTGGACAGTGGATGTTCAAAACATATGACGGGAAATGTCAACCTGCTTTCAAGCGTTAGATACAAAGATGGAGGCACAGTTACCTTTGGTGACAACAAAAAGGGCAATATCATTGGCACTGAAACAGTTGGCAATACAAATCAGCCCATCATTGAGAATGTTCACTTGGTTGACGATAATGCAGATCTTCCTAAGGCATTTGCACAAGTTTCAAACCATTCATCAGAATTGATCATTGGAGATATTACAGATGGAGTAAGAACTCGACGTCAAATAGAACAAATGGCGCATTGTGCTTTCCTCTCATCCATTGAACCAAAGAACATCAATGAAGCGGGCAAAGACAGTTCTTGGATCATTGCTATGCAGGAAGAACTCAATCAATTTCAGAGAAATGAAGTTTGGGAATTAGTTCCCAGACCAACAGATCATTCAATTTTTGGTACCAAGTGGGTATTCAAAAATAAATAAATTGGATGAATCTGGTCAGGTAATTAGAAACAAGGCATGATTGGTTGCACAAGGTTATAATCAAGAAGAAGGTATTGATTATGATGAAACCTATGCACCAGTTGCTCGTCTTGAATCTATTAGTATGCTTTTATCATTTGCATGTTTTAAAGATTTTAAACTATTTCAAATGGATGTCAAAAGTGCCTTTTTAAATGGTTTTCTCAAGGAGGAAGTTTATGTTGAACAACCTCCTGGTTTTATTCATGAAAATTTAGAAAATCATGTTTTTAAATTGAAGAAAGCTTTATATGATCTTAAACAAGCACCTCGTGCTTGGTATGAAAGACTTAAAAGCTATCTTTTAAATTCTGGTTATTCTATTGGTAAAATAGATTCAACTTTATTTATTAAAAATATACAGTCAGATATCATTATCATTCAAATATATGTTGACGATACTATTTTTGGTTCTACTAATGAAACTCTTTGTTTAGAATTTTCTAAGATCATGCAGAAGGAGTTTGAGATGAGTCACATGGGTGAACTCAATTACTTCCTTGGACTTCAAATCAAACAAATGAAGGAAGGTATCTTCATCCATCAATCAAAGTATTCCAAAGAACTCATCAAGCGTTTTGGTTTAGAGACTTCTGCTGATAAACATACTCCAATGAGTACATCTACATCACTAGACAAAGATTTAAATGGTAAGAGTGTTAATCAACGTCTTTACAGAGGTATGATTGGCTCTTTACTTTATCTAACTGCTAGTAGACCAGATATTATGTTTTCAGTATGCTTGTGTGCACGTTTTCAGGCAGATCCTAAGATGTCACATCTTACTGCCGTAAAACGAATTATTAGATATGTTAAACACACGTCTGATTATGGTTTATTTTATCCTAAATCAAGCACATTTGATTTATTATCTTATAGTGACGCAGATTTTGCTGGTTGCAAATCAGACCGAAAAAGTACCAGTGGTACATGTCATTTTCTTGGACATGCTTTGGTCTCATGGTTTAGCAAAAAGCAAAATTCTGTTTCATTATCTACCACAGAGGCAGAATATATTGCCGCTGGGTTAGCTTGTGCACAAATTTTATGGATGAAACAAACTATCTCAGATTATGGCATTCAGTGTTCCACATGTCCTATAATGTGTGATAATACTAGTGCTATTAATTTGTCTAAAAATCCAGTTCATCATTCACGCACTAAGCATATAGATGTCCGTCATCACTTTTTAGATGATCACGTACAAAAAGGAGATATTGTTTTGAAGTTCATTTCCACTGAACATCAGATTGCCGATATCTTAACTAAGCCTTTGAAAGAGGAATCTTTCATTAAACTTAGAAGAGATTTGGGCATTATCAGTGAATCTGAATTTGTCATATGATATTTTCAATTTTTTGTGAATTTCTGGAATTTTCTGATGATTTTTGATTAAAAAAATTTTTAGTCGACTAATGTTTGCCTTAGTCGACTAAGACATCCAAATTTCTTTTACCCATTCTTTTACTGTTCCTATCTATTAGGAATGTTCAATATTATATTTTGATATACCCTAGCTTCTGTTAGTGTACTTTCCTCTGTGAATTTGTGTTGTTCACAATTTTTTATTATTATTTTATTTAAATATCTTAAATTCTTACCTACTTTATTTAAGTTTCTTAAAAAAAATTTACCTGCCAAAGGGCATCTTTGCTCTCTTGTGTCGGCCGTATCCTCTTCTCATGTCCGCCGTCTCTCTTGCCTTGGATATCTCTTGCCTTGGAAATTTAACCTATACCTCATTATACCATCTAGAAAAAGGCTCTTCCCACTTCTTTTTTTCCAAAGCACTCCTGGCCATGTGTCACGTTCTCATTCGGCCAACACCTTGCCTTGAGATCCGAAAATCATCATCCCTTGGAATGGGAACCCACTTTTATATCCTCTTGGAATTCTCACCTTTTTAAATTGTTTTTCTTCATTGGGAAGTGTATTTCACCAACCCCATTTAAGGGTTTGAACAACTTTTTTAAAAGCCTTCCATAACTTTCACCCACTACCGTCCTTTCCCACGTCTATTTTTTAGTTTTTCAATTTTTTAATTGTTATTTTTATTATTTTAAATATCCCGAACGGTTGCGCTGTAGATTTATTTTCGGGTATCTTAGTCGACTAACCCTCTTTTAGCCGATTAACTCGGTTTTAAAAACCGTTTTCACTCTAACTTCAACTTTTCGCGTACAACGTATCTTCTTCCTCCCGCCTCTTCACCTATTTTTGAACACCTTTTCAGTTCTTTCTACCCATTCAGTTTCTCCAACTGATCTCGAAACTGATCATGGCACCCATTCGTTTGTATAACCGCTTTCCATTTCCTTCTATTTATTTCGGTTATTGCCTTCAACTCTTCCTTCATCTTTTTATTTTCTCTCCACCGAAATTTCATCTCATCTTCTCCTTCACCGAAATCTCTCTCCTCACATCAAATGGCGCTTCCTCAATTTCACGACGCAGCAGCCGAACGTCGTTTCCATGCTTCGGCAAGTGCCAAATTCCATCCGGAGCGCTTCATCGACTTCAACGCTTTGGCCTCCTTCAACATCCTCACAATTCTCTCCGCCGCCGGCCTTGGGAAAGTTTGGGCTCTCTGCAATAAGGAGCCCTACTATCCATTGCTTGTCCGAGAATTCTACGCCAATTTAGAGCCTTGCGTCGACGGTCGCGCAACTCACCTTCTAACTCGCGTCAAAGGGCTTCCTATTTGTTTGTCTCTTCGCAAGATCTGTGATCTACTTGATCTTCCCTCTCACTTCATCGGTTCCCTAAATTTCACCATGTCTGACTCTTCCATTCTCGAAAAAATCGCATCCCCGTGGGTTCACAAACTCTCGGCTGTTCACTTTCACCCATCCGCCCGCATCATCCTAAAGGTCATCGTTTCCAACCTAATGCCCAAAGGGGGTTCCTTTAATTATCTTTCAAATGAGTTGGAACACTGTCTTTACGTGGTCATGGGTGGCCTGCCGATTAATTAGGGATATGTGATTCTTCAGTCTCTACTTCGCCCTGTTCAAACACATATTTACCATCCATCGTTCATCACTTTGGTCCTCAAGATGTTTTGTGTTCCTCTCGATGGAGAACTTTCGGTGTCCAATCACTATAACCTCAACATTATCACTCTTCACAACATGCATCTTGCTCTTCCGAATGACTCCGACGATGCAAACAGTGATGATGCTAATGACAAGGACCCCGACGAAGATCCCGTTGATGAACCCCATTCGACTGAACCCACCTTTACTCCTGCTTCTCACACCCCCGGTTCCTCAACTCCCGGTTCCTCAACTCCCGGTTCCCATCGTATCCATCGTTTCTATCGCAAGGAATTGGCTCACAAATGTTTTTCTTCCTGTCGCTCGAATCCTAGTTATTGTCCTCTTAAGTCGTCTGGTACTTCATCTACCCCTCGCCAAACCACAATGAGTGTTCTCCACGGCCTTAGGACTGACGTTCAATCTCTTCGCGACACAATGTCGACTGGGTTTACTGAATTTCGCTCGGCCTTGACTGAGCAGGCCCGCGTGATCGATCAAGTTCAGATTAACCAGATTAAACTCGTCTCATTGCTTGAGGCCCTCAATATCGTTGCCCCTAAAGAAACTCCTCGTCGCAAGAGTGCCCGTACCTCCCAGCCCTTTGGATCCCCTTCCAGTCGTTAGTTTTGTGGCGACAGTTGCCGTTGTTTACTCCTTCGTTGTGTTTTTTAAAGTGTTTTGGTTTGCTGATATCGGACGCTAGGTCGTAAGCCTTCGGTGATGATCTTTTGCTGTTGTTTTGCTTGTTGCATAATGGTTTTTAGATATGTTTTGTAGTCGGCCGTAGGGCCTTGATGGGTGTGTTACTTTGGATGTTTGGTTGTATGATCTCCTATTGTATGGTCGCTATCTGTGTTGCTTAGTAAAAACTATATTTTGTTTCGTCCCTTTTATTGTTCATATGCTCATTATACTCTTGTGTGTATGTTCATTATTCTCTGTTTTTTTTCCCCTGCATCTATTCATTTTTCTACTTAGTCGACTAAAGTTCCCTTTAACCGACTAGTATATTTTTTTACCCACCTTTTTGTCAATGACAAAGGGGGAGAATAATTAGGCAAATTTTAAGGGGGAGCATCCATATTTTGTCATCATATAACTAAGTATAGCATATGATATGATATCTGCATATAATTGAGTGTGACACTTCACTTTTTATAAATATTTGTCATCATCAAAAAGGGGGAGAATGTTGGGATTTCATAATCCCATGTTCACTTTCCTATTCTATTCCATATGATTTTGATGTGACAACTATTATTATTGCTACTCACTCTATCTATGCAGATGTGCAGTTTCTTAATATATCCACGCTTGGACAATAATCACTTGATAAGGAATCTCTGCACAAAGGCATCTCAAATACTCACATGAAGCTCGGCATACATATCTACGGAAATCTACAGACTGATGTATTTTTTATATTTATAGATTTTAGAGCCTTGAATATGAAATCCATCTAAGTCCTAGGTTCCTAATAACATATCCTACCAATCTTTTTTTCAGATAAGTCAAAATTCACGTTTTTCTGTCTTAGTCGACTAAGGCAAACATTAGTCGACTAAAAAATTTTTCTTCGAATTTTGGCCTGAAAATTTCTGAGTAGTCTTCAGTAAACTTCAGAAAGTTACCGTTAAAATTTCAGTCAAAAATTCCAAAGTTTGACTTTTATTCGACTAAACCTTCTTTAGTCGACTAATGAAGTTTTTGTGTCTGTTTTAACTAAAATTTTCCAGACCGTTTCTGAACGGTAGGAAACTCCTTTTCCCCCCATTTTACCTCAGAATAACTGCCCAAAAATACTATAAATAAGTGGGCATACCCATCATTCTTTACACACAACTTTCTTCTCTCTTTCTTCCTAGAATTGTTGATTCTAAGCAATCTTGCCTTAGTTGCTCTTTTCTCATTTGTAAGAAGAAATCCATAGATTTCTCTCTTCTTATGAGAACGGAAGAACTTCAAGATTCTTAATCAAATTTCTTTTGAGAATTGAAGTTTTCTTCCTTGAAGCAATTTTGATCTTTTCAACATCATTTTAGAAAGTTGTTTGTGTTCATAATTGTAAGAAGATATCGATTGATCTCTCTCTTCTTTTATGAACCAGAGAACTTCAAGTATTGTTCTTCATAACATATATTTTATATCTTGAAGTTCATCTTCTAACACCATCCTTGAATGTTATTCTAATTTCATAACAAGGCTATAGGTGTTTCTCTATTTCTTATTTAACTGGTTTGAATCTCTGATTAGAGATTGTACAAAGTTTGGGACACGGGGAGTGTCGCCATTTTTGTAAGTTTACGCTTGCGGGGCAAGTGGTTATAGTGGATTGAAAATCTCTACGGGGTAGAGGACTGGAGTAAGATCACAAGGATCCGAACCAGGATAAATCTCTGTGTTTGCGATTGATTTAATTTTCCGTACTTGTCATTTTATTTTCATTGTCATCTTTGCAAATATTACTAACATCTTATTTGCAACATTTTTTATTATATACACTATTCACCCCCCCTCTAGTGTATTGATCCTTACAGGCTAAAACTACAATAAAGTGTTCAGAATGCTTGTACTACTGTTTAGGTAATTGCTTCAGCCCGTAGAGTGACTTCTTCAGCCTACATGCAAGACCGTCACCACACCCATAAGCATCAAGCTGAGCCATATAGATCTCCTCGAGTTCTCTATGCAAGAATGTCGGCTTGACATTCCGTTGCTCCAGTTCAAGATCGAACTGTGCCACTAATGCCAACAGGATTCGAATAGAGCAATGCCTTACCATCGAAAAGAAGACTTCATTGTAGTCGATGCATTCCCTCTATGCATAGAGTGAACGTCTCCTGCTTCGGCTCCGTCCTTCTTGGTGTAGACCCACTTAGACAAAATTACTGTCTTGCCTTTCGGAAGCTCCACCAGATCCTATTTTTCGTTCTTCCTCAGTGACTCCATCTCATCGTCCATCGCTTTTCTCCATCAATCTGGGTCTTCATACTGCTCCACAACTCTCAAAAAGTGGAAATGTAAATACTTACAGTGGGAAAAGCGAATGAGACCATCTCCAAGTATCGCACAGGTCGTCGTATCTCATGCCTCGGCCTCGACACTATAATGAAATCCTTCAGCTGAGTCATCTTTTGAGCTGAGCTATGTCCACCATCCGAGCTTGAACCACAAACTTCACCAGCATCTCTCTAGAGTACATCTTCTATAGCCTTTGGAATAGATCGACCTGAGTCAGTGACTGACCCATCTGGAGCCTCAAACACCTTCACAAAGATGGGCTTCATATGTGTCTGTTCGGTCTCCACCTTGAGTTCATTCTCCTTCATCAGTAACACTGACTCATCAAATGTTACATCTCTGCTCACGATCACCTTCTCCTATGTCAGACAACATAACATGTATCCCTTGACACCATTGCTAAAACCCAAGAAGATGGGGTTTTTGGCTTTAGCATCGAGCTTGTCATCCTTCACGGCATATTAGCTCGGATAGCCCCATATCCTCAGAGTGTCATAGTAAGGAACTGGATTTCCTAACCAGACCTCCAAAGGTGATCTTCCTCCCAATGTAGAAAATGGTAGCTGATTGACCAAGTATGTTGCATACACCAGGGCCTTCGCCCAAAACTCATTCGACAAGTCAGCTATTGACAGCATGCATCGAACTTTCTCCAGCAAAGTCTGATTCATCCTCTCAGCTACCCCATTCTACTGTGGTATACCACTCATGGTGAAGTGCCTCTAAATCCCATCCAATCTGCAGAACTTCTCTAAGAGATCTGTCATATATTCTCCATCGTTGTCACTTTGGAGCCGCCTGACCTTTTGACCTATTTGAGTTTCAACCAGCTTCTTTCACTTGATAAAAATTTTCAGAACTTGGTCTTTTGACTTCAAAGGACACACACACACACACACCATGCGTGAGAAATCGTCAATAAATGACACGAGATAATGTTTACCTCATACGTCAGTATGTATGTAGTCAACCGCTCCCTCCGTACTATGGATGGCTGTCCCATATGAAGCACTGGTCTATTTACCGAAGACAGAATGCTCGCAAAAATCGATCTTCCTGGTCTTGGCTCCCTTCAGACGATCACCCTCAATCAGCTTCTGCAAAGCTTTCTTGCCTACATGACCTAGACACATGGTAGTAGAGGTGGTACCATTTGCACTGGTACCACCATGCGACTGTATTTGATGAAGGTACCACTTGCACTCTGATTAGGAGGGTGAACCATTCCATTTAGGATTAACGGTTCCAGCATAACTGAAGTAGGTAGGGCTGGGTGAGAAAGGGTCCCCTGTTGCCTATTTAGAGTCTTCCACTCCAACTCAGACATGCACATCAGCTTCTCGTCCAATGCAATATCTTGACCAAGTTGGTTTAAGATATCCATAACCATGCATCTCCACATACAAAATTTGATATTTCCATCAAACTTTTCAATTTCGAACGTTGTGTTGGACACGATAATCTTAGACACTGGAGCATGCACACCAAAAGTCGACGTCTTTGAGGAATCGTCATCACCACCATTACTCATCTTTTCCTCCTACGTAGATCTCCAAAACTATTAAGCTCTGATCCCAGTTTGTTGTGCGTCGGATGCGGAAACTTGTCGGATCGTCAGATGATCGGGACGAGGACGAGCAACAAGTACAAACGAGAAGTGCTATGAGAGATAACAATTTAGGCCATCAACCGGCAAAGGGAACACAAGGAACTTTATTACGAAAGGAGAGAAAAATACAAATCTTCTCACTTCATATAAGATGAAGAATCACACAAGATCTCTCCAAAAGCTCACAAACAATCTCTCAAAGTTGGCTCTCACAAGTGACAGCTCAAAGTTCTCTCTATATGTTCCACTCTGAAACCCTCCTCTAACACTCCCTATATACCCCTAGGGTACAATAGGTGCCATCATTAAGGAGGAGTCTGCAAAATATACGAATCCCAACTTTAAAGGAATCTCATCCCTATCACAACTTTATGCAATTAATGCACTGCACCCTACTAGGCCTCCATTGCATCCACTTGGGGCCCCCCGAACAATCGAGCTTCCCTCTAAAGACTGAGTGATCGAAGTGCTGAGCCGAGCGTCCGAGCTACCTGTAGATCGAATCGTAGAGCTACCGACCTGTGAGCCACCGATCCATCGAGCGTCTGAACTGCAGACTTTGACTGAGCAGACGACTGAGGAATAATGCACTATAGCAGTCCAATGGCTCAGCATCCTCGCATTTAACTTGTGCAGAGTCATATAGGTCAAATCCAAGAACAACCAAGGTATCTCTACACAAGGTAGCTCAGTTGCCAACCAATACCCCTTCAGCACCTCAATCGAGCCTACTTCCATAGAGACGTCAAAGGAAAAAACTGGCTGGCGACGGCGGTGGCACTTAGCATTGGTGCAACATAAGCATGTCTACATACCAAACCGATCAGTCTCTTGGCAGCCACATGTCCACGCATTATGATCCTAACAAGAAGAAGAAGAAGAATTCAAATGCTTCACCACTGCCATAAAAGACGATCAAGGTGGAAGATGCGCCTATCGGCGAAGTGACCACGGTAAATGCTAATGCTGAAAATGAACAAGTGTTAGTTGTTACAATGGAAGAAACTGATGATCTAGTTCTGAGACAACCGCCATCAAATGCAGTGGAAAATTTGGACCAGCCTTTACAGCATTTTCATCTCAAGGAGTTACCGATGGAACATCAAGACATGTGTCGCTCAGAGTTGTAGATTTTTTGACAAAGCAATTTCATATTTTAGGTAGGTTTTTGTTGGCGGTTGACTTTTAGAAACAGTGAGGTGGAGCTGACGTGGCTAGTTCTAATGACGTGGCACTCCGTCAGCTGATGAATGGGACCCGCAAAGACTGGAGCGTGAGTCGGGTGAGCCAAGTTCGAACTACTGAGATGAAGCTCGACCTAACTCTGGGTCGTCGAGAGCGATCCTTCGAGCTACTCGCTAGGTCGTTCGTCATGCTATCTTCAACATAGACAGTCGTCAGGGGGGTCGGATCTGGGTTCCTACCCAAATCCCCTCCGATGCTTAAGTTAGTAATGACTTAAGGTGGCCCGAGATAGTCAAGATCGACCTAAAGGGAGATCAAATTGGTGGTGTCTCGTCGAGATTTTAGAAGACTAAATATAAGTGGAAAAGTAGATAGAAGAGTTGTCAGGGTACCTAGTATTCGGTACCTCTGGAGTGTGCCCCTTGTTCTGTTGGTGTTTTGACTATTTATAAGTGTAGGCATCCATTCCGTGCTGTTAGCAAATAACAGCCACATATTATGGTGACACGATCATCCCTGAAAGATAGGTATAACCGATGTCCACTTACCCTGCCATCAATAAGCCCATTACTAACCATCTCTTTGAGCTTCGGAAGCTCAACGGGCAAATTATGCCCTGGATTTGACTGGGCAGGTGATTAACTTATTCTGTGGGCCTTACGGGCTTGATGGGCTGCAACTCCGTCTTTGTGGGCTTCTTTGCTTTGCTACTAAAATTTTTCTCCCCTTCGAGGGCTGGCCCAAGATTGTAACAATGGCCCCCATCACTTGGACTCAGACAAAACGTCGGTTGAGTTCGAGTTATGCGATACCTCATTAATTGGGCTTGGCAGTCGAAGTTGGAGTATTTGATTTCGAGCGCCAAAATTTCTTCTCCTTTGATTTAACCGTTGTGTCTGCACGAGGCTTGGGATACCGATGCCTACGGATCATCGAAATGTGCCCTCTTATGAGAGGATCGGTCTTGATCACAATGGGATGTTTCTCCATTTAAATAAGGAAATGGGAGAGATGAGACGAACTTTACTGTTTGGGCATTTGAAAAAAGAAACTCGTTGCCTCTCCTCAGTTCATCCTTAAAGGTTCTGGCCATGGCTTCTTCCCCAGCATCCGAATCTGCTAAGCAATGTGATGAGATGGAAAGATCCATGCAGACTACGTCCCAAACTTTTCATATCGAAGCTGGTCCAAGTGCGGGTGAAGCTCGAACGGGAGTTGATCCTTCGAAAAAAGTCAATGAGGAATGAAGAGATTTGCCTCGTGCTTCTGTTAGGCCCTCGACCTATGTTTCTTGAGGTGATGCTAGGAAGACATAGTGTCGGATGTAGATTCTAATCAGTAGCTAGGAAGGCCATAGTGTCGGATGCAAGGAAGGCCATCCTAAATGTACAAATTTATTTGCAGTGCTTGAGCTCCAAAAGCTTAATAACCTCTAAACTCTATTTAGTATACATTGTAAGTTATATTACTAGAATATATTGTTAAGATATTATTTATATGTAAAATAAAAATGTTATGAAATGCTTAGAAATTAATAATGTTCACAAAAGAGTGTAGGGAGAATGAAGCTTTAAATACAAGTTTTACTCATACATATTACGTATTCCATTACTTTTCTCTTGAGCAATAATAACAAACAATCATTCAAATGTATTTTATCAATTTAAATAAAACGATGTTAATAATGATAGAGAAATATAGCCTCAGATATCCAAGCATTAATTTTTCCTATGCATTTGTTAAAAATTCTACTATTTACTAGTTTTTAGATGATTGGCATCGATTTATTTTAGTCTTCATATTTTAAAATCCTAATATATCAAAGATCTAATAAATTCAAGGTATTTTTCTCATTGATCTAGTCATTGCTAAAGGTTCTATTATATGAAACTGTTAAATATGCAGCGCCTACATCATCGATCAAAACATTTTGATAAAACCTCCACCGGTTTGGGCCCCATAGAAACCCCCCACCAGTTCGGGCCCCGACCCAAACTTTGCAAAGGTGAGGTCCCAGAAGAGATCCAACTTCACATTATCAAAATCCAAGCTTTTCGACCCTTTCTCCTTAGAGAACAACCACGGCTTTATGTCCAATTTTCCCAAGGACTGATTGGTGCAATCATCGACCCAGATGCTGAGTCCTTGCTCCATCAGGTTCTTGGTCCAGGTGATGGTGATCACACAAGAGCGGGAGTCAAGCCATGTCCGATTGAGGCATGTTACCAGATTGTGACAACTTTTGGCCGATTTTAAGGATGAAGAAGGTGATGAGTCCCTACACGAACACATGAGGATGCATCCGAGTATAGCAGCTACCATGGACGTCGACACCATGGCACTTCGTCAGCTGATGAAGCTACTCCCTAGGTCGTTCGTCGAGCTATCTGCAACACAGATAGTCGTCAGGGGGGGTCAGATCTAGGTTTCGACTCAAATTCCCTCTGATGCTTAAGTTAGTAAGATTTAAGGAGACCCGGGGTAGTCAAGATCGACCTAAAGGGAGATCGATTTGGTACTGTCTCACCGAGCTTTTAAGAGGAAGAAATATAAGTGAAAAAGTAGAGATAAGAGTTGCCAGAGTACCTAGTATTCAGTACCTTTGGAGTGTGCCCTGTCATGTTGGTGTTTTGACTATTTATAAGTGTAGGCCTCCCTTCCGTGCCGTTGGCAAATAACAACCCCTCATTATGGTGACACGATCATCCCTAAAAGACCGACATAACCGTTGTCCACTTACATCACCATCAATGAGCCCATTACTAACCATCTCCTTGAGCTTTGGAAGCTCATCGTGCAAATTATGCCTTGGCTTTGACTAGACGGGTGATTAACCTCTCATGTGGGCCTCGCAGGCTTGGTGGGCCATAGCTCCATCTTTGTGGGCTTCTTCGCTTAGCTAGGAACATTTTTCTCCCCTTTGAGAGCTGGCCCAAGGTTGTAACAATAGCCCACATCACTTGGACTCAGACAAAATGTTGGTTGAGTTCGAGTGATGTGATAATTCATTAATTGGGCTCGGTAATCGAAGCGGGAGTATTTGATTTCGAGCACCAAAATTTCCTCTCCTTTGATTCAACCGTTGCGTCTGTGCATGGCTCGGGATACGGATGCCTATGGATTACCGACACGTGCTCTCCGATGAGGGGGTCGGTCTTGATCATGAGGTAATGTTTCACCATTTAAATAAGGAAATGGGAAAGATGAGACAAACTTTACTTTTTGTGCATTTGAAAAAAGAAACTATTCACTTCTCCTCTATTCATCCTCAAAGGTTCTGGTCGTGGCTTCTTCCCCAGCATCCAGATCTGTTGAGCAATGGGATGTGATGGAAAGAGCCATGCGGGCTACGTCCCAAACTTCTCATGTCGAGGCTGCTCCAAGTGCGGGTGAAGCTCGAACGCGTATTGATCCTTCGAAACAAGTCAGGGAGGAAGGAAGAGATTTGCCTCGTGCTTTCATTGGCCCCTCGACCTCTGTTTCTTGAGATGATGCTGGGAAGGTGTTCGGTTGTCCCTTTGCTCTCGCAATCGGGACGGTGGTCGAATGTCGTCTTACCGCAAGCACATGGTGTAAACAGTGGCAAGAGGGTATCGTATCCCCAGAGAGGCAGTTGTCACACTACCTATCGATTCCAGGACGTTGGGTTAGGCTTCGAAGTTTTATTGGTGGAGATGGATTATGGAGAGTCGTGATGGCGATGAAGGAATGCGAAGGTGTCACTATCGGCGGGGCACATCCAAACACAAAGGAAAACAAATAGAACAAAGAGAAAAAATCGAGGAAAATATCACTAGGGTATCGGGAATCCCTACTAGGGCTTTCAGATTTGGATACCGAGTTAAGGATCCCTTCATTAAAGAACGAATGAGGGTAGGAGTTCCACATCCGTAGATGGGAACGAGCATTTGACTTTCGTCATCACGCCTGTCTAACGCCTCCCTATGAGGAGCCATGCTTTCGCTATCAGCTATGCACAGGGATGAATGCATTACGCTCGACACTTGTTCCTGCACCGCAACCCGTATTCACTTGTGTGGTCTACGGAATGCGATACTACACCATGGTTGGTCCTAGCAATCAGGTTACTCTCGTAATCACCGACTAGTGGATCAGTGATTAGTAATCACCCCTAGCTCTCGAGTCACTCTCGTGATCACGAGCCCAAGAAATGGCCACTAAGCCCTAATCAGATTTGTGGGGATCCTCCCTAGAACGTGGAGGCTCTTTTGCGATCCTCCAAATCTAGGGCTAATCCCCCAAAATCCTTTATTCAAACTACCATGGGGCAACCTAAGATTCATCCAACTAAGGTTAACCCATCATCCAACCACTAGAATCCTAGGGTTCTTCCCTAATCCTAGCAATAAATCTACTCAATCATGGAAAGGATACGGAAACGACAGAAATCAACATCACAAGCATGTAAGAAAAGAGCAATGAAAGATTCAACATCAAGAGCAAATGAGAAATACAATAGAGAAGATTAAACAAAGGAAATTACTTAGCTCATGAAGATCCAATGCACAAATCAGCGAGGAGGGGGCCGATAACATGGCCAAGCCTCCAAAAATGGTCTCCAACCCTAAACCTAGCTCTCCCAACCTAAGAGGAGATCCCCTAACAATGGCTACTCAATCCCTATATATAGCCCCCAAAAAACCCCAAAATAATCCTAAATTGAGTTGGACCCGTGCCTGCTGCTCAGGTAGCTCGGGCAAGCATCTGTAGGTCGCTCGGCCAGTGCAGATACGTGTCTGCCCGAGCACAGATTCCAGCACAGATTCGCCAAGTTGCAGAAATTCCATAGTGCTCATCCGACCTCCGATTGGCACGTTCTTGGTGGCGTTGGAATCATTATGAAGTCTACTATCTGGGCACAATATGAAAAAAAATACTATTATATCCCTAGTGATAGTAGAACTTAAAAGACTGAAGGGATGTCCTGAAATCTGCGACATTTTACTCCGCTCGCCCGAGCAGCTTGGGTCGCTTGCCCGAGCAGCTTGGGTCGCTTGGCTGAGCAGCTTGGGTCGCTCACCCAAGCGAAGTAAGCTTTGAAATTCCAGAAATTTGAAGGCACATTTTGGGCTCTTCTGATAGCTGGCTTGGGCAAGCGACTTGGTCGCTCGGGCAAGCGAGCCAAGTTGCTCGCCTGAGCGCCCCTTAAGCTCTTGGCCTCTCCTTCACTTCTTCTCTTCCTTCTCCTCTTTCTCTCTTCGCTTCTTTTCTTCTCTCCTTCATTTCTCTCTAGCGGCTTTGCGTCGTCAAATGTGGCACCGCTGGTGCTCCGACATCGGTGTGCATGCCATCCTCTCCAATATGCTCCGAATTGCTCGATATTCCCTGAAATGCAACTAAACACTCTTAAAGTCAAATAGTTCCAGTTATTAGCGTAAAAACATATAAAATCGGGATTTAAGCACTCGCTTTGACGTGTAAACATATATATGAAATGTGGAATATTACGACACATCAGAAGGCCATAGTTCCGAATGTAGTTTCTAATCAGGCTTCTCGAGTAACAGCTGATCATCTCCCATCTCTTTAAAGGAAGTATATATGATGTAATTGCCGAGTCTGATTGCCCTTGCAGAAGGAAAGGGTTTGTTTCTCTGGTGACTGTGAGGTGGGGGTGTACACTAGAGCCTCTCATCTTGGACTTTGCTTCCCCATGCACCCGTTCATGCTTTGCATATTGAACACATTGGGGGTTTCCCTCTGTCAGTTAATGCCAAACTCAGTGGCCATTCTGGCTAGCTTCATCGTGCTTTGTATGTTTAAAGATGTTGAACCAACCATAGGATTGTTCAAACATTTTTTTTAAATTGACCCCTCCGACATCCTCTGGATGGTACCTTATTACTGCTAGGAGAGGTAGATTATTGATCAAAGCTCTTCCCAATTATAATCTAGGATGAAAGGAACAGCTCGTGTTCGTGGTGTTCCCTATCATAGCGATCTTTCTCACTTAGTGACGGCATCCAAAACTTGACGTGAATGAAGATAGGCCCCTTTCACAAGAAGAGAAAGAAGCTGTCGTGTTTTTGTCAGGGCTACCGAAGAGTGATAAATCAATGAAAAGGCTTTTGTGCGACATGATATTGCTTGAAACCGTTTGGGCAAAAGGTCAAATCTTTTCCTTGTGCTTTGCCCGATGTTGTTCTCCCTTAACTCCTTTTCCTTCTTTGTAGGCATGATTGAATAAGAGTATCAAGTCGAACCTGACCTGCAAGTGGCCCTCCAAGCTTTCCTTCAAGAAGCGGAAGAGGACATGCCAGCTCACTTGGGGACTCCTCCCAAAGAAAACTCAAGTATAGTTGTTGAGGGTTCATCCCTGGTGTGTGTGTGTGGGTGGGGGGGTTGGTGGCACTTTCTAGGTTAGAATACCTCACCCTAGGATGATTCGATAGCCATGTGATGAGTTCATTCCTGTGTTCAACCCACAATAGAGTGAAGCCGAGCCCTAGAGCCCTTTCTTTTTGTGTAATATTTCTCCCTATTACACATACTTCCCACCTAGCTAACTTTGGCCTATGATTGAGCTAATACTCAATTACACAACCTCCTTGCAGACGACCCATTAGCATTATGACGATAACTGTGTGCTTGCGGTTATAAATTTTAAAGTTTCACGAACACATACCTTGCCTACACTTCAAGTAAGATATTTTCAAGGCATAGGATTTGTGTTCATTTTAAGTTTCATGAAAAACTATTCGTGTAAAACTATTCCTCTTTATTTGTTGAGATTTACTCTCGGTTTGTACGAGGGCTTATTCTTGGGTTGTGGGAATAAGGACATTGTGTAATTGATCAACACTTGTCAGGATTTGGCAAGTGGGATTTTACTGGATTTTATCTCAAGCATGAATTGCTTGAGGGTTGCTGGAGTAAAATTCAAGGGAGTTGGGATTTGACTCGGGGAATCCGAACCAAGGTACATCATGTGTTTGCGTTGCTCATTTTCTGTGGTTGTTGTCTCTATCTCTTTAATTCTACATATTTGGTTATGGTTTTAATTAGGTATAATTTCCTCTTATCATAAAATACTATTCACCCCATATAGTGTTTTCTCGCATAGCTACATGTCCAACAATTGGTATCAGAGCGAGGTTTAAGCAATGTCAACCAATACCAACAACCGAGATGGCACTTCGATCGTAGCCGAAGTTCAATCCACCATTATACCACCGCTCTTCAACGACTCTAAATATAATAATTGTAAATGCCGAATGATCATCTTTCTAAACATCATATCACTTTAGAGAACCGAATAGAAGGAGTACGTAAAGCCTACCGAACCAGACTTCTCCAAATGGACTTCGACATAAGTGACCGCGGAGGTGAACAATGCAAATGCGATGAATTCGCTAATTTTCCCTTTGGATGCAACAGAGTTCAACAAGGTGTCAAACTGTACGTCTGCATACCAAATCTGGAACCACCTCCTCATCACTCATGAAGGGACATCTCATATAAGGATGTCTACAACACTTCGAAATGTTCCAAATGTAGGAAAAGGAGAAAATTTCGAGCATGTACGTGAGGTTCACCAATATCATGAATGACCTCAAAAGCTCTTAGGAAGGTGTACACTCAAGTAGAGAAGGCGAGAAAATTAATCATGGTCGTGACTCCGAAAAGAGGAAAGAAGGCCATGGCCATTGAGAAAGACAACGATACGACCAAATACACCGTGGAAAACCTTATTATCAACCTCATGGCCTATGAGGAAATGAAGAAAGATAGAGAGCAAAGGGAAGCTCTTAGAGCACTAGCCGAGTCAAAGAAGAAAGCCATCGCTTTCAAAGCTACATCAGATAAGTGGGGATCTGATGGAGAGATGGACTTGGAATCTATGGCTCTCATGGCAAGGAAGTTCCAAAAGTTTTTCTGCAAAGGGAATTTCAAATCTAAAGAAAAATTTGATTCGACTAACAATTTTTCTCTTTGTTAGAAGTATAACAAGCCAGTGCATATCAAGAAGGTTTGCCCGATGCAAAAAAACAAATAAAAATGGAAGGCTACCCAGTACAAGAAGGGAGATAAGTACAAGGAGAACAAGATGAAGAAAGGACTCATCGGGACATGGGACGACTCTAGTATCAAAGATTCAAACAATGAAAATGACAAGATAGCGTGCATGTGTTTTATGCTGCGAGAGGACACTCCAAAGGATGATTCGAGTGATAGAGATAGCAACACAGATGAGGTGACTTAAGATTAGTTAATGAGCAACTTTTCTATAAATATCAAAAGTTATTTAATTCATATATACTTGCCAAGGATAAATTAGCTAGTCTCACAAACACATCCACACTCATCACCACATCAAATGACACTATCATTGATGCATTAGTCAATGAAAAGACTAACTTGATGGCACAAAATGGCACTTTGAGGTTAAACCCCTCAAATCTCAATTGGATTGTGTCCATATTGTGGATTGTGACGATGTTGAGATTGAAACACTACGATCTCAAAACACTTTCTTGGAAAATGAGAACGTATCTCTCAAAATCCACGTGCACGAGCTCACTACATGTATATCCACCTTAGATGCCACCATTTCTTCAATCACGAAGAAATATGAGCTCATGTCTGCCAATGTTGATAGGTTCAACAAAGGCAAAGGTAAGGACATGTTGGATCCGTTGCTAGAGAACAAACTCGAGTTCCCACAGACGGCACCAATTGTTTACGTGTTTTTTCACCACGAATGTTGTTAGAAGATGATACGGTTGCAGTAGATGACGTGGGATGACGTAGGCAGCTGATTAGGCATTGGGCATGCTAACCATTGGCTTAATAGACCCTGGTATGAAC
This sequence comes from Scilla litardierei, assembly GCA_030789695.1. Taxonomy (NCBI): domain Eukaryota; kingdom Viridiplantae; phylum Streptophyta; class Magnoliopsida; order Asparagales; family Asparagaceae; genus Scilla; species Scilla litardierei. Next base: position 624,339,858 of record CM061142.1, read on the forward strand.
TGTTGGAGCCAAGTTTGCGCTGTCACCGGGGTGCCTTCAGCTTCTTGCAACACGAGGAGTTCACTAGGGATGGTCAGATCTGGGGTCCGACCTAATCCCCTCCGATGCTTAGTCAGATAGTGACTCAAGGAGGCTCGTGGTAACTATGGTCGATCTATTAGGAGATCAACCGATATTTATTATGCCGAGCTATATAGGAAATATAGAATTTAGGTGGAGTAGATACCGGTGTAGGAGGACCTGGTTGTCAGAAGATTGTCTGTGAATTCGTTCCCACTCCCTCCGAGAGACTATTTGTAGGTGATGGATTTAGAGGGACTTTAGAGGGTAACATCCAAGCATTTAAACCGCTTTATTTTTTTACACTGAGCTGTCGGAATTGCTGACGAGCAGAATGATCAGTCATTAAACGCCCTCATTTTGAGTTGACGTTTTAAATGTAGGAGCCTAATAGACAGTCGAACAGTCATCTTAAATGAGGAGACAGTCGGCCTCACGTGAGGGGCTTCAGGCTATTGGGCCTTACTGGCCTTTTGGGATTAAAGGTGAAAATTGTATATTTTCACCCCCTAACTTTGGTTATTTGGTGCATGATTTATCGATATTTGAGCTCAGACGTATTCATTTTGTGTAAATCATCATATTTTTCATCCAAACAATTTTATATGCATGAAATAACATTTCTATAGCTAAATCATACTTCGCATTTGATTTTGGGATTTTTCTGGATTTTTCTAGAATTATTTGATTACCCCAAGTGCTAAGAAGAAGAACTGAAGCACATAGAGACTCACACGGTCGTGTGGGATATCCCACACGGTCGTGTGGAACTACCTGTCAAAGAGGTCATTGGGTGAGCTTCACATGGTCATGTCATTCTTTTACGCGATCGTATGGATGCTCCGTCGAGTTAAGCAAGGAAATGGTCGTTTTGGGGCTTTGACACGGTCAGAGGCAAATGACCGCGTCGTACCACCCAGTTCTCGGGAAATTCGATTTAATCGTGACGGCGTCGAAAGTGAAATGACCGCATCGTTGTGCCTAGCCAGCCAATGCAAATGATAACGACGCGACCATTTGGTTGATCCAAACGACCACATCGTTTGGGAGCTTTTGGGTGCGTTAAGTTGTTGTTTCAGCCGCATTTTGACCCGATTTTGGACCCGATATTTTCCTCCAATCCCAGCCCCTAATCAAGTTATTGTGTGGTGGAGATTCATCAGCCTATAGGGGGGCTGTCCTAGCTAAAGGAGCGAAGAGTGAAGTGGCCCAATCAATACTATTCCCTCAAATTTCAAAATCAAGAAGAACACTTGGAGAAGAAGGACAAGGAGAAAATCTTGGGAATCATCTCAAAGGGGGTTCTTTTGTATTGAAGTTTATATTTTTATTTTTCTCCTTGATCTTTGCTACTTGTAAGAACTATTGGATCATGTTTTTGGAATAAAAAATGTTGTCTTTATTTTCTATGAGTAGCTAATCTCCATGTGTGTGTTTTCGGTGGATTGATATATGTATGGCTTAAAGATTTCATTTCTAGCATGATTTTAATTCTTGTATGTGGATGACACTTTTAGTTACTTTGTTTATTGAAATCTTAGTAAGAAATCCAAAGAGAGGACTATCCTAGAGGACCCTCTCTCTTAGGCTCAATGATTATTTTTCTCAAAGTTTTATTCACTACTTTTTGCACCCCAAGTGTTGTTGTGAGATGTGTATGCCCTCAAGACAATTTATCTATATGTATATGTACAAACATCTTGTTTGAAATAATAGTAAGCTGTTTGGTAAGAATTTACCCAAGTTAATAATAATGTAGTCTATATTATTATTTAGGTAAAGTCCTGAGACTTGATGTGAGGTCAAACAAGTATCGAGATGAGAATCTCGATCATGGAGAATTCATTGATCGTTTGTAGCATAAGTCTAAAATTGTTCGTGGTCGTAGATGTTTCGAGAAAAGTATATCGATACATCAAATAGACCATTGTGTCTTTGTCTTCACCATGGAGTAGTGACGATGATCTCATGGTCGTTTGACTTGGCGAAGTCGAAGACGAGACACATGTGCTCATTGGAGAATGGGTTCACTGAATGACCCAACGAGAGTTATCATATGGTTAACATTAACTAATATATCAGTGATAACTCTCAGTGATGATAGGCAAGTTGTTTCTTAGACTTGAGTTCATTGTACGAACCTGTACATGAATGGTGTCACTCAGATCTCTGACCTAGTTTCGAGGCAAGGACTGTCGAAAGGTCTTTGGTTAGGTGACACTTGAAGCGTGCGAGGAGAGTAATAACCAAGAGAGGATTCGTCTCTCCCATTAATAGGGAGTTAGTATCACACGTGTTAGTTCGGTCTTTAGTAAAACCTCTTGCTAGAGTATGTTGGAAGAAGTCCAACATTATTTGACTAAAGATTGATGGAGACTAACCAGTTTCGAGCAATTGTGATTGACATTTGACCATACCCTAGGCTTAGCTAAGCGACATATTTATGACGAGTGGACTAAAACTGTGGTAATCATCATGGACACATTCAGATGATCCCGATGACACCTTAGTCAATAGGTCAATCACGTAATTATGATGCCAAAACTGGGATGACACATGTTGCTCATGGTCACTGTCGTCTAGAGGTTTCGAGCCCCAACATGTAGGAGGGTCAGGCTGTATGTCTCACACCGAGTAGGATTTGCGTCATAGTAATAGGAAGAATTAAGAAGGAATGCACTCGAGTGCACGGGAATAATTAAATTCACAAAGGGTTTGTGAAAATGAGCCTATAATAATTAAAAGATATTAATGATGTGGGATTATTGCATATGATGCAAATAAATTAAATATGTCGTACAAGGTTTGCAAACATATTTTAGATCGCATATGATACGGTATGCACAAATGCATAGAAAGGATCCATTCGACAAAACGGGAATCCAGGAATGTCCTGGACTGGCTGCACAAGCTTGGGTTTGATACAACCCATTAGGGAATGGGGGACCCGCTTAGCTAGGGTTTACCCTAGTCAAAAAACGGCTGGAAATTTCAAGATTCGGTCAAAAAACGTATTTGATGCATCAAACAACCTTGGAATTGAACAAATTTTGTTTCTATGATTTTACCATGTAAAGTCATTCGAAACGACATATTGTATGCCTTCAGGGGATCACTGATGAGGGAGAAACAATTGTTCAAAGAAAGAATGAATCTGGACTCAAATCTGTCCAGATTCAGGTTTCTGCAGTTTTTGGGCCAAATTTGAGACTTGAGGGGTCAAACGACGTCGAATTGAGCCTCGTTGATTTCTATGTGTTCACCGTTCAGTGCTCTTTGATTTGATATATGATATCATTTGCGAAGCTCAACGGTGGCATGAACAATTCACTAAAGTTTGCCCTTCGTAGAAGGCAAATGTGAAATTGCTTTTTCTCCATTAACTTTAGTTTCACATTACTCGTGAGACTAGGGAGTGGGGCCGGCTCCCTATATAAATAGGGGCTAACCCCCCTTGAAAACCTGGACTAAGTCTTCGATTCTAGTATCTCCAAAAAGTTTTGAGCATGCTCAAATTAAGACTTGAAAAATTATTCCCTCCTAAATTCTTTTGTTCCTTCGTTCGAATCCTAGAAAGACTGCGAGGAGGTTCGGATCAAATCTAAAGTCTTTGACGCGGGTCCTGCTCAAGTGAAACTTTCTTCGGCAAGTGGTTGGCTTGGAGGCTCGGTGTTGGCTCGCCTCGGGACGCGGTTCAGCTCGGGACGTGGTTCGGCTCGGAAGAAGCGGCTCTGCCCTAACGTGGGGCATCGCTTTGGGGATAGAGGCATGTTGCTGAAAATGACGCTTCGTGTGGTAGCGAAGTGAAGGGTATGTCTTTTATTTTATGCTTTCATATATTGCAGTAGTTTAGATCTTTCTTTGGGGTTGGTCAGACCCACTCCAAAGACAGTAGATTTTCCTGGATAGGGTTCATGTAACTCTTAGTGATGACATTAAATAGTTTAATGTATTTTATTACGCTGCCTTTTATGCGTATATCGTCCGTCCGACGTAGGACATGCATAAATTTTATGTCCTAAGGGTCCATCAAAACCCAACATTGGTATTGGAGCCAGGTCTACTTTGATCTAATTTCTATAAATGATATGATAGCATGAGATGTTTAATATAAACATGATAATAATATGATTATTTATATTTAATAATTTTGTGATAATTATTTAATAAGTTGCATCTTTAATTTATGAGATAAATTTTTAAGTTGCATGTTTCTTTGCTAATAATTATTACATAATTATTAATAATTGTTATAACTTAATTATGAGATAATTTTAAGTTGCAAGTGTTCATACTTAAATTTTATATGATAAAATTTTTGTATTTTTAATTGTTTTGCAATTTCTTGTTCATTATATAATAACGCAAGAAAACCTATTAGGTTAGCCATTAAAAGCTTTCTAAAAATTATAAGATAATTCTTAGATTGACATGATATGTTTTAAAAATTATTGCAACAATTGAATTCATAATACTTGTTAGGGTAGCCCTCTCCCATCTCCCTCATAATTATTACTTTAATTATTCTAATAATAATTTTGAAAAAGGCTATTATTTAAACCGTGCAACTTGAATTTTTTAAATCCCTAACACACGATTTGGATAGCACGATAATTCATTATATTTGATAAGGACTTTAATAAAAGTTATTAACCAATCCTAATAATTTTGAATTTTAGGATTCAACTAGTTGATAGGATTAACTAGTTTTAATGAAGCCATATTAAATCGATGTCATACATATAAATAATTTGTATCCTTAAAGGATCATGAACCGGTCTAGCGTTTTTTGTGACTAGTGTTGTGGATCACCCTAGCTTGACTGGGGATAGTAATCTTGGCATAGCCAAATCCATGGCCGTGTTCCGCTGGACCACAAGGAAGAGAATTATTATTATGTGAAACCATCGATCACATCTAGTCTAAAACGTTAAAAATCTTCTTCAAGATTAAGCATTGCCCTCCTTGTTTTGGAGTTTGGCAACTATAGGTTTCGTGTTATAGTTGTTGAGCACACTTAAGGTATGTCATGACAACCTTATGGAAACCAACTTCTAATACATGTGATGTAGTCTAGACTTAAACCAAACCGTCGTATCGTGCATACACCAAGTGATGGCGTAAGTTATGCTAGACACGAAAACAAGGGTCCGACTAGACTAGTCATTATGATTTGGATTAGCACACTCATGATCATAAGTGGATAGGGGTAAAAACTAATAATGGAATCATATATGATGTGATTGATGGAGAGTCATCTACCAATCGTAGAGTTAAGCAATTTGTTGAGCACACTCAAGGTTGTGAAGCTCAAGGTGGTTGGGTCCATTTCTCACTAATTTTAATTTACTTATTAAAATCGTTCATTATTATGGCTTAAAATGATACTAAAATGTTGGGAGGATATAATTAGATAAAAACTATTATATCTATATTTAAAATTGAATATATGCTAAACTAGGGTAGTTCTATGTTTACCGATGGAATCCAAATCATAATATCCTAAGAGAATATGCTAAATGGTCAAGAAGATTGATTAAGGAATATCAACTCAAATTCTATTTGATATACTAAATTATGTTCTCAATAACATTGAAGTGCCCTTCTTAACACTGGCATAAGGACAATGACTTCCTTAAAGCCCTAGACCCAACACAATTAAATCTGTAAGGTGTGGAACTTCATGCAAACTGTGTAGCACGAAGATGAGTGCATGAGCGGTGCAAGACTATGTATCCTAACCAGATCTTGAGACGAGCACCTTGTTGAGCACACTCAAGATTGTAAAGCTCAAGCGTTTGGATACATGAGATGCTTGTATAGCTAATATTTTTGTAGGGACGTGTAATATTTAAATGTGATTTAGAATAGAAGAAGGCATATAGGAAAGTCGGTTGAGAAAGAAAGTTTTATCAATCATAAGAAAATGCAAAAGTAGGAGGAACTGAAAATATGACATATTTGATGTCACGGTTTCAGGATAATTGTTATACAAAAGGAATAGACATGTTACAAAAGGAGCAAGTGTTGTTTCTTGGAACATAGAGGACGTTTAACAAATTTTGGCAAATGTCGCCACCTTGCTTATAAAGCATTGTATCGGTGTGATTAATTTGTATAACCATATTGTATTAGAAGGTAATACATGAATGCGCAAGTTACAAAAAAATTATCTATGGAAAAATATACTAGGACGTACCGAAGAGAACAGACTTGAGAAGTCACATAAAGAGAGGTCTCTTGACCTCTCGTATTATGAGTCGAAAGACAATTGTAAGTCTTGTCTCAAAGGTATTATGGCCAAACTCCTTCTGTAAGACAGTGGGAGAATGAGTTGGAGAACTCGTGGTCATGTACATACAAATGTATCCCGACCCAAGTCTAAATTAGCCTAGATATGTTATACTTATTTTATTACGACATATGTTCTTAATGAAACACTAGTCTGATAAAATAGAGAACATTATGGTAGAAGTATTTGAACTACTTCGATCAGATCGAAGAGGAGAATATTTAGCTATGTAATTCTTGCGTAATTAAAAGAAAATGAGATTTTCTCTCAGTTCAAATCTCTGAACGCTTCGGTATGTAGGAGAGCATGAATCGTACTCTGTTAAACATGGTGCGATACATGGCATGTGACTTTAAGCTACAATCCTCTTTCTAGGTTAAGCCCCAGATAATAATGCGTAGGTCCTTGATAAGGTTCTATGAGGACCTTATCAATATGATAATCCACAAATCAATCGTTAGGAAGTCACATGATTACTCAAGCCTCGTGAGACAAAGTAGTCAAGTAAAACATCATATTTGATGATGGCCTAAACAACTTCCAAGATGCCATTCGGAGTAATGATTCTAAGAAATGGCTTGATGCAATCCGAAAAGGGTCCTTGCACGTAAATAAGGTCTGAACCTTAGCAGACGTGCCCAAGGGAAGTGTTCTCTTTGGCTGCAAGTGAATCCTCAAGACAGAAGATTAGTGCAGATGGAAAATAGTGAAGTACACGTTAGGCTGGTTGAGAAAGTTTATCATCAGAACTCCTATAAACAGATTGTGATAAAGCTTTCTCGCCAACAGATGTGTACAGATGACCGGTAATTATTATGACCATGAAAACTAGAATATTCAAGTAAAGTCTGTTTTCTAAATATGATTTAGAAGAACGAACTTATATAAATCAGCCAGAGAGTTTTCAAGGTCAGTGGGAGCGAATAAAAGGCATGTAAGGCATCAAGAAGCCGGAACATATGTTTTGACAAAGTAGTCAAAGAGTTTGACACTTTATCAGAAATGATTATGAATCGTGCAAATGACCAGTAACTATTATGGATGATTATATCTAGCCTCAGGTGAGGACGATGAGCTGGATGAGATCCAGGCAAGACAAATGTTATGGATTCTAAAAGAACAATGAAATTATTTGGACGAGATTTAAATGTGTGGTCTAGCATGAACATAGAAACTCCTTAAGTCCATACTAAAGACGGTTTAACATATTCACTCACGAAGGCTCTACCACATGAAGTCTAGAGAGATTTATGCGAAATGTGGTATGAGATACCAGGATAAATGGGCCTGAGTACAAGTGGGAGATGTTAGGAGATGTGTATGCCCTCAAGGCAATTTATCTTTGTGTATATGTACAAAAACCTTATTCGAAATAACAGTAAGCTGTTTGGTACGAATTTACCTAAGTTAATAATAATGTAGTCTACATTAGAACTTAGGTAAAGTCCTGAGACTTGATGCAAGGTCAAACATGTATCGAGATGAGGATCTCGATCATGGAGAATTGCTTGACCGTTTGTAGCATAAGTATAAAATTGTTTGTGGTCGTAGATGTTTCGAGAAAAGGATATCAATACATTGGATAGACCATTGTGTCTTTGTCTTCACCATGGAGTGGTGACGATGATCTCATGGTTGTTTGACTTGGCAAAGTCGAAGACGAGACACATGTGTTCATTGGAGAATGAGTTCACTGAACGACCCAACGAGAGTTATCATATGATTAACATTAACTAAGCTGTCAGTGATAACTCTCAGTGATGATAGGTAAGTTGGTCCTTAGACTTGAGGTCATTGTACGAACATGTACGTGAAAGGTGTCACTTGTATCTCTGACCTAGCTTCGAGGCAAGGCCAGTCAAAAGGTCTTTGGTTGGATGATACTTGAAGCGTGCAAGGAGAGTAATGACCAAAAGAGGATCTCCCATTTATGGGGAGTTAGTGTCGCAAGTGTTAGCTCAGTCTTTAGTAAAAACTCTTGTCATAGTTTGTTGGAAGAAGTCCAACATTATTTGACCAAAGATTGATGGAGACTAACTAGTTTCGAACTATTGTGGTTGACAGTTGACCATATCCTAGGCTTGGCTAAGCGACATAGTTATGACGAATGGACTGAAATTGCGGTATTCATCATGGACACAGTCAGAGTGATCCCAACGACACCTTAGTCAATAGGTCAATCACGTAATTATGATACCGAAATAGGGACGACACCAACTGCTCGTGGTCATTGTCGTCTAGGGGTTTCAAGCCCCAACCTGTAATAGGGTCATGTTATAGGGTTTACACCAAGTAGGATTTGTGTCTTAGTAATAAGTAGAATTAAAGAGGAGTGCACTCGGGTGCACGGGAATAATTAAAGTCACAAAGGGTTTGTGACAATGAGTTCATAATAATTAAAAGATATTAATGATGCGGGATTATGAATATGATACAAATAACTTAAATATGTTGCAAAAGGTTTGCAAATATATTTTAGATCGCAAATGATGTGGTACGCACAAACGCATTGGAAGGATCCGTTCGACAAAATGGGAGTCCAGGAATGTCCCCGACCGGTTGCACAATCTTGGGTCTGGTACAACCCATTAGGGAATGGGAGGCCCGCTTAGCTAGGGTTTATCCTAGTCAAAAAAATGACTTGAAATTTTCAGATTCGGTTTTTGGAAGGGGGGTCAACTTTGACGATGCATTTGAGGAGTCAAACGACCTCAGAATTACACAAAGTTTGTTTCTATGCGTTCACCATGTAAATCCATTTGAAATGGCATATTGTATGCCTTTGGGGGATCGCTGGTGAGGGAGAAACAATTGCTTAAAGAAAGAATGAATCTGGACTCAAATCTATCCAGATTCAGCTGTGCCGTTTTTGGGCCAAATTAGAGACGACGTTTGAGGGGTCAAATGATGTCGAAATTGAGCCTCGTTTGTTTCTATGTGTTCACCGTTCTGTGCTCTTCGATTTGATATATGATATTGTTGGATCTGGATCTAAGCCTATGTGGTGAATAGGCTAATAAAAATATTCGTGCAACCACACTTAATCACATGTAGTTATAGTAGATGCAGAGTAAATAATAAGCAATCACATAGTGCACAAAAAATTTACCCGGGTTCGGTCGTCCCCACGACCTACGTCCAGCACCCAAAGCAAATACTAGATTAATAATGTCACAGGTATAACCATAAAAAGGTATAGCACCTCCTATACGCTTACCAGGCTCTTAGTACCCCACTCCACCGGTATTCAACAAAACTAATCCTAGTATAAGCTTTCACTTGACTAGTCCCAACTAGTCAAGTCCCTCTTGTCTTGTACCACACTAGACAAGACCCCAAAACTCACAAATATGGTAAAAGTTTTCCCTACAAAGATCGCTACACTAATACACAAATATAATAATACAGAGTTTAGGAAATCTCAGTTTTTGTAGTCGTAGTCGTCTCTGTCAATCAGATCAGGTCAGATCAAGTCTGACGATGATGTAGTCGCCAACATCGTGTCCCTCCTTGGATGAAGCTTGCGGCCTTGGATGTCTCCCACCTTGAAACTTACGGCCTTGTGTAGAGCCCCTTGATGAGTTGCACAATATAGGAAGACTCCCTCTTCGATGTGTTGCGCAATGTCTCTTCAAGCTTGGATGCAAGTTGCTCAATGGAGATGAAGAACCGTTGGATGCTTGTTGCACAATGAAGGAGACTCCCTCTTGCTTTGTTGCGGCCTTGAGGAGGATGAGCACCCTTGAAGTTGTTGATGCAATGGAGCTCTTGGAGATGACTTGTGCAATGTGTAGAGTACTCCATTGCTTGAAAATGTAGGAGACGGCCTTGTTGAAGCTGGAAGCAATGTAGTTCTTTCCTTTGAACTTGTGACAATGGTGATATGCAATGAGGCTTTGGCAAGGATGCTTTTTGGCTTTTAGAATAGGAAGCTTGCTCAAGAGATTAAACAATGGGGATTTCTCTTTCAAGTGTTTTACGCAAGTATGAGGTTTGCTTGATAAGTTGTGCAATATTCATGCATGGCCGAATTCTCTCTTTTGGTTGACCTCCTTGCTTTTCTCTCCTTTGAGTATGGGTTTATATAGGAGATGCTATGATTAATTAGAATCAAATAGAATCTCATAGAATATGGAGATTGGATGGCATCCTAACTTGACTAAGATTTGAATGAATCACCATGGAAGATCTCTTTTAGTCACATTAGGATATGGAGTTTGAATTTGTATGGCTATAGGATTGGATCTCATTTAATCACAATTGATTTGCATGAGATTCTCCATACTCTCCATCTTTGACCAAATCTTCAATTTGTATGGCTTTAGGATTTGATTCATACACTAATTGATTTGAATCAATTCAAATATAGCTTTAAATTTATTTCCTCATTATCTTCCCATCTTTAACTTAGTCCAATATATGTAGCCACTATCTCCATCTTTGACCAAGTCCACTTTGCTAATGAATGGCAAATTCTCCATCACTTTGACTTAGTCTCCCTTTGAGTATTTGCGAGAGTGCCACTCCTGAAAAACACTTAGCACACACATCAAATCGTTCACACACCTTTGTTATCATTAAACATGAAGTCATCGATCGGTGTATCCAACTACACGGTTTATCCAACAATCTCCCCCTTTTGATGATAACAAACTAATATAAGATTTGCAATAACGATTCAAATAAAATCATCGTGACATGTGTGTGTGAAGTGTGATTTTGGAGGATGTATGCAACTAGTATAACAATGATGTTCAAACATGCAAGCATGCTTAACAATATAACAATGATGCAAGCATATAAGCATGACATGATCCTCATATATTCATGCTCCCCCTTGAACATATATTCACATATTCATTAAGCACATGCATTCATTCATTATTCATTAGTTCTCCCCCTTAAACCAATATTCATATATTCAACATGTAACCATTAATGCACACAAAAAATATTCTCAATATTTATCCCCATTTTGTTATCATCAAAAGTGTATATACGAAGTCAAATTCATACCACATGCAAAATAGTGAGCATTATAAATTACAACATACACTTGCATGTAAGCATTCTTAGAATAAGCAAGTCAAATCCAATGAAAATTATAACATAGACGTCAACACCTTCGTGTAAGTGTGATGATTAAACATTGAAGCACATAAGGAGATCTTTTAAGAAATCCAACCAAAACCAATCCACATTTTCCATGTAACATGATATCACCAAGGATTGATTTTTCCCATCTCATTAAAAATGACTTCAAGTTACCACACCCAAAAACATAGCCTATAAGGACTCTTAGATGTCGGGGTGGCATTGCTTGACGAGTATAACACTAACGCTAAACATTACCCCTAAAGCATATGTTGAATACTTGTGTGTAGTGTCGTTGCCAATGATTGCATCCATTTTTCATACGGAGTATTTTAATTTTTTTAATTCGAATTCAATTCTTTTGTGCTCAATTTTCATCCATGGCAAGACACATCATATCCCTTAGATTTTCAGTTATTTTTTATCCTACATTCACTTTCCAATATTTCATAAAGGTTGTCTCCAAATGTACAACAAAATTTAATGCTCGTGGAAGTGAAAGTGTAGGTGTAGAAATCATATTATTCAAATCATTGAACATGTCATGCTTATTTAGAAAATCAAACATGCACATGTAGCCATAACAATAATACATCAATTTCTACATGGATATGATTATCATTCATTAATATCACTTAAATAAATTCAAAAAGAAAGATATACAATTAAGCTCCAATTTTTTTGCTTTTTGTAGTTTTCAATTTTTTTTATAAAGAACTAAGCTAGCAAGCAAACAAACTAGCACACAAATTAAAAACAAATCAATGACAAAAAATAATGCTACGAAGGTATGCAGTAAGTTCAAAGAGAAAAAACATACATTCGCGTCGTCGTTTGGCTAAGGAACTAAAAGATGTGACGTCCAATTCATAGTTTCTCGCCACCTCCATCTTACCTACACGGAAGATGTTATGTGTGACCTTGGAATCCAATAAGGTCCACTCATATTAGTCATCAATTTTTAGGAACCCAAATTTGCTTGAATTTGATATTCATATTCCTATATTTGCAATGATATGAAGTATGACCAACACTAGCACATGTAAAGCACTTTGCAAAAATATTTTTAACTTTTGTAGGCTCATTGTAAATTCTCTTATAATTAGAATTTTTAACATGTTTCAAATCATATCCAAGTCCACGTCTATTATTGTCATAAAGTTGATTTTCAGGAATAATATCCAACGGTTGTTTTCCTATAGAAAATTTCTTTAATGACAATTCTAGACTAGTGACTTTGGATTTCAATAAAGCATTCTCATTCACAAGCAAAGTGAATTTACTAATAAAAGCTTTTTTATTGTCCTCTTTATTCTTTTTCATGATTTTAAGCTCATCTTTTAGCATGCACATCTTCTCATTAAGCTCTCTAATCACATATTCACTTTCAATTTCTAGCTTAATCAAATTTTTTTATGCTAATCTCTTTTAACATGGTAGGACAAATATGACATTCAGCTTTTTCATGCAACCTGGATTTCTTTTTTTCCAACAAATTAATGGTAGAATCACATGCAATAATTTTTCCTTTTAGTTCCTTAATTTCTAATGATATGTTGTAAGTATCTTGTTGCAATTCATCGTTAGCATTTCTATACTCTTCTAATATGGATTCACGTTTCTCTATAGTAGAGTCTAGGTTGTCAATTTCGTCTTGCATTTCATTAATAGTACCTAGAAGTTGAGCTTTTGTTACCTCATCAAGTTTTCCCATTAAGCAAAGGGAGGTGTGGGCTGTCTCCTCAGTCTCATCCTCGTTATTCATATCCCACGTTAGCGCCAAAGCTTTTCCTTTCTTTTAAGCAATATTATTCTCTTCATGTGGGAAATCCTTCATAAAGTGTCCCTGCTTTTTTGCATTTAAAACATTTACTTTTATCAGTAGCAGTCTGCTTAGAAGATTTTTTAGAAGAATTAAAATTATTAGAATGAATGAACCTTTTTTGCATTTCTGCTCTTCCTTGAGGAGTCCTGGCGTATTTCCTGAAATTTCTTGCCATCAGTGCTATCTCCTCCTCCTCATCTTCGTCTCTTCTTTAGCTTGAAGAGCAAGTGGTTTGGGAGTCTTTTCCTCTGGTTTCTCCCTAAATTCGATGCTCTGCAGCTCAAGCTCGTGAGACATTAAGTATCCTATCAAGTCCTCCACTCTCATCTTTGATAGATCTTTAGCTTCTTGAATGGATGTGACTTTAGGGCGGAACGACCTTGGCAGCGCCCTTAAAATTTTCCTCACCTGCTCCAGATTGGAGTATGGCTTACCAAGGGAGCTAGACTTGTAGACGATGTCTGTGAATCTCGCAAACATCTCTGATATGGATTCTGATGGAAGCATGCAGAAGCTCTCGTACTCTATACTCAACAAAGCAAGTCTAGACTCCTTCACCTGTGACATTCCCTCATGTATAACCTCCAGCGTATGCCATATTTCTTGCGCAGTTAAACAATGTGAGATGCAATTAAATTCAGATTTATCTAAAGAGTATATAAGCACATTCATAGCTTTACCATTCAAAGAATAAAGTCTCCAATCAGCATCATCCCATTTATCTTCAGGTTTAAGCATTTCAGTGTTTACAATTTTAATAACAGGTGGCTTATAACCTTTTTCAACAATGTTCCATACTTTATAATCAACAGATACTAAGTAGATTTTCATTCTAGATTTCCAATAAGCATAATCTACACCATTAAATTTAGGGGGTCGTGATATGGACTGACCTTCAGCAAAAGCAGAATCAATAGAATTCAAGGTCAATCTAGCCTAGATCCTCAAACCTGCTCTGATACCACTTGTTGAATCTGGATTTAAGCGTAGAGGGGGGGTGAATAGGCTAATAAAAATATTCGTGCAACCCACACTTAATCATAAGCAGTTTTAGCAGATGTAGAGTAAATAATAAGCAATCACAGAGTGCATAACAGATTTACCCTGGTTCGGTCGTCCCCACGACCTACGTCCAGCACCCAAAGTAGATACTAGATTAATAATGTATCAGGTACAACTATAAAAAGCTAGAGCACCTCCTCTAAGCTTACCAGGCTCTCAGTACCCCACTCCATCGGTGTTTAACAAAACTAATCCTAGTATAAGCTTTCACTTGAATAGTCTCAACTAGTCAAGTCCCTCTTGCCTAGTACCACACTAGACAAGACCCCAAAAGTCACAAATATGGTAAAAGTTTCCCCTACAAATATCGCTACATACTACACAAATATAATAATACAGAGTTTAGGAAATCTCAGTTTTTGTAGTCTTAGTCGTCTCTGTCAATCAGATCAGGTCAGATCAAGTCTGACGATGATGTAGTTGCCAACATCACGTCCCTCCTTGGATGAAGCTTGCGGCCTTGGATGTCTCCCACCTTGAAACTTACGGCCTTGTGTAGAGCCCCTTGATGAGTTGCGTAATATAGGAAGACTCCCTCTTCAATGTGTCGCGCAATGTGTCTTCAAGCTTGGATGCAAGTTGCTCAATGGAGATGAAGAACCCTTGGATGCTTGTTGCGCAATGTAGGAGACTCCCTCTTGCTTTGTTGCGGCCTTGAGGATGATGAGCACCCTTGAAGTTGTTGATGCAATGGAGCTCTTGAAGATGACTTGCACAATGTGTAGAGTACTCCCTTGCTTGAAGATGTAGGAGATGGCCTTGTTGAAGCTTGAAGCAATGGAGTTCTTCCCTTTGAACTTGCGACAATGGTGATATGCAATGAGACTTTGGCAAGGATGCTTTTGGCTTTTAGGAGAGGAAGCTTGCTCAAGAAATTAAACAATGTAGATTTGGCTTTCAAGTGTTCTGCGCAAGTTTGAGGTTTGCTTAATAAGTTGCACAATATTCATGCATAGCCGAATTCTCTCTTTTGGTTTCCCTCCTTGCTTTTCTCTCCTTTGAGTATGGGTTTATATAGGGGAGGATAGGATCAATTAGAATCAAATAGAATCCCATAGAATATGGAGATTGGATGCATCCTAACTTGGCTAGGATTTGAATGAATCACTATGGAAGATCTCTTCTAGTCACATTAGGATATGGAGTTTGAATTTGTATGGCTATAGGATTGGATCTAATTTAATCACAATTGATTTGCATGAGATTCTCCATATCTCTCCATCTTTGACCAAGTCGTCACTTTGTATGGCTTTTGGATTTGATTCATGCACTAATGTATTCGAATCAATTCAAATATTGATTTGAATTTTCCCATCTTTGACTTAGTCCAATATGTGTAGCCATTATCTCCATCTTTGACCAAGTCCAATTTGCTAATGAATGGCAAATTCTCCATCACTTTGACTTAGTCTCCCTTTGAGTATTTGCGAGAGTGCTACTGCTGAAAAACACTTAGCACATGCATCAAATCGTTCACACATGTTTGTTATCATCAAACAAAAAGTCATCGATCGTTGTATCCAACTACACGTTGTATCCAACAGATATCACATGCGAAGCTCAATGGTGAGGGAGGAATAATTCGCTAAAGTTTGGCCTTCGTGGAAGGCAAAATTGAAATTGGTTTTCCTCCATTAACTTTAGTTCCACATTGCTCGTGAGATGAGAAAGGAGATTCGGCTCCCTATATAAATCGGAGCTAGCCCTCCTTGAAAACCTAGACTAAGTCTTTGATTCGAGTAGCTCCAAAAAGTTTTGAGCACGCTCTAATTAAGACTTAAAAAATTATTCCATCCTCCTAAATTCTTACCTTCCTTCGTTGGAGTCCTAGCCAGACGGTGAGAAGGTTTGGATCAGATCCAAAGTCTTTGACGCAGGTCTGCTCAAGTGAAACTTTCTTCGACAAGAGGTTGGCTTGGAGGCTCGGTGTTGGCTTACCTCGGGATGCATTCAGCTTGGGACGTGGTTTGGCTTAGGAGAAGCGGCTCAGCCCTAATGCGGGCATTGCTTCAGGGATAAAGACAGGTTGCTAAAAATGATGCTTCATGCGGTTGCAAAGTGACGGGTAAGTCTTTTATTTTATGCTTTCATATATGTTGCAGTAGTTTAGATCTTTCTTTGGAGTTGGTCAGACCCGCCCCAATGACAGTAGATTTTCCTGGCTATGGTTCATTCAACTCTTAGGGCTGACATTAAATAGTTTAATGTATTTTATTCAGCTGCCTTTATGCTTATACGGTCCGTCCAATGTTGGTCAAGCATAGATTTTATGTCCTAAGTGTCCATCAAAACCCAACATGTGTTGGATGAAATGTCATATCTTCCAACGACTCTCTCCTTAGCCGGATGAGAGGCCGTAGTATGTTGAGATAACTTTATAAGCTCTACTACATCATGAAACCATAAACACCCACACTTCTCATCTTTGAGTACTCACTTACACTTTTCTTTATTTTCATACTTGATCTTAGTTAACATAAAGTTCCACTCAATCAATCTCATGCTCAAAAGGTGGTGTTATACACCTAGTTGAAGCCAATCCTAACTATTATTGATTGTAAACAGTTTGTCCCTGAGTTCGACCCTAGGCTCACTAGGAAATTACAACTTGGCGACCACCTACACTTGGGAGTTAGCACGTACTATCTTTTGCAAGAGCCATGTTTTTGGCGTCGTTACCAGTTTTACCATTAACAACTTCGTTGCTTTTAGCTTTATTTTTGTGATTATATCATCTTTTCATACATAATCGTAAATAGCTTTTACTTTATTTATTTTGCACTTTATGTACCATCGATTGCTTGGTTAGTTTATTTGGCTTCGAACAACTCAAACATATAGATTGACACGCACACACGTCATGGCAGAAGACAACATGAACAATGACAATATTAGCAACCATGACACTCATTATCAACCCAACATCCATATGTCTTTGAGGGATCTTTTGAGAACCAAGAGGTCTAGCTCGGCTTCATGCTTTGTATTTCCTACAGACACAAATTCCTTTAACTTTAAACCCGGGGTAATTCAACTGCTACCCATTTCCATGGGTTGGAGAGGGAAAACACATACCTACACATAAAGGAGTTTGAAGATGTATGCTCCACATGTTTTGACATGAAAACTAGTGCCGATACGATAAACTTTAAATTATTTCCCTTTTCATTGAAAGACAAAGCCAATAATTGGTTAATGCTTTACCACCACGCTCTAATACATCATGGCTACAATTTTAAGCTGAATTTCTAAAGAATTTTTTCCCTTGCACATGACACATGGATTAAAGAAGTAGGTCATGAGCTTTGCCCAACGGAACAATGAAACATTTTACCAAGCTTGGGAGAGGCTAAAATAACTTCTACTCTCATGTCCAAACCACGGATTTGAAAAATGACGAGTCATTGGTTTCTTCTACAAATGAATGTTTCTGACATCGAAGCAATTTTTGGAAACAATGTGTAACGGGAAATTTTTGATAAGGAGCCAGATAAAGCATGGGATTATTTGGAAATGGTAACGAAAAATGCACACACGTGGGACACAACTTCGGACTTTGATATAGGTGACTCCTCTTCATCACAAACAACACATGGCGTCCTACATGTAGTGAAGACTGACGAAGCTATGGATGCTTGGCTGGAGGCTATGCAAAAGAAAATTCAAGTCATGGAGTTGAGGGAGGTGAAGAATGTGGCCATAGAGCAAAGTTGTGCCATATGTGAGACCAAGGGACATGCCACATCCAATTGTCTAACCATTCCAACATTGAAGGAGGTTTTAAGGGAACCAAATACGAAGGTGAACCAAGTGTATGGCCAAGGCTTTAACTCCAACTCATTCAACCAAAATTGGAAGAACCATCGAAATTTGAGTTGGATGCCACAACAACCACAACACCAAGGGACAACACAACCAAGTCATCAACCATACAAGGCTCCTCCATTCAATAGTAACTACCAAGGAGGTGGCTACCAAAAGAAGGAGGATGGAAGTTATACCCAAATACATTCGATGAACGAGATGTTGCAACAACTCATCCAGGTGCAACAAGACCAGAGCCAACAGTTTCAGCAATTCCAATAGTTTCACCTGACTCAGAATCAACAAATGGCAAAAAACTTGGCTAAGTTGACTGCAAGTCTCGAGAAGGGGAAGCTTCCATCCCAACCATTGCCCAACCCCAACTTAAACTCTTCTTCATCAATAGGAGGTTCAATGAAGCAATGTCAAGCGGTAATGACGTTGAGGAGCGCAAAGTATTCGAAAATGTGGAGCCATCTAAAGATTTACAAGATGAGGATGTTGGGAAAGAAAGAACAAATGTCAAATTTGGTGCTGGAGGATGAACATGGTGAAGGAACACAGGAGAGGAATCCATCCAAGGAGCTTAAGTCGTATTCCCATTAAGTTCACATTCTAACTTAAGCATCGGATGGGATTTGGGTCGGAACCCAGATCTGACCCCCCCCCCCCCCCCCCCCCCCCCCCCGACGCTCCTTTGTGGTGTAGGAAGAACAAGGTACGACCCCCACCAGGTGGTCGATCGATAGTCCCCAGCAACGGATGTTCGAGGATCAACACCGACAGATGATCGAACGACTGTCCTATCAAGTGATTGAGTCGGGCACACCTCAGAACTGCATCTGTGACCCAATCATCTTCAACCCTGGTTCTACTAACTGAGGGTCACATTTCAACCGCTGACGAGGCTCCACCTCAACAGAGAAGTCCACGTCATCCCTAACATTGTTATCACCAATTTTGGCATTAACAGTTGGCACCGTCTGTGGGAACACTGAGTTGACATCCATATCATTCAACTGCTTTGACCATGTCAACTCGCCCAACAACACTTGGTGAGAACACCGTTACACCTCCTGGCATAAATGTCCTCAACATGATAATGGGAGATCCGCCATACCTGGAGTTATCAACCTCGCTCCAAAGCTCATACCCGGGGAGGTTGACGACCATCTCGGTGGGGAAGAAGTGCCCGAGAGATTCTACACCCCCGATAACTTTCTTCGATGAAGATTTAGAGGGTGTGGAGCTGACTCATAATGATGCCGTTGTCATTAGTGACATCATCAAAGATTGTCAGTGAAGACATTACTCATCGACAATAGGAGTTCATATGATGTCCTTTTCTTCACCACTTTGGAGAAGACGAGGATGGCTTCGTCGGAGTTGAGAGAATGCACAGGACCCATCGTAGGCTTCACTGGACATTCCGCATCGGTGGCTGGCATCATCACACTGCCAGTAACCCATAGAACATACACATGACAGGTCACCCATTTAACCAACTTTATCGTAGTGAAGATCAACTCGGCGTAAAATGGAATCATCGGCAGACCGCTGCTCAATGCGGTAGAGGCGGTGGTATCAACGTTCAACCAAATGATCAAATTCCAGACTCTTAAGGGAGTTGGAAAGGAAAACGAGAATCAGAAGCAGGCTCGATCTTTCTACCTTTTGTCCACCTCCTTGAGAAGAGTGGAGCAAACAGACCTAGCTGATCCTGGCAACGAGAGTACGCATGAGGATCGACGACCGGCAGCAGTCGAAGAGACGGTAAGCGTCCAGATCTCTGAAGAAGAAGGAAAGACTGTCTCCATTGGGTTGATGCTCCCTTTCGACATAAAGGAACAATTGATTACACTCATAAGAGATCACGCTGATGTCTTCACCTGGTCTCCAAAGGATATGCCCGGCATCGACCCTCAGGTAATATCCCACAAGTCGGAGGCCGACTCAACTTCCAAACCCATGAAGCAGAAGAAGAGGAACATGTGGGGGCGAAAAGATAAAAGCTGCAATCGAGGAAGTGGATCGACTTCTAGATGCAGGCTTCATTCCACAAGTCCAATATCCCGAATGGCTCTCAATTGTCGTGATGGTGAAGAAGGCGAACGGCAATTGGAGGATGAGTGTCGACTTCACCGACCTCAACAAAGCATGTCCGAAGGACAGCTACTCCTTATCTCGAATCGACCATCTTGTCGACAGTGCCTCTGGCTACAAACTCGTAAGATTTATGGATGCATTTTCAGGCTACAACCAGATCCAAATGGCACCAGAGAACGAAGAAAAGACTTCTTTCATCACGGATCGAGGTAATTTCTGTTATAAAAAGATGCCATTTGGTTTAAAGAATGCAGGAGCAACGTAACAGTGTATGATGAATAATGTCTTCGAGGCTCAAATTGGGCAAAACTTGGATGTCTATGTTGATGATATGCTGGTCAGGTCGAAAAAGACGACGGATCACATTGCAGATCTTCGAGAGACATTTGCACAGATTCAACACTACAACCTTCGGATGAACCCCGCAAAGTGTACATTTGGAGTTCGATCTGGGAAATTCCTCGGGTTCATGCTAACGAATCGAGGAATCGAATCTAATCCCAACAAAACCGTTGCAGTCCTAGCAATGAATGAGCCATCTACCATCAGAGAGCTTCAGAGATTGAATGGCAGAATAGCGGCTTTGGGTTCGATTCATGTCCAAATCGGTCGAGAGGTCGCTACCTTTCTTCAAAGTGCTGAGGAATGCAATAGCGTCTACCGCGAGGGACAAGAAAATCATCGAGTGGGATGCGAATTACAAGAAATCTTTCTCTGAGCTAAAGGAATATCTCCACAGCCCACCACTCTTGACTACACCGGATAAAGATGACCAACTCATCATCTATCTGGCTGCTACCATGGAGGCTGTGAGTCCAAATCTTGTCAAGGAAGACTCGAGAGTGCAATGACTTATCTACTATGTCAGCCGGGTCCTCCGAGGTGCTGAATTCAACTACTCAAGGATAGAGAAGATGGATTTTGCTCTAGTCCAGTCCGTGAGGAGGCTACGACCCTACTTCCAAGTGCATACCATCTAGGTCCTTACCGACACCCCCTTAGAGCAAACTCTAAAGAGGTCCAATCGATCGGGAAGGATGACAAAGTGGGGGGGGGTCAAATTGAGTGAGTTCAACATTCGATTCAAATCGAGGACTACCGTCAAGGGACAAACCCTCGCTGACTTCATCGTCAAACTCACATACGACGACAACCCACCAAAAGAGGTACATGTTGCTAACATACAGTTCAACATTCCCCCTTCTTCCTCGACAGGTGTCGACTCTTCAACAATCACCCATGAAGGAGATGGGACGTGGATCTTGCAAGTTGATGGCTCGAAGACTCGAATCGGGAGCAGAGCAGGTATAATTGTACAAACACTAGAGGGCAATATACTCAAATACGCTTTTGGGTTCAACTTCTAAACCACAAACAATGTAGCGGAATATGAAGCTGCCATCAATGAGCTCAGACTGGCTCGAGCGCTCGGGGCAAAGATCATCCACCTCCACAATGACTCTAACTTGATAGTCCACTAGCTGAATGGAGGTTACGAAGCTCGAGAGGAAACAATGCAGTGCTACATACAGATTGCCAAGGCTGAGCTTACCAAGTTCA
Organism: Scilla litardierei; assembly: GCA_030789695.1. Classification (NCBI taxonomy): domain Eukaryota; kingdom Viridiplantae; phylum Streptophyta; class Magnoliopsida; order Asparagales; family Asparagaceae; genus Scilla; species Scilla litardierei. Next base: position 624,361,661 of record CM061142.1, read on the forward strand.
AGCGGGTAGAGATCCACCATGTACCACGATCAAGGAACCATTGAGCCAACACATTATCAAATCTTGCCTCATCTTTGCAAGCTGGACTGGGTCAAACAATGTATGTACATTATATTCAACACCCAAGTGTACTCGAAGAGGTGCTGCTAAGCCTCGACCAAGGAGTCACCTAAATGGACCCTATTATTAAATACCTCAATACGGGGGGAAAACCAAATGACCATGCGGAGGCACGAAAGCTAGAGTGAATATCCTACCAGTTTGTCTTGCTCGATGGTTTGTTGTACAAGTAACGTGGACCAGGTACGTGCATTTCCTTACCTCAAATGTTTGACTCCATAGGAGGCAATCTATGTGATTCAGGAAATTTGCGAAGGAGACTGCAGGAATCACTGCGATGGAAACACCTTAGCTTTGAAAGCCTTAAGGCAAGGTTACTTCTGGTCATCCATGTTCAAGGAGGCAATCGAGTATGTTCGGAAGTGCCTTACGTACCAGAAATTCACTAAGCATATCTCAGCCCCTCCGACAGAACTAATCCCCATCATTAGTCATGTTCCTTTTGCAAAATGGGGATTAGATATCCTTGGTCCATTCACACCATCAAGTGGACAACAGAAGTTCCTGATCGTAGCAATTGATTATTTCACCAAGTGGATCGAAGCAAAGCCCCTGGCCCGCATCACATAGAAGGAAGTCAGATGCTTCGTATGGAGATCGATCGTATATCGATTCGACATCCCATAATCCATTGTAACGGACAATCGGATGCAATTCGACAGTACCAGATTCAAAGATTTCTGTTCAGAGTTAAAGATCAAGCTGCATTTTTCTTCGGTGGCTCATCCTCAGACCAATGGTATAGCGAAAGCTGCTAACAAATGCATCCTCGAGCCCTTGCGAAAGAGAGTTAGGGAGGCCAAGGGAACATGTGCCGAGGAAATCCCTGGCATCCTACGGTTTTACAAGACGACTCACAAAGCCTCGACATGGGAAACTCCCTTCATGCTTGCCTACAGATATGAAGAGGTCATTCAAGTTGAGATCAACAAACAGCCGATCCGTCTCTGTTACTTCGATGAAGAGAGAAACTTAGAAGGACTCGAGCTCAATTTGCACTTGCCCGATGAGGTTCAAGAATGTGCTCTGACCACCCTTATCGAGTAGAAGGGATGCATGGCCCACTACTTCAATTCAAAAGTTCGAGAGCGCAGCTTCCACGTTGGAGATCTTGTTTTAGAAAGGCCATTTTCTCCCCTAAGATCATCAAGCAAGGAAAGGTCGCTGAAAAGTGGGAGGGTCCCTACAAAGTGATCGATGTTCTCGGCCCAGCCACCTATCGACTCACTACACTGGAGGATAGAGAGCTTCCTCATCCTTAGAATGCTGAGCACTTTCGAAAGTACTATCAATAATCGCACTAGCAAGATATGACAAAATGTGACGGTCATAATCTGCACTTGTATTTCTTTTGTGCAAATACATAATACAGGTTTGACCATCTTTTCATCTAAGCATACCCTCATCGTCAGCTGTAAGCCAATGGGCCAATCACTTGCCATTCAACGACCCTCGATTGTCGTCGGCTGTAAGCCGAAGGGGCCTTGTCCCTCGTAACCAATAACCCTCGTTGTCACTCGTAAGCCAAGGGGCCAATCCCTTGCCACGGAATGAAAATCGATTTTCGTCGGCCGTAAGCCAAAGGGGCCTTGTCCCTCACCGAACGACCTTAGTAATCAGCCGTAAGCCAAGGGGTCGATCCCTTGCCACTGAACGATCCTCGATTGCCATCGGTCGTAAGTCGAAGGGACCTCATCCCTTGCAACCGAATGACCCTAGTCGTCAGCCGTAAGACAAGGGTCCAATCCCTTGCCACTGAATGACCCTCGATTGTCATCGACCGTAAGTCGAAGGGACCTCGTCCCTCGCAACCGAACAACCCTTGTCATCAGCTGTAAGCCATGGGGCCAATCCCTTGCCATTGAACGACCCTCGATTGTTGTCAGCCATAAGTCGAAGGAGCCTTGCCCCTCGTAACCAAAACCCCCTCGTCATCAGCTATAAGCCAAGGGGCCAATCCATTGCCGCTGAGCGACCCTCGATTTCCGTCGGTCGTAAGCCGAAAGGGGCATTGCCCCTTGCAACCAAATGACCCTCGTCGTCAGCCGTAAGCCAAAGGGCCAATCTCTTGCCACTGAACGACCCTCGATTGTCATCGACCGTAAGCCAAAGCGGCCTCGTCCCTTACAACCGAACAACTCTCTTAATCAGCCGTAAAACAATGGGCCAATCTCTTGCCACTGAACTATCCTCAATTGTCGTCGGCCGTAAGCCAAAGGGGGCACACCCCTCGCAACCAAACGAACCACCCATCTGGTCCACATTCTTAGGATTATCCTTACAAAGGGAAAATGCCTGACACATCAACGACCCAAGTTCAATTGGTTTTGAAAATAAACCTTGAGTCGTTAAGGTGCCATATACGTGCATTCATGTACATAAGTGGAGATAAAGGAACTCAAAAATTCTTTTCATTTATTAGTCGAAAATTTACATGTAACCTACTTTGAAGCAGTTTTACAAAAATAGTAACAAAAAGACTAATACTCTAAGAGGAAGGTGTTGGATCTCCTGGCACAACAAATACACTAGAGTGGGTGAATAGTGTATATCACGACGATAGTGCAAAATAAAAAATAAATAAAAAATTGCAATTAGAGTGCAAAAGTAAATGAACACAATCCAAAAAATTTCAAATGCAAACACAGAGATTTATCCTAGTTCGGATCCTCCTGATCATACGTCTAGTCCTCTACCCCGTAAAGATTTTAATCCACTAAAACACTTGCTCCCTGCAAGTAATCAACATATAAAGATGCCAACACTCCTCGTGTTGGAAAATTGTACAATCTCTTCAACAAGAGATTTACCAAATAAAGTAAAGAAAAGTATGAAACAATATCACCTATGGCCGTGATAATGTAGGAATTATGACGCAAGGTTGGTGATGGATTCTCCAAGGTTCTGGATGAGAATTGATGGTATAACATACTTGGAGAATGGTCTTCTAATTTAGGAAGAATATCTGTAGAGGTTCCCCAAAGAAATCTAAAAACAACTCTCTTTCTAGTGAGAGAAAGAACACTTAAGCATAGGAGAGAGACAGAGAGAGAATTAATTCGTGTGTTTAGGCAAAGGTCTTAGGGTCTATTTATATGCCAAAAGGGTAGTTTTTTAACGTTGGACAATTGCTTAAATTTTCAAAAAATTCTGAACTTTTTTTGTCAAATTGGTCAACCAATATGGGTCATTGGTCCACCAATATTTTTGCCAATTTTAGGTTTTGACTGTTGAAGCACTGTTTCGGGAAAAGAAAGAAAACTGACAGGCAAAACTGCCATAAACTGACATAAACAGGCAAAAATATGGTCGTTTTGGGGTGGTTTTAGAAACTGATATAATCAGTTATAAAAAGTGATTATTTCATCAAAAATCAGAATATTTTAATTATTCTGAAAAGTGACTGGTCTGCCAATCAACCTGATTGGTCAACCAAAATTTGAAAAATCAAATTTTAGGAAATTCTCAGAAAATGATCCTAATAACTTAAGAATAATTCTGGGAAAATTTGGAATTTTTCTGAATTTCTGGAATTTGTGATTGGTTGACCAGAAGGGAGTATTGGTTGACCAATTTGGTCTTTGACTCATTTTTTAAGGATGGACCCTAAACGACTAAGATAGACCATCATCAAGGCTTTCACAGTCTAAATATTTGCACGAAAGAAAATGAAGATTACATCATGTATCACAAGTTATAAAAACGTGTCGATAAGTTTCAACTTGAATTTGATGCTTCTTGCCAAGTGTAGTCTGATGATTATCTGATCTGAGTGGGTCTATACAATCTGCATAGATAAAGTTAGTATACACATATAAATGTTTGTATATCATCAAAACCTTATGAAAAGTTGTGAGTTTCCAACATTATTACGCCCCGCTTCCCATTATACTTATGAGCGAGGACGCAAGCGTGTCTGCATGTGCTTAAAGCAAAGAAGAAGTACATTTATTCATTTATTTCTTCTTTGACTTCAGCACAATAAGCATTTGTTTAGTTAGGCAGGTTCTTGCATGCGAATATTCTCAGAATAGAATAAAAATTCATTTCACTTTTATTCCAGAGTTTTCAAAACGAGTACTCAAGTAGTTAGTCCTAGCATGGCCGTACAATTCATAGAAATGTAAACACACCTGCAAAGCTACAAATAACACTAATGAAAAGAACTAAAACAGCTCTCTTTATTCTTCAGCAGGGAGACCCTCAGTGTCCTCGTAACTCTGGTCAGCAGGGTCATCCTCCAAGATAGGATCCTCAGAAGCGGGGTCCTCAATGTAATCAGACTCTGAATCTAACATATATCTCACAATACATTGAAATATATATCAGCGAATAGCTCGACAAGATATTTAAAGTAATGAAATAAGGAACAACTTGGGAAAGAACAAAAGAGCGTTAGTACACATTTATGAGTAATGAGTGCGTAAAGTAAAGTATGATTATATATGAATTGCAGTTCAAAAAGTAAAACAATTGCAAGTTGAGTATTTCAATTATTTGTGCTCGTGATAAGTCCATGTCAGGGTAGGTAGTATGTTCTTGATGCACCCTATCATCGGGGGTTTACCGTGATGCTTCTTGCAATCCCTAACCTGGAAAATGGCCAAGATGCTTGCCTCCATTGTTGTGGTATGGAGATAGCCGTAAGGTGGTCAAGCGACATCTACGAACCTTACTATAATGGACCAACCATACCCAAGTGTCATAACTAGTCGTCGACTAGTTTCCTTTCCATCTGTAATCGATGGGTTCTCATTATGTTTCGAGGGTTGTGTCCTACCCTCTGTCTAGTTTGGTTCAGTTTGATGACAAGCAGAGAATAGTTATTCTTACTGAAAAAGCATTAATATGAAGTGTCCATGGTTGTTCAGATGCATCATGCATTTTAAGAGCATGCAGTGTAGTTACTAGGTTGACAAGCATATTCTAAATAAGATTTTAGCACCAGATTAAATAGTTTGTCCCAAAATTCAATTACAATAAAATACTTACCTGGAGGTGATGGTGATTGTCCCGGTGATCGCAACGTGAGGCGCGTTGTATCTGCACTATGGATTTGATATCAAACAGAAGTTCTTAACTAATCAATTGCTGTTATACTAACCTATACATGATTATGTGTAATATACTGTTTATATACTAAAAATTATATTTATTAACTTAACTAATATTATAGCATGTCACATTACTAACTAACATTATACTAACATTATTATAACTTACTATGTTACTTAATAAACTAACCGAACTAATATTTAACTAATGTTATAAACTAATATTATTTATAACTAACTATTAGTTATTAAACTAACTACTGTTATATATAATTAACAAATAACTAACGTACAGATGTTTTAACAACCTAATATATAAATTAACCTATTAACAACTAACAGAATTAATTAATGTAACTCGTTACAATTAACATGATTATATTTCTAACTAATATTAATAATAATAACTAATATTGCCGTTATACAAACTTATGTGCTTGTCTTGCTTCTGCGTGTGCTTGCGGATCGGAGATGGCGGCTATGATGGTAGCGTGGGACGGGGAGCAACGCGGCGGTGCGCTGGGTGGTTGTCGCCGGGGTCTTGGCTGATGGTCAGAGGCGTGTCGGGGTCGCTGCAGGTGGAAGGGAAGTGGAGGAGGAGTCAGACGGGGTGGGCTGGGCTTGGTGGCTTGGGGTTTGGTCGGAGGTGGAGGCGCACGGGATTGGTTACTGGTCAGAGGAGGCTGGGGACATGGGTGCTGGGTGAGATGCATGGAGTCTTGAGGATTGCAGGGTGATGGTTGGAGGTCAGAGAGGTCGGACAGTGGTGCAGGTGTAGGTAATCGGAGGACATGCGTGCGGTGGAGGGTCGGATGGTGGGTCTGCGAGGTGGTGGAAGATGGTCGGTGGCCTGAGTTTGGGTCAGAGAGGGCTGAGGGCGATGTCGGAAAGATGGCCAGAGTTCGAGCTGAAAGGAGGTGGTGGTGGGCACCTGGGGTCGTTGCGTGGAGGTGGCAGAGAGGTGTCTGGGTGGTGACGTTTGTGGGCGGAGTTGGGTGGCAGGCTTGGGCACAGAAATCGGAGGGGAGTTCGTGGGTGGAGAGTGGCCGGAGGTGGTGAGGTGCTTGGTGATCGGGCTGGAGTGGAAGTGGGCTGCTAGGGTTTTGGGAGAGGGATGTGCTTGTGCGGCTGTTAGATGAGTCTTAGGGTTTTGTTTTGATTTTATTTTTGTAGAGCAATGAGTGCGTGAGTTAGCTAGGTTAAGGTTTGTGTTAAAAAGGAAGTGTTTAAAATAAGAGGAAAAATGGAAAGAACAAGAAATTTAATTGAAATTAGAGTGGAGATTCATTGTCATTTAAAAGGGGGGTAAAAGTCTCCTATATGAATATGGAAGGAGATTTTGAATTTGAATTCAAAAAAATTAAATATATATAATCATATAATAATAGGTTTATATAATCTTAGTTAATTAAAATACGTATAGATACAGATATGTACAAGATACTAATGATCACAAGACAAAAGATAGAATACGTACGAAATACGTATTATTCAATACCGGCCGTTACAAACATTCTCCCCCCTTTTGATGATTTTACACACATTTAATAATATATAAAAAATGTTTATGACATGAAAATAAAAGAGGCTCCCCCTAAATTTTTGTTTCATATGTCATGTGAACATATATTTTAAATGCAAAAGTAAGGAATAAAAGCATCTTTTTGAATGTCATATTTTATAATAAGGATAATGGATATGCGAGTATCTTTGTAAATGTCATCTTTTTTTGAATGACATATCTTATTATAATGAGGATGTAGTAAATGATTGTCCTTTTAATCATGAAATCCAATATATATATATATATATATATATATATATATATATATATATATATATATATCCCCCTGTTCTGGAATTGATAGTAGGGAGTGACGGCGCCTATGCCCTATCCTTCCTCTATTAATATCAGCTATATGAACCCCACATTGTAACTTTTGTATATTATATAATATAGTCTCTAGCTTATCTTTCAAAAAAAAATATCCCCCTGTCAAATCAGTCAAAAATGGGGATTTTAACGCATATTGGTCAGCCAACAGAGTGATTTGGTCGACCAAAAGACAATGATAGAAAAATGGAGAAAGGTAAATTGCATTACATTAATAAAGGGTACATAGTGCGGAATTCAAAAGGTACATAGGGACTGAGCAACTAACATCCAAATTAAAATCAAACAAAGACACGAAAGCAAACAACACAATGAAAAACAACAATACAACTAAATCTGTAGATTTTGGTTGACCGATTGATGTGATTGGTCGGCCAATGTGCAAAAGTTCATGGGTCGAAATTCTGTCAATATTCTGGAGGAGGTGTTGGTTGATAGCGTGAGCCTGAGGGCAAATAAGGCTCCCATTATTCAAAGTAACTAATAATCTTCACTTGGCTCTCTTGCATGTGCTCCATGTTATCTCTCAAACAATCAAGACGTTATTCAAATCCACTTAAGTGGGGTTGGATACCCTCAAAACCGGTATTCATGTCGGTTGGATATTGTTGAGTTGGTCTTGAATGGAGAGTCTAGGAGGAGTAGTTGTTGTAGGAGCACGATTGGGATTGACAGTTTGTTTGCGTTGGCGAGGTTGACGTGGTTGTTCTAAATGAGAGACTTCATCTTGCGATGGAGGAGGTGAAAGTTCCATCCGTTAAATAATGGTGTGATTAATCCGTTGAGTGTTGAAGTATGAAACTTCGCGTTCTAGTGGGACACCAAAATGTTGGAGAATCCTAATGATCGTGCTATGAAGGAAAATGTGGCTAGAGATGGGCTTTTCGAAGATTTTCATGATAGGGAAGGACCAATTAACTTTAATGCCACACATGATGGCATAGAGGGCGCGAGAACAATCTTCGTTCACATAATTGAAGGAACCGGCTTTGGGAATAAGGTTACAGATGATCAACTTTAAAAGCAAGCAATGGATAGGATTGAGTTCTATGGCCTTCATTCCTATGTGGAAATTTGGACCAAGACGACCGAGAATTCATGAGTCGGTAAGAGGGACTCTGAGGCCGGAATTGTTGGCTCGTGGAATTCCTAGACTTTCAGAAATAGATTCGTAAGTGAGGTGTTTATCAATACCTTTGACAACCGTATCAATAGTGATAAGAACATCGTCACGGGTGACGATCAAGTTAGCATAAAATTCTTTAATAAGAATTGGGAAATAGGGAGTGGCATCTCCCCAAAGTTGAAAAAGGTTAACATCTGAAGGAGAGGGATAATGGGATAGGTTAACTCCTGGATCAGTTTGGGAAATGAATCATGGAGAGAAAACGCGGATTAGAATGGTCAAAAACATCAAAAAAACTGAAAAACTAGAAACTGGCACATTTTGTCGACCAATCTGACCAATTGGTCGGCCAATATGATTGGGTGCGATTTCCTGCAGGTTTAGATGATGGATGAATAGTGATTTTGACTGATTTTGACCGGTCAAAATGTTGATGTGGGAAGTTGTAAGTGTAATATGTGTAAGAGGAGTTGACTACTCTAAGTACTTTGTACTTTGGTGTAAGAGAAGGGGTTCCTTTCCAATGCATAAAGATTTAAAAATAGGATGGAAAGTTTAAAAATCTGTATTCATGTGTTTGAAAAAGAAGTGAAGACAAAAACTTTAATTTTAATAAAACCTTTTGAAAATAAAAATATTATATAATGAAAAACTGTATATCTAATTTTGTGGTTCGGATTGGTCAGACAATCGATCGGATTGGTCGACCAAAATACTAAAAATAATTTGGAAAAATCCAGAAAAATTATATAACAACAGTAATATAATATTAAGATATAATATATCATAAAAATTCAAAGTCACTCAACATACCTTCTCTCCTAAGTTTTAGAAGTGTCTCTTCCTTAAAAGGTTTTGTAAGAATATCAGCGATCTGATTTCTAGTGTCTACATATTTTAATATAATATCACCTTTTTGGACATGATCATCCAAGAAATGATGATGGATATCTATGTATTTTGTACCTGCATGATGTACAGGATTTTTGGATAGATTAATAGCACTACTATTTTCATACATAATAGGACATGTGTCACATTTAATGCCATAGTCTGAAATAGTTTGTTTCATCCATAAAATCTGTGCACATACTAAACCTGCGGCTATATATTTCGCTTCAGTGGTTGATAAAGAAACAGAGTTTTGTTTCTTACTAAACCATGAAACTAAAGATTAACCTAGAAGGTGACAAGTTCCACTTGTACTTTTTCAATCAGATTTGCAACCAGCAAAATCTGCATCACTATATGAAATTTAATAAAATGAATTTGATTTTGGAAAAAATAAACAAAAATCAGATATATATTTGATATACCTAATTATCCTTTTGACAACAGTCAATTGAGATACCTTAGGATCATGTTGATATCTAGCGCATATACAAACAGAAAACATAATATCGGGTCTACTTCCAATAAGATATAGTAAAGATCAGATCATACCTCGATATAGTCTTTGATCACTATTATTACCATGTAAATGCTTGTCAAGAGTTAGTGATGTACCCATTGGAGTACGTTTCTCTGCAGAATTCTCTAGTCCAAATCTTTTGATGAGTTCCTTTGTATATTTACTTTGATATATAAATATACACTCCTTCATTTGTTTAATTTGAAGTCCGAGGAAGTAGGTTAATTCACCCATGTGACTCATCTTAAATTCATTCTGCATTTCCTTAGAAAATTCTTGACAAAGAGAATCATTAGTAGAACCAAAAATTATATCATCAACGTATATTTGAATAATTAATGCATCAGAATCTATATGCTTAGTAAATAAAGGAGAGTCTATCTTTCCAATAGAATAACCTGATTTCAAAAGAAATTTCTTTAATCTTTCATACCAAGCACGTGGTGCTTGTTTTAAACCATATAATGCTTTCTTCAATTTGAAAACATGATTTTTTAAACTTTCATGTGGAAATCCAGGTAGTTGTTCTACATAAACTGCTTCTTTTATTATACCATTTAGAAATGTGCTCTTAACATCCATTTGATATAACTTAAAATCCTTAAAACATGCATATGCTAGTAACATTCTAATAGATTCTAATCTAGCAACATATCCATAGGTTTCATCATAATCTATACCTTCTTCTTGATTATAACCTTGTGCAATTAATCTTGCCTTATTTCTAACCACTTGTCCACATTCATCCAATTTATTCTTAAATACCCACTTAGTTTCTATAATAGGATGATTTGAAGGTCTAGGTACTAATTCTCATACATCATTCCTTTTGAATTGATTAAGTTCTTCCTGCATTGCTATAATCCATGAACTATCTTTACATTCTTCATTAACATTCTTTGGTTCGATGGATGATATAAATGCACAATTAGCCATTTGTTCTATTTGTGATCTAATTCTTACTTTATCAAAAATATCTCCAATAACTAGATCATGTGGATGATTAGGAACTTCAACTACAGCTTTAGGAAGACTTGTATTATCAGGAATTGGTTCAGGAATGGAATTAGTGGAATCATTATCATCATTGTCATCTAACTTAGCGTTCTTTAATGAACTAGTGATGGGTATTGAATCATCTTCATCAATAGGAGTGATGGGTGTATAATTCTCATCAAAACTTACACGAAGAGATTCATCAATACATAAGGTTCTGTTATTATAAATCCTATATGCTTTAATACATGTAGAATATACTACAAAAATACCTTCATCAGATTTAGAATCAAACTTATCTAATGAATCCTTAGTATTTAGAATAAAACATGTACAACCAAAAACTTTAAAAAAAGATACTTGTGGTATACGATCATAAAATAATTCGAAACATGTTTTATTAAGTAGTGGTCTTACCAAAATTATATTTAATATATAACATGCAGTAGCAACAGCTTCCACCCAAAAATATTTTGGTAAAGAACTATCACATAACATGGTTCTAGCATATTCTTGTAAAGTTCTGTTTTTCCTTTCAACTACACCATTTTGTGGTGCGGCTCTAGGAAATGAAAAATTATGTGTTATGCCATGTTTATCGCAAAATTTTGTAAATAATTCATTTTCAAATTCTCTACCATGATCACTACGAATAGTAATAATGGATGAAGATTTTAATTTTTGAACTCTTTTACAAGATATTGTAAATTCTTCAAATGCATCATTTTTATGCTTCAAAAAAATACCCAAGTATATCTTGAGTAATCATCAACAATCACAAATGCATGTTTATTGCCAGTTAAAAAGGCTATTCTAGAAGGACTAAACAAATCTAAATGTAACCGTTCAAGTGGTCTTTTTTAGAAATAGCATCCTTTGATTTAAATGAAGATTTATGCATCTTACCTTGTTGACATGCATCACAAAATTGTGTAAGATTGAAAGATTCATTAGGCATTCCTGAAACTAACTTATGCTTAGAAGTACGTGCCAAATGTTTATAGTTAGTGTGTGCAAACGTTTGTTCCACAAAAGAGTGTTTTCAGTAGATGTTAATAAACAATAATCATTTGAAACTATTTTCATGCATAATATGTATATATTATTCTTAAGATTGCCTTTAAATAATATATTCGGCATATTATATCATATATAATGCATGCATTCTTTTCGAAAACAATTTTAAAATCCTTATCGCATAATTGAGAAATGGATAAGAGATTGTGTTTCGAACCATCAACGGGGAGCACGTTTTCGATGATTGGCTTAGTTGGATCACCAACTATTCTAATGCCAATAACTTTACCTTTGTTGTTATCACCAAAAGTATCAGTGTGATTTGGGTAAATATTGCATATTTAACCCCCCCATTAGAGCAAATTGGTGTGTATATAATGCTTAGTTGATCTATAATACGATCATATTTAGAATACTCTGATTTATTAGAGTAAACTCTCATTCTATGCTCAAAACAGAAATATATTGAAAATTTCTGCCCTTTTAATATTTTTCTTATGAATATCTGTCTTATAATTTCAACGACTATTTATTTGTATTTTCTGATGTCTGTGCTAATTACTATGAATTTTTGAATGCAAGATAAAATTTAAATGGAAAAATACGGTCGAAATACAGATATACGACGGCCGACATACATAATACGACTCAGCAGGCAAGACACGTGGTGTGCATCTGCACATTCCTGCTCGTATCAGACGGCGGCAATCCCTATGGCGACGCGGCACAATCGATGCCGTCGAATTCAGATCCAACGGCTCAGATCAGAGATCGCATCGAACTTGGACTCAGCTGCACGGAGCAGATCCTAGTGGGCATACCGGAGATCTTTAGGACTACGTGGTATAATCCATGTCGCTCACATATTGATCTGACGGAAAAAAACGAATCCGAATCAAATTCGGATGCCAATTCAGTGAACGGGCGCGGCAACCGCTAGGACAGGTGTCCGCATTAGAGACGATCCTGCCCCATATCAACGGTCGAAGTTTGTAGTGGCAAGATGCAGCGGGTTTGCATGAATTTGGATGTTGTTTTGAACCCGTTAAGCCACTAAAACCTGCAATGTCCCTATATAAGCGTATTTCTAGGGGTTCTGATGTATTCACTACGTATTGGATGCTCTCGTGTGCGTATTTTTGCATGAATTTCTGGGGCTTTGGAGACAGAGGCTGGGGGCTCTTGCAGAAGAAGATCTAAGGCTTTTGGAGGAGTTTTGATGATAGAAATGTTAACTTATACCTTGTATTTTGCGTATTTATCACTTATTTTGAGCTTTCGAACATGTATTTGCTAATGAAATTGAGTTTTCTTCTCTCCATGCGTGGCTAGTACCTTTGTGTGTTGGTTGTGATGTAGTTAGGGATATTTGATCGTTAATTTTGATGCCTTTTCCCCCTATATGCATGTTATAATCACGTATTTCATCGATTTCTATGTATAATCTAATTGAGTGTGTTAATCGGAGACGTGTGCATGCTTAATTAAAAATGATCTGAGTAAGACTTATTCGTGATGCAATCCGAGGGGACGTATCTGACCCAAGAGGGAACTTGTGCGTATTTTTCCTATGAAATCGATATTTTATGTGATTACTTCTTGGCGCGATATTCTATGTTTTAACGTTATATTTTTCGACGTTCTCATATCTTAGCCGGATGAGACGTTGAGTTATTGAAAAGATATTCAAAACCATCGATTACAAAACCCTTAACAAAATCACAACTGACACATGCTCCTCTCATTGGTTTCTATATCGAATTTCATATACTTATTTTAGTGTTACTATAACGTTTAATTTAAACCATCACCACGATCACTTCACATTCGAAAGGTGGAAGTGTTTCATCGTTTTATTAATCTTTAGAAACTGATTCTTTTAGTTTACAGGTCGACTGTCCTGTAGATTCGACACCTGACTCTCCAGGTTTACTACTTGATTGATCTCCTACACTTGGGAGTAGCGCTCGCATATTTCGAGATGAGTCAAGTTTTTTGCACCGTTGTCGGGGACAGCTATATCTTCAATCCATAATCTCGATTTCTTTGGAGGAAAACTCGGTGAGATCTTTCCATCTTTATTTCAGGTTTTTTTGTTTATTTGCTTTTTATCGCATAAAAACACATAAAAATATAAAAAAACATAAATAAAAACATCTTTTTCTGCTAGTTTATGTGGCATAGATCACCTACTTCACATAGATTAGTACGAACTGAAAATATGGCAAATAACATGATGAAACACGTATCACACCACCTACACAAGAATGACCTTTATTGGAAATTTATATGCCATCTAGGGTGGTGTTTGATTCATGCATAATTCTACCTGCTGATGCTCATAATTTTAATCTGAAACCAGGTGTGATTCAACACTTACCATCTTACCATGGCATTGAAAATAATAATCCTTATTTGCATCTCAAAACTTTGAAGAAGTATACTCGACATGATTGGATAGAAAAATTAGCTCTGGTTCTGTTTATCTAAAATTATATCCATTCTCTCTAAAAGATAAATCAAAACATTGGTTAAATTCTTTGCCACCTAGATCTATGTCTACTTGGTTACAATTGCAAACTGAGTTTCTAAAAAAATAGTTCTCTTTGCAGTGGACCCGCACCTTGAAGCGACAAATCATGTCCTTTTCGCATAAGGAAAAGGAGTCGTACGAACAAGCATGGGAGAGATTCAAGGACCTTTTGATCGCTTGCCCACACCATGGGTATGACAAAGGCCGTGTTATTGGATTCTTTTATGATGGCATGTAGCCGCAAACTAAGAAATACATGGAAATGATGTGCAACGGCGAATTCTTTCAAAAAACTCCTACAGAGGCATGGAACGACATGGAAACCATAGCAAAGCATGCGAGGAGATGGGAATCTACTTCAAAGTTTGATAGATAAGAGCCACTTCCACCATCTAAAGGAGGCATGCAGTCATTGAAGCCAGAAAATGCAATAAGAGCATAGGTAGACGCATTATTGATGCAGAGGCTACAAGGCCTAGATTTGAGCGCGGTGAAAGCAGTCGAAGCTGAACCATTTTGTGCCATTTGTGAGCAGCCCATTCATGATGCGTTTGTCTGCCCTGCAATCCCTGCTATGAAAGAGAATATAAGGAATCCACAAACTGAAGTGAATTGGGTGTCGAATTAAGAAGTAAATTCGAATACTTTCAACTCTTCTTGGAAGAATCACCTAAATTTGAGATAGGGACCACAACAGCCAGCGCAATAGATGACTACTCCTTACTACCTTCCGAATCATGCAAGCAATCAAGGGAAGAAGGAGCATAGCACTGATATCACTGTCGTACTTCAGCAAATGATGCAAATGCAGAATCAACAGCAACAATAGCTTCAATAACCATTTCAGCAGCAATTTCAGAAGCTTAACGAAAACTTCTCTAAAATTGCTGCATCTTTAGAAAAGGGTACTTGACCAGCTCAATCTATTGCAAATCCTAACATAAATCCCTCTTCTTTTTCTGGTGACAACGTGAAACCATGCAAGGCAGTGACTAATTTGCGTAGAAGACGAGAAATAGAAAAGCCAGAACCACATAAGCATGAACAAATAGTGGAGGAGAAAGAAGATGAGCATGTACCACAAAAGATGCAAGACGAGGAGAAAAGCTTAGAAAAATAGGAGGAGGTCAAAGAAAAAGATCATGAACCATATACACCTCCAGCTTCATTTCCACAGAGTCTAGCACCACCTTCGAAAAATAAGTATCAGACAGAAATTAGGGACATCTTCAAACATGTACAAAATTAATATCACCTTACTTGATGCGATAAACCAAGTGCATGCATATGCTAAATTTTTAACGGACTTATGTATTGTGAAACAGACGCTTAATGTGAAAAAGAAAGCTTTTCTCACGCAACAGGTAAGTGCCATAGTTCAACATAACACTCCACCCAAATATAAAGATCCAGGCTCTCCTACTAATCCATGCACTATAGGAACTAAGAGCTTTGGAAATGCTTTGCTTGATTTGGGTTCTAGTGTGAATATTTTGCCTTATTCTGTTTTCTTGTAACTAGGTTTGGGAGAGCTAAAACCAACACACAAAGTGCTACAATTAGCAGATAGATCAATGAAAGTTCCAGTGGTTGCATGGAAGATGTTTTGGTTCAGGTGGACAAGTTCTATTACCCCATGGATTTCATAGTCCTAGACATACATGGACCACCTTCTGGTAACATTACTCCGGTCATTTTGGGACGTCCATTCTTAGCCACATGCAATGCTGTAATCAATTGTAGGGATGGACAGTTGAAGATCACATTTGGTAACATGAAACTAGGATTAAATATCTTTAAATCATGTAAGTTGCCAACAGATGTTGAAAGTGTTGAAGAGGTATGTTTTATTGAAAGTTTGATTGAAAACTATTTTGAAGCTGAATATGAATATGAATCTAATTATATTGATTATAATTTTGATGATATTAATGAGTCCTATTTTTTGCAGGGCAATCATGAGAAACCAAAGCTTGAGCTGAAGCCATTGCCAGACTACCTGAAGTATGCTTTCCTTGGAAAAGATGAGACTTTCCCCATGGTAATTTCCTCCAAACTTACACTTGAACAGGAATATTCATTGCTTGATGTACTTATGGAACATAAGGGGGCCATTGGATGGTCCATTGCAGACATCAAAGGTATAAATCTGTTAACTTGTACACATCTCATTTATCTTGAGGATGATGCAAAACCTACACGTGAAATGCAACATCTGTTGAACCCAACATTAAAAGAAGGGGTAAAGGGTGAGGTTCTTAAATTTCTTGATGCTGAAATTATTTACCCAATATCTGATAGCAAGTGGGTTAGTCCAATCCAAGTTGTCCCTAAGAAATCTGGTTTAACTATGGTTAAAAATGAAAATAATGAACTCATACCTATGCGAACCACCACTGGATGGAGAATGTGTAATGATTATAGGAAGTTAAATTCAAAACCAAGAAAAGACCACTTTCCTTTGCCTTTCCTAGATCAAATTTTAGAGACAGTGGCTGTTAATGAATATTATTGTTTTTTAGATGGCTACTCAGGTTATTATCAGATAGAGATTGATCTAGAGGACCAAGAGAAACCCACCTTCACTTGCCCCTTTGGAACTTTTGCATTTAGAAGGATGCCATTTGGAGTATGCAATGCACCTGCTACTTTTCAACTTTTTGTGTTAAGCACATTTAGTGATATGGTTGAAAGGATAGTAGAAGTATTTATGGATGATTTTTTTGTATATGGCACTTCTTTTGAAAATTGCCTATCTAACTTAGCCCTTGTTTTGGGCAGGTGTAAAGAGAAGAAATTGTTATGCAATTGGGAAAAGTGCCACTTCATGACTACGAAAGGTTTGGTACTTGGTCACTTAGTTTTTATAGCATGTATTCAAGTGGATAGGGTGAAAGGTGAGGTTATAGAGAAGTTGCCAACACCAAAAAGTGTCAGAGATATTCGTTCCTTCTTAGGTCATGCAGGATTTTATAGACGCTTCATAAAGGATTTCAGCGCAATCTCTCGACCTCTTTCCAATTTATTAACTTCAAATACTGAATTTATTTGGACACAAGAGTATCAAAACTCATTTGAAAAACAAAAATCCTTACTTGTCTCATTGCCTATTTTGCATGTTCCAGATTGGACTCTTCCTTTCGAGATTATGTGTGATGCGAGTGATTATGCAGTGGGGGCGGTTCTTGGGCAAAAGAAAGAAAAAGTTCATTATGTGATTTACTACGCAAGTAAAACCATGAATGATGCTCAAAGAAATTACACAACAATGGAGAAGGAATTACTTTCGGTGGTATTTGTGTTGGACAAGTTCAGGAGCTACATTTTAGGATCACTCATCGTCGTTTATACGGACCACTCTGCACTCAAATATATATTGTCTAAAAAGGATGCAAAGCTAAGACTTATACGATGGATTCTTCTTTTGCAGAAGTTCAACATCACAATAAGAGACAAGAAAGGAGTGGAGAATCATGTCGCAGCTCACCTCTCTAGATTGACGGTCGGTACAGAGTCATCAGATACACTGTTGAGAGATTCCTTCTTAGATGAGCAACTTTTCCACGTCTCTACTCTACCATGGTATGCGGACATAGTCAATTATTTGGTGACAGGTAGAACTTCATCACATTAGTCCTATCTTGATTTTAAACGTTTCAAACATGAGGTAAAATCCTTCTACGTTGACGATCTTTACCTCTTTAAATATTATAGAGACCAAATTACGGTTTTACAATTTTGCCATGATGGGGTATGTGGAGGACATTTTTCTGCTCATAAAACAGTTGCAAAAATTTTATAAAGTGGATTTTTCTGGCCGACCATGTTCAAAGATGCATATGCTTATTGTAAATCATGTGTGTATTGCCAACAATTGGGGGAATCACAAAAAGAAATATGATGCCATTAAATCCTATGTTAGAGATAGAAATATTTGATTGTTGGGGGGATTGATTTTATGGTACCTTTTTCACCTTCGTTTGGTTATGTTTTCATACTATTTGCAATTGATTATGTTTCTAAATGGGTGAAAGCTATTCCTTGCAGGTCTAATGACGCATCCATTGTGCTAAAGTTCTTTTCAGAGAATATCTTCATATGCTTTGGAGTGCCAAATGCCATTATTAGTGATGGAGGATCCCACTTTTGCAATAGGCTCATCGCAAATTTGATGAAGAAGTTTGGGGTGACGCATGTAGTTTCAACTCCATACCATCCACAAACGAATGGACAAGCTAAACTTGCAAATAGATGTAAGGACCCTGTCTATGGGGAAAACACTAGAAGGGGGGTTGAATAGTGTTTATGCAAATTTAAAAGGAATTTACGCCAAATAAAATGCAATCCAACAAATAGTGCGGAATAGAAAAACAACCCAAAGAGAAACTCACGCAAACGCAGTTATGTTTCAAGGGTTCGGATTACCCAAGTAAACTCCTGACTTGTTCCCGGTAATCCTACGTCCCTACCACCCGGATACCACCGGATACTCAAGTTAGAACCCTAACTTGAGGTTTCCTTAAAACCCACTTGTAGCAACCCTACAAGTGCAATCAAATACAATCGATGTCCTTGACTCCCACAACCAGGGAGCAAGCAAAAACCACTCTCACAACCGAGAGCACAATTCAAATAAAGAAGTTATGTAATCTGAAAGCAACACTTACAATCACATAGGCCTTGAAGTAGAACTTGAAGGAGAAGTGTGATGTGTGTTGAAGAATTCTCTTAGAAGAGAGGAGAAAAGCCCTTTCTCTTGACCGCACCAAATGCCTAGAAGATCAATCTTTGGTTCTAGGTTGGAGAGCAAGAGAACAAGATTTGGAAATACTTAGGGCTTTGGATTTGAAAGCTTTGATCTTTGGAAATGAAAGCTTAAAAGATTTTGCAATGAATGAGTAACCTTCCAATGAAACAGTAGAAGCTCTATTTATAGCTTTCTCAAATCCACAAAACAGTTTAGGCAAAAACCCAATCGAAATCCGTGAGAAAGATCTCAACGGATATAATCTGAACTTGCGACAGTCGACTGTTGAACAAACCACAGTCGACTGTTGCACAGTCAGCAAGGGTAGGTGAGAATTCATAATGGTAACTTACCACGTGGACAGTCGACTGATGAAGCCAAGACAGTAGTCTGTAAAACCAACAGGCGACTGTACATTCTTAGACAGGCGACTGGCCGAGAGAAGAGTAAGTTAGATAAAATACTGGAAATCTCACAAGATACAGGACAGACGACTGATGCAAGGAACACAGTCGACTGCCAACCAGAACAGGCGACTGTATATCCTTAAACAGACGACTGTCACAGACAGGAGAAATTTCCAGAGAGCTGAGTCAAAGAATAGACTTACAGACAGGCGACTGTTGCAGTATAGACAGTCGACTGATCTAATAGACAGTCAACTGTATATACAGCATAAGTCGACTGGCCGTAGAAATCAGATCAAACAGAGTTTGGGCAAGGAGAGACAGGAGACTGATGAACCATTCACATTCGACTGTCGCTAAGACAGGCACCTGATAAACGTTCAACAGTAGCCTGTGCGAGATAATCAGAGAGGACCCAAAAACTGCATTGTAATAGTCTGTGCATAACAGGCGACTGTAGAACAAAACACAGTCGACTGTTTTTGAGACAGGCGACTGTAAACTGTTAAGCAGTCGACTGTTATAAACAATCCTAGCACAAACAAAAGAGAATTGAATTGAGATCAAAGGACAAAGGTCTAGAGATGTCCTATGACCGAAAGTAGATGTGTGTGAGTGCTCCATCATAGTTCTACTTCTAAGCTACATACTAGAAGAGATAAAAGAAAAATTACATTGACGAATAATCTCTTCTTTCCATCGTATGAACTTGAAGTCTTTACGGAGCTTCAATCATCAATCTACGATCATCCAATTCATATCATTTGCCTTCAATTATGTTTGTGAGTCATCCATTGCTAGTTGATCTTCATAGTAGGCTTAGGCAATGGATTAACTGCAAAATAGGGGATTAGTCACAAGTATTTATGTTTGCTCATCATTAACACCAAGTAGGGAGAAGTCCAATACTCAACATTCTCCCCCTTTTTGATGATGACAAACAAACATAAACAAAAAGATAAATAGTTGTGCGCAATGAAAACTTACTCCCCCTACATAGATGCCAATCAAGTTAGCCAACAAATATTAGAGCATCTACATAGCAATTGAAGCAAATGAGTGAGATATGAATGAATTTAATTCAAGAAATCTAGGAAATAAAATCCCTATTCATTGTAATCTTACTCCCCCTGAATCTAAGGCAATGAAAATCTTAGATTCAAGCGTTAGAACATACTTAGCACATCCATTATGAATCTTGTATGTTTATTTATCTTCCCCTATGGCATTATCCAAAAAGGTGGGAGCAAATAACAACAACAATAATAGTGCTAAAATACGAACTAACACCAATCAAGGAGTATAAATGTATATCGAATCAAAAACTCATAAAATCTCATCATATACACATGTGAGTAATGGAATTGAAATCCAATATCAACATTTTAGATATTCGAAATGAAAATAATTTTCACAAATTCATCACATCAACGAAAGAGCATGAATTAACCAATATCAAATTCGTGTATTGTCTCAAAAGCACATCAAGAAGACTGAAGCATACATAGAGACAACATATCATACATCACACAGAAGTTAATCATTATAGCATAGTGTGACACAAGAGAGGGATGTAACATCATATATATAGATATAAAGAAGCTGAGTACATCAACGGATGGTCATCAACATGGCCATCCCAAAAAGATACATCATGATCAACAAAAAATAAATACATCATGACGACATCAAAGAGTATATCATCATACATATATAAAAGTGTCGCATATAGCATTATCCATCATACAAAGACAAAAAATATATCATAATCAAAAATAACATCACTTAAAATCATCGATCTAAGGGTGAGCGTCTCCAGGGGCTGCGGACGAGGAAGCAGGCTCTGAAGCAGCAGGAGTGTCCTCTGGAGAAGGGTCAGAAGGAGCAACAGAAGCAGCATCATCATCATCCTGTGTAGAAGCAACACCAGGAGGCTCAACGACACCAGAAGCCTGAGGAGGCACATGAGGCTGAGGAAGATACTGTCTCAAATCCTCAGGGAAGGGAATTCCCTGATGGAGGAGAGAGAGATAGAGAGAGACAGCAGCCGGTAAATACCAGAGATCATCGACAAAAGAGTATCCTGAGACGGTGGAGCAGATGATGATGAAGGTAAATCAGCTGGAGGCACAGTGGATGAGGATGGAGCTGAAGTAGTCTTCCTCTTCTTCGAGGCAGTCTGCAGAGCCGAAGAGGACTTCGACTTCGCAGAAGCGTCGAGAAGAGGGCCAAATGGCATGGGCTCGTAATGGGTCAAGTCAACACCAAAGTGTCGGAAGACACGAGTCAAAAGACCACCAACGGGAATGTGAGACGAGGAGGACGTGAACTCAACCTTGTCCATCCTGTCAAGGAGGACACCGGCCCAGTTCACGGGCATGCCAGAGAAAATAGCATACATACACTTTAGTATATCCTGAGACGGCTGGTCGGACGATCCATATCTCCGCAGAATGTTGGACTTCACCACTAGGTGAACAGCCCAACCCCGTCCAGAGAACATGGATGATCTGACACCCGAATCAAGAGCTAAAGGAACCTCTCGAAACATATCCCGGAGAAACACTGGTCAAGATCGTCAATCTCGAAAAAGCTGATATCAGTGGGGAGGGAACCGACAGAAGGAATCCTAAGAATATTCCCTAAGAGAGAGGGGTGATCTGAATGTGGGTTCCCAGGACGACAGTATCAAGGATGTCGGTAGTCGAATACTCACCGCGAACGCAGTTCGCATAGAAGATCTTCACCAGAAATGGATAGGCTCTGGGGGACTCACTCTAAGAGAAGCGAAAAAGATCGGCCAGGTGAGTAGCGGACAGAATGTCAGAGTCTCTCTCAGCAGTGAATGTGGGGAAAGTAATGTACCACTCCCTAAGTAGGTTGATCCCAAGGAGAGAGTGAAACTTTGCCAGACAAAGATCGTCTCGACAAACAGGAACCAGGGGATCAGAGGGGGGTACAGGAGGAGACTCTTCAGACGAACTGGATGCAGAAGGAGACAAATGAGGGATCTCAGCAGCAGGCTCACTGCTGTGAACACCAATAGGCTTGCGCTGACGATGACTCAAGCGCTGAGCATCGCTAGATGAAGAAGAAGGAGAATAACCCGACGAAGATGAATGCACGGGTAATTGGACATGCTTGGTTCGAGCTTTATAGGGTTTCTTTCTCTTGGCAATGAGTTTCTTAGGAGCCCTAGGTTGTTTAGAAGCAACGATCTTCTCTTTTCCCTTAGGTTTAGGAGCCATGGAAATAAGAGAAGAAGAACTAAAGCAACAAAAGGAAACAACGAAGATCAAGAGAGAGAAAGCAAACCAACTGAGGGAATACAGAAGATCACGGAGTGGAAGATCAAAGACGACGGTAGACCACGATCGACAGCGACGATTAGGAGGAGATCGACGGTTGAAGAAACGAAATCGATCGTTTTTGTAGAGAAAAACGAGCGGGAAATTGAACGGTCGAAGCGGAGGAGAGAGAAAATCGACGTGGGGAGTGATCGCGTCGACTGAATATAAAATAGGGGAAATCAATCTGAGCCGTTGGATCAAGGAATCGACGGCTCGGATCAAATCACATGAACCGACACAGCAGGAGACAGTCGACTGGAGAACAAAAGTCAGTCGACTGTATGAAGTGATAAAATTAAAGCTCATAAAGATGGGCAGTCGACTGGCAAGTATAATGCAGTCGCCTGTCCACTGGACAGTCTACTGACATATACACAACAGTCAGCTGGCCGAGAATTAATACAGATCACAAGAATAACAGAGAACACTGTAAAAATTCGACAGATAGTACAGTCGCCTGATAACTAAATTACAGTCGCCTGTTAAACTAACAGTCGACTGTAAAATATTCATCAGTCGGCTATGCGAAAGATATCAATTTTCATATAGAGGATATAGAGTAGGGCGGGCGACTGTCAAAAGAAAAACAATCGTCTGTCCTGGTCCAAAAATGAACAGTGATATAGAATTCCAGAGAATAAGAACACTCACCCTAGGACCTATACTCTAATCACAAATACATCTTAAAATCATTATGAAACCAATAAATCCATTGAAACACAAATTAGTCCAATCAACTTCGAAAACTCATGAAATCAAATAAGTCACACTTGCCTTTCTTAATCTCATAAAACAATAAAGCACATGAAGAAAGACAATTAAGAATATGAGCTCAATAAGGAGTTATAGCATGAAAATTGAGCTTCTAGATTTCAGATTCATCCATAATTCCCAATTCTCCACGCAACCTCACAAATGAATCTTCTGTAAGATGTTTAGTGAAGATATCGGCAATTTGTTTTTGGGTTTCAATGTACTCTAAGATGATGTCCTTCTTAGCTACATGATCATTTATAAAATGGTGTCTCACTCTATGTGTTTGGTACGGGAGTGGTGTACCGGATTCTTGTAAAGACAAATAGTACTTTGATTATCAACCATGATAGGGCAAGTATCACAATTGACACCATAGTCACTAAGAGTGTGTCTCATCCAAAGAACTTGTACACATGCAAGACCCGCGACAATATATTCCGCTTCAGTCGTGGACAATGACACCGAATTCTGTTTCTTAGAGAACCAAGAAACTAAGGAATTTCCTAAGAAATGGCATGTGCCACTAGTACTTTTCCTGTCGGACTTGCATCCGGCAAAGTCGGCAACACTATATGAGATTAACTCATACGTGCTAGACTTAGGGTAAAGTAACCCATATTCTAGGGATTGATTGAGATAACGAAATATTCGTTTAACCGCAATCAAGTGTGACTCCTTAGGTCTTGCTTGATATCTAGCACATATACATATGGAAAACATGATATCAGGCCTACTAGCGGTTAAGTAAAGTAAGATACCGATCATACCTCGATATAGACGAACGTCTACATCTTTTCCGCTTTCATCCTTATGTAGATGAGTAGTAGTACTCATGGGAGTCCTTTTGCTTGAAGACGATTCCATCCCGAATCGCTTAATAAGCTCCCCTGTGTACTTTGTCTGATGTATAAAAGTGACATTCTCCATTTGTCGAATTTGCAATCCAAGGAAGTAGGTGAGCTCTCCCATGTTACTCATCTCAAACTCATCCTTCATAGACTTGGAAAATTCTTGACAAAGATTAAAGTTAGTAGAACCGAAAATAATATCATCTACATAAACTTGAATCAAAAGAATGTCATTTTCATAATCTTTAATGAAGAGTGTAGAATCAACTTCTCCCATTTTAAAACCTAAATTCAAAAGAAAGGTCTTAAGGCGATCATACCAAGCTCTAGGAGCTTGTCTCAATCCATACAACGCTTTCTTAAGTTTGAAAACATGGTTTGGAAATTTCTCATGAATAAAACCGGGAGGTTGATAAACATAGACTTCTTCATTTACAAATCCGTTTAAAATGCACTTTTAACATCCATTTGAAATAATTTAAAATTCTTATGGGATGCAAAAGATAAAAGCAACCTAATAGCTTCTAATCTAGCTACGGGGGCAAAGGATTCTTCGAAATCAATACCTTCCTCTTGCCGGTAGCCTTGAGCTACTAACCTTGCTTTGTTCCATGTGATTACCTCGTTTTCATCCGTCTTGTTCTTGAAGATCCATTGGTCCCAATAGCTTGGTGACCACTTGGAAGAGGTACAAGTTCCCAAACTTCATTTCTCTCGAATTGCGCTAGTTCTTCCTCCATTGCCACTATCCAAGAGCTATCCTCATAAGCTTCTTGAATGTTCTTTGGCTCAATGGTAGAGACGAATGCGCAATAGGAGAATTCTTCAATTCTTGATCTCGTTCGAACACCCACACCAATATCTCCAATAATTTGGTTATGGGGATGGTTGCGAACGGTTGGATAAGCTTTGGGTAAACCTGGATCACTAGGAACAACTTCAACAACTTCGTTAGAAGTGTTAGTCTCAACAATATTATCATTAATCTTAACATTATTAAGAGAATCATAAAGAATATCTACATTATCATCATCAACATGAGGAAATTCAAAATCATCATAAAAAGATACGTGAAGTGATTCCTCAATCGTTGAAGAAGTTTTGTTGTATATCCGGTAGGCTTTGCTACTTGTGGAATATCCAACAAAAATTCCTTCATCGGATCTTGACTCAAATTTGTCTAAATTACCAAAGGTGTTCTTTATAAAACATTTTGAACCAAAGACACGAAAATATTTCACTTGAGGCTTTTTATCGTAAAACAACTCAAAACAAGTTTTGTTTGTTCGGAGTCTCACTAGGATTCTATTGAGCACATAACATACCGTGTGCACCGCTTCTGCCCAAAATTGTAGTCCTAAATGACTATCATGGAGCATAGTGCGAGCACACTCAATAAGAGTCCTATTCTTTCTTTCTACAACACCATTTTGTGGTGGTGCACGAGAAAAGGAAAAGTTATGAGTTATCCCGGAGTCATCACAAAACTTAGTAAAAGACTCATTCACAAATTCTCCTCCATGATCACTATAAATAGTGATAATGGTGGATCCTAAAAGATTCTGAATCTTCTTTGTAAATTTGGTAAACTCTTCATGAGCTTCATTCTTATTAGTTAAAAATGAAACCCAAGTAAATCTAGAAAAGTCGTCAATGACAACTAGTCCATAATGAGCATTACCTAAAGAAGCGGTTCTAGTTGGCCCAAATAAATCTAGATGTAGAAGTTCTATGGGCCTCTTAGAAGTAATCCCTTCTTTAAGCTTAAATGAAGATTTACTTAGTTTACCTCTTTGACATGAATCACAAAAGTTTTTCTAATTAAAAACAATCTTAGGAAAACCTTTGACTAGATCATGCTTAGCTAACTTATATAAGTGCTTGAAGTGAACATGACCAAAACGGCGATGCCATAATAGTTGTTCACTTGTGTTAGCAACTAAGCAATGTTCTACGATTTTAGACAAGCTTAAATAATAAATATTTTTATGCCTAATACTGGAAAATAAAACATTTGAATCACAATCAACAATAATACCAATCCTTCTCCGAATTTAACCTTGTAACCTTTGTCACAAAGTTGACTTATGGAAATGAGGTTGTGGCATAAACCACTAACAAGATAAACATTAGTAATTAGGGGTTTGAAAGGATTACCAACGATACCTACTCCAATGATGGCTCCCTTTTGATTACCTCCAAAAGTGACCGTTGCACCATCTTTGATGCTAATCACTTCGGAGAGCAATGAGGGATCTCCCGTCATGTGTTTGGAGCAACCGCTATCAAGAATCCATCCTTTCCCTTTAGAGCTAATAAGGGATTTATTGCTCTTCTTCTTTCTCTTGGGTACCTATATAATATACCATAAGCTTATGGTACCCAATGTTTGTTGGGTCCAAGGGGATTAGCCCTTTGGAAGCCAAGTCCAAGTGGACTTCCGCTTCCCAACATAGTTACTATTTCTAATTACATCATGAAAGTAAGAATCAACATAAGCATTCCTAACATTTAGACTAGTGTCCTTAGGACCCCAAATAGTGTATATCTTGGGAGTCCTATTCCTAGTTGCATGCATATGTATTGAATTTCTATGTGGTGCATGCTTCTTAAGAACATGATTTCTAGCATAAAGATGTGGTGGAGGATATGCATTGTTCATTCTAGAATGATATGTATTCTTGGGAACATGCATATTATATGAAGCATATTGATCATGCATGACATGTGGAGAATTAGCATACATGAAAGAATGATGTGTATGAGCATATGGGTGTGTGGGAGCACGTACATGAGTATTTCTCATGTGTGGTTGTGTACGTGTCCGTGGGTGTGGAGCATAAAATGTGTCAAGATTATCCATTTGTGAAGTAGGATGTTTCCTACGTGGATGAGTATTAGTGTACATATAAGCATAACCTTGCTTTTGGTTTCCACCCTTAGTGGGTTTCTTGCCAAAAGGAAGAGAAAGTGATGTGGTGACATTCTTGGTAGGATTGCTACCTATAGTGTCTTTGACACCACTTGTGGATGCACCGGAGGAAGGCCTCACAAAATCTATAGTGACACCATTATAGGAGGTGCAATCATTAGATGCATTAGCTTTTACAAATCCAAGGCCAACACGATGTGTGGCCGGAAATTGATTTGCAAGCAAATCAACCAATTGTCCTTGTCCCTTATTGAATCTCACAATACGGGAGGACATGAGCTCATATTTCTCCTTTAAAGAAGAAATGTTGGTATCTAAGGTAGACACCCGTGCTTTGAGCTCATGCACTTGGGTTTTAAGAGAATCATTCTCTAATCCCAATTGTGTGTGGCGTGTAACTAGATCACTATTATCCATGGGATGTGTTTGATCTAGTTGAGATTTGAGGGAATTCACCTCATTTCTCAATGTGACAATTTGAGAAGCTAAGTTTGCTTTCTCAAGTGTTAAAGTATCAACAATGGTGTCATTGTTGATAATGCATGGAATGGATGACTTGCTAACTTTTGATTTCTTTAAGCTAGAGTATCTAAGCATTAAAGATTGGTATTTAGCAAATAGTTCTTCATTAGCTATGCGAAGTTCATCCATTGTTACCTCGGTGTTATCCGTATCGGAATCACTCTCATCTAAGAGTGGGTCTTCAAGTGCCATGAAGCACATGTGGGTGCTCTCACCCTTCTCATCATCAGAATCGCTTGATGAGTCATCACTTGAGTCATCAAAGGTACCGACGAGTCCTTTCTTCTTGTCTTTCTTGTTCTTGTTGGACTTGTGGTACTTTGGTGCCTTCCACTTTTCTTTGTTGTTTAGCATTGGGCAATCCCTCTTGATGTGCCCTGGCTTATTACACTTATAACAAAGAGAGGAAGTAGCATTAGTAGACTCAAAACGTTTGTTGGCGGGAAATTTACCTTTGCGGAAGAAGCGTTGGAACGTCTTCGCCATTTGGGCCATTTCACCCAAATCCATCTCGTTCTCGGATTCATCACTTTCGGAGGATGACGAATTGGCGTTGAACGCCAAAGCTTTCTTCTTGGCCTCCGAGGGATTCATCATGGCTCGAATCTTCAATCGGTTATCCCGTCTTACTTCGTAAGACATAAGAGTCCTGATGAGATTCACCACGGTGTAGTTCTTCAAGTCATTGACCTCCTCAATGGCGATTGCTCATCTTTCCCACTTGGAGGTCATCCCCATGATAATCTTCCTTACCTTTTCAGGTTCGGTGTAGATTTGGCCAAGGGCTTCCAATTCGTTTGTGATGTCGGTAAAGCATCCGTACATCGATGCAATGCTCTAATTTTCCTGCATGTGAAACAAGTCGAAGTTTTGCACGGCAACATATAACTTTGAAAGCTTTACCTTATTCGTTCCCTCGTGGGTAACGATGAGATGGTTCCAAATTTGATATGCACTCTTACATGTGCATATCTTGTTGAACTCATTCGGGTCCAACGCACAATGAAGAGCGTTCATTGCTTTAGCGTTGTTGACTTCGGCGGACTTCTCGTAAATAATCCATTTCTCGAAATCATCTTCGGAGGGCTCGACGTACTCCTTGTGGAGAGTTCTCCAAAGAGAAGCACTCCTAAGGAACGTCTCCATCCTACACTTCCAATAACCAAAGTTAGTACCATTGAAACGTGGAGGACGTACCGTAGATTGACCTTCAAAAAGTGTGGACGCTCCATCACGGTCGAGATTGTTGTACGTAGGCTGTGGAGGAACGTTGTTGTTGTTGGATGTCATAGATAAAAACTTGTGCTCTGATACCAATTGTAAAGACCCTGTCTATGGGGAAAACACTAGAAGGGGGGTTGAATAGTGTTTATGCAAATTTAAAAGGAATTTACGCCAAATAAAATGCAATCCAACAAATAGTGCAGAATAGAAAAACAACCCAAAGAGAAACTCACGCAAACGCAGTTATGTTTCAAGGGTTCGGATTACCCAAGTCAACTCCCGACTTGTTCCCGGTAATCCGACGTCCCTACCACCCGGATACCACCGGATACTCAAGTTAGAACCCTAACTTGAGGTTTCCTAAAAACCCACTTGTAGCAACCCTACAAGTGCAATCGAATACAATCGATGTCCTTGACTCCCACAACCAGGGAGCAAGCAAAAACCACTCTCACAACCGAGAGCACAATTCAAATAAAGAAGTTATGAAATCTGAAAGCAACACTTACAATCACCTATGCCTTGAAGTAGAACTTGAAGGAGAAGTGTGATGTGTGTTGAAGAACTCTCTTGGACGAGAGGAGAAAAGCCCTTTCTCTTGACTACACCAAATGCCTAGAAGATCAATCTTTGGTTCTAGGTTGGAGAGCAAGAGAACAAGATTTGGAAATACTTAGGGATTTGGATTTGAAAGCTTTGATTTTGGAAATGAAAGCTTAAAATATTTTGCAATGAATGAGTAACCTTCCAATGAAACAGTAGAAGCTCTATTTATATCTTTCTCAAATCCACAAAACAGTTTAGGCAAAAACCCAATCGAAATCCGTGAGAAAAATCTCAACGGATATAATCTGAACTTGCGACAGTCGACTGTTGAACAAACCACAGTCGACTGTTGCACGGTCAGCAAGGGTAGGTGAGAATTCATAACGGTAACTTACCACGTGGACAGTCGACTGATGAAGTCAAGACAGTCGTCTGTAAAACCAACAGGCGACTGTACATTCTTAGACAAGCGACTGGCCGAGAGAAGAGTAAGTTATATAAAATACTGGAAATCTCACAAGATACAGGACAGACGACTGATGTAAGGAACACAGTCGACTGTCAACCAGAACAGGCGACTGTATATCCTTAAACAGACGACTGTCACAGACAGGAGAAATTTCCAGAGAGCTGAGTCAAAGAATAGACTTACAGACAGGCGACTGTTGCAGCATAGACAGTCGACTGATCTAATAGACAGTCAACTGTATATACAGCATAAGTCGACTGGCCGTAGAAATCGGATCAAACAGAGTTTGGGCAAGGAGAGACAGGCGACTGATGAACCATTCACAGTCGACTGTCGCTAAGACAGGCACCTGATAAACGTTCAACAGTAGCTTGTGCGAGATAATCAGAGAGGACCCAAAAACTGCATTGTAATAGTCTGTGCATAACAGGCGACTGTAGAACAAAACACAGTCGACTGTTTTTGAGACAGGCGACTGTAAACTGTTAAGCAGTTGGCTGTTATGAACAATCCTAGCACAAACAAAAGAGAATTGAATTGAGATCAAAGGACAAAGGTCTAGAGATGTCATATGACCGAAAGTAGATGTGTGTGAGTGCTCCATCATAGTTCTACTTCTAAGCTACATACTAGAAGAGATAAAAGAACATTTACATTGACGAATAATCTCTTCTTTCCATCGTATGAGCTTGAAGTCTTTATGGAGCTTCAATCATCAATCTACGATCATCCAATTCATGTCATTTGCCTTCAATTATGTTTGTGAGTCATCCATTGCTAGTTGATCTTCATAGTAGGCTTAGGCAATGGATTAACTGCAAAATAGGGGATTAGTCATAAGTATTTATGTTTGCTCATCATTAACACCAAGTAGGGAGAAGTCCAATACTCAATAATAGAGAGATCAAGGATATCATTTAGAAAACGGTGAATCCCACGTATAAAGATTGGAGTCTTCGCTTGCCTGAAGCTTTATGGGCCTACAGGACAGCATACAAGACTATTTTAGGGATGTCTCCTTACCGTTTAGTTTACGAAAAAATTGTCATCTCCCCGTTGAATTAGAGCATAAATCTTATTGG
The DNA here is from genome assembly GCA_030789695.1 of Scilla litardierei. NCBI lineage: Eukaryota > Viridiplantae > Streptophyta > Magnoliopsida > Asparagales > Asparagaceae > Scilla > Scilla litardierei. The sequence goes on from CM061142.1 coordinate 624,392,695, forward strand.
GCTATTAAAACTTTAAATTTGCTTGATGACTCATCGAATGATTCTGGTAAATTACAGATTTTGGAGCTTGAAGAGCTACGGAGGGAATGATATGAAAATGCAAAATTGGCAGAGGAACGAATGAAAGCTGTGCATGACAAGATGATCATATGGAAGGAATTCAAGCTTGGGGACAAAGTTCTTCTTTATAACTCATGATTGCATCTATTTCCAGGGAAGCTACGTTCCAAGTATCGGGCCCATTTCATGTCAAACAAGTTTTTCCACATGGATCAGTAATTGTGGTGAATGAGAAATACGGGAGCGAGTTCAAAGTCAATGGGCAACAACTGAAACACTTTCAAGAACTTGGACCAAAGAGGATACAACCATGGAGCTTACTGATCCACCTTCGGGTGGAATTTAAACCGGTGTGTTCTTTCCTTACTCAGTAATAGTAGATTTTTTTCGCTCTTTATTTACCCTTTTTATTTTTTAAGGAATTTTGTCTCTTGTATTCTCTTTTCAACATTGAGGACAATGTTTGTCTTTAAGTTAAGGGGAGTGTATTAGACATTTTGTTAGTATTTTCTGATTTTTATCTTCGGTTTTTTAATAAAACAGAGAGAAGAATAATTCACCATCACTCATCTTCTAACCATCATCTAATCCCCTCTTAAAGTGTCACTTTATCGGATGGTTATGCATTAATGGCATTCTAAAAATTGTTTACGGATTGAATTAATTATTTTTTTTGTTTCATGGAATTAATCATTAATATGCCTCTTATGAACAGTTTCAATTTTCATTGCTAATAGCTCGAAATGGTTTGAATTAATTCCATGCAAGTTGTTGTGATGCATAAGTTTAAAGTGGACATGATTGATAAGATTAATTTTCTTTTTGAAGAGGAATGTGGCCATAAATATGTGCTGAAATGTGAGTCTAATGACTGGGTGTTGAGTTGCTTGAAAAAAAAATGAAAAAAAGAGAGAATAAAGTGCACCGTTCCCTTGAGTTTATCAAGTAACCGGGTCTTCGTGCCTCAGGAAGCATTGAAGCTTTGCGTCGAAAGATGGATGTATGGGGAGTGCATTCAAAGAAAAAAAGGAGATAATAGAAACTTAGATGACTCCAGTTATTAAGTTCGAGGGGCCCTTCTACGCCTAATGCCCAATGATCGTCTGGCCTAGGAGTCATTAACTGAAAGCTCGTTACATTGATCATTCTAAGTTTAAAAAAGGAGAAAAAAAGTTATGGCAAACTCAACACCCATGAATCAGACGATCTTTAAATAATGTTAATTCCTTGGAAATTAGAAAATTATGAATTGATGTTGTGTTATACTTTGGCCTTGTATGTTATGTATTTAAACTAGATTAGAGAAAATTCCACGGATTCGATCTCCTTCATATTTGTGTATATTCGTGGTAAATATCATGTTACCTTATTCAGCCAAGCCTTAGACAATCGATAGAATTTAATATTTTCTAAACATCTGATTTAGTCTCTTTTTTTGCTAGAGACTAGCAAAACGCTAGTTGGGGGTGTGATTTGGGTAAATATTACATATTTAACCCCCCCCCCCATTAGAGCAATTTTGTGTGTATATAATGCTTATTTGATCTCTAATACTATCGTATTTAGAATACTCTAATTTATTAGAGAAAACTCTCTTTCTATGCCCAAAACAGCAATATATTGCGTATTTCTATCCTTTCAGTATTTTTTCTTATGAAGATCTCAGTCGGATGATTCCAACGACTACGTGGCAAAATCCATGCCGCTCACAGATCGATCCGACGAACAAGAACTAATCTGAATCGAATTCGGATGCGAGTTCAGCGAAGCGGGCGCGGCAACCGCTAAGACATGTTAGCATTAGAGACGATCCCGCCCCAGATCAACAGTCGAAGTTTGCAGCGACAAGATGTAGCGGGCTTTCATGAATTTGGATGCGGGTTTGAACCCGTTAAGCCACTAAAACCTGCAATGTCCTTATATAAGCGTATTTCTGGGGGTTTTGATGTATTCATTGCATATTGGATGCTCTCTTGTGCGTATTTTTACGTGAATTTCTGGGGCTTTGGAGACAGAGGCTGGGGGCTCTTGCAGAAGAAGATCTAAGGCTTTTGGAGGAGTTTTGATGATAGAAATCTTAACGTATACCTTGTATTTTGCGTATTTATCACTTATTTTGAGCTTTCGAACATGTATTTGCCAATGAAATTGAGTTTTCTTCTCTCCATGCGTGGCTAGTACCTTTGTGTGTTGGTTGTGATGTAGTTAGGGATATTTGATCGTTAATTTTGATGTCTTGTCGCCCTATATGCATGTTACAATCATGTATTTCATCGATTTCTACGTATAATCTAATTGAATGTGTTAATCGGAGACGTGTGCATGCTTAATTGAAAATGATCTGAGTAAGACTTATTCGTGATGCAATCCGAGGGGACGTATCATGACCCGAGAGGGCACTTGTGCGTATTTTCCTTATGAAAACGATATTTTATGTGATTACTTCTTGGCGCGATATTTTACGCTTTAACGTTATATTTTTCGACGTTCTCATATCTTAGCTGGATGAGACGTTCAGTTATTGAAAAGATATTCAAAACTATCGATTACAAAACCCTTAACAAAATCACAACTGACACATGCTCCTCTCATTGGTTTCTAGATCGAATTTCATATATTTATTTTAGTGTTACTATAACGTTTAATTGAAACCACCACCACGATCACTTCACCTTCGAAAGGTGGTAGTGTTTCATCATTTTATTAATCTTTACAAACTGATTCTTTTAGTTTACAGGTCGACTGTCCCGTGGATTCGAAACCTGACTCTCCAGGTTTACTACTTGATTGATCTCCTACACTTGGAAGTAGCGCTTGCATATTTCGAGAGGAGTCACAGTGCCACCATCTTTGAATTGAATGGTTGATATAAGTTTGATGTTCCCAGTAATATGTTTGGAACATCCACTATCTAGTATCCATCTTTCTTTTATTGGTACCTGAAAGATAAACAATAAATACGGGTACCCTTTTTTATTTGGGTCCTTTGGATTAGTCCTTAAAAAACCAAATTAATATTATTACTAAAATTATTAGATTTGGAAGAATGTTTATAGCCTAATCCTTGTCGATGATTAGTAGGTTGTTGTACTTTAAGTAAATCATTGAGTTTATTCTTTCCTTTATTAAAATTATTAATATTAGAAGACATATCATCATATTTCAATTTTATAGATGAAATATCCTTATCTAATATAGAAATACGAGACATCATACTGTGATTCTTAGATTTGAGAATCTCATTTTCATGAAGTAATTTATCATTTTGAGAAGATAAGGATTCCTTCTCATTTTTGATATTATCTAATAATAATGAAGATGAAATTAGTTCTTGATGTGAAAGAACTAATGTCTTATGTTGAGAATTTAACTTCTTAAATCTAACATATAAATCGTTAAAGGCTTCTAATAGTTATTCATTATCTAAACTACTTACCCCATTGTCATTTTGTGCCATAAAGCACATGTGAGCGTTTTCTTCATTAGTGTGTTCGTTGGTTTCTTCTTCGTCATCAGATGATGAGGAATCCTAAGTGGCTGGCAATGCCTTCTTCCTTTTGTCTAACTTCTTATCTTTCCTGAAATTGTTAGATGTTCTCTCTGTTAGCTTAAGGAGTGGACAATCCTTTTACATATGTACGGGCCTGTTATACTGAAAACATAGGGAAGCAACAATATTCTTAGATTTCAAATTATTGAACTTACCTCTTCGTAGAAACTTTTTGAAGTTTCTAGCAATTAATGCCACATCATCATCTGTCACGCCCCGCTTCCCAAAATGACGGAAGCGAAACGTGACAAGGTCCACATGGGTCGGAGCTGCGAAGCTCGGACCCACTAAGCATCTGTGAGGTACTCCAAAGAATTTAAACAGGTCCATGCATATAAAAGATACGGAACAACAAAAGTACAGAGAGGGAAATGTATTCATTTTATTCAAACGATATCCAGAAAGTACAGAAGTCTAAACAGATGCCCAGCATGGCTATAACAGCAGAAAAGGAAACTAATGGCACTATGCACCCAACCTAAAACAGAAAGTAAAGAGTGCTACGCACCCAAATCACGAACAACTGAAACTCCAAGGTCAGCAACTGAGGAACCCTAAAACTGGTCCTCACTCGGGTCGTACTCCTGATCAGCGCAACGTACTCCTGCTTCAAGTCCTCTGACACTGGCTCGTCCACGTACTCTGGCTCAACACCTGACGTACAGTACCCAAGAGAAAAAGAACTGTACGTCAGGTAAAGTCTACAAGGTAGAGGTGAGAGACTCTACTGCAAGTGTAAAGTAATTCAAGAGCAACATTTTACTGGTTGATTAACATGCTGTTGTGATGACATGACATTTATACTAGGCAAGAAGTAAAGCGGAGCAGGAAAGTAAATGTGACAGGAAGTAACCGTAGTGTGTGCTACCAGCTATAGGACTAAGCTAAACGGGACAGGACAAACAAGACAAGATGTGTATGTGACATCAAAGAGAGTGCACGCCTGCAGCGTAGAGAGTGGCCAAACCCTCTATCTGGTGGCCGTTCACCCAACCCCACCCCAAGTGCTCAAGACAAGACAAGACTGGACAGTACGAGTACCTCTCACTCACTTGGTGAGTGCCTCTCCCCACGGTCAGCTGGGACGCTCACTCCCTTGGTGAGACGTCAAAACTTCCCGCAAGGTGTACACAAAAGGAACATCCACTCCCTCAGTGGGCTCCCACCACAGTCTGTCGGGGGGCTCACTCCCCTGGTGAGACGCCGAGACTTTCCGTAAGGTATACACAAAAGGAACACACACTCCCTCGGTGGGCTCCCAAGATCCCCCATGGTCTGCCGGGGCGCTCACTCCCCTGGTGAGACGCTGAGACTTCCAGCAAGGTATACTACAAGAACGAAGAAGACAAGATATCACCAGTTATAAATCTTCTGTTGTTCAGTTGTTATTCTAGGGGGTCCACACGCACGTGCACACAGATGAAACCGATCATAGTTGTTGTTGTTGTTGATTCTAGGCAGTCCACATGCACGCACACATAGATAAGTCCTATGGGGCCAGTTGCTGTTATTGTTTGTTTATGCTTAAACTTCGTCGTCAAGTCTAAGCTGTCAAGGGGGTCCCGGACGATATCATTTCACGTCCGGTTCTCTTTAGTCGTACTTTTACAGTTTAAGGGGTGATGGCCTAAACATGGCCGAAAGTACGCAAGTGAGAACACTTGCCTGCGGTGGCGAGTGCGTCGTCAGTCTGGAGCGTCTTGTCGAAGCGGCGCGTCAGTGAGGGTCCGTTTAAAACGGGTCAACGACGATGTCAGGACACGTTTTTCATCATTCATATTAGAGTTCATTTCTAGGTTCAACGGGGCTATCCTAGCAGTCAAAGTCACATTTTTGTTTTGGTTCAGCCAAATCGACGATCTATCCTATGTGCGCAGATAGTCAAGTCCTTTCGTCGATGTCTAAGATTTAGCAACGTTTTAAAGAAGAAGAAATGAAATTTAATTATTGTTGACGATTTTTAGATTAGGTTTTTGGTTCGCTACATTGTGTGTTCTTACTACACGTTAGAGGGCTAACCTTTTTGACGTTTGATCGAAGAGTGGATGTCGGGTCTGAATAGCGATGGATCTGAGTCGTCAGCAACGTCTTGGCCATGGGTAGCATAGCGAGACACTTCCGGACAGCGAGGTGAAGGCACGAATAGCGAACAAACGTCGAGATCTCTCCTGTTGCGGGTAGCGCAACGGATCTACACGGCGGCGGCAACGTCGGGGAAAAACACGCGAGTTCGGTGACGCGCGAGAACTCCTAGGAGCAAAAGGGGCTGCCGGAGATTGAAGGAGCTTAGTGGAGGTTGCTCGGCCCGATGGGTGGCCGACGGCGTCAGCACACGGCGGTGGGCGGCCGTGAGAAGACGAAGAGGATAGATTTGCACGACGGTCATTGATGTGCGTCGCAGTAGAAAAGCGACGACCAGAGGAGTCAAAGGGAACTTTAAATAGTTAAATGGGTTTGAGGGGGATATAATGGCAGTGGAGTGGTTGCCGAAAGTGGCCGGAGGTGGCCGGGCGACGGCGTTGAACGGCAAGGCGTAGATCTGTCAAAAACTGCCGTCAGGGCTTAATTTCAAGGGGATTTCGAGGAGATATAGATGAGAGAAGTGAGGGAGGAGAGTTGTAGTTGATAGGGGGGGTTTGAGGGGAGTACGAGGGAGGTAGAGTGGGTGGCCAAAGGTCGTCAGAGGTGGCGGGCGGCGGGTTTTTCCGGCGATGGACAGATCTGTCCAAAACCGGGTTGTAGTTGTGTTTGAGAGGTGTTTCGAGAGGAGATAGGAAAGAGGGAAGAGGGAGGAGAGGGACTTGAGGGGAGTCGAGTGAAGGTGGAGTTGGCCGGAGGGGGTGGCCTAAGGTGGTCGGCCGGTGGTTTTTCGGCGAGGTGCACAGATCTGGGCAGAACTCACAGCCTGGGGCTTTTTGGAGGTTTTTGAGTGAAGAAAGAGAGGAGATAGGAGAGGGGGAGGTGGAGGAGAAGGTGGCCGGAGTTGGGGGGCAGCTGGTGGCCGCCGGTGTCGAGAAAAAAATCGCGCAAGGAGGATGAAAAGGGCGGCTGGTTGCTTCTTGCGTGAAAACCCTATGGGTTGGTTGGGTTGTTTTAAAAGGAGATTAAAGTTGCTAAACATCTTTAGAATATAGGGTTAGTTGAGAGAGGGATAGAGATAGGGGATGTGCCAATAGAGGAAAAGGAGGGTGTGAATAGAAAGGAGATATCATTTCCATGATACGTAGGAGAGATTTAGGGGATTGTTTTAAATGTGATTAGGATTTGAATTTGAATTTAATTGAGGGTCATTAGGGGATGAAAAGTAATTAGGGGATAGCTCGTCCTACGGGCATTAGAAAAATAATCTGAAAATACCGGAGCGGTCGCAGCGATGAGAGGCTCGAGGGTACAGTGGTCGATCGTGCGTTAGGTTCACAGAAAACAAACTAAAAATAAAAAGATCCAGCATCGAAGTCTAGTAGCGACGTCTCTCCAATCAAAGCTGATTTGTGGGAGAACGACCCGTGAAATGACGTTCACGGAAAATTCCACAAATAACTACTCTTCCATACGGTCACAAAGACATATCACATCGCATAATTCGGATCCAAGAATAGACAAAATAAATACGCACACGAAAAGAGTTGTACGTGTAGAAAATACCACGGTCGGAAAACGACCGTTACATTCTACCCACCATAGAATAAAGTTCGTCCTCGGACTTTCTAACTATAAATATACTTAGGCACTCCAGTAACTACCCTAATCACATCACACTATAAATCAAGCAGGTATAGTTACTACAAGTGCTTATATATGCACTAGATAGTCAAACATTAACACTACAAACATGTGTGTGTGTGTGTCTATATATATATATATATATATATATATATATATATATATATATATATATATATATATATATATATATATATATATATATGCACATCATGTACTTACATCTATCATAGATAGTCAAAATCATACATGTACTTCGATCATTCATATAGTCACGTACAGTCTTATATAACTATCACTCACTATCACATAACCAAGTTACACTTACTTACATATAAAAAATAGTTTCACACTAGCAAACATGATCGAAGTTCTTCACATATAGATAATTAACTATGCACAAAACAACATGTACATACTACTCCCTAATATCTCCTAGTGTACATCCCATACCAACATATCAACGCATGTAGTCACACCATACAATATTAAATCATATAAGCTATATCTAATATACATTTATCACTACTATAATACACCAATATCTAGTTATTCAAATACACGCAGATACTTTATCTTATATACACATCACATACAATCCTATAACTATATAATGGTGTAGCCACCCACAATCATGTGCGTAGCACAACCAGACACAACCAATCCTATCACTATACATACATCATCCATTACTATATTCATAATACTACACTCAAACCACAAACATACGTAACAATATAATTAGAGTTTACCCACTCAAGCTTGAGTGAGACTCAAAACCCATATCAGAATGCTCTATACATAACACGATATTTATACCTATACCAACATCACTCCAATACATACATCTACTAATGTAATCACATACATACCATAATAATGTTACAAACATCAGCACATGTATATATTCAAATACACTATTTCACATATGCATGCATCGTATAGCCACGTACCTATAATATATATTCACACCGTAGCAATTTACATATAATAAGTATACTAATACATATACTTATCCATACATAGTTAAGACGTACAATAATCGTGTATACATCATAGTATACACGCACACGCACAACATCCCGTAAGGGCAAGCAACACCAAACAAAATTATAACCCTATTATTGTACGTATATCACACATATTCATATAGTAAGCACATATCTACTCAAAGCTAAGCACATACATATCTACGTACGAGCACACGCTCATACGTACTAATATATAGATCATACAATAGGCCTACACACTTAACTGTAAGCACACCTGTTATTATTACACTTAACATGCACCTGACTTACTAGTATATTATTTCAAGCATTTACAAGTACCACATACTCCACTAGTAGATATTCTAACACTAAATCTAATATACGCAGACATCCCTAAAGTGGTATAGCTATCCACACATATATAAATACCATCATTCATACAACTTCATGCATATATCACGAATAATACTGAGTATACATACATGACACAAGAGACAATCATTAATATCCTAAAGGTAGCACATTCGTACAGGTCCACACACTCTACATATATACATGCACCACGACGACATCACAAAAACCAATGGGTGCACTACTAAACTAGAGTTGACACGGGCAACACAAGCTCTAATGTCTAAACAATAGGAGTGGAACCGAAATCAAAAGCGTAACGAAACAAGGTCGGAAAGAATGTGTTCAGATAAGGCGAGGGTAAGGAGATAGCTGGTTGGGTGGGACAAAAAGTATTACTTTAAATAATTAAATAGACGAAAGAAGGATACATGTAAAATACGGTATCACACACACACACACACACACACACACACACACACACACACACACACACACACACACACACACACACACACACATATATATATATTCTTATAAAAATATGTAGAAATAGTGAGCAGATGGTAAAAGAACTGATATAAAAAAAATTGAAGTTCTATTTAGCTTAGAAAATATTCTAAAAGTATGTACGGTAAGTGGTTAAAACAATTTTTCGTAGTTTTAGAAAAAGAGGGTATGTTGAATTATCAAAATGGTAACAAGGTGTTAAAACTGCAATACGAAAGATACGGTTAGAAGACGAGATAGTAATTAAAATTACGACAAAAAGGTTTCAAAATTTAAGAAAGAATTTTAACTCAACCAAAAAGCAAGAACTTTAAATATATAATAAGGGGGCTTTTCAAGGAAGTTAAACTGAGTGAAGAGTTTAATAAGAAAATTTCGAAAATACTTTTAAAGGAATCAGGATTTGCAATGAGGAAGATTCGAAGAATTTATGATAATCATCATGAAGCGATCACGTGAATCGAGGAAAAAGAATATGATCGCATAATGAATACGCCTAAGATATGATTCATGAAAAATTTTACGATGGAAATCTACGGCTGATAACACAGAAGTGTAATGGTTAGGAAGATACTAGAAATTAGTGGTTCTAATCAACGGGACGTCTAAAGATCATGAGAACTCAGCACTAAGACTTCCTAATGAACTAAGCTGTAATAAAGATCTCAAGGAAGGGTCCTAAGAGAATCAAGATTACGTTCTGCTGAGCCCGAAGTTGATGGACCCGAGCGAACGACCAAAAGAAGGACTCTAGAAATCTAACATGGTCAGAGCCGGGTGAGAGGCTACTAGGGTATCCTAAGACGAGCATGACTAAATCCTAACCAAGGCGCCTGACTATCAAACCTGGACGTCTATCGAAGTCCTCCTACCATCTAAGACAAGGAAAACCTAATTTAGACTTGTACCAGATATTAAATGAATGTGGTACTCTTATTGTTCCGAACTTTCTGCAGGACCTGCATGGGCCACCACTAAAACCTGTCATGCACCGCTTCCCAAAACGACGGAAGCGAAACGTGACAAGATTCGCATGGGTCCGAGCTGCGAAGCTCGGACCCACTAAGCGTCTGTGAGTACTCCAAAGCATTAAACAGGTCCCTGCATATAAAACATACAGAACAACAAAAGTACAGAAAGGGAAATGCATTCATTTTATTCAAACGGTATCCAGAAAGTACAGAAGTCTAAACAGATGCACAGCATGGCTACAACAGCAGAAAAGGAAACTAATGGCGCTACGTACCCAACCTAAAACAGAAAGTAAAGAGTCCTACGCACCCAAACCACGAACAACTGAAACTCCAAGGTCGGCAATTGAGGAACACCTAAAACTGGTCCTCACTCGGGTCGTACTCCTGATCAGCAACGTACTCCTTCTCCATGTCCTCTGACACTGGCTCGTCCACGTACTCTGGCTCAACACCTACCGCACAGTACCCAAGATAAAAGGAACTGTTTGTTAGGTAAAGTCTACAAGGTAGAGGTGAGAGACTCTACTGTAAGTGTAAAGTAATTCAAGAGCAATATTTTACTGGTTGATTAACATGCTGTTGTGATGACATGGCATTTATACTATGCAAGAAGTAAAGCGGAGAAGGAAAGTAAATGTGACAGGAAGTAACCGTAGCGTGTGCTACCACCTACGGGTCTAAGCTAGACGGGACAGGACAAACAAGACAAGACGTGTGTGTGACACTAAAGAGAGGGCACGCCTGCAGCGTAGAGAGTGGCCAAACCCTCTACCTGGTGGCCGTTCACCCAACTCCACCCCAAGTGCTCAAGACAAGACAAGACTGGACTGTATGAGTACTGCTCACTCCCTTGATGAGTGCCTCTCCCCACGGTCAGCCGAGACGCTCACTCCCTTGGTGAGACGTCGAAACTTCCCACAAGGTGTACTCGAAAGGAACACCCACTCCCTCGGTGGGATCCCAAGATCCTCCCATGGTCTGTCAGGGTGCTCACTCCCCTGGTGAGACGCCGAGACTTTCCGTAAGGTATACATGAAAGGAACACCCACTCCCTCGATGGGCTCCCAAGATCCCCCACGGTCTGCCGGGGTGCTCACTCCCCTGGTAAGATGTTGAGACTTCCTGCAAGGTATACTATAAGAACCGAAGAAGACAAGATATGACCAGTTATAAATCTTCTGTTGTTCAGTTGTTGTTCTAGGGGGGGGTCCACACGCATGCACGCACAGATGAAACCTATCGTAGTAATAGTTGTTGTTGTTGATTCTAGGGTGTCCACACACACACACACACACACAGATAAGTCCTATGGTGTCAGTTTTTGTTGTTGTTTGTTTATGCTTAGACTTCGTCGTCAAGTCTAAGCAGTCAAGGGGGTCCCAGAAGCTATCATTTCATGTCCGGTTCTCTTTGGTCGTACTTTTACAGTTTAAGGGGTGATGGCCTAAACGTGGCCGAAAGTACACAAGTGAGAACACTTGCATGCGGTGGCGAGTGCGTCGTCAGTCTGGAGCGTCTCGTCGAAGCGGCACGTCAGTGAGCATCCGTCTGGACGGGTCAACGGCGATGTCAGGACACGTTTTTCATCATTCCTATTAGAGTTCATTTCTAGGTTCAACGGGGCTATCCTAGCAGTCAAAGTCACGTTTTTGTTTTGGTTTAGCCAAATCGACGATCTATCCTATGTGCACAAATAGTCAAGTCCTTTCGTCGATGTCTAAGATTTAGCAACGTTTTAAATAAGAAAAAATGATATTTAATTATTTTTGATGATTTTTAGATTAGGTTTTTGGTTCGCTACAGTGTGGGTTCTTACTACACGTTAGAGGGCTAACCTTTTTGACGTTTGATCGAAGAGCGGATGTCGGGTCTGAACGACGATGGATCTACATCGTCAGCAACATCTCGACAGTGGGTAGCACAGCGAGACACTTCCAGACAGCAAGGTGGAGGCATGAACAGCGAGCAAACGTCAAAATCTCTCCCATTGCGGGTAGCACAACGGATCTACACTGTAGCGGCAACGTCGGGGAGCGAGTTCGGAAACGCGCGTGAACTCCTAAGAGAAAAGGGGCTACCGTAGATTGAAGGAGGTCAGTGGGAGTTGCTCAGCCCGGTGGGTGACCGACGGTGTTAGCGCACGATGGTGGGTAGCCGTGAGAAGACGAAGAGGACAGATTTGTGCAACGGTCGTTGTTGTGTGTCGTAGCGGAAAAGCGACGACCAAGAGGGGTAAAAGGGCTTGTAGTAGTTAATGGGGTTCGAGGGGGATCTAATGGCAGTGGAGTTGCCACCGGAAGTGGCCGGAGGTAGCCGGACGACGGCGTTGAACGGCAAGGTGCAGATATGTCAAAAACTCTCGTTAGGGCTTGGTTTCAAGGGGAATTCGAGGAGATAGAGATGAGACAAGTGAGGGAGAAGAGTTGTAGTTGATAGGGGGTTCGAGGGGAGTCCGAGGGAGGCAGAGTGGGTGGCCGAAGGACGCCGGAGGCGTCGGGCGTCGGGTTTTTCTGGTGATGGACAGATCTGTCCAAAACCATGTTTTAGTTGTGTTTGAGAGGTGTTTCGAGAGGAGATAGGAAATAGGGAAGATGGAGGAGACTTGCAGGTGATAGAGGGACTTGAGGGGAGTCGAGTGGAGGTGGAGTTGGCCGGAGGGGGTGGCCGAAGGCGGTCGGTCTGTGGTTTTTCGGCGAGGTGCACAGATCTGGGCAAAACTCACGGCCTGGGGCTTTTTGGAGGTTTTTGAGTGAGGAAAGAGAGGAGATAGGAGAGGGGGAGGTGGAGGTAGAGGTGGAGGTGGCCGGAGTTGGGGACAGCCGGTGGCCGTCGGTGTCGAGAAAAAAATCGCGCAAGGAGGATGAAAAGGGTGGCTGGTTGCTTCTTGCGTGAAAGCCATATGGGTTGGTTGGGTTGTTTTAAAAGGAGATGAAAGTTGCTAAACATCTTTAGAATATAGGGTTAGTTGAGAGAGGGATAGAGATAGGGGATGTGCCAAGAGAGGAAAAGGAGGGTGAGAATAGAAAGGAGATATCATTTCCATGATACGTAGGAGAGATTTAGGGGATTGTTTTAAATGCGATTAGGATTTGAATTTGAATTTAATTGAGGATCATTAGGGGATGAAAAGTACTTAGGGGATAGCTCGTCCTACGGGCATCGAAAAAATAATCCGAAAATACCGGAGCGATCGCAGCGACGAGAGGCTCGAGGGTACGGTTGTCGATCATGCGTTATGTTCACAGAAAACGAATTAAAAATAAAAAGATCCAGCGTCGAAGTCTAAAGTAGCGACATCTCTCCAATCAAAGCTGATTTGTGGGAGAACGACCAGTGAAATGACGTTCACTAAAAATCTCACAAATAACTACTCTTCCATACGGTCACAACGACTTATCACATCGCATAGTCCGGATCCAAGAAGAGACAAAATAAATACGCACACAAAAAGAGTCGTACGCGTAGAAAATACCACGATCGGAAAACGGCCGTTACATCATCGTTCATTTCTGAATCAGGTGTCTGATGAGGTGTTGAAGGCAAGCACTTTCTTTTTGAGTCTGATTGTTTCTTGCGATCTTGAAGTTGAACTTCGTAAGCCATCAAGTTACCAACGAGACTTTCAATGGTGAGAGTTGATTAGTCATTAGCTTCATCTATGGCTGTGGTCTTCTTCTCTCATTCTGGTGTTAAGGCACGAAGAATCTTCCTGACTTGTTCAGTTTGAGTATATGTCTTACCAAGAGCAATTAGAGAATTTGTGATGTCAGTGAGTCTAGTAACCATGTCTCCAATTGTCTCGTTGTCCTTCATTCTAAATAGTTTAAATTTATGAACAAGAACATAAATTTTAGTTTCCTAAACTTTACTAGTTCATTCGTGTGTTACCTCGAGTGTATGCCAGATTAACCATAAGACTCTGATACCAAATGTTGGATCTCCTAGCACAACAAATACACTAGGGGTGAATAGTGTATATCACGACGATATTGCAAAATTAAAAGTAAATAAAAAAATTGCAATTAGGGTGCGGAAGTAAATGAACAAAATCCAGAAAATTTCAAACGCAAACACAGAGATTTATCCTGGTTCGGATCTTCGTGATCCTACGTCAAAGTCCTCTACCCCATAGAGATTTTAATCCACTAAAACACTTGCTCCCCGCTAGTAATCAACATACAAAGATGCCAACACTCCCCGTGTTGCAAAATTATACAATCTCTTCAACAAGAGATTCACCAAATAAAGTAAAGAAAGAATATGAAACAATATCATATATAGCCTTGATAATGTAGGAATTATGATGCAAGATTGGTGATGGATTCTCCAAGGTTCTGGATGAGAATTGATGGTAGAACACACTTGGAGAATGGACTTCTAATTGAGGAAGAATTTCAGTAGAGGTTCCCCAGTGAAATCTGAAAACAACTCTCTTTCTAGTGAGAGAAAGAACACTTAAGTATAAGAGAGAGAAAGAGAATTAATTCGTGTGTTTAGGCAGAGGTCTTGGGGTCTATTTATAGGCCAAAAGGGTAGTTTTTGAACGTTGGACAACTGCCTAAATTTTCAAAAAAATTCTGAACTGTTTTTTTCAAATTGGTCGATCGAATGGCTCATTGGTCGACCAATATTTTTGCCAATTTTAGGTTTTGACTGTTGAACCACTGTTTCGGAAAAATAAAGAAAACTGACAGCCAAAACTGTCATAAACTGACATAAATGGGCAAAAATATGGCCGTTTTGGGGTGGTTTGAGAAACTGATATAAGCAGTTATAAAAACTAATTATTTAATCAAAAATTAGAATATTATAATTATACTGAAAACTGACTGGTTTGCCAATCAACCTGACTGGTCGACCAAAAATTTGAAAAATCAAATTTTGGAAAAATTCTCAGAAAATGATTCTAATGACTTGAGAATAATTCTGGGAAAATGTGGGAATTTTCTGAAATTCTGAAATTTGTGATTGGTCGACCAGAAGGGGGTATTGGTCGAACAATTCGGTCGTTGACTCATTTTTTGAGGATGGCCCCTAAATGACTAAGATATACCTTCATCAATGCTTTCACATTATAAATATTTGCAAGAAAGAAAATGAATATTACATCATGTATCACAAGTAATAAAAACTTGTCGATAAGCTTCAACTTGAAATTGATGCTTTTTACAAAGCGTAGTCCGATGATTATATGATCTAAGTGGGACTATAAAATCTACATAGATAAAGTTAGTATACACATATAAATGTTTGTATATCATCAAAACCTAATGAGGAGTTATGAGTTTCCAATAGAAGGGCCACTTCCCGGCGTGAAGACGTTATGAAACGATTTCATCGCCGCAGTGAACCGGGCCATAAAATCAGCCTTATGGGCCTCAGTTGATCTTTCCCATTCAGCGACTTTGGCTCAAAGCTCGATTATCTCTTTCTTCGAGTCTTCTAGGTCGGCCTGGAGCTGGGATCTCTCCCTCCCTCATTGGACCTCCGCCGTTTTCCTAACAGAGAATAAGGATGCGAGGCTAGCCATGGCCTCCGAAGCTGCCCATTCAGCCTCAGTTTTGGTTGCGAGTGCTATTACCAAGTCCTCCTCCATCTTCTTCATCTGGGCTTCGAGCTCAAAAGCTTTTTGCTCAATGGTTTCTGCCCGGTGTTTCTCGTCAATTATATCGACGGCCCAACGACGTAAGCCCGCAGCAAAAATGGATATCTGTGGGAAGCGTCGATTAGCATGGTCAAAAATTTAAGTCATGGAAAAGATTGCGAAAAACTAAGCTGATAGCCGCAACCCACGAAGAAGTTTACTGTCCTCTTGACATCCAACCCCTGAAGGAACTCGAGATCCCGAGGGAGAATGGAGTTTTCCACCAGTCAAGCAGTTATCCAAAAATCCAAGAGGGCCAACTCCTCCATTCCAACGATAAATTGGGGCTGATGAGGTTCACCTCGAACAACCCCTGAGGAACCAGTCGGGAGCTGATTCAACATCAGAGCTTGATCTAACTCCGAAGGGATGGGGCCGACCAAGGGAATCGGATGTTCGATACTTCCCCACAGCCACTTGTCCTGAGGATGACTAGCGAAAGGCTCGACTGTCCCCTGAGGATTAGGAGGAGCCACCATTTGACCCAACAGAGCTTGGGACGAAGAACCGATACCTTTCGCCATAGGCGAAAGGGGAGGGGTCGGTTCTGTGACCCTCGTTTTCTTTTCGGAGTCCTCCCTTTCACAAGAGGGAGGACCCCTCTTCTTCATAATGGGCTTGGCAGGCCCAGGAATCACAACAATATCGTCAACTCCTGCTACAGGAGCTACTGAGATGATAACAGAAGCAACAAGCGGGACTCGGTGAGAGACAGCCCGACCTGAAATCTCCCTTGACAAAGCACGGGAGGATGACCTAGAGGTCCCCCTGGCCTCACCTCCCTCAAAGGAGGAGCTTTGATTAATGGGAAGAGGAGACTGAGCACTTGATCCCACATCGCTCTTCTTCTTCTTGCGATGTTCAAGCCAGATCCGGCCTAGAGCGGGATCCACACTTCTATGATCTCCTCCAGCCATATTTGCAAATGAAGAGTATAATTACCGTAAGTGTTGGTAATAACAGCACAGAAGCAGTGTGCATTACTCTGATTCCACAAAATGGTCATCAACTGATGGTTGTCCAACAAATACGAGGTTGACCTCTCCTGCCACGTTTGGCTCAAAAGAAGTTTGGCCGCTTCGACCTCATCAGGTGATAACCTAAGTTCCATGTAAATGACAGGACTTGGGGAGCCCCAGTCATTAAGAATCGGCCCCATGTCTGGGATGAAAATAAATACAAAAGTGTCCTCCCAATTAGGGTCTGTAATAGGGAGATTGTAGATGAGCTTCCTCTCTGGGCGAGCGACAATGTGATGCCACACCTTGCGAGGGTCGACCACCACTCGGAAGAAATGTCTAAACAATTGAATGGATAGTCGAACTCCACAAATCTTGCAGAGCATGGTAAAGTAAACCTTGGGGGCAATGGCCTGCGGCACAAGCTGGCCGAGAGAAAGTTGCAAAAAGCATAGAATCTTTGTGATAAAGGGATGGAGAGGAAAACAAAGGCCAAAGAGAAAAGATTTCGGATACACTCCGATCTCACTTCTTCGAGGGAAAAAACTCTCTCGTTAAATTCCGAAAACCAAAACCTATAAGGGGGATATAGGGAATATAACCAGATATTAGCAGTCGAGTCATATGAGAGCTCTAGCACTTTCTCCAGAATCTCTCAGTGAGCTGCTGATTTCAGATCTTGCCGAAGAACTGGAATTATAGGCTCCATTTGACGTCATTTCCCTTTTCTGGGAACCTCGACATTTGATAAGGTCGAAGGTGCTGCATGATCTCCTTATAAGACTGATTCCGGATCCTCACTGGCGGCCAGTCAGCCATAAGAGCAAAAAAAGAACCTAGATGAGAAAGAGAAGATACCTTATCGAGATCGGATGGACAACAAAGGAAGCAAAGGAGAAATCGCACTTTGGAAAAGCTAGAGGCGGAGCAGAAAATCTTCTTGTCTTCCTTCTGCCCCTTTATATACTGGGAAACCCAAAGCGACCATTCGATGAACGACACGTGTCAAAGCATGGTCAAGAGAGACGACAAAGATCAAATTGAAGACAGAGGGTTTTGGCGACATAAATCAAATACACCCACTTCGACTGTCGTGCCCAATAATAAGGTTTAACATCACTCGGTCATAATCAACGTTGTTTCTTGAGCACGAATAATGGGGGCCATTGTTGATACATGAGTACGACGCATGTAGCGGGAACAAATGTTGAGGTCCAATCCAATAATTAAATCTCGGCCCAACGGCTTACGAACCCGCCAGCGAAGGAGGATTATTGCTCGGTCAAGGAGACAGCTCATCAGACCGTTCGAAACTTGCTGATTACATGAGAATGGTTAATAGAGACCAAGTAAATGGACAGCCATTATCAGCAATCCCGAAGGAGATTGCATCATTATTGAAGAAGAGCCGTTATGCATGAATAGCGGACACCTTAACTAAAAAATATAGAGAAGACAACGTAAGAAGGGTTCAGACTCCCAAGGTACGAGAGACCTAATACTGATAACTTTATCTTCCACTTTATAATTCTTCCTCCAAATAACTTGCGATGACTGGTTTGAGACGAACCTCTGTGGGTCGATCTCGGTAGCCCTAAGCCTTCACATTTAAGTTCCCTTCTAACTTAAGCAACGGAAGAGATTTTTGTCGGAACCTAGATCCGACCCCCCTGATGCTCATTTGTGGTGCAGGAAGAATAAGGTACGACCCCACCGAAGGGTCGAACGATAGTCCCCAGTGACGATCGTTCGAGGATCAACACCGACAGAGGGTCGAATGGCTATCTTATCAAGTGATTGAGTCGGGTGTGCCCCACAACTGCGTCTGTGAAACAATCATCTTTAACCCTGGTTCTACCAACCGAGGGTCACATTCCACCAGATGACGAGGATCCACCTCAACAGAGAAGTCCACATTAGCCCTAATATTGTTATCGCCAATTTTGGTCTTAACACAAACCAATGATAAGTATCAAGCTAAAATCAGGGACATTTTTCAATGATGTCAAATTAATATTCACTTACTTGATACAATTAATCAAATTCCCACATATTCTAACTTTCTTAAAGATTTGTGCACGGTAAAGATGAATTTGAATGTGAAGAAAAAAGCTTTCTTGACGTAGCAAGTGAGCTCCAGTGTTCAACACAACACTCCCCAAAAATTTACCCATGATCCCCTACCATAGAATGCACCACAGGGACAAATAGGATAGGTCAAGCACTTTTGGATTTGGGGTTGAGTGTTAACATCTTGCTTTACCCGGTCTTTCTCCAATTAGGATTGGGTGAATTAAAAAGCACGTCGATTGTTTTACAACTGGCAGCCAGGAGCGTGAAGATTCCACGGGGTTGTGTGGTAGATGTGCTTGTCCAAGTGGAAAAATTTTATTACACCATTGACTTCATTATCCTTGACATTCAAGGACCCACATCGGACAACCCCACCCCGATACACGAAGGTAGCTAACATCTCGTGGTTGACCCTCTCCAAGACAGCCCTATCTCGGGAAAGGGTCGAATTCTTAACAAGTTAAGAGGCGTCCCACAGCTCAGAAGAGCCGACTCCCCCTTTCCCACAAGGAATTTGGGCTGAAAGATCTCTTCCTTGGAGCATTCAATCGGAGCTTGATGCGATCTATCTTCCAAAAAGATCGACCTAAACTCTGAAGGAATATTCTCGACCAGTAATTCTTGGGGAAATAAACTCCCATAGGCCAAGTATCCTCATGAAGAAGCAGACCTTGAGAGGAGGTCGATTCCCCCGAAGTTTTTCTCAGGGGGGTCCTGACTTTTTTCATTAGCAAATGTCGGAATGATGGTGACGTTTGACTCGGACGAGTCTGAGTCTACAATGACAATTTTTATTTTTGGCTTCTTTTTCTTGGTCTCAATCTTCTCAGCTTCAACCAAGTGCTCCTTCTTCTTCCTATTTAAAGGCTGAGTTGATCAATGAACTTCTTGAACCACCGAGGATAGGCTCTCGGTAGCTTTGATTGATTCAACCCCCAAAAGACTTGTCTGATGAAGGGAAAAATTTATATCAGCTTCTCGAATGGAAGCCTCAAGTGCTTTACTCATTTCAGGTTCAACCTGATACTCTAGAACAATCATACATGTAGAGAAGGGATAAATTTCAGTAAGGAGATAATTAGGATTGAGGCAGATAAAGGATCCAACCTTTTGCCCACACAATCTTGAGCAAAATCTCGTCTGATAGAAGCCACTTTGTTGATCTTTTCCGCTCGGGCAATCACAGTAGAAGGGCAGCAACCTTCTCTTCATATGAGAAAGGGCCTTATCTTCGTTCATCACAAGTTTGGGATTCCCCCATTGAGTGACGAAACTCGCCTCACTAGGGAATACCATGAACATGAATAGATATTTCTATTTTTGGATTTGAGCTGGGATGATGCTTAAATACTTTCCTACTTGGTCGGGCGATGATCATGAACCAATACGAGGACAGGGGAGGGGGGTACTTTGAAAAAGAAAGTGAACAATCCTATGGAGGGTTCAACAACATTCGACATGCACAGCGTGATGAAACTGACCAATATGCTCATAGCGTTTGGCATCAATTGGCAAATGGAAAGGCCCAATGTGCTCAACACACATAGCATAAATGGGTGCATGGAAAATCGAAGCCCAATATGAAAAGATTTTATAAAGACCCCTACTTCATAATCACCAGAAGAGTGGACCCTCTCCTCCGCTCGTGGCAGCTGAATCTGGTACTCACGCCTTACATATTTTCTTTGAAAATCAGAAATTTGATCAGCCGCCACTTATGAAGCTTGCCCAGAGACTATGTCAGGGACATGACTTTCCATTTATTTTTCTAAGAGGCGGAGGTCGAAGTTCTAGTAGGGGCACGATGGGAAGAAGAAGAAGCCATGGCTAAGTGTCAAAGGATTAAGCTTGATCTCTCGAAATCTTAAGACGATGAAGTCTCTCTCTCTCTCTCTCTCTCTCTCTCTCTCTCTCTCTCTCTCTCTCTCTCTCTCTCTCTCTCTCTCTCTCTCTCTCTCTCCCCCTCCCCCTCCCCCTCCCCCTCCCCCCTCCCCCTCCCCCTCCCCCTCCCTCCCTCCCCCCCCCCATAATTTTCTTATTAAGGTAAAGGAACATCTAATGATGATCTAAGTCAGCCTCATCATCAAGGGACATGTATTGATAATCCATACACGTCTGTATCCCGAACTCTGAACCGACGCAGCAACCAAATCAAAAGAACGAGGATTTTGGTGCGTAAACTCAAATATGCCCGCCTCGACTGCCACACCCAATCAATGAGGGATCATGTCACTTTACCTCAACAAGACGAGTCGTTTGAGTCCAATTGACAGGGGCCATTGTTGATGCATGGGTCCGGCCCACGGAGCGGGTCGGTAAATTTTACCAGAAGAGCAAGGGCCACTAAGAGTGGTACGCCTCAGCCCAATAGCACCAAGGCCTGCCAGTAAAGTAAACTTATAACTAGTCGATGGGCTAGCTTCAGTCGATATTAAACCCTTGGGCCGGCCTTCGAGGAAGCGGAAGTATTATCTCCTAGAAAAATGAAGCACACGACCGTGACACCTTGACCAGCTAAGCCCATGAAGCCCACGAGGACGGCTAACGTTAGCATGGTCAAAGCTCGCATGTCATTTTCCCATTGAGCTTACATAGCTTGAGGAGGCGGGTGACTATGGGTTCATAATTGACGGGAGGAATGGACAGCGGTTACGTCGACTTATGAGGAATAAACGTGCCACCATAAGTGGTGACCATTATCCTCAAACGGCATGAAAAGAGTCACCTCTACCCATAAATAGAGGAGGGACGAACAAAGCAAATGTCAGATTCCAAATGTACAAAATACTAGGTACTCTGACAAACTTATTCCCTTCATCCACTCTTATAGTTCTTCCTCCATAAAAGCTTGAGGTGACTGAATCGAGACGACCTTCTTTGGGTCGATCTTGACAGCCCTTAGCCTTTCTAAAGTAGTCGCTAACTTAAGCATCAGATGGCATTTGGGTCAGAACCCAAATCCGACCCCCCAATGACTCTTTGTGGTGCAGGTCGTTCGAGGCACGACCCTGTCGAAGGGTTGAACGATCGATCCACTCGACCGTGAGATTGGTCGAGCTCTAGCTCGAAGCTCGAAGCTCTGCCCTCTTTGACTTTGGTTCTACCAATCGAGGGTCCCACATCACCTGCTGATGAGGCTCTACCTCATCAAAGGAGTCCACGTCAGCCTCAATTACTGTTGACCGGGACTATGTCAACTAAAACCTACCACAAATCTGAAATTGCTTTTGTCAAAAAATTTACAGCTCTGCTCTCCGATGTATTAAAAAGGAAAAATTTACAGCTCTAAGCCTCACAATCCTTATGTTGGGTCGATCCTCGAACAACGGCAGACTGGAGTTGTCGTTCGACCCTTTTGTTAGGTCGTGCTAAGATCTTCCTGCACCACAAAGGAGCATCAGGTGGGTCGGATCTGGGTTCAAACCCAAATCCCCTACTATGCTTAAGTTAGAGCTGGACTCAACAAATGCTAGGGGCTGTCGAGATCGACCCACGAAAGTTCGTCTCGAGTAAGTCACCTCAAGCTATTTGGAGGAAGAAATATAGGAGTAGAAGAATAATAATTCAGAGTATCAGGTCTTTCGTACCTTCGAAGTCTGATCCCCATTCTGATTGTCATTCTTGTATTTATACACCGGAGTCTCTTTAGTGACGTTGGTAGATTTAATGGTCACCAATTACGGTGGCACGATCCTCCCTCATCAATAGTGGCGCTAGAAGAATGGACAGTGCTTTCTTCACTCTCCTTTCTTTTTGCGCAAGTCGCATGCTTGGTCAGACTGCGACCTTGGATGAGATGATCTCTCAGTTGGTCTAAGGCGTTTCAGGTAGTTCGCCTATTGTTGAAGGGCCCAGGACCTCCATTGTGCCCTGAGGTGCAGTTATTATTTCCCATCTCTCCTTCCGTTGAAATATAGGAGTTGTATTTAACTGCAAGTTTTCCTCCCGTTCCGGTCCTTGCTCGCCATTCCTCTGGTTTGCTTGAGTAGCTCGCCCCCCTCCTGATGCTTGTGTTGGGTTGTGGGTTGGCTGCTCCTCGCCCGCTGGTTGTGGGCACTCGATGTTCTGTTGAATAGCCATAGCCAACACTACCAGGCTGTTTTCAATCTGCTCAGTGAACTTGTTGAATTGTTCCTGTGTCACCAATCAAACATTGGGTGGGGGTCTTGAACCTTCGGCTAAACATTCTCGTTCAAAGTGATCTAAATTAGACCGATAAGTGATTCAGTGTTGTTGTTGGGTCCAGTCGGCATGGCTTGATTGTTGCCTCGGGATGTCGACTGTTGTTTCCCACAGACTAAGCCAACTGTTAAAGACCAAATTGTTGTTAACAGTATTTGGGCTGACATAGACTCTTCTGTCGAGGTGGAGCCTCATCAGCTGGTAGAGTGGGACCCTCGGTTGGTAGAACCAAGGTCGATGATGGTTGGGACGAGAACGCAATGCAAAGGCACGCTTGATCTCATAGACGAGTACAATGGCCGTTCAACCCATGTGTTGGGTCGATCCTCAAACAACAGTAGACGGGAGTTGACGTTCAACCCTTTTGTTAGGTCATATCTCGATCTTTCTACACCACAAAAGAGTGTCAGGGGGGTCGAATCTGGGTTTCGACCCAAATCCCCTCCAATGCTTAAGTTATAACTGGACTCAAGAAAGGCTAGGGGCTATCGAGATCGACCCATGGAGGTTCGTCTCGAGTCAGTCACCTCAAGCTATTTAGATGAAGAAATATAAGTGTGGAAGAATAATAATTCAGAGTATCAGGCCTTTCGTACCTTCGAAGTCTGGTTCCCATTTTGATTGGCATTCTTGTATTTATAGCCCGGAGTCTCTTTAGTGACGTTGGTGGATTTAACGGTCACCAATTATGGTGGCACGATCCTCCCTCGTCAATAGTGGTAACCTTCGCATATGCCTCCCGCCATTTATGAGTCATTATCAACTATCTCCTTGAATAACGGAAGCTCAACGGGCAAATGGAACGTGGGCTCTGACTGGGTTAACACTTGGCTTTCTTTGTGGGCCCCAGAAGCCTAATGGGCTCAGATGGTATCTTGATAGGCTTTTGACAATAATATTCCCATTTTCCTCGAGTACCGGCACAAGGATTTAACAAAAGTACATGTATTTACCTTGCATATTTTGAGGTACCATTTAGGGCCTGTTCTTTTGTAGGAAAGTATAATTGGGAAAGTTGAGAAGTTAGGAATCTGATGAGAGAGAAATTTGTGTGTAGTGTGTTCTTTTGTTGGAATGTGGGGTTGGATTGTGGTGTTGGAAAGTTGAGATGGGTCCAATTTCGTGTAGTGTGTTCTTTTAGATGAAGAAAGTTGGATGAAAAAGTTGGATGAAGAAAGTGATTTAGGATACACTCAAGTTTAATTTGTGCTATTTATACCTAAACTAAATACTTAAAACTAAAATAACTACTTAATATAATTTCTAATTGTTATGAATAGGCCCGATAGGCCCATTGGGTATCCAACACACTATTGAAAGCTATAAATATGAGGGTAGGGGGGCTCTTAACCCTCTACACCTATTTTCCCTACTTTCCCTTCACAACACGTTATCAGCACGATCACGCTCGTTGGAGGAGACGGCGGCTCGCGGGGAAGAAGATCCATCAATCGCTCAGATTCAAGAAGATCGTAATCTTCTCAACAGGGAGCGAAAAGGGCATCCTTCACCAACCGTCGACTAAATTCCCTTGTCAAATCTAGAGGTAAAAATCAAAACTTTTTAGATCTAAACTTATGTTTCACGTTAGATATGTATGTTTTAGGATCAAAAAGTTTAAAACTCTGTAAAAATCACAATTTTATTTAGATCCGCATGTCTAAAAACAATAAAAATAAGTTTTTTGGCGATCTAAATTCTCGAAAAATCTGTTTTTACCCCCCCAAACCTTGATCCATACCCCGCACGCCCGAAGGGCTAAACGGCGGCACTCTACGATTGCCGCCGGTGAAAAACGCCGCGGCCATCGGCCACGGCCACACTGCCGCGGCCTCAGGCAGCGGCCGGCGGCCGCGGCCAGCCGTCACGGCGGCACGCCCCGCGGGCCCCCTAGGGTTTTTCGGAAACCCTAGCCCTTAACTGGCCAATTTTTCGGGGGAGGCCCAAATTAACCCTAATGGGTTGTTTTCATGGCCCAAAAAGCTTGAAAATTAGCCCATTTACACAAATAATTTTTCTTTTTTTATTTTTGGCCCTAAAATCCCAAAATAATTAAAAGAACTTAAAAGGGTTTTAAAGCGGCAAATATTACATTAAAAATATGGATCAAAGGTAAAAAGTTTTTCAAAAAAAAAAAATTTTAGCACGTCACACACAATTTAGAATTATTTAATTAATTTTTAAATGCCTGTGACATGATTATCTGCGTGGTTGTATGTTTTCAATATATTATCTGCGTGGATGTGAAATTAGGCTATGTTTTTAGGGATCAGCCAGGTTTCCGACATTTTTAATTTCCTGCAATTTTTTTTAGAGAAATTTGTAAGTGAGGATATAAATGTAAAAAGAAGACCGAAGGACACCAAAAAGAAGCTGAAGGCGTATGCACAAAGAAGATAGGGGCTTCTCTCTGAAGTTCCCGAGTTGTATTTTATTCTTTCATGCATTTTTTTTATGTAACTTCGGACTGTACTTCTTTTTATTTCGGTGTCGGCTGGCGGATCCCCATAGTCCTAAGTCATTTTCCCTTTTTTCATTGATTATGCATTAAATACGTGGATGTTAATTATTTTAATACCATGTTTAACGTTACAATGAAACTGCCAAATAGCATGCGTGAATGTTAACCTTTGTTAATTATTCACATTATGAAACCGTAAAAAGCATGTATGTTAAATTTCCTTTAATAGATCCATGCTATGACAAATGCCTTGAAATACATGCGTGGATGTCTATTTTACTCAGTTTTAATGATACATGCTGTTTTTTATATTGCTAGATCATTCAATGGCCAGACTTGTGAATGTCGACTTTTCGGTCCTGAAGGCCGATGGGTCAAACTACCTGAGTTGGCAGTTGGACCTGAAGTTCCATCTGCGCTCTCATGGTTTCAGTCTCACAAAGACTGAGAAGGCAACAACAAGTACTGCCTCAGCCGACAAGGATGCTTCAGTGGAAGCACCTCATACAGAGGAAGTTTCCGATATATTAAAGGCGAAAGCCATTATATATATCAGGAAACATTTAGACTCGACCCTGAAGGACGAGTACCTTACTATAGAGGACCCTTACGAGCTGTGGGACGCACTCGAGGAGAGGTACAGGCATCAGAGAGATGTCATACTCCCCCGTGCGCAGTACGAGTGGACTCATCTCCGCATACATGACTACAAATCCGTAGCGGAGTACAACTCAGCATTCTTCTGTATCACCTCACACCTGAAGTTGTGTGGTGAAACGGTGACGGAGAAAATGTTGCTGGAAAAGACGTTCACGTCTTTCCACGAGAAGGACATGATCCTTATGCAACAATACCGTGATAGAAAGTTCATGAAGTACTCTGATCTGCTTTCATGCCTGCTTATGGCTGAACAGAACAGAGACCTGTTGGTTGCCACTCACAACATGCACCCTCCTGGCTCCGCTCCACTGCCACCTCATGCAGAGGCACACTTCCAGTCTTCCCAGAAGAAGAAGATGGACAAAAAGGCAAAATTCCAGAAATGGAAAGAACAAAAGCAGCGGAAGAAGGCCACTCCCCCAGCTCCTTCTCAGAACCAGAAGTTCGCGGAAAAGAAGCAAAAGAGGATGTCCAACAAAGGTGCCACTCCCAAGAAAGACTGGGAGGATAAGTGCTCCAAATGCGGAATGATGGGCCACTGGTCCAGAATCTGCCGCACCCCGAAACACCTCCAGGACCTCTACCAGGCAAGCCTCAAGCCTCGAGCTGAGACAAGCCTGATTGAGAGCGCAACGTTGCCAGAGACCTCATGGACTCCTGAAGACTTCATGGGAGATGACACTCTCTAGTTCTAGACCACTTCTATGTACTAGCAATGTATCTTCTTTTTATGCATTATATCTAGTTTTATTTCCATGTCAAACAATATTTTGAGCATTTATTTTTATGAAAGTAGATCTTTTCTTTTCATATTATTTACTGCTTGAATGTCTTTTTTTAGATATGGAATTAATCTGCCTAGTGGACAGTGCATCGACGCACTCGATCCTTCAAAACATAGACTACTTCATGAGCATAAGTAGCTATTCTAGACCACTGAGAACAATTCAGGACCAGCAAACATAATCGAAGGATCATGGGAAGCAATTATATTGCTCCCCGGTAACACACAAATCACACTTAGAAATGCGTTATACTCCCCTAAATCTATCCGAAACCTCCTAAGCTTTAAAGATATCTGTTTAAACGGATATCACTTAGAGACGGTCAAGGAAGATAAAAGGGAATACTTGCTTGTAACGTCTCTTACAAATGGTTCAAAAACCATTGTGGAACGTTTCAAGGGACTCCCCTCGGGACTCTACCAAACAAGTATACAAACTCCAGAAACATCCATGGCGAAGCACCTGCAGTGCCCCCAAACACCAGAATTCCAACTCTGGCACATTAGACTGGGACACCCTGGCTCTGTTATGATGTACCGCATCATAAAGAGCTCCAGGGGTATAGACCTGAAGAACCTGAAGATTCTTCAAAAAGGCAAATTTCCATGTCCACCCTGTTACAAGGGTAAACTGATCACGAGACCCTCTCCACTGAAAGTGGACGTGGAGTCCCCAAGCTTTCTGGAAAGAATCCACGGATATATTTGTGGGCCGATACACCCATCAAGTGGCCCGTTCAGGTACTTTATGGTCCTGATAAACGCATCTACTAAGTGGTCACATGTGTGTCTACTGTCCACCCGTAACCTAGCACTATCTAAGCTTTTAGCTCAGATAATCAAGTTACGGGCCCACTTCCCCGACTACCAGATAAAGAAACTTCGTCTGGACAATGCGGGGGAGTTTACGTCACAAGTCTTTCTAGACTATTGCCAAGCTCAGGGAATTGAAGTCGAACATCATGTAGCACATGTTCACACCCAAAATGGGTTAGCAGAATCTCTAATTAAGAGACTGCAATGGATTGCTCGTCCATTATTACTTCAATCCCATATGCCAGTGAATGCGTGGGGTCATGCAATTTTGCATGCTGCATCTTTAATAAAATTAAGACCTTCTGGAGGTCAGTCATCTTCTGCAATGCAACTAGCACTTGGAGCCCCACCAATTGTCTCACACTTGAGAATATTTGGTTGTGCAGTATACGTCCCCATAGCACCACCACAAAGGATAAAGATGGGTCCACAACGTCGCCTAGGCATTTATGTTGGGTTTGACACCCCCTCCATAATTAGATTCCTAGAACCCCTTACAGGAGACGTTTTCAAGGCACGTCTAGAAGACTGTGAATTCGATGAAACATCGTTTCCAAGACTAGGCTCACAGACAAAGAAGCCCGAAGCTTCAGAATGTATCACTTGGGATACAAAGACATTATGTCACTTTGATCCGCCCACAAGCCAGTGTGAGGAGGAGGTCCTGAAGATTCTCCACATCCAAAAAACTGTCCATCTCTTGCCGGACAAATTTACTGACAACCAGAAGATTGTCAAATCACACGTCCCTGCTGCTAACACTCCAGCTATGATTGACATACCGCAAAATGGATGCAATCCGCCTACAGCAGAAATGGTTGGACCCCTCAAAAAGAGAGGGCGACCACTGGGATCCAAGGACCAAGTCCCTCGAAAGAGTAGGACCCTTGGCAATGGTAAAAAAATACCACCACATGATGCTACTATAAGCCCTGCTACCCCATCTCTCCCAAACTCTCATGAAGAGGAAAACCCGGGAGAAAATGAAGTATCGATACACTATGTACGAACTGGGGAGTATTGGGACAGAAAGAGCACAACCATAGATGACACATTTGCGTGTAATATTGCCATCAACGTCGCGTACTGCGACGATGATATTGAACCACGCTCTCTGACAGAATGTCAAAGCAGAGATGATTGGCCAAAGTAGAAAGCGGCAATAGGAGTGGAGTTGGATTCACTCACCAAACGCAAGGTCTTCGGACCCATAGTCCAGACACCAAAAGGTGTAAAACATGTGGGTTATAAATGGGTATTTGTTAGAAAACAAAATGAACAGAATGAGATCGTTCGCTACAAAGCAAGGCTTGTAGCGCAGGGTTTTACTCAACGTCCAGGGGTGGATTTTGAAGCCACATACTCCCCGGTCATGGACGCGATCACCTTCCGATTCCTCATTGGCTTAACAGCCCAAGAGGGTTTAGATATGCAACTCATGGACGTAGTTACTGCATACCTATATGGCAACCTAGACCGAGACATCTATATGAGATTGCCTGACGGTTATTCTTTGCCTGCAGCACTAAAAGAGAGAGAACGTGACATCTACTCAGTGAAACTGCAAACATCATTATATGGTCTAAAACAATCTGGAAGGATGTGGTATAACAGACTGAGCGATTTCCTTGCAAAACAAGGATTCACAAACGACCCAGTCTGTCCTTGCATCTTTATAAGAGCACAGGCAACAAGATTTGTAATCATAGCCGTCTACGTGGACGACTTGAACCTCATCGGATCTCCTGAAGAGATCGCAGAGATTTCTAGAAGCTTGACAGAAACCTTCGAGATGAAAGACCTCGGAAAGTCAAAATTCTGTTTAGGTCTTCAAATAGAGCATCTTAACGATGGGATTCTGTTACATCAGTCAACTTACACATCGAACTTATTGAAAAAGTTTCAGATGGATAAGTGCCACCCCCTCAGCACTCCAATGGTCGTCAGATCATTGGATGTACATAAAGACCCATTCCGGCCGCTAGAAGAGGGAGAGGAAGCATTAGGCCCTAAAGTGCCTTATCTAAGTGCTATCGGTGCACTCCTTTACCTGGCTAACTGCACTCGTCCTGACATAGCATTTACAGTCAACTTACTAGCCAGATATAGTGCTGCACCTACACAGCGGCACTGGGCCGGAGTAAAGCATCTTCTGCGCTACCTCCAAGGGTCTATAGACTTAGGTCTATTCTACAGGAAAGGGACATCAACTGGTTTAGTTGGTTATGCTGATGCAGGATACAGGTACGATCCTCATACAGAGAAGTCTCAAACATGATACATGTTCACGTATGGCGGCACAGCCATATCCTGGAGATCTGTGAAGCAGACCATGACGACCGTCTCATCCACTCACTCAGAACTCCTTGCGATCTTCGAAGCAAGCAAGGAAAGTTTCTGGCTACGCTCTGTGATCCAGCACATCCTCACCTCCACCGGCCTGATGATCGGCGTTCTTGCGCCTACTCCACTTCATGAAGACAATGCAGCATGTATAGCCCAGCTGCAGGACGGCTACATAAAAGGCGACAAGACGAAGCATATCTCCCCCAAGTTCTTCTGGACGCACGACCTTCAGAAGCAAAAGCAGATTGAGGTACAGAAGATCCAATCATGTAATAACTTGGCAGATTTGCTTACCAAATCCCTGCCTACAGTATCTTTGAGAAACTTGTATATGGGATTGGGACGAGGAGAGTGAGTAAATGTAAACTGGGTCAGGATGAGAGGACTATGAACTCATAGATACATAGGAAACTGATGTATAGATTCATAGGAAATCTGCAAGCCTGAAGCTTAGTCAGATGAGGGGGAGTCAACCGCAGAGTTGTACTCTTTTCCCTTGGCTACAGGTTTTTTCCCATAAGGTTTTCCGTAGTCAAGGTTTTGACGAGGCAACCTCGTTGACTCTGGATGCTGAAGTATCCACCCCTAGACACATCCCCAAAACAGTGGAAGTTATGGATTAAATGTTCTTTATTTAACAAGGCAGTTATCCTAACTCGGATCCTGAAGAATCCACCTCTTATTCAATGTTGGTTGGATAAGGGGAAGTGTTATGAATAGGCCCGATAGGCCCATTGGATATCCAACCCACTATTGAAAGCTATAAATATGAGGGTGGGGGGCTCTTAACCCTCTACACCTATTTTCCCAACTTTTCCCTTCACAACACTAATTAATAATTAAAATAATTAAATGGGTACAAAATATCTAATCCTATGTGTTTATAGTAGGGGCCCACCTTCTCATGCAGCGCAACGCAGCAAAAGCGAAAAAAACAAAAACAAAAACCCGAAAACTGAGCTCCGATTGGTCAAATGGAGAGAAAGGGACCCACCGTTGCTTGGGATTCTTCTGTAATTCGCACAAATTGCGGAGAGAACGAAATCGATGATATGATTCCCCGTTCGAGGGACACGTCGGACAATATTCCCGAAAACCCCCCATGCTCAAAAGAACAACCCACACGAAACTCGGGATTCTGCGTGAACAGTGTCCAAATAGTGCTAAAGTTAGGATTCCAAGCCACAGTTCTTGCAAAAGATCAGGCCCTTACGACCATCAGAATTTAACACAATTTCTTTTTTCAAATTTCAATTACAAATTTAGATTTATATAAAATAAAACAGTAGCATCGACGGTGGGGATTGTTGGTGCTTCAGAATCATGTGATGATCATGTGCAAGATTCAATTTTGGCCTTTATATACCGATCACGTGCAATGCACGTGTATCCGGTCACGTGTACTGCACATGTTGCTTAAGTGGCATCGTAAGTGGATAATCCCCTTCTATTAAAACCTACCAAAAAATAAAAATCTGAAAAAAAAAAACATTTACAGCTCTAAGCCTCACAATTCATGGCGTTCATCGGTAACACATTGAGAACAAAATCCCCAAAATGCTGGTCCAAATTTTCAACTGCATTTGCGAATGGCGCTTGTCTCGTCACTCGATCATCGGTTTCTTCCATTGCAACCACCAACACCTGATCAGTTCCAGCATTAGCAATTGCCGGGGTCACTTTGCCGATGGGCGCATCGTCCACGGTGACAGTCTCCGGTGGCGGCGGCCGAACGTTGGGCCTCTTCCACTTCCTATTCTCGGGATCATAATGCGCGCGCATGTGGCCGCCAAGAGACTGCCCGGTTTGGTACGTAGCCCCGCATATGTTGCACCGATGCTCGGCGCAGCCGCCGTCGCCCGCCGGTTTCTTCATATGACGTCTCTTGGTCGACGTCTGGCCGCCGTCGCCTTCCCCGTCGACTTCGAGCTTGAGCTTGCCCTTGTTGTGGCTGGAGACGTGGCCTCCCAGCGCCTGATGCGTCGGGAACGACTTGCCGCAGATGGCGCAGTCGTGACGCCCCGATTCGTTGTCGTGTTGGGACAACTTCATCCTCTTCCCCTCTCTCTCCTCGTCCTTCGCCGTGGTTTTGTCATCGTCCGCAACCAAGACTGCGACGTCGACGACGACGCCGATCCCAAGCCCAGGAGGAGGCCGAGCACCGCTTCCTCCGTCGTCTTCGACCTCGGCACGCCTATCGAACAGCGCTTCCGTGCATGGGCTTCTTTCCCGCTTGCGCTCGTTCTCCAAAGCCGATCCGAACTCGATGAGGGCGAGAGCAGCCCCCCTTTCGGCATCGGTGGGCGGGGGAGCCATCGGGGCACGGTTCTGGCCTCTCCGTCCCTTTCTTTTCCAACACAAGGTTTGATACCAGGCGAGCGATCCTTCGTCCCCGGCGTCGACGACGTCCATGGCAATTCCTCTCCTCGTTCTTTTTGCGGCTCCAAATTCTAATTGGATCAATTAAAACAGCTCCGGAATTATTCTAACCATTAATAACAATGCCAGGGTCAGGTCCTAAATCCTAACCTAACTCGGAAACCGCACTACAATTGCAATCCCTAAGTGAAATCAGTCTTGTATTTAATTGATAACCCTCGGCCCATGAATCCTCCCGTTTTAAGCCATCCACGCGTCTTCATATACCCCGCGCGCGCGGCAACACAGCAGCAGAAATCAAAATCAAAATCAAATAATTTTTGGAACTTATCCTTGGATCCAACGTTGACTTAATATGCAATAAGTAATTATATAGTGCTACACTGTCATATTAAACCCAATGTTTTAGTGATCTGATTTATTTCATTGAGTGGGCTAAATGAGTAAAATAGGTTGTGGGCCTTTATGTGTAGAGTCTATTGGGCGTCAACTCGTTGATGGGCCGAGTTGGAAACCATATGGCTATGGAGACTAGCCTATATATAAGCGGTCATGATCCCCGGAGCACACGAACTAAGGAGCTGTCTTTTCTACACCCCGTCGCTAGGAGAGAAACCGTGAGAAGGCTAAAGTGATTCTCCAACGGTAGATTCGTGATGTTCTGAAAGATCATCCGCTACGTCATCCAGATCATCGGCTTCATGGATTCAGGCATGATTCCAATCAGAGAAGGTAAAGATTTAAGGTTCCGCATGTTTATCTAGATCTGTGTAATTAGGTTTATACGCATATCTAGATATTAAGATTTAACAAGTGGTATCAGAGCCTGCATGTTGTGGATCTTAAATTTTCTGCCTACTCGTAAGTAGATCTGATAGAAATTAGATTTTTAATCTGTTTTAAGATTCAGATCTGTAAATTTTGGGTTTTTTGGTTAATTTTTTTCCTGTTAAAAAATGCTTACGAACCTTAGATCGGGGGCAGCTCGCCGGCCGCCGCCCGACACAGCGAAAGAGTGGGCGGCTCTGCTACCCCCGTCGGGAGATCATCGCCGACATCGCCGGCCCCTGTTGGAAGACGTCGACACCGGCTTCCCTGCCGGCGTCGGATGTGAGGGAGGAGGGCGCCCACCACCTCCCCCCCCCCCCCCCCCCCCCCCCGCGCTGGCCAATTTTCCTGCTATTGTTTCTAACCCTAGCAGGCTTTGGGCCAGAAATTGGGCCCATTCAGAATATTTTTCGAAAACAAAAAAACAAAAATTTCAAATTTTGGGCTACAAATTCTGGACCTGTTTTGGCCATTGCACAAATTTAGGGCTTAAATGAATAATTTGGTAATTTTGAACCCTATTTTAGGGATATTTCTATTCTTTTAAAGCCCTATTTCAGTTATATTAATACACTAATAATCAGAGGGAATAAAAGGCCATCTTGTGTATATTTCCTCATTCGGTTTTATTTGTGTGTTACATTATGTTGGTTCCAATTTTAATTTTTTAAGGCAAAAATCATTTATACATTTCGAAATGATGATAATTAACATGAAACCCCACCAAAGTGGGATCCACTGTAGAATTATTGTTATTTCGAAATGTAAACGGTTAAATACAAACATTGTATTATAAGTTGCCTAAAATGAATTTTTAATGGATCAATGGAGTAAATAAAAGGTTGTTTATATATATTTCTCCTCAATAAAAAGTTAGTATTAATTGTGCTAAACTAAATTCAAATTCTGTTGTATGTATTTTTTGAAATGACTTGGTGCAATCATCATCTTGCCAAAGTGGGCTCTGTTGTTTTGCATTATTTCATTTCATCAATATAAAAGGAAATTTTATGTGCATATTTTGAAATGAATGCTATATCGGCCTTAAGGAAGATTACCGTTCTGTGTCAACTTATGGGCACCTAAATCAATAAATAAGAGATGATTGTTGCGACTTATGCATGCATTTTAATTCAGCCTAAAGGAAGTTTTAATTTGCATGTTAATTATTATCTTTATTTGATTGCTGCAGCAAGATGTCATTTGCTAGTTAATAGATTATCTAAAGATAAATGTTAAGCTAGTGTGGGATATCTTGAGATGGGAACATGCAATTTTTGAATTTATAATATTGCTTTAAAAATTAATACTTATGTTAGCATGTTTGTTTATGTTTATTGTCCTATTTTTCAGCTGCTACTCCCGCAAACATAACTGCTAGCTTAAACTCCATTCTGGTGCTGAATGGCTCTAATTTTAAATCCTGAAAAGAGAACTTACTAATAGTACTTGGGATAATGGATATGGACCTTGCGATTAGAACTGACTGTCCCCACTTACTACGGAAAAAAGTACCTCTGAGGAAAAGAGGGAGTATGAGAAGTGGGAAAAGTTTAATCGCATGTGTGGCATGATCATGAAGAGAGCCATCCCAGAAGCTTTTCGGGGCTACATGTTCGATTCGATCACGACATCTAAAGGTTTCCTCGCAGATATTGAGAAAATGTTTGTCAGAAACAAAAAGGCAGAAATTGGTACGATTCTGACAAATCTAATCTTAATGAAGTACAAGGGGAAAGGCAATATAAGGAAATACATTCTGGAACAGTCCCATCTTGCTTCAAAGTTGAAAGCACGTAAGCTTGACCTCTCTGAGGACCTGCTTATGCATTTGGTATTAATATCCCTTCCTACTCAGTTCAATCAGTTCAAGGTGAGCTATAACTGTCAGAAAAAGACTTGGTCTCTAAATGAGCTCATCTCACACTGTGTTCAGGAAGAGGAAAGACTGAAGCAGGATAAGACTGAAAGTGCAAATATTGCCTTTACCCCTAAAGACAACAAAAGGAAAAAGGGTAAAGAAGTTGCAGTTACAGCCCCACCTAAGAAACAACAAAAGAAGCCTGTTAAGGCTGTTAAGAAAGATAGTTGTTTCTTTTGTGAAGCTGAAGGGCATGTGAAGAAGCAGTGCGCTAAATACCATGCATGGCGTGCTAAGAAAGGTACTCTTCTCAATTTGGTTTGTTCAGAAGTTAATTTAACTTATGTATCTATAGACACTTGGTGGTTAGACTCTGGTGCAACTACTAACATCAGTGTGTCTATGCAGGGCTGCATGAACTGCCGAAAGCCAAATGATGCTGAAAGATTCATATTTGTTGGCGATGGCAAGAAGGCGAGGGTTGCTGCAATTGGGGATTTCAGATTATCTTTGAAAACTAGAAACCGTTTGGATTTGTTTGAGACTTTTATTGTACCGTCGTTTTGACGAAACTTGATTTCTATTTCTACATTGGACAAATCTGGTTATTGTTGTTCTTTTGCAAATGGAAAATTTAGCTTGTCTCTCAATTCCATATTAATTGGTTTTGGTTATCTGTCTGGTTTTGATAATCTGTATATGCTTGAAACAATTGTTGTAAATGAATACTTGCATGTGGTTACAAAGAAACAAAAATTAACTGATGAGAATTCAGGTTCGTTATGGCACAAGAGATTAGGTCACATCTCCAAAAGGTGAATTGAGAGACTTGTTGAGTATTGGTGTTTCATACCAATCTTATTTTGATGATGATCACAACATTATGTTGTTGCTAATGACTCTCATGTTTTAGTCTCTCAGTTTCATTCCTAGAATATCTTTCTTGGAGACTAATCACTTGGTGCAAGGATGGACATCAAGTGGAGAAGGGCCAAAGCTTGGACTCAAGGAGAGCCAAAGCTTGGAGATGATGGAAAGCAATCAAGGCATCAAGATTGAAGACTTAGACTCTAAGGAAAGCAATGTAATCCATGTAACTTTTACTTTATTGCTTTCTCTCTCTTTGAGTCTAGGTTATTGTAATGCCTTTTTAGATGGTTTACGCATACATGCATATGCATCTAACCATCTTAGTGAGCCTTAGGATTATCTTAGAATCCAACCAATTAGGTTCACTCTGTCCAAAGACTCATCTAAAGTCTCTGGCTTTTCATCAGTCGCCTGCTGAAGGATACACAGTCGACTGGGTGATTTCCAGTCGCATGTAAATCCTTCTACAGTCGCCTGATATGCATGGCTCAAGTCAACATTTCAATTGACTCAAAATTGAGCTTTACGCACAGTCGACTACTGCTCAGTTTACAGTCGCCTGTAGATTTACAGTCGCATGGGAATTGGCCAACAGTCGTCTGAGTAGCGTAAGTGCATTCTCTGCATCTCTCTATCTTTTCTCCATCTTATACAGCAGACGACTGATGAAGGTATTACAGTCGCATGACTAATTGATAGTCGACTGTATTATTGACATCAGTCGCATGTATGCTTATCTGGAGAAAGAGTGCAGCTCTCTGTTTTATTCCATCCCCTGCAGCAGTCGCCTGCTGAAGGATTAACAGGCACATGTCCAGTTTTAAGTCGACTGTATCGACTTCATCAGTCGACTATCCTGGCCAAATTATAGCCGTTGGATATTATCTAGCCGTTGATTAGTCGATTGTCTTATGATCATCAGTCGACTGTCCCTGTCGTTTTCGCCCAGTTTCTAGTCGTTGCAGAATTGATCTTTTGGCGGTTTTCTTGGGTTTTGGGGTTTGATATAGGGTTCCTATATATATGGGTGTGCTACCATCTCTTAATCTTCTTGATGCTATTGAATATCTCAAGAGATCTATAAGCAACTCTCAAACTCCCTCAATTCCCTCTTTTGATTTCTCATTCCTCTTTATGCATTGAAGTCCAGCTCAAGGGAATTCATCCAAGTGCTCTCAAGCATATCTCAACACTTGGAGATCCTCTTCCATGCCTTGCATCCATTTATGAGTAAGCGTCTCAAGGCATAGGTAAGAGTATTTATTTTACTTGGTGAATTTGTAACACTAATTCTTTTAGTGGAAATTAGTCTTTCTCTCTTTGTGGGAGTTTATCTCTTTGTGGGATTAGGATATTCTCTTAGTGGGAATAACTCTCTTTGTGGGAGTAACTCTCGTTGTGGGAGTTTAGTGTCCTAGTGTAAGGCTAACCCTAATTCTCTGAGTGGGAGTTAGTGATTCTCTGTGTGGGAGTCTTGACCCTCGTGTAGGGTTGGTTGGGTCCTTGTGTAGGGCATAAATCCTGTTTGTGGGGTATCTCCTTGTGAGATTTGTATTCACTTCTCTGTGTGGGAATATAGTGAATATTGGTGTGACTGGACGTGCCCAAGTTTGGGGAACCAGGGTAAAACTTTGTGTTTGCGTTTGGATTGATTGTGTCAATTATTTCCTCTTGCATTTATAATTCTGCATTTGCAAGTTTAATTTTAATTGGACAATTTTATTGCCATTACACTATTCACCCCCCTCTAGTGTGTGTTGTTAGTATAGCAAGGGTAAGGCGATCCTTACAATTTGTATCAGAGCGAGGTGTAATGCCCTACAAGCTACTGCACAAGTACTAGAGGGGGTGAATAGTACTTTAAAAATAACGAGGAGTATAATTCCTAATTATAGTGCAAACAACTACCAAATCAATTTGCGGAAGCTTAAATTGAAGACAACAACAAAAATAACAATGCTAACAATAGATGTTACTAGGTTCGGATCCACCCAAGTCTCTCCGACTTGTTCCCGGTGATCCTACGTCCCAACCACCCGGATCCCCTCCGGATACTTGAGTTAGAAACCCTAACTCAAGATTTCCACTATGAAATACTTGTGAAAAACCTCCACAATTCAAATCATACAAAATGTAATTTGTGACTCCCACAACCCGGGATCACAACCACACTCTCACAACCGAGAGTGAAACTTACAATTCAAATATGAAATGAAATAAGAAAACTTCTTACCGACAAAATACCTATGCCTCGAGTATTGCTTACGAATTAGGGCAAGGATGATTTTGAGGAAGAAGTGGCACCAAACCCTAGCTCCAAGATGTAGATCAGCGATGGAGAGCTTTGGGGATGTTGGTGACCTAGAATCAAGCACTTGGCTTGGAAGGCTTCACACTCAATGAATCTCTCTTTGGAAGTAAGAGTAAGGAGAGATTATTGAATGGAAAGAATGAGCTTTGAATGAGTTTGGAATGATTTCTCTTGATCTCTAAACTTGCAATAATATCATCCTTGGCAGCAATGAATGCAGCCCATCAAGTATATATAGGTTAGAGGAGAGAGAGAAAGAAATTCGAGTCATTAAATGCTCCAACGGCTCTTTTCTGAACCCAACTAGTCGGTCAAAGAACAACCACCGACCGACTAGTTCATCAACTAGTCGGTCGGTCAATTAACGTATACCGACTAATGAGTGAACTGAGAAAAGATCAAAGCACAGACATAAGGAACTAGTCGATCCAAGAAGAGTAGCTGACCGACTAGTTTCATAACTAGTCGGTCGGTTGCTCAACGTAGACCGACTAACAGATAAAACTGAAGTCTGAGCAGAAATAGACTTAGTCAGTCCAAGAACAAATGTTGACCGACTAATTTACCAACTAGTCGGTCGCCAAATGAGCTTAGACTGACTAACGATAAACAGTAAGTTAGGTGAAAAATTGGCATGTACAGTAAACTAAACTAGTCGGTCCAAGAAGGAAAGTTGACCGACTAGTTCATCAACTAGTCGGTCGATCAATGAATACAGACCGACTAATGATAAACAGTAGCATAGGCTTAAATGTGCATGAACAGGGAAAGCTCAACTAGTCGGTCACAGAAGTATCACTAACCGACTAGTTCACAAACTAGTCGGTGAACGTGCACCCCGGCTTGCTATCCGCAAATGGCCGGGGGACCCGCGAGGGGTTTAGAAATTTGTAACCGCAAGCGCACGGTGTTGTAGTGTGGCTTGGGGGTCGAACA
Source organism: Scilla litardierei (assembly GCA_030789695.1). Taxonomy (NCBI): domain Eukaryota; kingdom Viridiplantae; phylum Streptophyta; class Magnoliopsida; order Asparagales; family Asparagaceae; genus Scilla; species Scilla litardierei. The sequence goes on from CM061142.1 coordinate 624,431,965, forward strand.
CAGGGAGGCGAGGTTGTGCTTGAGTCAAGTAGGACCTAAATCACCCCGGGGGCGAGCTAGCCCGAATCGGTAGATGGTTGTCACGGAAAGAAATGAAGGGTATGAACAACAAGAAAGTAAACACGGGACTTTGGTTTCCACTCCAACGAGAGACTCTCGCCGATACGGCCTACGGGTATGGATAGCGATCGGAATTAGGGTCTAATGGTGAGACGTTGCCTCTGAAAGTGGTACCGGCATCCCATGTGCCCGATATTCCGGTCGGTGCCCAGGATGATACACCGGACTTCCCGGATTCGATCAGTGGGCACTCCCGTGTCCATTAACACTGATCGATCCCGGGAGCACTAAGCCCGCAACGATAACTCCCAACGTCTCATCCTGCCGCTCCCGCGTGCTAGGATTCGACGTCTACGCTATGGGTGTGAGCTATGGCTAGGGAGTCAACCGCCAAGTTTATTCCCCGTTGGCCCAACGGTCAAAGGCGGTCTTTTTCCCGCCGATGACAATGAAACACCCCGCGTAACCGTTAGATTCCTAATCCCTATCGATTTCCTAACCCTATGGATGCATCGGGAAGAGCCCCCGAAGGGGTTTCCACCAAAATCCCAGATTTGGGAACTACTCACAAAAATCCATTGAAAAGTGATCTAAATAAAAATTAACCGTTGGAATCATAATCAGACGATTGTAATGCGGAAGTAATAGAGTAGTTAAGACAATACTAAAATTTGAGAAAGATCTGAAAACTTACAAAACAACAGTAATTACAGCCGTCACAATGGGAGAAAACAGTAAAAAACTCGCAGCTCTCCGTTTCTGGAACCCTAGGGGTTCTATTTATAGACTCTCGCATCGCCCGATCAGTTGACAAGTCAACCGATCGGTTGATCCGTTACAAAATAATAACAGAAAACGGCGAGCTTTCACCCGGTCGTATGAACCGGTCGGGTGAGTTCTTGAGTGACCGGTTGGATCTTGGCGCCGTTGGGTGAAGCGATCGGTTTGGTGCCCGTGTCTTCAGCTCCCCATCTTCAGCTACAGATGAACCGATCGGGTGAGAGTCACCCGATCGGTTGGCATTTTGCTCGAAAAGGCAGAGAACAGGCCCCCGCTGAACCGGTCTGTGAACCGGTCAGGTGACTTCCATATGAGCTCCGGCTGAGACCGGGTGGTGCACACGTGCATCACCCGATCGGTTGGAGATGACCAACCGACCAGGTGAGGGGCTGAAAGATGAATTCTTCGACATTTGACCCCCTGGATCACGCGTGACTCCTCCCGTTGCTCCGGGGACTTGAGATATCATCGTTAAACGTCCCCTACATGGTCAACCTCCTGCAAACATGGATAAACAAAGAAAAGTGAAAGAAAACGAGAAAATATGATAAAACGAATAAAAGACGGCGAAAAACACGAGGAAACACAAAAGAAAACGTGCGTGAATATATGAAATATAAACGCACGTCAAAATCCCCCAAGCTGAACTCTTCCTCGTCCTCGAGGAAGACGAGTGAGAGTAGGAGCTCGGAGGGAAAAAATAGAGAGGAAGAAAGAAAAAGAAAACTCTATGTCCTAGATCGTCCGTCAGAGCCAACAAAATCAAAAACGACACACCAAGCAAGAAAACGTCAAATCACACCACTAAACCTAGGAAAACGAGTCCAAATAAGTGTCGTGGGCCCACGCGGTGAAGCGCGAGTGAGTGCAGTCGTGTGCTAGCAAATGGTGTCACTTTCTACAATGTGCTATGAGGCTCGATATACACAAATCCAAGATATGACCCAAATATCGATTTGAATTGAATTAAGCGGTGAATATATAGTTCAAGCATGCATGAGAATAGAAGGAATCGAAACATATCATGCGTCAGGGACTCCACAAATAGGGTTAAGGAAATCACGCCACTATAGCCTAGATACTAGCTAAAAAGTTCCTAAGCCAAGTGTTTTTGATAACGATGGGGGTTGAGATGATGTGGAGTAGAACACTCGGTGCAAATTCTCGCCTTCCCTTTATTCTCGGTAAGTAGAAAAAATATTCACACGGGAATTTTTTTGGGTTTTGGGCATTTGTATTTTTTTTGGCTTTTCGGCTATACAAAATTTTTCTTTTCTTCTCTTTTTGGTTTTTTTTTCTTTTCTCTTTTTTTGGATTTTTGGGTTTTTGGCTATACACATGTGCACTCTCCCAAGTGGGAGAACGGTACACGACGAGGGGATTTGCACCAAGTAAAACAAAAAAGAAGTCGAAATCTAAACACTCGGGCAAAGGAAACTATTCTCGCTAAATAGAGCATAGGCTAAATGGGTTATCCTAGTCCTTAATTGTGGAATCCCGATGCATGCGAATTGAAATATACGATATAAATTTAGCATGCATATAATGGAAGCAAGTACCGCATATTCAAATCGAAGCATGATAATCTAGGGGTCATTCCTGGACAGGTATATAAAGTAAAATCACCAAGTAGAAGCACATCAAATAGCTAGGCACGATGCACGACTCACAAAAAAGCTAAGTGGACCCACGATGCGTGAAATGCAAGAGGACTCGAAATCCTAGGGTTAGTGAGTGTGATTATCGATGCAATGCTAGGTGTGTGTGACTTTGTGGCGATTCATCATAGGATTCATCTCTAGGAGAAAGAGCTAAAAAGAAGAAAATAAAAAATAAAAACACGATGAAAACGACACAAAAAACGAAAAAGAAGGACTCAAACGACGCACACAGTGCGACTCCCCCAAGCTGAAGTTTGCATTGCCCTCAATGCAATATGAGTGAGTACGGGAGGGCAATGAAGATGGGGGGAATACGCACCGACACAAAAAGAAATGAAAAAGAGGAAAACACAGAGATGATACTTAAAATAAAGAAAGATCAAAATCGAAAATCAAACGACACGAAAATAAAAATAAAACCACACGACATGACACTCAAAAAAGGGGAAAAACAAGCACACACACACAAAAATGAGAAAAACAACAAAACACGACAGCACACCAAAATAGACGTCCCCCAAGCTAGACCAGACAGTGCTAGCGAAATGATATGATCAATGAAATGCAGAGATATGCAAGGGGGAGTCAAAAACAAACAAGGAGAAATCAGAAAGCAGGAGAAGGTGAGTCCTCGTCCTCCTCGGAAGAGGGTGTGGATGGGTGGTCGGGGGAGGCTGGGGGTGTGCGGAGAAGTGGGGAACGAGACGGAGGAATAGGGGCAGCGGTGGTGTGAACAATGGGAGGAGTGTCGGTGGTGGTGGGTGGTGGTGGTAGGAAGGCGATCAAGGCGGTGGTGAGAGGAATAGAAATGGAGGAAGAAGATGCGGTGGTGACGGTAGTGGGAGGTGGTGGAAGAGATCTGGAGCGTATCGGTAATTTCCTCCGACGCACGTATGCAGTGATGGAGGAGGAGGGAGGAGGTAGCGTGGATGCGATGGAAGTGGTCGGGAGGGGTGAAGTGGATATCGGGACAGGAATAGATGAGGGAGGAGAAGAATGTGGTGAGGGAGGTGATGGATGTGGGGATGTGTGGGAGGGTGGAGGAGAAGATCGCCGAGGTGGTGAAGGTGGAGGTGGTGAAGGTGGAGGTGGTCTGTGGATATGAGTGAGAAGGCAAAGAATGGCGGCCACGTTCCTCTCAAGTGCGAGGAAACGTGGGTGAGTAAGAAAAGAGGACGGTGATGGGTCCGAGGAGGCAGAGGACATGGCGAGCTCACGAAGGGCAGCGACCTCCCTCTCAAGACCCAGACGGGCAGAGACCTGACGGCGACCAAAAGATGTGGACTGACGTGAGGCAGAAGTGGTGCCGGCAGGTAAGGTCGAAGTGGTGCCGACGGCAGTGGTCATGCCGGCACAGGAGACAAGGCCAGAAATGGCCGCAAAGAGGTGCTCAGACGTGATCGGTCCCGGAGCAGAAACAGGACGACTCAGGCCAGCCCCTAAATCTCCCCCAGTCGCAGAGATATCCTGCTCGCCTAAGTGGGCGGCAGGGGACGGTGGTCTGCGTGCGTCCGCGGGAAGGAAAGGAAGATTCAACCCCGCTAAGAAGTTGGGATCAGGTGGGAAGGTCCAATCTCCCACAAGAGCAATGGTCATGCGAGTGGGGTTGGGGAGAATGGTGTAAGGGGCTGGGGGTGGCCATAACTGAAGATGAAGTGGCCATCTGAGTGGGGTCTAATCATGTGTATATGCCGTAGGACATCAATATCTAGCTGTGAGGGTCATGCGGCAGCGGGAAGATTATTGGGGATGGGAATATTGAATTGGGCGTGAGAGCAGATGATAGTTATGATGCCCCCACAACAAAACTTCCCCTTACCGGCCCGGCTGATCTCGAGTAGCTTGTAAACAAGCCAATCGCCGCCATGGATGGGGATGGTAAGGGTCCTGAAGCTAATTCCATCATCGTCCCGGACAAAAGGGAAAGTCATGGCCCAAAGGATAAAAAGGTCAGGGATAGTCACGGTGCCAGACTCGTCCCTAGGAAAAAACGCAGATGAAATGATCCTGTGGGCCAAACGAAACACGGGATGAATGATGGAGGAGGCCTAGGCCCTTCCTCAGGGATAGTCATGGAACATTGTGAGGCGGAACCAGAATTGATCGACCTCAAACTCGGGCGTGTACCCGTAGTGTCGGATGGAATCATCCCCAAGATTGGGGAAACCAAATATATCGTTAATCGTGTTCAGATTTGTGGTGATACTCCTGTTACGCACCCGAAATTTAATGATCGACCCGGACTCCCAAACAAGTGTAGAGAGAAATTCGAGGGTGAGTGCCGAGTAGGATACGGCAGATGCATTAAGAAAGGCCAACCATCCTAAGTTAGCGAAAAGAGATTCGACCTCGGTGTAGACACCGAGATCGACAAGTGTTTGTGTGTGCGGGAACTTAGTAGATAGATGCCCCCGAGCATCGAGCCTACGGTAAAAATCCTTGTGCTCCTGGTTCCTAAAGATATACCCATGCGGACCCAACATTGGGTCCACATGGGGGGATAACAGGTTGGGGAGGGCCAAGTGTAAGTGCTCGTGTACGAGAAGGGGGACGTGTTTGTTTTTGTCTCTTTCGAGACGGTTCCTCCTCCCGCATAATTTCCTTCCCCTTGTCATTATCCTTAGCCATGTGTGAGTGTGCGTGTATGAATGAGTGCAAAAGTGATGAATGCACACTAACACAAGCAAAATGAGCAAGCACAATATATAGGGCAAAAGTAGAAATACGAGTGTAGGAGCGAGTGTACCCAAGCAAAGTGGCAAAGCTTGCTCGTAGATGTCCTCACACTATGCAACGAGAGTAGCGTGGAGCTGCGGCGATCTCTTTCGGCAAGAATTTTCGAATGGGCGTGGTTTGGGGGGAAATTAGGTCAAAACTCGAGATGAAAGGGGAGAGAGGGTGAAGATGATGGAATAGTTGATGGAGGAGGGGGAGAGAAGGAGTATTGGAGGAGTGGAGGACGTGGGGGAGTGAGAATCGGTCGTTGGGGAGGAGAGGCAGGTGAAACAATGGCGATTTTGGCGATCGGGCGAGGGTGAAAACGAGCGGGTGGTCGGGGGTTTATATAGGGTTTTAAGTCGAACCGATCGGGTGACTTGTCACCCGATCGGTTGACGGTTAGGTCGAAATTTCTTGCCGAAGAATTGCTACAGGCGAACCAGTCGGTTGACTTTTCAACCGATCGGTTGGCCGCTCCACTCATTTTCCCGAGAATTGAGGGCTGCTCACCCGGTCGCTTCAACCGATCGCGCTAGAACTCAACCGATCGGTTGATATTCCCCAAAAATTTCCCGAGAGTTCTCCCCAGCTCACCCGGTCTGTCACCCGGTCTCCTCATTCCTCAACCGATCGGGTCATTTGGGGACAGATCTCGGCATGTATCTGATACATCCCAACCGATCGGGTGAGTTGTCACCCGATCGGTTGGGGCTTTGTTTCCTGTAAAAACCAACAGATTTGTCTAAGTCCCTGAACGGATGTTCTCGCGGCTGATTTTATTTATAAAAATAGATAAAATAAAGTAAAAAATAACACTAAAAAGTGGGGAAAAAGTTTAGAACATGGGTTGCCTCCCATGAAGCGCACTTGTTTAACGTCGTTGGCTCGACGCCCGCAAGAGATGTTCACGATGGTTGATACGGGTGATGCCCAAAGTTCGGCATCTCTTCTTCATTGGAACTGAAGGCCTTTGGAGTAGTCAGCGACTGGAGAAATATTTGCTCGACTACCCTCCCCTTGTTCTTGGGATCCGGGGGCTTCTCTTTCGTGTTGGCGCTTTCCGCCATCTTCTTTAGGATCCGGACCTCGTCTTTAGTGAGGTCCATGGGCTCTTTCCCCGTTCTCCTCACAGGAGGAGTCTTAGGGAACCCGGGAGGGGTCACTCTTGCTGCACTCGCTTTTCCAGCAGCTTCTTTGTTTTTGGAGCCGTTTTGGTCTTCTAAATCCCCCAAGTCATCGGGGGGGTTTCTTAAGAGAATCTCCCAGGAGCTCTCTTCAGCGGCTTTTTCTTCTTCTACCTCAAGCAAATTACATCGAGGGTCATCTGGGGGATCGGGATACTTCATGGACAACCCCAGATCAAATTCAACTTTTTCTCCGCTGACGTTTAGAAAAAGTTTTCCGTTCTTCACATCAATCAAAACGCCAGCAGTGGCCATGAAGGGCCATCCCAGGATGATGGGAGTGTGTGCGTCTTCAGGCATGTCCATGACTACGAAGTCCACTGGCACATGCACCCCTCTTACATTAACGGGGAGGTCATCCACAATTCCCACCGGATATTTGACCGACCGGTCAGCTAGTTGTAGGGTCATACCGGTGGGCTCCAAATCACACATTCCTATCCTTCTATACATCGACAAGGGCATTAAACTAACACTCGCTCCGAGATCGACGAGTGCACGATGAATCTTTACTGCCCCGATCGTGCAAGGAATTGAGAAGCTCCCCGGGTCCTTGAGTTTCGGCGGATTTGCCCTCTGGATGAGAGCGCTACATTCCGCCGTCAACACTACTTTCTCCTTTCTAGACCCTCTAGTCACCAAATCTTTCAGGAATTTCGCATAGGAGGGGATTGTTTCGATTGCTTCTAGGAAGGGGATTTGCAGGCTCAGGTCCTTTACCATGGCGAAGAACTTGCCATATTTCTCATCAATTTTGGCCTGAGCTAACCGTTGTGGAAATGGCACAACGGGTTTGAACACTTTCGGGCTCCCTTCCTCCTTCTTCTTCTTCTCTTCTTCAGAGACTCCCTCCGGAGTCATAGGATTTGATGACGAAGCACCGACGTCGTTTGATTTTTTGATTGGTCGCTCAACGACCAATGGTGCTTCCGGTTTGCTAGGGGCACTCTAGTAGGGATTTGTGTCCCGCTTCTCAGAACGATAGCGGACACATTTGCGTGCTCGTGCACGAGTGCCGATGTTTGGGTTGCTCCCCTCGGGTTCACCTCCGGTTGTGGCGGCAAATGGTTTTGTGACCTTGAAAGGTTCGCCACTTGTAACCCCAGTTGGGTTACTTGGTCCGTGAGGGTCCGCTGACACATTTCCATCTTTTGATTGATCTTCTCCTGGTTGGTTATATATTGAGTCAAGAGAGACTCAACCGGAGAGACGGCCCTCTGTTGGCCATACTGCTGATGCTGCTGGATTGGCTGCTGATTCCTGGGGGCATAAAATTACTGCTGAGGTTGCTGCTGAAATGGTTGCTGCTGAATTTGTTGCTGTTGAACCTGACTCTGCTATGGCCTAGCCGGCTGATATGTTTGTTGCTGCGACTGCTGAGGCGGCGAGGGCTGAAATGGTGGCCGGTAACTGAAGTTTGGTGGTTCCGGTTGTTTGGAGAGTATGCCGGGTTGGAATTGGTCCTTGACAGATACGGCGCATTTCCTGTGGGGTTGTAAAATAGTGCGCTCGCCTGATCCAACGGTGGTGAGATGTCACCACCGTCGAATTTCCCAAAGAATTCGGATTCTACCGCTGAAATTTGCTGTGTACCGGCCCCACCGGCTCCTACCATTAGTGCGGAGATCTGGGTCGAAAGCAAGTCGAACTTGCTTGAAAGTTTGTCGATGTCCTCGACTCTATGTATACCCCCAGACCTTGGTGTGGCTCTCTCGTCACACCACCGCTCATTGTTGGATGCCATATTTTCCAAAATATGTCCGGCATCTTCCTCGCTCCTAGACATGAAGGAACCCCCAGCCGCAGCAGCCATAGAAGATTTCAGGTCATCCCTCAACCCATTGTAGAACAGATTAATAATCTGCCACTTCGGAAGCTCATGGTGAGGGCATCTTCTTTGCATCTCCTTGTACCTCGTCCAAGCTTCATGCAAGGACTCGTGGCTGGCCTGGGAGAAGGAGGAGATCTCACTCCTCAACTTCATGGTCTTCCCCGGAGGAAAGAACTTCGTCAGAAAAGCGTTGGAGAGCTTCTCCCAGGTGTTGAAAGTGTTGGGGTCCTTCCCCCTAAGCCATTGCTTGGCTTTGTCTCGCAAAGAGAAGGGGAACAGCTTAAGACGGATAGCCTCAGTCGTGACACCATTAATCCGGAAGGTGTCACATTTCTCCAAGGAGTCTAGATGCTCGATCGGGCTCTCCATGGGTGCACCGGCAAACTGGTCCTGCTGGATCCATGTCACTAAAGACGGCTTTAGCTCAAAGCTTTGGGCCGCAATAGCTGGAGAACGGATGGCGGAAGTGGACTCAATAGATGGCATCGAGTACTCCAACAGAGACTTGTAAGGCGGGGTGTTCTCCTCCATGGATTCGGGATCCTCTCTTCTTCGCTTCTCGGTGGCTAAACGCCTAAGGGTGGCGTTAATCTCTGGATCGAGGGGAATCAAGTCGTCAAGACTCCTTGAACTCCTGCGCATGAAAAACAACAAACACCCGTGAAGCGACAAGTGGGAAAGAAACAGATAAAATAAGAAATAAAAATAAGAAAAATAAAAAGGAAAAAGGAGAATGCGAAAATTATCGCGAGGTAGGGATAAGAGCTAGACACGAGGGTTCAGGAGATCCTAAAATAACAAACACGTTGTCTCCCCGGCAACGGCGCCATAAACTTGAACGTGCACCCCGGCTTGCTATCCGCAAATGGTCGGGGGACCCGCGAGGGGTTTAGAAATTTGTAACCGCAAGCGCACGGTGTTGTAGTGTGGCTTGGGGGTCGAACACAGGGAGGCGAGGTTGTGCTTGAGTCAAGTAGGACCTAAATCACCCCGGGGGCGAGCTAGCCCGAATCGTTAGATGGTTGTCACGGAAAGAAATGAAGGGTATGAACAACAAGAAAGTAAACCCGGGACTTTGGTTTCCACTCCAACGAGAGACTCTCGCCGATACGGCCTACGGGTATGGATAGCGATCAGAATTAGGGTCTAATGGTGAGACGTTGCCTCTGAAAGTGGTACCGGCATCCCATGGGCCCGATATTCCGGTCGGTGCCCAGGATGATACACCGGACTGTTGGATATGGAAGACGTTTGTACACCCTTGTAGGGGATGTACGAGGGAATACGGACCTCGAACGTCGCGTACACGAAGTCGTGTGCAAAGGGAATCTGTTCCCTTGCGGAGAGGATCTCTAGATTAGTGGGAAAGTCGCATTATATGTGCATAAGTGCATGCGACATATGGCTAATAAAGGGGGAATATCTTAAGCTTATGTTGTACCATGCATATGGTACAACTTAAGCTTATAATGTGCCATGTATGATGGTACACTTTAGTTAAATTGTTCCAAAGGAACAATTACTCCTAAAATAACTACCTTGGGGGCTATAAATAATACCCAAGGCTTAGCCATTTACTTCACACTTTTGCATGGTATTCTTGCCTTGCATTTCATTCTAGCGAAGCTCTGCCGAAATCCTTCCTCTCTCTTTATCCAAGTTCTTAATCTAAAAGTAGAGATTTAGATTGTGGATTTAGTAGCCTTACTCCGTTCGTGAGAAAACTCGATCCGTCGTGGCGAATCCGAAGGCGAAGTTCCGAGACTACCGTGCCGCATACGCAAGCGTAAGTCTCAACTTCATTTATCGATCCTAACGCTGTTTTGACAGGATCCTACATTGGTATCAGAGCCATACGGGTTCGCCCCGGTCAAACCGTCGCCCCTTCAAACCGATGAATGAGGCGTTGTCTTTTTCACGAATGGGTATCCTACCATTACGGATATGGTAGGAAAGCTTCGTGACGGAGAGAACACGGAAGTTGTTCTTTTCACGCTAGGGTCTCCTACCATTACGGATATGGTAAGAACTCTCCGTGACGGGAAGAACCGACCGTTCATATCGTCAAACTCGCTCTCTTCATGGATGCTGAGTCTCCATTCATAGGGAATGGGCGCTCTCTTCATGTGGAGCGCGTAGTTTACGAATTTTTTGAAGTGGGTTATTTTTTTGGCACACGGCCATTGGAGGACAACTACTTCCTCGACGAACGGGTGCTTCACCGGAGAAGAAGGTGGTAGTTATTTCCATCGGGGAATATAAATTTTGGTACATGAAATCTATAGACAAATGGGCAATGGAGGCAATGTACTCCCCCTCCCCATGCGGGGGGGGTTGGCTACGGCCAATGACGATGAACACCACCACGGCCACCCCCTCCGGTGGGGGTGTGCGGCCAACCCCGTCAATGGGGGAGGCCGGCCATGGCCAAAGGGCCATGGCCGGCCTCTGGCCGAGGCCAGGCCGGGCCAGCCTGGGGCCCTGGCCGAGGCCTGGGCCTCTGGCCGAGGCCAGGCCAGGCCAGAGTGGCCAGGCCGGCCTCTGGCCGAGGCCAGGCCTGGCCAGGGGGCCTGGCCGGCCTCTGGCCGTGGCCAGGCCAGGCCAGAGTGGTATGAACAAGACCATATACGGTATGAACAAGATATATGCCAGGCCGGGAGTGATGTAGACCAATTTTTTGGTCGACCAATATGGGTGTTTTGGTCGACCAATCCAGCAAAAGGTCTTGGTCGATCACGAACTTACCGACTAGCCCATACGGGGTATCAAAAGGCCTTGGTCAAATACGAATGTGCCGACTAGCCCATACGGGGCTAACGACAGTCGTCTGCTCTTATTTTATAAAGTTTTTTAACTTGGGCTCTACTCCTTGAAGATTAGCCATAGTGCTCTACTTCATGCGAGATTAGCCATGTCATTGTGCTCTACTCTACGGAGATTAGCCAATGTACTTATGACATTGTGCTCTACTCTACGGAGATTAGCCAATGTATTTCAAATTTTTTTTGAAAAAGATGTTTTCAAATAGGTTATGTCCCGTCCTTAATCGGGATAGCGCAATTTAGAATTCCAAGTCCTACCACGATCCGGTCATGGTTATCTAACCCATGGGTATGTAGAACAGGTCTCGTGGCTTGGCAATTGTTGCGCTAAAATTCTTTGCGCAAACTCTCACCTATTCCATTTTGAAAGATATGTTTTTCAAAAGTATTTTTTCGCTGCTAGTACCATACGGGTATCATTTTTGATTTCTTTTTATATGAGATAAGTAAGAGGGATACTTTGAAAGTTACTTCTAGATGGTAGTTGGGAACGTAGTGAACTTCTCGATTTTAGAATAACATTTCAGCTTATCCAAGGAACTTATCAAGTGTTTAAAGAATCGAAACTTTATGCATAGACGTGTTTTTCATTTTCTTTGCAGTTTTTTGATTCGAATATGTCTACCGCTTCTAAGAACATTTTCGCCGAGCTTAACAAAGGTGAGAAGCTCAACGGCGACAATTATAAACTTTGGTCAATAAAAATCCAATATGTTTTGGAGGAGCAAGATGTGCTTAAAACACTCCAAAACGTAATGGAAGAACCTGAGTTGGGCAATACGGCCCAACACAAGAGGGACCGAGAAGCTTATGAGACTTGGACTCGAAAGAACAAAATAGCACGTATTACGTTATTGTCCGCAATGGACAATGACATAATGCGTCTATTTCGGGAATTCGACCTAGCCAAAGACATATGGTCTGGGCTAGAAATAAAGTTTGGTGGAACTTCGGTCACCAAACTCCGCTCCTTAAATATTCAATTTGATTCGTACAAAATGCGGCGAGATCAATCTATGAAAAAGCATCTCCGCCACATGGCGAATCTCATAGCTGAATTGAAGGATGCAGGTCTTACGCTGTCTGACGAACAGCAGATCCAAGCAGTCATTCGTTCACTCCCACATAGCTGGGATAACATGAAAATGCACCTCACTCATAATGAGTGCATTAAAACTTTAAGCGATGTATCTAAACACCTCGAACTCGAGGAAGAGCGGATTCAAGCCGCAAAACCCAGTGACGAAGTGCACATGGCCGCTAGTTCCTCAAATGGAGGAAAGAAGCGGAAGAATAAACGCTTAAGGTTTATGAACGAACGAAAGCAAGAACCGGAAACCTCAAAGAAGACTAAGAACAAAAGTGGCAAAAGAATGTGCACTCAAAGAAGAAAAACTTGAAGAAGATCAAGTGCTTTAAGTGCAACAAGTACGGTCACTTCGCCCGTACGTGTACGGATGGAAGTGACAAGGTAACTTGTAGGGCTAGTTACATATGTGTCTCTAGTTCCATGTTTATTGTTTAATCTAACTATTTTTGGTTGATTGATTCAGGGGCCACAGACCACGTAGCGAAGGATAGAAGGTTCTTCGTAGAGTATCGAAGGATAACTCAAGGAACAAAGTGGATATACGTCGGCAACAACACTCGTGTTGAAGTCAAGGGAGTCGGAACATGCAAGCTAGTTCTTGACAACGGCCGGACTTTATTATTGCCCGACGTCCTCTTTGCTCCAGATATTCGAAGGAATATCGTATCCGTGGTCATGTTAATGTCTTTAGGTTATGAATGGAGGTTCTATGAACAAAATGTTGACCTTGTTTGTAATAGTTCTTTAGTTGGGTCGGGTAATGTTTGTAATGGATTGATTGTTTTAAACACTATGTATGATGATTCTTCTTCTATGAATGAAAGTTTCCATTTGACAAATGCTTCTAATTCTGAATCTGAGATCATTTGTTGGCATGCAAGACTTGGTCACATTGGACCAACTAGAATGGATAGACTTGCCAAAAGTGGCTTGCTATCTAATGTTTCAAAAGTTGAAATGTCAACTTGCAAACATTGTCTTGTAGGGAAAACTTGTCGCAAGCCGTTTGGAACTGGCACAAGGGCCGAAGTTCCATTACAGCTTATCCATTCGGACATTTGCGGTCCAATGAATGTTAAGACAAGACGCGGGAAGTCCTATTTCATCACCTTCATTGATGACTTCACCTGTTTCAGTCACATTTATTTGATTTCCCACAAACATGAAGCTTTATCCTGCTTCAAAAACTATATGAGTTTAGTGAAAAATCAACTAGATCGCAAGATAAAGGTCTTGCGAACCGATCGGGGTGGAGAATATCAATCAACGAGTTTTAAGGAACTCTGTGATGAAAAAGGCATAGTTCATCAAATAACTATGCCTTATACTCCGCAACAAAACGGTGTTGCGGAAAGAAGAAATAGGACATTGATGGAAATGGTCCGATCAATGATGTCTCAGGCAAATTTGCCCATCACCTTTTGGGGTGATGCATTATTGACGGCAGCATTCATCTTAAACCGTGTACCCTCGAAGTCGGTAAGTTCTACTCCTTATGAGTTGTGGAACAATAGAACTCCAGACTTAAGCTTTCTAAAACCTTGGGGTTGTGCCTCTTACGCACATTTATCCTCTCACAAATATGGCAAACTTGTGCCACGTGGGAGGAAGTGTATCTTCATCCGATACGCTGAAAACTCCAAAGGATATGTTTTCGTCGGTCAAGAGGACAATGGGGGTCTAATAGACTTCGAATCGAGGAATGTTGTCTTCTTGGAAAACGAGTTTCCAAGACAGGGTGAGATAAGTCAAGACTTATCCTTGTTTGAGACTTGGGATCAAGAAGGATCGGAACGTTCGAGTGGGAGAATTCTTGGTGAAGAGGAAAATGACCCTCATACTTCACCTATGGATGATACGAATGATACCAATCCTATTCCGAGTGGGAGTGATGTTATTCCAAGTGGGAGTGATGTCATTCCAAGTGGGATTGATCAAACTCAAGCAAGACGTAGTAATCGAACGAGGCTAACACCTCTGAGATTTGAGGATGAATTTCCTCAAACATTCATGACATTACTACAAGATGATGACGAACCTGCAAACTTTAAACAGGTCATCACATGCCCTGCTAAAGATAAATGGATAGCGGCGATGGAAGAAGAACTTCAATCCATGAAAACAAACCAAGTCTGGGACTTGGTTGATTTACCTAAGGGACGTAGAGCCATTGGGAACAAGTGGGTTCTCAAAATCAAGTATAAGGCTGAAGGCTCCATCGAGAAATATAAAGCTCGTCTTGTTGCGAAAGGTTTCACGCAACAGGAATGAATAGACTACGAAGAGACTTTCTCTCCTGTCGTGCGTTTTACCTCCATTCGCTTAATTCTGGCAATGGTGGCTTGTTTGGACCTCGAGTTACATCAGATGGATGTAAAGACTGCTTTTCTTAACGGAGAACTAGATGAGGAGATCTACATGGAACAACCAAACGGGTTCGTACAAGAAGAAAACAAACATAAGGTTTGTAAACTTCGTAAATCCATATATGGTCTTAAACAATCCTCAAGGCAGTGGTATATGCGCTTTCAAGAAGTCGTTTTGTCGTATGGTTTCTCCATGCTCGACGAAGACAACTGCGTATACATTAAGAGGATTAAGAACAAGTATGTAATTATGTCTCTTTATGTAGTTGACATACTTCTAGCCGGAAATGATAAGCGTCTTATCATGGATATCAAAGCTTGGCTTTCATCCGTCTTTGAAATGAAAGACATGGGTGAAGCTGCATATATCCTTGGGGTTAAGATCTCAAGGAATCGTTCCAAGAAACTTCTTTCTCTCTCTCAAGAGACATATATAAAGAAAGTTTTAGAACGGTTTAATATGCAGGACTGCAAGCCAATTGATACTCCAATAAGCAAAGGCGAGGGTCTATGTTTGGAAATGTGTCCCAAAGATCCAAAAGAAAAGAAAGCTATAGAAAAGGTTCCATACTCCAGTGCTGTCGGGAGTCTGATGTACGCCATGATGTGTACCAGACCGGACATTTGCTATGCTGTTGGTATGGTAAGCCGTTACCAATCCAACCCAGGACAGGCACACTGGAAAGCGGTGAAGAGGATATTAAGGTACCTCAAAGGGACTACGGACTATGCGTTGTGCTATCAAGGCAATACCTTGAGACTCGAAGGCTATACCGATGCTGATTGGGCAGGTGATCTCGACGAGCGAAGATCTACCTCAGGCTTTGTTTTCTTGCTCAGGAATGGTGCAATATCCTGGAGCAGCAAGAAGCAAACCTGTATCGCCCTATCAACCATGGAAGCCGAATTTGTAGCATTCAGCATGGCGGTCCAAGAAGCTGTTTGGCTTAGGAAATTCTTAGACAGGCTGACGGATGCCACTGACTCGAGCACTGTTCCTATATACAGTGATAGTCAAGCTTCGATTGCCTATGTCAAAGATCCTAAATTTCATTGTAAGACCAAACACATTGATATTCGATTTAAGTTTGCGAAGGACTATGACAAACGGAAGGAAGTAAACATAGGATACATATCCACGCATAAGATGATAGCGGATCCCCTTACTAAGGCGATCCCCAGAGATGTGTTCTTCAAACACTTATCATCTATGGGAATGCGTAGGTGCTGAGCTGTATCATGTAATATTTCCCATGTCTATAGAAGATCAAAATTTAATAAAAAGAAGAAGTTCTTTTATATATTGCATACAAGTTTCTTACAAATGATTTTATACATTTGTGTTTAAGTCTCGGCTATTTTATTGTGTGTATGTCGGACAGATTAAGGTTGGCTCTCTCACATGAGCAACCGCATTATCTTATCAGATGGATAAGATAGAGATGAGACTAGTTTAAAGTCAAAATCATTAGACAAATGATTTAGAGTCGTGACTTAAACAAGATAGTCGAATGAAAAAGATCTGCATCATATGGATGCTTACAAAAGATCTGAGATCTGTATCACAAGGATATTTAAAAGAGATCTTATAGGATTTTTTAAATCCTATCTGTCTTATGCAGGATGAGAGTCCGGGAATATTTCATGGGTAGTAAGGGGACTCAAAAGATAGGCATTGTGGTGTCTGATCTTTCATCCGTACAACATCATTAAGACATACTCTCCCTGGGAAAGGAGTGATGTTGTAATACGTGTTCATACCACGTATGCATTTCGACCACTGAGTTAGTAGCAATAGTGTTTGCTATTATGTGAGACTCAAAGGCCATATGGGTCTTAACTCTTACCCTCAAGGACTCCAATTGGTTCCTTTAGATTTGACGAGATGATCGCTATCTTAGCGTGTTGCTAATGGGCTATGATAATTCGGCTCGGCGGGGCACGTTAGAAAAGCGAATCAAGTCAAGATCAGAAGGTTCGCAAGAAGAGGAAGATTGATTTCATATTCGCATTTGGACTTTAATGATTCAAAGCTGGCCAGCCAATTGTGATCCAGATGGGATTCAATTGTTGAATATAAAGTATAAGAAATGTGAAGAAATAATCTAGGGTAAAGCATGCGTTGAACTACTCAACTTTGCACCTTCGAGGTCGTTGTGTATCTCTAACAAGTGCACAACAACAGACTCTACGCGCATGACGGTCGCACGGTCTATTTCTCGGTATGATAGATGAAAGAACTAAGAGAAAGACGTTCTCTTACAATCCCCTCAAGTGTGAGTGGGAGATGTTGGATATGGAAGACGTTTGTACACCCTTGTAGGGGATGTACGAGGGAATACGGACCTCGAACGTCGCGTACACGAAGTCGTGTGCAAAGAGAATCTGTTCCCTTACGGAGAGGATCTCTAGATTAATGGGAAAGTTGCATTATATGTGCATAAGTGCATGCGACATATGGCTAATAAAGGGGGTAATATCTTAAGCTTATGGTGTACCATGCATATGGTACAACTTAAGCTTATAATGTGCCATGTATGATGATACACCTTAGTTAAATTGTTCCAAAGGAACAATTACTCCTAAAATAACTACCTTGGGGGCTATAAAAAAGACCCAAGGGTTAGCCATTTCCTTACACTTTTGCATGGTATTCTTGCCTTGCATTTCATTCTAGCGAAGCTCTGCCGAAATCCTTCCTCTCTCTTTATCCAAGTTCTTAATCTAAAAGTAGAGATTTAGATTATGGATTTAGTAGCCTTACTCCGTTCGTGAGAAGACTCGATCCGTTGTGGCGAATCCGAAGGCGAAGTTCCGTGACTACCGTGCCGCATACGCAAGCGTAAGTCTCAACTTCATTTATCGATCCTAACTCTGTTTTGACAGGATCCAACACGGACTTCCCGGATTCGATCAGTGGGCACTCCCGTGTCCATTAACACTGATCGATCCCGGGAGCACTAAGCCCACAACGATAACTCCCAACGTCTCATCCTGCCGCTCCTGCGTGCTAGGATTCGACGTCTACGCTATGGGTGTGAGCTATGGCTAGGGAGTCAACCGCCAAGTTTATTCCCCCTTGGCCCAACGGTCAAAGGCGGTCTTTTTCCCACCGATGACAATGGAACACCCCGCGTAACCGTTAGATTCCTAATCCCTATCGATTTCCTAACCCTATGGACGCATCGGGAAGATCCCCCGAAGGGGTTTCCACCAAAATCCCAGATTTGGGAACTACTCACAAAAATCCATTGAAAAGCGATCTAAATAAAAATTAACCGTTGGAATCATAATCAGACGATTGTAATGCGGAAGTAATAGAGTAGTTAAGACAATACTAAAATTTGAGAAAGATCTGAAAACTTACAAAAGAACAGTAATTACAGCCGTCACAATGGGAGAAAACAGTAAAAAACTCGCAGCTCTCCGTTTCTGGAACCCTAGGGGTTCTATTTATAGACTCTCGCATCGCCCGATCGGTTGACAAGTCAATCGATCGGTTGATCCGTTACAAAATAATAACAGAAAACGGCGAGCGTTCACCCGGTCATATGAACCGGTCGGGTGAGTTCTTGAGTGACCGGTTGGATCTTGGCGCCGTCGGGTGAAGCGATCGGTTTGGTGCCCGTGTCTTCAGCTCCCCATCTTCAGCTACAGATGAACCGATCGGGTGAGAGTCACCCGATCGGTTGGCATTTTGCTCGAAAAGACAGAGAACGGGCCCCCGCTGAACCGGTCTGTGAACCGGTCGGGTGACTTCCATATGAGCTCCGGCTGAGACCGGGTGGTGCACGCGTGCACCACCCGATCGGTTGGAGATGACCAACCGACCGGGTGAGGGGCTGAAAGATGAATTCTTCGACGTTTGACCCCCTGGATCACGCGTAACTCCTCCCGTGATCCGGGGACTTGAGATATCATCGTTAAACGTCCCCTACGTGGTCAACCTCTTGCAAACATGGATAAACAAAGAAAAGTGAAAGAAAACGAGAAAATACGAGAAAATGAATAAAAGACGGCGAAAAACACGGGGAAACATAAAAGAAAACGTGCATGAATATCTGAAATATAAATGCACGTCAGTCGATCGGTGAGTCAACGTAGACCGACTAACTGTAAACAGTAAAGAGCTTGGAAATGACTGAGAAGAACTAGTCGGTCCAAGAAGCTTTGTCGACCGACTAGATCACCATCTAGTCGGTCAGTTCTTCTTCTTGAACCAACTAACATGCACAAGAAGTCGCGAATCGAAGCGCGATGCTTCGTGAAGGATTGTATGGACTTCTACTAAGATCCTAGAGCTAAGATATGAACGTTATAAAGATTTAAAATGTAAGACCTACTCAAGGCTTAACATTCTACGAAAGAAGCTTAAAGACTACAAATAAAACTTGACGATACCGTCTTCAATAGCTTCAATCGAATCTTCATGACTTCTAAATTGGTCCATAAGCTTCAACGAAGCTTTAGGCATACGATCACGTGCTTTGAGAAGTCTTGAGACGTCGTAATTGATATTCAAATGAATTTGGCGACGATCTCCATAACTGCGCTCACAAAGTGTTAGTTCACGTTATATTTATGTTTGTTCATCATCCAAAACCAAATCCGGGGAGTCCAATATCCAACATTCTCCTCCTTTTTGGTGATGACAAACCAACATAAATAATAATCAAAAATAATAATTCAAATGAAATTTACTTACTCCCCCTGCATTGATGACACGTTAATTCCAATTTAAACAAAAATAATACGCATCAAGCAGACGAGTGAAGTATATAAAATGAGAAAAGATTATTGAATTATCGAATACCAAATTTAGGTTATTGAAATATCGGATTTGAAAATCCATTTATATATCTTAACTCCCCCTGAATCTAACATATCAAATTAGATTCTTGGAATAGTGCTCTAAATTTTCATTTAGCACATCGTTATTATTATATCTCTCCCCCTTTGGCATAAGCAAAAAGAGCGGGAGGATAACAACGACAACAACAATGGCCTCAAATAAAAAGCACGGGAGTCGTAGAATACGACGACGGTTCAAGTGACACCAAAGAGAAAAATACGAATAGAATCAAGGCGTGTCAATGATACCATAGTCGAAAATCGTAAAACGAAATCATCAAAACTCAAATCAATATTACGGATTGAGTTATGGAATATACTCTCCAATATCAACATTCTTGGTTAATTTAGTGCATGGAAAACAATTCTATGTTTCCATGAAGAAATTTCTATAAAACCAAGTTAATATCGTCGAGCGACGAAATCAAACATCAGAGACATAAAAAAATATAAATTGTGCACAATAGAATGAAATGTCAACTGCGATGTATATATATAAAAGATATGAACCAGAGAACATCAAAAATAAACATCACTGACATACAAAACATCGATCGACCGATCGGAGCACAAAAATACATCATCATATCACAGATATCGGAGTGTCAAAAAAATATACACCATCATCAAAAGACATCCAAATACATCATCAAAAATATCAAAAATATCCAAAATACATAGCCACACACACTATCCTACCCAACATCTCTCACAACTAGATATGTCATCCAATGAGTATCGGGAGAGGCCTCAAAGAAACTCAAGAGGCAGTGGGAGGATCAGAAGCAACTGCAGGCTCAGCAGGAGCAGAGGAGGTGACTGGATCAGCAGGAACGTCTGGAATATCAGCAGGAGCGACGGCAGAAGTGGCAATCTCTGGAGCAGCAACCGTAGTGGCCTCGGAAGCACCAGTCGGAGTATCCACCGTAGGAGCGGTGGCAACAGGTGTGCTCTCGGGGGCACCCGCAGACGAAGCAGCAACAGCAGCACCAGAAAAGGAAGCACCAGCAGCAGTACCAGAAGGGCCCTCGGGGGCACGAGTGGAAGCACGACAAAGCTCCTCAATGTCCTCCTCAGCCAACTCATCCATCTCCTCATCCTCAGAAACAGAAGGAGGAAGCTCAACACCCATCAGACGAGCCATACGGCAAACTACCTCCTCGGTACGAGCCAAACGAGACTCGTGACGACGAAGTAACCGAACGACATCATCAAGGGTGGCAGAGGGAGCAGCAGAGGCAGACACAGAGGCAGACGCTGAAGGTGTCGTCCTCTGAACGTGACGGAGCGCCGCAAGAGATTTCTTGACGGCAGTCGTGTTCAGGGGTGGACCAAAGGGACGCTCATCGTCACGAGGCAACGTGACACGGAAGTGACGAAACACGAGGGTCAACAAGCACGGAAATGGGATATGAGCTGATTTAGAGGACTTGCGAATACACTCAAAAGAATCAATCTTATCGAGTATAATGCGAGCCCAATTAATCGAGCTCCCCATGAAGATAGCATAGATCAGTTTCAGAAAGGGCTGGGACGGTAAAGATGAGGAGCCGTACTTGGGAAGCAAGCACGACTTCAGAATCAGATTGAGGACCCATGCATTCGGCTTGAAAGATTTAGATGGCATGCCAATCATGGCGGGAGGGATCTGATGGAAAATCTCAGAGAGGATGGTCTGATCTAAGGAAGAAATATCGTCAACAGAAATATCTGAGGGGAGGAGGCCAGACGAAGAGATACCCAAAATCTCTCCTAAGATTTCTGCCGTGAGGACTATAGGAGTCCCCAAAACAGTCGTCTCAACAGAGTGGGTCTCATCGTACTGACCCCGGATCCTATTCGCATAAAAAAGCTTCACTAAACGAGGGTACGGGTGAGGGTTCGCCTTCGGGTCATATCGAAGGTAATCGAGAAGACCCGAGGACGAAAGAAGATCAGCTAACCCTATGAAGTCACTGAACTGGATGAAATGCTCCAGAAGCAGCGGGCAATGTTCGATACGGTTGTAAGCCGCGAGACACATAGGGTCATCTCGACACAACGAGATATCGAAAACGCCAACCGGCATCGAAGCCTTTCCCTTAGGCTTACGGGTAGACATACGAGGGTGGGTGCTAGACTCCGGATGGGTAGGAGGAGTGGGTTCCCTATGAGTCTCTGTCTCGGGGTTATACTCGATATCGGAATCAGTAGGAGTATGGAAAGAAGAGCGAGAGGCAAGATCCTTGGTCTTGGGCTTAGGCTTGGGCTTGGGTTGACCTCTAGGCTTGGCGGTCGTCGTCCTCTTCTTCTTGAGAGGAGGCGAAGACGACGAAGGTTGGGTGGTCTTAGCTCGGCGTTTCGAAGGGGTTGGATGATCGGGATCCGCAGGGGTTGGTTCTACGGTCATCGGTGAGGGGCTAGAGGGAGTGATTGGGATTCGTGTTCGGGCCATAAGCGCGGCACTACACGAGACACGAGATCAAATCAAAGAACCCTAGCACAACCCTAGGAAATCCGAAACCCTAGAGGAAGAGATCTAGAACCCTAGGCTGAAAACCTAACCCTAAACTGAAAATGAACCCTAGACAGGAGAGGGAGGAGTGAGGGTTACCCTAGGAGGAAGAACGACGGTGATCGGCGGCGGGAATGGTCGGAAATAGGCCGGAAGTCGAAGGGTCTCGATGGAGGAACGAGGGTTTTGCGAGCTGGAGAGGAGAAAACAACCGACTAAAAAGAAAATTAACTGGTTAGATCGAGTATAAGTCGGTCGAAAACGCAAAAGACCAAACAGTCCCTGGCACAACTAGTCGGTCACAGTTCAAGCACTGACCGACTAGATCACGATCTAGTCGGTCGGTCAATGAGCTTGAACCGACTAGTTGCAAACAGTGGCTGAATCCAAGTTTAACTGACAAGAATTAGTCGGTCTGCGTTCATTTACTAACCGACTAGATCTCAATCTAGTCGGTCGGTCACTGAACATGAACCGACTAAAGAGTTAAGATGGAGAGGAAACTCAAAAAGCTTGAGTTAGTCGGTCTAAGTTCTTCTACTAACCGACTAGATGGGAATCTAGTCGGTTGGTGGTTGAACTGAAACCGACTAAATGAGTCCAAAAGTTGATAATCAAGTTCTCTCCTCAATACACTTGGACGATACATCGCAATACTCTCAATAATCATCTAAACTACCCCATTAAACATCGAAATCTTAAATACGACATTCAAAACATGAATTCGAGCAAAAATTCAAAATATCACATAAATTCCCGAAAAAAAAACCAATAAGTCTAGCATGAACGAAATATTTCGAAATATAATAGCATGCAAGATTATTGAATGAACCATGAATCCTATATCTCGGATTCACCCATAATCCCCAATTCTCGACGCAACCGCACAAAGGAGTCCTCCTTTAGGGGTTTCGTGAAAATATCGGCGATTTGCTTTTGGGTTTCAACTTACACTAAAATGATGTCCTTTTTAGCAACATGATCATCTAAAAAGTGGTGTCGGACATCTATGTGTTTCGAACGGGAATGGTGTACCGGGTTCTTGGAAAGACATATTGCACTTTGGTTGTCAACCATGATAGGGCAAGTATCACAATTTATACCAAAGTCTTTAAGTGTGTGTCTCATCCAAAGAACTTGAGCACACGCGGCACCGGCGGCAATGTATTCCGCCTCGGTGGTTGAAAGTGATACGGAATTTTGCTTCTTGGAAAACCAAGAGACAATGGAATTTCCTATAAAATGGCAAGTGCCACTAGTACTTTTCATGACGGATTTGCATCCCGCATAATCGGCATCACTATATGAGATTAACTCATACGTGCTAGATTTTGGATAAAGTAATCCAAAATCAAGTGTATAACTTAGATAACGGAAAATACGTTTTACCGCTAGTAAGTGAGACTCCTTAGGTTGAGACTGATAACGAGCACATACGCATACGGCAAACATAATATCGGGCCTACTTGCGGTAAGATAAAGTAAACTACCTATCATACCTCGATACAAACGAATTCTACATCCTTACCGCCCATATCCTTATCAAGATGCGTAGTCGTGCTCATTAGAGTCTTTTTCCCGGAGGCACTCTCCATTCCAAATCGCTTTAGCAACTCCACCGTATACTTCGTTTGGTGGATGAAGATTGCATCGTCCATTTGCCGAATTTGGAGACCTAAGAAATATTTGAGCTCACCCATGTGGCTCATCTCAAATTGTTCCTTCATAACATTAGAAAACTCTTCGCAAAGAGCAGAGTTAGTAGCATCGAAAATAATATCATCAACATAAATTTGAACTAAAATTATATCATTATTCGAATGCTTAACAAAAAGTGTAGAATCGGCTTCTCCCATTTTAAAATTCAAATCCAAAAGAAAATTCTTTAGGCGATCATACCAAGCTCGAGGAGCTTGTCTTAAGCCGTAAAGCGCTTTCTTTAGTTTAAAAACATGATTTGGAAATTTTTCATTAATGAAACCCGGAGGTTGAGAAACGTAAACTTCCTCAACAACATCTCCATTTAAAAATGCACTTTTAACATCCATTTGAAATAATTTAAAATCCTTATGGCATGCAAAAGACAATAATAATCTAATTGATTCTAATCTAGCTACCGGAGCGAAGGATTCTTCGAAATCAATACCTTTCTCTTGTCGATAGCCTTGAGCAACTAACCGAGCTTTGTTCCGGACGACGACTTGGTTTTCGTCGGTTTTGTTCTTGAAGATCCACTTTGTCCCTATGACGGTGTGGTTCTTCGATGGCAATGGAACAAGCTCACAAACTTCATTCCTCTCGAATTGAATGAGTTCCTCCTCCATGGCTAAGATCCAAGCGCTATCTTCGCATGCTTCATTAACATTCTTTGGCTCTATCGAGGAGGCAAAGGCACAATGATCGAAGTAGTTCACTTGCGATCTCGTCTTGACACTATCATGGATATTGCCAATGACTTGCTCATGAGGATGGTCAT
This sequence comes from Scilla litardierei, assembly GCA_030789695.1. Classification (NCBI taxonomy): domain Eukaryota; kingdom Viridiplantae; phylum Streptophyta; class Magnoliopsida; order Asparagales; family Asparagaceae; genus Scilla; species Scilla litardierei. Next base: position 624,456,298 of record CM061142.1, read on the forward strand.
GAACGGTATGAAGCCGTTTGGGAATACCTTGGTCACTAGGAACATTCTCAACAACTTCATTAGATGGGTTAGTCTCAATAGAATCGATAGAATCATTAGAATTAGAATTATCAAACGAATCACATAAAACATCCATTGAATCATTATCATTTGAAATTCTAGTTGAAACAAATCCTTCATTAAATGAGACATGAAGCGACTCCTCGATCGTTGAGGTTCGTTTGTTGAATATCCGGTAGGCTTTGCTACGCGAAGAATATCCAACAAAAATCCCCTCATCGGATCTTGGATCGAATTTGTCCAAACTACCATACGTGTTCTTAATAAAACATTTCGAACCAAAAACACGAAAATGTTTAACTTGAGGTAACCTACCAAACAACAATTCACAACAAGTTTGTTTAGTGCCGGGCCTCAAAAGTATTCTATTAAACACATAGCAAGTGGTGTGTACCGCTTCCGCCCAAAATTGATGGCCAAGTTGGCTATCATCAAGCATAGTGCGAGCACACTCCACTAGCGTCCTATTCTTTCTCTCAACTACACCATTTTGAGGAGGTGCACGAGGGAAAGAGAAGGTGTGTGTAATACCAATTTCATCACAAAATGTCTCAAAAGACTCATTCTCAAATTCACATCCATGATCACTACGAATAGTGACAATGGTGGTTCCTAAGAGATTTTGTACTTTCTTAACAAAAATTGTGAAGTTTTCAAAAGCTTCATTTTTATTACATAATGAAAACACCCATGTAAATCTCGAATAATCATCTACGATGACAAGTCAATATCTTGCATTTCCTAAGGAAGCAACTCTAGTTGGCCCAAATAAGTCTAGATGTAATAGCTCTAGTGGCCGTTTCGTAGAAATGCTTTTCTTAGGTTTAAATGAAGATTTAGGAAGCTTGCCACGTTGACAACAATCACAAAAACTTTTCTTTTCAAAAACGAGCTTCGGAAAACCTTTAATGGAATTTAATTTTGAAAGCTTATAAAGTGTTCCAAAGTTCACATGTCCAAAGCGTCGATGCCATAAGTGTTGTTCACTTGTGTTGGCAACGAGACATTGTTCATAAGACTTAGGAAGATCCAAAATATAAATATCTTTATGACGTGTGCCGGAAAATAATAATTTATTATTATCTTTTCTTAAAATATGACACAATCTTTTCGCAAAGCTAACTTTGTAACCTTTGTCACAAAGTTGGCTTATTGAAATAAGATTATGATTTAAACCATTAACTAGATAAACATCACTAATTAAAGGTTTAGATGGGTTACCCACTTTACCAACACCGACAATGGTTCCGCTCTCGTTGCCTCCAAAGACTACCCGGTTTCCATTAGCAATGGGCACCACTCCGGAAAGCAATTGAGCATCGCCCGTCATGTGTTTTGAACACCCGCTATCGAGTATCCAATTCCCTTTGGAGCTAAATTTAAATTTGTTGCTCATTTTCTTTTTCTTTTCCTTGAGTACCTAAAGATAGAAAATTTCATATCATGGTACCCAAGGTCATTGGGTCCAAAAGATTAGACCTTTGGAAGCTAAGTCCAATTGGACTTAGACTTCCCCACATAATTTCTACTATGCACAACATCCGAAAAATAAGCATTCATATACACTTGTTTTTCATCCATGCTTGTGTCCTTTGGGCTCCAAATAGTGAAAATCTTGGGAGCCCTCATCCTATTGGGTGCATGCATGCGTTGTTGATTTCTACGTGATGCATGTTGTGGATAGGCATAAGGAACATGATGGAATGGTGCATGTGGATAATTATTCATATGATGTTGTGGGTGAACATATGCATGTGAGGGAACACGTGCGTGAGGGTGTCTCACATGGTGTGCACGTGCCCGAGAATGTGTTGCATAAAAATCATCATAAGTGTGAGACGGTGGAGTAGGACGTGTGTTCCTACGTGGCATGGTATTGGTGTACATATAAGCATGCCCCTTCTTTGGAGGTCCACCCAAAGTGGGTTTCTTTCCGAAAGAGGGTGTGGACGAGGTGGAAGCACCATTGGTAGAAGAACTACCAATAGAGTGTTTGCTACCACTCGTAGAGTCACCGAAAGTTGGCCTAACAAAAGTAGTGGCCGATTTGGATGGACATCCCATCGTATACCCCAAGCCAATGTGGTGATTGGCCGGAAGTAAGTCACTTAGGATTTTATCCAAATGGTCCTTACCCTTATTGAATTTATTAATTCGGCCTAATGTGTTCTCATATTTCTCTTTGAGAGAATGCATAGAAGTATCCAAGTTGGATACTTGCGATGTGAGCACATAAACACAAGAATTAAGATTCTCATTCTCAATACTCAAAGTCGAGTTTTGAGAATTTAAATCCGCTATCTTATGTTCTTCCGGATCTTCAATGCAAACATGTTCAAGTTTAGATTTGAGATTAACAATCTCATTTCTTAACTCTTCAACAACGGTGTCGTTGTTGGTGATGATAGTCTTAGGCGAGGTTTGAATGCTAGCTAGGTCATCTTTTACTTTAGTATATCTATTTACTAATTTAGTATATTTAGACCATAATTGAGAGTTAGCATTCCTAAGATCATCCATAGTTACCTCATCGCCTTCGTCGTCACTATCATCGGAAGAGGAGGATCCTTGATCATGCTCCTCTCTTGCCATGAAGCACATGTGCGCTTGCTCCACTTGCTCATCGTCTGACTCTCCGCTTGAGGAATCCTCGGAGTCGGTGAACGTTGCTCCGACAAGTCCCTTTTTGTTTCCTTTCTTGTACTTCTTGGACTTATCGAATTTCGGCGCCTTCCACTTCTCCTTTTGCTTGTTGAGAGGACACTCCGCTTTCATGTGTCCTGGCTTATTGCACTTGAAACACAAAGGAGAGGAAGAGGCGTTAGAAGAACCAAATTTAGCTTTGTTCTTATAGTTACCTTTTCGGAAGAAACGGTTGAACTTCTTGGCCATGAGTGCCATGGACTCCAAGTCCAACTCGTTTTCCGAGTCTTCATCATCGGTTGATGTGGATGTGGATGGAGCGGCCTTGAAAGCAATAGCCTTCTTCTTTGGCTCGTCTTGCTTTAGGTAGGACTTCATCTTTTCCTGCAATTTTAGCTTGCTATCCTTGCGTACCTCGTATGACATCAAAGTACCCATTAGTTGAACTACGGTGTACTTATTCATATCATTACCTTCCTCGATGGCGAAGGTACGCTTTTCCCAAGAAGAAGGAAGTCCTTCGATAAGCTTCGAACACTTCTCCTTTTGGGTGTAGGTTTTGCCGAGAGCCTCCAACTCGTTTATGATGTCGACGAAGCGAGCGTAATACTCCTTCATCTTCTCGCCCTGTTACATATGAAACATTTCGTAATCTTTGTTTACAACTACGAGTTTAGAGTCTCTTACCCTACTCGTCCCTTCATGTAGAATGAGGAGGGAGTTCCAAATTTGATATGCACTCTTACATGTGCATATCTTATTGAAGTCCTCGGGCTCCAATGCGCATTGCAAGGCGTTCATTGCCTTGGCATTGCTTACCTCCGCGGTGACCTCCGCGGTTGTCCATTTCTCAAAGTCTTCTTCTTCGGGCTCGACGTATTCCTTCATCGTGGTCCTCCATAGAGATGCACTCCAGAGGAAAGTTTCCATCCGGCATTTCCAGTACCCGTAGTTGGTACCGTTGAAGAATGGAGGCCTCGTCGAGGAATGTCCTTCCATCACCGAAGATGCTCCTTCACGGTTCCTGAAGGTGCCATAGTCGGAAGGTGGACGCACGGTCTTGTTGTCGTTGGCAGACATAGCTAAGTATCTGGCTATGATACCAAATGTAATGCCCTACAAGCTACTGCACAAGTACTAGAGGGGGGTGAATAGTACTTTAAAAATAACGAGGAGTATAATTCCTAATTATAGTGCAAACAACTACCAAATCAATTTGCGGAAGCTTAAATTGAAGACAACAACAGAAATAACAATGCTAACAATAGATGTTACTGGGTTCGGATCCACCCAAGTCTCTCTGACTTGTTCCCGGTGATCCTACGTCCCAACCACCCGGATCCCCTCCGGATACTTGAGTTAGAAACCCTAACTCAAGATTTCCACTATGAAATACTTGTGAAAAACCTCCACAAGTCAAATCATACAAAATGTAATTTGTGACTCCCATAACCCGGGATCACAACCACACTCTCACAACCGAGAGTGAAACTTACAATTCAAATATGAAATGAAATAAGAAAACTTCTTACCGAAAAAATACTTATGCCTCGAGTATTGCTTACGAATTAGGGCAAGGATGATTTTGAGGAAGAAGTGGCACCAAACCCTAGCTCCAAGATATAGATCAGGGATGGAGAGCTTTGGGGATGTTGGTGACCTAGAATCAAGCACTTGGCTTGGAAGGCTTCACACTCAATGAATCTCTCTTTGGAAGTAAGAGTTAGGAGAGATTATTGAATGGAATGAATGAGCTTTGAATGAGCTTGGAATGATTTCTCTTGATCTCTAAACTTGCAATAATATCAGCCTTGGCAGCAATGAATGCAGCCCATCAAGTATATATAGGTTAGAGGAGAGAGAGAAAGAAATTCGAGTCATTAAATGCTCCAACGGCTCTTTTATGAACCCAACTAGTCGGTCAAAGAACAACCACCGACCGACTAGTTCATCAACTAGTCGGTCGGTCAATTAACGTATACCGACTAATGAGTGAACTGAGAAAAGATCAAAGCACAGACATAAGGAACTAGTCGGTCCAAGAAGAGTAGCTGACCGACTAGTTTCACAACTAGTCGGTCAGTTGCTCAACGTAGACCGACTAACAGATAAAACTGAAGTCTGAGCAGAAATAGACTTAGTCGGTCCAAGAACAAATGTTGACCGACTAATTTACCAACTAGTCGGTCGCCAAATGAGCTTAGACCGACTAACGATAAACAGTAAGTTAGGTGAAAAATTGGCATGTACAGTAAACTAAACTAGTCGGTCCAAGAAGAAAAGTTGACCGACTAGTTCATCAACTAGTCGGTCGATCAATGAACACAGACCGACTAATGATAAACAGGAGCATAGGCTCAAATGTGCATGAACAGGGAAAGCTCAACTAGTCGGTCACAGAAGCATCACTGACCGACTAGTTCACAAACTAGTCGGTCGGTGAGTCAACATAGACCGACTAACTGTAAACAGTAAAGAGCTTGGAAATGACTGAGAAGAACTAGTCGGTCCAAGAAGCTTTGCCGACCGACTAGATCACCATCTAGTCGGTCAGTTCTTCTTCTTGAACCAACTAACATGCACAAGAAGTCGCGAATCGAAGCGCGATGCTTCGTGAAGGATTGTATGGACTTCTACTAAGATCCTAGAGCTAAGATATGAGCGTTATGAAGATTTAAAACGTAAGACCTAATCAAGGCTTAACATTCTACGAAAGAAGCTTAAAGACTACAAATAAAACTTGACGATACCGTCTTCAATAGCTTCAATCGAATCTTCATGACTTCTAAATTGGTCCATAAGCTTCAACGAAGCTTTAGGCATACGATCACGTGCTTTGAGAAGTCTTGAGACGTCGTAATTGATATTCAAATGAATTTGGCGACGATCTCCATAACTGCGCTCACAAAGTGTTAGTTCACGTTATATTTATGTTTGTTCATCATCCAAAACCAAATCCGGGGAGTCCAATATCCAACACGAGGTTATAACATACTGCAACGATGGCATTCAACGCCTCATCCGCGTCTCATGAAGAAGGTCATTCAACCGTCCGACCCCCGCTCTTCAACGGAACCAACTACCCAAGTTGGAAGATCGGGACGATGGCCTACTTGAAGGGTCACGACCTTTGGGACATCACGGAGTCGCCATTTGAGGAGCCTACTTCACCCGCTGCCTCGAGAACTAAATCAGAGAAGGACTTTATCAGAGTCAATGCTATGGCTATGTGTGTACTCCATTGCGCCCTCACTTCGAATGAGTTCGAACGCATCTCCATGTGTAAATCGGCCAATAGTATTTGGCATACATTGGAGATTTTCCATGAAGAGTTACTTCAACATAAGGAAGAGGTTCAGCCAACTAAGCCCGAGAAGGAAAAGGGGGTTGCACTCCATGTCGAGAAGGAGTCGTTCATGTGGAGAAAGAACTTTCCACGGGAAGCTCCAAGTGAAAATGATGATGAAGAATATGTTAACGACGATGACTACATCGAGCTTGCCAAGCAATTCAAGAAATATTGGAAAGCCAAGTCCGAGGTCAAGAACCAAACGAAGGGACTTATTGGCACATTTGATGATTCCGATGTGGACACATCAAATGATGAAGAAGAGGATGACAAGGAGCACGATCACAGGTGTTTCGTTGCTTTTGATGATTCTTCATCAACTTCCTCTAACTCAAACGATGAAGAGATAGAGGCGTGGCTCAACTCCAACGAAGAATGTTGCTTCATGGCTAATGGGGAAGAGTCTTCGTCAAGCTCAAGCGAGGAGGAAAGTGATGAGGAAATCAAGGAGGAAAGCGATGAGGAAGTTGAGGAAGAAAAGCTATCCTACGAGGAGCTCGAATACCACCTTAACGTGGCCTCCAATTTGGCAAGTAAGTGCATCGACTCATATGGTAAAATGAAAGCTAAACTTGATATGACATGAGTAGGGTGCATGCTTTAGAATCTACTAGTGTAAATAATCATGATGTGTTGCATGTCTGTGACACTAGTGAGAGAGACACACTTCTCTCTCAAGTTAAGGAATTGAGTTTAACTAATGAAAATCTTGTTGCTCAAAACCTTAGCTTAGGAACTCACATTTAACAACTTACGTTGAAATGTGAAGAGGAATCCCGTAAGCTCATAAGCTTTGTGTATTCTAGGGATTCACTCCACGATTTGTTGGAAAAATAACATCCAGCAAATCATAGAGGAGGTTTGGGTTATATTCAAAAAGTGGTACCCAAACCCACCTCTAATTCCACTTATGGTGCAAATACAAGAAATATTGCTAAAGCACCTAAGAAGAATCATCATGCTTTCTTGTACAACAATAACATCAACAAGAAGCATGTAGATCACAAGGTGATGAGGAAGAATGAAAATCTTTTATTTTTTGCTAAGAAGCAAAATCCTCATTCTTTGCATGCCAAGAAATTAGTTTCTACACCTAAGCATGCCACATCCATCCCTCTTGCAAAGGCAAAACCCTTGCCTAGGAAATCCTTGAGTTTATGATCAACTCTCTAGTTAGGGATGTGATCACCTCATGTGATTACATTAGGAAATCAAACTCCTCTTGGGTTTGGTTGCCTAATGTTTAGGTTCCTCACACATATGCATATTGCATGGGTATTGTGCTTGAATGTTTTTTTTTTGCATACCCATTGTTTGTGTGTGTTTCATGATTTTGAAAATGTTTTCAAACTTATTTTTTTCACGAAAATGAGGATCTTGGGGTTTATTGACATGCATGCATTTTTTGATCCATGTGTATGTCAATAGGGGAGTTAATATATTATATATTTAAAATATTTTAAGACATATTTTAACTCTCATTTCAGAGGATATTTGAGATCATTTTTTACAATTGGTTATCAAACTAAACCTCTTGTATATTGCCAACATGTTTCATGTTATATTTGTTTTGGCAATATCCTTGTGTAGCTTTGAAGCTTGATTTTTCCATATCTATTGCTTTGATACACTTTAGACTCATGGCTCCATTAATTGTATAATTGGTATTAGATCCTATAAGTCAAAACTTGACCATTTCTATGATCTAGGGGGAGCATGGGATAGTGAATTGATACCCACTAAATTTTTCAATTTGGTATCATACATCTCTTCTTTTCTTGCATATTGTCACATCTTGGTTAAGATGACAAAGGGGGATATATTTGATGTCCACCTTTTTGACGATGTCAAGGGGAGAGATATATGCATTATGTAAATATATATATGGGGAGATATATTCATATGCATATGTGGAGAGATATATGGGATTAGATAAACCATTCTTGTTTGCATGATATTGTCCATTTCAATTGGTTTATGTAATCCATGCCTATTATATGTCACCATGATCTTTTTTGGTAGAATAAGTATTTACTATTGTGTAGCTCATTGTATAATTGGTGCATATAAGTAGGGGAGCTCATTAGCTTTGTGCTTTAATACTTTGTATTTTACATAATGTGTGTCATCATAAAAAAGGGGGAGATTGTTGAGTATTGGTGTTTCATACCAATCTTATTTTGATGATGATCATAACATTATGTTGTTGCTAATGACTCTCATATTTTAGTCTCTCAGTTTCATTCCTAGAATACCTTTCTTAGAGACTAATCACTTGGTGCAAGGATGGACATCAAGTGGAGAAGGGCCAAAGCTTGGACTCAAGGAGTGCCAAAGCTTGGAGATGATAGAGAGTAATCAAGGCATCAAGATTGAAGACTTAGACTCTAAGGAAAGCAATGTAATCCATGTAACTTTTACTTTATTGCTTTCTCTCTCTTTGAGTCTAGGTTAATGTAATGACATGTTAGATGGTTTACTCATACATGCATATGCATCTAACCATCTTAGTGAGCCTTAGGATTATCATAGAATCCAACCAATTAGGCTCACCCTGTCCAAAGACTCATCTGGAGTCTCTGGCTTTCCATCAGTCGTTTGCTGAAGGATACACAGTCGACTGGGTGATTTCCAGTTGCCTGTAGATCCTTCTACAGTTGCCTGATATGCACGGCTCAAGTTAACATTTCAATTGACTCAAACTTGAGCTTTGCGCACAGTCGACTGCTGCTCAGTTTACAGTCGCCTGTAGATTTAAAGTCACCTGGGAATTGGCCAGCAGTCGTCTGAGTAGCGTAAGTGCATTCTCTGCATCTCTCTGTCTTTTCTCCATCTTATACAGCAGACGACTGATGAAGGTATTACAGTCACCTGACTAATTGACAGTCGACTGTATTATTGACATCAGTCGCATGTATGCTTATCTGGAGAAAGAGTGCAGCTCTTTGTTTTATTCCATCCCCTGCAGCAGTCGCCTGTTGAAGGATTAACAGGTGCATGTCCTGTTTTCAGTCGACTGTATCGAATTTATCAGTTGACTATCCTAGCCAAATTATAGTTGTTGGATATTTTCTAGCCGTTGATCAGTCGACTGTCTTATGATCATCAGTCGACTGTTCCTGTCGTTTTCGCCCAGTTTCTAGCCGTTGCAGAATTGATCTTTTGGCTGTTTTCTTGGGTTTTGGGGTTTGATATAGGGTTCCTATATATATGGGTGTGCTGCCATCTATTAATCTTCTTGATGCTATTGAATATCTCAAGATATCTATAAGCAACTCTTAAACTCCCTCAGTTCCCTCTTTTGAGCTCTCATTCATCTTCATGCATTGAAGTCCAGCTCAAGGGAATTCATCTAAGTGCTCTCAAGCATATCTCAACACTTGGAGATCCTCTTCCATGCCTTGCATCCATTTATGAGTAAGCATCTCAAGGCATAGGTAAGAGTATTTATTTTACTTGGTGAATTTGTAACACTAATTCTCTTAGTGGGAATTAGTCTTTCTCTCTTTGTGGGAGTTTATCTCTTTGTGGGATTAGGATATTCTCTTAGTGGGAATAACTCTCTTTGTGGGAGTAATTCTCTGAGTGGGAGTTTAGTGTCCTAGTGTAGGGCTAACCCTAATTCTCTGAGTGGGAGTTAGTGATTCTCTGTGTGGGAGTCTTGACCCTCGTGTAGGGTTGGTTGGGTCCTTGTGTAGGGCATAAATCCTCATTGTGGGGTATCTCCTTGTGAGATTTGTATTCACTTCTCTGTGTGTGAATATAGTGAATATTGGTGTGGCTGGACGTACCCAAGTTTTGGGAACCTGTGTAAAACTTTGTGTTTGCGTTTGGATTGATTGTGTCAATTATTTCCTCTTGCATTTATAATTCTGCATTTGCAAGTTTAATTTTAATTGGACAATTTTATTTCCATTACACTATTCACCCCCCTCTAGTGTGTGTCGTTAGTATTGCAAGGGTAAGGCGATCCTTACAAGACTTGTGTCAAACGATATTCTCAAACATTTAGATGTTTCAGATTTTAATGTCTGCGTTAGTTATAAAGACAGCATGAAATCTACTACATGCTATATTTACATATTAGCAGAAGGTGACATTTCCTGGAAGAGTGCTAAACAGACTATTATAGCCTCTTCCACTATGGCTGCAGAATGCATCGCTTGTCATGGGGCATCTAATCATGGTCTATGGCTACGGAATTTTTTCGTGGGGCTGTGAATTGTAGATGGCATTGAAAGGCCATTCAAATTATTTTTTGACAACATGTCCGTAGTTGCATTTGCCACTAACAACAAGAGCTCAGCGAAATCAAAGCATATTGATATCAAGTTCTTGATTGTTAAAGAAAGAGTTGGAAATAAACAGTTGTCTATAGAGCACATTGGTACAAACTCAAACATTGCAGATCTGCATACTAAGGGACTGCCACCCAAAATGTTTCATGGGAATGTTGCTCGTATGGGTGTCGTGTCAGCTGAAGATATTCAGTTTTTGTGGGAATTTGTAATTTTTGTAGTGCTCTTATTTTTGACAACATTTCAGCCTTCAATTTATGCATATTTGGTTTATTTCTGCAAAAATAAAGTTCAGTTTTGTTTGGCTTTATATTTCAACTCTATATTTATAAATGCGTATGAAAATATGTGTTTATGTTTCTGATCTCACTAAGGTTAAAGAGGATCAGTTGGAAATAGACATGTTAGATCACATCACATGTAATTTCCATGCTACACATCCACTTCATAATCCATGTCATTCTTTTGTATTAGCACGGTGACCACTGATGAGTCGAGCTGCAATTGCTGCGGCGAAGATCTCTTTGATCTCTTACTAATAAAATTGATGGATCAAATTGTTTTTTGACTCATTAAAGAAATGAAAGTAAGATAAGATCTTATTTGGTTGTATGCACAACGAAATATAATTATAAAGTTTAGCATATAGCCTAAGTGAAAGATTGTTGGAACTTATCCAACTAAGTCGGACTTAATCCAACGTTGGGCTAATATGCGATAAATAATTATATAGTGCTACACTGTCATATTAAGCCCAATGTATTAGTGATCTGATTTATTTAATTGAGTGGGCTAAATGAGTAAAATAGGTTGTGGGTCTTTATGTGTTGAGGCTATTGGGCTTCAACTCGTTGATGGGCCGAGTTAGAAACCCTAGGGCTATGGAGACTAGCCTATATATATGCGGTCATGATCCCCAGAGCACACAAACTAAGGAGCTGTCTTTTCTATGCCCAGTCGCTAGGAGAGAAACCTTGAGAAGGCTAAAGGGATTCTCCAACAGTAAATCCGTGCTGTTCTGGAAGATCATCTGATGCGTAATCCAGATCAACGGCTTCATAGATTCAGGTATGATTGCTATCAAAGAAGGTAAAGATTTAAGATTCCGCATGTTTACCTAGATCTGTATAATTAGGTTTATACGCACATCTAGATATTAAGATTTAACAATGACGACAACAACAAAATATCTTCGTCGATTAATCATCGATTTCCACTCATGATGCGCCACAAATCCCCGTCGGAGCACCGGCAACAACCCATAACGCGTCGACAATTTCGAGTAAGCACGGCAAGAACAAGCTTGGCGGGAACCAGACGGCTCACAAGCCTGAGAAGGCCATTGCGAAGAACAATCAGGTCATGCGGCATAGAAGGGCTCATAATCTGAACAAGGGAGCCATCCAACTCCATAGGCTGATCGGCATGTGCACGTGTTGCATGGACACGGCATTGTCCATGGCAGGCGATGCTTTACTCGGATGCATCCTCATGTGTCCATGCAGGGACTTATCGGATTTGAAGGACCTGCCACATTCACCACAAGCATTGACGTTGGGGATGACAACATTGACGGTGTCTCCCGTGGGTTCATCAGTGCTGCAATCTTAGTTTGATATGTTTTAGTTTTAGAATATAAAGATCAAATTGAATGAATGTGATCATCCAAAAATATGAAGAATGCATTTTTGGATACCATATGACATAGGTGCTCATATGTTATAAATACAAGTCATGAGTGGTCTTGTAGAATGAGTTACTTGAAATATACAATCCAATTATTTTGACCCGATTGACGGATGGGTTCCATCTTCCAATAAGGTGGGCCGATAAAGACGCCTTCGATGAGAGGACCCTTCGTCAGCTGAGAGGTGGGACCCGTGGAGAGAAGACCCCGAGTCGTATAGAGCTAGGACTGAGCTCCTCGGATGAAGGCGGACATAGCTCTATGCTATCTCCATCGATCTGCATCATAAGAAAATCGTCAGGAGGTCGGGGCTGGGGCCTGACCATACCCCCTCCGACGCTCAAGTCAGTGATGACTCAAAAGAGGCTCGGGGAGGCTAGGTCCGACCTATAGGGAGGTCGTCCGATCACCTTCACGCCGAGCTATGGTGGAAGAAATGTAAAGTGAAATGGATAGTATTTTCATACCTCAATTTAGAATCTGGCCCTCTTCTTTCATTGTCTTCTGCGAGTTTCATATATATGTCATCTTGGTTTGTAACCTTCAAGCTAATAATATAGCATTATTAACGTAACTTCCACCATAAAAGTAGCATTTAATTTCTTACGTATTGGCTATTGAAGTGGGCCATGATGGAGTGTAATCGTCCGTCATTAGTGGCTTTCGTGAAGGAGGTGAGGTTTGACTCATTCAACCCAGTAGCTATGGGCCGTAGGCCTGCGTAGCTATGGCCTAACCATAGCCAGCCATATATGATGTAACAATATCCCCTATTACCCGAGATCAACCGTTGTAACGGTTGAGGTCGGATGATGTGATAATCATAAGGAAGAAGTAACTCTGGTTGAATAGTCGGGTTGGTTCGCAAGGAAAGTAACATCTTGACATATAGCTGGCAGGCAAGGGATGTATCCCCTCGGCTTATAGTATCAGCAGATCAGTTTGTGGCAACTTCAAAGTATGGTCCCCATTCATGTAGTTGAGTCGACCCTGATCGCTTTGGTAGCTTGGCCCATGAGGAATATGTCCTCAACTGTATAGTCATTTGTTTGGTAGCAAAGGGGTGTCCCCTCAGCTCGCGTCTGACGAGAGATGCTCGGTGGTGAGGGGGTGGCCCCTCGGCTTACATCCAACGAGAGTCGATCTATGGCAAGCAGGTGGCCCCTCGGTTTACGTCCTATGAGGATCGTTCGGTGGCAAGTGGGGTGGCCCCTCGGCTTACGTCTGATGAGGATCACTCGATAGGGAGGGGAGCAGCCCCTCGGCTTAAGTCTGACGAGATTCGTTCGATGGCCAGGGGAATGGCCCCTCAGCTTACGTATGACAATAGTCGTTCGGTGGCAAGGGTGTGGCCCCTCGGCTTACGTCCGGACGAGAGTCGTTCGATGGCGAAGGGGTGGGACATTGGCTTATGTCTAACAATAGGCATTCGGTGACAAGGAGAGTGGCCCTCGGCTTACTTTCGACGAGAATCGTTCGGTGGCAAGGGGAGTGGCCTCTTGGCTTACTTGCGTCGAGAATCGTTTGACGGCGAGGGGAGTGGCCCCTCGGATTATGTCTGACGAGGCGAGGGGAGTGGCCCCTCGGTTTACGTCCGACGAGAGTTGTTCGATGGGAGGGGGTGGCCCATCGGCTTACGTCCGACAAGAGTTGTTCAGCAGTGAGGGTAAGGCCCATCGGCTTACGTTCAACGAGAGTCATTTGCAGCAAGGGGTTGGCCCCTCGGCTTACGGCGAACAAGAGTCGTTCGGCGGCGAGGGGGGTGGCCCCTCGGCTTACGCCCGACGAGAGTCGTTCGACAGTTGGAGGGTGGATTCTCGGCTTACGCCCGACGAGAGTCATTCAGAGACGAGGGGGATGGCCCCTCGACTTACGCCCGACGAGAGTTGTTCGATGGCAAGAGGGGTGGCTCCTCGTCTTACATCCGACGAGAGTCGTTCGGTGGCGAGGGGTGGCCCATCGGCTTACGTCTGACGAGAGTCGTTCGGTGATAAGGGGGTGGCCCCTCAGCTTACATCCGACGAGAGTCTTTTGGTGGCGAGGGAGTGGCCCCTCGGCTTACTTCTGACGAGAGTCATTCAGTGGTGAGGAGAGTGGCCCCTCGGCTTACTTCCGTCGAGAATCATTCAATGGTGAGGGGAATGGCCCCTCAGATTACGTCCAACGAGAGTTGCTCGGCGGTGAGGAGAGTGGCACATCGGCTTACGTCCAACAAGAGTTGTTTGGCAGAGAGGGGGTGGCCCCTCGGATTACGTACGACGGGAGTCGTTTGGCGACGAGGGGAGTGTCCCCTCGGCTTACATCCGATGAGAGTTGTGCTGCAGTAAGAGGAGTGGCCCATCGGCTTACGTCTGCCGAGAGTCTCGGTGGCGAGAGGAGTGACCACTCACCTTATGTCCGACAAGATTCATTCGGTGGTGAGTGGATGGTTCCTAGGCTTACGTTCGACGAGATTCGCTTTGTGGTGAGGGGAGTGGCCCCTCGGCCTACGTCCGATGAGAGTCGTTGGTGGCAAGGGGATGTCACCTTGGCTTACGTCTGACAAGAGTCTTTCGATGGTAAGGGGTGGCCCCTCGGCTTACGTCTGACGAGAATCGTTCGGTGGCGAGGGGAGTGGCCCTCGGCTTACGTCCGACGAGGATATAGATATCATCCCTGATCGTATAACTTGCTTGGCCCACGAGGGAGTAGCTCTTGACCGTATATCAAAGCCGTCTGCAAGGGTAATCAGAGTTATCCTCAAGCATATTACAAGGTCGGCCCGCAAAGGAGTGGCCCCTAATCGTATAGCCGGCTGGCTCGCTAGGTACCTTGAGCTGACTTATGGGCATGTACACTTTAGTAAAATGGAAAACATGGCGGATCAAATGCTCTCTTAGGGTGCACTTGTCTTCACACATTTATTAGTTCAACAAGACCCACACTGAAGGGTTGGTTTAGTTTTGTTTTACCGATAGCACCTTGTCCAAGCTGTTGGATGAGTTCCGACGGCACTATATGTCATCCTGGATAGGTCATTCTATTTGGATTGTCCACATCTCGGATAGCTCATTCTCGCCCGAGTAAGTCATTCTTGCCTTAGAAATTCATTCATCTGTTGATGTGGATGGTGACATCAAAGGTCAAGGTAGAGGTCAAGACAGCGAGAAGGACATATGCAGGATTAGTAGCGGGAAAGTCCATGCGGGACCACATTTGTGGGTTGGCCCGCCAAGCATCCTTCATGGCTACCCTGAGCTCAAAAATCCCTCGATTGGAGAAATAATAGAATTTTAAAGAATTGCATATGCAGTAGTTATGAGGGAAAATGTTTTTAGTTTGTTCGTTTTGGAAGCAGTGAGGGGAGAGAGACGACCTGTGAAAAATGTTTTACAAACACAAGCTTCCTTTTGCCATCACATTGAGCTCCCTGCTCTTACTGCGACAACCGTAGCCATCCTGGCCCCTCGCTCGATTCTGATTGATCCCGAGCCTGAAATTGGAGATCGGGAGGTTCCTTCGATTGGAGGAACATAGATGAAGGCTAGGAAGCACCATCTTCCTCGACCTAGGCATGGATCAAGACAGTGGGTAACTGGGAGAGCTTGGATGGAGTGGGGCTAGAGTTTCATAGTTTGGAAGTTCAGAGCTTTGGCTGAAGGGGCTCCGTCGGCTTTGCAAGCTAGTCATTGGGGCAACTCGGCAAGCATGTACAGAATATGATTTAAGTAATGTTTTAGCTGAGTGTCAGGGAGGCAGAATCCCGGCAAATCCTAACTCGGCATGCTCCATGGCGTAGCAAGCATGTTTGACAAGCAACAACCTGCTCTCAGCAGGGGCATGCTTCAGCAAGAAATTTCGGAAATCCACATGCTTCTTGTGGTTGCCCCCAAGCTCAGTGGCATTTCGTCGAACATTTGGCCGACAACGACCCGACATCTCCACGCATCTTCGGGCAATCTGCACTAAGCATCGACGTGAAGCTTTACTGGGCATTGATCGTTGCCATCCGCATTAGGCATCCGTACGAAGCTTTCTAGGCACTGATTTATGACCAGATGAAGCTTGGAGTGAAGTAGGTCAACAATCTTGCTTGATCGGCATCCTCCGGTCACATCAGAGGCTCGTGCTTTGGTGCGTCTGTAGATGGCAGGACCACTGACAGGTGATCAACATTGTTCATAGGCATCGAAAGGATTGATCACATTGTCTTCAGAAAAATATTGCATCAGATCGAATTCGAATGGAGATTCATTCGGTAGTTGCGAAATCTACAAGTTTGTCCGAAGTTCAATCTGCAGTTGCTAATGAAGGGTTGAGTTCGTCCGAGTTTCGCTTAGGAGTGGAATTCTGGAACTTCGTAGAAAAAGCGATTGAGCTTCTTCGATTGGGCATTACTCGGACAATCAATCTCAACGATGGAAGACATGGAAGCTCGGTCTTGCCGATCTCAGCGAGGATTAGCTCGACATGTTAGGTAGGAAGGGCTGAAGGTGGACCTCAAGCTTGACGGCTCCATAAGAAGAAGGCCCATGAGCTTGCAAGCTTAGTAGGAAGAAGATACTCTCTCGCTAATCTGTGCTCGGGGCGGTGGAGAGTACGACCCCAGATTCAACAATAAAGATCGCTCCTTAAACATTAAATCAGATATCAATAATCAAGAAATCAAACTCAAGACGATGAGAGAAGATGGAGCACACATCGTAATTGTAATAGAAGATGGGGCCAGATCGAATGAGCTTGGAAGAGGCTTTGGAGAAGTGTCGATCGAAGGAGCTCAGATGATCCTATCAGCTCAGTTGGTTGGTTGAGTTCGATAGATTGGTTTACTGTAAGGTTTGGTCAGTTGACAATGAAGCTCGGTTAGGTCAGCCGACAGCAAAGTTTGGTCAGTTGTTTCTATCTTGGGCAAAGCTCGGATGATTGAAGAATCGAGTTGGATGCAGAGCTCGGAGCTAGGGCATCGCTCGGAGCTTTGAACCATTTGGTGATTGATCAAAGAATCAGATCCGATGAGGGATCAGGCTCGAACAGTGCTCAGATCCAATAAAGGATTGAAATTAGGGGAAGACCCCGAGATTGGAAGCGTGGTCGGTGGTCGACCCCAAGCTTTGAATCCCCACCGCAGGAATATCCTGGGCTTGGATTCACTTAAACACGCCGAGCTCCACGTTTAGTTGGAACATGAGTCGCCTCATACTCAGTCTGCTCGAGGGTCTGTCGTGCCCTGCTCTCCAAGAAATCCGAGAAGTACAAATACGTCCCAAGTATTTCCAAAGAGGCGACGGTGAAGCGAAAAAAGGGGAGGGGAGAGAGAGAGTACAAGGAAGAGACGTAGGTGCCGGGATAGTACACGTAATACTCCAACACAAACACAACATCAGAAAAGGGACATTACAAGCACACGCCAACAGTCATCTCACAACCAATAGCCTTCATACATTTATCAACAATGTCCAATATACACCATATACATATACAAGTGTACAAGGCCACAACTCAAACACAGGTCCAACTTCTACATTAACACCTCCCTCCACTATGATAATCCCAAAGGGGATAGTCTCAACTCTCTACTAACTATCCAAGTCTCCAACTAGCTACACCACAACCTGGAAAAAGCCCCACATGCTCAAACACATTGGGAAAGAAGGAGGACACGTCACAACGTGTCCAGAAAGGATGCCCAACTCATATGGCATATTATTCAACAAATCATGCAAGTTACGATGTATGACATACTATGACATTGTGAAATGAAACATAAATGGAAACATAATAGCTACAATAGTGACATAAAGAAAACATGAAGGCATGCATAGGAGAATACATCACATACATGGTCAAAGAAAGCAAATAATTATTACAGCTATAACGAATAAAAGGAATAACTACAAGTGTGTTATGTTAAATTAAGTGTCTTCAATTATTGATATGTATTCGAAAACATGGGTAAACATAGGACATAAGGACCTGGACCTCACCCCCCCAAGGTGGGATGGAAAAAGACTACCCCGTCAATGGTACACAAGCCACGTTTCCTTAACATGGCCTCTCAAACTCACACATCCTTGGCAGGAGTGAGAATATCCTCCACATCACAACAAGTATCACATAACAGATCACTCCCTATATAAGCAAGTGAGAATAATAACCATAAATACCACGGGACACTCCACTCCATGCAGGTGAGTGGGTGCCAATAATCTCCGTCTTCTAGTCCAGTCCTTATGGCTGCCCATACTCAGGTATTCCCCCAAACCCCATTTTGGAAGTTTACTAACTTTAGATAGGATTGAGACATTCCAGGAACATTTTATAGTTAATCTTATTGTAACATGCTACTTATTATTTGGAATCATGTTGGCATGGCTTCGTAGTTCATCATCTTTCATTACTGGAACATATCTTTCTTTCATCACAACAAGGGTCATGCAACTGTGTGCCATGCCCTTCACCATAATCATATCAACTCATTAAACCATAACATATGATTCCATGCCCCCACATGCCTCCAATATCACTAATCCATATTTTGACCCATGGCCTAAATGTACTAGGGGGTAGTTCTCAAGTTTCTTAAACTTGACTTCATGTGGGCATTTTCACAAACACTTGGCGGGCATAATGAACATGGGCTTCTACAGTCGCCTGCCCTTTTTACAGGCGCCTGTGTAGTCTTCTAAAGTCGCCTGTCTTGGCTCAGATTATAGCTGTTAAGATTTTTTTAGCCGTTGGCCAGTCGACTGTCATTTGTTCTTCAATCGACTGTCTATGCCGTAAACTGCCAAAATCTAACCGTTGCAGAGTTTTTATTTTGGGATTTTTCTTTGGGTTTGAGTGTTCCTTTGGGCTTCCTATTTATAGGAGAGGGATGAGTTCATTAGAACTTCTTGGAACCATTGAAGATCATTTGAGAATCATTAAGCCACTCTCAAACTCTATCATTTCCCTCTCATAAGCATTTCTCTCTTCATGCATTGAAGCTTAGCTCAAAGGAAATCATCCAAGTCCAATCAAGCTAAATCTCAAGCACTTGGTTATCCTCTTCCATGCCTTCATCTTCATATGAGTAACTTCATCTCAAGGCATAGGTAAGAGTCTTTTGTTTCATTTGTTTCCTTGAAACTCTAATTCTCTTTATGGGAATTAGATACTCTCTTTGTGGGAGTTTATTGTACAAGTGTAGGACTAACCCTAATTCTCTGTGTGGGAGTTAGTAATTCTCTGTGTTTGAGTTTGACCCTTGTGTATGGTTGGTTTGGTTCTTGTGTTGGACAAAATCCTCAGTGTGAGGTATCTCTTTGTGGGACTGTATTCACTTATCTTTGTGGTGGGGAACCAGGGTAAAATCTTGTGTTTGCATTTGCATTGATTGTGTTGATTAATTCCTCTTGCATTTAGTATTCTGCATTTGCAAGTTAAATTTTAATTGCACAATTTATTGCCATTACTCATTTCACCCCCCCTTCTAGAGTGTTTGTTGTTAGTATTGCAAGGTAGACGGTCCTTATAATTGGTATTAGAGCGAGGTTATAGCATACAACAACGATGGCATTCAATGATATATCCACGTATCATGAAGAAGATCTATCAACCATACGACCCCTGCTCTTCAACGGAACCAACTAACCAAGTTGAAAATCAAGATGATGATCTACTTAGAGGGTCAAGACCTATGGGACATTTCAGAGTCGCCATTTGAGAAGCCTACTACACAAGGGGCTTCAAGGACAAAAGCGGAGAAGAACTCAATTAAATTCAATGCGAGGGCTATGAATGCATTCCATTGCGCCCTCACTTCAGATGAGTTCAACCACATCTCCATGTGCAAAACAACCAACGAAATTTGGCTTACATTGGAGATTTCTCATGAAGGGACTTTGAATGCAAAGAAATCTAAACAATGCGTATTTAGATCTAAATATGAGTTGTTTAAGATGCATGAAGGTGAAAACATCTCGGAGATGTTCACTAAGTTCACAGAAATCGTGAACGCTTTGGAAGGACTTGGGAAGGTGATTTCCCAAGAGGATCAAGAGGAACGAGTGAAGAAGATCCTTGACTTGCTTACATCTCAATGGGAGTAAGGCCAAGGGGATTTTGGAATCAAATGACATGTCCAAATACACCGTTGAGGAGTGCATTGGGAATCTCATGGCGTATGAAGTAAAGCTTCAACACAAGAAGGAGAATCAACCAACCAAGCCCGAGAAGCAAAAGGGGGGTTGCATTACATACCGAGAAGGAGCCAATCAAGTGGAGAAAGAAATTCCATCGAGAAGCCTTGAGTGAAGATGATGGAGAAGATGAAGCTAGCGATGATGATTTCATCAAGCATGCCAAGCAATTCAAGGCATTCCTTAAGGAAAAGCAGATCAAAGTTTTCCTCCAATTCTGACAAGATTCCTACGTGTTACACTTGCAGTGGTAAGGTCATCGCTCTAGCGAATGCCCTTCCAAACCCTCCTAAGATTACTACCAAGGGAAAGGGAAGAAACATTGGAAAGGCAAGTCCAAATTCAAGAACCAAAAGAAAGGACTGTTGGATCTGAATCTAAGCCTAGACAGGGTGAATAGGCTTATAAAAATTCTCGTGCAACCCACGAGAAATCACATGGAGTTATAACCACATGCATGGTAAATAATAAGCAATCACAGAAGCACAGCAGATTTACCCTGATTTGGTCGCATCCACGACCTACATCCAGCCCCGAAAGCAAATACTATATTAGAAATGTTACCTAGTACAGCCTGTAGCTAGAGCACCCACTCTACACTCGCCTGGCTCTCAGTACCTGCACTCACCAAAGTGCTCAACAAGACTAATCCAAGTATATGCTCTCACTTGACTAGTCCCAACTAGTCAAGTCCCTCTTGTCTAGCACCCGCCAGACAAGACCCCAAAAGTACACAAAAGTGGTAAAGTTTCCCCTGCAGAGATCGTTACTACGAGACACAAATAATAGTAAAAGAGTTTAGATAATCTCAGTGTGTAGGCGTAGTCGTCTCTGTCAATCAACTTGGGCCAGCTCTCATCTGGCAAGATGTAGATGTCTCGTCTCGTCTGCAACTCAAGTTGTCGCTCTTGCTTGGCTCCTCTTTCAATATTGTGGCCTTGTCTTGATGGTGCAGCAGCAGTGTGTGGCCTGAACCCAGCAGTGCGTGGACAGAACCCTGCAGTGCATGGACAGAACACTACAGTGAGTGGACTGAACCCTACAGTGCGTGCGCAGCCCCCCGCAGTGCGTGTGCAGCTCTCCTCTTGAGTCTTCAACTTACAGCCAGAGGTGTGTGTATGCTCTTTGGAGATGTTGAGGCCTCTCTCTTGTTGTGTGACTAGCACCAATGATGATCCCCTTCTTCTCTTGCAATGGTGTACGATGATGAAGGCTTGAGCTTTGTGCAAGGGTGAAGGATTTGGCTGTGGAGCAACTTGAGGCACCTTGGCTTGGGATGCAACTTGCGACAAGGGGATCTTCAAGGATGTTTCGACCTTGATGTGTGCTTGGGCTATGGAGTTGCGCAAGGAGATGTGGAGAGTAACTTGGAGATGTAGCTTGCGTCTAAGGGCTTGGAGGATATGTGAAGAACTTTGACTTAGGAGATGATGAAATATATGAAGCTATTCAGAATACTACTCAAGCTAAAATAAATACCACTGATTTAATACAGATATTAAAATCAGAAAAATATCACCATGTTGTAGAGCACTGAGTTGTGATCGTCCTGGCACAAACAGTTCGTCGATCCGAGCTCTGTGGAGAACGTTATGTACTTTTTAACGTCGTCTGTCGAGCTCCTTGCAAAGTTGTGGCCATGAAGCTTTCCTGTAGGGTTGTGGCCGAATTTCTTTGGTTGCCTCTCTCTCAAAATCCCTCTCTTTGATTTGCATGAGATTCTACATATCTCTCCATCTTTGACCAATTCTCCAATTTGCATGGCATTAGGATTTGAATGTTGCACCAATTGATTTAAATCAATTCAAATGTGTATTTAAATTGATTTGCTCCTTATCTTCTCATCTTTGACTTAGTCCAATTGTTGTAGCCATATTCTCCATCTTTGACTTAGTCCACTTGAAGTGTGTATTGCAATTCCTCCATCACTTTTGGCTAGTCTCTCTTTGAGTATTCGCGAGAGTGTCATTCCTGAAAACACTTAGCACACACATTAAAACGTTCACACACATTTGTTATCATCAAACACGAAGTTAACGATCATTGTATCCAACATCATTGTATCCAACAATCTCGCCCTTTTGATGATGACAAACGATTATAAGATTTGCACTAACGTTCCAAATAATACATCGTGACATGTATGTGTGAAGTGTGATAATGGGAGGATGTATGCAACAATATAACACTTGATGTACAAGCATACAAGCATGCAATGATGTAATGATAGTGTGATACAAATAAGCATGGCATGCTCCCCTATTTTCATGCTCCCCTTTGAACATATATTCACACATATAAGCATATAGGCATTAATACACCAAATCCAAATATTCAATATTTTCTCCCTTTTTGTTATCATCAAAAGCATATACACATAGTCTACTTCATGTCACATGCAAAAATAAAGTACTATAAATCTCAACTACCACTTGCATGTCATTTTTCTTTAGAGTAAGCACTTTAATTTCAATGAAAAGTGTAACCAAGACTTCTACACCATCGTGTAAGTGTGATGATTAATTAATTGAAGCACAAAGGGAGAAACTCTTTAGAAATCAACCAAAACCAATCCACATTTTCCAGTAAACATGATATCACTAGCATTGATTTTTTTCCACCTCATTAAAATGAGTTCAAGATACCACACCCCAAAAGCATAGCCTAAAAGGACTCTTTGATGTTGGGTGGCATTGCTTGACGAGTAAGATACACCAACGCTAAAGATTACCCATATAGCATATGTTGGATGCTCGTGAGTAGTATACTTACCATGAATTGTATCTATTTTACATACGGAGCAATATTCATTCTTTTTCATGATTTTAAGCTTGTTATTTAGCATGCACAATCATTAAGCTCTTTAATCATATAATCTTTTTCAGTTTCGAGCTTAATTAAATCTAGCTTAAGCATACTAACATTATTCAATAAAAAGGACAAGTTGGACCAATAGCTTTTTCATGCAACCTAGAGTTCTCTTTTTCCAACAGAGCAACGGTAGAATTACAAGCAACAAGTTTTCTTTCAATTCATTTGTTTCATGAAACATGTCGCAATTTTCTTGTTGTAGTTCACCGTTAGAATTTTTAAAAACTTCTAATGTGGATACACATTTTTCTAGAGTAGATTCTAGGTTGTCAATTTCATCTTGCATATCATTAATAGTACATTTTTGCTTATCAAGTTCAGCTTGCATTTCTTTACACAAATTCAAAAGATCAACTCTTTTAGTGCAAGATGTTATCTCATCGTGTTTTCCTATCAAGCAGACGAAGGAGTATGTAACTTCATGCTCCCCATCCTCATCCTCAGCTTCGCTGTCCATGTCCCACGTTAGCACCTTGGATTTTCCTTTCTTCTCTGTAACATTAGCTGTTTTTTGTGTGCAATGCTTCATATAATGTCCCTTCCTGTTGCATTTAAAACATGTGACATGGTCAATAGCAGTCTGCTCAGAAGATTTTTTTAGCAGAATTAAAGTTATTGGAACGATTAAACATGTTTTGCATTTCTGCTCTTCCTTGAGGAGTTCTGATGAATTTCCTGAAATTTCTGACCATCAGCGCCATCTCCTCATCGTCATCCTCGACATCTTCTCTAGCTTGAAGAGCTAGTGGTTTTTCTTCTCTTTCTTTCACCTCTAGTTTCTCTCAAGCATCTATAATCTGTAGCTCAAGCCCTTGGGACATTAAATTACCTAGCAAGTCCTCCACATCTTTCGCTTATTGGATGGCAGTAACTTTAGGCCTGAACGAGCTTGGCAGCGCCCTTAAGATTTTCCTTACCTGTTCAAGGCTAGAGTATGGCTTACCGAGGGAACTAGACTTGTAGACGATATCGGTGAACCTTGCAAACATCGCTGAAATAGATTGTGGTTGTAGCATGTAAAAGCTCTCGTACTCTGTACTTAGCAGGGCAAGTCTAGACTCCTTCACCTGTGATGTTCCCTCATGCGTCACCTCCAGCGTATGCCATATTTACTGTGTAGTTAGACAATGTGAGATACGATTGAATTCAGATTTATCTAAAGAACAAATGAGCGCATTCATGGCTTTATTATTCAAGGAAAATCGTTTTTTATCATTGTCATCCCATTTATCTTTAGGTTTTAACATTTCAGTATCTTGAATTTTAATCATGGAAGCACTATAACCTTTTTCAACAATATTCCATATATTATAATCAACAGCTGCTAAGAAGATTTTCATTCAAGATTTCCAATAAGCATAATCTACACCATTAAATCTAGGGGGTCGTGATATTGACTGACCTTCAGCAAAAGCATAATCAATGGAATTCATGGTCAATCTAGGCTAGATCCTATAACCTGCTCCGATACAACTTGTTGGATCTGGATCTAAGCCTAGAGGGGGGTTGAATATGCTTATAAAAATTCTCGCGCAACCCACGAGAAATCACACGTAGCTATAATCACATGTAAGGTAAATAATAAGCAATCACATAAGCACAGCAGATTTACCCTGGTTCGGTCGCACCCACGACCTATGCCCAGCCCCGAAATGAAATACTATATTAGAAATGTTACCTAGTACATCCTGTAGCTAGAGCACCCACTCTACACTCGCCTAGCTCGCAGTACCTGCACTCACCAAAGTCCTCAACAAGACTAATCCTAGTATATTAATCACTCCATATTTTACACCTTTTTTCTGCATGTTTGCATGCCATTTTGATCGCCCAAATCGTGTTTTTCGCGTTTATTCGACAATATTGCAATGCTTTTCACGATTTGTTGTTTTTGTCGTATTTCAGGAGATTTGGAGCGATTTGGAGTGATTCTGAGATGCACCCACTCCGGAGTGTCACCGACGACTCTCTTGAGGGGTATTTTGCTGTTGGAGAGGAGTGGAAGGAGAAAGAACGTCGTAGGAGCGACGAGGAGGCGAAGATATGAAGTTTGGGCATTTTTTAGCACTTCACTCGGCCGAGTGAAGGAGTCACTCGGCCGACCATAGAAAGCCCGCTCGGCCGGCCAGATCGGACACGCAACAGAGCAATATCATCGTGCACTCGGTGAGCATCACCATGCCACTCGGCCGAGCACCGAGTCATCCATCGCCCGAGTGGAGCCAAGACGACGGCATCAAAAAATCACCAACTCTCTGTTTTCTGTCAGTATGCTCCGATGACTGACTCGACCGAGTGGAGAAAGACGGTCCGCCCGAGTGACAACCGACGTCCGCCCGAGTGACGGAAGGCCGTCCGCCCGAGTGAGCTCCGAGGAGACGACCCACGAGACCCCCAACTCTCTGTTTTTGTACAGGGTTTGTCACTCGGCCGAGTGAGCCGCACTGCTTGTAGCGAAAACTGCGGATTTGAGGCTGCGCAGGGGCTTTTTCGTCAGGGTTTTTTGGGCGATTTTAGGGGGTATTTAACCCCAGTTTTTAACCTAGTTTAGAGAGTTTTTTTCAGAACTTTTTGCAGCTTTTTAGATTAACTTTTTAGGGATTAGATTTAGCTCTAAGGGAGGAGAGAAAAGTGAGATTTTGTTGGATGCTAGCTTGTTCTTCATTGGTTTGTATCTCTCTCCCTCAAAAACTCAATTTTTATTGATTTATTGAATATTGCTATGAATTTCATTGATTTTATTTGTGAATTTCTATTGCATTCTATTATGAATTGTGAGTAGTTCATCGTCTTAGAGCGTAGGGATGAACCCTACGAGCCCAATTTCGAAATTGTGATGAATTGGCGAAACTATTGCTAGGATTGATTA
Source organism: Scilla litardierei (assembly GCA_030789695.1). NCBI lineage: Eukaryota > Viridiplantae > Streptophyta > Magnoliopsida > Asparagales > Asparagaceae > Scilla > Scilla litardierei. The sequence goes on from CM061142.1 coordinate 624,482,234, forward strand.
GGGTTGGTTTGGGATTGCTATAATACGAATAGCTAGGGATTCATATCGATTGGGATTTGCAAGAGATTGGATCCCAATTCGATAGGAAGCCCTAGATATCCGAATTGGGTTGCAATTGAATTTCTCCGGAATCGGTTTGCAAGAGATTGGACCGAAACTAGGGTTTTTCGATTGCAATTCTCTACCAATACCCGTTTGCAAGAGATTGGATGGGTAGGAACTATCCCAACCTTGGTCGTAGCTCGAGTTTGCACGAGAGTGGGCTCGAGATACGATTGAACGATGACGTTGTTCTTCACGCTAGTTTGCCTAGGTTAGGGTTTGCAAGAGATTGGACCCTACCCTAGGTTGGCTATAGACCGGCAATAGCGCGAGAGCGTGAGCTTGGTTCCACATTTAGTTGCAACTAGTTCACCCAATTTTCAAGCCTAGCAATTGTGAAACCTACGAGTCACAATGATGAGATACGGCAAGTAGCGGGGATTCCCTATCCCCTAAGCGTCTTTATTAAATTGTTAATGCTTCTATACATTTGAACGACTGTGACCGCACATTTGCGAACATTTCCCGATTTTTCCTATAGCCAGGTGATTCGAAGAAGACACTGTTATTAGGCCTCCCTGTGTTCGATACCCGCTCGCCGCTACACCGTGCGCTTGCGGTAAGACTACGATCGTCGCCGCTCCGGGACGTGTATCCGGGGCGCGATCAAGTTTTTGGCGCCGTTGTCGGGGAGGAAATAGTGTTTTTGATCCTTATAACCTAGCTATTTTTCTTTCTGTTTTATTATTTTCATTTTTATTTTATCCTTCCGTTGTGCTAACTATTTCTTTGAAACTCTGTTTTCCCTTGCATGTACACGAGATCCTCGGCGAACCCCGAAGAGATACTATACGATCCGGAGATCGAGCGTACATTGAGGAGGATCCGAGCGGAGAGGAGACCCGATACGGAAGGAAATTTTATGACCCATCCTGAGACCCCCGAAGAATTAGCAGTGCGAATGGCGAGGATTATTTCCATAAGAGATAGGCTTCGGCCTAAGACTTCTTCCACGACCTCGTCCATAGCCATGCCGAAGTTGGCGGCCGACAAGAATTTTGAGTTGAAGACTGGATTGGTGGTCCTTATGCAACAAGATCCTTTTCATGGGAACTCCCATGAAAACCCTCACTACCACATCCATCTCTTCCTATCAAAGTGCGCCACCTTCCAAATGCCGGGCGTCTCCGTGGATGCTATCAGACTACGCCTCTTCCCTTTCACACTAAAGGACAAGGCATTATATTGGTTGAGGACGCACGCTGAAGGAATCTTCACCACTTGGGATGAGTTGGCGAGTGCATTCGTTGACAAATTTTACCCGCCCTCCAAGACGATGAAGATTAGAAGTACTCTTATGTCCTTCAAGCAAGGACCTCAAGAGACTCTCTACGAAGCATGTGAGCGCTTCAAGGACTTGCAACATCAGTGCCCTCAGCATAGCATTGAGGATTGGGAGCTTGTCCATAGCTTTTACAATGGGCTCCAACCGGGGACGAAGCAGATTATTGATGCCACGGCAAATGGAGCTATTTTGTCGAAGACTCCCGATGAAGCTACGGCCTTGCTTGAGGAGATGGCCTCGAACAACCAACAATGGGGGGACGAGCGAGGACATTCTTCATCCTCCTTGAAGCCCACAAGTATCTATGAGGCCAAGGCCGTGGCGGAGCTTTGAAGCAAGTTTGATTCTCTCCACAAGGTTGTGGAGAGATTAGAGAAATTTATTACGGACGCGGGCTCGGTGCGGAATACGAAGCGTCAAATTTCTTCGATCGCCCGAACCCGCGCCCGTACGACCCTCGCTCGCCCGCTGCCGCTATCCACTCGCCCGACCGTCGCCTCGACCGCCCTACCGCCGGCGACCGAGCGCCGACCGTCGACCGCCCGAGTGCCCCGACCGCCGGCGACTCCCTCACCGCCGGTCGACCTCCGGTAACCCCTATTTCGCCTATTTTCTCCATTTTCTCCTATATTTTGATGATCCGTGCACCTATCGAGCCCCTACCCCAAATTAATTTCTTTATCTATCTATTATACCCCTAACCCCCCATGTATTTTGAATTTTACACGCTGATATCGTTGTTTGATGTGTAGGCAATCTTGGGGAGCTTAGGGGAGCTTAGGGGAGCTTCTAGGATGCGCTTTTGGCTTAGAGGAGGCGGCGTCTTCGCACGCATCCGCTGATTTGCTCTCGCGGCGTGTTCAGGTACCATCGTTCCATTTATTTTAGCACGCCGCGTTTTACTTGTTGGGTGAGCACTCGGGGCGCACATGCTGCCCCGCACACGACCACGCACTCGGGGAGCTTCCGCCAAGCGGAAGCGGCCGGATGAGCCCGGCCCCTTCCACGAGGTGGAGGACTCTCCACCGCCTACACCACCTCACCCCACACAGCCACAGCCTGTCGACCCAGTCCACCCACATCCACTCCCAGCCGAGCCCATCCACCCACAGCCACCACCGGCTCCTATCGTCGGGCCGCTGGGTATTACATTCCGAGACGACGCACATCGCGTCGCTTTTGAGCGTATCGCCCAGCGCTCGATAGTACCCTCCAGGTTCGCACACCTTGTTGACCTAGACCGCCTGGGGGTACTTGAGGGGATGCTCACGTTGTACGACAACGTGGGTTGGCTAGACTTTCTTTCTGTGTCGGCGGACACCTACGTCCATCCGACACTCGAGGTGCTCAGCTCGATCGCCCGGACCGCTGAGGGATGCTCCTTCCGACTTATGGATCGAGAGTGTCAGATCACTCTCGATATGCTTCGAGTGTTCTTTCAGTGGCCCGCTGCCCCCACACCCGACCGAACCTATGCCCCCACACACATCCATCCCCCATCCTTCGATTCACACACCTTCTGGGCCCGGATCACATGTTTACCATCGGCATTTGGCCCTAGTAGGGCCAAGGCCTCGGCCATAGTCCACCCCTGCCTCCGCATAGCACAGCGCCTTATGGCGACCACCTTTCTGGCGAGGTACGAGCCTGGGACGATGTCTACGCATGAGCTCTATATGCTCTACGCGATGACTCTCCCCAGAGTTCTTGATAGGGATGGAGTTACGTTGGTCCCCGCCGTTGAGATAGACGTCGCTAGCTGGTTTTTGGACCGCATCATCGTATCGGTGGGCGCTCGCTCTCCGATATGTTGCGGCGGCCTGATCACCCTGCTAGCCCTGATGACCGGTGAGGACCTTCCGGCTGACATGCGACGAGCCCCGGGCCCCACTGCATTATCTATAGACGTCATGGCCCGGATGAAGATGCTTCGTCCGCACGGCCAGCGGCACTGGGTTTGGTTGCACAGTCCGTACGGTGCTGACTACATGATCCTTCCGAGCCCCGCTCGGACACACTTAGGACCAGCACACGACGACTGGCTTCCGGCGATGGATCTCCTGATCCCCGTCGCCTACGTGCTTGAGGCCGAGGGAGCTGAGCCTGCACCACCTGCACACCCTGCACCGCCAGCTGACCCTGTGATCCCTCAGCCTGAGCCTGCACTTTCTACCGCTCCCGACACTTCTGTCCCCACTTCTGCCAGTGTCGGGAGTACACTTGCTGAGCCTACGCCCACCACGTCTACCACTGCCACCACCACTGCTGTGCCCTTGTCGGTTGAGCCACTCACCTCTCTGCTACCCGAGCGTCCACCCACCATACTTAAGAGCGGCGAGCCTTCTTTCGCTGCTGTCGTGGAGACCATGGCCAGTATGATCTCTGCTGGGATTTCACCTTTTGGACCCCACACTGCCTCCCCAGCGGTTGACACTTCTATCTCCACCGTAGCTGTCCTGTCTGAGAGCGTCGTGACGTCTGTCCCCACATCTGTGTCACTGACCTCTCTTGCCGCCTTGTCACCGATTTTGTCTTCCACTCCCACTACTGCTGCTTCCACCTCACACCTGCCTGCGTCCCAGCCTCGCACTGAGGCTGGGCATCCACTTGTGAGCACAGCACCCTTACCACCCATGCCTGCTGTCCCGATCACCTACACCGCCCGTATTAGACAGCCCCGACCAGCTCAGCCTAGACATGTCCGTCCCTCCGCTCCACCATTCCCTGACGCCTTAGTTCAGAGCGTTCGCGCTCTTGAGGGGGGGTTGAGTGGACTCCGGGGCGATTTTAGGGCTTTGTCTTCCACAGTCACCGCCATGCAGCAGCGCCTCGATCTACTTCCCGGCATTCACTATTGCCTGACACAGATCCTCCAGCGACTGCCACGACCACCACCCACCCAGCAGACTGTTCCACGTCCACCACCCCCCCCCCACCTCTGCCTCAGGACGGAGATGGCACAGCACCACCAGCTTAGGCACACCCTTGATGCCTCCGATTTTTTGTCGATATGCTGCCCATTCTCTGCTTGGTCCTGATGATTTCTGACCCCCCCCTCCCCTCACCTATTTTTGTCCACATTTTGATCATATCATTCTATATCTTTTTTCCGGGAGTGAGGGAGAGTATTTTTGGTGACACGCACATATCTGGATCACTCTTGTCCTTGCATGCATCACATTCGCATCATATTTTTCATTTTGTTATTTTTATTCCTTTTTATCATGCATGCATGCATACCCACCCCCTCCCATTACACGTCTCTCGGTATGCCACACTTCGCACATTGGGGACACTGTGCACTTTAGCTTGGGGGAGTGAGTTCTCACGCTTTTTGCTTTTGTCACCCTTTATTTTTAGTTTTCCCACGTTTTTCCACTTTATCACTCACTTTTTCATCACTTTTTCATTTTTTACCATGCATCACGTTTTTCTTATTTTTCTTGTGTGTTGCATTGTAAATAGTTTTATTTTCGTTTATCTTTATTTCTTTCATCTTTTGCTAGAGATGACTTTTCTGTGATGATGATGACGTGGTGTTAGCTTTTCTCTATATGCATGCTATACTTGTCATGTCATAGCCTCTTATTTCTGATATCATATGCTATGTTCTGCTTTGCATTTAGAAATAGTAACCCACTCTCTTTTGGTGTATAAAATGGATGAAATTCTATTATTAGCTGATGTCTGATGATTTATATGTATGCTATCGTAGAAAACACACCAAGATTCACGCATTGATGCTTATATCTGGAGTACTGATTTCCTTTCTCCCATATCACTTCTTATTGCATGACTTGTACTTTTCACTTCGGGTTGATTGAATTGTTGCTAGCAATGATAAATCTGGATTAGTTTACTTTTTGAGATTAAACTAAGTAGATTATATTACCCTGCTAAAGTTGTCATGCACGTCCTATAGAGTGAACTGAGAGATACATTTATTTCTTTATCCACATATCTTGAACATTATTTCTCTATTTTAAATTCATTGGTGAATCTCTCTTAGCGATTCTATTATTGGCATTCCCCCGCTATTAAAATCACATGCTCCAAATTCCCCAAAATCCAAAGAAAAAAAATACTTGTATATCCTTCTCTTTGATTTGGGATCATTGTGTATATTTGCTATTGAAAAAAAAAGAGAAAAAAAAAGATTTGAGAATAAGAAAAGAAAAGAGAAAAGTAGTTCGAAAACGATCCCATCTCATGTACTTTGTCTCTTTCTTCCCTCTTTTATTTTGTTTTTGACTTTTGGAGCTTCATAAAAATGGGGATGTAAATATCGTTTTATATATGCCACCACGCTTATAGATAAGCTTGGGGGAGAGAATCCAATGATGTGTGAGAGAGTGACTACTTGACGGTGCATGACAACCTAGGCTAAGTAATATTTTATACTCGGTGAGATCGCTAAAGTTTTACGAAATCCAGAAATCTACGCTTAGCATTCATTTCATGAAAACCGCACTTTTTCTATTCTTACTACTCTATCGTGTGATATCTCTTATACTCCTTATAGAAAGCATTCAATTGAAAAGTGTGTGATCTACGATATTGTATACCGCTTTAGATGCTTCAGACGATGTTAATCTTAGAATTATTCCGTTTTTTTTCATGCTATATCGATATTCTTGGGTTTTCTATTTCAAATGCATCATTATACTATGGTATCAAAATAAAAGACTTTGACATGTGTTTTATATTCGATGCATGCTATATGAGTAAGCAAAACCCACGTCCTGAGAAAAATGATCTAGCAACTTCCCTCTTCGTTTTCTATTTTGTTTTTCGTTTTCCGTTTTCCGCCTTTCCGCCGTTTTCTTTATCTTCATCCACCGGGTTCGCTTTTTACTTATCTTCCTCGAGGACGAGTAAGAGGTAAGCTTGGGGGATTTTGATCACTCCATATTTTACACCTTTTTTCTGCATGTTTGCATGCCATTTTGATCGCCCAAATCGTGTTTTTCGCGTTTATTCGATAATATTGCGATGCTTTTCACGATTTGTTGTTTTTGTCGTATTTCAGGAGATTTGGAGCGATTTGGAGTGATTCTGAGATGCACCCACTCCAGAGTGTCACCGACGACTCTCTTGAGGGGTATTTTGCTGTTGGAGAGGAGTGGAAGGAGAAAGAACGTCGTAGGAGCGACGAGGAGGCGAAGATATGAAGTTTGGGCATTTTTAGCACTTCACTCAGTCGAGTGAAGGAGTCACTCGGCCGACCATAGAAAGCCCGCTCGGCCGGCCAGATCGGACACGCAACTGAGCAATATCAGCGTGCACTCGGCCGAGCATCACCATGCCACTCGGCCGAGCACCGAGTCATCCATCGCCCGAGTGGAGCCAAGACGACGGCATCAAAAAATCACCAACTCTCTGTTTTCCATCAGTCTGCTCCGATGACTGACTCGGCCGAGTGGAGAAAGACGGTCCGTCCGAGTGACAACCGACGTCCGCCCGAGTGACGGAAGGCCGTCCGCCCGAGTGAGCTCCGAGGAGACGACCCCCGAGACCCCCAACTCTCTGTTTTTGTACAGGGTTTGTCACTCGGCCGAGTGACATTTGTCACTCGGCCGAGTGAGCCGTGCTGCCTGTAGCGAAAAATGCGGATTTGAGGCTGCGCAGGGGCATTTCGTCAGGGTTTTTTGGGCGATTTTGGGGGGTATTTAACCCCAGTTTTTAACCTAGTTTAGAGAGTTTTTTTCAGAACTTTTTGCACCTTTTTAGATTAACTTTTTAGGGATTAGATTTAGCTCTAAGGGAGGAGAGAAAAGTGAGATTTTGTTGGATGCTAGCTTGTTCTTCATTGGTTTGTATCTCTCTCCCTCAAAAACTCAATTTTTATTGATTTATTGAATATTGCTATGAATTTCATTGATTTTATTTGTGAATTTCTATTGCATTCTATTATGAATTGTGAGTAGTTCATCGTCTTAGGGCGTAGGGATGAACCCTACGAGCCCAATTTCGAAATTGTGATGAATTGGCGAAACTATTGCTAGGATTGGTTAGGGTTGGTTTGGGATTGCTATAATACGAATAGTTAGGGATTCATATCGATTGGGATTTGCAAGAGATTGGATCCCAATTCGATAGGAAGCCCTAGATATCCGAATTGGGTTGCAATTGAATTTCTCCGGAATCGGTTTGCAAGAGATTGGACCGAAACTTGGGGTTTTCAATTGCAATTCTATACCAATACCCGTTTGCAAGAGATTGGATGGGTAGGAACTATCCCAACCTTGGTCGTAGCTCGAGTTTGCACGAGAGTGGGCTCGAGATACGATTGAACGATGACGTTATTCTTCACGCTAGTTTGCCTAGGTTAGGGTTTGCAAGAGATTGGACCCTACCCTAGGTTGACTATAGACCGGCAATAGCGCGAGAGCGTGAGCTTAGTTCCACATTTAGTTGCAACTAGTTCACCCAATTTTCAAGCCTAGCAATTGTGAAACCTACGAGTCACAATGATGAGATACGGCAAGTAGCGGGGATTCCTTATCCCCTTAGCGTCTTTATTAAATTGTTAATGCTTCTATACATTTGAACGACTGTGACCGCACATTTGCGAACATTTCCTGACTTTTCCTATAGCCAGGTGATTCGAAGAAGACACTGTTATTAGGCCTCCCTGTGTTCGATACCCGCTCGCTGCTACATCGTGGGCTTGCGGTAAGACTACGATCGTCGCCGCTCCGGGACGTGTATCCGGGGCGCGATCATATATGCTCTCACTTGACTAGTTCCAACTAGTCAAGTCCCTCTTATCTAGCACCCACCAGACAAGACCCCAAAAGTACATAAAAGTGATAAAGTTTTTCCTACAGAGATCGTTACTACTAGACACACATAATAGTAAAAGAGTTTAGATAATCTCAGTGTGTAGGCGTAGTCATCTTTATCAATCGGCACGGGCCAGCTCTCATCTGGCAAGATGTAGTGTCTCGTCTCGTCTGCAACTCAAGTTGTTGCTCTCGCTTGGCTCCTCTTTCAATATTGCGTCATTGTGTTGATGGTGCAGCAGTAGTGCGTAGCCTAAACCCAGCCATGCATGGACAGAACCCGCAGTGCATGGACAGAACCTGGCAGTGCGTGGACAGAACCCTGCAGTGCATGCACAGCCCCTCGCAGTACGCGTGCAGCACTCCTCTTGAGTCTTCAACTTGCAGCCAAAGGTGTTTGTTTGCTCTTTGGAGATGTTGAGGCCGCTCTCTTGTTGCATGACTAGCACCAATGATGATCCCCTTCTTCTCTTGCAATGGTGTACGATGATGAAGGCTTGAGCTTTGTGCAAGGGTGAAGGATTTGGCTGTGGAGCAACTTGAGGCACCTTGGCTTGGGATGCAACTTGCGGCAAGGGGATCTTCAAGGATGTTTCGACCTTGATGTGTGCTTGGGCTATGGAGTTGCGCAAGGAGATGTGGAGAGTAACTTGGAGATGTAGCTTGCGTCCAAGGGCTTGGAGGATATGTGAAGAACTTTGACTTAGGAGATGATGAAATATATGAAGCTATTCAGAATACAACTCAAGCTAAAATAAATACCACTGATTTAATACAGATATTAAAATCAGAAAAATATCACCATGTTGTAGAGCACTGAGTTGTGATCGTCCTGACGCAAACGGTTCGTCGATCCGACCTCTGTGGAGAAGGTTATGCACTTGAGTTTGAGTATCGTTTTAACGTGGCCTCCAACGTGGCAAGTAAGTGCATCGACTCATATACAAAATTGAAAGAAAAATTTAAGAATGCTATGAGTATGGTGCATGCTTTAGAATCTTCTAGTGTAAATAATAATGATGCTTTGCATATTTGTGACATTAGTGAGAGAGACACACTTCTCTATCAAGTTAAGGATTTGAGCGTTTCTAATGAAAAATTATTAGCTCAAAATCTTAGCTCAGAATCTCGCATTCAACAACTTTCGTTGAAATGCGAAGAGGAATCTCAAAAGCTCAAAAGCTTTGTTTATTCTAGGGATTCACTCCACGATTTGCTCGAAAAACAATATCCGACAAACCATAGAGGAGGTTTGGGATACATTCCAAAGGTGGTTACCAAACACACTTCTAATTCTTCTTTTGGTGCAAATACAAGAAATATTGTAAAAGCACCTAAGAAGAATCATCATGCCTTCTTGTACAACAAGAAGCATGTAAATCACAAGGTGATGAGGAAAAATAAAAATCCCTCATTTTTTGCTAAGAAGCAAAATCCTCACTTAATGCATGCTAAGAAAATATTTTCTACACCTAAGCATGCCATATCCACCCCTCTTGCAAAGGTAAAACCCTTGCCTAGGAAATCCTTGAGTTTATGGATCTCCATTAGGTGTAGTGTGCAAGAGAGAGATAGATGTATCAACTCTTTAGTTAGGGATGTGATCACCTCATGTGATTACATTAGGAATCAAACTCCTCTTGAGTTTGGTTCCTTAATATTTATGTCTCTCACACATATGCATATTGCATGGGAATTGTGCTGAAATGTTTATTTTTAGCATACCCATTGTTTGTGTTATGTTTCATGTTTTTTGAAAATGTCTTTCAAATTTATTTTTCATGAAAATGGAGATCTTGGGGATATCATTGTCATGCATACACTTATTGAATCATGAGTATGACAATGGGGGAGTTAATATGTGCTTAGCCCAAAAATATGCTTCTCTTAAGCGTAAGAGTCCGTGCAAGTAATATAGATCTGGGAGTCCAGATGTCGAATCCTCGGGAGTAAATCTGTTGCAACCACAAAGCTTAAATCAAATAGGGATTGAACGTAAAGAGACCAAACACTTTTGGTGATGATGTTTTGAATGTGGTTTGATAGTGGTTTTTAGTTTGTGAACAATACGAGCAAAAGAAAGTTTCATTTATTAAATTATCGATGAGAAGTATGCACATGATATGGGTTCATTAGGGTCCATGATTTACATTAATTTGGTTGATTAAAGATAACTCAATGAAACCTCTTTTTGAGAGAAATTCATCGGAAAATACCCTTGTGGGGATTAAAGCACAATATTGAATAAATTCGTTGCTAAATCTATAGTCTTTTAAATAGAAGATATGAAACTCCCTTTTGGGGAGATCAAAACTCACCCTCGTGAGACGATCATCAACTCAATCATGTTCTTTTGGAAGATGAAGAGGAGATTTTAAACTAAAGACTATAACTTTATCAACGTTAACAATTTTAGCGTGAAGATTCAACCAAATAAATACGCATCATGTCCCCTAACTACACCATACCATGCACAATAAGAATTTAGCCACACATACTGAAAATAATAAAGGAATTCATCATATTAAGCATGGTTCTAGTCAATAGAAGTAAATAGAATTGAAAATACACAATTAAGTTCAAGATATATCACCAAATACACCCTCTTTTTACCTAAGAAAGTCCTTCTTCTTCATCTAAAAGCTCCCTGAAAAATACCCCAGGTTGCTCTCTGGAATCTCAGGGAAATTCTGCAAAAATCGTCGCCAAAATCGCCCAAATATGCCAATAATACAGAGCAAAAACCCTAGAAATACCTTATATAGAAACATTGCGGGTTTATTGTGCTAACGGGTTCAAACCCGCATCATATTTGAACCAAACTCGAATCACACCGCCGCTGCAAATGCTGATCGTTCGATCCATGCGGGATCGAACGTCAGCGCGACATGTGTCCTTTTCTCGTTCAAAACTTCCGCCAGCTGCTTCATACCCGCTTCGATGTATACGTATTCGAGTCGGGAGCTTTATGGGCTGTCGGATGCGTTATCGAACGGCTCTAAGTGTGCTACGTCGCCCAGAGAGAGCTGCTGCGCTTTCAACATGCGGGGTTATTTGTGGCCGTTAGATTCGAATCGGGCAGTCTCCGTGTCGCCACGTCGCCCAAAACTTTCACCCGCTCCGCTCTTCGCTGATTCGCGTTCCTGGCCATTGGATTTCGATCCAATGGCGATGAGATTGCTGCGTCACCGCTTCGAATGCATCCGCTCGTAGCCACTAGATCATGATTGAACGGTTGCCATGAGGCCGCGTCGTCCTCTTCGTTTCGCCCGTTGGATTGAGCGGGAGATAGTTGGATTGTTGCCACGTAGCATCTTGATTTAGAGGGATATGCGTATGGCTGGAGCGGCAGCCATATTTACGGCGTTTTTCAGCCGTATTCCTTGCGTGTTTTTGCATTTAAATAGTATTCTGCATTCAAAAATTCACAGTAATTAGCACAGATATCAGGAAAATACAAATAAATAGTCGTTGGAATCGTGAGATCGAGACCAAGCTATGAAAAATATAAAAAATGCAGAAATAATCAGTTAATTACTGTTTTGTGCTCAAATAAGGTGATTTCTCTAATAAATGATGATATATAAAATACAAACGTATTAGAAACTAATTAAGCATCATATAAGCACAAAATAGGGCTAAACGGGGGGTTAAATATGCAATATTCAACCCGAATCACACCCCCAACTGACGATTTGCTAGTCCCTAGCAAAAAGAGCGATGAATACGGATGATTAGTAAAATAATAAATTCTATCCATTGCTTATGGCATGGCTCAATAATATGCTTTCCAACATGATTTAGACCATCAATATACACAATCCATGCACAAGATCAATCACATGATATTTTCTCTAATTTAATTTGAATAAATAACATGCAGACATCGTTTTGCGCAAGCAAAAGTATAACACGTCGCTATGTTCTAGTCTTCTCATTTCCAAGGAATTTGGCATCTCAAAAAGATCATTCAAATCATGGGTGTTGAAGTTGCTTAGTTTATTCACCATTTTTTTCTTTTCTTTTTTCTTTTCTTTTATTAGTTCCGCGTACGCGCATAAAGCAACATTTGCGGAAAAATGTATAACTTGGATCGCTCCATCAAATAAGTGAGTTTCTGGTCAATGGCTCCCAAATCAGACGATAATATGGCATTAGGCCAAAAAGGACCCCTCGGACTGTACTACTCGAGCCAACCAAGTTATTTATGTAGTGACACACTTATACATCTTTTTTTATGTTTCTTAATTTTTTCTCCTTTTTTTCTTTTTTTATTCGTAAGCAACTCAACACCCATTAATATGAACATAAACATTAGTAACAATGGCCAAATTCCTCTTCAACTTGAAGACTGTTCTAATAAATCGTGTATACTTAAGCTTTTTCATCACATTAGCATGCATGAAACAAATTCAAACTATTTTGAGATATTAATCATGACCATTGGAAGTTTACATGAATAGCATATTAACGGTAATTCCATGAAGGAAAAATAATCCATTCAAGCCATAAACAATTTTTAGAACTCAATCAACGCAAAATCATCCGTATTTGTGGAATGTGAAAGAGTTATAAATGATGAGATTGGTGGTTCATTCTTTTCTTTTGCCTTGTTTTTGAAAAAAAAGATCCAAAAAAATCCTAGGGTCTCAAACACACCCCCCAACTAAAGATGGACATTGTCCTCAATGTCAAAAGGGGTACGAGTTTATTCAAGCAAGCATCCTAGAAAGCATATAAAAATCTGCACTAATGGAAAAAACACACCGTGTTTAAATGACGGATCACGAATCTTTAATGGTGGCAGAATTTGTTTAATTTGCTCCTTGCGCTCCTCGGCGAGTAATCTTCCTCCATTAGCTAAATTGGACCCCAGCAACACAACTCCAAGCATCTCTATAACTTGTTTACCAATGTCATGCAAGAGATGAGTTATGTCAGTCCAAATTAGTTTAAAATTCCTTTCAACAAAAATATTCCAAATGTAGTCATCAAAATAGTTGAAATAAATTAAAACAAGTTGACGACTACCCCTGTAAGATATGCACTACTCTCGGTATGATGCTCAGTTATTGGGGAGAGGGGTAAATGATTTTGGGAAAAAATGGGGGAGGGAATGGTTCGGGCTCCATAGCGATAATCTCTGAACATATTTCCCTCGCTATTTCCTCCTCCGGTTCATCCAAAATTGCTAGCTCGTCCTCTCTTTTGTACACGCTTCCAGCCATGTTACTGGTCTGATTTGTACCTTCATCGTGACATGGCTCGCTCGATGTACCTGCAATAGAAGATGAACTCATATCAGATTTTTGAAGCTGAATTTCAAAAGAATTATTTTCTTCTAAACAAGTGGCAATCAAATTAAGATTTTCAATGGATTTCTGAATCTGCCGACTCCGAACAAGGAAGTTCTCTTGGAATTGATGGGATGTGGCCTCATGTGTCTGAATGAGTAAATAAACTTCCTCTTTCAAGGATTGCAAAGGTACGTCTACGCTTTGCTCCCCTTGATCAAGGCATGAAGGCTCTGTTGAATCGCACTCTGAAGTCTCTTTCATGATTTCTTCATTCTCTTGTAAAGACTCCATGTATTTCCATGCCTCTGTCAGCGTCATGACTCCCAAAAATTCCTGCAGCTGTGGTCGTAGTCCATCTAGGAAGGACTCCATAAGCTCTTTCTTTGTGTACCCATGCTGCAGATAGCTCGATATTATGTCTGTGAACCTCCTCCAGGCCTGAAAGAAAGTTTCACAATCAGTCTGATTAACACTAACGATCTTGAGCTTCTCCATCCTATGTTTGTGTGTAGCATTATACTCTGCATCATACCAATCGTTTGTGCAATAGAAATTCATATACTCCATTATATATATATATAATAAACAAAAATTTATGCACAAAATTTTTTAATAATAAACAAAAATTTATGTACAGTAAAGTGGAAAGATCTCACCGAAGGTCCTCTGAATGAAATAAACCGTGGTAACAAACCGTTCTCCCCGGCAACAGCGCCAAAAACTTGCTTGGCGCCAAAAACTTGCTTAGCCCAAAAATGTGCTTCTCTCAAGCGTGAGAGTCCGTGCAAGTAATATAGATCTGGGAGTCCAGATGTCAAATCCTCGGGAGAAAATCTGTTGCAAACACAAAGCTTAAATCAAATAGGGATTGAACGTAAAGAGACCAACCACTTTTGATGATGATGTTTTGAATGTGGTTTGATCGTGTTTTTTAGTTTGCGAACAATACGAGCAAAAGAAAGTTTCGTTTATGAAATTATCGATGAGAAGTATGCACATGATATGGGTTCATTAGGGTCCATGATTTACATTAATTTGGTTGATTAAAGATAATTCAATGAAACCTCTTTTTGAGAGAAATTCATCGGAAAATAACCTTATGGGGATTAAAGCACAATATTGAATAAAGTCGTTGCTAAATCTATAGTCTTTTAAATATAAGATATGAAACTCCCTTTTGGGGAGATCAAAACTCACCCTCGTGAGGCGATCATCAACTCAATCATGTTCTTTTGGAAATGAAGAGGAGATTTTAAACTAAAGACTATAACTTTATCAACGTTAACAATTTTAGCGTGAAGATTCAACCAAATAAATACGCATCATATCCCCTAACTATACCATACCATGCACAATAAGAATTTAGCCACACATACTGAAAATAATAAAGGAATTCATCATATTAAGCATGGTTCTAGTCAATAGAAGTAAATAGAATTGAAAATACACAATTAAGTTCAAGAGATATCACCAAATACACCATCTTTTTGCCTAAGAAAGTCCTTATTCTTCCTCTAAAATCTCTCTGAAAAATACCCCAGGTTGCTCTCTGGAATCTCAGGGAAATTCTGCAAAAATCGTCGCCAAAATCGCCCAAATACGCCAATAATACGGAGCAAACCCCATAGAAATACCTTATATAGAAACATTGCGGGTTTACTGTGCTAACGGGTTCAAACCCACATCATATTCGAACCAAACCCGAATCACACCGCCGCTGCAAATGCTAACCGTTCGATCCATGCGGGATAGAACGTCAGCGCGACACTTGTCCTTTTTGCGTTCAGAACTTCTGCCCGCTGCTTCATACCTGCTTCGATGTATACATATTCGAGTCGAGAGCGTTATGGGCCGTCAGATGTGTGATCGAACGGCTCTAAGTGCTCCACGTCGCCCAGAGAGAGCTGTTGCGCTTTCAACATGCGGGGTTATTTGTGGCCGTTAGATTCGAATCGGGCGGTCTCCGTGTCGCCACGTCGCCCAAAACTTTCGCCCGCTCCGCTCTTCGCTGCTTCGTGTTCCTGGCCATTGGATTTTGATCCAACGGTGATGAGATCGATGTTTCACCGCTTCGAATGCATCCGCTCGTAGCCACTAGATCATGATCGAACAGTTGCCATGAGGCCGCGTCATCCTCTTCGTTTCCCCTGTTGGATTGAGCGGGAGATAGTTGGATTGTTGCCACGTAGTGTCTTGATTTAGCGGGATACGCATATGGCTGGAGCGGCAGCCGTATTTACGGCGTATTTCAGCCGTATTCCCTGCGTATTTCTGCATTTAAATAGTATTCTGCATTCAAAAATTCACAGTAATTTGCACAGTCTCAGAAAAAATACAAATAAATAGTCGTTGGAATCGTGAGATCGAGACCAAGCTATGAGAAATATAAAAAATTCAGAAATACTCAATTAATTATTGTTTTGTGCTCAAATAAGGCGATTTCTCTAATAAATGATGATATATAAAATACGAACGTATTAGAAACCAATTAAGCATCATATGAGCACAAAATAGGGCTAAATGGGGGTTAAATATGCAATATTCAACCCGAATCAATATGTTATATATGTTTAAAAATATTTTAAAACATATTTTAACTCTCATTTTGGGTTTTGATTAAGATCATTATTTACCATTTGTTATTATGATCTTGATCTTAACCCATGGATATTGCCAACATGTTTCATGTTATATTTCCTTTTGGCAAAGTCAAGTGTATCAATGTGGTTGATTTTTCCATACATATGCTTTGATACACTTTAGGCCCATGGCTCCAAGTATTATTTACGAATGGTAAAGATGATTATGTTTCAAAAAAAATTTCTACAATTGGTATTATCTCAATTGTTAAAGATCTTTTATCTCTTTCTTTACAATTGGTATTAGATTGTAGAAGTCAAAAATTTGACCGTTTCCTTGATCTAGGGGGAGTATGGGATAATGATTGATACCCACTAAATTTTTATATTTGATATCATACATCTCTTTATACTTGCATATTGTCACATCTTTAATTAGAATGGCAATGGGGATATATTTGATGTCCACCTTTTTGACAATGACAAGGGGAAGAGATATATGCATTATGTAAATCATATTTATCATACATATGCATTTGGGACGAGAGATATATCTATGGAGAGATATGTGAGATTATGTAAACCATTCATGTGGAGCATGTTATATACTTATTGCAATTGGTTTATGTAATCCATGACTATTATATGTCACCATTGTTTCTCATTATTTCATTTGGTATAATAAGTATTTACAATTGGTTTATCTCATTTTACAATTGGTACATATAAGTAGGGGGAGCTCATTAGCATTGTACTTTTTTTTATTTATGTTTACATAATGTGGTCATCATCAAAAAGGTGGAGATTGTTGAGTATTGGTATTTCGTACCAATGTTATTTTGATGATGCTCACAACATTATGTTATTGCTAATGACTCTCTTGTTTTAGTCTCATAGTTAACATTTCAAGAATAGCATTTTTGGAGACTAAACACTTAGTGCAAGGATGGACATCAAGAGGAGCAATACCAAAGCTTGGACTCAAGGGGTGCCAAAGCTTGGAGATGATAGAGAGTATCAAGGTTGAAGCCATAGACTCTAAGAGCAGTAATGTAATCCATGTAATATTTCATTTATTGCTTTTCTCTTTCTGAGTCTAGTTTTAATGTAATGCTTTGATAGATGGATTAACTCATTCATGCATATGCATTTTCCATCTTAGTGAGTCTTAGGATTACCATATAAATCATCCCAATAGGTTCATCTTGCCGTAAACTCAAACTGGAGTTTTTGGCTCTCCTACAGTCGACTGATGAAGGCACGACATGTCACTGGATAATTCCAGGCGCCTGTCCAGCCTTCTACAGACGAATGGAATGCACAGCTCAAGTCAAACTTTTATTGACTTCTACTTGAGCTTTCGCATCAGTCGACTGAAGTTCATTTTACAGGCGCATGTCTTCCAACAGGCGCTTGTGAATTGTTATACATCCGCCTGTGCGTAACATGCATTTTCTGGGCTTTATCCCAATTTGCAAGTTAGAAAATTGATGAAGTATTTAGTCACCTAATTATAGTCGCCTGTGAAATGGTCATCTATCGTCTGAAAGCGCTATGCGAAAGTTGCATTTTCTCAGCTCCTTTCCATCCCAAGTGACAGTTGCCTGCTGAAGGATATTCAGGCGCCTGTCCTTTTTACAGGTGCCTGTGCAGTCTTCTACAGTCGCCTGTCCTGGCTCAGATTATAGCCGTTGGGATTTTTTAACCGTTGGCCAGTCGATTGTCAGTTGTTCTTCAGTCGATTGTCTGTGTCGTAAACTGCCAAAATCTAGCCGGTGCGTTTTATTATTTTGGGGTTTTTCTTTGGGTTTGAGTGTTCCTTTGGGCTTCCTATTTATAGGAGATGGCCGAGTTCATTAGAACTTCTTGGAACCATTGAAGATCATTTGAGAATCATTGAGCCACTCTCAAACTCTCTCATTTCCCTCTCATGAGCATTTCTCTCTTCATGCATTGAAGCTTAGCTCAAGGGAAATCATCCAAGTGAAATCAAGCTAAATCTCAAGCACTTGGTTATCCTCTTCCATGCCTTCATCTTCATATGAGTAAGTTCATCTCTAGGCATAGGTAAGAGTCTTTTGTTTCATTTGTTTTCTTGAAACTCTAATTCTCTTTGTGGGAATTAGATACTCTCTTTGTGGGAGTTACTCTCTTTGTGGGAGTTTGTTGTACTAGTGTAGGACTAATCCTAATTCTTTGTGCGGGAGTTTGACCCTTGTGTAGGGTTGGTTTGGTTATTGTGTAGGACAAAATCCTTAGTGTGAGGTATTTTTTTGTGGGATTGTATTCACTTCTCTTTGTGGGAATTATAGTAAATATTGGTACAGCTGGACGTACCCAAGTTTGGTGAATCAGGGTAAAATCTTGTGTTTGCATTTGGATTGATTGTGTTGATTAATTCCTCTTGCATTTATTATTCCGCATTTGCAAGTTAAATTTTAATTGCACAATGTATTGCCATTACTCTATTCACCCCCCTCTAGAGTATTTGTTGTTAGTATTGCAAGGTAGACGGCTCTTATGAGGACTTCCCTTGCCTCACATTTGATGGCTTATACAACCAATAACCTCTTCACAAAGAGGACCTCAACACCTAAGGATTTACCAAAGTACAACACCACTTCCTAATTGACCCAGAAATTACAATAATGATACTTACCACCTCTCAATAAAGGGTTTCTGACGTAGAACACTTTTTCTATAGCCAAAGATTGAAGCTTTGATGTGTAAAGTGTCTAAGGAAAACTCAAGTTATGATCTCAAAAATATCAAGATGAAAGCTTGAGGAGATCACAATTTAGTGGCAAAAAGAAAGATGCTTAAAAGCTTTTTGAGACACTTAAAGCTTTTGGCCAAAGAAATCTTTCAAGAGGGCTTAGAAAGGGCTTGAAACTCCAGTTTTTCTCAAGAAAATAGCTTAATAAATTCTTGATTAAATCCTTCAACAACCTTCTATTTATAAGAACCCAATCTGATCAAAACAGATTGACAAAACTACCCTCCAATGGCTCTAAAAATGGCCAGTCAAATGTTATCCTTGTGGGCCAAACGGCTATTACTAGTCTATCATAGTTCAACCACCAATCGACAAGCTAGTTGGCAACTAGTCAACTACTTGGTGAACATTGGTTGAGGAGTTTGGTAATGTCTAGAAAAGTTGATGCTCTCTGTAAATATTGATCAACCACAGTTCATGGACTAGTCGACCACAGTGTAACTACTAGTCGACTAGTCTCATAACTCTGGTCGACTACTTTTCTGACATTGCCCTAGCGTAGTTCCAACACAACAACTAGTCAACTGGTGACTATCAGACTGGTCGACTAGTTGCCTGACATCATAAACGTGGCCTAGAAAACTTGGAAAAACTCTTTCAAAATAAATTTAAAACATTTTAAACTATTTTGAGTCTTATTCTAAATATGTGAAGCTTCAATATAATGCTTTAATAATGAATCTAAAGACATAATAAAATTACATCAAAATTACCATAGATTAGAATCTTGACATGGTCTTTGAAGATCGACTCATTATATTTTGGTTCTTGAGCTTTGTGCTACCTAGATTGAGCTTCTTCTTCTCCATCATCTTGACTATGAGCTCTTCAACTTGACTAGCTTCATGGATCTTTGGATGAGCTTCATGGATCTTTGGATGAGCTTCATGAGTCTTGATGCACATCATCATCCTAGCTTTGAACTCGTCATCTTCTGAAATTAATCTTTTTATACCTACACACTCCCAAGCTTGATTAGCACACTTCATTTATTTGATCATTATCAAAATTACACTAGAGGTGTCCCAATACCTAACATTCTTCCACTTTTTGATGATGGCAAACACATGATATGGAATAAGAAATTTCAAAAGTGAATATACTTACTCCTCATGTGTGTTGGCTTTCCAGCTGCCACAAACCAGCAGCCCACATGGGCTGCTGGTTGGTCAACTTTGGGGTGAGAGAGCAACTCAATTTGCTCTTGAGTTGCTCCAAACCCCCTCCCCCCATTTCTTACGGTAGATGCACCGAACCCCTCCCCCTTGTTTGCCAATAAAAGGGAGGGGTATGAGGAGATGTAAGGCATCCCAAAAATCCCACAAGAACAAGTTCTCTTCTTCCAGAGAAAGAAGAGAGGCAATTACCCAGAGAGGAGTAAGAGTGAGGGATTTCTCCGGTGAGAGGAAATTACCCCAGAGAGGGAAGTTACCCCAGAGAGGTAAAATTGTAGTAAGTTTTTTTGGTATTTACCTTAGTGTGTAATTTATTTCCTGGTGAGAAATAGTGAAAACCTTTTTTACTCTCCAGTATTTACTGTTTTACCGTGATCAGTATTTTACTGTTTTACTGTAATCAGTAAACCTTATAGTGATCAGTGAGAATCACAACAAGTGGTATCAGAGCCCAGGTGAGCTGTGAGAGAGTTAAAAACAGGGAGGGAGTGAATTTTTTTTGGAGAGAATTGTTTATATTTTTATTTTCTCTTCAAATGGAAGAATCATCCTCGTCGGGAGCTATGGTCAAACTGACGGCCATAAATTACACACTGTGGAGACCTAGAATGGAGGATCTCCTCAGTTGTAAAGATTTATTTGACCCATTGGAGGTCAAAGGAGTAAAGCCGGAATCCACCAAAGAAGCTGACTGGAAGAAGATGAATCGAAAGACGATCGATCAAATCCGACAATGGATCGATCACAGCGTCTTCCACCATGTTGCGCAGGAGACAGACGCATATGCCCTCTGGCAAAAGCTAGAGGACATGTACCAAGCCAAGACTGCTCGAAATAAAGCCTTATTGATGAGGCAACTGGTAAATTTGAAGCTGCGGAGTGGAACTTCCGTTGCTGAGCACACGAGCGAGTTCCAGAGCCTGGTAAATCAACTATCTGCGATGGAGTTACAGCTTGGAGATGAAGAGCAAGCTCTTCTCCTTCTCAGTTCTCTTCCAGACAACTGGAAGACGTTGGTGGTCTCTCTCAGTAATTCGGCACCAAACGGCAAACTTACAATGTCTATGGTTAAGGATGCCCTCTTCAACGAGGAGGCCAGGAGAAAAGAAGCTGGCACCGATCAATCGCATGCCCTCGTGATAGAGACTCGAGGAAGACAACAAGGAGGTGGTCGAAGCTGGGGCAGAGGCAGGAGCAAAAGCCATGGTAGGTCCTCAGACGGGAGGAGGCCAACCTACAAGTTTTACCATTGTGGCATGGAGGGCCACATGAAGAAAAACTACCGGAAGCTGTTGGGAGAACAAGGTCAAAATGGTTCTCAACAGAAGACGAAGGGTAGAGAGGCATTAGTCACTTGCACTGGAGAAGTGGCTATCTGCTCTATCCAAGAAGAGACATGCCTTCACGTTTCCAACCAGGACAGCGAGTGGGTGGTTGATACATCAGCATCATTCCACGCCACTCCTCGAAGTGACTTCTTCACCAACTACAAGGCAGGAGACTTTGGCATCGTGAAGATGGGGAATACAAGTTCATGCAAGATCGTGGGAATTGGCGACGTTCGGATTCAGACGAACGTCGGCTGCACAATCACGCTGAAGGATGTCTACCATGTGCCAGATCTCCGGCTGAACTTGCTCTCTGGGACAGCCCTTGACAAACAGGGCTTCGACAACCACTTCAGCAACGGCACATGGAGAATGACGAAAGGTGCCATGATTATTGCAAAGGGGCATATTTGCGGTACGTTATACAAAACTCATGTGAAGATATGTACCGATAGCCTTAACGTGGTGGAACATGAGGCTACTCCAAGTCTGTGGCACCAACGACTTGGTTACATGAGTGAGAGAGGGTTATCTCTCTTGACAAAGAAGGAGCTGATCTCAATCACTAAGGATGCTGGACTAAATCCTTGTCAGCGTTGCTTAGTTGGTAAGCAACATCGAGTCTCCTTCAGTTCTTCTTCAACAAGGAGATCAGAGTTGCTCAGTCTGGTACACTCTGATGTTTGCGGTCCCTTGGAGGTTGAATCGCTGGGTGGCAATAGGTATTTTCTGACCTTCATTGATGATGCTTCTTGGAAGGTGTGGGTCTACTTCTTGAGGACGAAAGACCAAGTGCTCGACTTCTTCAAGCTGTACCACGTCATGGTTGAACGTGAGACGGGAAAGAAGTTAAAGTGCCTCCGTTCAGACAATGGAGGCGAATACACTTCCAGAGCGTTCGATGTTTACTGCAGAAGCCAAGGCATTAGACATGAGAAGACGATTCCTCGCACTCCACAACACAACGGCGTAGCTGAAAGGATGAACCGGACGATCATGGAGAAGGTCAGAAGCATGCTCAGTATGGCTAAGCTACCAAAGCCATTCTGGGGAGAAGCTGTTCGTGCCGCCTGCTACCTCATCAACAGATCACCATCTGTACCTTTGGATTTTGCAATTCCAGAGAAGGTGTGGTCTAGTAAGAATCCCTCTTACGCCCACTTGAGGGTATTCGGTTGCTTAGCCTTTGCACATGTATCCAAGGAGCAAAGGCAGAAGTTTGATGCAAGGACCATTCCTTGTATCTTCATCGTCTATGGAGATGAAGAATTTGGGTACAGGTTGTGGGACCCAAAGACGAAGAAGGTGATTTGGAGCAGGGATGTGCTGTTCCAAGAAAATCAGACATTGGAAGACATTGAAAAGCCTATGGCATCTTCAACTGCAAGCTCAAATGCTGAAGACATTGTTCCAGACCCAGCACCAACGCAATACGAAGAGGTGCATGAAGAAATACCAAAAGAAGAGGAGGTTGTTGAACAAGACGTGGAACAAGAGGCAGATGCTGAGCAGGGGGGCCACAACCCTCTCCAGCGGCTACTGCACCACCATCACGCAGGCAGATGATGGTACGCCTCCTGAAGTCAATAACTCACAAGTACGGAGATCTGAACGAGGCCAGATTCCATCAACCAGATATTCAGAAGCTGAATATCTTCTACTTTCTGAAGAAGGGGAGCCAGAGAGTTTCCATGAAGCGATATCTCACAAGAACAAAGAAAGTTGGTTGCAAGCTATGCACGATGAAATGGAATCTCTGCAGAAGAATTCTACTTATGAGTTGGTCAAGCTTCCACAAGGAAAGAAGGCGCTGAAGAACAGTGGGTGTTCAAGCTCAAGAAAGATGGCAACGGAAAGATGGTGAAGCACAAAGCTCGGCTGGTGGTCAAAGGATTCCTTCAGAAGAAAGGTATTGAATTTGACGAGATCTTTTCACCTGTTGTGAAGATGGCTTCAATCCGCGTCATCCTCGGATTGGTAGCCAGGTTGAATTTAGAGCTTGAGCAGATGGATGTCAAGACAACATTTCTTCATGGTGATCTACATGAAGAAATCTACATGGAGCAGCCAGAAGGTTTCGAGGTTTCAGGCAAAGAAAACCTCGTATGCAAGCTGAAGAAGAGTCTGTACGGCCTCAAGCAAGCACCACGACAGTGGAACATGAAGTTTGACTCATTCATGATGAGTCAAGGCTACAAAAGGACCGTTGCCGACCAGTGTGTTTATACACAGCAGTTTCCAGACGGTAACTTCGTTGCATTGCTTTTATATGTCGACGATATGTTGATCGTTGGACAAGATGCAACAAAAATCGGCCAGCTGAAGAAGGAACTATCTAAGTCTTTTGATATGAAAGACTTAGGTCCGGCTCAACAAATTATGGGAATGCATATAGTCCGAGATAGGAAACACAACAAGCTATGGCTATATCAGGAGAAGTACGTTGAACGCGTGATCAAGAGATTCAAGATGGATCATGCCAAACCAGTTAGCATTCCACTGGCTAAGCACTTCAAGTTGAGCAGGAGGTCAAGCCCTTCATCCAAGAAAGAGACGGAGGAGATGTCATCGATACCTTATTCTTCAGCAGTTGGGAGTCTGATGTATGCAATGGTGTGTACACGTCCTGACATTGCCCATGCGGTGGGAATGGTGAGCCGATTCCTTTCTGATCCAGGAAAGGAACATTGGGAGGCGGTCAAGTGGATTCTTCGATACCTGAAGGATACTTCAAAGGCATGTCTGTGCTACGGAGAAGCTGATCTAATCTTGGAGGGCTATACAGATTCAGATATGGCTGGAGATCTTGATAGTAGAAAATCTACATCAGGATTTGTCTACACTTTTGCAGGGGGAGCTGTGTCCTGGCAATCAAGATTGCAGAAGTGCGTTGCGCTATCCACAACAGAGGCGGAGTATCTTGCAATTACAGAAGCTGGTAAGGAAATGTTGTGGTTAAAGCGATTTCTCCAAGAATTAGGGATCAAGCAGAAAATGTACATGGTACATTGTGATAGTCAAAGTGCTTTAGATCTGAGCCAAAATTCAGTGTATCATGCTCGGACAAAGCACATTGACATTCGGTATCATTGGATACGGGAGGTGATGGATCAACAGCTGTTAAGACTAGTGAAGATCCACACGAAGGAGAATCCAGCAGATATGTTCACGAAGGTGGTGACACGGGAGAAGCTGGAGCTGTGCAGAGACACAACTGGGATGGTTGTTAAATGACAACCACTTCGGATGCAGCTGGAGGGGGAGAATTGTTGGCTTTCCAGCTGCCACAAACCAGCAGCCCACATGGGCTGCTGGTTGGTCAACTTTGGGGGGAGAGAGCAACTCAATTTGCTCTTGAGTTGCTCCAAACCCCCTCCCCCCATTTCTTACGATAGATGCACCGAACCACTCCCCCTTGTTTGCCTATAAAAGGGAGGGGTATGAGGAGATGTAAGGCATACCAAAAATCCCACAAGCACAAGTTCTCTTCTTCCAGAGAAAGAAGAGAGGCAATTACCCAGAGATGTGTAAGAGTGAGGGATTTCTCCGGTGAGAGGAGATTACCCCAGAGAGGGAAGTTACACCAGAGAGGTAAAATTGTAGTAAGTTTTTTTTGGTATTTACCTTAGTGTGTAATTTATTTCCTGGTGAGAAATAGTGAAAACCTTTTTTACTCTCCAGTATTTACTGTTTTACCGTGATCAGTATTTTACTGTTTTACTGTAATCAGTAAATCTTATAGTGATCAGTGAGAATCACAACAATGTATTGATACATGGTGTCGGAAAATATCTTTTAAACTCATCTGCATCTATGCATATTAGGATAAGTAAATCCAAAGCACATTCCATATATGTACCATAATTGTTGTGTCAAAGTAAGTGTGTGAGTTCAATCTACCATGTGTCAATCAAAACCAATCAAAACATGTGTCAATCCATATAATAATCAAGTAAGCATCAACAGTAATCATGTAAGTGTCAACATATTTTATATTCCAATTTTCTTCCTCTTTGACATTATCAAAAAGGGTGGATGAACTATACGAATTAACTCATGACTATAGGCATGAAGAGTTATAATGAATGACATCAAGGTGTAGTACACAATGTATTGATATCCATGAAGAATGGAATTTACTTCATCAACGGTACGCGACTGAATATCTCAAAATGAATATTCCCTTTATGAGACAAATATCCAAAGTCCATAAATTTCAAATATCAATGTGATACAAAGTGTTATACAAATAAATTATCTCAATCATAACTCATATGAAATATGTGACATGAGCTCAAAAGATGATATCTAAAAACATCAATCATATAAGACTGTAATGCCAACAAGATACTTAAATTATATCACAAGCTAGCACAACGATATGCCACTATACATATGTATACATATATAAGTATACATATGTATAGTGCCTCAAGCATATCATCAGCATATTCCAAAAATTATACATCATATAATTACATACCAGATGTGATCAAACTCATAAGCACATAAGAGATTATATTTCAACAAGCACAAAGAATATAGTTTGATACATCATAAAGTCATCATTCTCAATTCTCCAAACTAGTAGAAATATCATTACAAACCAAAAGACTGAATATTCAAACATTGTTCCAAATAACATAAGCATTACTAAATATTACACAGTCATATAAAAGTACACAAGTCATCACAAAACATCCCAACACTCAGGCACGCATCAACTTGAAGGAGGAGGTTGACCACTAACCCTGGCACGAATCTCAGAAATTTTGAGTAACCATGAGTTCCATTCCTCAGTGTTCTCAAGAGAAGCAAACTAGTCTGTAAGAATATAGGTTTGTAATGGAGCACTAAAGGAACCTTCATGATGTGAACATGGGGAATGTTTATCACCCTAAGATTCATCCTCAGAGTTATTATAGTCATCAGAATCAAGTTTGGCTCCAGTTGGATTCTGGTGGGTATGCATCTAGCTACTGCAGACTTATTAAATGATACTTGAAGCTGTATTACTTCAAACTCAGTGCCTAGTTTGATGCCATGATGTTTGAAAATATGAGTAAGAAATCCATGATGCAGTGATGGTGATTTTTCAATTACATATATGGATTGATACCAAGTGTTTATAGACATATTTTGAAACTGTAGGTATGATCGTATGAAATGTTACACATTGATAGGTCATTCGTTGAAGAATATATTATACCGTAGCGTCAAACTTCACATTTGAAATATCGATCATTGAACCAGCAATGCTTTTCTTTTCTTACGTTGAATTTTTATATGCAATGCACACGTGACATAAAATGTGAATGACTCCATGATAATAAGATCATGCAATAGACCCACATCTCCATAAATAGGAATCTTATGCCATACGAGGTTACTATCTATATTTCAAAATGATTTGTATAAGGTAGTATTGGGGGATCACACGATGGTGTGTTTTCATTAGACTAGACACACCAATCACACACATGTCCTATGGACCAATTGAAGGAGATTTGCTAAGTTTAATCTAAATGATTGTGATTGTATTTCATGGAGCCTAGTGAATAAAGTTTTTAATTGATTGTTTTTTATAAAAAAATATTTTAAGATGATAGTTTGCTTGAGATTGATGACAATCTCAATCACAAACTCAGCCGGACGTGGAACTGTGGAAGGAGTCGCGTACATTCAACGAGAGCAAATGCAGACGGATAGATGAAGTGGCAAGTAGATCGTTTCTTTTGTCAAGAAAGTTGATGAGAAAGTGAAAAATGACACTATTCATCTACTGTTCATGTCCTTTCCCACCCATCTTTCCCAAATCTTGTTCTTTTGCTTGAAAGTAAAAATAGAAAAGTTTGCTGACGTTGCACATGAATTGACCGGTTTTGGGATTCTTTGTAAGTGCCTGTTCTTTTGAAGTTGGAGTGAGTTGAAATGAGCGAATAGTGTTGTGAAAGTAGAGTATTATGTTTTTTTTGGTGAACGTGGGGTTGTGAATGTGGATGTTGGAATTTTGTGTGTGGGCCCACAGAACTTTATTGTGTTTTTTGGGTGAAAGTGGGCTGTGAAAGTGGGTTGTGAAAGTGGGAAGTGGGATCCACGAATTTTAATAATAATTAAATTAAATGTTAAACTTTAATTTTAAATTTAATAATTAATTAGTAAAAAATCAAAAGAGTACTAATTAGTACAAAATTAATGCAAAAAGCATTATTTTGACGCAAATGCACACAAAAAAGGCTGATTCCGTCGTTTTTTTGGGGGAGAGAGAGAGGGCCCGCCTCCACAAAGCAACCATCGTAATCCCCGCAAAAAGCGGGGATTGCTGGGGATGAAATTATTTGGCCACGTCGGCCAAATAAGCTGGCTTTCAAAAAGAACAGGCCGGCTTCTTTTTTTGTGGAAACAGGGGAATAGTTGATGAACAGTAGCATAAATAGTGTTTTGGCTTTCACAGCCAAATAAACACAAAAAAACACGCCCTAATCCTCAAGAATTGTTGTAAAAGTTGTGGATTCCACAATTATGTGGGTCCCACTATCCCATCTCTCTCCTCCCCATCCAACTCACCAACTTTACACTTTCTCATTCCAACTTTCTACTACTCAAAGAACACAAAAAGTTGGGTGGACCCCACTTTACTTTCCCAACCCCACTTCCATACAACTTTCAACCCAAAAGAACACAAAACTCTATTTTCTCTCTCCTCAGATTCCAAACTTTTCCATTTCAACTTTCAACCAAAAGAACAAGCCGACGAAATCGGGCACTCTCAAGGTTAGCCCAGTAGAAATGAATTTAAGCCTGGAAACACTGCTCATCGTTATTAGTTGTGATAGTATCTGTATTTGGATATGAGTAGTTTTTTGTACTTTGTTTTAAGAATTCTCATAAATATGATCAATTTGGTCAGAGTTAACCGAAGCCCATTCAACCGCACCGGACGGTGACCGGAACCTGTCGCTCAACAAATTTTGAACGTTCGTTACGCTTAAAATCACCGCATTAAATAGCGCCCGACTCCACCGATGCCACTTCCGTAGTTTCCATAAGGGCTTGTTCTTTTGAGTGGAAGTAGGGGAGGGAAAGTTGGGAAGAAAAGGAATTTTGGAGAGAGAAAAATGGGGTTTTGTGTTCTTTTGGGGGGGAGAAGTTAAGAGGAATTGGTAGGGGAAAAGTTATGTGGGTCCCAGTAAACTTTTTTGTGTTCTTTTGATGTTGGGAAAGTTGGGAATGAGAATTGAAATTGTGGTATGTGGTAGGGAGAGGTGAGAATAAGCTAATTTAACCCCCCCAATGGATATCAAATGAAACTTGAACATATCAAACAACACAAAACAAAGAGCATATAGGGTATGGCAGCCAGGACCAATGGGAGAAAAAACATCAGATTCATATGAATATCAATTGAACCATGCACATATCAACATGGCATGAACAATGAGCATATAAGGTCTGGCAGCCAGGAGAAAGGGGAGAAAAAAATTCGGTTTCATATGGATATCAAAGTAAACTTGCACATATCAACTTTCACAGAGCAATGAGCATATAGGGTATGGAAGACAGGACCAAGGGGAGAAAAAAAATTCAGATTCACATGGATATCAACTTAAACTTGCACATATAAAACAGCACAAAGCAATGAGCATATAGGGTATGGCAGCCAGGAACAATGGGAGAAAAAACATCAGATTCACATGGATATCAACTGAAACTTGCACATATCCCAGTCATACCAAAAATAACAGTTTCATATCCAAATCAGGACAAGTTATCCGACAACCCATTCATACATTCTTCGTGTTCACGACCAACAACATTAAAATGATTAGGCCTAATATAGAAAACAACAAACACTTAATGGTGTCAATATCTCCGATAATCCTATTCATTTTCTCCGTGTTTCTCTCAAGTTGTCCAACTACCGTACCCACCTGCCCCTCTAGATCGTAAACCCTGCTATCCGACAATGTGCTTGAAGAGCTATCCAAAATCTGTCCCCTTTCATTCGCATCCTTCAAAAGGAGTATAACGTTTCGCGACCAAGCATTGTGAGGGAGGTCCTTCCAGTCGAAGAATCCGCAGTGTTCGACGCGAGACGAACAAGTCCAATATCTCCTCCCAGGGTCGCGCCGGGACCAACATGTCTGCCTTGGGCACCTCAGGCCACAGTGGCAAAGCCGGTAGTCTGATGGATCACAGTCCAACTCATCCCGCGGGTGTGATCGTTCTGACGGGTTAGAGCTTGCAATCATTAGACCCTGCAAAATTACAGATTAGTAATGGAAATATGAAAGATACAAGAAACTGATGAGATAATTGTCATTGAAAGACGTACCTATGATGGTATAAGAAGGATGACAATGGAGACGACGTCTTGGAGGAACAAGAATGAGAAAAAATTTTTTGCATACACAAAATATGACAAAAAAACGTAAATGCAAAAACAACATAAATGCAGAAACCATAAAAGAGTCTATATAATTATAGAGTCTGAAAGACAGACACAAGGGAAGCAAAAATTTCAGATTCATATGGATTTCAAGTCAAACTTGCACATATCACCCTGAAAAACCCATAAAAGAATTTATACAAGTATAAGCCCTCAGAAATGTAGTTAATCATTTCCCAATTCTGGTTGCTGGCGGTTGCTCAATTTTTATAATTGTATAGACTTGAACATATCAAACAGCACAAAGCAAAATACATATAGGGTATGGAAGCAAGGACCAAGGGGAGGAAAAAATTCAGTTTCATATGGAAATCAAAATAAACTTGCACATAATACAGATAATAAAAATGAGCCATCCAGCCAACCTTCCAAGAAATTGGGAGTAGGATGACAAGCGGTCATATGTGAACACCCTTCATCATTGGGCATAAAGTAAAAATATCGAGCCTATATGGTAATGCTCACATAACATGGAGCATATAGGGGCTCGAAGCCAGGAAAAAGGGGGGGAAAAAATCAGAATCACATGGCTATCAATTTAAACTTGCACATATCAAACAGCACAAAGCAATGAGCAGATAGGGTATGGCAGGCAGGACCAAGGGGAGAAAAAAATTCAGATTCCCATGGATATCACCTTAAACTTGCACATATCAAACAGCACAAAGCAATGAGCATATAGGGTATGGAAGACAGGACCAAGGGGAGAAAAAAAATTCAGATTCACATGGATATCAATTTAAACTTACACATATCAAACAGCACAAAGCAATGAGCATATAGGGTATGGCAGCCAGGACCAAGGGGAGAAAAAAAAATTCAATTTCACATGGATATCAACTTAAACTTGCACATATCAAATAGCACAAAGCAATGAGCATATAGGGTAGGGAAGACAGGACCAAGGGGAGAAAAAAAATTCAGATTCACATGGATAGCAATTTAAACTTGCACATATCAAACACCACAAAGCAATGAGCATATAGGGTATGGAAGACAGGACCAAGGGGAGAAAAAAAATTCAGTTTCACATGGATATCAATTTAAACTTGCACATATCAAACAGCACAAAGCAATGAGCATATAGGGTATGGAAGACAGGACCAAGGGGAGAAAAAAAAATTCAAATTCACATGGATATCAACTTAAACTTGCACATATCAAACATCACAAAGCAATGAGCATATAGGGTATGGAAGACAGGACCAAGGGGAGAAAAAAATTCAGATTCACATGGATAGCAATTTAAACTTGCCCATATCAAACAGCACAAAGCAATGAGCATATAGGGTATGTAAGACAGGACCAAGGGGAGAAAAAAAAATCAAATGTCATGTGGATATCAATTTAAACTTGCACATATCAAACAGCACAAAGCAATGAGCATATAGGGTATGGCAGCCAGGACCAAAGGGGAGGAAAAAATACAAATTCACATGGATATCACCTTAAACTTGCACATATCAAACAGCACAAAGCAATGAGCATATAGGGTATGGCAGCCAGGAACAAGGGGAGGAAAAAATTCAGATTCACATTGATAGCACCTTAAACTTGAACATATCAAACAGCACAAAGCAATGAGCATATAGGGAATGGAAGACAGCAACAAGGGGAGAAAAAAAAATTCAGATTCACATGGATATCAATTTAAACTTGCCCATATAAAACAGCACAAAGAAATGAGCATATAGGGTATGGCAGCCAGGACCAAGGGGGAAAAATTCAGAATCACATGGCTATCAATTTAAACTTGCACATATCAACAAGCACAGAGCAATGAGCATATAGGGGCTGGAAGCAAGGAACTAGGGGAGAAAAAAAATTCAGATTCACATGGATAGCAATTTAAACGTGCACATATCAAACACCACAAAGCAATAAGCATATAGGGTATGGAAGACAGGACCAAGGGGAGAAAAAAAATTCAAATGTCATGTGGATATCAATTTAAACTTGCACATATCAAACAGCACAAAGCAATGAGCATATAGGGTATGGCAGCCAGGACCAAAGGAGAGGAAAAAATACAGATTCACATGGATATCACCTTAAACTTTCACATATCAAACAGCACAAAGCAATGAGCATATAGGGTATGGCAGCCAGGACCAAGGGGAGGAAAAAAATCAGATTCACATTGATAGCACCTTAAACTTGAACATATCAAACAGCACAAAGCAATGAGCATATAGGGGCTGGAAGCAAGGAACTAGGGGAGAAAAAAAATTCAGATTCACATGGCTAACAATTTAAACTTGCACATATCAAACACCACAAAGCAATGAGCATATAGGGTATGGAAGACAGGACCAAGGGGAGAAAAAAAATTCAAATGTCATGTGGATATCAATTTAAACTTGCACATATCAAACAGCACAAAGCAATGAGCATATAGGGTATGGCAGCCAGGACCAAAGGAGAGGAAAAAATACAGATTCACATGGATATCACCTTAAACTTTCACATATCAAACAGCACAAAGCAATGAGCATATAGGGTATGGCAGCCAGGACCAAGGGGAGGAAAAAAATCAGATTCACATGGATATCAAGTTAAACATGCACATATCAAACATCACAAAGCAATGAGCATTTAGGGTATGGAAGACAGGCCAAGGGGAGAAAAAAAATTCAGATTCACATGGATATCAATTTAAACTTGCCCATATCAAACAGCACAAAGCAATGAGCATATAGGGTATGGCAGCCAGGACCAAGGGGGAAAAAATTCAGATTCCCATGGATATGACCTTAAACTTGCACATATCAAACAGCACAAAGCAATGAGCATATAGGGTATGGAAGACAGGACCAAGGGGAGAAAAAAAATTCAGATTCACATGGATATCAATTTAAACTTGCCTATATCATACAGCACAAAGAAATGAGCATATAGGGTATGGAAGACAGGACCAAGGGGAGAAAAAAATTCAGATTCACATTGAAATCAACTTAAACTTGAACATACCACCATGAAAAAACCATAAAAGAGTATATATAAGTATAAGCCCTCAGAAATGTAGTTAATCATTTCCCAATTCTGGTTGCTGGCGGTTGCTCAATTTTTATATACCGTTTACATGCGAAAATTCTTATAGTTGTATAGACTTGAACATATCAAATAGCACAAAGCAATGAGCATATAGGGTATGGAAGACAGGACCAAGGGGAGAAAAAAATTCAGTTTCACATGGATATCAACTTAAACTTGCACATAATACAGATAATAAAAATGAGCCATCCAGCCAACCTTCCAAGAAATTGGGAGTAGGATGACAAGCGGTCATATGTGAACACCCTTCATCATTGGGCATGAAGTAAACATATCGAGCCTATATGGTATTGCTCATATAACAGGGAGCATATAGGGGCTGGAAGCCAGGAAAAAGGGGGGGAAAAATTCAGATTCACATGACTATCAACTTAAACTTGCACAAATCAAACAGCACAAAGCAATGAGCAGATAGGGTATGGCAGCAAGGACAAAGGGGGAGAAAAAATTTCAGATTCACATGGCTAGATACTTAAACTTGCACATATCAAACATCACAAAGCAATGAGCAGATAGGGTATGGAAGACATGACCAAGGGGAGAAAAAAATTCAGATTCATATGGTACTTTATCAACATATCAACATGGCATCATATAGTACGTAGTCATACAGACATGTCATCATATAGTACGTGGTCATACAGACATTGCATCATATAGTAGGGCACAAAACATCATGGCATCATATCGGACTTGGTCAAACAAACCCACACACCAAAAGTATTGTACCAAGTCAAACTACAGAAGCTACATAATACAAAAAGAACAATTGTCTTCAGCACCCATTAGTTAATACTCTCATTCTCCCACCCTCCATCTTCGTAACCGTCATCTCCCTTCTTCTTAAGCTCCGCGATGATGAGCTTTATCTTCATATCCATGGCCGCTGGAGGCATCCCAAGAAACTTCCGACCCCTTGGCTCTACATCGGCGAGATGGTCGTACACCTTTGCCAACATCTCCAACGGATACTCGTTGTGGGAAAAAATACACGATCCCAAATCCTTCTGCCAGGAGTTCTTTAAAGCTTCAGCGACATGGTCAACGGCCATACCTACTTTGTCCACTGATGTAACCATTTTCTCCATAATGTCTTGAACATCATGTAGGCGTTGCCGACGGGTTGTCTTCTTCCCCACAGATGAAGGTGTACGAGGGGAAGGCCCCGGTGGAGTAGATACCCCCGATGAACCCGGTGGGATGTACGCGGGACCCTCAGCGGCCGTCGAATCATGCTCTTGCTGATAATTCGCTGCTTCATCCCCTTCACCATCCGGGTATGGCCCTCCAAAGTTTTGGAATATATCCTTCCTATGGTCCCCTCTTGCCGCATCGTCTCCAACGATTTTCCGCAGGTTCGCAAGCCACGGAATGGGTTGATTCACATACTGAATCTTTTTAGGATTGGCCTGCACAAACACATTGACGCATTTAATTGTACGGTTTGTAAAATACATATGAAGACGATGTCGCCTTATGTATAAAATTGGAGTTCATACCGCCACCCACGGGCCATAAGTTTCCGGCTCCATTGTAATCGTATGCGTAACATCACACCATCCTGCGCCACTAATGGCCAAGCAATCATTCACTTCGGCAAGACGAGTCCGGATGGTTTTATAGTGGTTCTTGACATTTAGCCCGGTATATGTTGTTTGGAATAATGCATTGATGTGGGCCACTGCGGAGTTGAAGGCAGTAAGTTTAAAGGACTTATCGCCTTTATTTCCTTCATCTACTTGCTCCGCAAGGTAAGGAATAAGTTCCAAATCGTGCTCCCACGGCCACACTTTGTTCACAGGTGACTTAGACTTTTTCCTTGGGCTTTCCACTGAAGGCTCCTCCGAATCATCGCGACGACTCGACTTACGCGATGAGTCACTTCCCCTCCTCATCGAGTCATTCCCGCTGGGCGATGACGTCATGTGGATACCCGTAGGGGGGACGGGGTAAAATAATGGGGGTTTCCCATTCCTTCCACCATCTCCCCCCTTGTAGCATATGCATGTATCCAGGGGGAGAAGGAATTTGCATTGGCATGCTATATTGCGCGTAGTTTTGATAGGGCATACTCGGCCCTCCACCTTGCATGCCTTGCGTTGGGTATTGGTAGTCTCCAACCCTACGCGCCATCGGTCGCAACAGCGTATTCTCACTCCAACTTTGGTTTGGATTTGACCGGTCATTCATACGACCTTGGTTCGGATTCCCAGACATGACTGCAATAATAGATATGAAAATATCAAAGGCGAAATGAACAGTTAATAGCTCAAATTTAAAATTCACTTGGTGACATTATAGGAAAACGTTGTTGCATGACATACCCATATATAAGACAAAATTAATGTATTGAGGACACATACATACATGTCATACACATAAATAAAAAATAAAGTGTTGCATGCCATACCTATAAATACCACATTATTAATGTATTGAGGCCACAGACATACATGGTCATAAGCATAAATAAAACATAAAGTCTTACGGGTTCCACATCCTTGCATGCCATATCCATAATTAAAACATCAGAAACACCTCACATGCCATGTTCACTTGTGTTGCCATTATTATGAATTTTACAATAGTCAACCCACATATCCCATGCAATTAAATCCCTCCGCATTTTCCACTGGTCCCTTTGTTGGGTTTGTTCACGTAATGGCACCTGTTGTGACATATCCATGATCGAAGCCTCTTGCTCATTGATAACATCACCGTCTTTCTCGATCCCAACACCATCATCTAGGAGATGAGGGTCATGCGGATCTTGTATCTGGATATAATTATGCAAAACCGTGCATGCAAGGACTGTGTCAACCTGGCTTGGGAAGGGATAGTGGGGCTTCGATGTCAAGATCTTGAACTTGTTCTTCAGGATACCAAAGGTAGACTCGATCTTCGTCCTTAAGGAAGAATGGCGTAGGTTGAAAAGTTCTTTGCGATTGCGCGGAACTCGATCGGTATGGTCCTTCAAATGGTATCTAACGCCCCTGAACGGAGATATGAAACCCGGCATGGTAGTATAACCAGCATCACACAGGTAATATTTTCCTACACACAGAAACGCACACCAACTATTCCATCAAACGACCCCTTTAATAGTGGAATATATAAAGTAGGTTTATGTATGAATATTACCTTCATAAACTCGCAACCCGTGGGGGGTGGTAATGACAAGGCATCTTTAAGGACAGTAAAATCATTTACGGATCCTTCCCACCCTGCCATGACGTATGTGAATCTTTTGTTTGGTGTCACAGCCGCAAGGACATTTTGTGTCACCCCCTTACGACCTCTAAAACGGGGTGCGAGATGTGCTGGGAGCATGGCATCGATGTGTGTCCCATCGATGAGCCCTATGCAATCCTACATCGTATTAAAGCAGCCAAATGTTACATTTACATTCACGAAATGAAGTCTTAAGGGCCCTATACACGCATACAAGCATACCTTGAAATATGGAAACCACTTTGGATTATTGGCAACCTCGGGAGGAGTCTCATTTGGCGCTTGCTTCATGAACATATCCCTCAAGGCACACACTGCTTGCATTACTTGGTTGAAGTAACGACTGACTGTTGACTCGGATCGGATGAAATCAATTTGCATGACTCTATTCTTTGACTTGTGACCTACGATATGAAGGAACATTGCCAACTGCTCCTCTATGGACACATGAACAGTGTCTTTGAGAATATTCCTATCCCTGATTAATGCTGCCAGGTTAATGAATGCAGCTGTCCTCATTCGTAAGTAGTGCAAACAACTACTCTCACTCCCTAGAAGGATTCTACGCATATGCGATTTCCTATGCAGATCACGCATAACCGAAGGCTCCCTAGGGACTCGCGTACCCATAGCATCATCGTAGTATAGGAGAAATTGTATGACAGAAAAAACGACCGTCGCCGCGGCCGCGCAACATGTTTCAACAGCCACTATTTCATCATTGTGGTCCATCTAAACAAATGTAGGTTCATAAGGATATCATCTTACAAACACGATTATCAACACAGCAGAACACAGTGTGCAAACAAACGAGAAAAATAATCAGTTTCATATGGATTTCAATTGAAATAAACACGGATAACCAAAGCAAAAACATTGAGCAGGAAGGGTATGGCAAACAGGCCCAAGGCCACAACAAAATATCAGATGCATATAGAAAGAAATTTGAATTCTGTTCATATAAACAAGCAAACAAAAATGAGCATATATGGTATGGGGTGTTCTTTAGCATTATTTTGCGAGGGAATCCCGAAATTTACACTGTTGTGCGCACTGTAGCGCAAGAAAGTTGGGGTAAAAAAACCCTTGGCCGTTCGATTGCTGAAGCGTGAGAAAGCAATTCCCATTCCCCGCTGGCACACTTTTTCACCATATGGATATACATGGGTGTTCTTTTGGGGTATCAGATTCATATGAAAATCAAATGAAACATGCACATATCACCATGCAATGCAGACATTGAGCATACAGGGAAAGGCAGACAGAACCAAGGGGGGAGAACATATCAGATTCATATGGAAATCAATTGATACATGATCACATCAGCCTGCACACATGATATGGAGCATATAGAGCCTGTTAGACAGACCCAAGGGCCTCAAAAACATCAGAATCATTTGGGAATCATTTGAAACTTTGACATATCACCATGCACAAGACAGTGAGCATATAGAGACTGTCAGGCAGACCCAAGGCCATTTAATCCTCTTTTGAAATCCCGAGAAAATCAAGCTATGTCAAAATACAGTTATAACATTTTGACTCAATATATTTAGGGGCCCTCAGACATTTGATGTATTTCATTTTCACGAAATGTAGGTGGCATGGCGTGTGCTCCTTCTTTATATGTACCAAAAACGCATTAAAATATGATTTTTTATAGCTTGAAAATAAACATATCACCAAAACCAAAACAGGTACCATGTAGTTGATAATAACACACACCAAAACATATCACCAAAATTTGTTTATAGCTTGAAAATAAACATATCAACAAAACCAACACCCAATTTAATATTGAAGGAACCTTCACGCCAACCATTTTTTATTATCATAGGGCTCGACGCACACAAAACATATCCATGTCATTTCGTACACAATGTATCAACATCCAACAATGCCGTACCCATAGCAATATTCCGTCCATTGAATCGCAACTATCCACCGTGCCCTCAGAATAACCCACCAATATCCTTTTTTTGATGCTTTCTTGTTATTTATCAGGCGTACCATATCAAGAACCGACCGTATCATCCACATTTAGCATGTGTCGATTTAATTTCTTGGCTTTCATCATAGGGCAACTTCTCAAATGGGTCACCATCTTAAAATTGGGTCAACTTGCTAGGATTGCATTGGGTTGATGAAACATGAATGCACAAAATCATCGAATTACATTTTGCATCTACCGGGAAAACTTGCATACACTTTGCAACTGAAATTATTGGAGCCATCAATACTGTCTGACAAACCCTATATGCTCATTGCTTTGTGCATGTTGATATGTGCAAGTTTAAATGGATATCCATATGAATCTGATTTTTTTTCTTCCCTTGGTCCTGTGTGTCGTACCCGAATTGCTCATAACCACCCCCCCCCCCAAATTTTTTTGCATGCATCATAGATAATAATCTCAGCTAATGGCAACCTAATTCATCACAGAAATTAGCCAAATATTCAGAGAATTTCTTGTAGGTATACCTCCCAATTGATCAATCAAAGCCGAGCAGACAAAACCCCCAGATCCTGGCAGATCGTAGTGGCAAGGGTAGGCAGGAGCTAGATCAAAGTCGGCAGCCCTAGAATCCACGGGAAGAAGAAGCACAGCTCAGCAACAGCAGATCCATGGCGGCTAGGTCACCAAAGCGTAGATCATCCGCTTGCAACCCAACCAATCTCCTTGGAGCTTGCCGAACCAGGAGCTAGGGTTTGAGAACGGAGCAACCGCGGCCAAACAGGAACGGAGACAACGCCGCTGCCCTCAGATCCCCTCGCTAGGGTTTGACGTAGGAGCAAGCGAGGTGAAAACGGAGCGAGGGGAGGTGAGAGTAGGCGGCGGGACCCACGAGAGGACGAGCGCTCGTCAGAAATCCCTTCGTTTCGAAGGGATTCGAGAATCGCAAATTTCAGCTGCCAGCGGGGCGAGAGAATTGCTTTCTCACGCTTCAGCAATCGAACGGCCAAAGTTTTTTTACCCCAACTTTCTCGCACTACAGTGCGCTCAACAGTGTAAATTTCGGGATTCCCTCGCATTTAACCCGAAAAGAACAAGCCCTAACAACCAAGGGCGGTTATCCCATCAATTTAAGCTGATTCTTTTATCCTCCCTCTAAATATTTATAATCCACTCACAAGCTCTCATCATGCAGAGCAGAACATGGGAGACAGCATGAATCTCTCTAGCTAAAATCCGGCGTGAGTATATCTCTCCCTAAATCTCGACGTTTTTTTCGAAAAAGAAAATGCAAAATTACCCCGATCCCTCCGTCGCTCCTCTGTACCTCTCTTCCCTTCTCTTGAAGTCTACTCTCGTTTGAATTCGTTCAACAAAACCCGTAAAAATGCCACATTTTTCCCTCCCAGACCCCTAGTTTTCTTCTTCGATCTGCCAGTTAATGGCGACATCCGCGTTCAAATCGACGTCGAGGAGGTCCTCCCTCGCCCCCGGCGACGCTGGATCGTCCAACAGAGCCGCCGGAGCTCACCGCCGGTCGAGGAGCCTCAGCCGCTACTCCGGCCGGTTCCCTACGCCTCCGCCGGAGTCCGATGATTTCACCACGCCGAGGGGCAAGTTCGTGAATAAGATGAGGGGCTCGGGGTTCCCTGAGATCAGCCTCGACGATTTGGCCGATGAGTTCTTCGGTGGAACGAAAGGGTTCGAGGACGAGGGGGATAAGATTCGGTCCGGTCCGGTCCGGTCCGGTCGGCCCAGTAGGAGGAGCGATGATGAGAGGTTTCGGATGGAAACGGAGTCGTCTCGGAGAAGGGGGCGGTCGGTGTCGAAGAGGGGCGGTGTTGGGAATTCCGATGGACTGAGGCAGCAGAGGCGGTCGGTTTCCGTTGTGAAATATCGGAGTAAAGATTTGGAGGTAATTGAGTAAGAAAAGTTGCTAACTTTAAGGAGTACAATTTTTAGGTTATAAAATTCATGCTTGCTTTTGATTTTCTTTGGCTGGATTGGT
The DNA here is from genome assembly GCA_030789695.1 of Scilla litardierei. NCBI lineage: Eukaryota > Viridiplantae > Streptophyta > Magnoliopsida > Asparagales > Asparagaceae > Scilla > Scilla litardierei. The sequence goes on from CM061142.1 coordinate 624,522,257, forward strand.
AATATTTCACTATCATCAGCTGAATTTGAAATCGTTGGTTGGTAGTTGGTCGTCATTCTGTGCCTTTTCTTTAATTTTAGTTTAATCAAAAGTGTAATCTTGGAGGGTAATTGCTTTGTGTATTTTTGATTTTAATGCTTTAATTTTTGTGGCTAAGATTCTCTATCATTAGTGCATATTTCTTGGTAATTTTGTTGTGATCATTGAGCTTGGTAATGTCTCCAGTTTGGGGGACTGTTTATGTGCTTTGCTGGTGTTTTTGTTGTATTTGTTCAGTAATTTTTACTTATATTTCTGATGTCTTAGTCCGTTGGTTTGTCTTGTGGTCCAAAAGCTCCTGAGCATGTCTTTTGGAATATCTGTTGCTGTGCATACATGCAAAGGCATGTAGCATCTTTTCCTTTTTTTTCTTGATCATGACATACAAAATGTTTAGTTCTGGCATTGTTCACTTGGAAGAATTATCTGGCGATATTGTAATCCAGTAGATAAACTTACCCGCTTTTAACTGTTTATCTTTGATATGCAACTTTTGTTATTTGACACTTAATGTGATGACATTACTTCTTCCTAGTTAACGCTTATTCTACTTCAAAATTTGGGGGAATGTCATTAGCCAGCAGGGAAAGTCACTTGTTTTTCCAGGAGATGATTCTGCTATCATAAATGTTACGAATGTTGGCTGCCATGTTGCACCGTGGTGTGTGCATTGGTTGTGGTTGCTTAGCTGCTAAGGTACAATAGAGGAAGACCGCATTGCCAATATACTGTGATCTTTTTTCTCGATTACATATTTACCATTTGTTATCCCATAAATTTAATTTTTTACAAATATAATGGAATCTTTGATGTTGTTATATAGATAATATTTGTTATGCCATACTTTAATATCAAGAAAATTTTCTCTTCTTGTTTTAGTATTATTGGGATATTAGTACTAAAGGAAAGCGTAACGAGGAAAATTGTTGGTAGGAAAATTGATTATTACCTAATACAAGTCCTTTTGATACTAACGATAACGGATGTCAGGTAGAAAAGTTGTGCCTTGCATTTGATTATGTTTCATATGCATGAACTATGTGGCACTTATTCTCCTCTTGTGAAACCATGTTGTGTTAGACATGTGGCTAACCCATGTATCAAAAATGATTCTTCTTGCTATGTGATTGCTTTGCGTGCATAGTTTTTAGAACTTGTTGTGTGTTGGTGTGCCAATTCATCTTGGTGATGGTGTGTTCATGTTCAAGCTTGTTCGTTTGTTACCTTTTGCAAAGGGCTAATATATCGGCTTACCGTTTGTCTATAAAGGGGTTTCTCTTAACGGAGCGTTAGGTCCTAATTATGTAACTATCTAAATCATCTATGAACATATCTTTAGTGCATATGTTAAATCATAAATGTGAAAGTAATACCCTACAATGTATTTATTTTTGGTGAACACAAGAACTAGCCTGTGTTGGGATCATGTGGACGGCAAGTAGATACACTAGATGTGGGCGATTAGTGTATAAAAATTCCTCTAGAAAATTCTACTTAAGTTAACAATTGAAGTTACTCAATTTTAACTTAAACAACAAAAATTAACTGGTTAGAGAGTATGCAACGGAAATATAACACAAGTAAAATATAATTAAACAATCACAGAAAATAGAGAGCAATAACAAACACAAGAGATACAGTAGTTCACCCAAAACACTGGGCCTACATCCAGCCACCAGAGTTCCACTTCTAAATAGTTGCAATACTTCTTTCCAACAGGAATTTACAACATATCTCTTCCCAAGATAAACTTATCACATCACAAATAAGGGTTTTCACTTACACTTGAAGTTGGCACACTTTTACCTATAGACTTACTTTGAAACTTGTGGATGTGAAATAGCTATAGTGAATGATCTCGTAATGGTTGAGAAAATATGGCTTTGAAGATCTAGAACTTAGGCCAAGAAAAGATTGAAAACTTTAGATAATTTTTTTCCTAGAGAGGAAGAGAGATTTTCAAAACTTTAGAGCTTAAAAATAATTTTTCTTTGCAAAAGATTGATTTTGAATGAATGAAAATCTCTATGAATAATCACCCATATATAAGGGTGCATTCTGCACAAGACACATTCCTTGAACTGCTATTCCAACGGACAAATTCGACATAATATCATAATCACGGAGCTAGTCAAATCCTACCGTCGGAGCCCCGAGTAGTCGACTATTGTTCTCTGAGTAGTCGACTACTGGCTGGGTAGTCGATTACTCAGAGAGCAATAGACGACTACTGGCTATGCAAGTCAGCCACTTGAGTCACTGTATGCTGTGGTAGTCAACTCCTCTGTATATGGAAGTCAGCTCCCGGCTGAGATGCATATGATACATGCTCTAACACTAATGAAATGATTTTAAAACATTTGTAAACTATTTGTAAACTATTTGTAAACTATTTTCAAGGCGTATCTAAGTGTGCATAAGCTTCTAATAAGGCCTTAACATGCTAAGACAAAGAAAAGAAAAATACATCAAATAAATGTTACAATGGAGATCGTTTGACACATTCTTGACTTCCCAAGTTCTTTGTCTTGCTCCAATAGGTCAATAGCCTTTAGCTCATCACTAATCCCTTGAGTGCTTCATTTGATTTGTCTTAAGCTCCTGCACTCATAGATGTTAGATGCAACATTTGATCATTATCAAAACCACACGGGGTGAGACACAATATCTCAACAGCCAGTTGGGCTATTTTCCCGTTGAGTTAAATAATTAGATGCAACATTCTATACAAGTCACAACATATGTTCTGTTCCTTTTTGATAAAGCTTACCAAATTTTAGCATCCATGTAATTTAAACGTTTCTTGCGATAAAAATTGTAAACATCTAATTTGACAAATCAAGGTGCATAATGTATTTTTGATTCCCTTATATTCTATCCTTTAAGCAATTGTGCCCTCTGAATTTTACATGTATAACTAATTAATTGCGTGGTTGATTTCATTTCTTGCAGGGTGAGAAGAATCCATTTAATGGTGAATTGGGACACCATGATCTAGTTGTCAGAGATAGACATGGGCTTTATGGAAGTAACTGTAACTCAAGGCAGCGTCGCTCGCTCTCTGTTGCTCGATATCAGTGTAGTGAATTGGAGGTAACTCTAGTGATCTCTTGATTAATCTTGTTGAACTTCAACAATTAAAAAGGTTAATGATATAATGGCCTTGTTTCTTAAAGCATATTGTAAATCATAGCTGTCTTTTGTTCAAGTATGATTTGTGGAAATGAGGATGGATTAGCTTATCATAAATTGCTACATTCTTCTAACTCTTTTGACTGTCGTTCTTGCGACTTTCTTCTAACTATTTTGATGATCATTTAGAAGGGTAACCTTACAGAGGCCAATAAAGTATGATGTGCTATTGTATGTGTAGCACGTACATTTTTGATGTGAAGCCATGTCGTGTTAGACATGTGTCACACATGTCAGATATATGTATCTATCATGTGCATTTCTTAGAATTTGTTGCTTCGATTTGTGGTGTCCATGTTGCCAGATCCGTGTCCATGAAATATAGGTTACAGTCTTCTCTTTACATGTCCTAATGATTGAAAAAAATCATCTTGTGTTCCTTTTTTTGGTTCCCTCTCTATATCTTAGTTTCCATCGATCCATTTTAGGCTTCACTACTTCATGTTGATCATGTTTCAAATGTACCCTAACTTGAATTTGAATTATTATGGTTTTGCTTTTCTTACTTAATCGTGCAATATCTTTTATTGGTTATGTATTTATTATTATAAATTTCTTATATTTTCGGTTAGCCCTTCGAGTCCTCGTGGTGTGAGCAATTAGCCAATTCTTGTGTTGTCGACCGATATTGTTGAACGATAAAAGAATTGCAATCTTGGGGTCATAAGATTATTGTACCCCATAACAGAAAATCAGTCACTTGATTGCTCAAAAAGAAACACATGAGATTAGCCTTCAAAATAAAGTGATAGGAAACGCTAGGGCTTGGAGTGGTAAAAATATGAGTTTTATAAAAAAGGGTTATTTAGTACTGACCCCATGTGTTTTCTCGAAAATTAGTAGTACCACCCTATGGTTTCAATAATTAGTAAGACCCCCTCCACAATTAGTATCACCCCCCCAGGGTTTCTCAAAAATTAGTATCACCCCCCTATGGCAGGGGGGTCTTACTAATTATTGAAACCATAGGGGGGTACTACTAATTTCCGAGAAAACACAGGGGGTCAGTACTAAATAACCCTATAAAAAAAGATGAGAAATACAAAGATAAGTTGTCTTAATTCAAGGTAAGACCGCTATCCTAATCTTTGATTCAAGATAAAGGCCTAAATCTCCCAAGATCTATTCTAGTCTTACTATCGTTCTTCTTCATCACTCAAATTCGACATGTCAAACCAGCCCTAACCTCTCCCCTACATATAGACTTAATTTGTCCATAAATACAAAAATGTCCCAAGGGCTCAAAATTGCAAGTTTCCCACTAGTGTGGCCGCATCTTCCATTCCCAACACTACTTCGTCCCTGAAGAACCACCTTGTACTTAAGGTGGTGCATGAAATCCGTGGGTGCGCTAATCTAAATGGGGGTGCTCGTTCCCTCCTAACTCTTCTTCTCTAGTGCACACGATCTGACAATGATGTCCCGACCGTAACCTCTCGCCACCCCTTGGCATGCATGTCCATGATTTCCTTCTGTGTGAGATGTTTATACTTGCCGTCAGGTGGATGCTCGTCACTCTTCTCATGTACTGTCTGGGCCATCGTTGACTGTGGCTTCTGGCTCTCCTCAGCCACATAAGTGTGACCCACCACTCCCTCCATTGGCTCGCCGTTCTGTGATGAGCCTATCCTCAACCAATTGGGCCAACTCCATCGTCTCTAGCAATCCCCTCAGCTGTTGTAAGCGGAGCTCAGCTCGGATGTCAGGCCTAAGTCTCTTCATGAAGCTCCCGTTCAATGTCACCTCAGGTATCACCCTTACCCGACCCGCAAGCGCCGTAAATCTTTTCCTGTAGTCCTGAACTGTACCATCCTGCCGGAAGGCAAGGAGCTTGATATATGGAAGGGGGAGAATACAAATAGAAGAAAGGCTCCAGGGCTAGGTATCTCTCTAATGTGGGTTGAATATGGGAATGAAGAATATAGGAATGAAGAATATGGGAATGAACTCATTCTCTAGCTATCGAATCGATCCTAGGGTGAGGTTGCTACACCTGACATGATCACATACCTCACACTCTCGTGATGTTATGATAGGAGTACCCCTTGTGTGACCAAGCCAACTCTCGTTGGTCATTGTCACACGACGGTTGTATGATGCTCAACAATATTCTCCAACCATCATTCATACCACTATCATGGATAGAACTTCGATCAATGCTAGGAGGGCTCTAGTCTACGCCTAACTATCATTGACGACATAGATAGTGTAGATTAACGAAGGGATTAGGAACCCTAAATCTACCACAACTATTGTTGGCAGATAAATCTAATTAACCATAAAGAGGCAACTAATATTCATTGATAGTAATCATCCTAAGCAAAACCCCAATTTAATCATTCAATAGCCAATAAGATTATCAATCCATACCCAACTCCTAAATAGAGATCAATCATGCCCTTAGATGAAAACTACTCACTAAACATCACAGAGATCACATAAATAATCATAAGAGAATAATAGAAAGACATAAAAGAAAGAAGAGAAAACTTAGCTCATAGAAATCAACATCCAACAACATCCAAATTACAAGCTTCTTCAATGGAAAACACAAATAAATCTATCCTAGTCCTACTTGTACTCCTAAACTAATTACAGAAGGAGAAGATGATGAAAAACTGAAAGAATTTGAGTCCCCCCTCAAAATGACGCACAAAACCTTAAACAAAACCCCAAAAACCCCTAATGGGGTTGCCCGAAATTCGACACGACACGACACGACCATGTTGAGCAATCAACACGGTCGTGTCGATCAACTCATAAGATGGCCTAAAACCCTTTTGAAAATCAAGCTCTACACGGTCGTGTAGAATCCTACACGATCGTGTGGCTTCAGTCTTCAAAATAATCTTTCTGTGCATTTTCATCCTCTGCAGCGACACAGTCGTGTAGAATCTTACACGGGCGTGTGCATAAATTCTACACTACAGCCTCGACTTTCAAAAAAGGTATAAAATCACCATGAGCTCAGAAAAATAAAAATAAATATGCGTTGGAATCGTCACGAGACACTCTTCGATGGAAAAATAAAAGGAAGTGAAAATAATCACAAAGTCGTGAGCAGATCTTCAGTCTTTTGCAAGGTTGTGCATTTCTTGTGGCATCTTTTCTACACGGTCGTGTGGAGTGTCACACACGACCGTGTGGTTTCTCTTTTCTTTGGCTTGGGCTGATCTCTTGCACACGACCGTGTGTGACCTTGCACACGGTCGTATAGTGCTCAATTCTATTCAATTCTTTTTTATTTTCATTCCATCACTTTGTCTCGCTTTCTCTCTTCATTCATTGACTCCAATTTACTCGATATTGACCTGAAATGCACATAAACACCCAAAGAGTGAAACGGAATGGAAATAGAGTGAAATGGTATATAACGTGCGATTTTATATAATGTAATGGGGTTATTTAGTACCGACCCCCTGTGTTTTCTCTGAAATTAGCAACACCCCCCTATGGTTTCAATAATTAGTAAGACCCCCATATGGAAACCAATTTTGGACCCCCTCCCCCTGTTTAGGGGGGTCTTTCTATAGGCGGGGGAGTCCAAATTGGATACAATATGGGGGTCTTACTAATTATTGAAACCATAGGGGGGTGTTGCTAATTTCGGAGAAAACACAGGAGGTCGGTACTAAATAACCCAATGTAATGCGTGAATAACTCACACTAAAAATATATAAAATATTCACTCATCAGTGCTGCTTGTGTAAATTCCCGTTTCGGGTGTAACGGAGTATGTCTAACAGGCAGTCCTTGAACTCCTCCAAAAAACACACACGTTGTTGTTGTACCCTCCACAGGCACTAGGACAATGACTATTCCTTTAAGCAAATGCTGGTTGCCCATAGTTTCTTCTCTTTAGTTAAGCAATTTATCGCAGAGTATCTTTCCGCATGGTAAACCCATCCATAGGGATCATCTCCTTTGAAAACTAGCAACTTCAGCTTCCGTACCTGCTCTCGAAGCCAAACACCACATGTCCTGCTCTTCCCCTCAGATGGCCGAAATGAAACTGTTGATATGCATCATGCGAAGCTTTCTCATCACCCCACAGGCCTCCTCTTGCTTCACCATAGGAAATTTGTCTGGCACTGTCATTTTCTTAGCCTCTATTACCCCAATCGGGATCCCTGCCATTGCCATCCAAGCCCCAAGGGTCACCATCACGATCATTATAACCCCTGCAATGGTCGCCAACTCCCTGTGCTTGTCATCGAACTCTGGAAACCCCCTAATCACTAAGGGGCTGATGGGCTTCAAGGAGGGGCTTCCGCCCCTCCTGACATGCTGCCAGTGGCAATATCACTGCCTCGATCGGAAAGGGGGATCGAGGGCCCTTGTGGTGGCGCAGGAGGCCAGTGAGGTCGTTGCAGCTGCGCAGGGGGTTAGCGCCCCCTGAAAGATGCGTGGGGGCTCGTGATGCCCCCAAGCATTCGCCTGGGGCTCGCACGTCCACCAGGCATTTGCCTGGGGTTCGTGAGGCCCAGCAGCCTGAGTACATTGGCCGTCGCTCGCCAGTTAGGGTTTTGTGGGTCGATGGACTTTCCATTGGCCTTGTTAGTGCTGGGCGCCCCCTCCCATGGCTGTGGAGGGGGGTTTTAGCTGAAGAGCGCGGGGGCTTGCGATGCCCTCAGGCATTTGCCTGGGGCTCGCATGTCCACCAGGCATTCGCCTTGGGTTCGTGAGGCCCAGCGGCCTGAGTACCTAGGCCGTCGCTCCCCAGCTAGGGTTTTGTGGGCCGATGGATTTTCCATTGGCCTTGTTAGTGCTGGATGCCCCCTCTCCCAACCTTGATGCTCGCCGTCCTCTGGTGGTAGATCGCATTCAAAGATGACGATTTTTCCATTCTCATTGTCCAAAGCTTGCTCCATTATCCTCCGATCTTCGTAGGGGTCATCATCATCCCTCAGATTTGGATTTGATGGGCTCTTCTTCTTGGATCTAAAGCTTCCATTCATCTCTTCCATTTTTTCATTCGGGTTTCCATAGCCAACCATATTTGGGTAGAGAATTGATTTGAGAGTCTCTCCTCCATCGCGAACATTCTCACATCCATTGAAGAAAACTTTTCTTCCGTCGATCTCCCGTGTCTCTCGATCTCGAGATCAAGTTTCTCCTTTAAAGCTTCGATTTTTCTTGCTCCCGCCATGAGGATCTAAGCTCTGATACCAATTTGATAGGAACCGATATGGTTTGGAGTGATAAAAATATGATTTTTATAGAAGAATATGAGAAATAGAAAGATAAGCGGACTAAATTTGAGAGGAGACCGCTCTCTTAACATTTGATTCGAGATAAAGACCTAAATCTTCGAAGATCTTCTCTTGTCTACTCCTAATCTTTCCTTTTCTTCACTCACATTCAACATCCTTAACTAGCACTAACCCCTCCCTCACTGTATGTAGGACTAATTTGTCCATAATTACAAAAATACCCAAAGGGCCCAACATTACAAGTCTGACATTAGTGTGGCTGCACCTCCCATTCCCAACATAAAGACACATTTTGATCATATGTAAAATGTTTTCTGACCTCTTACTCTGAATTTTAGATTGATTTTGATGTGGAGACCAAGATAAAATGATGTGGATTGTCCATGTCATGCTTCAACATTTGGTTTTCACTAGCTTTACCTTGAGAGCTAGTTTTCACTAGAACACACAAGCTTACCTCAAGTGGCACGACCGGTTCTTCCGTCATGAAAGGTTAGGGGTTTGAGTCCGCTCATCAATAGTTGTGCGGGGGAGGTTTAACATTTCCAGTAACCTTTAGAAAAGAACACATAATATACTATTATGTAACAAGGTAAAAAGGCTCCATGCCAAATGACCCGTATAAATTGATGATCAAGAGGGAAAAAAGAGATGTATGGATAAACATATTAGATTCTGTTTGTTGGCTAGATATAAGCAAATTATCCATCTTCAAAGTGTTGCAAGAAGTTCTTATAACGTTCTGTAAGTTACAATGCAAAAGTAATACGTGATAGTATGATGCCTTGGAAATTCAGGAAGACTACAAGATGAATTTGACGCAGTGTCTTAATTCATAAATATATGGGGTTTTTTAAATAATATATGCCCTTAAAGTTTGCCTATTTAGAAAACTCTCCCTTCCCCCAAAAAAAAGAAAAAAAAATTAATCCATACTATTTGCCCATTTATCCACAACTGCGGGTCTTAAAAACTTACCATTCGGTCTTTCTTTCTTGTTATGCTAACTAGCCTTATTTTTTTTAAAAATGTCTAGACTGCCCGTATTTGGGTTATTAAATATCTCCTAATCAAACCCTTCATCTTTTTATTCCCTCTCTTAATTAATTTTATTGAAAGGATTCAGTTGAAAAAAACGAAACTTTCTCGGACTCCAAGTTTTTTCTTCTTTATTATCATCTTCTTTATAATCAACACATGAAAAATAGTTCACATATCAATGCCAACTTTTTTTTGCTTCTTTTCTTCTTCTTCATTATCCTTTTCTCTATTGAAATCAATGCTAGAAGAAGAGTTCACATATCAATGTCAAATTTTTTGCTTCTTCCTCATCCATTCTCACCTTAGTTAATCACTTAAATAACATACAAGCAATTCAATCACCAAAAAAAGGAAAAATAAGAAAACTTCTTCCATATAGACTTTTCCAACTCATTTTCATCATTATCTGTCTCTTGCTTTCAAATCAAACCCAGAGCAAGCAACATCAAATGGAGGTAGAGGCGAATGTAGAGGTAATGACTTCGAAGGTCAAAGATGAAAGGATATAAGGGAGCGTGAAGCAAGATTTGGGATCAATTAACATGAGTAAGATTAGGGTATTCTTCTAAATAAACAAGATGTGATAGTATCTATCAAAAAATCTAAATACATATAATTCTTAAAATAATATATCCAAGAATGCTATTAGTCTAAGACCTCAGATGTGAGAGAAGCACCACAATATTGCCAATGCCAAATCTAAATTTCTTTGAGACGTGGTGTTTTAGTGGGGATTTAGCGAATGATATGGATTTTGACAATTTGAGCCACATATTTATATATTGTATTTGTCTAGATTATTTATTTCTTTCCATGTAGGATTTTATGTATGGAGAAGTGTTGACAATAGAAGATTGAAATAGAAAATCGATACCATCATGTTTATATAGCCGAAAACACAACATGATTACATCTAAGTTGACGTTTCATATTTTACTCATTATTTAACCCTTGTATTAAAGCTGGAAGCTATAAATTTTATCCTTAAATTGAAAAATATGTATTCTTATTTCTACTAATCCTGATTGGGAAACTTATTAATTCTGCAAAACCCCCACAAATGAAACATACACATCATACATGCTTAGCTTGACACAAATAATTTAAACTTAAGCTCTTTTCAAGTGGATAACATCTCAATATTCACATCTTATGTCAATCACCCTATAAGTCCCAATCTTTCAGTGCTAAAGTAGTAGAGGGTTACGATGATGTATCATGAGCCGTTTAAAATTGTTAGAACATCTGACATCATTTGAACTTGTTATTTGTCATCGTCGTGCTCTTGGATCCTAAAGTTACTTTCTTATGAAGTGCAAGCCATGCACATAGATTGGTCATCCAATTTAAAACATGTGTATTTTGTATGTGATAGGAACGAGGCAAAGAAATCTAATTTTTATTGAATAAAACTGAAAATAGAGATGCATTGATCACAATCAAAGGGACGATCACCCTCCCAAGACGCCGATTAAAGATGACGTCCGCACTTTCCCGTAGACGAGGGAATAATCTCATATATCTTTCAATAAACTCTCACAAAAAGCATACCTAGGGCCGGCTGCATACTGTGGGTTTAAATATTAATCTAATTTTGCACAATTACGCATTACCCCTATAATAATAAAATATTACAAAAAGCCCAAAAGTTAACGGATATGCCCCTGAGTTATACGGTTGGATCCGACCCTCCTCTCTTGCGTCGCCGATGATACGTGATGAGCCCATCACTACTTTACCCCAAAAGAGTCATTTTGTCCTCAAGGTGGAAGTCAGGAAACTGTTGCATCATGACGTCCACCAAGTGCTCGCATGCTCTGGTAAGCCCTTCCATCGGACTAGCACTTCTCGCTGTCAGCGCTTCTCCTGCGGGCCCCCTTCAACTCCTCAGGCTCCAAGACCATCTCCATATCTTCTGTCAATGCCTCCGGAAGTGATGGTAAGGGTATATGATCGCCAATCGCCTGTTGGGGCTGGGACACATGAAAAACAGTGTGGATGACCGATCCTGGGGGTAGCGTCAGTCTATACGCCATCGGCCCAACACTGGCCTCAACTGCATATGGTCCGAAGTATCGAGTGGATAGCTTCTCATTCCTCCTGTGTGCCAAGGACTTTTGTTTGTGGGGACGCAACTTCAGATACGCTATATCATCCACGTCAAACTGCACGTCCCTGCGATATGAGTCTGCCCGCGCCTTTATGATCTGCTGGGCCATAGCCAGATGATGCTTCAGCTCCTCCAATACCATGTCCCTCTCTGCTAAGTACTGTTCTACCTCAGGTACATGTGTAGTATCCTGACCATAATGCAACAAATGTGGCAGGTCTCGTCCATACAAGATCCTAAAGGGATGTAGTTTGCGCTACTGTGTGGAAGGAAGTATTGTACCAATATTCTGCCCAAGCCAACCACCTCGCCCACAAACTCAGAGTCTCAAAAATAAAACAACGCAGATATGTCTTAATGCTTCTATTGACCACCTCCGTCTATCCGTCAGTCTGAGGATGGTATGCAGTCTCCGCTTTAATACCGTGTCATGCATCCTAAAGAGCTCTTGCCAGAACCTGCTCAAGAATACCTTGTCCCTATCAGAGACTATGAACTTCGGTGGCCCATGTAAGCGAATGATTTCCCTCAGAAACACCTCTGCCACTGACACTGCACTGTAGGGATGCTGAAGTGGTATAAAATGTGCATACTTGCTGAGGCGTTCCATCATAACAAATATCACTGTGAATCCTCCAGACTTGGATAACCCATCAATAAAATCCATGGACAGATCCTCCCAGACCCTCTCTGGCAAGGATAGCGACTGCAGCAAGTCACCTGGTGCCACCGCCATGTACTTGTGACGTTGGCAAACGTCACACTCTGCCACCATCGTCGAAACATCCTTCTTTATTCCTTTCCAGAAAACCTCTCTCGCCATCCGCCTATAGGTCTTGAGGACCCCAGAATGGTCCCCCACTGCGCTGCTGCAAAACTCCCGTAGAATAATGGGAATGTGTGCTGAAGTTCGTGGTCTCACCAGACGCCCCTGATATAACAGCCTCCCATCCTGCAAAGTATAGCCTGGGTGATCTTTCGATCCCTGCAAAAGTGCTGCTCGAATCTCCGCCAATTCCTGGTCCTCAATTTCCCGCAATAGTGGCTCACAGTCCTGCAGTACGGGAACAGACAAGGCTGACAAGCGTATGTCCTCATCATATCTCGACAGTGCATCTACAGCCCTGTTCTCTAGCTCTGTACGGTATTGTATCTCAAGTTTGTATCCATTCAGCTTCTGCAGCCACTTCTGATGTTCATTTACTACCATGTGCTGCTCTAACAGGTACTTCAGGCTCCTCTGGTCTGCAGCCACCTCATGCCCAGGATCACATCATTGCTCCTCAGATCCAAAGGCAGGAAGTCCACCACCACCTGAATTCCCTCTAGTGTCAGAATCAGCCCACGGCACACGCTTCGGTTGCTCTCCATCTTGCTCGTCTCCATCATCACACCAAAACTGTACGTGTCCACCAGCTGAAGCTCCTGCTGCTCTACTCTTCTGGAGATAAAATTATGGGTAGCCTCATTGTCGATCAGTACAGTCACCTTCTGGTCATAAATGTATTCTATCAATTTCATGGTGGTTCGGTGTGAACACTACCACAGAGTTTAAGGAAACCTCCGCCACGTCCAGATGGCGATGCTCCCACTCAGCCTCAATGGTCTCATCCTCCACATCATCATCGTCCTCCGCATCTAGTAGCAATACCTGGAGCTTGCGCACCGTGCATGTATGTCTTGGGGTGAACCTTTCGTCGCAACGAAAGCATAACCCATTCTGTCTCTTCTCCCTTATCTCAGCGTCGGTCATCCTCCGAACTGATCCCATGTCGGCGGTGCACTGCTTTTCTCCCCACTTTTCTCCTTACTCACATGATATGTCACTGTAGCTGCCTTCTATCCCCATGTCGCTATCAGAACACCGCGGGAAACCTATCCACTCCAGCTGCCCCTGGACCTCCGCTCCTCCATCTGGTGGTCCTCTACCATCTGAGCCATCTCCATGACATCCATCAACCCCTGAGGCTTCTGCAGACGAAGTCCTGAGCGAATAGTGGCCTTTAGGCGCTTTATAATGATGCTCTCCAACGTCTCATCAGAGACCCCCCGCACTCGTCTATAGAGTGTCTCGAACCGCTTCCTGTACTACTTAACGGTTTCATCCTGCCTGAGGGCGAACAATTGCTCATGTAAGTTTCCCACATGGGACTCCCGAAACCTCTCCAATATGTAGTCATTGATCTCCTCCCAAGAGCGAAAAGGGTGCCGCTGCTCTCTCCACTGATACCATCCAAGAGACTTGCCCTTCAGACATACTGCTGCCCCCCGCCTCCAACTTCTGTGCCTCAGTCATATGCGTGATACAGTGAAAAATCTTTCTGCCATGTAAATCCACGCATAAGGATCCTCCCCCTCAAATATGTGCATCTTCAGCTTCCTGATACTGTTGTCCACCCCAAAGTTTCCTTGCTCTGCTCTCCATTCGTGGTGTCTGCCAGTTGGGATGATAGTTGTTTCTTTGTCCTTCGAAACCCCATTGGGTCTCCTCCTCGGCCTCCATAGTCGGCATGCATGGCTGTAGAGCACTTGTAAATCATCCTCGGTGCCGTAGCACCCTTGTCGACCTCCCAAATCTGCGCCATACACCTGCTGGGGCCTCATCGCTGCTGTCCAGGGCACAAAAGGGTCAGAATTAGCCCCCGGCGGTTACCAGGGGTTCGGCTGGTGCTGTCGAGCCCTCGGTGGGCCCTGTCGGTGCTGTTGAAGTTATTCGGTAAGCTAAAGTGTATGAACACCATGATAATCAAATGGATTTAACCAGGAAATAGGCTTCTGGTTTGGTTGTCTATTTTGAGAACTTAACAATGGTAAAAGTTGTGAAATTGTATTTCGAGTACATGAACATATTAATCTATATTGAGATCTACGCCTAGTTTAAAGGCATACATGCTTGTCTTGACTTTGGGAACATTTAGAAATGCAGAAGTATATTGTGTTTGGGGTTTGGTTCAAATTAGTCTTAGAAGTTGATAATATTTGATGTCAATCTATTTCAGGGGTCCATTGAACTTGAACTCTACTTCTTGTTTATACCATTAGTTCATTAATTTTAGGTTTAGTTCTAATTTGGAGACCTTGTGTTTGCAAAGATTAAAGTATATTATACTTCCAGTGGCTTATATGATTTTTGAGGTTCAGTTCGAGAGTTTCAGGTTGATACATTTATATATACATACGACAATGTTCCAAATATCGGATATCGGTCGCATATCGGCCTAGAGAATTTGATATCGTATTGCGGATATCGGAGATATATCGGAGATATTGACTAAATATCGGATTGTCATATCGGAGGCTTAAAAATATGACATGCAAGCATTGATGTATATAAAAAGATATAAACTATACTAACTCAAATAAAATATGTTTTGATTGTACTTCTCTCATTAAATATGAATATCGTGGATATTGACTAAATATCGGAGTGTCATATCAGAGGCTAAAAAATGATGTCAAATAAAAGTATAGATGTGTCTAAGGAAATATAAAATATAGAAACTCAATCGATTGTCGCCGGAAATTTTCACTGGACGGAGCTGAGCAGAGCGACGTAAGGAGCGGAGCTGCGGAAGGAGAGGAGCGACGTGATTAGAATTAGGGCTAATCAGCAATTATCTCTCAAAAATCCTGATGCATTTCGTCGTTTTAAGTAAATGATTGGGTCGGGTGACTCGGGTCGGATCCACTTTTAAGTGGACCGACCCGCTAACTTTATTTTTTAAAAATTGTGAATTGCGGCCGATATTTCAAAGGGATATATCGGCCGCAATATCGGCCACAACCCGATATTGCGGTGATATTTTCCCAAATATCAAAAACTGCAATATATAAGCATATATCATATCGCCTTATTGATAAAACCGATATTGTGGCCGATATATTGGACATCGGTCCGATATTTAGAACACTGACATATGGGCATATGTTGGCTTCTAGCCCCCAAACCCTTTATCCTTTTTTACCTTCCCTCTAGGGGTGGCAAATGGATCGAGTGTAGGTTGTGTCATTATTAACATGTTTACCTTTAATCTCAACCCCAACTCATTTATTCATGGATCAATAGACTGCTACATGTATTCAACCCGCCCGCAGGTGAACAGATTGACCCATGATGACTCGCTAAGAGCTGTGAACCATGGCTGATCAAGATCCAATTTTGAAGGAAATATCAAAAATCTATTTGAAGACTACCTGTCTTATAGTCTAACTAGAATCAAATTAAATACTTAAAGCATCAAGTTAATCATGTCATCTTTGCATTCCAGCATGTCATCAAGTGAAATCAAAATCGAAATTGTAATTACAACAAATGGAATTCTAAATTAACATGCAGAACCTTAATCATCAAGTGGATTCTGTCATCTTCACAACCCAACAAATCAATACTATTTTAAAGAAAAAAATTGGTGATGTATAAATATTGTAGGTTCTCGCATAAGCAACATATTCATTGAGAATCAACAAAACTACTTGAACCCAACACGAGACCAAAATTACAAAGCAACAGAACCAGATCAGAGGATAATAGAGTTTCATAGCTCAAACACAAAGACCTAACAAAAGTAAAAGACAATAAATCCCACGGGATTGGTGATCAAACCGTTAGTGCAAGAAAACAAAGGTCAGATCAAATTGATTGCATTCCTTCTATCGAAGTTGGCTTACTTTAAAGAACCTGATTGAGGCTCACCAGATTGGTGGATGTACCCAAAGCCTCTTGGCCTACTGGTGACATTGTTCCTCATGATCACCACCTAAAGAACCTCCTTATAATTCTCAAAATACTCATTGAGCTACTCATTTAAGGAGACGAGAAATTGGGGTAGATGAGAGAAAGGGAGAGAAACTGGGGTACGAAGTGGGGTACGTGGCCTGTAGACTATCCGTTAGAGAGAGATAATTGAGTTTATATATCAATTGGTTAAAACAAGCGTAACAGGTCAAGCATAAGGAGCTGCGACCCGTCCTGTTTAATAAATAGGTCAACAAATTGAATCATTCATCAGTGGATCCAAATTTGTTTAATATGGGTTTGGTATGGGTTAGATTGGCATATCAGGTTTGAATTGCCACTCTGATTCAATCTGAAAAAAGAACGAAAAAACCCATATTGGTATGTTGTTTTCCGGCATCCATTATGAATCAAAAGAAACTTGTCAATTTTCAGTTCCTATGCTCCAATCTTTATGTTAGACATTCGAATGCCTAGTTACTTCCCTTGTTTTTCATCGATTTCTTCCTTTCCCTTTCTATAGACATTTTTATTTCTTCCTTTTCCTTTCTATAGACATTTTTCTTCCGCTGGGCATTTAAGAGATATTGCAATGCACTTCATTGTCTTCTTATATATGCTCTCATAGACTATTGTGTGCTCGTAATCCTTGAGGACGTGTTTCTATTTTGGCAGCACAACTAAAGCTTTCATGGGCGTTTCAAGTTGAGCTATTATTCGTCTATCACCTTTGATTGCTATATTTCATTATTATTGACCTTAAACCTCATCCCAGCATTTCATTTGGTTGTTGATGGGGAACTATTAGGAATGGGTTGCGACGGTCAACCAGTGACAAATCTGTAATTTCTGGACACATGCAAATGTGTAATTTTGGGGTTCCATAAGGTATATCTATAATTTTAGGCTGAATCCCCGAAGTTAGTGGTATTTTGGTAATTTTGGGGTGTCAGCTCATTAGGAGTTTTATATAAATAAAAGAAAGGGATTAGAAGAGGTTTATGCGAACATTTGAGAAAAAAATTGAGATAAGAAAAGATTTGAAGTAGTAAAACTTAGATCTTGGTAGAGTTAAGATTTTCTTTCAAATCAAAAGATATGATAGATGTCCTCTCGAAAGAGGCTATCTATCTTGTATTTCCTTTATTTTATCAGTAAAAATACCACCTTTCTTTCCCAAATACACTCTTTAGCCCTAAAAATACCACCTTTCAACCTAAAAATCCCTTCATTTCCCCAAGATATACTAAAAATCCTATTTTTTTTTCTAAAATCAGATCCGGTTGTATTAGGAACATGTTACGGAAGCGAATCTACATTTTCATTATGATGGGATATTTGAGGACGAATTAAGGATATGGTATATTTGGAGAAGTACTTGGGTTTTTGTTAAAGATTGGGAATTTGAGGATAATTAGATTTAAGGTTTAGTGGAAGATTTAGTGATATGAGGATAACTACATCTAGGATTTTGATAAATGGATTTAGCGTTTGGACTGATAATACAATATATGACAATTAAAGGATAAAGGTTCAGGCCTCTCATCATGCGAATTACTCATCCATTAATCTCACATGAAAGGAAAATTAGGGTTTCTCACAAACCACTTAATATTCTCTCATTTTCATTCGGCAATAAATCTTTATATACTGATTTTCATGAGTTTGATAAAAGCTTGTTTATAGCCTAAATACATGAGCACATGTGCTGAAATAAAATAAAAATAAAAGATAATAACAAAAGAATGCTTTAGAGCCATATAGACCTACATGCATCACACCTGCAACTTATTAAAATTAAGCTAAAATAAAAGTACCTAATAGTAAGATCCTAACATATTATCTTAAAATTGCCAATCTTTTGAAGTTGGATCTCCTTGGTGACCTTCAACAAGTCTCCCTTAGCGATACTAGTGTGCATCCATAGTTTGTCCTGCATTAGTTGTTGTCACACTTTTGGATTGATAATAGCGGATTGCCTCAATTGTTTGTAGTGATGTCAGTTTGAAAATGGTTCAATCATGTAATGTTGGTTAGATGTGGTTTGTGGCGGTATATTTTTGAGTCTTTACTTTTTGTTTGTTTTGTTTGTGGGAACTGATCGATGAAACATTGAGCTAAGAATCTTTTTCTGGACAAAATCCAGTTGAGAGATTAATTTATTCATAATATTTTGGGTTTACTTCCACTTTAGGAACTTGCTTGTCACTTGGATTTGGGATTTTGTTTTGGTCCTGTTCATGAACTTCATGGTTAATGTTTGAAGTTGAATTCAAGTTTAGAGACCTAAGAGTCCATGCTTTCTGAAGCGTAATCCCAGTTTAAGCTGTTAAAAGAGCCCAACGTATGGAGTTGTATCCATGTAAGGACTTGAACGCTCATGATATTTGTAATTTAATTCCAGATTTGGGACTTACTAGTTGGTGAATTTTGATGTTAAGTACTGACTTACGGACCATGACAAGAAGTGAAGTCCGATTAGTGGACTTGTCATCATAGCTAAAGTTTATTCCACTTTAAGGAGTTAGTAATCTGTGGCCGCTGAAGTTTTTAAGTCCACTTGTGCAAGTAAGTTGTCCTTGATCTTGAGACTATAAGGATTTAGTAATTGAGAATAATGGGTATCATATGACATGGGAGGCATCTCCTCATATACCAAGACACAAAAAGTGGGGTGGCACAACAAGTACAAGCTCACATGTGCTTGTAGCACCCCACTTTTTGTGTCGTGTATACGAGGAAATGCCTCCCATGTCATATAATACCCATTATTATCTTACTAATTAATGGTTATTGAGATTTTAGGTTTCTTTCTAGTTATTAGTTGTTTGTAATATTTGGAGATCTACTTCCAGTTTAACCACTCAGGTTTCCAGTTTAACCACTCAGGTGTCCATGAAATCTGAGTTTTAACAATGTTTTAGGTAGCAATCCATGAATCAGCAGCTCTTTAATCTGGCTTGATTAACACTTAATCGGCTAGGTGAATGCATATGCCATCTACCCAAAGAGGAATTGCGATTTTCCACTTTCAATGCCCTAAATCAGTATATTGCAACATCAAATAGAATGGATTAAATGGAACAATCTGCTTCTCCGATGCGAATCGATTAACGTTTATTCCAACAGTGTCCATGGGATTGACTGTGTTCCTATATTGTGAAGGTGGTGAAACATGTAGACTTCTTACAGTTTACTTCTTTTGACTGAACAGAATATTGATGTCAAATTCTCCTTAATTGATGTTCTCACAAATACTAGCCCTACACAACATATATTCAATCATCTGCATCTGACACTGTGCATGATCACATTTGACCACAAACATATTTCACTCCAGTAGTAACTCAAATAAAATGTTAAAATATCGGTTTTTTTGCCAAAGCAAAAACAAATCTTAGAAGATAACTGGATATCTCATAATTATTTTCAAAGAAATATTCATTTTTATGCGCTCCTACATCATCTTTAAGAATGTTTCTGTATGCGTTACCGTATACCAGTAGTACAAAATGGATTTGCAGGGACAAATACTTGGTAAAAAAGCCCTAGTTGTCGCGGGGGGGGGGGGGGGGGGGGGGGGTTTATGTTATATTATGTGCACTCATATTAACTAGTTTGTTCATGCTCCATGCAACAAATACTTGCTACGAATTATATCATGTATACTCATGTTGAATAGCCTGTCCATGCTCCAGGCAACAGATATTCATGCATATCCATATCCTACACTTAAGATTATCATATGTTCTTATTGTGTCTGTGGCCCATTTCGGTGTCGCTTCTACATGGAAGGTGGTAGGTTGTGTTAAGCTTCCAGTATTTAGAATTGATTTATTTTTATATTTACATTCATAGGAACCGTGCGGACTTGGATTCAAATCGGTTTCTTTTGCTTACAATTGTATGCTCTTTATGAATTGAAAGAATTACTGATTCTTTTTTGTTTTTAATTGTACAGAGTGGCACTGATAAATCTTATGAATCTAGCAAATTGAGGAGTTTTGATAATGCAGACTTTCATCTGTCTTCTTCAAAAACAAGTGCTCATGTATTGGGAAGGTCTTTGAGTCAGAAGGATTTGTTACAGTCACTTGATAACTACTCGGTAGGTATTCAATCTTTAAATCATCCAATGTAGCCGTCCTTATTGTGGTAGGAAGGGGAAGGGGAAATTGAAAATCGAAGCAGGAGAGTGCAGCTTGTTTATTGTAGTTAGACTATATTATTCTCTCTTTGCTGGTTATCTTTCCTTATTTTCATGGTTCAACTGCATTTCAATTTCAGGCTACGTAGCTTTTACAGTCTTTCTTATTGTCTTTTACAGAGTCACTCTTCGTCTCTAACTGATGAAGAAGTACATGATTTTCATTCTAATCAAAGGGGGTCTGAAAAGACAATAAAAGCAGTTTATACCCTGGAAAAGGTTGGTTTCAAATTTCACCAGTTATCTGACAATGTCATTGTTTATCTTTTGAAATTCTTACAGGACGAAGAATTTGATTACTTACATGTGCTTCATCCTATGACTATTTAATGTTAATTATATATCATTTAAGTACTAATCTTGGGTAAGGTTCTTATTGCATGATCCAGCCAGAACACCCTACTGGGGATAGTGATGGGAATGGGTTGTATGAAGCCATGCACAATGAAGTAAGACATGCCGTCCATGACTTCAGGACGGCGATTGAAAAGGTGTTCCTTTGATAGTTTCTGGCTTTCTGCAGCCTTTACAATCCCAAATGCCTAATGTCTGATGGATTACTATTTTATCACATCATATTGCTGATTTTTCTTCTGGTTATTTTGCCCTTTGCTGCTATATTATATAAATATTGTTGCTCTTTTCATCATCCCCCGATATCATTGACAGTGATTCTTCCTAACACTATTATTTTGATTTTTGACAATTGTATATGTTGCAAATGCTTGTTATTGGTATTCTAATTGACATCGGTGCACATGCAGGTTACGGGAAAGGCTGATCCAACCACCTTAGCAAATGTTGATGTCAATCAGCCAATGGCTTCAAACACTTCCAATGTCATTGCTGAGATCAGAAGAAGTTATGCCAATAAACTAGAACAGGTATGTATAAACATTGTTAGTTGAGTAGTTTTTGTTAGCATATGGTTAGCAATCATGTTCTTCTATAGATTTTGTATCTCATTTTCCATATTTGATTATGATTATTTGTTGACTTTGATGGATTACCATGTTCCTATTTGCTCAAGTATTTATCCGGAAGAGCATTTGAAAAACCATTTATATGAGGTCTGCAAGAACCAATAATTAGAAAACACAAGGGGAATCGGTTCAGAATATGATTTGTAAGTAAATAAAAATAGAAGTTGGTATATTCACCTAGTTGGGATAAAATGGGAGTGACATGCTGGCCTTTTCTTTTCTTGGTAGCAAAAATTTCTTGTTCACATCCATTGGCCAGTAGCTGAATGTTGTAATAAAGCATATTGGCTAGTGATTGTGAGGCCCCAATTCTTGACTGGAAGGGACACCGAAGGCCTCTGCCCTTCACTCACTTGGATAGATAGGGAATTGTATATGTCAAACGGGTATGAGCCATTTAATATTTGTCTCATCTTGTTTGTATCTGATCATCTTTATTTTATAATCATTGTTGATATTCATTGGATCCTCTGGCCTTAAAATTTAATTATGTTTAATTAAGGAAAATAGACATATATCTTATGCATAGTCCTTTATTATATGGCAAAAATATGGCTGCTGCCTCTGAAATTATTTTGCTAGATTAAGAAAAACATTCCATGCTTAATGGAGAGCCTTGTCATTGTCTGATGGTAAAACCAAGGGTATTCTCCCAGACTCCTATAGAATTATGCTGATTTAAGTGTCATTTGATGATTTACTAGTGTCTGTGTTTCTTTCATGGATCACCAATGGATTTGATGCCTATCATTCTTCTCAAACATGCATATTCTGTTTTATGTTGTATTCTGTCTTATTTTAAAATACTTTTTGACATTAGGATCATTTACCTACCTTGATACCTTATGTTTCAGTCTGAGAAGCGAAAGCAGGACCTCTTGGCCAAGCTAGCAGCTGAGGAGCAACGTGGTCAGGAACTTACTGATATTGTCAGAGAACTGCTTCCTGTGCCGAAACAAGCAGCTATCCCAGAGAGACCATTACGATCTCGTAGGGTAAGCTTTCTATACTCCATCCACTACCTTCAGTACTCTGTGATATGCACATACATGTGTATGTAAATGGGTCTTCATGGCTTACACTTTATTTGTATTCCAGAGGAGCAATGATAGAACAAGAATGTCAAAACGTTTGACTGAAGAGGCAGAAAGATATTTTGAGGATTTCCTGTCAAATGTAGAGGACACAGATATATCATCCTTCGACGGAGAAATAAGTGATACAAGTTCGACATTAGGAGGTAGTGCAAAGCTACGGGAGCCTGCTGTGCATAATGCAATATCTGACGCTCATGCAATTCTGGCAAAGGTTTCTTCGCCCGTGGAGACTGACGGTGTTCTGCTGCCTTGGTTGGAATGGGAGACTAGCAATGATGTGACTCATTCGCGGTGCAAAACCAAGTCAGGTGTGCCATGGACTGCAGCACAGGTTATAATCTTTCTTCTCTTTTTTTTCTTTATTACATTTTCTTATTCACAACTACTGTTTTCTGATTCAGTTTCTATCGTATGATAAAATTACATTAGCACATGGTTTGTCTGCACTCGGAACAGTCAGTGGCTAGATTATTTCCCCCAACTTTTTCATGGAGTTATTTGCTGCCCTCATGTAGGATAATATAATATGCAACAAAATTAAAAAAGGGTAAATAGCTTTAAAGTAATCACCATGTCATATTGACCTATCCAGTTTAAACTCATAAGTACTATTATTTTCTAGTTGAACACCATATGGCTGACTAGTTTGCTAATTTTTTCTATAATTTTGAGCTCCATTTTACGACTTTTACATGTTAAATCTAAACTAATCTAAGATAAATGTCACCCAAGTGACTTAAAATAAGGCCCAAAATTATAGAAAACCAGTAAACTTGTTGGCTAATGGCATTAAACTAGAAAATGGTACTACCACGAGTTTAAATTAGATAGCCTAATAGTATATATGGGCAAGGACGGAACCAGGATGAGATGAAAGGGTGCCGATGGTGAAAAATATAAAGTATCCGATAATTTGATAGAATATTTCAATAGCTTTCCAGTGATATAAAGAACACATAATTTGGATGTGTGTAAAAGACATTATGGCCAAAAGAAGTTTGGAGGTCTAATATAAAGATTTAGAATTAAGGAAAAAAGATTGTGGTTGCATGTGGTTATAGTTACATTCTCTACACTTAGTATTTTTCTTATGAAATTTTAGTCATATGTGGTTGATACCACAGGGAACAAATATGGACATTTTGACATGAAATTATGTTGTATATTTCCGAAATTTTAGAAGAAATTTTAAATTTTAAATATTTTTTATAAAATTGATTAAATTCATATGGTTTGATAGAATATTTCAAGAGCTTTATATATATAGAGAACACATAATTTGGATGTGTGTATAAGAATTTATAGACAAAATGAGTCTGGAGGTCTAATATGGAAAAAGATTTAGAATTAAAAAAGATGGCGTTTGAAAAGCATATGTTGACACTCGAACTCGAGCTAGTGAGACTCGAACTTGAAAGTTGAAACGTAGAGGATGGAAAGCGGCACCTTAACCACTGTGATGTAGGCAATTCCCGTGTTTGAAATGTGGTAAAATATTATATGTATGTTATATTTTCAATAATTTAAGGTTTTTTTTATAGATTTAAGAAATTGTTGTTGGGGGGTGGTGGGTGGGGGTGGGTGGGGGCAGGCCCCCCTTACCATAATGTGGGTCCGCCCCTATACATGGGTTTAAAGTTATTTGCATGAAACAAGTCTTCCCATCATCCCGGAGCTCCTTCACATTTCATCTGATTCATTCTTCGTTTCTTAACATTATGTCATTGTTTTTCTTTATGAGACACATGATGTGGTGATAGGGGATCTTCTGTGTACTTTTTAATCATCAAAAGAGCTTAATGGTTTTACTGTAGTTGTATCTATTTTGGACATCTGTTCTACTAGTAGTTCACTGCTGTTGCTATACTTGTGTTTTGTCCTTGTAAAATTTCCGTACTGATTTGAAATGATTGCTTCTAAATTGTACCGTCTTTACCTTACAGTATATAGTTGTCTTCTGCAGTGTTCTTTTACTTGATCCGTTTGTTGTATGAATCATAGGGATGCAAACAGAGCCGATACAGTGGGAATAATAATGTCAATGCATTTGTATTTGTATTTGTATTCCTTCTTGTGGATATGGACATGGATTCAGATGTTCGGATGAGATCAGAAAAATAATAGGATATCATAGAATATGACACATAAAACAAGTTCAACCAGTTACGTAAGGTACATTGCATTAAAAAGAAAAAAAAAACCTCTGTCATATTATGTAATACTGAATCACCATATATATATATATATATATATATATATATATATATATATATTATATGGTGCGAAAAAGGGAGTTTTCGCACCGTGTGAAAATAATTTAATTTTAATTTTTAATTTTTTTTCAAATTTTTTTAATGTTTAATCCATACACGTATATACCCCAGAGAAAATAATGGGTGAACCTAGGGGGGATTTGAGCACCGATCAAACCGTTACAAATTTAACGGTTTCAGAACTTTTTGTAATGCCTTGATGACGGCCAAATCACATTATTTTGCAATCATTATTTTTTGAGGGGTTCAAAAAAAATAAAAAACATTTCGCACCATGCGAAATGTTTGTATTTGAAAATTTTCATATATATAGGATAATCTTCAAATGCGAAAAGGGCTTTTCGCACCGTGCGAAAAGATTTTTATCTTTTTTTGAAAAAATTTTTCAAATTTTTTTGATGTTTAATTCATACAATTATATTCCCTAGGAAAAATAATGGGTGAAACACTAGTGGATTAGAGCATTCATCCACCCGTTACAAATTTAACGGTCTTAAAACGTGCGAATTTGTTGAAATGCCTTGATCGAAGGCCAAATGAAATTATTTCTCAACGATTATTTTTTGAGGGGGTATAACAACATATAATGAAGGTGGAAAAAAGAATTTTTGAAAAAAAATTCAAAAAAACTAAAAATCATTTCGCACCGTGCGAAATGTTCTCACATGAAGATTCCACACACACACACACACATGTAAATCTTCAAATGAGAACATTTCGCACGGTGCGAAAATGTTTTTAGTTTTTTTTTGAAATTTTTTCAAAAATTCTTTTTTCCACCTTCATTATATGTTGTTATACACCCCTCAAAAAATAATCGTTGAGAAATAATGTCATTTGGTCTTCGATGAAGGCATTTCAACAAATTCGCATGTTTTGAGACCGTTGAATTTGTAACGGGTGAATTTGCATCTTCATTCTTTTTTTCTGAATTCACAAAAAGGTTGCAAAAAAATTCCAGAATTCTGGAATTTTTTTGCAACCTTTTTGTGATGGATGATTCGATGCCCAACTGGTGTTTGTTTGACTTGAAATTTTGTGGGGGTTAGCTAACATATAGAACTACCATTTGCAAAAAAAATTTCAAAAAAAAATACTTTTAAACCCCCCAGAAAGTGGCTGTGCGTTGGTATGGTTACCTAAGAACGTTCTTAGGTACATTTCCCCCCATATATATATATATATATATATATATATATATATATATATATATATATATATATATATATATATATATATATATATATATATATATATATGGTAAAGTGTTCCTAGGGTGACTCCTTAGATTAAATCTAAGGAGTCGCCCCCATTTTCTCACATCTCCCACAATTTTTTTGGATTTTATTTTTCATAGGATTGTTGGTCACATCATGGATGATCAACATACCAAAAATCAAGTCATTCCAATACTTTAAAAGCCCACATCTACCCCTTGCAACTTTATGAGTTTTTCACCACGTTTTCAGACCGTTGAAGTTGCAAGGGATAGATGTGGGCTTTTAAAGTATTGGAATGACTTGATTTTTGGTATGTTGATCATCCATGATGTGACCAACAATCCTATGAAAAATAAAATCCAAAAAAATTGTGGAAGATGTGAGAAAATGGGGGCGACTCCTTAGATTTAATCTAAGGAGTCACCCTAGGAACACTTTACCCATATATATATATTTTTTTTTTGAAAGTTAGCTTTATATACAAAGGTGAATAAAATATTACAATTGGGATTACTTAGGTGGGGGTCTTACTAGAGGGAGGAGAGGGCACAAGCGCCGTCACTCCCTACTAGTAGAACCCACCATCCAAATAGAACCCAAACAAAGACATAGCGAAAAGGGATTACAAAATGACACAAAACAAAAGCTAGCCAGCCTCAATTAAATCCCATCTTTCAAAAGCTTCAGTCTCCTCCACTGTTGATGGTTCCTGGTTGGACATTGCCACTCTAACGTCGGACGCAAACTCTTCAAAAAGGGCGGTATTACTTTTTCTCCCACCTTCAAAAATCCGCCTGTTTCTTTCTCTCCAGATGTGCCAAACAAGCCCCGACAGGCAAATTCTAGCTAGCAGACTCAGCACTCCCTTAGTGTCAACCTTCGTCAAGATGAAGTGCCCAACACTAGAGAGGCAAGGGGTTTGAAGCACGGGAATCTTGAGTTTCAGCATCGACCTGTGCAATAAGTATTTGGTGTAGTGGCAATCGAAGAATAGGTGTCCAACACTTTCATCAATATTATCATCACACAATACACAGGCCGATGAGGGAGATGAGTTTGTTCCCCATAGGACAAACTTGTCCCGTGTTAACAGTTTACCTCGGAGCGCTCGGAGAAGAGAAAGGGAGAACTTTGGCACATGATGGGGGAACCAAATCAGCCGGTGAAGGGGAAAAGGAGAGTTTCGGGTCCGCACCCCCTCCCACGCTTGTTTGAAACTGAAATTTTCCCCCGGAACCCATTTCCATCTGTCAATTCCAGGTTTTAAAGTGATATTGCGTAGCAAGTGCCGAACGGGGTCTATAGTGGAGTCACTGCTCCATGCCGAATTACTCCAGTATGCCGAAACCAAGGAACCAGCCGCATCCGATGGCACCTGAAAGCGATCACACAGGCGCCCACCCTCAAGCCAAGGGTCTTCCCAAAATCGAGTGGACGTCCCATCAAAAACCTCTCGTTTGATCAAATTGTTAGAGATGGACCTGCACCTTAGAAGACGTTTCCAGGTTCCTGAGTTTGTCGCAGCCTCCGTTGCTGAGAAAAAACATCCAGATTGACAATATTTCCGCCTCAAGTGGCCGGCCCATATACCATCGAAAGAGAGGTATCGCCAGAGCTGGCGGATTCCAGCTGCCTTGTTCAGTTCATCAAGAAGTCTGAGGCCCACTCCCCCTTCGGATTTTGGTTTGCACAAGTCGGTCCAAGCCCAAGATTTTGTATTTCCAAAAATAAATTTCCTGCATAACATAGTGATTGATCTCAAGACGGTACCTGGGATGTGGTATACCTGCATCCAGAATGAGACCATGCCGTGAATTACGGATTTAACAAGTTCTATTCTCCCCGAAATGGAAAGCATAGAAGAAGACCAGCCAGACATCCTCCTTTTGCATTTATCCACCAATCTATTGTAGTTCGTTGAAGTTGGGTACTTTAGAGAAAGGGGAAGTCCCAAGTATGTGGTGATTGTAGATACAGATTTGATTCCCAGATAGCCCGCTAGCATGTCTTTGTATTTTGCCCCTTTGCTAAACAATCCTGCACTCTTGTCAAGGTTAACCTCAAGCCCCGTGAAATTGCGGAATTCTTGTAATAAATTTTTAATTCCTACAAAGGATTGTTTATTGGCCCGACAGAAGACAAGCAAATCGTCTGCAAATAGAAGGTGTGAAATCGTACCGGTCCGTCGCAGAGGAAGGATTTTTCTGGAGAAGATAGCTTTGTCTACTAGAATTGAGAAAGTCTCCATCACAATCACAAATAGGTAGGGTGAAAGTGGGTCACCCTGTCGAAGACCTCTGGTGCTACAAAAATGCCCGCAAGGAGACCCATTTACCATAACAGAAAATGTGGGGGTGGTGATGCATTCTCTGATCCAGGAAATGAAGACGTCAGGAAACCTCAGAAGACTCAATAAATAGAAGAGGAAATCCCGATTCACACTGTCAAAGGCCTTCCGTAAATCCAATTTCAAACAAGCTCTACTACCCATTGGATTATTGAAGTCTCTAATCTGCTCGTGGGCCAATAGCGCACTATCAGAAAGGAGACGCCCCTTGAGAAAAGCCGCCTGATTTGGAGAGATCAGCTCGTGCACCACAGCTTTAAGTCTGTTGCATATTATTTTGCTAATGAACTTGTAGAGGACATTACAACAGGCAATAGGCCTATAGTCACCCAGACCAGAAGCATTGGAGTTCTTGGGCACAAAAGTAAGAAAAGTGTGGTTGACCTGCCGTAATAAGGATCCAGACTTGAAAAAAGATTTAATTGCCGCAATGACATCATTGCCAACTAATTCCCAGTTTCTCTGGTAGAAGAACCCATTGTAGCCGTCTGGGCCTGGAGCCTTATCTGGCCCGATTTGGAATACCGCCAATTTTATTTCCTCACTAGAAACCTGCCTGATAAGCCAAGAAGCAGCATCTGGAGTCAAGATACGCTTTGGAATAAGCCTGCCAAACTCAGAACCATTTGAGGGCGGGTTGTAAAGGTTTTTGTAGAAAGCTGGAGCGTCAACTCTCAAGTCTAAATTCCCAGTGTGTTGGAGCCCATTCATGTCCACTAGATGGTCCAACCTGTTGCGACTTCTTCTCACTTTCATTGCATTGTAGAAGAATTTAGTGTTCATGTCTCCCAGGGTTAACCAGTCCTGCCTGCTTTTTTGCCTGACCATATCTTCCTCAAGCTTCAATGCATTGTACAGATCTTTAACAAGCCGAGATTCATGCGCTTGTAGCTGCGGGTCAGAGTGGATATTTTGGTTACTACGAATGTCAGCAAGCATAGTCCGGCACTTGACAACCACCTTATCCGCAAGGAATTCCTTAGACCAAACTCTGAGGGACGCCTTTAGTTTATACAATTTTTGCACCAGTCGAAACATAGGGGTTCCCTCTACCCGGGTAGACCAGCAGTTGAAAGATTTGAAAGGCTTGGGAAAGTTAGGTACCTGATGGTGAAGATGAACCGCCATGGGTGCGTGATCACTTGTTGAAGATTCCATATAGGAGACATAAGAATATGGGAGCTTATCAATCCACGCTGTATTGCCAAAGACTCGATCAAGCTGAGCAGAAATCCTGTTATCACCCACCCGATTATTGCACCAACTCAATCTATTTCCAGTGCTTTTCAGCTCAAGAAGGGAGCATCTGCATACACAGTCATGAAAATCCCGAACTATTTTATCTTCCAACTTCCTTCCCCCAACCTTATCACGACAATATAAAACACTGTTAAAGTCCCCCCTACAAGCCAAGGGGTAGAGCACAGCAGCCTACTATCTGCATCGAGACTTTTCCACAACTCTTCCCTCTCCCCGATAGTGTTTCGCCCATACACTCCAGTAACCACACAGGGAAATCCACCAACGTTGTCACAAGCAACAGAAATATGTTGTTCCGATCTGGACATAATGGCCACATTCCAGACTAAGGGATCGAACCCCATAATAATACGACCACCAAAAACCAAATCAAAGTTATTGAAAGAAATCCAGTCCTTTGGGAAAATAAATTTTTCAATCTTTACAGGGGAGCTAAGCTTTGTTTCCACAAGCACTATAGCCGTAGAGTTTAGCTTGTGAATAAAGTACCTCAAATCCCTCCTCCTACCTAAGCTGTTAAGGCCCCTGGTATTCCAAAATAGAACTGTCATTGGTTAATTAATGGTTTGCGCCCCAGTCCATTCTCCTGGAGACGAGAGCTTTTCCTGGATGCAGTGGTAATCTGATCAGATTTCTTTTTAGTGGTTGTAGTCTGAGCAGATTGAATCTCCGCCATTTCAGCTTCCCAATCCGGATTGTCAACTGCTAGGAGCTCCGGGGGTGTGTCAACTGCAGCCTCAGATGCATCCTCCAAGAGCGATGGCAGTGGCTTGATTGGAAGGCCGGTGTCATCTTTCCTGCGTGAGCAGCTCCCTGGCTCAGGACAGGAGGGTTGATAGTCTCCAAGTGTGATATTTTGTGGGTCCAAGTCTTCTAAGGTATGACAATCCTCCCCGTTCAGGCCCTCCAATTGTATCTCCTCCGTGCTATCAACCCGACCTTCAAGCTCCGCAGTATCACAGGCAGTAGGTGAGTTCCCCACATCCCCTTCCCCACTATCATCAAGCTGTGCAACATGGACATTCTCCTTAACTGAAGCACCATGCTCCTCAGGCCCCTTCGTACAAGCTAGATTTGCAGTATGAATTTCATTTTCACCCCTTGCCGTATCAGGAATCACCTCACCAGTAGCATTGGCTGTGGGCTCAACTGACACAGGTTGGATTGAAGGGGGCTCGCCCGAACCTGGACATTGAGAATTGGAGTGGCCAAAACAAATGCAAGTAGAACACCTTGGGGGTTCCCCTTCAATTTTAACTGCGATAGATATTATGGGCCCATCCTCAGTGCCAACTAAGACATTCTGTGGAATAGCATTCTTTGCATGAATTTCGACTAGGCATCTCGCATAGGAGAGCCGCTCTTTCTTTGCAGTTAATTTGTCAAGGCAAATTGGCTTCCCAAGCACAGAAGCTATCGAATTGAAAATTTCCAGAGTCCACATACCTAGTGGGACGCCATGGAGTTGGATCCAGACTGGAACATAAGATAGCATGTCCCGTTCAAGCTTGAGCGCAGAACTCCAGCGCTGCAGCACACCAAGTCTCCCGTCAAACATCCAGGGGCCACCATGAAGTATCCTCTCACAGTCTCCTTCATCTTCAAATTTGAAGCAAAAGAATCCGTTCTCCCGACTATAAATACGCAGGCCTTTCTTTATTTTCCAAAGGCGCTCCACCCAAGCACAAATTTGTCCATAAAAAGGAATATCCCCCAGAACGTACCCAACCAGGGTGTACTTCCACTGGTCTGCACCTCTTGCAAGGGCAGATTTTTCCACCATTGCCATAACCGTGCCATCCGGCTGAGAGAGCGGCGTCACAAACGTCATACCCGTGTCCAGATCATACTTCCTGATGTTAGAGCAAATATCCACCCAAGATTGTTTAGTAGCAGTCGCATCAATTTTAAAGTCCAATTTTGTTCTCTGGGGCTTTCTGTCGAACACCCGCTGTGCACTAGGCCTTTGCCCCCTGTTTTGATAAGCCCCAGCTCCACGATTCTGAGTATGCCTGAAGTGCGACTGCGACGTAGCCTTTCCTGTGCCACCCACTCGGTTGGTAGAAGAGTATTTCTTTTTGCGTCAATCGACAACCACCCACTTACCATCGGAACCACTGGAGATCTCCAAACCAGCCGTTGCTTGGTCGAGAGCCCCGTTGCCAGCGCTAGGGTCATGTGCCCTGTTCCCTACCGCACTAGGGCCATGAGCGTTTCTCCCAAATCCGCCGCTGGTGCCTTGATCGCCTGGGTCATCTGTCGCCGCCGCCATTATATATTTACCCATATATATATATATATATATATATATATAGGTAAATCTTTAAATGAGAACATTTCGCACGGTGCGAAAATGTTTTTATCTTTTTTTTGAAATTTTTTTTCAAAAATTCTTTTTTCCACACTCATTATATGTTGTTATACCACCCTCAAAAAATAATGGTTGAGAAATAATGTCATTTGGCCTTCGATCAAGGCATTTCAACAAATTCGCACGTTTTGAGACCGTTAAATTTGTAACGGGTGGATGTGTGCTATAATCCCCAACGTGTTCACCCATTATTTTCCCTGGGGTATATAATTGTATGGATTAAACATCAGAAAAAAGTTTTGAAAAAAATTTCAAAAAAATAAAAAAAATGTTTTCGCACGGGCTTTCTGTTAGGAACCGACAAAAGATATGATTTTATTGAGAAAATAGTAGAAATAACAAGATATTTGAGCACAAAAGAGGTGTGCTCTCCTCCCAAGATGCCGAAGAGGACGTCCGCACTCGTTTAATCTAAGATCTAAACCTAAGGACGCTCAATAGAAAATATCAATTATCGAGCATGAGAAAATAATAGACGGCTACCCCTATATATAAGAATAACTAGGGCAAATGGGTGTGCGGACGGCCATGGGCTTGGGCCCATGGTGTGGCTGGGGTTAGACCCGTCTGGGTCTAACAAT
Source organism: Scilla litardierei (assembly GCA_030789695.1). NCBI lineage: Eukaryota > Viridiplantae > Streptophyta > Magnoliopsida > Asparagales > Asparagaceae > Scilla > Scilla litardierei. The sequence goes on from CM061142.1 coordinate 624,554,926, forward strand.
ATGATGCGGGTCGGCACTATGGTGGGGCGGGCCACGCGGATCCGGTTCGGGTCTACTATCGGAGGAGGCGACTTGGGTCCACCACGGACCTGGTCCCAAACTGGTGATTCCGCGTAAGTGGGGAGGGTCAAAGGGTAATTAGACAATTATTAACCCCTCCCCCAATAAAGGGGCCGGCCGGCCCTAGGTGGTGGCTCATCGAAGAATTGAGAAAAGGTATTTTATTTTCTAGTTTAATTCTTTAGCTAATTAATTGTTATCTAGTTTAGATCTATTTGTTCTAGGAATTATTTAGCGCTTAATTCTCAGTTCTTCACCTTATAAACCCTAGATTAGGAAGTCCAAACCCATAAAAATCCTACCTTTGATCCCCACAAAAAGCCCTAATCGTATCAAATTGGTATCAGAGCGGTCGATCAATGGTTAGCACACGATCCAAGGAGCGGGTCGAAGTTTTGGAAGAGAAGGTTGAACGGATGGTGGCCCAAATTAGCAAGGGTTTCATCGACGTGAGAAAGGAAGACGCCGAGATAGCCGCGCAAATCCGGGGGGAGATGAAGGAGAACCAAGGAAAAATGGAGGCAAAATTATCGGAATTGACGGAAGCTATAGCGGCGTTGACCGCTCATCTCGTTCCAAAGGCGGATCCAAGGAAAAAGGAGCCACCTTTGGCGAAGGACAAGGGCAAAAGGACGGGTTTTTTGAAGATGGTCCGGATCTAGAAGAAGACGGAGGCTTCAATCAAGGAGACGACACGTGGGGGACTCACCAAGACCACGCACTGCCACGCCGCGAGGACAGAGGTGCCGGAGGGGGGTCTCCGGCACCCCGGCAGGCCACTGGGTGGCCGCCGACCCCCCAGGGACCTCTGGGGGGCCGGCGAACCCCCAGAGGGGCGGCGGGGGGCCGCCAGGCCCCTGGGAGGGGCGGCCGCACCTGCCGCCCCCCTGCGGCTTTGGCAGGCCCATGCGCCGCCGCCCCAATTTTTAGGGCCGAGCGCCCCCGGCGGCGGCCTGGGGAGCCTCGGCCGACCCCAAAGGGGGGTCCCGAAGTCCGGGGGGCCCACCGACCTCCCAGGACACCCGACAGACTTTTCCGAGCTTTTCCGGGCCCCCGGGGGCCCCGCCCGAGGTTCGAGGAGCACAATTTGGGGGTTTTCAGCCTTTTGGGGGACCCGGCGGAGGATTTCAGCAGGGTGGAGGGCACCACCAGATCACCGGAGGCCCGTCGACTCAGCCCCCACCTTTTGGGGGAGTGACGGGAGATTGGAGAGCGTACCAGGACCCTCCAGGAGGCCACCAGGCGGAGTTTGGACACCCACAGGGTGACTGACAGGGGCATGGAGCAGAGGGTGGCTACCGCGATCGAGCTGAGGCTTATTTTCCCGACAGGCGACAGGGGTACCAGCACAGGGGAGGATTCCAGCAGCAGGAGAGAGGTGGTTACGGTGGCGAGAGGCGACTGAGGAAGCTGGAGGTGCCCATTTTTGAGAGAGGAGATCCAGATGACTGGTTGTACCGGGTGGAGAGGTATTTGGAGGTGTCTGCGGTCCCAGGAGAGGAGTGGCTTCGGGCGATAGGGGGTTGCTTGGAGGGGGAGGCTTTAGGCTGGTTTCGTTGGACAGATCAGCAGTAGCCTTTTCAGACCTGGGCGGAGTTTACGACGCTCTTGACGGAGCGATTTGGAGGAGGACAGGCTGGTGGCGTGTTTGAGAGACTGTACTCGCTGAAGCAAGAGGGGAGCGTGGGGGATTATATCAAGAAATTTGAGTCGCTCTGCCACCGAGTTCGGGGAGTATCTGAGGAGTCTCTGGAGGGCTGTTTCATGAAGGGGCTGAAGCCCACGGTGAGGTCGGGACTGAGGCAGTTCGAGCCCGTTGGTTTGCGCGGGATGATGACATTGGCACGGATGGTGGACCATCAGGAGACAGAGCGGAGGGCCCGTGGGACGTGGGGAGGCACCACGTTCAGAAGTCAGGCGGCTGCTACAGGACAGAGGACTGCACCTTCCTCAGGGACCACGACTGGACAGGGAGCTACAGCCGTTGCTGGGGGCGGCAGAGACAGGAGGCAGAAGCCCCGAGCTTGGGGGCAGGTACGGAGGATGACAGATGCCGAGATACGGGAGAAGAGGGTGAAGGGTTTGTGTTTTCGATGTGATGAGAAGTTCACCCCAGGACACCAGTGCGCTGATCGGACTCTCCAGATACTGATAGCCGGTGATGATGAGGGAGAGGACGAGGTTGTCATCCTAGAGGCAAGAGAGGACGAGGAGGAGTTAGAGCATCAGCACTTGGACCTTGCGGAGGTGTCCCTCAATTCCGTGGTAGGGTTCACACCGAACTATACCATGAAATTGGTGGGACAGGTGGGCAGCCAGGAGGTGATAGTGTTGATCGACAGTGGGGCCACCCACAACTTCATTTCCAGCAGGTTGGTGGGGGCACAAGGATTACAGCTGAGTGGCACGGGGCGATACTGAGTGATGCTGGGTACGGGCCAGGTGACACACAGCACGGGTGTCTGCCGCGGGGTGATTGTGACCATTCAGGGAGTACAGATTGTCACAGACTTCCTTCCCTTGGAGCTAGGGAGTACCGATGTCATCCTGGGGATGAAGTGGCTGCAGACCCTCGGGGAGACCAGGACAAATTGGAAGATGCTGAAGATGGAGTACCAGGATGGAGGGAGGACAGTGGTATTGCAGGGGGACCCCAGCCTCTGTCGTTCGTTGGTATCCTATAAGGCCATGTCCAGAGCGATCCACACAGCGGAAGGAGGCTTTTTGGTGGAGCTACAGGCTGTGACCGCCTCAGTGCAGATCGAGGACCAGCCACAGGAGCCGGTACCGGAGGTTGAGCAGCTGCTGGCTCAGTATGAGGAGGTTTTCCAGGAACCACAGGGACTGCCACCACACCGAGATCATGAGCACGCCATCGTCTTGCGGGAGGGCGTGTCTCCCATTAGTGTGCGGCCCTACAGGTATCCACAAGTACAGAAGGATGAGATAGAGAGGCTGGTAGAGGACATGCTGCAGGCAGGTGTGATACAGCCGAGTACAAGCCCCTTCTCCAGTCCAGTCTTATTGGTGAAAAAGAAGGATGACAGTTGGAGATTCTGCGTAGATTACAGGGCCCTGAATAAGGAGACAGTTGCAGATAAATTTTCCATCCCTGTTATTGATGAGTTGTTGGATGAACTCCACGGGGCGGCCTGTTTTTCCAAGATTGATCTGAAATCAGGATACCACCAGATACGGATGAGGGCGGCCGACGTGCCCAAGACTGCCTTCAGGACTCATGAGGGGCACTATGAGTTTCTGGTCATGCCATTCGGCCTGACGAATGCTCCAGCGACATTCTAGGCCCTGATGAACAGAGTGTTCCGACCTTACCTACGGAGGTTTGTGCTAGTATTTTTTGATGACATCTTGGTGTACAGCCGCAGCATGGAGGAGCACGTGGGACACTTGCGAGCAGTTCTACATGAGTTGCAGGAGCAGCAGCTATTTGCTAATAAGAAGAAGTGCATATTTGGACAGCTGCAGGTAGAGTACTTGGGACACGTGTTGTCTGCGGAGGGGGTGGCAGCTGATAGGGCCAAGATTGCCGCCATGTTGGACTGGCCGGTACCTACCACTTTACGGGGCTTGCGGGGCTTCTTGGGCTTGACAGGATACTACAGGAAGTTTGTCCAGGGGTACAACACGATTGCTAGGCCACTTACCGAGCAACTAAAGAAGGACAACTTCCACTGGGGCGATGAGGCGACCAAGGCTTTCGAGGCCTTGAAGCAGGCGATGACGACGGTGCCTGTCTTAGCACTTCCTGACTTCAGCAGACCATTTGTTATAGACACCGACGCGTCAGGATATGGGTTGGGCGCAATATTGATGCAGGACCAGAGGCCTATTGCTTTCTTCAGTCAGACTCCGTCAGCTCGAGCGAGGCTGAAGTCAGTATATGAGAGGGAGCTGATGGCGATTGTCCTGTCCATTCAGAAGTGGCGGCCCTACTTGCTCGGTAGGAAATTCATAGTGAGGACCGACCAGCGGAGCTTGAAATATCTATTAGAGCAGCGCATGGTTACCGATGAGCATCAGAAGTGGCTCTCCAAGTTGGTCCATTTCACATTCGAGATACATTACCGGCCGGGCCTGCAGAACAAGGCGGCAGACGCCTTGTCGCACCGCGAGGAGCATGCAGAGGTAGCGGCCATTTCAGCACCGGTACTTCTAGACTGGGAGCCCTTGAGCAGAGAGATTGAGGCTGATGAGGACCTGGCCAGGATACGTGCGGCACTGCAGCAAGGTTCTTCGGACTTCCAGGGGTACATCATGGACGGACAGAGGCTTCTATACCACGGCAGGCTGGTGATTCCTCGGGATTCTGCCCATATTCCGATGCTTTTTCAGGAGTTCCACGGCAGTGCCATCGGCGGACACTCCGGGGTACAGCAGACCTACAGGAGGATGGCGAGAGAGCTCTACTGGCCCGGGATGAAGAAAGACATTGCCCAGCGGATAGCAGAGTGTGACGTGTGCCAACGTCACAAGTATATGGCAATGGCACCAGCGGGACTCCTACAGCCATTGGCCTTACCTGAGAGGGTCTGGGAGGAGATCAGCATGGATTTCATCGAGGGTTTGCCGCGATCTGAGGGTTACAGTTCTATTCTTGTAGTGGTCGATCGGCTCAGCAAATACGCCCATTTCATACCCCTCAGACACCCTTACACTACAGTTACAGTGGCAGCAGCTTTTATGAAGGAGGTGGTTCGCTTGCACGGGTTTCCCGCATCTATAGTGTCGGACCGCGACAAGGTATTCATCAGCAGCTTCTGGAAGGAGTTATTCAAGGTGCAGGGGACCAAGCTGCGAAGGAGCACTGCCTATCACCCCCAGACGGATGGTCAGACAGAGGTGGTGAATAGGAGTGTGGAAACCTACCTGAGATGTTTTGCGTCAGATGCGCCGAAGCAGTGGGCCAGATGGCTGGCATGTGCAGAATATTGGTACAACACCTCGTACCATTCGGCAGCGCAGAGCACCCCCTTTCAGATCTTATACGGTCGGGACCCGCCCCAGTTGATCCACTACAGCCGAGGGACCTCGCCGGTTTCACAGGTGGAGGAGCATTTGACTGAACGGGACAAATATCTTGAGGAGTTGAAGAAACACCTGTTGAGGGCCCAGCAGATTATGAAGACCAAGGCTGATGCACACCGTAGGGATGAGCAGTTTGCAGTGGGAGACCGGGTCTACTTGAAGCTCCGCCCTTACCGACAGAAGACCTTGGCCCGACGGAGCAATGAGAAGTTAGCAGCCCGCTACTATGGACCTTTCGAGGTGACAGCTCAGATCGGGAAGGTGGCCTATCGTCTGCAGTTACCGGCCACCTCCACCATTCACCCGGTTTTTCACGTATCGCAGCTGAGGCGGGCCATCGGGAATCACACATTATCACCCACCCTGCCACCCACTCTGACAGATGACATGGAGGTGCTTCTGGAGCCTCAGGAGTTGACAGGGATCCGACAGGCCGCAAACGGGACTCAGGAGGTGCGGATTCGATGGCGGGGCCTTCCAGACCACGATGCTACATGGGCGGCCGCTTCAGTGATTCGCAACCAGTTTCCAGACCTCTACCTTGAGGACACGGTGGCACTTTTGGGGGGGAGTAATGATGCGGGTCGGCACTATGGAGGGGTGGGCCGCGCGGATCCGGTTCGGGTCTACCATCGGAGGAGGCGACTTGGGTCCACCACGGACCCGGTCCCAAACTGGTGATTCCGCGTGAGTGGGGAGGGTCAAAGGGCAATTAGACAATTATTAACCACTCCCCCAATAAAGGGGCCGGCCGGCCCTAGGTGGTGGCTCATCGAAGAATTGAGAAAATGTATTTTATTTTCTAGTTTAATTCTTTAGCTAATTAATTGTTATCTAGTTTAGATCTATTTGTTCTAGGAATTATTTAGCGCTTAATTCTCAGTTCTTCACATTATAAACCCTAGATTAGGAAGTCCAAAACCATAAAAATCCTACCTTTGATCCCCACAAAAGCCCTAATCGTATCACAATACTCCCCCCAAAGAGCCACCTTGTCCTCAAGGTGGTGCCTGCAAGTCTCGGCGGTGCTAATCCGAGTGGGAGTCGTCCTCCCCTCCTATTCCTTCATCCTCCATGTCATCATCTTCGTCTGTTTCCGCTATCAACACTTGCAGCTTTCGATCCACACAGCGGTGTCCGGGAGTGAATCGCTTGTCGCATCTGAAACAGAGCCCCTTTTACCTTTTCTCCCTTATCTCTGCATCGGTCATCCTTCGGAATGGGCCGCCAGCTGGTGGGGGTTTGTTTTGTTCTACCGTCTTCTCCAGTCCCACCCGAACTACCTCAGTATTGGCCCCCGCTCCGCCTGCTCCAGTCGAGGAGCCCCGCTGTAACTGCCCACTGTAGCTGCCCCCGCCTCTCCTATCCTCAGTCTGGGAGTCCTCCACCATCTGCGCCATCTCGATAACCTCTGAAAGCCCCGAGGCTTGTAGGGCCTCACCGCAGCTCGAAGACTAGGTTGCAGCCCCTTCAAGAAGGTGCCCTCCAGCGACTCGTCCGAAACCCCCATGAAATCGCCCTGCCAGTGTCTCAAATCTTTCGATGTACTCCCGCACCGGCCCCTCCTGCCTAAGGGCAAATAGCTGCTCGTGTAGGTTCCCCAAACGGGGGTCTCTAAACTTCTCCAGCACCAAGTTTTTCAGCTCCGCCCAGATGCGGATCTGCTGCCTCCTCTCCTTCCACTGGAACCACCCCAAAGCTCTCCCCTCCAAGCAAATGGATGCTGCCTCCAGCTTCTGGGCCTCGGTCATGTGGTGCGCTGCGAAATATCTCTCCGCTGTGAACAACCAGGCGTGTGGATCCTCCCCAGAAAATATCGACATCTTCAGCTTTCGGACTCTGCAATCTCCTCCAAAGTGCCCCTGCTCGGGCCTCCCCTCCTCTCGGTGATGTGGCTGGTAGTGCTGCCTCCTCTCGTCCTGAGGCTCGTACTGCCTGGGTGGTCCTCCTCCGCGACCCCCATAGTCTCCTCGGTAATCTCCCCGCCGGCCCTCAAAGTCGTCCCAACCTGCATCATCGCCGAACTCCGCCTTGTAGCCACCTCCGCCGTTATAGTAATGGTCCCCACCGTGTCCGTCTCCGTAAAAGTGGTCATCCGCTACTGGTCGTCGTCCCGAAGGGTCGTAAAACCCTCCCAAAAGCTGTCTGCGGGGGGTCTTCCCCTCTGAAATCCGCCCTCCTGACCTCTGTCCGCTGCCCGGGGGCTCGAAAACCCCCCCGAGCCCTGGCCGTGAACATCACCCCCCTGGCGGCTGCCAGGGGGTTTCCCGCCCCCTTTGGGGCTCGCCAGACACATCCCTCCCCCTGGCGGCTGCCAGGGGGGTTCCCGCCCCCTTTGGGGCTCGCCGGTAGCCCCCCACCCACCGGGCGGTTGTCAGGGGGGTGCCGCCCCTGGCGGGACCTGTAGGGGCCCTCCGGTCATGCCGGAGGGCCTGCAGGCCTCGCCGGGCCTCCGACAGGGCTGGCGGGCCCTGCCGGGGGTCTGGCGAGTTCGTCGGACCCCGCCGACCTCTGACGGGGCCTGGCCCCCCCTGCCGGAGGTCGCCTGAGGCGGGGAAGGGCTCCCCGCCTCCTTCCCGCGGCGGCCGAACCCCCTGGCTGTTTTGGGGATTCGGTCGTGGTTCGTTGATGGCACCTTGCTCCCAATTGCGGCTGCTAGGGCCTCCGCCGCCCCTTTGGCTCTCCACCGCCTTCCGCCGTACCTCCTCGCGGTAGTCGACCCTCCATGGCTCCTCGTCTTTGCCCTCGTCTAATTCCTCCACCAAAAGGGTTGATTTTGGGCCAAAATCTCGTCTTTTTCCTTCTCTTTCTTCAAAGGTGCCGCCTTTGGTGTCAGATTAGGATTCCCATCCCCTTTGTTGTTCGTCGCCAATTGATTTAGGGTTCCCATCAATTGCGCGAATTGTTCGTCGTGCTTCGCTTGATTCGCCGCCAATTGGTTGATGGAAGCCGTCAATTTTGCCATGGATTCATCGTTTGCCGCCAACGATTTCTTCATCCCGTCGATTTCGCTTGTGAACTTTGCCTCCAAGGCCTCAATTTTGTCGTGCGATCTTGTCGTGGCCGCCATGGATCGTCACGTGCTCTGATACCAAAATGTTAGGAACCAACAAAAGATACGATTTTTATTGAGAAAATAGTAGAAATAACAAGATATTTGAGCACAAAAGAGATGTGCTCTCCTCCCAAGACGCCGAAAAGGACGTCCGCACTCGTTTAATCTAAGATCTAAACCTAAGGACGCTCAATAGAAAATATCAATTATCAAGCATGAGAAAATAATAGACGGCTACCCCCTATATATAAGAATAACTAGGGCAAAGGGGTGTGTGGCCGGCCATGGGCTTGGGCCCATGGTGCGGCTGGGGTTAGACCCGCCTGGGTCTAACACTTTCGCACCATTTTTTCGCAATGGAAGATTGCCCTATATAGGTATATATATATACTAGTCATTGCCCGTGCCCGGAGGGCACGGAGGCAGTCGTCACCCGGAAGCAAATGTGAAGAGAAGCGGTCGCGAGAGGAAGGTCGGGGGCAAAAGGAGCGAAAGTAGGGACTAAAACGCAAAAAGATCACCAAATGCCCACCCCAAACCCATGCCCAGAACCCCATCCAACTCCCATGGAGCCCACACCGACGTCCCAGTCAGCAATCCGAAAAATGACTGGGACAAAACTGCCACGCAGGACAAAATTCAAAAAAGGATTGCCCGTGCCCGGAGGGCACGGAGGTAGTCGTCACCCGGAAGCAAATGTGAAGAGAAGCGGTCACGAGAGGAGGGTCGGGGGCAAAAGGAGGAAAAGTAGGGACCAAAACGAAAAAAGATCACCAAAAGCCTACCCCAAACCCAAGCCCAGAACCCCATCCAACTCCCATAGAGCCCCCACCGGCGTCCCAGTCAGCAACCCGAAATATGACTGGGACAAAACTGCCACGTAGGACAACATTCAAAAAAGGCCCTGAAATGTATAATAGATATATATGAGAATAATGTGTATCATATGACAATGGAGACATCTACTCATATACCATGACACAAAAAGTGGAGTAGTACAAGCCCACATTATCACACCACTTCTTATGTCTTGTATGTGAGGGGATTCCTCATATGTCATTTATGATACCCATTATTCTCATATATATGGATATAGTGAATATTCTCGTGATCTCGTGATTAGATATTTGGTGAGGTATTTGGGTTCATCGGTTAGCTAGCCACTATCCATATCGGTGTCCACATTTTTAACTGAGCGGACATGGAGATTCATGTTAGACAAAATCTGAACATTAAACTAGATTCGGATTGGATTTTTTGTACCAGTCTAAACCCCAACGGAAGACTCTGAACCCAGGAATTATAACTGGCTCGCTATCATCGTGATTTCAGGAAGCAAGTGTGGCATGCGAGGACAATACTCATTTCAGCAGTCATGGGAGTTGGAGCCCTGGAGGCAGTGAGAGCTCTCCTGCAGTGTCAAGTGGTGTGACAACGAACAGGATTGGAGTAGGAAGCCACCTTATGAGAAGCACATGTTTTTCAGCCGCTAGCAGCGTGAAGGGATCATCATTTGACATGGACGAATACCGGCAGCTCCAATGCAGTGACGATCTCCTCTTTGAGATGTTGAAGCAGAGGCAGAGAATAGAGTCTGGTGGTCTGATCCTGTGTGGGAGAGTATCGTCCTTAATTTAGTGTGAGTATTTTTTTAATTTTTAATTTTTTTTTCTGAATTATGATTCTTTTCTTGCTTTGTGCTTCTTTGAATGGTGTATATATGGACAGTAAAATTCTACCCCTCTGCCTAATTAGCGCATCACATGGTATTTCTTTTGTTTTTTTTCCAAGTATGATTCACATTTTCCTTTTGTGCATTTTTTAAAGGGCTGTGCTATACACCCCCAAAGAGTGGGTGTATGCACTATTCATTGCCAAAAATGAAAAAAAATTAAAAGAATGAGAGCGTGAGGAAACAAATGATGTGACATATTTTCCATTTTGGCAAAAAAAGTGCATACAACCCCCTCTTTGGGGGTGTATATAGCACAATCCTTTTTAAATATTAACTATGCCAAAATGCTTAAGTGAGAAATACAATGAGAATAAAAAAAGGAGAATAAATATCAAAAGATTATTTGTTGCATGTATCTAGGGGAAGAGATATTTGCATTTGGGGGGAGAACATTTTCAAAAGATTATTTGCTTTTCAAAAAGAAGAGGGAACACTGTTGCATATACTTTTTAATGAAAACAAAAGTGGGAGAGATATTAAATGCCCATGCATAATCATATATTATTGCAACACTTGGTATCTAGAGTATATAGTTGGTTACAAACAAGATGTGTTGCATGTTGGGTAAGTTATTTTCATTAATATGCATATATGTTTTTCATCATCAAAAAGTGGAAGAATGTTGAAATTTCGAGTCTCACTCCATGTAGTTTTGATGATGAGCAAACGTACCATCTAATATCTATTAGTGCAGATATAAGAGCTTAAGGTAAATTAAAGAAGCAATCAATGAATTAATGAGTTCAACAAGGCCAAGGATTAATTGGAGCGGGACAAGAAGCTTGAGGAGTCAAGAATACATCGAGGGCCTTCATTGTAAATCTCTATTTTGATATATATTTTCTTTTCTTTGTATTAGCCTCTGTTAAGCCTTGTTAGAAGCTCTCACACACACTTAAGAACACACGTAAAATGTTTTAAAAATGTTTTGAAAATCATTTCCTAAGTTTTATAGCATGTACCATATGCATCAGTGTTAGGAGTCAACTACCAAAACCATACAAGTAACTGCTATACATACAGAGCCTCCAGAGACTTACTGGAAGTTGTCGGTAGTTGACTCCTATTGACAGGATAGTCGACTCTCGAACCCAGTAGTCGACTCCCAGTTGTACATGAGTCGACTCCCAGACACGCAACGGTAAAAATTTGACTTTTTATTTGATTTACACAGAGCCGTTTAGAGTCATTGGAGGGGTATTTAGGGAAATATGTTTTATGCAGAATTCACCAGTATGTATATATGGGATTGGTTTTTGGTTTTCATATGAAGTTTTGATCAATATTTTCAAAGAAAAATTGTTTTGAGCAAAAAGTCTTTCAATCCCATCTTGGCCAAAAGTTCCCAAAAGTTTTCAATCATTTCTTGGCCTAATTTCTAGATCTCCCAACACTTTATTCTTTCATCATTCTTTGGAGATCAACAATATAGCCACTACATGTCTACATGATCGCACTAGAGTGTACTCAGGTGTGATTGTATGCATGGTTGCACGTGTGTGTGTGTGTGTACACGAGTGTTTTTGTGTCCATGGGTGTCTTAAAAACCATCAAAAGTCCACAATGAAGTCAATTAATACAAACCTGAATATGATATGAAGTGTATCGAAAAGCGGTATTCGAGCAAAAAATGAAGTAGCTTTAAAGCAAACTAGGGAAATGTTATATATGTCCTATCATCAAAAAAAACTTTTTAGTGAATGATGCATTTGCGCATTCTCATGCTAGTACCATGGCAAATAAAGATTTTACAAGCGACAAGTGATTATGTAATATCAACAGATTTCATTTAGATCAAATGAGTATCTATTATCGTGATTTGTTGTTGTGATCTTACTGGGTTCTACAATTCAAACTTTATTCGACTTATGCAATGCTTTCATCTGATGCGATTAGGGCTTTTTGTGGGGATTAAAGGTAGGATTTTTGTTGGTTGTGGACTTCCTACGCTAGGGTTTATAATGCGAAGAACCGAGAAATAACGCTAAATAATCCCTAGAACAAAATAGATCTAAGCTAGATAACAATTAATTAACTAAAGAATTAAACTAGAACTAATTACCTTTTCTCAATTCTTCGATGATCCGCAACCTAGGGTCGGCCGGTCCCTTTATTGGGGGAGGGGTTAATAAATGTCTAATTACCCTTACCCTGCCCACTTATGAATAATCACAAGTTTGGGACAGGGTCTGTGGTGGACCCAAGTCGTCGCCTCCGATGGTAGACCCGAATAGCCTCCTGAGACGGCCCCTCCTCTTGCCTAGCCGCCGCAGCCGCATCATTACTCCCCCCAAAAGTGCCACCTTGTCCTCAAGGTGGAAGTCTGGAAACTGGTTGCGAATCACTGAAGCGGCCTCCCAAGTAGCATCGTGGTCGGGAAGGCCCCGCCAACGAATCCGCACCTCCTGAATCCCGCCTGCGGTCTGCCGGATCCCCGTCAACTCCTGAGGCTCCAGAAGCACCTACATGTCATCTGTCAGAGTGGGTGGGAGAGTGGGTGACAGAGTGTGATTCCCGATGGCTCGTCGTAACTGCGAAATGTGGAACACCGGTGAATGGTCGAAGTGGCGGGCAACTGCAGTCTATAGGCCACTTTCCCGATCTGAGCGGTCACCTCGAAAGGTCCATAGTAGCGAGCTGCTAGCTTCTCATTGCTCCGACGGGCTAAGGTCCTCTGCCTGTAAGGTCGAAGCTTCAGGTACACACTGTCCCCAACCTCAAAGTGCTCATCTCGCCGGTGTGCATCAGCCTTGGTCTTCATGATCTGCTGGGCTCTCAACATGTGTTTCTTCAGCTCCTCCAGGTATTTATCCCTCTCAGTCAAATGCTCCTCAACCTGGGACACCGACGTGGCTCCTCTGCTGTAATGTATCAACTGTGGCGGGTCACGGCCCTATATGATCCGAAATGTGGTGCTCTGTGCTGCCGAATGGTACGAGGTGTTGTACCAATATTCTGTCCATGCCAACCACCTGGCCCACTGCTTCGGTGCCTCTGAAGCGAAGCACCTCAGATATGTCTCCACACTCCTATTCACCACCTCCGTCTGTCCATCTGTCTTGGGGTGATAGGCAGTGCTCCTCCGTAACTTGGTCCCCTGCACCTTAAATAACTCCTGCCAGAAGCTGCTAATGAACACTTTATCCCGATCTGACACTATAGAGCCTGGAAACCCGTGCAGGCGAACCACCTCCCTCATGAAAGCTGCTGCCACCGTAACTGCAGTGTACGAGTGTTTGAGGGGTATGAAATGGGCGTACTTGCTGAGCCGATCGACCACCACTAGTATAGAACTGTAACCCTCTGATCGCGGCAACCCCTCAATGAAGTCCATACCGATATCCTCCCAGACTCTCTCTGGCAAGGCTAATGGCTATAAAAGACCTGCTGGTGCCATTGCCATATATTTGTGACGCTGGCACACGTCACACTCCGCTATCCGCTGGGCAATGTCTTTCTTCATCCCGGGCCAGTATAGCTCCCTCGCCATCCTCCTATAAGTCTGCTGTATTCCGGAGTGTCCGCCGATGGCGCTGCCGTGGAACTCCTGAAAGATCATGGGAATGTGGGCGGACCCCCTGGGAATCACCAGCTTGCCGTGGTAGAGCAGCCTCTGTCCCTCCATGCTGTATCCCTGAAAGTCAGCGGACCCCTGCTGCAGTGCCTCACGGATCCTCGCCAGATCTGCATCAGCCTCAATCTCTCTACTCAAGGGCTCCCAATCCAAGAGGACTGGTGCTGAAATGGCTGCTACCTCTGCAATCTCCTCGCGGCGTGACAAGGCGTCAGCCGCCTTGTTCTCCAGGCCTGGGCGGTACTGTATCTCGAATGTAAAATGCACCAGCTTGGAGAGCCACCTCTGGTGCTCCTCGGTGACCATGCGCTGCTCCAATAAATATCTCAAACTCCGTTGGTCGGTCCGCATTATGAACTTCCTACCCAACAAGTAGGGCCGCCATTTCTGAATGGCTAGTACAATCGCCATCAACTCCCTCTCATAAACTGACTTCAGCCTCGCCCGTGCTGACAGAGTCTGGCTGAAGAAAGCAATCGGCCTCTGGTCCTGCATCAACACTGCCCCCAAGCCATACCCTGATGCGTCGGTGTCTATCACAAATGGTCTGCTGAAATCTGGGAGTGCTAAAACTGGCACCGACGTCATCGCCTGCTTCAGGGCCTCGAACGCCCTGGTAGCCTCCACGCTCCAATGGAAGTTGTCCTTTAATTGCTCGGTGAGAGGCCAAGCAATCGTGCTATATCACTGGACAAATTTCCTGTAATAACCAGTCAAGCCCAAGAAGCCTCGCAATCCCCGTAAAGTGGAAGGCACCGGCCAGTCTAGCATGGCTGCAATCTTGGTCCTGTCGGCTGCAACTCCCTCTGCTGACACCACGTGTCCTAAGTACTCCACCTGTGGCTGGCCAAACAGACACTTCTTCTTGTTCGCACAGAGCTGCTGCTCCTGTAGCTCATGCAACACCGCCCGCAGATGCCCCACATGCTCCTCCATACTACGTCTGTACACCAAAATGTCATCAAAGAAGACCAGCACAAATCTCCTCAAAAAAGGTCGGAAGACCTTGTTCATCAAGGCCTGGAATGTCGCCGGTGCATTCGTCAGGCCGAAGGGCATGACTAGGAACTCATAATGCCCATCGCGAGTCCTGAAAGCAGTCTTTGGCACGTCGGCCGCCCTCATCCGTATCTGATGGTAACCAGACTTAAGATCAATCTTGGAAAAATATGCTGCCCCGTGGAGTTCATCCAGTAGCTCATCAATCACCGGAATAGGAAATTTATCTGCCACCATCTCCTTATTCAGGGTCCTGTAATCCACGCAGAATCTCCAGCTGCCATCCTTCTTCACCAACAACACCGGGCTAGAGAAAGGGCTAGTGCTCGGTTGAATCACCCTTGCTTGCAGCATCTCCTCCACCAGCCTCTCTATCTCGTCCTTTTGTACCTGGGGGTACCTGTAGGGCCGAACACTGATGGGGGACACGCCCTCCCTCAAGACGATGGCGTGCTCATGATCTCTGTGTGGTGGCAGCCCCTGCGGTGTCTGGAAGACATCCTCAAACTGGGCCAACAGCTGCTCTACCTCCTGTGCTACCGCCTGTGTGGGATCCTCACTCTGTACTACCGCTGTCACAGCCTGTAGCTCCACCAAGAAGCATCCCCCTGCTGTGTGGATCGCCCTGGACATGGCCTTATAAGACACCAAAGAACGACAGAGACTGGGGTCCCCCTGCAAGACCACTGTCCTCCCCCCATGTTGATACTCCATCCTCAACATCTTCCAATTCGTCTTAGTCTCCCCGAGGGTCTGCAGCCATTTCATCCCCAGGATGACATCTGTACTCCCTAGCTCCAAGTGCAGGAAATCGGCGACGATCTGCTCTCCCTGAATCGCCACAACCACCCAGCGGCAGACACCAATGCTGTGTGTCACCTGTCTCGTGCCTAGCATCACTCCATACCGCCCAGTGCCACTCATCTGCAAGCCATGTGCCTCCGCCAGTCTGCTGGAAATAAAGTTGTGGATGGCCCCACTGTCGATCAATACTATCACCTCCTGGCCACCCACCTGTCCCACCAATTTCATGGTGTGGTTCGGCGTGAACCCTACCACGGAATTGAGGGACACATCTGCAAGGTCCAAGTGCTGGTGCTCCATCTCCTCATCATCCTCTCCTGCCACTAGGATGATAACCTCGTCCTCTCCCTCCTCCTCGCCAGCTATCAGTATCTGGAGAGTCCGAGCAGCGCAGCGGTGTCCGGGGGTGAACTTCTCATCACATCTGAAGTACAGCCCCTTCAACCGCTTCTCCCGTATCTCTGTATCTGTCATCCTCCGCACCTGTCCCCCACCGCGGGGCTCCTGCCTCCTATCCGTACCGCTCCCAGTTGCGGCTGTCCCCCTGGCCCGTTGTGGTCCCCGTAGTAGGTGCCGTCCTCTGCCCTGCAGTAGCAGCCTGACTCCTAAAAGTGGCACCTCCCCACGCCCCGCAGGCCCTCCGCTCTGTCTCCTGGTGATCCTCCACCTTCCTGGCCAGTGTCATCATCCCGCGCAAACCAACGGGCTCGAACTGCCTCAGCCCCGACCTCACCGTGGGCTTCAGCCCCTTCATGAAACAGCCCTCCAGCGACTCCTCAGAAACTCCCCGAACTCGGTGGCAGAGCGACTCGAATTTCTTGATATAATCACCCACGCTCCCCTCCTGCTTTAGCGAGTACAGTCTCTCGAACACGCCACCAGCCTGTCCTCCTCCAAACCGCTCTGTCAGGAGCGTCGTAAACTCAGCACAGGTCTGAAAAGGCTGCTGCTGATCTGTCCAGCGAAACCAGCCCAAAGCCTTTCCCTCCAAGCAAACCCCTATCGCCCGAAGCCACTCCTCTCCTGTAACAGCGGACACCTCCAAGTACCTCTCCACCCGGTACATCCAGTCATCTGGATCTCCCCCCTCAAAAACAGGCACCTCCAGCTTCCTCAGACGCCTCTCGCCAGCGAATCCTCCTCTCTCCCGCGGCTGGAAACCTCCCCTGTGTTGGTATCCCTGCCGCCTGTCTGGAACATAAGCCTCAGCTCGATCACGGTAGACTCCCCCTGCTCCATGCCCATGCCAGTCTCCCTGAGGGTGTCCAAACTCCGCCTGGTGGCCTCCCGGGGAGTCCTGATAGGCTCTCCAATCTCCCGTAACTCCCCCAAAGGGTGGGGACTGAGTCGACGGGTCTCCTGTGACCTGGTGGTGTCCTCCACCCTGCTGAAATTCTCCGCCCGGTCCCCCAAAAGGCTGAAAACCCCCAAACTGTGCTCCTCGGACCTCGGGCGGGGCCCCTGTGGGCCCGGAAATCCTCGTACTAGGCTGTCGGGCCTCCTGGGGGGTCGGCGGGCCCCCCAGAGGTCCGGCGGGCCTCGAGTCCCCCATCGGGGGTCAGCCGAGGCCCCCCAGGCCGCCGCCGGGGGAGGCCGGCCCTGAAAATGGGCCGGCGGGCCCCAGGCGGCGACGCCTGGGCCCGCTGAGGCCGCAGGGGGGGGCGGCGGGTGCGGCCACCCCTCCCAGGGGCCTGGCGGCCCCCCGCCGCCCCTCTGGGGGTTCGCCGGGCCCCCCAGAGGCCCCTGGGGGTTGGCGGCCACCCCCTGGACTGCCAGCTTGCCGGGGGCTCTCCTCCGGTTCCCTTGTCGTCGTGGCGTGGCGGTGCGTGATCTTGGTGAGTTCCCCACACATGGTCTCCTTGATCGAAGCCTCCGTCTTCGTCTAGATCTGGATCATCTTCAAAAAAATTGCCCTTTTTCCCCTTGTCCTTCGCCAAAGGTGGCTCCTTTTTGCTTGGATCCGCCTTTGGTACAAGGTGAGCGGTCAACGCCGCTATAGCCTCCGTCAATTCCGAAAGTTTTGCCTCCGTTTTCCCTTGATTTTCCTTCATCTTGGCCTCCGTTTTCTCTTGATTTTCTTTCATCTCCTTCCGGATCTCCGCGGCCATCTTCGCATCTTCTTTCCTCAGATCGATGAAACCCTTGCTGATTTGGGCTTCAATCCTCTTAACTTTTCCTTCCAAGACTTCAATCCGCTCCGTGGCTCGCGTGTTCGCCATGGATCAACCGCTCTGATACCAATTTGATGCGATTAGGGCTTTTTGTGGGGATTAAAGGTAGGATTTTTGTTGGTTGTGGACTTCCTACGCTAGGGTTTATAATGCGAAGAACCGAGAAATAACGCTAAATAATCCCTAGAACAAAATAGATCTAAGCTAGATAACAATTAATTAACTAAAGAATTAAACTAGAACTAATTACCTTTTCTCAATTCTTCGATGATCCGCAACCTAGGGCCGGCCGGCCCCTTTATTGGGGGAGGGGTTAATAAATGTCTAATTACCCTCTTACCCTCCCCACTTATGAATAATCACAAGTTTGGGACCGGGTCCGTGGTGGACCCAAGTCGCCGCCTCCGATGGTAGACCCGAATAGCCTCCTGAGCCGGCCCCTCCTCTTGCCTAGCCGCCGTAGCCGCATCATCATCATTCTTTGGAGATCAACAATATAGCCACTACATGTCTACATGATCGCAATAGAGTGTACTCAGGTGTGATTGTATGCATGGTTGCACGTGTGTGTGTGCGCGCGCGCGTGTACACGAGTGTTTTTGTGTCCATGGGTGTCTTAAAAACCATCAAAAGTCCACAATGAAGTCAATTAATACAAACCTGAATATGATATAAAGTGTATCGAAAAGCGGTATTCGAGCAAAAAGTGAAGTAGCTTTAAAGCAAACTAGGGAAATGTTATATATGTCCTATCATCAAAAAAAACTTTTTAGTGAATGATGCATTTGCGCATTCTCATGCTAGTACCATGGCAAATAAAGATTTTACAAGCGACAAGTGATTATGTAATATCAACAGATTTCATTTAGATCAAATGAGTATCTATTATCGTGATTTGTTGTTGTGATCTTACTGGGTTCTACAATTCAAACTTTATTCGACTTATGCAATGCTAGGGCAATGATTGATTGATGTACCAGTGATGATTTTGAGATAGAATTTTGTATGCTGTTCATATGATCTTACTATTTAACACTTGTGTGATCTGTAGGACTATTGTACTTATTGAATATTATTCAACATGTAGCTCGCCCCATATTTGCTTAGGATTAGCTCACAATCGACACTACTCAGATAGCGACAGAGAATTGCTTTTTTGGGGATATCATCTTAATTGTTTTTTGTAGGTGGTAAGTGATAATAGAGAAAATAAAAGTTCAATATAATGCTCTTAACATTAGAAAAAATTAAATTTTGTCGGCATTTTAAAGAAACGTCGGCAAATGTTTATTGGTGTTTTGATATTTCCCGGTGTTTATGAGAATGCTGGCAAATACTGGATTTTTATCGATGCTTTTGTTGTAAACATTGGGAAATCTAGTGCCATTGCACACAAACATAAAACTTTAAATAATTTTTATAGACTTAATTACTTGAAAATTAATTCTGAAATATATATCAAGAACACATGATTTGGATGCGTGTAGAAGAAGTTATAACCAAAAAAGTTTGGATGTCTAATATGAAAAAGACTGAAGTTTCTTTGTGTTATAGCCTCTTTGTTTAGTCCCACATCAGAAAAAAACTAAAGTTTCTATATGTTTAAATATCTATTATTATCACGCCTGCATATACAGGATTTGTTCTATATGATGACCGACGGAGCCGGTGGCCGCATCGGCCCCACAGGAAGCAGGTGATGGTCCAAGGCACTGCAGGCCCTTCTCGGGCGACTCAATCTCACATGCTGTGTCTCTGTTGTCGAGCACCCCCAACAACCAATATCTTCCCGGTTTTTTTGGGGGATAGGAAGTGAGCCCACATACTTTTCCCTCATAACGTTTGTTTTGGCTAAAATTGAGTTGTTCCTAAACTAGCCCCTTGAGAACCCCAAGAATACTGGTAGAGATTACATCCATATATGGGTGGCAAACGGGTCGAGTCAGGTCGGATGGGGTCGGGTCAGATTTGACCCGACCCGGATAGGGGTAAACCCTAACCCGACCCGGATTGAAGTCGGGTCCGGTTCGGGTGACCCGGAAAATACCCGGGTCGGGTTCACCCGTCGGGTTAAGATTTGAATTACATGCAACTGCTCCTTTTCGATGCCCTACTATTTATTAAGAGCCGCCATCAATTTATTAAGTGTTGCATAATTGCCAGTAGCTCGTCGCTTAAACCTCACTGATAACAGCGGGAAAATATAATTAATTTTACCATTTTATTAACGAAAGCAATAAAAGTAAATAAAAAGTTGTATGTAAAGGGAATTGAATCCAAGACCTCTTAACGAAGAGGACACCAATTCAAACCGTATAAGCATAACTCCCCTTACAATTGTGTGTTGAAGTTATTATTTAAATTTTTATATATAGAGAGAAAGTAAACCGGGTCGAATTCGGGTCATCCGAGTTAACAGGTCAAACACCTACCCGACCCGGATAAAATCCGGGTCAGGTCAACCCGTATCCTACTTGACCCGGATTAGTCTCAACCCATACCTGGTTAAGGAGGCCGGGTTCAGGTCGGATCGGGCTCATTTTGCCACCCTACATCCATATAGACGTGCACACATGTGGGATGGCTGTTCATGCACTGCCTTGTTCATTCATGCATCTCCACCACATTCATGCATGCACACACATCAGGATCATGGACGTCATGGGCGTGGAAAAGTAAGAAGAATGATGGCATGTGATGCACTCATGGCATGTTTAATCTGTGATATTAATTTCCTCTGTCAGGAATTTTGGATGATGTCCATGTCATTCGTAGCTCACTCAGCCGGAGTTACAGTTCCTCATCAGAGAGTGCTAGTGTTGACACTGACATGGATGTATGAACAGTGAATGTATGAGCCGGTGTATATGAAGAATTCAGTGTATTTAATCATTTCTTTTCCAAAAGGGAAAGAAGTGTCACATCAGGGGTCCCATCAAAACCTCTGATGTGACATTTCTGTCCAAGAAATGATTGCTTGCACCGAACTTATTCGGTGTATATAGCAATTGTTGAATGTATTGGTTGTATCACTGTACAAAAATCATATCAAGGGCCATGAAATTAGACTCAACTGTATGACAAACCCACATGCTGTGAGGATGAGCTAAGGAGAATGGACATGCTATCTCCATACTATCTGGTACTCAAATTGGTGAAAACTAGTGCACGGGGCCAAAAAACATCATAAGATGAGTGTTGCACGCGCGAAACCGAAAAGGAGTGAGAAGTGTGGGTGTGTGTATCGTCGGTGATAGACGGGAAGAAAAATAACCTAACGAAAGGATGCGGTGCATGTGCGCAACCGAAAAGGAGTGAAAAGTGTGTGTGTGTCGTCGGGGGTAGACGGGGATAAAAAACATAACCCCACGGAAGTATGCAGTGCACGCGCGCAACTGAAAATGAGTGAGAAGTGTTGGTTTGTGTGTGGGTATCGTTGGGGGGTAAATGGGGGGAATCAGGGGTTAAATTGCCAAAAAACTTCGGGGGCAAAGTGCATAAATCCCAATGGCCATGGGAATGAGGGTAAATGTGGGAAAAATCAGGTGTTAAATTGCAAAAAACTTTGGGGGGGGGGGCAAAGTGGATAAATTTCAATGGCAAGCTTGTAATTCAAAGGGAATGTGAGGGCATTTAACCTAACCCACCGCAACCACATCACAAAGTTGACCCAAAACCCCACCCACCCCCAAATGGACCATACCATGCTAAGGTGGCAAAACCTAGCACATGCCTTTGACCTAGTAGGACAATCACCTTTGTCCTACACCGTTGTCCTAGTAGGAGAAAGGTCTTCAAATGTAACAAGGACTAGAACTAACATGTGCACAAGTGCAAGGCGTCAGAAAAACCCTCAGGGAAAGGATGTGGTGCATGTGCGAAACCGAGAAGGAGCAAGAAGTGTGGGTGTGTGTGCATCATCGGGGGGTGAAAGGGGGAAAATAAGGAGCTAAATTGCAAAAAAACCTTGAGAGGCAAAGTGCAACAATATCAATGGCATGCTTGCAAATAAGGGGAAATAGTGGGACATTAAATCCAACTCCCCAAAGCTACACCTCAAGGCAAGCCCACTCTCCGATACACCCCCAGGAGGCAGCACTATGCCAAGGTGGCAAACCCTAGGCCAATGGTTTGTCCTAGTTAGGGGTGGCAATTTTTAGCACGGCACAATAGCACGGTACGGACACAGCACGATAAGACCGTGCATGTGCCGGCAATTTTGGACCAAAATCCTTATCGGGACGGGCCGGCACAACACAGTTTATTTTCGTACCGGGCCCGGGCCAAACTATTCGGCCCATTGGGCGGAACGGCACATCACAAAATCCTTTTGAGTAGCTCGATTTACAAAACAAAGTAGCTCGATTTACAAAATAAAGTAGCTCGATCATAAACTAATCTTTGAACCATACTATTATCACAAAACAAAGTAGCTCGATTCAAACTTGTAAAAAAAATAAGCTATATGGACATCTTGTGGGTAGCTTGAGTTCACATTCTGAAAATTCATTACACGAGAATTTACTCCGAGAAAAAAGCTCATATGATGGACTATCAATTTGCTCTAGTATTTGCATGTAGTTTACATTCTAAATTAAAAATTCTAGTAGCATTTAAAGATACATCATTAGCAGAGGGGGTGTGAAAATCTAATAAACAACAGAGCCCAATAATTCTTTCAAACCTATTGGATCGGGCCGGGCGGCCCAAATTTTTATCGGACCGTGCCCGGGCCGCACCGTAATGGCACGAAGTCTTATTGGGATGGGCCGGCCCGGTCCTTTAAGAAAATCGGACCGGGCTGGCCCGGCCCGATAAGACCGGGCCAGCCCGAATTGCCACCACCAGTCCTAGTGAGTTTGTCCTAGTAGGACAAATATCCCATCAAAGCCTCAATTGTATAATAGACTAGAAATAACTCGTGCATATAGTGCATAGAGCATCAAAAAAACCACTCGAAAAGGATGCGGTGCACGCGTGCAATCAAAAAGGAGTGAGAAGTGTTGGTGGGTGTGTGGGGATCATCAGGGGGGTAAAAGGTGGAAAATCAGGGGTTTAATTGCAAAAAACTTTTGGGGGCAAGGCACGAAATCCCCATTGGAAAACTTATAATTCAAGTGAATGATGGAGGGGTAAAAGGTGGAAAATCATGGGCTAAATTGCATAAAAACTTTCGGGAGACAAAGTACAACAATCAATCCCATGGCAAGCTTGCAATTCAAGAGAATGTGGGGGCATTTAACCCAACTCCTCAAAGCAAACCCAAACCCTTAGACCAACCCAAGTGGCCCCTACCATGATGAGGTGACAAAGCCTATGCCAATTCTTTATCCTACTGGGTTTGTCCTAGTAGGATATATGACATCATTTGTAAGATAGATTTTAGTGCAACTTAGTATTCTAGTTATTAAGTTGAATTCACCCAATCACAAGTTAAATCAGGCTACTACTATCTGTTGAATTAAAGATGTGATCTTATCCTTCCAAACTTAAAGACTAAAGCAAGATTTCAGGATTGTCATACCATTGATTAGTTTGACAACACTTGATGTATTGGAACACATCAGGTTGCATTTTTTATTTGGGTATTGCCAATTTTAAATTTGGGGTGATATGATCCGAATCTTGGGTCCTATCAATGGTAGCTTAGTCTATACCTGGTATCAATATCAATTACAGAAGCACAGGCGCAAACAAATATTTTATCCAAGAAAATAAGCTGAACACCATGAAGACATAGTAAGGTATTATACGTTTGTGTCATTTAGACAAGAACAAGTCAAGAATATTCATGTTTTATTCCAAGTTGTACCATAATAATATATGTAGTGCAGAACAGTTTGCTTGAGCAGTTTCTCTGATGCTAATATTGACCAATTACAGACTATAAAGTACACTTTACAAAATGCTATCGGTGTGATTTGTTGCCAGCTACTAGTTTCTTGCCAATATTCATCTTTTCTAAAGACCAAAACCAGCATAACAGTACCTGACATCATCTCTCTCCAAGTTTCCAAGCATTGCAACATTTTTGAGAAAAGATCACTTCTGAGTCGAAGAAAAATACAGTGATGAAGGTGGCGGAAACATGACCGAGCCTTGTGAATTCGCAGCTTGGCGGAAGTCCAATGCCATCAGTGTGTAACGATCCAGTGCAGAGTAGCAAGAGAACAACATCTGAGATGTCACAAGATTTGGATTTGGAATAGCCTGAGGTAAAGAAGTGAAACTTCTGTCTGGCTCGGCCACAAGATTGCAGGAGCCATCACCATTGATCACAATCAGCTCTCGAGCTACATGGGAAGAATCAATGTTACATTGTGAGATTTTATCCAATCTCATCTGGTGAGGTTGCAAATGAATTTGGCCCCTCACAGGGGATCGAATAGGATAATGGTGGTAGCTGTTGTTGTAACTGAATCTACTGCTAGTAGGAAGCCCAAATGAGATTGACTTTGTTCCCAAAGAGTAGTCTGCATCGCAAGGAAGAAATCTCTGGAAGCTGCATTGCCTCTTCTTTGTTCACCACAAGATTGTTGCCCATCAACCTAAGGGTTGGACAGGGTGCGACTTGAATTCTAGCACTGGAGCATGCGTTTGAGATGTTCTCTGGAGATATTGGTGAAGCCACTGTGACAACCGACTCTGTTGGTGACTCCATACTTTGGCAAGGCTGGTATGCAGACAATGTCGATGTTTTTATGAACAAGTAAGAAGCCATCTTCTCGATGAAGGCTTTGGCTGCACGAACATTATGGTTCCCTTGCTGGTGGAAACAACTTCACTTTGTTATCTGTTCTCGCTGTCCGAGGACACGGTTTTTCCTCCATATGATCAGCAAGTTCAGCAGATTGTTGTCTCTAAGCCCTTGGGTCTGTCATCTTCAATAGATGGGGAGCAGATGGCTGAGGTATAAGTTGAGGCAGGAGAACAAGACAATTCCATATCAGCGACCATCTTGTGAGCTTGATTGGATATGACCCTGAAAGCGGTCGATGATGAGTTATCTTGATTAGTGTCAAGACCCATTTCATCATGATCAGTGAAACAAGGATGAGGTTCCTGAACAGATACAGTATCGGTCCGAAGATCTTCATCATACCTTATCGATTCAGCCATCGCTTCATCTGCTAGCTAACTGATCGTTATGAGACTTGCTCGAGTCCGGTTGGGTAAGCCTGACTGATAGTTTCCTAGCGGTACCAACCATCTTTTCTGATCCTTTACCAAAATCCATGCCATCGAGTTTTCTCAAGAGATCCGATCTCTTCTAGCAAACCCAATGCCCCAGATTGCTAGGCTCACCATTCTTAATTTGTCCTTGAGCACTCAACATCTGTGATAGGGATTCTTATTTCCCCCGATGAGCTTCAGCTGTGTTATCTCCTTTGCTTGCAGCCTCAATATCTTCCATAAACCTTGTTGGAATTAGGTACGCCTATGACGGGTTAAACTCAGGGAGTAAATAACAAATATATTATTATTAAAGGGGTTATGTGTAAATTGAATTAGCCTTGGTGGATAATTGCAATTTACAGAAGTTTAGGGTTTCCAATGCAAATTTGTTTTGTAGATACCCTTATGTTATTCGTTTAATTCCTATTTATAACCTCATTGTCTGTGAGAATTAGGAATGTAATGTTTTTGCGTTCTCTCACCTCTCCCAACACAACAACCTGCAAGGAGAAGAAGATCAAGATGTATCTTGGGGGTGAAATCCGTTCGGTTTCCTTCGGTGATTCCAAACACGATCCAGCGATCCTCTATTCTGCTGCAATCATCTAGGTGATGTATTCGTTCCTCATCGGAGAGCTACAACATTGGTATCAAAGCCGTTGCGTAGAGGATTTCATTTTTTTTCTTTTCGGTGGAAACTTATCGACCTACAATTTTTTTTATTTGTGTGTGATTGGCCCATAGGGCCTTCTCCCGCAAACGTCGTTCAGGTTCGCCCGGCCACTACGCGCGCATCCATATTGTTTCGGACCCATGTCGCTACCGTTGGCCATGTGGATTCGTTCCTATCTGTTGCTCAGACCGGAGAAGATGCCGACCCATGTTCGCCCGGCGATGGGGCTTCGCCACCCTTGCGCACAGCCACAGGCTTCGCCCTGGGGCATTGAAGCCGTCAGTTAAGAGATCGACCCCTTAGCGTGATCGACGCTCGCCGTCCATTGGCGGTAGGCTTCGCCTCCCCTGCTCGGACCTAGGGCATCGCCCCTCCCTGTGCTCGGCCGTGATGTGTTCGTCGTAGCACCGGTCCGTCTGGATTCACCATTGGCTCTCCTCCATGTGTGGTATCGACACCGTTTCCTGAGCGTAGGGATTCGCCCCCTCGGTTGGGTGGCCTAAAAAAGTTTTTTTGAACCCTTCCAATGGAAGATTTGGGGGTGATCGGCATCCTCAGGAAATCGAAGGGATTACGTGGCTGTCGGACTTGTCTGATCTCACTCGTTGTCGCCGACGGAGGCCGTTGCCCCTCTCAGGGATGAGGCTCCCTCTACGGCTCTACCTATTAAATATGGCCAATGCTCCATGCACCTCATTCTTGAGGTGCATGTACTTGAAATTTGCCAAAAAAATTCAAATATATCCCTTCTCAATGTATCATTGCTCTCTCTTTTTTCCAAAAAAAGCAAATAAGGACACTAACTCCAATATGCACCTCATTAGATGAGGTGTAGATAGCAATTTCCTTAAATATTTGGTTTTAATAATTGATTGGCTGGGCTCTTGATTAATTTGGTTGCAACAATCTTTAATTTAATGTGCCTACTAACCACATTGAGTTCTGCACGGCAGTTTTTTTTATATATAGTCTGCCAACTTCAATTACAATTAAGAGCCTTACGTGTAAGGTTTGCAGGGGGCTCAGTCATGTGGTCCTGTGGGCTCTCACATGAATACCACACTCATAAAAACTAATGGGATTGTTGTTTTTTTGTTGCTTCGTTCTTTTCTGGAAACTTCCTTCCAGATGCTTCACCCTATATTTTTAGCATTTAGTTATAGTGTTTGGGACTACATTCATTTATGTGCCTTTATATATTTTAACCCTTTTGTTTTGTTTATTTGGGCCTGTACATCTTTTACTAATTCATTGGTCCAAATTTTTTTATTAAAACATGTTAATTATCCATATGCATTTCAGAACATTAACATTACTAATTAAATGATATTGTTGCATTACAATGAGTTTACAATGTTACTTATTAAAGAATAATTGTTGCAATTATTCTAATCTTGATAATCAATTAGTTTGATTATTATTATTATTCTGTTTAAATGATATTGTTGCAAATAGATAAATCATGTAATCAATTTGTTTGATTAAATTATTCTTAATGAATAATTGAATATGTTATTTTCATTTAAAATCTCTTGCAAATGAAATATGGCATATCGTGAATGCATATGTTGCATATTAATTATCATGCAATTTTTTTTGTAATAAGTTTTGCATGAATTATAAGTTTATTTTCCCTAAACAAAACTTTACTGTTATAGGTTAACATTTAAATTGGCAATTTTAGTTTGCTAATTTTTTTTCCAATAATCAGAACCATCCCACTTGCCTATTTTTTGTAAATAGAGTCACAATAATATTTTATGCAAATATTAATGATGTGTTTAATAATTTTATGTTCTGTGTGGATACATAAATTTAGTGGGAGCAATACGATATTTTGATAATATATGTGGGGACTTATATTTGTTTGAAAAGTAAACAAAATATAAGTATATTTTGAAAGACTATTTAAATTTAATGCTAAAGTTTTGAGTCATGGACGATGATTGAGAATTTAATGAACTTTCGACTCTATGCTATTAACTGAATCGTTATGTATTTAAATACTTGACAAAAATATTTTTTTTGGCTAAGTTACTTATCTTCAAAATGTCTCTCTATATTTTAGTTATTACTTAGATCATCCTACAAATATGGCTGCTATCAAGAACATCATTGCTGACCTCAACAAGGGAGATCGTCTCAATGCAGACAATTTCAATATCTGGAGTTTCCGTACCAAGTATGTCTTGGAGGAACACGAGGTCATTGAAACCATAAATCATAAGTTGGAAGATCCTGGTGAGGGTAACACCGCCCAGCACTGGCGTGCAGTTGAGACTTACAATGAGTGGAAGAAAAAGGATGCCACTGCGCGTGGTATTCTTGTAAGCTCAATGAAGGATGACTTTACTTGTGAATACAAGGATTATCCTACTGCATGTGACTTGTGGAAGGCCTTATCTGATAGGCTGGGAGGAACTTCTGTGTCGAAGTTACGACAGCTCACTATAAAGTTTGATACTTATAAGATGGGTTCCAATCAGACCATTAAGCAACATCTCTGGGAGATGTCTAGAATGATTAAGGAACTTGATGCTGCTGGGTGCAACCTCACCGTTGAACAACAGGTTCAAGCTGTGATCCGTTCTTTGCCTGGCTCCTGGGAACATATAAAAGTCAACTTGACACATAATGAAAGTGTTAAGACTTTTGATGATGTGGCACGTCACGTAGAATTGGAAGACGGAAGGTTGTCTTCTCTAAAACCACAATTTCATTCCTACGTGACGGAGTCAAGTTTCAGGAAAGGAAACTTCAAGAGGAAGAGGTTCTGGAAGAAAAACCATGGCAAAGATACAACTATGAAAAACAAATCTAATGGGCCAAGGAAATTTGATAAGAAGAAGAAGAAAATGAATGTTGATAAGTTGATGTGCTTCAACTGTCGTCTAAAGGGACACTTTGCTCGGGAATGTCCTGAGCCAAGGAAGGTAACTTCTGATTCTTCTTCTTCTATTCCTTGTCATAATGCATATGTGTTGAGCTCCGTTATGCTCATAGAACCTGATCCTTGGTGGATTGTTGATTCAGGAGCAACAGACCACATAGCAAGAGACAGAGATTACTATGTGGAGTACCGCCGTGTTCCTGGGGGAACCAGATGTGTGTATGTTGGCAACAACATCAAGCTGGAAGTAAAGGGAGTCAGTACGTGCAAATTGGAATTGCGCGGAGGACAACCCTTACTATTACATGATGTCTTGCATACTCCAGAAATAAGGCGGAACTTAGTTTCTGTACTATCCTTAGCTAGATTTGGATTTAATTTGTTATTTGAACATCATGGACTGAATATAAGTTTGTGTAACAAATATTATGGATCGGGTACTTATGTTAATGGTTTGGCAATTCTTAATACAAATATTTATTCTTCTGGTTATATGTTAACCTCGTCTTCAACTGTTGCATCTGATAATGCAACATTATTATGGCATGCTAGAATAGGTCACATAGGAAAAGCCAGGATAGAACGCTTGGCTAAAGAGGGTCTTTTGGGATCTCTCACCAAAATAGAAATTCCTACTTGTGAACCATGTTTAGCAGGCAAATCAACTAGGAAACCATTTGGAAAGGCAATACGAGCTGACACTCCATTGCACCTAATACATTTTGACATTTGTGGACCCATGAGTGTGAGGGCTAGGCATGGTGCCTCATATTTCATTACATTTATAGATGACTATTCTCGGTTTGGAGAGGTATACCTTATATCACATAAATCCGAAGCATTAGAGTGTTTCAGATTGTTTTTCAACGAAGTTGAGAATCAATTGTATAAAAGGGTTAAAACCTTGAGGACAGACCGAGGGAGGGAATATATGTCAGATCAGTTTAAAGATCTATGTAATGAAAAAGGAATTCTAAGACAGCTTACTACTCCTTATACACCTCAGCAAAATGGTGTTGCTGAGAGAAGGAATAGAAATCTCTTAGAAATGGTTCGATGCATGATGTCGTAAGCAAATTTACCAATTCAGTATTGGGGAGATGCATTATTGACAGCAACACATGTTTTGAACCTAGTACCCTCCAAATCGATTCATAAAACCCCATACGAACTCTGGACTGGTAGAAGTCCAAATTTGAGTTTCTTAAGGCCATGGGGATGTGCAGCTTATGTACATGACACTTCTCATAAGCATGGAAAATTGGGACCCAGAGGAAAAAAGAGTATATTCATTAGATACTCTGAACACTCAAAGGGTTATGTTTTCTTGGGTGAGCAAGAAGACGACACTGTCACAGAATATGAATCAAGGAATGCCACATTTATAGAGGATATATTCCCTAAACAAGGCGAAGTCAGAAATGAAGATGATCTCCATGAGTTGGAAGATCCAGACTTCATCGGTATTAGGCTATTTGAGGTACACGAGAATACTTCTCGAGTCCATGAGATTAGTGGGAGCAGTATGTCCGAAAGAGAAGTAATTCAGAATTCTCAGCTTGATGAGTCAGTTGGGAGAGGCAAAAGGGTTAAGGTTCACCGACGAAGATTTGAAATCGAAAATGAAGCCTTAATTGATGTACCTCAAGATGACGAAGAACCTCAGAGTGTAGAAGAAGCTTTATCTCGTCATGATCGAGATTATTGGAAGAAAGCTATGGAGGAAGAAATGGATTCCATGAAAGTTAACCAAGTTTGGAAACTGGTTAACTTACAGCCTAATCCAAAAACCATTGGGAATAATTGGATTCTCAAAATAAAGAGAAAGGCGGATGGATCCATTGAAAGACATAAGGCTCGGCTGGTGGCAAAGGGATATACCCAAAAGGAAGGTATAGATTACGAAGAAACCATTTCACCAGTTGTTAAATTTGCCTCTATTCGCCTAATACTAGCTTTAGTTGCTCACATGAATTTAGAACTTCACCAAATGGAAGTCAAGATGGCATTTGAACTAGATGAGGAAATCTACATGAATCAGCCAGTAGGTTTCATTATTAAAGGCCAAGAAAATAAAGTCTGTAAATTACAGAAATATATATATGCCCTTAAACAAGCATCTAGGCAATGGAACCAGAGGTTTCATAGAGTTGTCACCTCATTTGGTTTCGAGATGATCAAAGAAGATCATTATGTTTATGTGAAGCAACATAAAAAAATTTGTCATCTTGACATTATATGTAGATGACATTTTGTTAGCTATATCGATATGGAGTTTTTGATAACCATAAAAGAATGGTTATCATCGAACTTTGAAATGAAAGACATGGAAGAAGCGGATTTTATACTTGGTGTAAAAATCCGAAGAGATCGTTCTAAGAGATTTCTTGCATTATCGCAAGAAATATATATTAATAAAGTTGTAGAACGATTCAATATGTCTAACTGTTATCCAGTTGAAACTCCAACATCGAAAGGCGATAACCTAAGTCTAGATGATTGTTCTAGTACAACAGATGCAAGGAACAAAATGGCAAGAGTGCCATATGCAAGTGCAGTGGGCAGCTAAATGTACACTATGTTGTGTATAAGGCCAGACATATGTCATGCAGTAGGATTGGTAAGTCGATATCAGTCGAATCCTGGACCTGAGCATTGGAAGGCTGTAAAGAGGATCATGAGATATTTGAAGGGCACAACCAATTACAGTTTGTGTTACGAAGGTTCATCCACCAAACTCGAAAGCTACCCAGATGAAGACTATGGGGGAGATGTAGATGAGAGGAAATTTACATCAGGATATGTTTTCTTGCTTGGAGATGTGGCCTTATCATGGTTCAGCAAGAAACAAACTTGTGTAGCTATATCAACCATTGAAGCGGAGTTTGTTGCTGCTTCATTAGGAGTTCAGGAAGCTGTTTGGTTACGACGGTTCCTAGAGAATTTAGGTGTAAAGCAAGAACCAGCTATTGTCTAATGTGACAATCAAGCTGCGATAGCTTACACCAAGGACCCAAGATACCACAGTCGTACCAAACATATCGACATACGATACCATTTTATGAGAGACAATGTTGCTGAGAAGATAGTTTCTATCAAGTATATATCTACGCACAAAATGGTTGCTGATCCTCTTACTAAACCCATTCATAGAGATGCTTTTTGAAACACGTAAAAGCTCTAGGATTGCGTAGAAATTGAAATATACTTGTGTATGTACTCTGTTATATATATTGCTATTGTTCAATAAAATATTTATTTCATTCATTGTATTGGATGATATGTGTTTGCCCAATAGTGTTATTTGTTAACACATAAAAAGAGTACATAAGAAAAGGTATGTCCAATAGGCATGGAGATTGGCCTTCACACACGCACAATCGCCTCTGATGTTCTAGGTGAACTGGCAGGGATGAGACTTAATCCTCTATAAAAGTCGCCTTGAATAAATTTTAAGATGAGGTCATTTTATACATATACAAATAATGATCGAGATGAACAAATTCCCCAAAGTTTATTTAAGCATATTCATGAACCAGACACAAATTCTTTGTGCAATTGATTGCTGTAGAATTTAGTGTTAAATGTATGAGTACATTTAACTTGGAGTCTGAACGATGTTGGATTGAATTACTCCAAAAAGACATACCCAATACACTGTTGCATGTGATTCATACCACATGTGCTGGAGTCGACCATAATGGGAAGTGAGAAAGTGATCCCTGCCTCTCCACTATGTGAGTCCCTGGAGGATTGGGTTCCTCCATATACTCTTTGACTATTGACTAATATTCAAAGTCTCGGTCTTGGTAATAGCTACTTTAGCATATTCCTTATGGCCACGAGTGATTCGGTCTAAAAAGGTATGTCTAGGAAAGCGACTGAGTTGTGACTTAGAATATTGAGTGCAAAGCTACTTTAGCATATTCCTTATGGCCACGAGTGATTCGGTCTAAAAAGGTATGTCTAGGAAAGCGACTGAGTTGTGACTTAGAATATTGAGTGCAAAGGAATGGCTAAGTTTGTTGATATCAAGTTTGATGATCTCACAGGCCGGCCAATCTATGTGATTAAGAGACATCAATGTGAAAAATATTTAAGTATGTTCTCAAGAGTAAATTATTACTAAGAGGGATCATGAATACTTAAATTGATATAACAAATTAGACATTGGGTCTTATAAGCGACGAAGAAACTTTAGAGGATCGAATTTGTAAAAGGCAATTGTGTATCTCTAACCAGTGCACAACAAGATTGC
Organism: Scilla litardierei; assembly: GCA_030789695.1. Classification (NCBI taxonomy): domain Eukaryota; kingdom Viridiplantae; phylum Streptophyta; class Magnoliopsida; order Asparagales; family Asparagaceae; genus Scilla; species Scilla litardierei. The sequence continues at coordinate 624,587,367 of CM061142.1, forward strand.
CTATATTTGCTTATGGGTTGCACGACCAAGTTACCAAGTATAAATTCTTCTTTACGTGTTGTTTTTTGTAACAACAATCCCATTATGTGCGAGTGGGAGATGTTGGAATTGGGTAAGCCCATGACGGGTTAAACTCAGGGGGTAAATAACAAATATATTATTATTGAAGGGGTTATATGTAAATTGAATTAGCCTTGGTGGATAATTGCAATTTACAGAAGTTTAAGGTTAATTCCCAATGCAAATTTGTTTTGTAACTAACCTTACGTTATTTGTTAACATTAAGTTTTTCCAACGGTAGAAAACTGCCCCCCTTTAATTCCTATTTGTACCCCATTACCTGTGAGAATTAGGAATGGAATGTTTTTGCGTTCTCCCCCCTCTCTCCCAACACAACAACCCGCAAGAAGAAGAAGATCAAGAGGTATCTTGGTGGTGAAATCCGTTCGGTTTCCTTCGGTGATTCCAAACACGATCCAGCGCTCCTCTATTCCGCTGCAATCATCTAGGTGATGTATTCGTTCCTCGTCGGAGAACTACAACAAACCTTTTCCTTGAGACAAATGGAGGGGAATCATTGAATTTAGACAGGATCAAAAGTTTCATTCCATTGGAATCGACATAGATGTCCCCAACATGCCCTCAGTTCATAGTGTCCGACATTGAAAGCTTCGTTCTTGTTGTTTCTAAGTTAGCATCGCTTGAAGGAAACGGCCAGTTGATCCCTATGTCTCTGTTCCGTGATGTGAAGACATGATCTCTGCACAAAATTTCACATGTCTTCTTTATTCATACAAGCGTCTATGATCATGCACAATCCATATCACATGTCAACATTTCTAAGAATAGGAAACCCATTAAAACTCAATAAACAAGATGATCACTTATACCAGAGGTAAAAGATAGATTTCCCAATTTGGTGATTAAAAATTCTTTTATCTCGCAAGAGCGTAACCCAACAGGATCCAGCTTATCGTCACACAGATTAATAAACTTGAAAAGGAGCAGGCGGTTACCTTATGGAAAACTTGGGAAGAGGAGAATCATGGCAGCCAACTAGAACTGAAGGAGAAGAGTCTTCATTGGATGACATCTGAAGAAAAAACCATCAACTTTTTACTTGTGCTCACAATACAACCTGGCAGATGCTTAAGCTCCAGCATAACCAAAGATCTTGAGGCTACCTCAAAACAGTTCCAGCAAGAAACCAAAGAAAAGAAGCCAATGGCAGGACTACACCCAGGCCATTTTTTAATCATGCCTTCCTCCCAACTGATTTATTAGTGCCTGAAAACATTAAGAACCACAAAATAAACCAAGATGAACATCCTGGGTCATATCATCAGATGTGCAACCTTTGAATTAAATATCATAACATGATAAGGTGTTATTTTATGCAGACAAGAAGCTAAGAAATTACAGGGATATGAAGAAGATATCCATTTAGATAGAACCTATCACATGGAATAAAAGTGTGTATATATTGATAAAACTAAAGATCTAGATATGTATACAACCCTAAACATACAAAGCTAGATGTAGGCATGCTGAATCTTAAAACTATACCTCCTCTATTTAGGAATCGTACCTGAATACATGACGACGATCTGAATGACGCAGCGGACGATCTTCCAAATCCACACGAATCAACCCTTGGAGTATTCATTTGCCCTTCTCATGGTTTCTCTTCTAGCGATGGGGCATATAAAAGACGGTGTTGAGTATTGGTGGTTCGTACCAATGTTATTTTGATGATGATCACAACATTATGTTGTTGATAATGTCTCTCTTGTTTTAGTCTCATGTTTATCAAATGGAGTATAGCATAATTTGGAGACTAATAGTTTGGTGCAAGGATGGACATCAAGAGGAGCTATGCCAAAGCTTGGACTCAAGGGTGCCAAAGCTTGGAGATGATGGGGAGCATCAAGGCATCATGAATTGAAGCCATAGACTCTAAGGAAAGCTATGTAATTCATGTATTATTTCATTTATTGCTTTTCTCTATTTGTGTCTAGGTTTAATATAATGCCTTGATAGATGGATTAACTCATTCATGCATATGCATTTTCCATCTTAGTGAGCCTTAGGATTATCATAGAATCCAACCCAATAGGTTCATTATGCCAAATGACTCAATTGGAGTCTCTGGCTCTCCAACAGGCGACTGATGAAGGAAGGACAGGCGACTGGGTGATTCCAGGCACCTGGCCAGCCTTCTACAGTCGGCTGTTGTGCTCCAGCTCAAGTCAACCATTTCTTGACTCTTACTTGAGCTTTTGGAACAGTCAACTGAAGTGCAATATACAGTCGCCTGTCTTCCAACAGGCACCTGTGAATTGTTCTATAGTCGTATGTGTGCAACTTGCATTTTGTGGGCTTCATTCCCAATTTGCAAGTCAGTCGACTGATGAAGTATTTACAATCGCATGTCTATTTACAGTCGCATGTGAATTGTTCTACAGTCATCTGTGCGCAACTTGCTTTTTCTGGGCTTCATCCCAATTTACAAATCATTCGACTGTTGAATCATTTACAGTCCCCTGTCTATTTACAGTCGCCTGTGTAATCTTCTACAATCGCCTGTCCTGGTTCAAATTGTAGCCGTTGGGAATTTTATAGCCGTTGACCAGTCGATTATTAGTTGTTCATCAGTCGACTGTCTGTGCTGTAAACTGTCAAAATCTAGCCGTTTTCATTTTGGCTTTTTGCTTGGGTTTGAGGATTTCTTTTGGCTTCATATATATAGGAGAGGGCTGAGTTCATTAGAGCCTTCTTGATGCTATTGAAATATCATTAGAGTTTAATTAAGCCACTCTCAAACTCTCACATTTCCCTCTTAGAGCTCATTGTCTCCTTCATGTATTGAAGTCAAGCTCAAGGGAAATCATCCAAGTGCTTTCAAGCTAATCTCATCACTTGGAGTTCCTCTTCCATGACTTGCATTCATTAATGAGTAAGTTCATCTCAAGGCGTATGTAAGAGTATTTGTTTTACTTTGTTATTTCGTTGAAACCCTAGCTTTCTGTGTGAGGGCTAGTTACTCTCTGTGTGAGAGTATAACCTCTGTGTGAGGGTTGGTTGTAATCTCTCTGTGTGAGAGTTTGAGTCTCTCTGTGTGAGAGCATAAGTCTGTCTATGTGAAAGTAAGGATTTCTCTGTGTGATAATCCAAATCCTCTGTGTGAAGTATCTCTAAGTGGAATTGTATTCACTTCTCTGTGTGAGAATTATAGTGGATATTGGTGTGGCTGGACGTACCCAAGTTTGGGGAACCAGTGTAATATCTTGTGTTTGCGTTTGGATTTTTGTGGTGTTTAAATTCCTCTTGCATTTATAATTCCGCATTTGCAAGTTTAATTTTTAAATACGCAATTTGTGCCATTACATTATTCACCCCCTCTAATGCGTTGTTAGTATTGCAAGGGTAATACGATCCTTACAGACAGCTCCTTTTTTGTGTGTTCCGAGGATCACGACCACCATATAAATAGGCTATCCTCCTTAGCCCTAGAATTTCCAATTCAGCCCATCAACGAATTGAAGCCCATTTGTCTCTACACATAAAGGCCCACAACCTAATCGACTCAATTAAGCCCACTTAACTAAATTAATGAGATCACTTACAACGGGCTTTATAAATGACTGTGTAGCATATATATATCGCATATTAGCCGAACGTTGGATTAAGTTCCAACTATGTTGGATAAGTTCCAACAATCTCCCACTTGGGCTATATGCTAAACTTTATAATTATATTTCATTATGCATACTAAACCGAATAAGATCTTAACTTACTGTCATCACTTTAATGAGTCAAAACCAATCCAGTCCATCAATTAGATTAGCATAGGATCAAAGAGGTTTGCGCTGCATTGATCTCAACTCGACCCATCAGTGGTCACTATGCTAATATAAAAGAATGACAAGGATTATGAAGTGGATGTGTAGCATGGAAATTACATGTAATGTGATCTAACATGTCTATTTCCAACTGATCCTCCTTAACCGTAGTGAGATCATAAACATAAACACATATTTTCATACGTATTTATAAAAGTAGAAGTGGAATATAAAACCAAACAAACTGTACTTTATTTCTGCAGAAATAAACCAAATATGCATTTACTGGAGATTGAAATGTTGTCTAAAAATAAAACACTACAAAATTACAAACTCCCACTAAAACTGAGCATCTTTAGATGACATGACACACATAGGAGCAACATGCCCATGAAACGTTTTGGGTGGCAGTCCCTTAGTAAGCGGATCCGCAATGTTTGAGTTTGTACCAATGTGCTCTATAGACAACTGCTTATTTTCAACTCTTTCCTTAACAATCAGGAACTTGATATCAATGTGCTTTGATTTCGCTGAGCTCCTGTTGTTATTTGCAAATGCAAACATATTGTCACAAAATAACTTGAGTGACAATTCAATGCCATCTCTAATACGCAGCCCCGTGACAAAATTTCGTAGCCATAAACCATGATTGGATGCCTCATGACAAGCAATAAATTCTACAGCCATAGTGGAAGAGGCTATAATAGACTGTTTAGCACCACCTTTTGCTAATGTATAAACATAGCCTGTTGTAGATATCATGCTGTCTTGACATCCAGCAAAATCAGAGTCAGTATATCCTACGATCTCAAGCTTTTCCGACCTCTGATTTACGAGCATGTGTCCTTTTGTCCTCTGAAAGTACCGTAAGACCTTTTTGGCTTCTTTCCAATGCTCCATCGCTGGATTGCTCAAATATCTGTCAAACATTCATGTAATGTATGCTAAGTCTGGACACGTACATACTTGAGCATACATGATACTCCCAACTGCTGAAAAATAAGGAATATCCTTCATTTGTGTTGTCTCAATATCACTATTAGGGGACTGATTGAGACTAAACTTGTCTCCTTTAGATACCGGGGTATCTCATGGTTTACAACTTTTCATGCCAAATCTTTGCAGAACCTTTTCAATGTAGGCATTTTGTGATAATCCAAGTATACCTTGAGAACGATCTTGGTGTATTTGGATTCCTAATACAAAAGATGAATCACCAAGATCTTTCATCTCAAAGTTCTTAGCTAGAAAGTTCTTGGTTTCATGCAATAAGCCGTCATTGTTGCTGGCAAGCAAAATGTCATCGACATATAAAACCAGAAAAGCAAATTTACTCCCACAGAACTTATAGTATATATATTCATCAACCAAATTCATCTTGAAGCCAAATGAGATGATAACTTGATGAAACTTAAAATACCATTGTCGAGATGCATGTTTGAGTCTATAGATTGATTTCTTAAGTTTGCAACCATATTCTTTGGGTCTCCCGACACACAGTTTTCTGGTTGGACCATATAAATTACCTGATCAATGTCCCCGTTAAGGAACGTTGTTTTCACATCCATCTGATGTAACTCAAGATTAAAATGAGCCACTATTGCCATTATTATCCTGAATGAGTCTTTCGTGGAAACCGGGGAGAAAGTCTCATTATAATCAATGTCTTCCTTTTGAGTAAAGCCCTTTGCGACAAGATGTGCCTTATATCTTTCCACATCACCTTTTGAATCCCTTTTTGTTTTAAATATCCATTTGCAACCAATGGACGTCACATCTTTAGGTAATGGGGCAAGATCTCAAACGTCATTATCCTTCATTGACTTCATTTCCTCATTCATGGCATATATCCATTTTAGAGAGTTAGAACCATTCATGGCTTGATGGAAGTTAATTGGATCATCTTCCATCACTCCAATATCAACCTCATGTTATTGGAGATATGCAATGTAGTCACTTGATATTGCACTTCTCCTCTCTCTAGTCGATCTCCTTAATGGCAATATTTTTTGAGGTGCAAGAGTTTGTTCTTCTTGCATAGATCCCTGAATAGGAGGAGCAACAATATTGTCTTGAATATTTGTGTCTTTTTTGTAATTCTAGCCTGTAAGGATCAATACACTAGAGGGGGGGGGGGGGGGGGTGAATAGTGTATATTAAAAAATGTCGCAAATAAAATGTTAGTAATATTTGCAAAGATGGCACAGAAATAAAAAGACAAGTACTGAAATTAAATCAATCGCAAACACAGAGATTTATCCTGGTTCGGATCCTTGTGATCCTACTCCAGTCCTCTACCCCGTAGAGATTTTCAATCCACTATAATCACTTGCCCCGCAAGCACCAACTTACAAAAATGGCGACACTCCCCGTGTCCCAAACTTTGTACAATCTCTAACAGAGATTCAAACCTGTAAAATAATGAAATAGAAAAACACCTATAGCCTTGTTATAAATTTCAGAGAATGAATTCAAGGATGGTGTTTTAGAAGAAGAACTTCAAGATGTAAAAGATGTGTAATGAAGCGCAACACTTGAAGTTCTCTGGTTCATAAAAGAAGAGAGAGAGATCAATCGATTTCTTCTTCAATTATGAACACAAACAACTTTCCAAAATGATGTTGAAAAACCAAGTTCTTCCGTTCTTAAATGAAGAAGGAAATCTAATGATTTCTTCTTGCAAATAAGAAAAGAACAACTAATGGCCTAAAGCTTTAGAAAGAAGACTTGATTCCAACAAATAAGAGATTTAAGAAAAGAGGAAAGTGTGTGAATGAAAAGAGAGGGTCTACCCCTTTATTTATAGTGTTTAGGGACGGTTGGGGACTGTAGTTAACGTTAGAAAACGGGCAGGAACCGTCCCTGAAAATTTGGGATCAAAACGGCTAGTTTTGAAATTGGTCGACCAAAATGACCACATTGGTCGACCAAAATTTAGAGAGAGAATTTCGACCGTTGGAGGACATTTCTAGAATCTACACGGTTAGGGGAGTTTGCATATGCAATCCCATAACCAAATTCGAAGGTTTAAAATTGGTCGACCAAAATGGGGTTATTGGCTGCCAATTTTCAAAGTTGCGAATTTTCGAAATTGGGAAGTGTAGATCTCTGAGGAATGGAACCTAGATGACTAAGATATATTATCACAAGGCTTTGTGACTCTAATAAAGTAAATTTTACATTGATTACATAAAGCCGTAGATAGGACTGCATCTGCAACTGAATCTGAGAAGCTTCTTTGCAGGAGATCCTTATCAAGTGATTATATCCAAGTCGTGGATTAGATGCCTTTGTCTTTCCAACTTCATGATTGATATATCTGATTGAGTATGCATGAAGATATCTCATTTGTGTGGAACTCAGCAGTGATATGTATCTGCATACATAGAGTTAGTAGCACTGAATGTGTTTGTCACATCAAAATCATATGGGAATAGAAATATGGAATTATGAAATTCCAACATTCTCCCTCTTTTTGATAATGACAAACATTAAAAAAAAAATATATATATAAAGTTAAAATTCAACATATCAGATATACTCCCCCTGAGTATGTGGAGTTTGTGAATACTCCCCCTGAGTAGATGAAATATATTCTCCCCCTTTGGAATTCGCAAAAAGAGGGAAATAAGAGTTAGGGAAAAAGTAAGTTAGATAACATGAGTAAATAAAAATGGCTGTAAAAGAAGGAGTGTATATCCCATTGAAAAATTTGAACAGAATGTCTCCAGTGCGTGAAAATGAGTTGTAGGCCAAAAAATAGTATGAAGGCCGAATATAATATAGTTGAATAGGGTGAAGGCCAAGTAAAAAAAATAAAAGACAAAGCATTAAAAAATATTAGTGAGAAGGCCACAGTGAGGTATGATAAAACAAAGTTGCAGATCATAAAAAAAATATGTGTGTAGGCCTAAAAAAAAGGAAAGGTCAGTTCGGAGTGGGCCATAAACTAAAATATGTATATAACAGTGCAGGCCGAAATGAGTGAAGGAGGTATATGCCTAATGTTGCATGAAAAGAGTAAGCCAAGTACTTGCAGAGTATAGTGGAAAAAGATATATTTTAAAAAAATAGGAACAACATAGTCAAAATAGGGTGCAGGCCATTGTTTCTTAAAAAATATAGATGTATGTAGTAGGTCTGAATGTAGCAATGATTTATATGTGCAAGCTACAGAAACAAAAGCAACATTTATATGTGCAAGCTAAAGAAACAAAATCAAGATGTATATGGCCAAGCTATAGAAACAAAATAGGTTGCGCCTGTAAGGTATTCAACAGGACATGGGCAAAAAAAATGGCTATAGCATAAAAATAGGATAGAGCATGAAAGCACAAAATAGGAACAGAAGGTACAAAGGAGCCTTCAATTGCAAAGTAACAAAGCACATGTGAATGACCAATACAAAAAGAGCAGAACATGGTGTATGCCAAATGTACAGGAGAGCACAAAAACAATATATCCATGCGAAAAGAGAGGAGAGCAACATATACTGACAAAATATCAGAAAAAAAATATAGAAGAACCAAACAACTAGGGACAACACAATATAAAGAACCATATATCTTTAGCAACAGAACATATATGGACAACAGAGCAACATAAAAAGAACAGAACCATAGAAACATCAAGGCTAAAGAGACAACAAAACATCCAATGACAACAAAATATGCATAGAAACAGTGACAGAGCAAGTTGAAAGTACATGATACTGGAATGACAACACTACATAGAGCCCACATATCACATAGACCAGACATAAACAAACCTACAAACAACAAACTAACCAAATCAAAGAGCCTGAACAACTAGCAGAGTGTTCCAACAAGCTAACCCACATCATCAGCCAACCAACAGATTGTTCCAAAATCCTAGCAACTACACATCATCAGACATCATCAACAGGAGTATGAAACATCAAACCAACTAGCAAAGGTCCAACGAGTGACTACGGCCGAGAGGAAGAGCCTGGACCGGGAGGAGGATCATCAGACGAACGACGAACTGCGCGAAAGTGTAGGGTCTCAAAGTGGTTTGCCAGTGAGGCAACCACAGTCGTAAGATCGTCCATCCGCCTATTATGCTCCTGTAAGGTGACATCACTAGAACTCATGTGGGTCTGAATCCCACGAAAACCGTCATGCATCTCGCCCTGAATGTCCTGAAATCCTCGAGTGACAGAATGACGGAGTGCACGAATCTCTCCAAGAATAACATCATGACCAGAGGTCGGGGTAATGGGAGTGGAAGGGGAAGCCGCAGACTGAGAATACCGTTTCCGAACCGGAACACGGCCACGAGTGCGAGAAGGACCCGGAGTGTGGGATGTGGAAGTGGGTCGGGAAGGAGGAGTGGGACGAGATCGCGGAGAACGAGTGCGTGTGCGTGGAGAGCGGGACATGGACCTAGTGACTGGACGGGAGGAAGTAGGAGAGGTGGCAAGGTCAGCGTCAGCGGCATTGTGAGGAAGTGGGTCAGTGGTATCGGCATCGACATCATCATCAGAGGAAGAAGTATCAGAGACGACCAATTGCATGTGAGTCAGGGTTGCAGAAGTGAAATCAACCGGATTGAAGATAGGGGCAGAGTTGGCGAATGGAATCTGAAAGGCTTCCAAGATTCTAGTAATCAAAGAAGGCAAGAAAATGTGAGATTTAACAGGCTTGGCTAATGAGTCAAGGAAAACTGAACCCCAACAGATAGGAAGTTCACCCAGCAAAGAATAGAGACAACGTGCGGTCTTGGTGCTTACATAATTGAGGGAACCTATCTTGGGAGCGAGATTTGTGAGGATGATTTTAACCATCATACGGGCAGGGGGATGAAGGGTGGCTGCAGAACGTTTGGGGCGAAAATCTGTGGACAAGAGAAGCTTAATGGCTGGGTCATTGAGAGTAGTGGGCAGAGACTGGACATGGGTCAGTGGTAGGTGCAGAATACGGGATAACATAGGACCAGTCAAACGAAAGTAGAACCCATTGACAATGGTTGTAAGGGATAACATACCAGTCTGTAGGGAGGAGTCTAAGTTGGCATAAAATTCGCGTACCAGAGCCGGAAAATACGGGGTGCGGTTGGAAGTAGACCATAGACCCACCAACCCGGCGGAATGAAGAGGGCTCAAAAGCTTGGAGAACCCATGGTCGCTGAAATCAATGTGACGTTCGGGATGGAAGGGGATTGTCTCCAAGAGCCGAAAGTGTTGCGTAGCCGCCGGAGAGCGAAAGTAGGCCGGCGCCGGGGTCGCGATGAATTCTTGAGGGGGCAGATCCATCGGGAGTGAAGTCGAAGAAGAGCCGAACGAAATCGAGGAGACGGCGAGGGAAGGCGGAGGCCGGCGAATCGTGGGCGGATCCGGCGAAAAACTGGGATGATCGGGCGAAACCGTGGAGCAGGAGGACGAGGAGGGCGATGAGGGACCGATTCGGTGGAGGATCGACCACGGGCGAGGAAAGGAGGGAGGCGCCGGAGGATGGAGAGGGTGGAGGCCGGCGATTGGAGGAGAGAGGGAGGAGACCGGCGGGGTTTTCGTGTTTATTGATTTGGGGAAATGCAAAGGGGTTGTTGGGAGAAATGTCAGAGATATTTTGTGAAAATGGATAGTCCCTATGCACGAATTTAAATAAGAAGAAAAAATAGTTATGGGAAGTTGGGGAACGGAAAAATTTCAATCGACAGAGAAGTTGAAATAACGAATCCCACCCAAAATTCGAAATGAATGGATGGGTTCAGTTTCGGAAACTGAAAATGGAGGGAACGTATAACGAGAATAAGCGGGAAGACGAAGTGGTTACTGAAAAAGTAAAATAATAATAATAAATTCGAATATTGGCGACCAATATTGGTGAATTGGTCGACCAATTTCAAAAATACCCAGAAAAATTTGAAAAAATTGTGGAAAATTCTAAAAAATAAAAATAAGAATGTGTCATAAGTCCGATTCACTAATAATCCCTAAATTCCTACGAAGCTTAATAAAAGTATCTTCTTTCAATGGTTTGGTTAAAATATCAGCTGTCTGATGTTCAGTAGCTATAAATTTAAGAACTATATCTCCTTTCTGAACATGATCATCTAGAAAATGATGACGTACATCAATATGTTTTGTACGAGAATGATGAACGGGATTTTTAGAAAGATTAATAGCACTAGTATTATCACACATAATAGGGCAAGTAGAGCAATCAATACCATAGTCAGATATAGTTTGTTTCATCCATAAGATTTGAGCACATGCTAAACCGGCGGCAATATATTCTGCCTCAGTTGTAGATAATGAAACGGAGTTTTGCTTTTTGCTAAACCAAGATACTAAAGCATGACCTAAAAAGTGGCAAGTACCACTAGTACTTTTACGATCTGATTTGCAACCAGCAAAGTCTGCATCACTATAGGATAATAAATCAAATGTGCTTGACTTGGGATAAAATAAACCAAAATCAGAAGTGTGCTTAACATATCTAATAATCCTTTTTACGGCAGTTAAGTGTGAAACTTTAGGGTCTGCCTGAAAACGTGCACATAAACATACTGAAAACATAATGTCTGGTCTACTAGCAGTTAAATAGAGTAGAGAGCCAATCATACCTCTGTAAAGACGTTGATCAACACTCTTACCATTTAAGTCTTTGTCGAGAGATGTAGATGTACTCATTGGAGTACGTTTTTCTGCAGAACTTTCTAAACCAAAACGCTTGATGAGTTCTTTAGAGTACTTGCTTTGGTGAATGAAGATTCCTTCCTTCAATTGTTTAATTTGAAGACCGAGGAAGTAATTGAGTTCACCCATGTGACTCATCTCAAATTCTTTCTGCATAATCTTAGAAAAATCTTGACAAAGAGATTCATTAGTAGAACCAAAAATAATATCATCAACATATATTTGAATAATGATTATGTCAGATTTAATATTTTTAACAAAAAGAGTGGAATCTATTTTACCAATATTATAACCAGAATTTAAAAGATAGCTTTTGAGTCTTTCATACCAAGCACGAGGTGCTTGTTTGAGACCATAAAGAGCTTTCTTTAATTTGAAAACATGATTTTCAAAATTTTCATGATGAAAACCAGGAGGTTGTTCAACGTAAACTTCCTCCTTAAGAAATCCATTTAAAAAAGCACTTTTGACATCCATTTGAAATAATTTAAAATCTTTAAAACATGCAAATGATAACAACATGCGAATAGACTCAAGACGGGCAACTGGTGCATAGGTTTCATCGTAATCAATACCTTCTTCTTGATTATAACCTTGTGCAACCAATCGTGCCTTGTTTCTAATTACCTGACCAGATTCATCCAATTTATTTTTGAATACCCACTTGGTACCAATAACTGAATGATCTGATGGTCTGGAAACTAATTCCCAAACATCATTTCGTTGAAATTGATTGAGTTCTTCCTGCATAGCGATAATCCATGAACTGTCTTCACATGCATCTTTGATGTTCTTTGGTTCAATGGATGAAAGGAAAGCACAATGTGCCATTTGTTCAATTTGACGACGAGTTCTAACTCCATCTGTTATATCTCCAATAATTAATTCTGATGGATGATTTGGAACTTGTGCAAAAGCCTTGGGAAGATTTGTATTATCTGAAATAGACTCAACAGAATGATTAGTAGCATCAATTTCATCAAGTTTGATATTATCTAAGGAATTAGATAAAGGTAATATTTCTTCATCATCAACAATGGGAGATTTAGATGAGGGATTCTCATCAAATGTGACATGTAGTGATTCTTCAACTGTTGAAGTTCTTTTGTTATATACTCTGTAGGCTTTGCTACGTGTTGAGTATCCAACAAAAATACCTTCATCAGATTTAGAATCAAATTTATCAAGTGCATCTTTAGTATTTAGAATGAAACATTTACATCCAAATACTTTAAAATATGATACACGTGGAATGCGATCAAAGAATAATTCAAAACAAGTTTTATTAAGAAATGGCCTTATGAGAATTTTATTCATAATGTAACATGCAGTTGCGACAGCTTCAGCCCAAAAATATTTCGGTAAATTACTATCACAAAGCATTGTTCTTGCACATTCTTGTAAGGTTCTATTTTTCCTTTCAACTACTCCATTTTGAGGAGGAGCACGAGGAAAAGAAAAATTGTGAGTAATGCCATTTTCATTACAAAATTTGGTAAACGATTCATTTTCAAATTCTCCTCCATGATCACTACGAATAGTGACAATGTTAGAGGATTTGATTTTTTGTATCTTTTTACAAAATATTGAAAATTCTTCAAAAGCATCATTCTTGTTTTGTAAGAATATAACCCAAGTATATCTTGAATAATCATCAACAATGACAAATGCATATCTACTTCTATTTAAAGAGGCTACTCTAGAAGGACCAAATAAATCTAAATGTAAGAGTTCTAATGGTCTTTTTGTTGAGATAACATCCTTTGATTTAAAAGAAGATTTGTGCATTTTTCCTTGTTGACAAGCATCACAAAAATGTTTATGTTTGAAAGAAATATTTGGCATTCCATTTACTAATTTGTGTTTTGAAATGTGTGCAAGATTTTTGAAATTAGTGTGTCCAAAACGTTTATGCCATAAAAGTGTATCATCAGATGTAATTATTAAACAATGATTATTTGTGGTAACAGACATGCATAAAATATAAATGTTATTTTTACGCTTACCACGAAACAAAACAGATGACATATCTGAATCATAAATAATGCAATCATTTTGTTCAAAAACTATTTTGTAATTTTTATCGCATAATTGACTAATGGAAAGTAAATTATGTTTCAAACCGTCAACCAGATGAACATTCTCAATGATAGGCTGATTTGTATTACCAACTGTTCCAGTGCCTATGATTTTGCCCTTTTTGTTGTCACCAAAGGTAACGGTGCCTCCATCTTTATATTTAACGGTTGAAAGCAAGTTGACATTTCCTGTCATATGTTTTGAACATCCACTGTCCAAAATCCATCTTTCTTTCCTAGGTACCTGAAAGATAAAACATTAAGCATTGGTACCCCTTCTTGAGGGTCCTTGGGATTAGATTTTTGGAAGCCAAACCCAAGTGGAATTTGGCTTTTTAATATAATCATTAGAATGAACTATAGCATGTATATAATGAGAAATATAATCATTTCTATCTTCTAAGCATGAATTCTTAGGAACCCATATACTCACTGTAGTAGGTTTCCTAGAAGATGGTTTTGAAATGTTAGAAACATTTCTTTGTGAAGAAGAAGTATTAGAAATGTTTACTTTCTTTGTGTAAATAAATGCGTGATTCTTCTTTTGAGGTTTAACAAAAGTAGTTATTTCACAAGAAGAAGAAGTGTTACAAGATTTGGGTGCATCCTTATGAGAATATCCCAAACCTTTTCTATGATTTGCAGGATATTGTATTTTAAGCAAATCATCGAGATTAGTCTTTCCTTTGTTAAATTTATTAACATTGGATGACATCTCGTCGTATTTCATCTTTAGTGATGAAATACTTTTATCCATTTCGGATATTTGTGTATGTAATTCTAAATTCTTAGTTTTGAGAATATCATTCTCTTTACTAAGATCCAAAACTTGAGAAGAAGTATTTTCAATGTTTTTAGAAGAAGATAACTCTTGATATTTAGAAAGAAGATCATCATTATTCTGTTTCAATGATTTATGTTGACTATTCAATTTTTTGAAACGAGAATAGAGATCTTTTAAAGCATCAAGTAATTCTTCGTTATTAAAAGAACATACCTCATCTTCATCATCTTGTGCCATAAAGCACATGTTGGCACTTTCATTTAGATCATCATCTTCATCATCTGAAGAATCATCCCATGTTGCTGCAAATGCCTTTTTCATTTTGTCAAACCTCCTTTCTCTTCTGGATTGATCATTGTTGGAAGTTTTGAACTTTGCTTTAAGAAGTGGACAGTCTTTCTTCATATGTCCTGGCTTATTGCAATTAAAGCAAAGAGAAGAATCAGTATTCTTAGATTTAAAATTATTATACTTACCTTTCTGAAAGAATTTTCTGAAGTTTTTGGCAAAAAATGCCATATCATCATCAGAATCTTCATTATCTGATGTTGCGTTGAAGGCAAGTACTTTCTTCTTTTGATCTGATTCTTCTTTCTCATCTTGAAGTGTAACTTCATGGGCCATTAAGTTACCAATAAGATCTTCCATAGATAATGTGGAAAGATCATTGGCTTCCTCAATAGCGGTGATCTTTGGACGCCATACTGGAGTTAAAGCTTTAAGAATTTTGCGAACCTGTTCAAGAGAAGTGTAAGTTTTTCCAAGAGCATTTAAAGAATTTATAATATTAGTAAACCTGGTGTTCATTTCTCCAATTGTCTCTTGGTCCTTCATCTTGAACAACTCAAATTTGTGAACCAAAACGGAAATCTTGGTTTCCTTCACTTTACTGGTTCCTTCATGAGTTACCTCAAGTATATGCCAAATTTCCTGAGCACTTTTGGCCTGAGATACTCGATTAAACTCATGTTTATCCATAGCACAAAATAAAGCATTCATGGCCTTTGAGTTGTTGGTTTTTGCAATTTTGTCGTTGGCAGTCCAATCAGCAACAGGAGTTGTTGGCTTTTCGTATCCTGACTCTACGATGTCCCAAATCTCATAATTCATACTTTGGAGATGAATCTCCATACGTATTTTCCAATATGAGTAATTTGAACCATCAAATAGAGGAGGACGAGTTTGAGAGTGCCCTTCAGGATACTGATTGTAGTTGAATGGAACTGCGTTCATGTTTGAGGAACTTGCTGCCATCTTAACCTTGCTCTGATACCAAATGTAATTCTAGCCTGTAAGGATCAATACACTAGAGGGGGGGTGAATAGTGTATATTAAAAAATGTCGCAAATAAAATGTTAGTAATATTTGCAAAGATGGCACAGAAATAAAAAGACAAGTACTGAAATTAAATCAATCGCAAACACAGAGATTTATCCTGGTTCGGATCCTTGTGATCCTACTCCAGTCCTCTACCCCGTAGAGATTTTCAATCCACTATAATCACTTGCCCCGCAAGCACCAACTTACAAAAATGGCGACACTCCCCGTGTCCCAAACTTTGTACAATCTCTAACAGAGATTCAAACCTGTAAAATAATGAAATAGAAAAACACCTATAGCCTTGTTATAAATTTCAGAGAATGAATTCAAGGATGGTGTTTTAGAAGAAGAACTTCAAGATGTAAAAGATGTGTAATGAAGCGCAACACTTGAAGTTCTCTGGTTCATAAAAGAAGAGAGAGAGATCAATCGATTTCTTCTTCAATTATGAACACAAACAACTTTCCAAAATGATGTTGAAAAACCAAGTTCTTCCGTTCTTAAATGAAGAAGGAAATCTAATGATTTCTTCTTGCAAATAAGAAAAGAACAACTAATGGCCTAAAGCTTTAGAAAGAAGACTTGATTCCAACAAATAAGAGATTTAAGAAAAGAGGAAAGTGTGTGAATGAAAAGAGAGGGTCTACCCCTTTATTTATAGTGTTTAGGGACGGTTGGGGACTGTAGTTAACGTTAGAAAACGGGCAGGAACCGTCCCTGAAAATTTGGGATCAAAACGGCTAGTTTTGAAATTGGTCGACCAAAATGACCACATTGGTCGACCAAAATTTAGAGAGAGAATTTCGACCGTTGGAGGACATTTCTAGAATCTACACGGTTAGGGGAGTTTGCATATGCAATCCCATAACCAAATTCGAAGGTTTAAAATTGGTCGACCAAAATGGGGTTATTGGCTGCCAATTTTCAAAGTTGCGAATTTTCGAAATTGGGAAGTGTAGATCTCTGAGGAATGGAACCTAGATGACTAAGATATATTATCACAAGGCTTTGTGACTCTAATAAAGTAAATTTTACATTGATTACATAAAGCCGTAGATAGGACTGCATCTGCAACTGAATCTGAGAAGCTTCTTTGCAGGAGATCCTTATCAAGTGATTATATCCAAGTCGTGGATTAGATGCCTTTGTCTTTCCAACTTCATGATTGATATATCTGATTGAGTATGCATGAAGATATCTCATTTGTGTGGAACTCAGCAGTGATATGTATCTGCATACATAGAGTTAGTAGCACTGAATGTGTTTGTCACATCAAAATCATATGGGAATAGAAATATGGAATTATGAAATTCCAACATTTTTCTTGGGCAGGAACGAGATCCTGATCAAGAACAAGATCACTTGTGGGAATATCTACATATTCGTCTTCAAAGAAAATATCTCTACCTAAATCTCCCCCCATAAACTCGGCATCCTCAAAAAATCTGGCATTTCCAGTCTCAAAAATATTCTTAGTAGTGGGATCGTAAAATTTGTAACCCCTTGATCTTTCAGCATACCCAATGAAATAGCAACTAATTGTCCGAGTGTCCAGTTTCTTTTCATTAGGCCTATAAGGCTTTGCCTCAGCTGGACATCTCCATATATGCATCTGCTTCAGACTAGGTGTTCTGCCCGTCCAAAGCTCATATGGTGTTTTATTAGTTACTTTCGTTGGGACCCTGTTTAGGATGTAAGCTGCAATATTAATTTCTTATCCCCAGAGTCTTTCTGGTAAGGAAGAATGATTAATCATACTTCTTACCATGTCTTTCAGCATTCTGTTTCGTCTTTCAGCTACACCATTCATAGTGGGCGAACCCGGCATGGTGTACTGTGGGACAATACCACATTCTTCTAGGAATTTAGCAAACGGTCCTGGACGTTGTTCACCTGAGCCATCATATCTGCCGTAGTATTCACCACCACGGTCAGATCTGACAGTTTTGATCCTTTTGCCTAGTCGTAGTCCAACTTCAGCCTTAAAATTTTTGAACGTGTTCAAAGACTGAGACTTTTCATGTATGAGATAAATGTAGCCATATCTTGAATAGTCGTCTATGAACGTTATAAAATATTGCTGACCATTTCAAGCAACCGAAGGGAATGGTCCGCAAATATCCGTATGAATAAGTTCTAAGACGCCATTTGTTCGTTTGGCTTCAAATCTCCTTTTATTAGTTTGTTTTCCCTTTATACAATTAATACAGACATCAAAATCTGAAAAATCTAAAGGGTTGAGAATATCGTTTGACACATGTTTCTCAATTCTCCTTTTGGAGATGTGATCCAATCTCTTGTGCCATAACGAATCCGAAGTCTCATCAGTTAATTTTCTCTTTAAAACCTGTGTACCCAAATGCAAGGATTCATTTACTGTAGCAATTGTATCTAGCATATACAGATTATCAAAACTAGATAAAAAACCAGAACCAATTAACTTGGAATTAAGAGACAAGCTGAATTTTCCATTCACAAAAGAACAACAATAACCAGATTTGTCTAAAGCTGAAATGGAAATTAAGTTTCGTCGAAAAGACGGTACAATAAATGTCTCAAATAAATCCAAAAAGTTCCCAGTTTTTAATGATACTCTGAAATCCCCAATTGCTGCAATCTTAACCTTCTTGTCATTGCCCACAAAGATGTATCTTTCAGCATCACTTGGCTTTCGGTAGTTCAGGTAGCCCTGCATAGACACATTGACGTTAGTAGTTACACCAGAGTCTAACCACCATGTGTCTATAGGTACAGAAGTTAAATCAACTTCTGAACAAACCAAATTAAGAAGAGTACCTTTCTTAGCACGCCAGGCGTGATAATTAGTGCACTGCTTCTTTGCATGCCATTCAGCTCCACCAAAGAAACAACTATCTTTCTTAACAGGCTTCTTTTGTTGTTTCTTAGGTGGGGATGTAATTGCAGCTTCTTTACCCTTTTTCCTTTTGGTGTCCTTAGGAGTAAAGGTAATATTGGCACTTTCAATCTTGTCTTGCTTCAGTCTATCCTCTTCCTGAACACAGTGCAAGATGAGCTCATTCAGAGACCAAGTCGCTTTCTGACAGTTATAGCTCACCTTGAACTGGTTGAACTGAATAGAAAGGGATATAAGAACCAAATGCACAAGCAGGTCCTCTGAGAGGTCAAACTTAAGTGCTTTCAACTTTGACGCAATGTGGGACTGTTCCAAAATGTATTCCCTTATATTGCCTTTCCCCTTATACTTCATTGAGATAAGACTTGTCAGAAGCGTACCAATTTCTGCCTTTTCGTTTCTGACAAATCTTTTCTCAATATATGCAAGGAAACCTTTTACTGTAGTGACTGTATCCGACATATAGCCCTGAAAAGCTTCTAGGATGGCTCTTTTCATATCATGACACACATGCGATTCACATTTCATACTCCATCTTTTCCTCAGATGTACTCTTATCCGTAGTGTGTGTGGGACAATCTATTCTAATCGCAAGGTCCAGATCTAGTATCCAAAGAACTATGAGTAAGTTCTTTTTTCTAGGATTTAAAATTAGAGCCATTCAGCACCGGAATTGAGTCAAGCTAGCAGTTATATTTGCAGGAGTAGCAGCTGAAAATTAGGACAATAAACATAGATAAACATGATCACATAAGTATTAATTTTTGAAGCAAAATTCAAAATTCAAAATTGCATGTTCCCATCTCAAGATATCTTGTACTAGCTTAATATTTATCTTTGGATAATCTATTAACTAGTGAATGACATCTTGTTGCAGCAATCAAATAAAGACAATAACAAACATGCCAAAAAATAAATCTTCATTTGGGCCGAATTAAATTTCGCATACATAAGACTCAACAATCATCACTAATATATTGCCACATGTGCGCATAAAATAATATAGAATGTTAATCTTCATGTGGGCCGATTTAACATTCATATGAAATTATGCACACACAAAAGTCCTTTAATATTTATGAATAAATTAATGCAAAGCAACAGAGCCCACTTTGGCGAGATGATGATTACACCAAGTCATTTCAAAAATATATATAGCAAAATTTGAATTTATTTTAGCACAATTAATACTAACTTTATCCTCGAGGAGAAATATATATTAAAACCTTTTATTTACTCCTTCAATCCAATTTAAAATTCATTTTAGGCAACCAATCATACAACATATGTATATAACTGTTTACATTCTGAAATAACAATAATCTTTACGGTAGAGCCCATTTGGTAGGATTTCGTATTAATTAGAATTATTTCGAAACGTAAAATAAAATATGCCTAAAAGAATTTAGATGGAATAGTTCAAATTTAACACACTAATAAACGTATGAGGAAACATATATTAGATGGCCATTTTTCTCCTCTTGTTATTGGTGCTTTTTTTTGGTGAGACTTGTTATTGGTGCTTTAATATAACCAAAGAGACCTTAAAAGAATTTAAATAGCCTTAAAATTGGGTTGAGAATGACCAAATAACTCAAAATAAGCCCAATATAGTGCAATAGCCAAAAGAAGCCCGAAAAAATACCATCACATATACTGATTTTAAAAAAAATTTGCAAGACTGTTTGGACCTAATTTTTCGCCCAATGCCTGCTAGGGTTTTAACCACTAGCAGGTAGGCATCCTAAGCCCCCCCCCCCCCCCCCCCCCCCCGCCGGGCGCTAACAGGGGGTTGGCGCCAAGTCCTCCGATGGGGGCGACTGGGCCACCCCCTTTCTCACCTGAAGCAGGCACATGGGGCGCCTGATTTTCCCAACGAGGGGACGGCGAAGCTGCCCCTTCCGATCTGCCGACAAGGGGCGGCTGAGCACAACCCCCTTCTGATCTCTGACTAGGGGCGGCAGGGCGCCGCCCCATCTGTGTTCCGACTGGGGCAGCAGGGTGCCGCCCCCTCCCTGATCCGCGGCAGGCGCAAAAGCGCCTGCTTTTTCCTCAACGGGGGGCGACGGGGTGTCGCCCCTCTTTTCCTGCGGCGCCTACTTTTCCGATAGGGGCGGCTATGCCGCTCCTCCTTACCGCGTCAGGCACCGGTAGTTCGCCGGCGCCGATCTTCCTAACATGGGCGGCGGAGCCGCCCCCTCTTGATCTGTGTCGGGCGGCGACCAGCGGGCCGCCCCCGATCTAGGGTTTGTGTTTTTAAAAAAAACATGAAATATAGATTAAAAACCCATAAAACATCCAGATCTGAATCCAAATAGATTAAAAACCCCATTTTTATCAGATCTACGCATGAGCAGGCAAAATCATAAGATCCAGACATGTTGGCTCCGATACCTAATAAAACTAAAGATCTAGATATGTATACAACCCTAAACATATAGATCTAGATGTAGGCACGCTGAATCTTAAAACTTTACCTCCTCTGTTTAGGAATAGTACATGAATCCATGAGACAATAGACTGCATGCTTGAGATCAATAGCATTTTAATGGCTTGGGGGGAGGGGGATGTGAGGTTGTAGGGGGGTTTTGCTTTTTCTGGTCTTTCTTTTCGTTTTTCTTATAGTTTCCAGTAAAAGGAGTAAGAGATAGGGTAGTAGAAAACAAAAACAGAGAAATAAAAAAAAGGCACCCACTAAATCAACCGATTGGGGCCCATTAAACATGAGCGGGTGTTTATTGTTCAGTGCCCAAATTTGGTCTTATGGCATTGAATTAAGAGTGGGGCAGCCACAAAAATTCGGGCCCTTGGTTTCTTTTGCGTCCCTTCGGAAATTGCTATTTAAAATCTTGGATTGGTTGTGTAATTTTTTCGGGAATGGATAAGCGCACGACAGCTAACAATTAAATATTATTATTTAAGTTTCGCTAATAATTAAATATTATTATTTATGTTATGAATCATCTGCGGAGGAGCCCCCAGCTCTTTATTTATAGCAGATAGAGCAGATAGAGGAGCATACAAAGATATGATACAATAGATACAGTCTTATCTATAAGATAAGACGTAATCCTAATACAAATCTATCATCAACATTGTTGGATATTGGACTCCCCGGATTTGGTTTTGGATGATGAACAAACATAAATATAATATGAACTAACACTTTGTGAGCGCAGTTATGGAGATCGTCGCCAAATTCACATGAATATCAATAACGACGTCTCAAGACTTCTCAAAGCACGTGATCATATGCCTAAAGCTTCGTTGAAGCTTATGGACTTATTTAGAAGTCATGAAGATTCGATTGAAGCTATTGAAGACGGTATCGTCAAGTTTATTTAATAGTCTTTAAGCTTCTTTCGTAGAATGTTAAGCCTTGAGTAGGTCTTACGTTTTAATTCTTCATAACGCTCATATCTTAGCTCTAGGATCTTAGTAGAAGTCCATACAATTCTTCCCGAAGCTTCGCGCTTCGATTCGGGACTTCTTGTGCATGTTAGTTGGTTCAAGAAGAAGAACTGACCGACTAGATGGTGATCTAGTCGGTCAGCCAAGCTTCTTGGATCGACTAGTTTCAGTCAGTTAATTCTTTGCTCTTTACTGTTTACAGTTAGTCGGTCTAAGTTGACTCACCAACCGACTAGTTTGTGAACTAGTCGGTCAGTGATGCTTCTGTGACCGACTAGTTGAGCTTTCCCTGAACATGCACATTTGAGCTTGAGCTACTGTTTATCATTAGTCGGTCTGTGTTCATTGATCGACCGACTAGTTGATGAACTAGTCGGTCAACTTTCCTTCTTGGACCGACTAGTTTAGTTTACTGTTCATGCCAAATTTTTCACCATACTTACTGTTTATTGTTAGTCGGTCTATGTTCATTTGGTGACCGACTAGTTGGTGAATTAGTCGGTCAACATTTGTTCTTGGACCGACTAAGTCTAATTCTTCTCAGACTTCAGTTTTATTTGTTAGTCGGTCCTCGTTGAGTAACCGACCGACTAGTTGTGAAACTAGTCGGTCAGCTGCTCTTCTTAGACCGACTAGTTCCTCAGTCTGTACTTTGATCTTTTCTCAGTTTACTCATTAGTCGGTTTACGTTAATTGACCGACCGACTAGTTGATGAACTAGTCGGTCGGTGGTTGTTCTTTGACCGACTAGTTGGGTTCAGAAAAGAGCCGTTGGAGCTTTAATTGAAACGTTTTTCTCTCTCTCTCTCCTCTATCCTATATATACTTGTTGGGCTGCATTCTTTGCTGCCAAGGCTGATATTAATGCAAGTTTAGAGATCAAGAGAAATCAATCCAAGCTCATTCAAAGCTCATTCCCTCCATTCAATAATCTCTCCTAACTCTTACTTCCAAAGAGAGATTCATTGAGTGTGAAGCCTTCCAAGCCAAGTGCTTGATTCTAGGTCACCAACATCCCCAAAGCTCTCCATCGCTGATCTACATCTTGGAGCTAGGATTTGGTGCCACTTCTTCCCCAAAATCATCCTTGCCCTAATTCGTAAGCAATACTCAAGGCATAGGTATTTTGTTCGGTAAGAAGTTTTTCTTATTTCATTTCATATTTGATTTGTAAGTTTCACTCTCGGTTGTGAGAGTGTGGTTGTGATCCCGGGTTGTGGGAGTCACAAAATACATTTTGTATGATTTGACTTGTGGAGGTTTTTCACAAGTATTTCATAGTGGAAATCTTGAGTTAGGGTTTCTAACTCAAGTATCCGGAGGGGATCCGGGTGGTTGGGACGTAGGATCACCGGGAACAAGTCGGGGAGACTTGGGTGGATCCGAACCCAGTAACATCTCTTGTTTGCGTTGTTAATTTTGTGTTGTCATTCAATTTAAGCTTCCGCAAATTGATTTGGTAGTTGTTTGCATTATAATTAGGAATTATACTCCTCGTTATTTTTAAAGTACTATTCACCCCCCCTCTAGTACTTGTGCAGTAGCTTGTAGGGCATTACAAACATCCGTTCACAACACTCCCCCTTATCCAGCCATAGGTGTAGACTCTGTTCATGAATACTTCAGGATTCTAAGTGTAGTAAGAGTCTCACATGGGGTGGATACTTCAGGATCCTGAGTTGATGAGCTTTGTCTCGTTAAAACCTTTAGCTATGGAAAACTATGTGGAAAAAACCATAGTTAAGGAAATAGAGTACAAACACTCTCTAAATCCCCCTGATCTTTACAAGCGCTCAGGCTTTCAGATCTCTTAGGCTGCTCATCCCAATTTTCTGTACAAACTTCCTAAAGGTAGCAGTAGGAAGAGATTTAGTGAACAAGTCTGCCAGGTTGCCACATGATTGTACTTGTCTGACGTGTGGTTGTGATCCCGGGTTGTGGGAGTCACAAAATACATTTTGTATGATTTGACTTGTGGAGGTTTTTCACAAGTATTTCATAGTGGAAATCTTGAGTTAGGGTTTCTAACTCAAGTATCCGGAGGGGATCCGGGTGGTTGGGACGTAGGATCACCGGGAACAAGTCGGGGAGACTTGGGTGGATCCGAACCCAGTAACATCTCTTGTTTGCGTTGTTAATTTTGTGTTGTCATTCAATTTAAGCTTCCGCAAATTGATTTGGTAGTTGATCGCTCCAAAATGCAACCCAAGAGCACAACCAAAAACTTGGTCGGCCCCAGATACACACCCGGGACGATGATTGTAGTTTTACCGCAAGCGCACGGCGTAGTGGCGAGCGGGTATCGAACACGAGGAGGTGGTGTTGGTTCCAATCTGTCCTAGGTTGGTTTGACTACGAACGTTTTATTGGTGGAG
This sequence comes from Scilla litardierei, assembly GCA_030789695.1. NCBI lineage: Eukaryota > Viridiplantae > Streptophyta > Magnoliopsida > Asparagales > Asparagaceae > Scilla > Scilla litardierei. Next base: position 624,611,712 of record CM061142.1, read on the forward strand.
ATGGCGATGGTGTGATATAATGGAAATGGTGGTGGATGTCGGTGTCGGAGATAAAGAAGTCGGATAAAATATCGATTCAGATACAATACAATAAAAGTGGGAATTTGCCTTGTGGCGATCCTGTCACAATCGTCGGGCAAAGTATGGGGATATAAAGCCAAATAAAGACGTCTAGGGCTAGGGAATTCCCACTACGGATCGTCATACATCATCGTAAATAGTGAATCTCAATATTACTAGACTTGCATTGAGGTGAACTAGTCGTAACTGAATATAGAACCAAGCTCACGCTCTCGCGCTATTGCCGGTCTATAGCAACCTAGATTAGAGCCCAATCTCTTGTAAACCCTAACCTAAGCCACTAGAATGAAGATCGACGTCATCGTTCAATCGCTCCTCGAGCCCACTCTCGTGCAAACTCGAGTTACGATCTAGGTGGTGATAGTTCGTATTCGTCCAATCTCTTGCAAACGAATATGGGTATAGATTTACAATTAAAAATCCTAGCTTTGGTCCAATCTCTTGCAAACCAAATCTAGAGAAACCCAATTGTAAACCTAAATCGAATATCTAGGCCTTCCCATCTATTAGAATCCAATCTCTTGCAAACCCTAGATCGATGGAAATCCCTAGCTATCCGTAATAAATCAATCACAACCTAACCTCCTAGCAATTCTAGCAATTTAGAAATTCATTCATCACAAATATGAAATTAGATCCATAGGGTTCATCCACATGCCCTAGAACATCAAATCTACTCAAGCATAGCAACAACGATATAGGAATCAATAAAAACAATTGCTTGCATGTAAAAAGATAGAAAATCAAAGATTCAAATAATAAGAATAGAAATACTTAGCTTAGATGAAGAATTCCAATCCAAATACAAGCTTTTTGATCCAAGAGGGGGGCCTAGGGCATGGCCTAACCTCTAAAATAATCCTCCTAAAACATCTTGTGAACCCAAGAAAACATGGGGGTTAAGAAAACATCATAGGGATCCCCTCTAATGGTGGCTACAAAACCCTTAAATACTCTCCCAAAACCATAGCAAATTACCCTAGAAAACCCCTCAAATTCGTGCCCAAAAACATCCCAAACCGCAACTTAAAATCTGGGCCCAGGCCGCACTCGGCCGAGTGGAAATGTCACTCGGCCGAGTGACACTGACATGCGAATTCCAGCACTGCAGCATCGACTTGCAGAAATTCCCCAGATTTCATCCGACCTCCGATTTGCACGTTCTTGGCGGCGTTGGAACCGTCATGAAGTCTACTATCTATAAAAAATATGAGAAAAATAATTTGATTGCTGGAATGATAGCAGATTTCAAAAGAATAGGAGGATGTCTGAAAATCTGGGCGCCGTGTGTCCTCGGCATCACTCGGTCGAGTGGCAAATGTCACTCGGCCGAGGGGCATTTGGTACTCGGGCGGACGGCTTTCGTCACTCGGCCGAGTCGGGCTTCTGGGGCAGACTGACGGATTACAGTAAGTTGGACATTTTGGCTTGCCGTCGTCTGGGTGCCACTCGGGCGGACGGAGTCTCCGCACTCGGCCGAGTCGGCGTGCGATGCTCGGCCGAGTGCACGTTGCTACATCTCTGTTGCGTGTCCGATCTGGCCGGCCGAGCGGGGTCTCAATGCTCGGCCGAGTGACTCCTTCACTCGGCCGAGTGGCATGCTGAAAATGCCCAATCTTCATCTTTTCGCTCCCCCGTCGCTCCTACGACGTTCTTTCTTCTTCCACTCCTCTTCCATTGCAGAATAACCCTCAAAAGGGTCATGGTTGACACTCCGGAGTGCGTGCAAATTCTCTTGATCTCACAATCGATCCAAATCGCTCCATATTTCCTGAAATACGACAAAAACAAGAAATAGTGAAAAATATCGCAATATTGTCGAATAATCGTGAAAAGCGTGATATGGGCGATCAAAACGGTATGCAAATAAGCAGAAAAAAGGTGTAAAATATGGAGTGATCAAAATCCCCCAAGCTTACCTCTTACTCGTCCTCGAGGAAGATAAGTAAAGAGACGAACTCGGGAGATGAAAAATAAGGAAATGAAATGAAAGAAAAAGAAAGAACACGAGGTGGAAGGGGTCGCTAGATTATTCTTTCAAATCTCAAGCCATAAGCTACACATCACGATAACTTGGAAAATATGAATCACATGCTATAAGGATTTCATATCTTACATAAACATGGTACTTGCAAGCTTTTAAGAACAACAAAACGGATTCTCTAAATTCATACAATCAATTCATATCCACGTCACGCATTTCATAGGATTTAATATACAAATGTTGGCGATGCACTTTTCAATCAAAAGTTATAAATGAAGCATATAAGATACACACCAAGCATGCAATAGAGAATAGAATAAGAGTCATGGCATTCACGTATCTATTTCAAATCATGAGAAATCTCCATATCTAATATATTTTGCAAAGTCTAAGCATTATCGAATATTCCCATTCATGCACGTCTCCACTCTAATGTCATACTCACTCATATGGTCAAATGAATTCACCCCCCCAAGCTTAGCTTGAGACATCACATCTAAAGGAATATGATAGTGAAAAATGGGATTTTTGCCTTGGTTTTCCCAAGTATTTTGTGGCTCCAATAATGAGATAGAGAAATATTTTTTTCTTTTGGACTTTGTTTCTCATTTTTCTTCTTGGGTTTTTGTAGGAGCAATTTGATTTGTATTTTTGATTTTTTGGCTCCTTTTTGGCTTTTTGGACTTTTTGGAGCTAACTTTTTCTTTAGTGGGGATTTTTCGGAAATAGATGCGATATAAGTAGCTTTAGGAGGTGAACTCAATTGACATGTAGAGAATAAAAAGATATATGTGGAGAAGGAAATAATGTAACACTCGGTTCACTCTAAGATGTGCACGAACGGTTCAATAAAATAATACTTCAACTAAAACTAATATGTAAGCATGGATATTCTCAATCATCTCAATAAAAAGTGAAGTCACGCGGTAAAGCACACAATCATATCAGGCATGCAACAGACGGTGAATAAGACAATAAAACTGATGCTTCAGATATACTAATGATGCGTGAATCTTGGTGCATTTCCAACAAAAGCATACCAAACACTAATCCATACATTCAGTTTCAATTAATATCATGCATTCATGTAGAGGAATCATCAAAAGAAATAGATTTGCAAGCATATGTGAATAGCAAGACTATGAAATACTCTAAGTAGCATGGCATGGAATAATAAGCATCGTGATGGCTACTAAAGCAATAAGATATATCATCATAAGGAACGCATCTAGCAAAAGAAGAGAAAGGAAAATAAAGAAATAAGAAAAAATAAAAGAGAGGAAAGAAAAGAAAAACAAGCACACAATATGATGCATGAACACACATAAAAGGAAAATAATATGGAAAAATCAAAAAGATGATGCAAAATTTTGAAAAATTTAAAAAAAAACTAAAATAAAATAAAAATGCAACTAATGCATCTAAATGGCATGGAAATGCACTCCCCCAAGCTTAAACTTCACATTGTCCTCAATGTGATCATAAAAAGAAAAATATGAGGAACAACGATAAATATGAGGGAGGTGAATGCAAAATGATGAAATGAATGACATGAAATCCTAATGCAACTACATGCACATGCAATGATGCATGAGAGCGCTTTCCCCCAAGCCTATACCAAACAATCCTATTCAAATGACTCGATCAAAAATATCATGGCTTGCAAAGCGTGATCAAGTCAAATGAATAAGAAAGTGAGTATTCACTTGAAAGAAATGCTCGATGGTGGTGAGCAAAAGGATGTGTCGTATCAAAATATAAAGAGGGCAATCAATATATATAATGGGTTTGGGGTATAAATGATTATTGTGGCCGTCATATGAGGTGATATTTATTCAAGCGAATCTATACGGTCCTCTCGCTGCCGAGAGGATTCGTGTTTATTGAAAGCATAAAATTTTCTACACTACTGGATTGATATCACCTATAGCAAAAGGCGGATCCAGTATCTTTGCCGGTGCAGGCAACTGCTCCAACTGCTCCTTCCGTGGCTCTGCCAGGCGCACATGTCCACGGACACCAACGAACTCTAGCAATGCAACCTCCAGCATTCCCACAAGGACTCCACCTGTACCCTGCAAAGAATAGGATGCATCAGTTCGCTGCAAAAATTTCACCCTCATAATAAAAGTATTCCAAAGAGGATCGTCAATAGAAATATATGAAATAAATAGTGGTGGACGATACTTCCCTGGAAATAATCCAATATCCTCACGTGTCGTGATAGCTGTCTCCACGGTGTCTTCTCTATGCTGCTCAGGTAAATCTAGATCATAGGTGTGGACCCCATCAAGATGCTCCTCATCATCGTCGGACTCATCCCAGTGCATCCCTTGATCATATTCATATGTGTCCATGGGTGCTAACTCCTCGCTCTCCTCCACATATACGTCCCATCGTACCTCTTGATCGTATGTACATGAATCCTGCAAAAGGCACGATGAATCATAAAAAACATCATACACCGGAGGGAAATCAAAGATAAAGGGCGAGGGAGTAAAAAGATCTCCCTGAAGGGGAGCCATAAGCTCTGTGGGGTAGTCCTCTGCGTCAGTGAGAGGATGAGGTGGCTGAGGAAGCTCTAATGGAGGAGGATAGTGCTCGGGATCCTCATGAATGGCTGTGTCCTCGTCCCGATGCATGACCTCCTCGGTGATAAGCTCTGGCTCTATGTGTAAGTCCTCCTCAAAAGCATGCTCTGGCTCGATAGTGTGCTCATTTGCCTTCTCATCAACTATCAATGTAGGCTCTCACTGGGATGGTGATGCTGGCTGCTCATGTGTGTCAGCTTGTGGGGATGTATCATGTGGAGGGGAATGTCCGCAAGGAATCCGAAAATATAGTCTATCCCCCTTAAGTCTGACATGGATGTCCTCCTCAATTGTTCCTGCAGCTGAAACACGGTTCATAACAAAATCTGTAAATCGTAGCTCAAATGCATCACCTGCTGTAATGCTCTCTGAACCGGTGAACCTCACTGACTCCAAGAGACCCTCCAATAATCTCTGAAATGCGTCCTCCTCTGGCTGCGCATATGGCTCAGTTTCTGCTTCCTTCACTGCCTCTTCGTCCATCCACTCTTCATATGCAATAGATGTATCGTAGGAAGTGGGATCGATGACGGCACATTCTGGCTCCGGTAGTAAGGCTGGCGATGCTTCTTGCCCATAAAATGAAGAAGCAGAACTGATATCTTTGGAAATCCCTTCAACCTTAAGCATGAGCATATTCATTTCAAGTTGCCTCTTCACCCGTTCCAATAGAAGGTTACCCTTTTCAAGCCCGGCTTGCACTTCAACCTGGTGTGCATGCATCTCATCAAAAAAGATCCTTTGTCTCTCATCAAGCTCGGGCCAGTGCATCTCCTCAATAAGGTATTCGCCCATCTGAGCACTCTGATCAAAATAGTATTCTCCCATCTGAGCACTCTGATCATAATAGTATTCTCCCATCTGAGCACTCTGATCAAAATAGTAATCTCCCGTCTGAGCATTCTGATCAAAATCTGTGGTCCATGTAGTATAATCCATAGCACCTGATCAACAAAGATAAATACCTGGAGAAAAGATATCAGTGGCACAAAAGAATATAGAAATGATAATAATGGTGGCAGGGGTGAAAATTTCCTTTTTATTTATTTATTTATTTTTTTTCGTAGTCTAATCAACCTAATTGTGACAAATTGGCACCAACGGAAACACCTCCCCGGCAACGGCGCCAAAAACTTGATCGGCTCCGGGATGCAACCCAAGAGCACGACCAAAGACTCGGTCGGCCCCGGATACACACCCGGAGAACGATTGTAGTTTTACCGCAAGCGCACGGCGTAGTGGCGAGCGGGTATCGAACACGAGGAGGTGGTGTTGGTTCCAATCTGTCCTAGGTTGGTTTGACTACGAACGTTTTATTGGTGGAGATGGCGATGGTGTGATATAATGGAAATGGTGGTGGATGTCGGTGTCGGAGATAAAGAAGTCGGATAAAATATCGATTCAGATACAATACAATAAAAGTGGGAATTTGCCTTGCGGCGATCCTGTCACAATCGTCGGGCAAAGTATGGGGATATAAAGCCAAATAAAGACGTCTAGGGCTAGGGAATTCCCACTACGGATCGTCATACATCATCGTAAATAGTGAATCTCAATATTACTAGACTTGCATTGAGGTGAACTAGTCGTAACTGAATATAGAACCAAGCTCACGCTCTCGCGCTATTGCCGGTCTATAGCAACCTAGATTAGAGCCCAATCTCTTGCAAACCCTAACCTAAGCCACTAGCATGAAGATCGACGTCATCGTTCAATCGCTCCTCGAGCCCACTCTCGTGCAAACTCGAGTTACGATCTAGGTTGTGATAGTTCGTATTCGCCCAATCTCTTGCAAACGAATATGGGTATAGATTTACAATTAAAAATCCTAGCTTTGGTCCAATCTCTTGCAAACCAAATCTAGAGAAACCCAATTGTAAACCTAAATCGAATATCTAGGCCTTCCCATCGATTAGAATCCAATCTCTTGCAAACCCTAGATCGATGGAAATCCCTAGCTATCCGTAATAAATCAATCACAACCTAACCTCCTAGCAATTCTAGAAATTTAGAAATTCATTCATCACAAATATGAAATTAGATCCATAGGGTTCATCCACATGCCCTAGAACATCAAATCTACTCAAGCATAGCAACAACGATATAGGAATCAATAAAAACAATTGCTTGCATGTAAAAAGATAGAAAATCAAAGATTCAAATAATAAGAATAGAAATACTTAGCTTAGATGAAGAATTCCAATCCAAATACAAGATTTTTGATCCAAGAGGGGGGCCTAGGGCATTGCCTAACCTCTAAAATAATCCTCCTAAAACATCTTGGGAACCCAAGAAAACATGGGGGTTAAGAAAACATCATAGGGATCCCCTCTAATGGTGGCTACAAAACCCTTAAATACTCTCCCAAAACCCTAGCAAATCACCCTAGAAAACCCCTCAAATTCGTGCCCAAAAACAGCTCAAACCGCAACTTAAAATCTGGGCCCAGGCCGCACTCGGCCGAGTGGAAATGTCACTCGGCCGAGTGACACTGACATGCGAATTCCAGCACTGCAGCATCGACTTGCAGAAATTCCCCAGATTTCATCCGACCTCCGATTTGCGCGTTCTTGGCGGCGTTGGAACCGTCATGAAGTCTACTATCTATAAAAAATATGAGAAAAATAATTTGATTGCTGGAATGATAGCAGATTTCAAAAGAATAGGAGGATGTCTGAAAATCTGGGCGCCGTGTGTCCTCGGCATCACTCGGTCGAGTGGCAAATGTCACTCGGCTGAGGGGCATTTGGTACTCGGGCGGACGGCTTTCGTCACTCGGCCGAGTCGGGCTTCTGGGGCAGACTGACGGATTACAGTAAGTTGGACATTTTGGCTTGCCGTCGTCTGGGTGCCACTCGGGCGGACGGAGTCTCCGCACTCGGCCGAGTCGGCGTGCGATGCTCGGCCGAGTGCACGCTGCTACATCTCTGTTGCGTGTCCGATCTGGCCGGCCGAGCGGGGTCTCAATGCTCGGCCGAGTGACTCCTTCACTCGGCCGAGTGGCATGCTGAAAATGCCCAATCTTCATCTTTTCGCTCCCCCGTCGCTCCTACGACGTTCTTTCTTCTTCCACTCCTCTTCCATTGCAGAATAACCCTCAAAAGGGTCATGGTTGACACTCCGGAGTGCGTGCAAATTCTCTTGATCTCACAATCGATCCAAATCGCTCCATATTTCCTGAAATACGACAAAAACAAGAAATAGTGAAAAATATCGCAATATTGTCGAATAATCGTGAAAAGCGTGATATGGGCGATCAAAACGGTATGCAAATAAGCAGAAAAAAGGTGTAAAATATGGAGTGATCAGTAGTTGTTTGCATTATAATTAGGAATTATACTCCTCGTTATTTTTAAAGTACTATTCACCCCCCCTCTAGTACTTGTGCAGTAGCTTGTAGGGCATTACATTTGGTATCAGAGCCAGATACTAAGCTATGTCTGCCAACGACAACAAGACCGTGCGTCCACCTTCCAACTATGACACCTTCAGGAACCGTGAAGGAGCATCTTCGGTGATGGAAGGACATTCCTCTACGAGGCCTCCATTCTTCAACGGTACCAACTACGGGTACTGGAAATGCCGGATGGAAACCTTCCTCCGGAGTGCATCCTTCTGGAGGACCACAATGAAGGAATACATCGAGCCCGAAGAAGAAGATTTTGAGAAATGGACTACCGCGGAGGTCGCCGCGGAGGTAAGCAATGCCAAGGCGATGAACGCCTTGCAATGCGCATTGGAGCCCGAGGACTTCAATAAGATATGCACATGTAAGAGTGCATATCAAATTTGGAACTCCCTCCTCATTCTACATGAAGGGACGAGTCGGGTAAGAGACTCTAAACTCGTAGTTGTAAACAAAGATTACAAAATGTTTCATATGCAACAGGGCGAGAAGATGAAGGAGTATTACGCTCGCTTCGTCGACATCATAAACGAGTTAGAGGCTCTTGGCAAATCCTGCACCCAAAAGGAGAAGTGTTCGAAGCTTATCGAAGGACTTCCTTCTTCTTGGGAAAAGCGCACCTTCGCCATCGAGGAAGGTAATGACATGAACAAGTACACCGTAGTTCAACTAATGGGTACTTTAATGTCATACGAGGTACGCAAGGATAGCAAGCTCAAATTGCAGGAAAAGATGAAGTCCTACCTAAAGCAAACGAGCCAAAGAAGAAGGCTATTGCTTTCAAAGCCGCTCCATCCACATCCACATCAACCGATGATGAAGACTCGGAAAACGAGTTGGACTTGGAGTCCATGGCACTCATGGCCAAGAAGTTCAACCGTTTCTTCCGAAAAGGTAACTTCAAGAACAAAGCTAAATTTGGTTCTTCTAACGCTTCTTCCTCTCCTTTGTGTTTCAAGTGCAATAAGCCAGGACACATGAAAGCGGAGTGTCCTCTCAACAAACAAAAGGAGAAGTGGAAGGCGCCAAAATTCGATAAGTCCAAGAAGTACAAAAAGGGGTACAAGAAGGGACTTGTCGGAGCAACATTCAGCGACTCCGAGGATTCTTCAAGCGGAGAGTCGGACGATGAGAACGTGGAGCAAGCGCACATGTGCTTCATGGCAAGAGAGGAGCACGATCAAGGATCCTCCTCTTCCGATGATAGTGATGACGAAAGCAATGAGGTAACCATGGACGATCTTAGGAATGCTAACTCTCAACTTTGGTCAAAATACACTAAATTAGTAAATAGATATACTAAAGTAAAAGATGACCTAGCTAGCATTCAAACATCGCCTAAGACTATCATCACCAACAACGACACCGTTGTTGAAGAGTTAAGAAATGAGATTGTTAATCTCAAATCTAAACTTGAACATGTTAGCATTGAGGATGCGGAAGAACATAAGATAGCAGATTTAACTTCTCAAAACTCGACTTTGAGTATTGAGAACGAGAATCTTAAATCTCGTGTTTATGTGCTCACATCGCAAATATCCACTTTGGATATTTCTTTGCGTTCTCTCAAAGAGAAATATGAGGACACATTGGGCCGAATCAACAAATTCAACAAGGGTAAGGGCCACTTGGATAATATCCTAAAAGACTTACTTCCGGCCAAACACCACATTGGCTTGGGGTATATGATGGGAAATTCATCCAAGTCGGTCACTACTTTTGTAAGGCCAACTTCCGAAGCCTCAACGAGTGGGAGCAAACACTCTATTGGTAGTTCATCTACCAATGGTGCTTCCACCTCGTCCACACCCTCTTTTGGAAAGAAACCCACTTTGGGTGAACCTCCAAAGAAGGGGCATGCCTACATGTACACTCATACCATGCCACGTAGGAACACACGTCCTACTCCACCGGCTCACTCATATGATGATTTTTATGCAACACATTCTCGGGCACGTGCACACAATGTGAGACACCCTCACGCACGTGTTCCCACACAAGCATATGTACACCCACCTCATCATGTGAATAATTCTCGTCGTGCACCATTCCATCATGTCACGTATGCCTATCCACAACATGCATCACGTAGAAATCAACGTAGCATGCATGCACCCAATAGGATGAGGGCTCCCAAGATTTTCACAATTTGGAGCCCAAAGGACACAAGCATGGACGAAAAACAAATGTATATGAATGCTTATTTTTCGGATGTTGTGCATAGTAGAAATTATGTGGGGAAGTCTAAGTCCACTTGGACTTGGCTTCCAAAGGTCTAATCTTTTGGACCCAATGACCTTGGGTACCATGATATGAAATTCTCTATCTTTAGGTACTCAAGGAAAAGAAAAAGAAAAGGAGCAACAAATTTAAATTTAGCTCCAAGGGAAATTGGATACTCGATAGCGGGTGTTCAAAACACATGACGGGTGACGCTAGTTTGCTCTCCGGAGTGGTTCACATAGCAAATGGAAACCGCGTCGTATTTGGAGGCAACGAGAGCGGAACCATCATAGGTGTTGGTAAAGTGGGTAACCCTTCTAAACCCCTAATTAGTGATGTTTATCTTGTTAGTGGTTTAAATCATAATCTTATTTCAATAAGCCAACTTTGTGACAAAGGTTACAAAGTTAGCTTTGCGAAAGGATTGTGTCATATTTTAAGAAAAGATAATGATAAATTATTATTTTCCGGCACTCGGCATAAAGATATTTATATTTTGGATCTTCCTAAGTCATATGAACAATGTCTCGTTGCCAACACAAGTGAACAACACTTATGGCATCGACGCTTTGGACATGTGAACTTTGGAACACTATATAAGCTTTCAAAATTAAATTCCATTAAAGGTTTTCCGAAGCTTGTTTTTGAAAAGAAAAGTTTTTGTGATTGTTGTCAACGTGGCAAGCTTCCTAAATCTTCATTTAAACCTAAGAAAAGCATTTCTACTAAACGGCCACTAGAGCTATTACATCTAGACTTATTTGGGCCAACTAGAGTTGCCTCGTTAGGAAATGCAAGATATGGACTTGTCATCGTAGATGACTATTCAAGATTTACATGGGTATTTTCATTGTGTAATAAAAATGAAGCTTTTGAAAACTTCACAATTTTTGTCAAGAAAGTACAAAATCTCTTAGGAACCACCATTGTCACTATTCGTAGTGATCATGGAGGTGAATTTGAGAATGAGTCTTTTGAGACATTTTGTGATGAAGTTGGTATTACTCACACCTTCTCTTTCCCTCGTGCACCTCCTCAAAATGGTGTAGTTGAGAGAAAGAATAGGACGCTAGTGGAGTGTGCTCGCACTATGCTTGATGATAGCCAACTTGGCCATCAATTTTGGGCGGAAGCGGTACACACCGCTTGCTATGTGTTTAATAGAATACTTTTGAGGCCCGGCACTAAACAAACTTGTTATGAATTGTTGTTTGGTAGGTTGCCTCAAGTTAAACATTTTCGTGTTTTTGGTTCGAAATGTTTTATTAAGAACACGTATGGTAGTTTGGACAAATTCGATCCAAGATCCGATGAGGGGATTTTTGTTGGATATTCTTCGCGTAGCAAAGCCTACCGGATATTCAACAAACGAACCTCAACGATCGAGGAGTCGCTTCATGTCTCTTTTAATGAAGGATTTGTTCCAACTAGAATTTCAAATGATAATGATTCTATGGATGTTTTATGTGATTCATTTGATAATTCTAAGTCTAATGATTCTATTGATTCTATTGAGACTAACCCAACTAACGAAGTTGTTGAGAATGTTCCTAGTGATCAAGGTATTCCCAAACGGCTTCATACCGTTCGTGACCATCCTCATGAGCAAGTCATTGGCAATATCTATGATAGTGTCAAGACGAGATCGCAAGTGAACTACTTCGCTCATTGTGCCTTTGCCTCCTCGATAGAGCCAAAGAATATTAATGAAGCATGCGAAGATAGCGCTTGGATCTTAGCCATGGAGGAGGAGCTCATTCAATTCGAGAGAAATGAAGTTTGGGAGCTTGTTCCATTGCCATCGAAGAACCACACCGTCATAGGGACAAAGTGGATCTTCAAGAACAAAACCGACGAAAACCAAGTCGTCGTCCGGAACAAAGCTCGGTTAGTTGCTCAAGGCTATCGACAAGAGGAAGGTATTGATTTCGAAGAATCCTTCGCTCCGGTAGCTAGATTAGAATCAATTAGATTAGTATTGTCTTTTGCATGCCATAAGGATTTTAAATTATTTCAAATGGATGTTAAAAGTGCATTTTTAAACGGAGATGTTGTTGAGGAAGTTTACGTTTCTCAACCTCCGGGCTTCATAAATGAAAAATTTCCAAATCATGTTTTTAAACTAAAGAAAGCGCTTTACGGCTTAAGACAAGCTCCTCGAGCTTGGTATGATCGCCTAAAGAATTTTCTTTTGGATTTGAATTTTAAAATGGGAGAAACCGATTCTACACTTTTTGTTAAGCATGCGAATAATGATATAATTTTAGTTCAAATATATGTTGATGATATCATTTTCGGTGCTACTAACTTTGCTCTTTGCGAAGAGTTCTCTAATGTTATGAAGGAACAATTTGAGATGAGCCACATGGGTGAGCTCAAGTATTTCTTAGGTCTCCAAATTCGCCAAATGGACGATGCAATCTTCATCCACCAAACGAAGTATACGGTGGAGTTGCTAAAGCGATTTGGAATGGAGAGTGCTTCCGGGAAAAAGACTCCAATGAGCACGACTACGCATCTTGACAAGGATACGGGCGGTAAGGATGTAGACATTCGTCTATATCGAGGTATGATAGGTAGTTTGCTTTATCTTACCGCAAGTAGGCCCGATATTATGTTTGCCGTATGCGTATGTGCTCGTTATCAATCTCAACCTAAGGAATCTCACTTAGTAGCGGTAAAGCGTATTTTTCGCTATCTAAGTTACACTTTAGATTTTGGATTACTTTATCCAAAATCTAGCACATATGAGTTAATCTCATATAGTGATGCCGATTATGCGGGATGCAAATCCGACATGAAAAGTACTAGTGGCACTTGCCATTTTATAGGAAATTCTCTTGTCTCTTGGTTTTCCAAGAAGCAAAATTCCGTATCACTTTCAACCACCGAGGCGGAATATATTGCCGCCGGTGCCGCGTGTGCTCAAGTTCTTTGGATGAGACACACACTTAAAGACTTTGGTATAAATTGTGATACTTGCCCTATCATGGTTGACAACCAAAGTGCAATATGTCTTTCCAAGAACCCGGTACACCATTCCCGTTCGAAACACATAGATGTCCGCCACCACTTTTTAGATGATCATGTTGCTAAAAAGGACATCATTTTAGTGTACGTTGAAACCCAAAAGCAAATCGCCGATATTTTCACGAAACCCCTAAAGGAGGACTCCTTTGTGCGGTTGCGTCGAGAATTGGGGATTATGGGTGAATCCGAGATATAGGATTCATGTTTCATTCAATAATTTTGCATGCTATTATATTTGGCAATATCTCTTTCATGCTAGAATTATTGGATTTTTCGGGAATTTATGTGACATTTTGATTTTTCGTTCGATTTGTGCGTAATCGTCAAATTTTGAGTTTTCGATGTTTAATGGGGTAGTTTAGATGATTATTGAGAGTTTTGAGATATATCGTCCAAGCGTATTATGGAGAGAAATTGATTTTCAAATTTTTAACTCTTTAGTCGGTTCATGTTCAGTGACCGACCGACTAGATTGAGAACTAGTCGGTCAGTAAATGAACGCAGACCGACTAAATCTTGTCAGTATATCTTGGATTCAGCCACTGTTTACAACTAGTCGGTTCAAGCTCATTGACCGACCGACTAGATCGTGATCTAGTCGGTCAGTGCTTGAACTGTGACCGACTAGTTGTGCCAGGGACTGTTTGGTCTTTTGCGATTTCGACCGACTTAAACTCGATCTAAACCGATTAATTCTCACTTTAGTCGGTTGATTTTTCTCTCCTCCAGCTCGAAACCCCGTCCTCCCTCTAAACCCTTCGACTTCTGATCGATCTCCGGCCATTTTCCGGCCGTCTCCGTCGATCTCCACCGTCGGTCCCTCCTTCTAGGTGATTTCTTCTCCTTCTAGGGTTAGATTTCCTTTCCTAGAGCTAGGGCTTGCTCGGTTTCTAGGGTTCTTAGGGTTTATCTTTCTTTTTCGGCTAGGGCTTCTACTTTTGATCATCTTGTGCCGTGTCTTGCTTCGACTATGGCAAGAACACGTATTCCGATCACTCCGTCTAGCCCCTCTCCGATGACCGTTGATCCAAACCCTTCGGATCCCGAACATCCAACCCCTCCGAAACGTCGAGCCAAGACCACCCAACCTTCGTCGTCTTCGCCTCCTCTCAAGAAGAAGAGGACGACGACCGCTAAACCTAGAGGTCAACCGAAACCCAAACCCAAGCCTAAGCCAAAGGCCAAAATTCTTGCCTCTCCTTCTTCGTTCCATACTCCTACCGATTCCGATACGGAGTATAACCCCGAGACCGAGACTCATAGGGAACCCACTCCTCCTATCCATCCCGAGTCTAGCACCCACCCTCGTACGTCTACCCGAAAGCCTAAGGGAAAGGGTCCGATGCCGGTGGGCGGTGTCGATATTTCGTTGTGTCGCGACGACCCTATGTGTCTCGCGGCGTACAACCGTATCGAACATTGCCCTCTGCTTCTGGAGCATTTCGTCCAGTTTAGCGACTTTATAGGGTTAGCTGATCTTCTCTCGTCGTCGGGTCTCCTCGATTACCTTCGATTTGACCTGAAGGCGAATCCTCACCCCTACCCTAGATTAGTGAAGCTTTTCTATGCGAATAGGATCCGGGGTCAGTACGATCAGACCCACTCTGTTGAGACGACCGTTTTGGGGACTCCTATAGTCCTCACTGCGGAAATCTTAGGAGAGATTTTGGGTATCTCTTCGTCTGGCCTTCTTCCCTCTGATATCTCGGTTGACGATATTTCTTCTCTTGATCAGACCATCCTTTCAGAGATTTTCCATCAGATCCCTCCTGCCATGATTGGCGTGCCATCTAAATCATTCAAGCCTAATGCGTGGGTCCTAAATCTGATTCTGAAGTCGTGCTTGCTTCCCAAGTACGGCTCCTCATCTTTACCATCCCAGCCATTTTTGAAGCTTATCTATGCGATCTTCATGGGGAGCTCGATTAATTGGGCTCGAATTATACTCGATAAGATTGACTCTTTCGAGTGTATTCGAAAGTCCAATAAATCGGCTCATATCCCATTTCCTTGCATGTTGACCCTCGTTTTTCGTCATTTTCGTGTCACGTTGCCTCGTGACGATGAGCGTCCCCTTGGTCCTCCCCTGAATGCGACGGCCGTCAAGAAATCTCTTGCGGCGCTTCATCACGTTCAGAGGACGACACCTTCAGCGTCTGCCCCTGCCTCTGCCAGTGCCTCTGCTACTCCCGTTGCCACCCTTGATGATGTCGTCCGGATACTTCTTCGTCATGAGTCCCGCTTGGCTCGTACCGAGGAGGTAGTCTGCCGTATGGCTCGTCAGATGGGTGTTGAGCTTCCTCCTTCCGTGTCTGAGGATGAGGAGTTAGATGAGATGGCTGAGGAGGACATTGAGGAGCTTTGTCGTGCTTCGACTCGTGCCCCCGAGGGCACTTTTGCTGGTACTGCTGCTGCTGGTGCTACCTCTTCCGGTGCTGCTGTTGCTGCTACCTCTGCTGGTGCCCCCGAGAGCACACCTGTTGCCACCACTCCTGTGGTGGATACTCCGACTGGTGCTCCCGAGGCCACTACGGTTGCTGCTTCAGAGGTTGCCACTTCAGTCGTCTCTCCTGCTGATCTTCCGGACGTTCCTGCTGATCCAGTCACCTCTTCTGCTCCTGCTGAGCCTGCAGTTGTTTCTGATCCTCCCGCTGCCTCTTGAGTTTCTTCGAGGCCTCTCCTGATACTCATTGGATGATATATCTTGTAGTGAGAGATGTTGGGTAGGATAGTGTGGGTGGCTATGTATTTTGGATCATTTTGATGTTTTGTTTTGATATCTGTGCTGATGTATTTTGCATTCCGACATGATGTATTTTTTTTGTGATGATGTATGATGTATTTTTGTGCCCCGATCTGTCGATCGTC
Source organism: Scilla litardierei (assembly GCA_030789695.1). Classification (NCBI taxonomy): domain Eukaryota; kingdom Viridiplantae; phylum Streptophyta; class Magnoliopsida; order Asparagales; family Asparagaceae; genus Scilla; species Scilla litardierei. The sequence continues at coordinate 624,627,895 of CM061142.1, forward strand.
GGTGTGTGTATCGGTGATGTACTCTGCTTCATGCATTATATATATATATATATATATATATATATATATATATATATATATATATATATATATATATATCTCAGTTGACATTTCATTATTTTGTGCAATGTATAATTTTTATGTCTCTAATGTTTGATTTCGTCGCTCGACGATATTCACTTGGTTTAATAGAAATTTCTTCTATGAAAACATAGAATTGTTTTCCATGCACTAAATTAACCAAGAAATGTTGATATTGGAAAGTATATTCCATAACTCAATCCGTTAAATTGATTTGAGTTTTGATGATTTCGTTTTATGATTTTTCGACTTTGGTATCTTTGACACACCTTGATTCAATTTATATTTTTCTCTTTGGTGTCACTTGAACCTTCGTCGTATTCTACGACTCCCGTGCTTTTTAATTTGAGGCCATTGTTGTTGTCGTTGTTATCCTCCCGCTCTTTTTGCTTATGCCAAAGGGGGAGAGATATAATAATAACGATGTGCCAAATGAAAATTTAAAGCATTTCTCCAAGAATCTAACTTGATGTGTTAGATTCAGGGGGAGTTAAGATATATAAATGGATTTTCAAATCCGATATTTCAATAACCTTCATTTGGTATTTCAATAATTCAACAATCGATTCTCATTTAATATACTTCACTCGTCTGCTTGATGCGTATCATTTTTGTTTAAATTGGAATTAACGTGTCATCAATGCAGGGGGAGTAAGTAAATTTCATTTGAATTATTATTATTTTATTATTATTTATGTTGGTTTGTCATCACCAAAAAGGGGGAGAATGTTGGATATTGGACTCCCCGGATTTGGTTTTGGATGATGAACAAACATAAATATAATATGAACTAACACTTTGTGAGCGCAGTTATGGAGATCGTCGCCAAATTCACATGAATATCAATAACGACGTCTCAAGACTTCTCAAAGCACGTGATCGTATGCCTAAAGCTTCGTTGAAGCTTATGGACCTATTTAGAAGTCATGAAGATTCGATTGAAGCTATTGAAGACGGTATCGTCAAGTTTATTTAATAGTCTTTAAGCTTCTTTCGTAGAATGTTAAGCCTTGAGTAGGTCTTACGTTTTAATTCTTCATAACGCTCATATCTTAGCTCTAGGATCTTAGTAGAAGTCCATACAATTCTTCCCGAAGCTTCGCGCTTCGATTCGGGACTTCTTGTGCATGTTAGTTGGTTCAAGAAGAAGAACTGACCGACTAGATGGTGATCTAGTCGGTCAGCCAAGCTTCTTGGACCGACTAGTTTCAGTCAGTTAATTCTTAGCTCTTTACTGTTTACAGTTAGTCGGTCTAAGTTGACTCACCGACCGACTAGTTTGTGAACTAGTCGGTCAGTGATGCTTCTGTGACCGACTAGTTGAGCTTTCCCTGAACATGCACATTTGAGCTTGAGCTACTGTTTATCATTAGTCGGTCTGTGTTCATTGATCGACCGACTAGTTGATGAACTAGTCGGTCAACTTTCCTTCTTGGACCGACTAGTTTAGTTTACTGTACATGCCAAATTTTTCACCATACTTACTGTTTATTGTTAGTCGGTCTATGTTCATTTGGTGACCGACTAGTTGGTGAATTAGTCGGTCAACATTTGTTCTTGGACCGACTAAGTACAATTCTTCTCAGACTTCAGTTTTATCTGTTAGTCGGTCCACGTTGAGTAACCGACCGACTAGTTGTGAAACTAGTCGGTCAGCTACTCTTCTTAGACCGACTAGTTCCTTAGTCTGTACTTTGATCTTTTCTCAGTTTACTCATTAGTCGGTTTACGTTAATTGACCGACCGACTAGTTGATGAACTAGTCGGTCGGTGGTTGTTCTTTGACCGACTAGTTGGGTTCAGAAAAGAGCCGTTGGAGCTTTAATTGAAACGTTTTTTTCTCTCTCTCTCTCTCCTCTATCCTATATATACTTGTTGGGCTGCATTCATTGCTGCCAAGGCTGATATTAATGCAAGTTTAGAGATCAAGAGAAATCAATCCAAGCTCATTCAAAGCTCATTCCCTCCATTCAATAATCTCTCCTAACTCTTACTTCCAAAGAGAGATTCATTGAGTGTGAAGCCTTCCAAGCCAAGTGCTTGATTCTAGGTCACCAACATCCCCAAAGCTCTCCATCGCTGATCTACATCTTGGAGCTAGGGTTTGGTGCCACTTCTTCCCCAAAATCATCCTTGCCCTAATTCGTAAGCAATACTCAAGGCATAGGTATTTTGTTCGGTAAGAAGTTTTTCTTATTTCATTTCATATTTGATTTGTAAGTTTCACTCTCGGTTGTGAGAGTGTGGTTGTGATCCCGGGTTGTGGGAGTCACAAAATACATTTTGTATGATTTGACTTGTGGAGGTTTTTCACAAGTATTTCATAGTGGAAATCTTGAGTTAGGGTTTCTAACTCAAGTATCCGGAGGGGATCCGGGTGGTTGGGACGTAGGATCACCGGGAACAAGTCGGGGAGACTTGGGTGGATCCGAACCCAGTAACATCTCTTGTTTGCGTTGTTAATTTTGTGTTGTCATTCAATTTAAGCTTCCGCAAATTGATTTGGTAGTTGTTTGCATTATAATTAGGAATTATACTCCTCGTTATTTTTAAAGTACTATTCACCCCCCCTCTAGTACTTGTGCAGTAGCTTGTAGGGCATTACAAACATCCGTTCACAACACTCCCCCTTATCCAGCCATAGGTGTAGACTCTGTTCATGAATACTTCAGGATTCTAAGTGTAGTAAGAGTCTCACATGGGGTGGATACTTCAGGATCCTGAGTTGATGAGCTTTGTCTCGTTAAAACCTTTAGCTATGGAAAACTATGTGGAAAAAACCATAGTTAAGGAAATAGAGTACAAACACTCTCTAAATCCCCCTGATCTTTACAAGCGCTCAGGCTTTCAGATCTCTTAGGCTGCTCATCCCAATTTTCTGTACAAACTTCCTAAAGGTAGCAGTAGGAAGAGATTTAGTGAACAAGTCTGCCAGGTTGCCACATGATTGTACTTGTCTGACGTCGATCTCGCCATCTCTTTGTAGCTCATGCGTCCAGAAGAATTTAGGAGAAATATGATTCGGTCTGTCGCCTTTGATGTAGCCACCTCGTAGCTAAGTAATGCAAGCAGTGTTATCCTCGAACATGGTAGTAGGTTCAAGTTCCCCAGTCTTCAATCCGATCGTCACCAGGATGTGATTTACAACTGACCATAGCCAGACACATTCTCTGCTTGCTTCATGGATGGCGATGATCTCTGAGTGATTGGATGAGGTCGCCGTCATGGTTTGCTTGACGGATCTCCAGGACATGATTGTCCCACCATAGGTAAACATGTACCCTGTCTGTGACTTTGCATTGTGGGGATCAGACCTGTAACCTGCATCAGCATAACCAATAAGTGTGAAGGATAATCCATTTTTGTAAAAGAGTCCCAAATCTATTGACACTTAGAGGTAGCGTAGAAGGTGCTTAAGCCCGGTCCAGTGGTGCTGCGTAGGCGCTGCATTGTATCTAGCTAGTAAGTTTACTGCGAACGCTATATCGAGACGCGTGCAGTTTGCCAGATATAGAAGTGCTCCAATAGCACTTAGATAAGGGACTTCTGGACCAAGTATATCCTCCCCCTCTTCCAGCGGCCGGAAGAAATCTTTATGTGCAGCCAGAGATCGTACCACCATAAGTGTATTAAGTGGATGATATTGATCCATATGAAATCTTTGCAACATTTTCTTCGTATATGTGGTTTGGTGTAATAGGATTCCGTCTTTTAGATATTCAATTTGTAAGTCAAGGCAGAATTTCTTTTTGCCTAGGTCTGTTGTCACGCCCCGCTTCCCATTATACTAGTGAGCGAGGACGCTAGTGGGTCCGCATGGGCGTGAAGCTCAAACCCAATAAGCGTCTGTGAATAAACCATACACAGGAACTTGCATGCATTTCAGAAACAACAAAAATAACTATGAATTCAAAGCCAACATCCAGACAAGAGTACACAAAGTAATAAGGCCTCAAGCATGGCCAATAACAACAGAGTTCTATAAAGAGGGTACACACCCTACAAAAGTGCAATAAACGAAATTTTGAGCAGCGGCAGATAGTGCTCAGTAACTAGTTCTCAATGGGAAGAACTTCTGGATCAGCGTAGTCCTGGTCCAGTGGGTCAGTTCCCTCAATCAGCTCGTCCTCAATGTAACCTGTCTCATGTCCTGACATACATACCAAACAACATAGAAATGTATGTCAGCAAGGTCCTTGGCAAGCAATAATATGATTAGGACCCTTGGCAAGTTTTTCGATAGCATTTTTCCTGGCAGTTAAAGAATTATGAATAAATGAACGATTATAATTTCTAAGCAGTATGAACAGAAATTATACTAGCATGGCAGTTCTACTATAAATGAAAACATGGTAGTAAAAACATGGCAGTTCTATTTTAAGTGGTAGCAGAAGCAATTCTATATGTCGTACATTTTCGGTATAGCATTTTCAAGATGTTCAAGAGTGTATTCAATTTAGTGACTAAGGTTCATGTCGTTAGGCGGCTAGTAAGTGAATTTATCTTCTCGTGCCGTCGAAGGTGACCTGTTTACTACAGACTAGTGCAGCGAATCCAACCCCCCCATGTGTACTTTTTGGACCACGAGCCAGAATCAGCCAAACCGGCCCAAGGTAATAGCCAGATCTTGGCATGCAATATCTATGATTAGCCATACTGGCCCGCATGTCTAGGGTTTTCAAGCAGTTCAAGCAATTAATGTACGTTCAGCAATGTTCCGTATTTCATGTCGTTACAAGGCATTGTCAATTGGCTTAATAAATGTCCACACACACACACACAATATTATTATCTCGCAATACATAACAGCTAAACATATGAAGTTGGTGTCGCATTAAATGAAACGGTATTTAAAACATGGAGAAAATGCACACTTGCCTGTTTGATGATTTTGATGTCTTTGTGTTCGTCTCGTCAAATGTGATATTACGCTGAAGTCGGTTTTCTGTTTTGTTCCATATGATAAATGATTAATAAGGAATTATACAACTACTAACTCGTATAACTAATTTATTAATCGTTCATATAATTAAGCATATAACTTAAATTATAAACATTTAACTTAAAAATATCATTACCATTTTAAAATCTTAAATAACTTAATTGACTTAATCAACATTTTAAAAACTTTAATAACTTAATAACTTAACAACTCAAAATAACTTACTAACTTATTTTAACTTAATAATTCAAAAACTTATAACTTAATAATTCAAAAACTTATAACTTAATAATTCTAAATAACTCAAATCATTCAATTAACTTAAAAATAACCCAATAACCCACTTGCTAACCCAATAAACCCAATAACCCAATAATCCCCCCTAACTTTAATAACTCATACCCAATAAGTTAATGATCCATACCCAATACCCAATAAGTTACTAATTCAATAAACCCAAAACCCAATAAGTTAATAGCTCAATTAACAACCCCCCCCCAACTTTTTACCTGCCTCTACTTCTTCCTCTTCTTTCTATTTTTTCTTTCTATCCTCTTTCTTTTTGTTGCAGGGAGGAAGGGGGCACGACAGGTGGGGGGAAAGCGGTGGCGGCGCGACAAGGGGCCTGTGGTGGCGTACGGCTGCTGGTGGCGCGCGTAGGCGGCTCCGACAACTCGGCAAGCGGTGCACGGTAGAGCACAGTCCCGCGCGTGGCGGCGGCAGGGCACATGCACGACTGGGGGCTGCTGGCAGCGCAGCAGGACGGAGGGGGGGAACGGCCAGGCGGGGGCTGCAGCAGGGGGTGCGGATCTACGGCAGGGTGGAGGAAAATGGGCAGTGGATGGAGTTGAGGGAGAGGGGTTGAAATGGTGTAGCTTCTGATCTGAAATCAGATTTGATTTCAGATTTTCTCCTCTCAATTTTAGATTTCGGGTTGTTTGATTTTTTGGTTTGAAGGAATTGATTTGGTTGTAAGTTGATTTGGTTGTATGTTGATTTGGTTTGTTGATTGAGAACGAAATAGGAAGGGGATGAACAGAGAGAGGGGAGTTGGTGCTGATACTGCTGTTGGTTGTTCTTTCCTTGTTGTTTGATTTTAAGAACAGTGAAATGGGTTACGATTGATGAGGGTGAGTTGGATGTGGGGGTTGCATGTTGGATCTCGCCGATATATTTCGGTGGGATGTAATGGTAGGGTTAGAAATTGATTAGGGTAGGTGGGTATGGTTAGGGATAAAAAGTAGTTAACTAAGGACAAAAGTAACTAATTATGACATGGTAAAAAATTTAAAAGCAGAGGCGCGCTCGCGTCGACGCGTATAAAACATACGGACGAAAAAACACTCGAATGACTGAAATAAAATACAGGCACACAGGAAAACAAACACGCCTGGAAATACAGGTCGTTACATCTTTCATTTTGAATTCTTTTGTCAGGCTTACAGATATCCCAGTGATCTCTTCAGGAGATCCAATGAGGTTCAAATCGTCTTCGTAGACTGCTATTATGACAGATCCTTTTCCCTTTGCTCTTATAAAGATGCAAGGGCAGAGTTCATTATAGTTGAATCCTTGTGTACAAGGAATTCACTCAGTCTGTTGTACCACATTCTTTCCTATTGTTTAAGACCATATAATGATCTTTGAAGCTTAACAGAGTAAACGTCCCGAGGTCTATCTTTTAATTCAGCGGGCATTCAAAAGTTATCGGGAAGTTTCATGTATATTTCCTTATCGAGATTACCATATAGATATGCAGTCACAACATCCATTAGCTACATATCTAGACCTTCCTTTGCTGTTAAGCTTATCAGAAATCGGAAATTGATCGCATCCATGACCAGGAAGTATGTTTCCTCATAGTCAATACTCGGTCTTTGGGAAAATCCTTGCGCTACAAGCCTTGCTTTGTAGCGTGCGATCTCATTATTTTCATTTCTTTTTCTCACGAATACCCATTTTATCCCACCACAGGTTTGACACCAGTAGGTGTCTGGACAATTTGCCAAAAGACTTTGTGTTTCTTAAGCAAGTCCAGCTCAGCTTCTATTGCCTGATTCCACTTTAGCCCATCGTTTGCATTCAGCAACGGAATGTGGATCAGGATCATCGTCACTTCCGGTGACTTGAATAGCAATATGAAATGTGAAGTCATCATCGACGACTGTACTCTTTCTGTCCAACACCTCCCCTATACGTACATAATTTAATCCTGGCAATTCCTGTGCAGTGGATTCCGGGAGGGGTGAGGGTATGGACATGAACTCTTTTCTCTGTGGGGGGTATCGTCCCAAGGTCTCAAGGTATTTTTCTTTTTCTTAGATTTTTATCATTGGAGCCTGGTGGTCTGCCTCTTTTTTGTTGAGGAGCAGCCACTACTGCTACTGGTGGATTGCATCCATTCTCAGGGATGTCAATCCTAGCTGGAGTATTTGCAGCAGGGATGTGTGATCTGGCAATCTTCTGGTTGTCAGTGAATTAGTCCGGTAATTGGTGAACAGTGTTCTGTATGTGGAGGATCTTCAGGATCTCATCTTCACATTATTTTGTTACCGGATCATAGTGGGTCAAACTTTTTATATCCCACGTTATAATTTGCTTCGCACCAGTTTTTTTGGTATCTGGCCCATTTTGGGAAAACTTGTCTCTGTTAGTTCTTGGGTTCAAGACTAACGTTGTTTTGATGATGATCAATACATTATGTTAGTGTGTTAATCAATCGTATGTTTTAGTCTCAGTTTATCTTAATGATTATATGTTGATGAGACAAAGCATAATGCTTGGAGGATATTACAATGGATATCTTAAAGACCTCCCAGAGTGATGGAGTGCTCAAGCTTGGATGAAGTCATGAAGATCATCTAATGAAGCCAAAGCTTGGAGCATGATGATGGAAGGACATCTAGAGAAGTATTGCCAAAGCTTGGAGCTTGATGAAGGGAAGCTCATTAAGGGGTGCCAAAGCTTGGAGATGATTGGGAGCATCAAGGTATCATGAGCTTGAAGACTTAGACTCTAGGAGATGCAATATGTAATCCATGTAATTTCTATTACTTGCATTTCTCTTTTTGAGTCTAGGATTATTGTAATGCCTTGATAGATGGTCATACTTTCATGCATATGCATTTATCCATCTTAATGAGCCTTAGGATTATCATAGATATCATCCCATTAGGTTCACCTTGCCTTAAACTCTTACTGGAGTTTTTGGCTCTCCCACAGTCGACTGATGAAGGCACGACAGTCGACTAGATGACATCCAGGCGACTGGTCAGCCTTCTACAGCCGACTAGTATGTATAGCTCAAGTCAATATTTTAATTGACTCTTCTTGAGCTTTTCGCATCAGTCAACTGATGTTCAATTTACAGTCGCCTGTGTTTCTACAGTAGCCTGTGAATTGGTCGACAGTCGACAGTGTGCATCTTGCATTTTCTGGGCTTCATTCCAATTTGCAAGACAGTCGACTGATGAAGTTTTTATAGTCGCATGTATATTACAGTCACCTGTGAAATGGCCATCAGTCATCTGAAAGGCGTAAATGTGAAATATGCATCTCTCTCTGTTTTTCTTACATCCCTGCAGCAGTCGCCTAATGAAGGATATACAGTCGACTGTCTGTTTTACAATCACCTGTGTAGTGTTCTACAGTCGACTGTCTTGTCTCAGATTATAGCCGTTGGGATTTTTCTAGCCATTAAACAGTCGACTGTCATTTGTTCATCAGTCGACTGTCTGTGCCGTAAACTGCCAAAATCTAGCCGTTGCAGATTTCTTCCCTTTGGGTTTTTGGCTGGTTTTATGGGCTCTTCTTGGCTTCCTATATATAGGAGATGGCTTAGTTCATTTAGATCTCTTGAAAGGGTTAGGAAATCATAGAAGATCATTTAATCTCTTCTCTAAGCCACTCCTCCCCCGTTCCCTCATTAGAGCTTCAATCTTATGCTATAGCATCTAAGCTCTACGGAATTTCTCTAAGGGATTTCAATCTTATTCCTTTTCTTGGAGAACATCTTTCTTCTCTTCATTTTATACACTCAAGTGAGAAGTGTTAGGACTCATTCCTAGAAGAGAGAAAGATCGACAAGTGAAATCAAAGCTAATCTCAAGCACTTGGTCATTCACTTGCATGCCTTCTTCTTCACATAGGTAAGATCATATCAAGGCATATGTAAGTGTTGTTTCATTTTGTTTTTTGTTTAAAACCGTAATTCTCTTTATGGAAATTAGTTACTCTCTTTGTGGGAGTTACTCTCTTTGTGAGAGTTTGGTTCTTTCTGTGTGAAAGAACAAAATCCTCTGTGAGGTCTCTCTGTGTGAGAGTAAGGATATCTCTTTGTGGGAATCCTAAATCCTCTGTGTGGGGTATCTCTGTGTGAGATTGTATTCACTTCTCTTTGTGGGAATTATAGTGAATATTGGTATGGCTGGACGTACCCAAGTTTTGGGGAACCAGGGTAAAATCCTTGTGTTTGTGATTGTTATTGTTGAGCATACTCTTTAATTTCCGCTGCTTATTGTGCTTTAATTTCAATAACTTTTAATTAAGCACTTTGCTTGCCATTACACTATTCACCCCTTCTAGTGTGTGTATGTGTGTAGCCCCGTAAGGTCCTTTACAGTCTCATCAAAATCACAGTCTTCAAGACGTGCCTTAAATGTGTCTCCCGTTTGGGGTTCTAGGTATCTTATAATAGAGGATGAGTCAAACTCTACATAGATACCTAGGCGATGTTGAGGACCCATTTTTGTCATATGTGGTGGTGCAATGGGGATGTAAACTGCGCAATCGAAGATTCTCAAATGATAAATGTTCGGTGGCATTCCATATGCAAGATGCATTGGAGAGCGACTCTGACCTCTAGAGGGTCTTATTTTTATTAACTATGTAGCTTGCAAAATTGCATGTCCCCATGCATCCACCGGCAACTGGGATTTCATTAACAATGGACGTGCAATCCATTGACGCCTTTTTATCAGTGACTCTGCCAACCCGTTTTGGGTATGAACATGCGGCACTGAATGTTCAATTTCTATTCTCGTCGCCTGGCAATACTCTTGAAATGACCAGGAGGTAAATTCCCCATCATTATCTAGACGTATTTTCTTTATTTGGTTGTCTGGAAAATGCGCCCGCAACTTTATTATTTGTGTCAATAGCATTGGAAAAGCTAAGTTGCGGGTCGATAGTAGACACACATACGAATGTTCAAGGATGCATCAATCAGTACCATAAAGTACCGAAATGACCCACTAGGGGTGGATAGGTCCACACATGTCTCCTTGTATTCTTTCGAGGAAGCTTGGAGATTCAATATCCACTTTTAGTGGTGATGGCCTTGTTATTAATTTCCCCTTGAAGCATGAAGCAAGGGATGCAAGGGAATTCTCCCGTCTAAAGAATCTTCTGGTTCTTTAGGTCGTGCCCAAGGGATTGAGATAAGATGTGGTGCATCATTACTGATACAGGGTTGCCAAGTCTATCATGCCAAAGTAAAAACTTGGCTGATGACCGACAATTCAGGTGCTCCGTCAAAATAACTTCCTCTCTCCGAATCTTTGTATGGCAGAGACCTGATGAAAGGCTATCAAAACGTTCAAGTATGGATTTTACTCCTTTTTCTTGAGACGTTACATACAGTAATTCTTTTACTTTTACATTTGTTGTTTCCAAATGGAATCCGTTTAAACGGATATCCTTGAAACTTAGTAAGTTTCGATTGGAATTCGGAGAGAATAGTGCATCCTTTATTTTTATTTCTGTTCTATTTGGGAGCAACAAAGTTGCTTTTCCAGAACCTTCAATAATATTTGATGGCCCTGAAATTGTATTTACATGGCTTTTATATGGTATAATGCTATGAAAATAGCATTTATACTGAAGGATCGTATGTGTTGAAGCACTGTCTACTAAGCCGTCATGAAAGCGATCCATCTATAAACGATGAATAAAACATTTGCATTTCAGGAACATAATCAAATTTTCATTCAAAACAAATACATAATTCAAATTGCTCTCATAACATAAATTTCTCAAAACAAATTGCAAAGATAAAAATAGTGACAAATCAAGCAGGTCATCTCTTTCGAAGTCGTCAGCTGTAAACTTTACTGGAGCATTTGTAGTCACAAGGTTTGTTTCAGCTTTCTTTTTCTTGTTCTCTTTATATACATCCTGGAGATGTTGTGGAGTTCGACACACTCTGGACTGGTGGCCTTTCATGTCACAGCTATGGCACTGGTCTTTCCATTCCATCTTCGGTGGGAAAGCATCATTTCTCTTGTTGTCATTTCTGTGCCAGGTGAACTTCCACCTCCCTTCATTTCTTCGTTGTTGGACTTGGCCTCTGGTCCTTTTGTTCTGTCCCCCTTTCTGTGGTCTTTCTTTTATTTTGTTGTCTCTCTTCTTTTAGAAAAAGAAGATGCATTGTGAGCTTCTGGGAAGGGGCAGTGCCAGGGGGCGCATGTTGTGAGTGGCGAGAAGAAGATCTCTGTTTTGTTCATCCATGAGTAAACATGATAACAGCTCAGAATACTTGGTGAATTTGCGTTCATTGTATTGCTGCATTTGTATCGCATCCTTTTCGTGGCAAGACGTGTACATCTTTTCCAGCATGCGATCTTCTGAGACTTTTTCACCACACAACTTCAGGCGTGAGGTGATGCTAAAGAGAGCTGAGTTGTACGCAGTTATGGACTTAAAGTCTTGCAGTCTAAGGTTCTCCCACTCATATCGTGCCCTTGGTAGTATAACATCTTTCTGATGTTTATATCTATCCTCAAGGGCAGTCTACAGCTCAAGTGGATCTTCGACTGTAAGGTATTCAGCCTTTAGGATCTTGTCCACATGGCGACAAATATAGATAATGGCTTGCGTCTTTTCTATATCGTTTGCTTTACCGTCTTTTGTCATAGCAGAAATAAGGGACTTAGCCCGCAGGTGAAATTTGACATCGAGCTGTCAGCTCAGATAATTTCCTCCTTGATGCATCCAACACTTCGAAATGGATGCTTGCGATTTTTGCCATTTTATCTAGCAGAGCACAAATTTGCATGAATTAATAATAATACATTAAACATTTTCATGCGGAGGCAATTTTTAGATGAAAAACTAATTACGTGGATCGGCCAGTCCCACATAAATAAAATAGTCCAAATTCCATGTTATAGTCCATATTACATAAATGTAATCGAAAAAAAGAAATTACAACTTTGGAAAGCCCGTGGGTCCCAATTATAAAATCTTCAGCTTCAAGAGTGGCCTCCGTCTCCAAGAAAAGTAGGCATCAGTTTTGGACATTACATAATTTCCTCTCTACAATTTCTCTCAAAAAGAAAAGAAAAATGCAGGAAAAGTAAAATGTGGGACTTAAACAGCCGATCCAAAACCACAATTGGCCATTCATACAAAAATTTGTGCTCATCAAATATTTTCATCAGACATTTTCATCACATGCATCACATGCATCATAGATTCACAGAAGGATAAACAATTTAAATATTTAATAATTATTGGACCACTAGGCAACGTCATACACCGTTAGGTTAGGTGACTAACGGCAGAGCGGTCGCAGGATCTTCCTAATTATTAAGTTAATATTGCACAACAGAATATAAGTTTATCCACAGAATGAGCCATTTAACAGTGATGCAGAGCATATAAGTATGATCCTAAAATGGCATCATAGAATGCAAAAAGTTGTGCATGATGGGATTATTCAAAAGGATTTGAAAGAGCCCAAAATTACATGTTCTTCATGAAAAACGAAAACGTTTTCCTTTATATGCCCCTAATTAACCCCCAAAAATCCCCAAATGTCCCCTTAATATCCCATTTCAGAACCACATTTTATCATAATTTTTATGTAATTTTTAGGCCCCTGAAAACCTTTTTAATCTTATTTTAGCCCCCCTATTTATCCATTTCTGTTTTTTCAGGTAATTCGGCCAGCTGGCCTAAAGCCCACGGTGTGGCTGCGGGCTTCAGGCCTGTGTGTGTGTGTGTGTGTGTGTGTGTGTGTGTGTGTGTTTTGTTTTGTTTTGTTTTATTGTGGGCCTGAGGCTTGTAATGAAGCAGCGGGCATCAGGCCTGCGCATACATTTTTGCTTTTTTCGGTTGGCGTGGGCTTGCGGCCCATTATCTCTGCGAGAGAAAGAAGGGGGTAGCGGCTAGGGCTTGCTGCCACTGCTCCCTTCAGTGCCGCCTGGGGGGCGAAACGATAGAGGGGAGCAGCACCCCTCCGAGACAAGGTCGGGGAGAGGCCCACATAGCCGAGGCAGGGGCGGGCGATCGAGAAGGCGGCCCCCACGCTGCGAGGCATGGGGGGCAGTCTGGATGGCGCCCCCACCCCCCCATGTCAAGAGCTAGGGTGGGAATGGCAGCCCCCCGAGAGCAATGGGGTTTCGAGACAGCAGCCCCCCTGCCGAGACGGGGGGTTGAAGTGCGGCAGCCCCCCCCGCAGCTAGGCGGGGGGGGGGGGGGGGGGGCGGGGCCGCAGATCCGTCGAGGGGGGTTGTGGTATCCGCCTTTGGGGCGGTAGGACAACATCCCACAGTGGCCAGCGGCAAGGCCGCCGGCGGAAAAAACATGTTAAAACATGATTTTTAGACGAAAAAAATCGTCGATGTATGTAATTAACCCTATTTTCACTCCGATCTTGCGAGATCGATGGAGAAAACAATCATGCGCATGATTAAAAATTTAATTTTTAGCGATAATACCTCTAGATCTGTCCTCCAGATCTAGCGACGGTTGACGAAGCCTACGCATGGATGTCGACGCCCGTTTGAGGTAGATGTAGCCGTTCGCTTGGATCTCCCGCCTTTCCTTTGCTTTCGCAACAATCGGTATTTGTGTGGAAATTTTATTTAGATGCTCGTACTGATAACGTGTTATGAATCATCATCTGGGGAGGAGTCCCCAGCTCTTTATTTATAGCAGATGGAGGAGCATACAAAGATAGGATACAATAGATACGGTCTTATCTATAAGATAAGATGTAATTGTAATACAAATCTATCATCAACATCCGTTCACAACAATTTAAGTTTTTTTCTCAACGGACAAACAAAAATACCACATAAGTCAAAAAACCCTAAAATCATTTTATAAAATCATTGTATAAAATAATTTTAATTCCCAAAAAAGTTAGTACATAAACGTTTCTACTAAATGATGATCTGAATAGTGTTAAAATTCTTTCGAAAAAGTTTAGGAGATGAAAACCCCGAAATCTGTTGTTCGCAGAAAAAATTTAGGGCATGAACGAATCTAGTGAACAAAAATCTGACAAAAAATTCAGATCTTTATTGGATGTAAAAAAAGTTAAGATTTTTAAGAAAAACGCAAAACCGAGCGTGAGTGATATTGGTATGTGCATCAATTTTTACTCAATGCGCACATCAGGCAAAAACTGTGCTTGTTGTGCACTGTCGGTAAAAATTGTGAACAGACCAAAATTACTTAACATGCACAATAGCCAAAAAAATTTCTTGTTGTGCGCGTTGAGCAATTTTTGTTTGTACATGGATTTTTACTCAATTTGGTTGTTGTGCGCGTTGAGTAATTTTAGTCTTTACTCAATTTTGCTTGTTGTGCGTGTTGAGTAATTTTAGTCTTTACTCAATTTTGCTTGGTATGCACGAGAAGTGATTTTGGTTTGTTCATCAATTTTTACTCAATTTGCATGTTATGCGCGTCAAGTAATTTTGGTACGTTCAATAATTTTTACTCAATGCGTAGAACAAGCAAAATTTTGCCTCCGCACAACAGGCTAAAAGTTGCATGTTGTGCGCGGTGAGTAACTTTGGTCTGTGAATCAAGTTTTACTCAACGTGCACCACATGCAAACATTTTCTTTGTTGTGCGTGTTGAGTAATTTTGTTATATGCATCACATTTTAACTGTTGTGCATGAAATATCATCAAATCTATTATATAAAACACAACTGTTTTTGAATTTTAGGGCTGAATGGGATAAGTCGCAGTCATCAGCAACGATCAGGATGCATCGACATCCTTTGCATCCAAAGGTCAAGATTTAATTCAAAAAATGGGTTATTTAGTACTGACCCCCTGTGTTTTCTCCATAATTAGTATCACCCCCTATGGTTTCAATTATTAGTAAGACCCCCCTGATGTATCCAATTCGGACTCCCACGCCCCCTGTTTGGAGGGGGCGGGGGAGTCCAAATTGGATACATCAGGGGGGTCTTACTAATAATTGAAACCATAGGGGGTGTTGCTAAATACGGCGAAACCATGGGGGCCGGTACTAAATAACCCTTCAAAAAATTGAGGGAACTTGAACTTCTGTTGGTAAAATCAAGAAGTTGAAATCTGGCCAGCATTTGGCCACATCTCCCCCCACTTTTTTGTTTTTTCTTTGGTTTTCAATCCCCCCCAAACAATCACTACATTTGCGCAGAATATCGCTCCTTCCCCCTTTTTGCTAAAACCCCCTCCCATTTCCCTTTTTACCCCCCCACACCCTACACGCACACACCCACACTAATGCACTTCCTCCCTTCATTTTCGTGCCTCCCCCCAATCACTACATTTGCACATAATACCGACCCCTTCCCCTTTTTGCTAAAGAACTCTCCCATTTCAATTTTTACCCACACCCTAGACACACACACCCACCCACACGAATGCACTTCCCCCTTCATTTTCGTGCGTTTCACTTTTTGCCCAGGTTAAATTTTTCTCCCCACACCCGAATATATCTTAAATCAACTGTGCCCGAGTGCACAGATTATGTGTCGAAGCTAGGTTTTTGTTCTTTTAGATTTTGGAGGGGGAAATAATTTTTGGGGAGAACAAAGATTTTGAGGGGATATCTTAAATGAACCGTGCCTGAGGGCATGGTTCATGCGCCGAAGGCACCCGCGCCGAAGCTGGATTTTTGTTCGTTTAGATTTTGGATGGTGAAATAATTTTTGGGGAGAACAAAGATTTTGAGGGGATATCTTAAATGAACCTTGCCCGAGGACACGGGTTATATATGACTAGTACAAAGATAAAATTAACAAATGGAGAATTTTATTAACAAAGTTCTGTTGTAAGCTTGGCGGCTATGGAACCCCGTAGCCCAATATTTATAGAAGTAGGGTTACATAATGGGTGGATACCCAGTACACTAATGGGCCTACAAAAGCATGCTCATAACACTTCCCCCCATCCATCCATTGTTGTAAGCTAGGTATATGAGCGCTTCAGGGTTCATAGAGCTTATCTGACCGTGGGGGTATGGATACTTCTGGATCCTAAGTTAAGAGATCTTGCCTCATTAAAACCTTTGCCATGGAAAACCCAGTGGAAAAAACCAGTGGCTAAGGGAAAAGAGTACAAGTCTCTATAACTCCCCCTAATCGATGGATATCATCAGAGGTGGATACTACTAGATCCAGAGTTAATGTGGTTGCCTTGTTAAAACCTTTGGCTATGAAAAACACAGTGGGAAAAAACAATAACTAAGGGAAAAAGAGTACAACTCTACTTTAACTCCCCCTGTTGTGTACAAGCTTCAGGCTAGTAGATCTTTCAACTGTCTCATCCCAATTCCTATTACAAGTTTTCTAAAGGTACAGCGAGGTAAAGCTTTAGTAAATAGATCTGATAGGTTGTTGCAAGACTGGATCTGCTGGATGTCGATCTGGTTGTCTACTTGTTGTTCATGCGTCTAGAAGAGTTTGGAGGAAATGCGCTTCGTCCTGTCACCTTTGATGTAGCCACCTCGTAGTTGAGCTATACAAGCAGCATTGTCTTCGTACATGGTGGTTGGTCCAAGATCTCTCGTCTTCAGGCCGGTTGTCACAAGGATGTAGTGGATGACTGAACGAAGCCAGAAGCATTTCCTGCTAGCTTCGTGGATCGCAATGAGTTTGAAATGGTTGGATGAGGTTGCTGTTGAAGTCTACTTCACAGATCTCCATGAGATGGCTGTTCCACCGTAGGTGAATACGAAGCCGGTCTGGGACTTTGCGGTGTGAGGGTCAGACCTGTATCCTGCATCTGCATAACCAACTAAGTTGAAGGATACGCCTTTCATGAAGTATAGTCCCAGGTCAACTGACCCTTGGAGGTAGCGCATAAGGTGCTTCACTCTGTTCCAGTGGCGCTTTGAGGGTGCTGAACTGTATCTGGCTAGTAAGTTAACTGCGAACGCTATATCGGGACGCGTGTAGTTTGCCTAATAGAGGAGTGCTCCAATTGCACTCAGGTAGGGTACTTCGGCACCCAATGCTTCATCCCCCTCTTCCAGTAGCCGGAAGGGGTCCATTTTAACATCCAATGATCTGATGACTATTGGTGTACTAAGCGGATGATATTTGTCCATAAGGAAGTATGTGGATTGATGTAACAGGATCCCTCCGCTTAGGTGTTCGATTTGTAAGCCTAGGAAGAACTTCGGTTTGCCAAGGTCTTTCATCTCAAAAGTCTGCGTGAGTCTCTTGGATATCTCAGCTATCTCTTCAGGAGATCCGATGAGGTTTAAGTCGTCTATGTAGACGGCAATAATTACGAATCCTGTTTCCATTGCTTTTATAAGATACAAGGGCAGACTTCATTAGTTGTGAATCCTTGTTGCACTAGGAATTCACTGAGTATGTTATACCACATTCTCCCTAACTGTTTTAGACCATACAGTGATCTTTGGAGCTTGACAGAGTAGACGTCCCGAGGTCTTTCTGGCATTTTCGTCGGTAGTTTATAGCCGTCCGGAAGTCTCATATAGATATCCTTATCTGTATTGCCATATAGGTATGCAGTCACCACGTCCATGAGCTGCATATCCAGGCCTTCCGTAGTAGTTAGGCCAATAAGTAAACGGAAAGTGATCGCATCCATGACCAGAGAATATGTATCATCATAGTCTATTCCTGGTCGTTGGGAAAAGCCTTGTGCAATAAGGCACGCTTTGTAGCGTACGATCTCGTTATTTTCATTCCTTTTTCTTACGAATACCTATTTATATCACACAGGTTTAACACCCTTCAATGTTAGGACTACAGGTCCAAAAACTTTGTGCTTCGAGAGTGAGTCCAGCTCTACTCATATTGCCTCGTTCCACTTTGGCCAATCCTCCCAGCGTTTACATTTTGCTAGAGAGCGTGGATCGATCTCATCGTCGTATTCAGTGACGTGATTGGCAATAATGAGAGCGAAGTTATCATCGATGATTGTGCTTTTTCTGTCCGGTACCTCCCCAGTACGTACATAGTTTAATGATATTTCTCCTATATTTTCCTTTTCAGGGGTTTTTAGGAGGGGAGAGGTATTTGGGTTGAGCTCAGCAGCCTGTGGTGGTATCGTTATCATTACTCCATGAGCTTTCCTCTTTCGAGGGAATTTATCCTTGGAGCCTGGGGGTCGTCCTCTCTTTTGTTGAGGTACGACCGCTTCTGTTGCAGGTGGATTGCATCCATCTTTGGGTATGTCAATCCTAGCTGGCGTGTTTGCAGCAGGGACGTGTGATCTGACAATCTTCTGGTTGTTAGTGAATTTATCCGGTAAAATGTGAGCTGTATTTTGTATTTGGAGGATCTTCAGGATCTCATCTTCACATTGGTTTGTACGTGGATCAAAGTAGGATAAAGTTTTGGTATCCCATGAAATGGTCTTTGAAGCGTCTGGCTTCTCTGTGTTTATGCCTAGTTTAGAAAAGGTACTTTCGTCAAACTCACAGTCTGCTAGACGTGCCTTAAAGGCGTCCCCCGTTAGGGGTTCCAGGTATCTGATGATCGATGGTGAGTCGAATCCTATGTAGATACCTAGGCGATGTTGAGGACCCATCTTGGTCCTCTGCGGTGGTGCTATGGGGACATATACAGTGCATCCGAATGTCCTCAAGTGAGAGATATCCGGTGGAGTTCCATATGCGAGTTGCATTGGAGAATAAGATTGACTACCTGACAGTCGTAATCTTATTAGCGATGCAGCATGCAAGATGTCATGTCCCCATGCAGTCACCGGCAACTGGGATTGCATCAACAATGAACGAGCAATCCATTGTAGTCTCTTTATAAGAGATTCAGCTAACCCGTTCTGGGTATGAACATGAGCTACATGATGTTCAACTTCGATGCCAGTTGCTTGGCAGTAGTCTAAAAAGATTTGTACTGTGAATTCCCCAGCGTTATCCATGTTGAGTATTGATTCCCCTGATTTGGTTTTGATGATGAACAAACATAAATATCAGGTACTAATTCTCTTTGAGCACAGTTATGGAGATCGTAGCCAAATCACTTTGTAGATCTCAAGCGACGTCCCAAGACTTCTTCAGTGCACGTGATCGTTGTGCCTAAAACTTCATTGAAGCTCAAGGAGTTGGTTAATGAAGTCAAGGGATTCAGACTCATCATGATTGAAGCTTTGAAGACGGTTTGTCGTGTTTATTTATATAGTCTTCTAGCTTCGTTTCATAGAATGTTAAGCCTTGAGTCTTATTTTCCTAGTTATCCTCATATCTTTCTTAACTTATCACTAAGAATGCCCTAGAAGCCATTAGATAGAGTTCATTGCTTATCGTCCTTGTTTTAGCTTTCTTGTGCATCTTAGTTGGTTCAAGAAGAATGATTAATCGACTAGATGACAATCTAATCGGTTAGGAAGTCTTCTTGAACCGACTAGTTGTCTTTGTGTTTTTCAGCCTATTCACTGTTGACCAATTAGTCGGTCCAAGAAGGCTCACCGACCGACTAGTTGTCAAACTAGTCGGTTAGTGTTTCTTCTTAGACCGACTAGTTTACCCTTCTTATTTCACTCAATTCTCTGTTTGAATCTAGTCGGTCCAAGAAGGTTCACCGACCGACTAGTTCATCAACTAATCGGTCAGTGATCCTTTCACCGACCGACTAGTTCATCAACTAATCGGTCAGTGATCCTTCTTAGATCGATTAAACAGCTTTAATTTTCCTGCCGTTGGAGATTTTATTTACACGATTTTTCTTTATCTGTTTTGATTCTTTCCATATATGTTTGATACATTTCAAACATGGAAATTTCTCTGATATGAGAGTAATTTCAGATCTATTTCGACATCAATCAATTATCAATTGCCAAGGGCTCCCTCTCTCTCTAAAAAAATCTCTTTCTCACGTTTTTGACCTAAATCCTTCCAAGAGATTTTCAGATCTTGTGCGATCATTCTTCTGAAGGATTGAATCACGATCATCATCATCATCCTAGCCATCTTACGCTGTTCATCTTGGTGGTGCTAGGGTTTCGTGATCATCTCTTCTCATCATCCTTAATTGCCCTAAATTCGTAAGTATTTCTCAAGGCATAGGAATTTGTGGTGAGTTCTGTTTATTTCATTTAACTCTTTATTATAAGTTTACTCTCGGGTTGTGAGAGTAGTTCGTGATCCCGGTTTGTGGGAGTCACGATTCATTTGTTGTATTGATTGTTCTTATAGTAGTTTCTACAAGAAGTTGTTAGTGAAAACTTGAGTTAGTGGATTCTAACGCAAGTAGCCGGAAGGGATCCGGGTGTCTGGGACGTAGGATTACCGGGAACAAGTCGGGGAGACTTGGGTGGATCCGAACCCATTATATCTATTATTTGTGTTGCATTATTCTTGTTGTTCTTAGTTATTCCGCATAGTTGTTTGTGATTACAAAATAATTAGGAATTATACTCTTGATTATTTTAAAGTACTATTCACCCCCCTCTAGTACTTGTGCAGTAGCTTACAGGGCATTACATTTGGTATCAGAGCCAAGTTCATAGCTATGACAAACAACGACAACAAGGCCGTTCGACCACCTTCTGACTATAGCTCCTACAAGAATCGTGAAGGAGCCTCTTCAGTGGTCGAAGGATACTCTTCAAGCAGGCCTCCTCACTTCAACGGTACCAACTAAGGGTACTGGAAATGCCGGATGGAAACTTTTCTACGGAGCGCATCACTATGGAGAGCCACGTTAACGGAGTACGTTGAGCCCACTGAAGAAGACTTCACCCAGTAGACTGCCACGGAAGTCGCCGCGGAGGTGAGCAATGCCAAGGCCATGAATGCCTTACAATGTGCACTGGAGCCTGAAGACTTAAACAAGATATGCACTTGTAAGAGTGCATATCAGATTTGGAATCAACTCCTTATTTTACACGAGGGAACGAGTAGGGTAAAACACTCTAAACTCACCGTTGCTAACAAAGAATTCGAGTTATTTCACATGGAACAGGGTGAAAGAATTAAGGAGTACTATGCTCGCTTCGTGGATATAACCAACGAATTGGAAGGTCTTGGGAAGACCTATACCCAAGAAGAGAAAGTCGCAAAGATCATTGACGGACTTCCTCCGATTTGGGAAAAGCGAACCTACGCTATCGAGGAAGGTAATGATATGTCTAAATATACTGTTGTTCAACTAATGTGTACATTCATGTCTTATGAGGTGCGAAAGAACAGCAAGATCAAGATGCAGGACAAGATGAAGGCGTTCTTGAAGCAAGAAGAGCCGAAGAAAAAGGCGATTGCTTTCAAGGCCGCCCCAACCACACCTACCGATAGTGAAGAATCGGAAGATGAGTTGGACATGGAATCTTTGACCCTCATGGCAAAGAAGTTCAACCGGTTTTTCCGAAAATGTAATTTCAAGAACAAATCCAAAGTTGGTTCTACTAATGCCTCTGCTCCTCTGTGTTTCAAGTGCAATAAGCCAGGACACATCAAGGTCGATTGTCCTCTCAACAAACAAAAGAAGAAGTGGAAGGCACCTAAGTTCGACAAGTCAAGAAAGCACAAGAATGAGTACAAGAAAGGGCTTGTCGGTACATTCACCGACTCAGAAGAGGATTCTTCAAGTGGTGAGTCAGATGAAGAACAAGTGGAGAAAGCACACATGTGCTTCATGGCAAGAGAGCAACATGATCAAGAGACCGCTTCAGATGAAAGCGAGGATGAAGGTGAAGAGGTAACTATGGATGACCTTAGATTAGCTAATGAATAAATTTGGTCTAAGTATTCTAAGTTAGTAAATAGATATACTAAAATCAAAGATGAGCTAACTAGTCTTCAACCCACACCTAAACCTGTCATCACCAACAACGACACCGTTGTTGAAGCCTTGAGAACTGAGATTGTAAATCTCAAATCTCAACTTGAACATGTTAACATTGAGGATTCGGATGAACATGAGATAGCGGATTTGATTTCTCGAAACTCAACTTTGAGTATTGAGAATGAGAATCTCAAGTCACGTGTTTGTGAACTCACAATGCAAGTGTCCACTTTGCATACTAAAATACTTTTTCTCACTGAGAAATATGAGTCCACATTAGGCCGAATTGAGAAATTCAACAAAGGCAAGGATCATTTGGATAATATTCTGAATGACTTACTTCCGGCCAATCATCGCATTGGTTTGGGGTATAAGAAGAAAAATTCATCCAAATCTTCCACCACCTTTGTAAGGCCATCCTCCGATGCCTCAACTAGTGGGAGTAAACACCCCATGGGTAGTTCATCTACCAATGGTACTTCCACTAAGTACACATCCCCTTTTGGAAAGAAACCCACTTTGGGTGGACCTCCAAAGAAGGGTCATGCATTTATGTACACAAATACTATGCCACGTAGGAACACACCTCCTACTCCACAAGTTCACACTTATGATGATTTCTATGCTCCACATCCATGAGCACGTGCACACCAAGTGAGACACACTCACGCACGTGTTCCCCCCACATGCATATGTTCACCCACATCATTATTACATGAATGATTACCATCATGCAACGTATCATATGTTGCCACCACCATTTCATCATGTGCCGCATGCTTATCCACGTCATGCATACACTAGGCCACTTCCTCGTAGAACACATGCACCACGTGAAATCAACAAAATGTGCATGTTCCCAATAGGAATAGGGCTCCCAAGACATTCACGATTTGGGGCCCGAAGGACACTAGCATGCATGAGAAACAAGCCTACATAAACTCATATTTTATGAATGTTGTGCACAATGATGATTACATTGGGAAGTCTAAGTCAAATTGGACTTGGCTTCCAAAGGTCTAATCCTTTAGGACCCAATGACCTTGGGTACCATGATATAATGTTTTTATCTTCAGGTACTCAAGAAAAAGAAAATGAGCCACAAATCTAAATCTAGCTCCAAGAACGGTTGGATACTTGATAGCGGGTGCTCAAAACACATGACTGGTAAAGCTCAGTTGCTATCCGAAGTGGTTCCCATTGATAACGGAAACCTAGTGGTCTTTGGAGGCAACGAGAGTGGAACCATCATCGGTGTTGGAAAAGTTGGTAACCCTTCTAAACCCCTTATAAATGATGTTTACCTTGTTAAAGGTTTAAATCACAATCTAATCTCTATAAGTCAACTTTGTGACAAGGGTTACAAAGTTAGCTTTGAGAAAGGAATGTGCCATATTTTAAGAACGGATAATAATAATGTGTTATTCTCTGGCACACGCCATAAGGACTTATATATCTTAGATATTCCAAATTCCCATGAACAATGTCTTATTGCCAACACAAGTGAGCAACACTTATGGCATAGACGTTTTGGTCATGCGAACTTCGGAACACTTTTCAAACTATCCAAGCTAAATTCTATAAAAGGATTCCCTAAGCTTTATTTTCAAAAGAAAAGCTTTTGCAACTCGTGCCAACGAGGCAAACTTCCAAAATCGTCATTCAAACCTAAGAAAAGCATATCCTCTAAACGGCCCCTAGAGCTTTTACATCTAGATCTTTTTCGGCCAACTAGAGTTGCTTCATTAGGAAATGACCGATATGGACTTGTCATCGTTGATGACTTTTCTAGATTTACTTGGGTATTTACTTTAGTTAATAAAAATGATGCTTTTGAAAACTTCACAGTTTTTGTTAAGAAAGTACAAAATCTCATTGGAACCACCATTGTCACTATTCGTAGTGATCATGGAGGGAAATTTGAGAACGAGTCTTTCTCAAACTTCTGTGATGAGATTGGTATTACTCACACCTTTTCTTTTCCTCGCGCACCCCCTCAAAATGGTGTTGTTGAGGGAAAGAATAGGACGCTAGTGGAATGTGCTCGCACTATGCTTGATGATAGCTACCTTGGCCATCAATTTTGGCAGAAGCGGTACATACCGCTTGCTATGTGTTTAATAGGATACTCTTGAGGCCCGGCACTAAACAAACTTGTTATGAATTGTTGTTTGGTAGGTTACCTCAAGTTAAACATTTTAGAGTTTTTGGTGAAAAATGTTTTATCAAGAACATGTATGGTAGTTTGGACAAATTTATCCAAGATCCGATGAGGGGATATTTGTTGGATATTCCTCCCGTAGCAAAGCCTGCCGGATATACAACAAAAGAACCTCAATGATCGAGAAATCACTTCATGTATCATTTAATGAAGATTTTGTCCCTCCAAGAATTATCGATGACGATGATTCTATGGAAGTAGTTAGTGATTCTGTTGATAAGTCTAATGCTATTGATTCTATTGAAACTAACCCTACTAATGAATCTCTTGAGAATGTTCCTAGTGACCAGGGTGTTCCCAGAAAGCTTCCAACAGTTCGTGACCATCCCCATGAGCAAGTTATTGGCAACATGGAAGATGGTGTCAAAACAAGGTCTCAAGTTAACGTCTTCGCCCAGTGTGCCTTTGTCTCTTCCGTGGAGCCAAAGAATATGAACGAGGCGTGTGAAGATAGCTCTTGGATCTTAGCCATGGAAGAGGAGCTCATTCAGTTTGAGAGGAATGAGGTCTGGGAGCTCGTTCCGTTGCCTTCAAAGAACCACAACGTTATAGGAACGAAGTGGATTTTCAAGAACAAGACAGACGAGAACCAAAATGTCATCCGGAACAAAGCTCGGTGAGTTACTCAAGGCTACAGGCAAGATGAATGTATTGATTTCGAGGAATCTTTTGCACCTGTAGCTAGATTAGAATCTATTAGGTTATTATTGTCATTTGCATGCCATAAAGATTTCAAACTTTTTCAAATGGACGTAAAGAGTGCGTTTTTAAACGGAGATGTCGTTGAGGAAGTTTATGTTTCACAACCTCCGGGTTTTATAAACGAAAAATTTCCGAATCACGTTTTCAAACTTAAGAAAGCACTTTATGGTTTGAGACAAGCTCCTAGAGCTTGGTATGACCGCCTAAAGAACTTTCTTTTGGATTTGGGTTTCAAAATGGGTGAGATTGATTCAACGCTTTTTGTTAAGTATGCTAATTATGATATTATTCTAGTTCAAATTTACATAGATGATATCATTTTTGGTGCTACTAACTTCACTCTTTGCGAAGAGTTTTCTAATGTCATGAAGGATCAGTTTGAGATGAGCCACATGGGTGAGCTCAAATATTTCTTAGGACTCCAAATTAGCCAAATAAACGATGGAATCGTCATCCACCAAATCAAGTACATGGTGGAGCTGCTAAAGCGATTTGGAATGGATAATGCTTCTAGCAAGAAGACTCCGATGAGCACCACAACACATCTTGATAAAGATACGGGCGGCAAAGATGTAGACATTCGTCTATATCGAAGTATGATATGGAGTTTATTATATCTTACTGCTAGTAGCCAGATATAATGTTTTCCGTATGTGTTTGTGCTAGGTATCAGTCACAACCTAAGGAATCACACTTAATAGCGGTTAAACGTATTTTCCGTTATTTAAGTCACACACTAGACAACGGATTATTCTATCCAAAGTCAAGCACATATGAGTTAATCTCATATAGTGATGCAGATTATGCTGGATGCAAATCCGACAGGAAAAGTACTAGTGGCACTTGCCATTTTATAGGAAATTCCATTGTCTCTTGGTTTTCCAAGAAGCAGAATTCTGTATCACTTTCAACCACCGAGGCAGAATATATCGCCGCCGGTGCTGCATGTGCACAGGTTCTTTGGATGAGACACACACTTAAATACTTTGGTATAAACTATGATACTTGCCCTATCATGGTGGACAACCTAAGTGCAATATGTCTCTCTAAGAATCCGGTACACCACTCCCGTACCAAACACATAGATGTCCATCACCATTTCCTAGATGATCATGTAGCTAAAAAGGACATCATTTTAGTGTACGTTGAAACCCAGAAGCAAATCACCGATATTTTCACGAAACTACTTAAGGAAGATACCTTTGTGCGGTTACGTCGAGAATTGGGGATTATGTGTGAATCCGAGATTTAGGATTCATATTTTTCATAATTCTGCATGATAATGATATTCATAAGCTCATGCTAGGCTTGTTGTGATATTCTCTATTTATGCTGGATTTATGATTGGTTTTTCGATTTGCGCGTCGGATTTATGGTTTTCTGGCTTTATGGGGTAGAATAAGTGCGTATGCGAGTGTTTAGATGTTTAGTCCAAGTGTTCTTTGGAGAAAACTCAAAATTTCTAATTCTCAAATTTTTGGACTCACTTAGTCGGTCCCAATTCATCTCCAGACCGACTACTTCTACTTCTAGTCGGTTAGACATTGAACTCAGACCGACTAGTTCGTGCCATATTTTTTGCCTCTCTTGTTGTCTGCCATTTAGTCGGTCCAAGTTCATTTACCGACCGACTAGAATGCATTTTAGTCGGTCAGCTCTTGAACTGAGACCGACTAGATGTGCAAAGGCAAATCCGTCTTTGGCACTACTTAAATCGATTAAACCCTCCCCGCACCGATTAGAACTCATTCTAATCGGTGCCCCTCTCCAACC